>JAQPPZ010000331.1:0-1327174 GCA_028583015.1 Wollemia nobilis | reverse complement strand
GGCTCGCGGGGTGTCGAGCTCGCCTCGACGCAAAGAACCATGCCTTCATCCATTGGGTGCAGAGGAACTTCCTTCCCCTGCCTTCTGCTGCTCTAACCGCTTCCTTCCAGGCAACTGTTCTTCTTCAGGTTCACTTTCACCAGTTGCCTCCTCGGTTTCCCCTTCTGAGTCTGAATGTTCTCCACTGTCAGCCTCCCACTCGCTGATGCGTTGGTATGCAGCCTCGGCTTGGTCCCGTGCTGTCGCTTGGAAGGGTGCGAGGTCGCTGATCTCTCTTAATGCTGCGTGGAATGCAGCGACCGCGTGCAGGTCGATGGTGTTATATCTTCTTCCCAACTCCTTCAGGGAGGAGTTGATTTTACAGTATTTTGACACCATCTGGGTGACCTGAGCTTCCTGAATCGGCTCTGCCCAGCTGTCAACTTCTGCTGTATCTGTCTCAAAGGACAGCCAATTCTGCTTCACCTGTTCAAGGGTCAGGAACCTGCCATCCTTGACGTAGCTCGGGCACCCGTGTTCGGACAGAATGTGAAAGGGAGCCAGGAGAATGTTCCTTTCATGCTCTAGGGCGTCCAGCGCCTTCCTGGCAGTTCTGATCCTCTCTGTCCTGTCAAAATAAGTATGCAAGGTTACCCTTGCATCTGCCCACTCTGAGGCAAGTTGGGACATAGGGGCAATTTGGAAGCCTTTGCGCTCAAACTCCTCAAGTTTTATAGCCAGGTCCAGCCGTTGCCTCGCCTGATGTTCGGCTTCCTCTACCACAGGCTTTCCCTGGGCAGATACTTCTTCAATTCTGGATACGAAGTCCAGAACTGATAGGGACTTGACAAGGTTGGGCTTGCAACCTTGTAACAGACTAGCCCGCATCTCCTTGGCTTTGCTCTTTGAAAAGGCCGTCACTTGTGATGCTTTCTCTGCAAGCTGCGATCGCGCTCGTTTCAGCCGAATCTCGAAGTCGCGAAATCTGCTCCAACGCAGCCTCTTTTCTCTTCTCGACGACCGCTTGGTCGTCCGCTCGCTCTCGCGGCCTCCTCGCCGAGAGGCGGCCAGCTGGGCCTTTAGTTCTTCTATTTCCTGTCGGGCTGACCCCAGCTGCGCAGTAGCCCTAGCTAGGTCTTCCTCAAGCTGCCTTGTGTTGTTCTGCAGCTGGTACAGCGCCTCCTGGGTCTCGAGATGCTTGACGAGGAGATTGTCAGCCCTACGACGAATACCACGAATTTCGTATTCCTCGTTGATGTCGTCAAAGCTTTTCTCCTTCCTCTGATGCTCATAGTCTGCCTCGGTCATCTCCCGGAGAGGCTTCTTCACCTTCGGGATCAACTTCTCTGTTGTGAGCACTCTCCGGTCTAGGTCAAATTTCGTGCGTTTTACCGGGGCAGCTATCTCCTCGGCCCTTCTGCGCTTGACGCCCTGAAGAAAGGAGGCGGAACCCCCCGCGGCTCTTACTGCCAGAGGCTGGTCCTCTGTGATATTCATGAAGTCGAGGTCCTCCAACGTCTGGTCCTGCTGCGGCATTTTCCCTGCGAACAGCGAAGTAGGCGGGATTCCAGAGGGGGTATCAGCCTTTGAGGGCGACCGGGTCCTAGGGTTAACAGGAGTCTGAGTGGATGGTGCCGGCAAGGCTTCGGACGGCTGGTGCGAAGAGCGCAGTGATGAAGGCGCAGCTTCAACACTGGCTGCGGGAGAGGGCTCTAGGGTTTGGCTCAGTGATTGGAAAGCGTTCGGATCCTGAGCAACCGGTCGAATGAATGCAGGCTGCCGGAGGGTTGGGTAGCTTGGGAAGCGGTGGACGCGGCTACGGCTTGCCCTGATGATGAGATGGGAGATGGGACTTTAGCAGGGCTGACTTGGACTTGGGGAAGAGAAATAGTGGACGTACCTGCGGGCTCCGCCTGAGCCGCCGTTGGAGGGATGCTTGCAGCTCGTGTATCTGCGGCTGGTTCAGGGCTGTCCAAAGAGACAACCTCTGGAGCTGCTGCACTAGTCTGTTCTGCGGCTGATTGCTGTACAGGCTCTCTAGACCGCTTGGCCCTTTCAACCTTCTTCCTCTTTCTTTCTTCTGGTACTACGGCTGGTCCAGAGGAGAGAGACAATATCGGGGCGGCAGGTGCTGATGTTCCCACGGTAAACTTGTACCTGGGTCTGGCTGGAAGAATGCCTGCCGCACTCGGTCTGCTAGTTGGCAGCGCGCATACTTGTTCTGCTGGAGGGGCCACCTCAAGGGTGGACTTTTCTGAACTTTGCGCCTTTTCGGGCACTGCCTCGGGAGCTACTGCCTGCATCGGGCCTACTTAGCTGCTTGTCGGAGTTACGCTGGAAGTCGCGGGCATTGACGATAGCTGGGGGTGGGCCTACTTTTATACCTTATCTTTGCGCCTAGGGAACGCAATTGCGGAATTCGAAGGGCTGCCACGTGTCGACGTATTGGTCATATAGGGCAGAAAATTCATCATCGACAACTAGATTCCTCCGGTTGGATTTATCGTGCTGCGTGCGACACCTCATCTTCCAACATTCAGTGATTTTGTCTTTATGCCAGTTGAGGGGCGCCACCTTAGCGAGGAATTTTTTGAAGCCAACTGACTCCATCCGGTGGTCCGGGTTACGCTCGGGATCGTACGTAACCTCTTCGCAATAAAATTCATGCCATGGTGGCCATGATTGCATCAAGTCAATGCGCCAAAGGAGGTCTGCACCTGTCCTGTTTCTTCTTTCCTGCATGATTTCAGCTCTGGGACAGATGTGCGTGAATTTTCCCCTGACCCCAATTGGGTCGTACTTCCAGCGCTGCGGCAGCATTATCAGGCCCATTTCAATGAGTTCCCGCTCGAGGTAGACGTGCTGCCCGATTTCGAACACTTGGGTATTCGCCCAGGTCATAGGATACTGAAATATATGACCTTTCTTTTTGCCCTGGCCAAATTCCTCTTCAACGTAGTCCATCTGCCTCGCAATTTCCATCCCGAACCGATGGTCGTGCGTAAGTAGGGCAGCAAGCACGGCTTCCCCTTGAACCCGTAGATTCCGACTATGATGCCCCGAGTCAACCGGAAAGTGTCCCCGCACTCTTACTCCACGTATTTGGTCATGGCTTCCGTGGCGACATGCCTTACTTGAACAACCCCATGACCCGGCACAAAATTTGAGATTAAACTCGTAGAACGAGCCTTTTCTGTACGTAATCTCAGTCCATTCGTACACGGGGAGCGGCTCTCCTCTTTCGTTCACCTTCCTCAAGTCTGGAACGTTCATCCGGTAATGCATGTGATACAGGCACAACCATGCGAGGAAGGAACAAAACCGGAAGTCCGTTGACTTCTTCTGCTACAGTCTAACCAGGCTGGAATGTATCGCATATGCCCCATCCGCCTCCGAAAAAGATAGGGCGTTTCCGCTCTTCTCGCCGTGGAGTCGTAGAACTCCCCGTGCAGGAGACTACCATCGCCAGCTGGTACGGCCGTACCACTTTGTCAGAGTCGCAGCCAAGGACCCACGCCAGGATGATGTAGATGTACTTATTTTCAAATTTTTCCAGGGGTATGGGGCCGCTTGGCCACCGTCCGCCGCTGCCGGAGTCTTCAGCTCTGAATCTAGAAACTCTCTCATCCGCTTTGTCTGCGCAAATCTGCCGGTCTGCTCGTCCAGATTTACCCTTCTGACAATTGCGCCAGGCTCATACTGAAGCCCTGGGGCGAATGCTGGTTGGACGCTCTCCCGGAAAAGAGTGAACAACACCTTTCCTTTGTTGTCGCAGACCTGCCGGCAGCTGGTTTGTAATATTCTGCAATCGCTTCAACCAGCTCCGGGCACCAGTGAGTAGGAGGGCACAAGAACCAGTATAGGTTCGACTTGTATGCAGCTCCGAGGTGGTGAGATGGCGAAACCTTATCCACCCATTTCGCAATGTTCAACCGCAGCTTGGTGAGGCTGATGGAGACAGAGCCGTCTTTGTATCCGGCCAGGCGATTAATTGGCGGCGGTGGAGTCTGCCCAACTACGCGCCTCTTCGTCCGGGATTTTCTTTTCTGGTCCTTCTGAGGCGCTCCGCTCTCATGAGCGCTTGACTCCGGTGATTCCTCAGCTTCGCGCCGCTCTTCGCTTGATTGCGCCTGTACGGGCGCTTTCCCCTTGTCCATCCTTTTGAAACGGCAGTGTCGGGAATTACAGGGGATTTCAGCTTCTGAATTGTCAGCTTTATTCCTTGCAGTCAGGGAGTCAACTTGAACAATTTGAATTTTCTGGTTGCGCCAGGGTCCCTTTTGTAGACAATGACTGCAACATTAATGGCGCGAGGGAGGGAGTTAGGGCGGTTAACTTGGAGTTGGTGGAGGCATTATGATTTTTTGGCGGCTGGGTATGGGTTTATTTTTGGAAAGCGCACCCCAATAGCCGTTGGTCCAAGACGCACCTTGCTTTTTTAATGCATCGTTCTTGAAAGTTGTGCAATCATTAAACCCCCTAGGACGTTGTGCCAATGCTGACGTCATCGCCGCCGTCTGGGCACACTTTACAAGGAAAACTTTAAAGCCCATGTGCCCAACTTCGCGTTGCCGAACTTCGCCTGGGCCCACACTTATAATTTTTTTGCTCTCCGTGGCGGGTTATTCGGACTTCGCCCGAAAAACAGGGCGCACTCGGACTTCGCCCAGAAAATGGGCGCACTCCGACTTCGCCCGGAAGATGGGTGCACTTCGGATTTTACACTTAGACGTTTTCGGCTTCTCGTGCCGGATCATCCAGGGTGCGCCCGATAATGGGAGCGCACTCAGACTTCGCCCGAAAAACGGGCGCAATCCGACTTCGCCCGGGTTTTTCTTTTCTTGCCGTTTGTTACCCAACTGCGCCCTTCTGATGGTGCGCAGCCCGACTTCGCTGCGAAGTCGGGTTGCGCACCCAGAGTTAGTCAATTTTGCCCCTTTTCCAGCCACCTTCTTTCGGACTTCGCACTGCTTGAGGGGCGACACCCGACTTCGCTGCGAAGTCGGGGTTTTGCCTCTAGATTTCCCTTGGGCTATCTGAAAAATTAAAAACTAAAAAACTGAAATATTTACATTCTGAAAACTGAAAATGCATAAGGGAAATCTGTATAAGGAAGGGCCCTTCGGGCGCCTTCAGTGGCGATAAAGTTTTAAGTGGAACCCGTTGACGGGAATGGGGAGAAGCTGTCCCTCCATGTCCCGGAGCACGAATGAGTTGAACTGATTTACCCGGGCAATCTGATAAGGGCCCTCCCAGAGGGCGTCAAACTTGCCGTGGTTGCCCGGCTTCGCTTTCAGCGAGTCCCACTTCAGCACCAGGTCCCCGATTTTGAAAACTCGGGCGGTGGCGCCTTTCGCAAACCAGCCTTGGGTTGCCTCAGCATGTTTGGTGAAGGCCTGGGTATGCTTTTTCTCTCGTCTTCCTCTAATCGCAAGAATCGGCAAAGTCTGTCCTCTACCGGATCCCCGCTGCCTCTTTCTTCATCAAGCATCCAGAGAGCGGGAATTTCGATGTGGGTCGGCAAGACTGCTTCTTTGCCGTATACGAGCGCATAGGGGGACGTTTTAATGGATTTCTTGAAGGATATCCTGTCCGCCCATAGCGCCCGATCCAGGAGTAGGTGCCAAGTCCTCTTGTTTTTCTCTACTGTCCTTCGGATGATCTTCAGCAGATTCTTGTTGGTGGACTCGGCAAGACCGTTCCCCTGCGGGTAGTAGTTGGAAGACATTTTGTGATAAATGCCGTATTTGCTGGTGTACTCCGTGAGTACGGCGCCTACGAACCCCGGACCATTGTCCGTTACTATTGACTCAGGGACCCCAAAACGAGTAATCAGGCTCTCGAGGAACCTAATGACCGTCTCCCGGTCCGCATTCTTTGTAGGGATCGCCTCTGCCCACCGTGTGAAGTAGTCGGTGGCGGTTAGGATAAACTTGTGCCTTGCAGCAGAGTTCGGCGTAATCACCCCGATAAAGTCCAGACCCCATTGCTGAAACGGAGTCTCGGCTTGGATCGGTTGAAGGGGCAGGGTGCTTTTCTATTTCTGCCAGCAAATCTCTGGCATTGATCACACTTCGTACAGACCGCATGCGCGTCTGTGAATAGAGTGGGCCAGTAGTACCCAGCTCTGATTATTTTCAAGGCCGTTGGCCTTGCAGAATGGTGACCCCGGCATCCCGGAGTGAAATTCTCCGAGGATCCTGGGTTGGTCTGCTTTCTTGACGCACCGTAACATGATGCCGTCAATATTCTTGAAGTACAGCCCCTCGGGGCGAAGAGTGTATTTCAACAATACCTAGCCGAAACCTCCTTCTTTGTGAGGCATTCAGGTGGTCTGGACATCTTCCGGTGCAGAAATATTTCACCAGGTCATCTCGTCCAGCCGCACTCCTCGGGTAAAGAGTTGGCTAGGTTGGTGTTTGTTGCTCGGATCCTCCCACTCACAAGCGGATATCTGGGCTGCCGCGCTTCGGGCCAGCTCCTGGCACAAGGCTCGGCCTCCGATAAGCTTGGTTGGCCGCACTTCGATGTCGAACTCTTGGATTTTAGCAATCCATCCCGCTCTCTTGTGACCCGGCTCTCCTTGTATGATGAAGCTTCGAACGTCCGGGTGTATCACAAAAACAGTAGTTCGGCTCTGGGAGACGGTGCCTGAACTTCCGGAGAGATTTCATAATTGCGTGAACCTGCCGCTCTATAAAGTTGTACTTTTCTTCATGCGGCTGGATTACTTGGCTCATAAACGCTATGGGGCGCTCTTCGCCATCGTCTCCCTTTTGGGTCAGGATCGCGGCGTAACTCTCGGGTTCTCCCACCGCGTACAAGATGAAGTCCTTGGAGTAGTCCGGGTTTATCAACACCGGAGCCTGTGCAATTCGGGCCTTGATTTCTTCGAAGGCCTGCCCCCTTTCATCAGTCCATAAGAACTCAGCGTTCTTTTTCAGCAGCTCGGCCATGGGCTTGATTACCTGTGCGAAGTCCGGTATGAACTTCCGCACGAAATTGATTTGGCCGAAAAAGGACTGCAGCCCCTTCTTGTCGATTGGGGCAGGGCAAGCGGAGGAGGGCTTCTGCTCTATCAGGGTCTATGGCTAGGCCTTTCTCGGAGATGACATGCCCCAACAGCTTTCCTTCTTTTACCGCGAAGACAGATTTCTTCGGGTTTATGGAGATGCCGAATTCACGACACCTTTCAAATATTTGCCGCAAGTGGGGAACATGATCTTCTCTCCTGTGAGAGAACACAGTCATGTCATCCAAGTAGATGACAATGACTTTGTTGAGCAGCTCTCAGAAGGCCAGGTCCATGGCTCTCTGGAATGTGGCGCCAGCATTAGATAAGCCGAAAGGCATGCGCTGATAGGCGAACGTTCCCCATTTGGTGGTGAACGCCGTCTTGTGCTGGTCCTCATCCCTGACCCATATCTGGTTGTACCCAGAAAAGCCATCTAAGAGGGAAAATCTCTGGGCTCCAAAGAACTATATGGAGGATCTGATCGATTTGGGGAAGCGGATAATGGTCCTTGAGGGAGGCCTGATTCAGATTTCTGAAGTCCACACAGAGACGGATGTCTCCATTCTTTTTCCTTACGGGAACCAAGTTCGCAACCCAAGATGAATGCTTGATGGGGTAGATGATCTTGGCTTCCAACATCTTCAAGAGCTCGGCCTTCATCATGGCCTCGATCTTCGGATTTACGGCCCTCTGCTTCTGCCGGAATGGCTTGGCGCCATCTTCTAGCTCAATGGTATGCTGGATAACATTTCTGTCATACCCCTTCAAGTCCTGGTAGCACCAGCTACTATGTCAGGGAACTCTCGGCATAATGTTCTTATTTGCTCAAGTTCCTCTGTGGTGCAGTCTGTTCCGACCTTGATTGTTTTTCCAGGTTCGAGTTCCAGATCGGCATACTGCTTCGGGTCTACTTTGATCCGGTGAGATATTGCTCTGTCATTCTGATCAAATAGACTCTCAAGTGTAATCAGTCCTTTTGGGACATGATTATTTTTTAGTTGTATCAACCCCTCATATTGCTCGTCATCATGGTCTCTACCTTCGATTGAACATGCTTCATTTACCAAAAATGTGACGATCTCCTCGTCACAGTCGAACACCTGCCAGTCGGTGTCCTTATCGTGCACGTAAGGCCTCGTAAATGGTGCGAACCGGCTTCGCTTCTGGACGTTGTCATCACCGGAACGCACTGGCTCCAACAGACGCCGTAATGTCCGCATGCTTGTTTTTCTCACGTGATATAGCCTTGACATTCAACGAGTCAAACGACTCCATCAGATCCCAGACCCGATTTCGGTACGCCTTGAGATAGTGCTTCTTGGAGGCGCACTTGTTCGTAATCTGGTGGCACACCAGCTCAGAATCGCCAAAGATCTGCAGGTGCTTAATCCCCAGCCTCTCTGCTTTCCGCAAACCTAAGCACAGGGCTTCGTACTCCGCCGCGTTGTTGGTACAGCTCCAGGCCAGCCTGTAGGTGTAGTCCTTCTGGATCCCGGTTGGGGAAACTAAAAGCACACCTGCACCGGCGCCATTTTTGCATCGTGCGCCGTCAAAGAAAAGCTTCCACAACTTTTCTGGTGCAGGTCCCACTTCTTTCTTGGCTGACTTGTCGAGCCTTTCAGGCTGAACTACAGTGTAGCAGCCTTGCTCGGTCTCAATCACGGCGTTGAAGTCCCGCAAGGAGAATTCATCTTCTATTTGCAGCAGCTCAAGAGCTTGCTCCGTCATGTCCACCACCACCAGCTCTTCCTCCGTTAGCTGAACCATGCAGTCCTCTGGCTCTTCTCCGGGTATCTTCTCTACTAAGAAAGTGGAAGGCTTTTCATTGTAAATTTTCAGTCTCCTTCCTTTGAAGGGCACTTCCATGTGTGAGTAGTCCAGAGACAGATACCCTCCCAACTTCGCAGTGAACTCCCTGGAGAGACACATGCCGAAGTAGGGTTCCAAGTCGACAACCACGACCTCTTGGATGACCACGATGTCGAGAGCTTTGTGCAGCCGAATGGGGATGTCTTTAATGACACCGACTGTCTTCACAGGGGTGCCGTCCAGCTGCAAGACGCCTTGGCTGCTCCTGGTGTACTCCATGCCGATTTCCTCACAGACCGCTCTTGGCATTACGGTCGTGGAAGCACCATAATCCACCATGCAGTTGTGTACTATGTACCCTTGCATCCGTAATGACAGATAGAAGGGAGGCGGTCCTGTTCTTCCCAGTGGCTGAGGCTGTCAAGGGTTGCACCAGGACAACGGGTTGTATCTGCTTGCCATTTTTCATGATCTTCGGAGATTCCTGCAGCAGATCAACCTGGCCTGGGAGTTGAAGAGCATCATACATGTTGATTCTTGCGGGGGTCCTCTTCAGTTCGTCTACTATGTTGTAGGCCGAGGTGCTAGCTCCTTCCGCTTCTTTTGCCGGCTCATACTTCGTCCGGTATTGCTGAGTGGCCTCAACTCTCTGTCTCTTGGTCGTAGATGGATATTTCAGCTTCTCTTGAGCTTGTTCTTTGGTTTCAGCTGGAGGCTGAGCAGCGGGAGCTTTAGCAACGGGAGGCTTGACAGCGGGAGTCTTTGCTGGAGGAGCTTTATCTTTGGCTGTGTAAGGCCACAACCTCTTGTAAGGTGGTAGCCCATCAGGTTGCGCCTTATCTCTCCTGGCGTATACCTTCAAGGGTTTTGCAGCTGCTTCAGCAGACTTCCTATCTTCCTTGGCGGGAGGCGGCACTGGAACTTCCTCTGGGACGGCGAGTTGCTTTCATCGCCCAGATCATGTAGAGTTCTTCGTCCTCTATGGCGCTGCCGGCCAAGGTCTGGAGATAGTGTTGATGCAGGGTGCAGTCTCCCTCCGAATGCGGGTCATTGCACGTGGTGCACCAGTTGACCTGGTCAGAAGTACCAGGTTGGTCTTCAATGGCAGCATTTCTCGAGGGGGCCGCCTTTGCAGTTGTTGCTCTAAGGGGCGATCCTTTGTCAGTGTCGGGGGCGGATATGGCCTCCTTGGAGCCAGGTCCATCTGGGCCTGTTTCTTTTTTAGAACAGTCATGTCATTGGACATGGTGTGATATCCAGAGGCCAGAGCCCTTACCTCCTGGAGGATTTTATTCTGAATATCATTGTCAGGAGGTGGCAACTGAGCCGGAGGAGGTAATGCAGCCAATGGAGGAGGCGTAGAATATTGTGCATACTGCGGGGGAGCAGGGAGCGCTGGAAAATGCGTAGGAGGGGGAGGCGGATAATGAATTTGTGGCGGGCCGTAAGGATTCACGACCGGCGCCGGATTCCATTGCCGCTGGGGTTGCTGCCCTGAAGTGGACGGCTCTGGACCGTGAGCTGATGGATACTGAGATCGGGGGAAGTCAGGGTAGATGGGCGGCTGTACCCTGTGTGGGAGTCTGCCAATGGAAATGATATCCATCTCAGCTTGTTGGGCAGCCTCATACAGAGCAGGGAACGTGTCGATTCTGGCTACCTTCAGCAGCAGGCAAATGTCTGAGTTGAAGGATCTCAGGTAGTAGTAGGCGGCCTGACCTGCTGACGGTCGGAGTTCGCGAGGTACTCGTTTCCAAGACCTCGCAAACCTGATATTGAAGTCTGACACCTCCTCTTGGGGGTGTCTCTGTATACTTTGGAATTGATGCAGTAAAGAAGAGGGATCAGCAGACTCGTTGCATCCTTTCACGAGCCTGCCGGCTAACTGTCGCCACCCTGTGATAGATCCCTCTGGCAGTGATCTCCACCAGTAGAGAAGCTTTCCCCTTAGGGAAAGGGCCAGCAGACGGGTCTTCACACCTTCGTCAGTGATGGAATGTAGCGCAGCCAGGGCCAGAATGTCCTGGATGTGTTCGTACGCCGTCTTGCCGTAGCCGTCATACGTAGGGATAGATTTTAAAGCGGCATGGGGCACAACTTGTCGTCCGACTAGGGCCAAGGGCCCCGTAGAATCCACCGCCGGGAAGAGGTCATCATCATCTTGGTGAGCAGCCATGTCTTCTTCCTCGACCCGGTAGTGTACTCGGTGTCGGAACTGTCCGAAGATGTAGATTCTTCTTCGGCCTCAACTTCTTCAATTTCAGCCTCGGCCTCTTCAATTTCAGCCTCGGCCTCTTGAATTTCTTCCACGCGAGCTTGGTAATCAGCCAGCCTGACGCGCTCGCCTGGAGCGTCAATGTCGATTTCGTAAAAGTCAGGCGGGTTTTCCGGATTCCTTGCTCGCCACCTTCTCGTTTGCATGAAGGCGTTAGGACCGGTCTTCACGGACTCAGAGAGTATTCAGATTTGCAGAGTCGCCAGGTGCTCTGATTTTTAACAACAATGAAGCGAGCACTCGTGCTTCGATTCTATTTGGGGGTGGGAAACTACCATGTCCCACCGGGCGTGCCAGAGAAACTGTTGGTTACGAATCTGCCATGAGGAAAGGATTTGTTGTTATTGCGCCCAGATTCGCCCACCAGATTGAAAGGCCGGAAGGAAGGAATGCCTTCCGTGCCAATCTCCGGAGAAGGCCGGCTTCCTGTGGGGTTTTTGTGTTTTAGGTTAAGAGTGCAGGGAAAGGGATAAAAGTGCAGAAAGAGATTCCAAATATGATTGGAGTTGGGGTGGGGGGAATAAGCAACACGACAACGAATCAATCACCGCTACTAACAACATTCCTTTACAAAGCACACATCGAAACTACCACTATCATTAATCCTATGTATCCTCTATCTATGCATTCCAGAATACTTGACCACCAAATACCGGAGTCCGTAGTTCAAGACAACAAGAAGCAATGATACAAGAAACATGAGGCAGAAATGACAAGGAGAGGCAAGGATACAAGATAAAAGACAGTGAGCAGAGCCAAGTATGTGCTTGTATTAGAGGCAAACGCACAGCTACAATTGTTCCCTAGCAATATATTCCCCTTCCCCCTTTTTACAATGAATCACATGGCTATTTATAGCCTCAAGTCCCCCCGATTACATTCTTGGGCACAAAGTCCCGCACTAAACATTAGCTGACACAAGCGGCTGAGGAGCTGCTGATGCTGACTTCTGTCGGGCAGGACTGTACTTGCGGCATGGTGTCCCTGAAGGCTGTACAGCTACGTGGCGGTGTGTCGGGTCAAACCGTCGGTCAGCAGGAATGTGGGTAGGTGCGGCAGATGGCACTTCTCATCAACTTAAATGGTGGCAGTTGGCGCAGATAGTGCAGCCCATGCTTTGTCCTTATCCCGGTCAAGTCTTGGCTCGAATCCCGAAGTTGGACACTTGTCGGATGCTGATGAATGACACGTGTCTGCCTTGAAAGGCAGTTTATCCAACTTCGCCCGGGATCTGAGCGCTGTCGGGTTGCGCAGTAGAAAACAGCGCAGGAGGGTCATCTTGCCTTAGTCATTTTCTGGCCTTGCTTCCCCTACTGCGCACCGGTCAAAGGGCGCACCCCGACTTCGCTGCGAAGTCGGGTTGCGCACCGGCACTTGCTGTCTTCTTCTGCTCGGACTGCGCACTAAGAGAAGGGCGCACCCCGACTTCGCCGCGAAGTCGGGTTGCGCCCCAACACTTAGTCATTTTTCTCGCTACACCGCTCTCCAAGTGCGCCCAGGAAGAAGGGTGCACCTCGACTTCGCCGCGAAGTCGGGTTGCGCCCAACGACTTAGTCAAATTCCGCTCATTTTCCTGTTTTGTCGCACTTCGCACTGTCCCTACTGCGCTCCAACTGGAGGGCGCACTCCGACTTCGCTGCGAAGTCGGGGTGCGCCCTGACACTTAGCCATTTTCAGGGGACACTTGCTGGAAACTTTACCCGGGGAAGAAAAGGGAGGAATGAAACTGCAAGGAAGAGGAGGAAAAGGGAGAAATGAAGAATTGGAAAAGAGGAGGAGGGAAGGAAAGGAGCAGATCACTTACAAAAAACGGAAAACATGGCACCCCGTGCAAAATGTGGCAACAAGTAATGTTCTTCTCAAAATCATTACTAAAATCATGGCAGAAAGGTTGAAGCCTCTTTTGCATAAGATTATTTCCCCGGAGCAAGGGGGATATGTGGAAGGACGTCAAATAGTAGATGAGATAGTTCTTGCTCAAGAAGCCATCCATTCCATGGATATGCAAAATTCTCCTTCTATGTTCATTCGGTTAGACTTATCCAAAGCTTATGACAGAGTGGATTGGCACTTCCTTATCAAAGTTTTGAGGCAATTTGGTTTCTCTAAGGATTGGATGAATTGGATTATGGGATGTATCTCTTCGGTTTCCTACTTAGTTCTTATCAATGGCAGGCCTTCTTAGTCTTTCCCAGCTTCCAGAGGTATTAGGCAAGGTGACCCGCTATCCCCTTATTTATTCATCATTCTTGCCGAATGCTTGGGTAGGACTATAACCAAAAAGAGGGAAAACAAAACCCTTGAGGGAGTTACCATTGCTCATGGAGCTAGACCTATCTCTCATCTTCAATTTGTGGATGACTCTACTCTTTTAGGTAAAGCTACAGTTAAGGAAGCTTCTAATATTAAGCAAATAATTAGCTGTTTTTCTAAGGCTATTGGGCAGTTGATCAATGAAGACAAATCTAAAGTTATTTTCTTTCACTGCTCTGCTAGACAGGAATCCATGGTCTTGGATAAATTAAGATATAAGAAGACCTCTCTTCCAATCACTTATTTAGGTTTTCCCATAAATATTCAAAGGCAGAAAAATAAAGATTGGAATTGGTTGTTGGACAAAGTCAAGAAAAAATTGGAAAGTGGACCAACAAGTGGCTTTCTTCTGGGGTAGAATCACCTTGGTAAAATCAGTCCTTCAAGCTATTCCTATTTATGTTTCTTCCGTTTTGAATATCCCAAAGGCTGTTCTTCGAGAATTGGATCAAATCAGTCATCGTTTCCTTTGGAGTGGTACTAAGGAGAAAAGAAAATGGGCCTTGGTGAAATGGGATACTTTGTCTTCCTAAGAGTGAAGGGGGGTTAGGATTCCGGTCTTCAATTAATAACAACAAAGCTTTAGCTGCTAAATTATATTGGAGGATGTTGCATAACCCCAATGCTCTTTGGGCCAATAATCTCCGTGCTAAATATGCTGAGAACAAAAGTCCTGAAGACCTTGTTCGCTATCAACTTCCTACCAAAGGTTCTCCCATTTTAGCAGTTCTTAAGATTGGTGAGGATTTGATAAAGAAAAAATTATTTTGGATCATTCATAATGGTCAACATGCAAATTTTTGGATAGATTCTTGGGATGGTCACAAGCCTTTGATAACTCAGTTTCCCGATTGGAGGCCTTTGATGGAGGAGCTTCACCGAGCTAATTGGATAAATGTGGCTAATTACTGTCGGTACCATACTGGTAATTCAAAGGTTGGTAGATATTGGATCCCTATTGAGGACTGGCCTATTCAAATCCCAGAAAGGCAAAGACAAGATATCCAAGGCATCCTTCATATGAGATCCCTCTCTTGGTCCCATGAAAAAGATTGTTTTGGATGGAACAACACTACTAAGGGTGAGTATTCCGTTGCTCAAGGTTATTTGACCTTATGCCATAATAATCCCAACCATTCTTCTAACATATTTTCTCAATTGTGGGCTCAAAAGCTTTGGCCTAAGGTGAGGTTCTTCAATTGGCTTTTATTGCATCGTAGGGTGCTTACTTGGTGAGCAACTTATGAAGCATGGTTTTCATGGCCCTTTTAGATGTGAAATGTGTGAAGAGAATGTAGAAAATATCAACCATATTTTTATTGAGTGTACTTTAGCCTTTGAGCTATGGAGGAGAATGGCCACTTTACTTGGCTTACAGTGGTCCAATTTTTTTACTTTTGAACAGCTTTGGAGGGATTGGCCTAATCAAGAGGGTGTTGATCATTTTATTAGGCAGTTAGTTTGGATGGGTTCTACCATTCTTCTTTGGAATATTTGGATGAAAGGAACAGCCAAATTTTTAACCAAGATAGGAAGGATATTCACTATATTTGGAAAAAGACCATAGCCAACTTAGTTGAATCAGTCCATCAACTCCTTAATCACCCTCAAAACTCCCACCAAAGATGGGATCAAGTGATGCAAAGATTGAATATTAAACCTTCTAAGGGCAACCATCTTAAAGGGAATGTGAGTATTAGTAAGATGGATAGGACTAGAAATTGGCAACCTCCTCCTAAGGATTTTGGAAAAGTCAATACTGATGGAGCCTCTAGAGGGAACCCTGGAAAAGCCAGTGTGGGAGGAATTGGTAGACTTTTAGATGGCTCCCTGGTTTTTACTTTTGCTTGAGAATTTGGGTATTCTTTCCAATAACCTTGCTGAGGGGTATGGTATCCTCAGAGGCCTTTAGGAGGCTACTAAGGTTGGATGGGAAAAGGTGTTAGTTGAGTCTGACTCTCAACTTATGATTAATCTCTTGAAGACTCCTTCTAAGAAGGTGGATTGGAGAATAAAAATAATTATTGAGAAGATTCAGTTAATCCAGATGGGATTTTTGAAAGTTGATTACAGTCATGTGGTCAGAGATCAAAACAAGAGTGCTGATGCTTTAGCTAATTGGGATTTGGACAAAGGTGATCTTACTTGTTATGGCCACCCTCCTATATGGTGGGCTTCTCAAATTAGGGAAGCTCTTCTTTCTATCATTTCTTTGGATGGCTCCAGTTCTGAAGGTACCTAGTTTCTTCTTGTTTTTTTTTTGCTTCTCTTTGGTTCATTCAGTTTTTTTTAGTTCCCTAGCTCATTCTATTCTTTATTTTGTTTCCTCTGTTGATTCTTGCCTTAATAGTCTTCTGGTCTAGATAGGTCATTGTTTTGTTCATTGTTTTTTTTTTCTTTTTTCTTTTTTTGTTTAGTTTTTTAAGGTGGGTGGGTTCTTTTATTTTGTTTTGTTTTTGTGTTATTTGTGTTGTTTTTCGTTGTTCTTGTGTTTTTGTTGTTCTATTTTTTAATTTTTTTTGTTATTGTTCTTGTGTTTTTTCATTCTTGTTCTTGGGTTTCTCTTTGTTTGTGTTATTTCGTGTTTTTATGTGTGTGTCTTCTATGTTTTTTGTTTTTGGTTATTGTCTATTGTTGGTTGTTTTTTATTTTTATTTTTATTTTATTTATTTTATTTTTTAGGTTTTGGTTGTGTTTATTTTTCATGTTTTTTTTGGGTTATGTCTTTGTAGTGTTCTGTTGTTTCTGTCTTGTTTGTGTTTTGTTATGTGGTTCTTGTGTTTTTCTATGTGGTTTGTGTTGTGGTTTCTTTTTTTCTTATTGTGCGTGTTTGGTTGTGCTTTTGTTTTTGACACACTCAAGGAGCATGTTTTTTATTTTATTTTATTATTTTTGTTGTTATTTACTTATTTTTAAATTGGTTTTGTGTGTTTGTTTGCTCCTTGAGTATGTCAAAGGTGGTAGGCCAGGTCCGAGTCCCGGGCGTTTTTGGCGGAATGGATACCCCTGCCTCCTTGGGTCTTACCCGAAAGTGGCATCCCTTTTGGGATGTTTTCCACAAAAAAAAAAAAAAAAAAAAAAAAAAAGAATGTTCGCTAGTGGTGAAGAAAGCGCCTTTTGTGGAGCATGCACAAGTCAAGATGGAAAAACTGGTAACTCTAGCACAAGTGGGGGGTGAGAGTGCCTAGAGGTGGAGGACAAGAATCAAGCACAAGAGCAACCACAAGGGAGTGTGCTTGAAAGACGAAAACCAATGCTCAAATATTAATCTTATATGTGATTCTGAACATTGGGACCTGTGATAATCTGGCTAAAAAGCCAACAGATATTCGAAGTCATTGATAGATTGAAATTGGACTTTGAAATTTGGTTGTGTAGGACAGTGGAGAAAGTGGCAGCTGATGACATAGAATGAGCTGGACAAGCTAGTAATCTGGATCCATGATGAGGAATGGATGACGAAACTTGCTAGCATTCATCAAATGCAGCCTTGGGAGTTGGAGACTAGCAATGTCAAAACTGTGATTGGGGTACAAGAACTGCCAAAGGGAACCTGAACACTATACAGAAGACCAGCCCATATTTACATACATGGAAATTGTAGTGTACTTTGCCCACTAAGAATGTATCTTTATGGATCTATAAGGATCTGAAAGGGATACCACTAGAGTTGTGCATGCACCGAATTCCACTAATTCCGAGTGTGCAATCAGTGAGAAGACGACCTCTGTTGTGGAGAATGGCATTTATGCATATAACCAAATGCCTTTTGGTTTATGCAATGCGCCCACCACGTTTCAAAGGATTATTCTATATATCTTTGATCAAATGTCCATGGGGAAGTTTAAGGCTTTCCTAGATGATTGGTCCTTGTATGGAAAGACAAACAAGCATTTGAAGGCATTGGAGGAATGCATGAGCCTATGTAGGCAAGCTTGTTTGAATTTGAATCTAGGGAAATGTATGCTACTGGTTCCTTACAACAAGTTGTTGAGACACATTGTCTGTAAGGAAGGATTAAAGATCGAGCCCAAAAAAATACGAATCGTATTGAGCATGGAGGAGCCATATGACGTGAGCTTGGTGAAGACTTTTCTAGGTATGGTTGGCTATTATGGGAGGTTCATAAGAAACTATTCTCAAGTGTACTATCCATTGGATGCACTTACGTGCAAGAATGTTTCTTTAAGTGGACGAAGGAACATCAAAAGGCCTTTGAGGGGCTAAAGGCAATGTTGGTATGCATGCCCATTATGGTATTCCCAGATTGGGATAAAGAATTTCTTTTCCACATTGATGCATTGAACTTTGCAATCGGATGCGCATTGGCATAGGAGGGGTAGTTTGGGCTTGATTAGCCCATCTATTTTGTGAGTCGGTTGTTGTCGAGTGTAGAGAATAATTACAACACGATGAAGAGGGAAGCTTTAGTGATGGTAAACGTAGTACAAAAGTTTAGACAATACTTGCTTGCCGATCCCTTTGTTTTCTATGTTGCATTGTTGTGCTTGATCAATAAATCAACAAGATATGGGTGAGTGAGTAGGTGGCTTGTCACATTGCAGGAATTTGTGTTTCAAGTGGTAGTAAGACCTGGGAAAAAGCACGTGATAGCAGATCAATTGTCAAGGTTTCGCTTGGAGGAACCTACTGGAGGAGGTATACCAAATGAATTCCCTAATGTGCAATTGTTCAT
Organism: Wollemia nobilis; assembly: GCA_028583015.1. NCBI lineage: Eukaryota > Viridiplantae > Streptophyta > Pinopsida > Araucariales > Araucariaceae > Wollemia > Wollemia nobilis. The sequence goes on along the minus strand of JAQPPZ010000331.1, from coordinate 1,309,087 downwards.
GGTGAATGCGGTACCAACATGGTACAAATATATTGGGGAATATTTGTCAAAAGGGGAGTTGCCAAAGGAGATGATGGCAGCAGAAAAATGGAAGATTATTATAAAATTGACACCATTTTCATTAATTGCAGGCTTGTTATACAAGATCGGATCCAATGGGATATTGCGAAGATGTGTGATGGAGGAAGTTCATATGGCACTAAAGGAAGCACATGAAGGACTGGTTGGAGGACACATGGGGCCAGATTCAACGACTAGAAAGGTGCTATTGGTAGGGCTATGGTGGCCTACCTTATATCACGATGCCAAGGAATACATGAAAGCATGTGATACTTTCTAGGGGATGGGGAAGCCGCTAAAGAGGATTTTATGCCATTACATCCTTCTCAACTACAAGAATTGTTCGAGAGATGGGGTCTAGGTTTTGTTGGCCTGTTAAAAACAAGCAAGGGGAGAAAATGTTGATATTGTTGTAGAAACCGAGTTCTTGACAAAGTGGGTAGAGCCAAGGTCTCTACTAGACAATTTTGCAAGGACTATAGCCTGTTTCTTGTATGAGCAAGTCATTACAAGATTCATAATTCCTTTGCAGTTAACAAGTGATAGGGGAGGGCACTTTGTCAATGAGATTATCTAGAATCTGACCACGGAGTTCAGGATCTTCCATTTTTTTTCTAGTTTGTATTACCCTAGAGCAAATGCACAAGCAGAGGCAATGAACAAAGTCTTGGTATCAATTATATAGAAGACATGCGGAGTGGAAGGAGTTGATTGGGAAGAGAGATTGCCAGCTGTCCTATGGGCATACATGTGAATCATCAAGCCAATGATGAACGACATGCCCTTTCAGATAGTGTACGGACATGAGGCTGTAGTGCCAATAGAGTTATTGTTACCCAGTTTGAGTGTGGCTGTAGAGAACCGTTTGGACGACTAGGAGAGCCTAAGGGAGAGGCTCGCGAGCAAAAAAGAATTACAACATGACGGAGAGGGAAGCTTTAGGGATGGTATACACAATACAAAATTTTAGACACTACTTGCTTGCCAATCCCTTTGCTTTCTATGTTGACCATCAAGCATTGTTGTACTTGATCAATAAACCGACAATATATGGGTGAGTGAGTAGGTGGCTCGTCTTATTGCAGGAATTCATGTTTCAAGTGGTAGTAAGACCTGAAAAAAGTACGAACCTATCGGAGGAGGCATACTAGATGAATTCCTTGATGCACAATTGTTCATGGTGAACACGTTATTGGCATGGTACAAATATATTAGGGAATATCTAATGAGGGAGCTACCAAAGGAGATGATGGCAATAGAAAAACAAAAGATTATTAGGAAATTGGCACCATTTTCATTAATTGCAGGCTTGTTATACAAGATTGGACCCGATGGGATATTGCGAAGATGTGTGATGGAGGAAGAAGTTCATATGGCACTAAAAGAAGCACATGAAGGACTGGCCAGAGGACACATGGGACTAGATGTAAAAACAAGAAAGGTGCTATTGGCAGGGCTATGGTGGCCTAACTTATATCACGATGCCAAGGAATACATGAAAGTATGTGATACTTGCCAGGGGATGGGGAAGCTGCTAAAGAGAGATTTTATGCCATTACATTCTTCTCAACCACAATAATTGTTCGAGAGATGGGGTCTAGATTGTGTTGGACCATTAAAAACAAGCAAGGGGAGAAAATGTTGATATATTGTTGTAGCAACCGAGTACTTGACAAAGTGAGTAGAGGCAAGGGCTCTATCTGACAATACTACAAGGAGTCCAACTCGTTTCTTGTATGAGCAATGATTACAAGATTAAAAAATCCTTTGCAGTTAACAAGTGATAGGGGAGGGCACTTTTTCAATGAGATCATCTACAATTTGACCACGGAGTTTAGGATCTTGCATTCTTTGTCTAATTTGTATTACCCTTGAGCAAATGGCCAGGTGGAGACAACGAACAAAGACCTGGTATCAATTATATACAAGACATGCAGAGTGGAAGTAGCTGATTGGGAAGAGATATTGCCAGATGTCTTGTGGGTGTATAGGACAACCTTCAAGCCAAGGACAAACCACACACCCTTTCAGTTAATGTACGAACAAGAGGCTATAGTGTAGGTAAATTTCTTCGTACCCAGTTTAAGGGTGGTGGTAGAGAACCGTCTAGATGACCAGGAGAACCTAAGGGATAGGCTCGTGGCATTGGTACAACTAGATGAAAGGTGGGTGATGGCTCAATGGGCAACGAAAATTGCCTAATGACGAAGGAAGTTGTGGCATGACAAGCACTTGAGGAAGATGAAGTTGAAAGTAGGTGACTTGGTGCTAAAGTTCAATGGTAGGTGAGAGATCAAGCTAGGGAAGATGAAGACCCTATGGCTTAGGCCCTCCCAAGTGGTTGAGGTGATGGATAATGAGGCAATAAGGTTACAAAAGTTAGACGGGACACAATGTCCCGAGACGGTCAATGGTTCGAAATTGAAACCATACAAAGCTAAAGTGCAAGTAAATATGGTTAATTTTGAATCATTACAGGATGAGACCGTAGGAAGTCTAGTGGAGGGCACCACAACAGTATTTAGACAACTTTGAAGGAATTAGGTTCCAGGAAAGAGGAGAACCAAGTGGGATCACATAGAATCATGGTGCAAATCAAGAAGTAATGAATCTAGACTGGTTATTCTGGACAGAAGGTGGAGAGCAACATTTTATTGAATAGAGAGAGTTGGAGCCTAGACCAAATGAACTGAGAAGAATACAAGTTCATGTAAGATTCCCAAATACCAAAGAAGAGAGGACTCTTGATCACTTATAGGTACAAATTTGTGAAGGATGAAGTCTGTAGCAAGAGAAAGGCCCGATCACAAACCTCAGAGTGACGGAATTGAATACAAGGACATGAGTCCACTAGCACAGAATGGTCTTATACAACTAAGGATGCATAGGGAGACACAAAGGTTGCAAGAGGAGTATGAGACTCTACATAGATATAAGGCAAGAATGAGGGATCAAATTGTTCAAGAGTTGGATGAGACGATGCAAAGGCTCAATGAAAGAGAAGTCTAGGGGCAAGATGAGCTAAATGAGATTGAACAACAAAGGTTGACAAGAGAGCAAGAAGCATATGGACTTTGAAAAGATATCTATGAAGTACATTTGTCCCAGGAAGGGGAAGGTAGATGATCAAAAAGTAGTAGTTTATTCTCCATGAGTTAAAGTAGTTCCTCTTCGAGCTTGTACACAATTAATATAAACAATAGTAGCAATAGCAGTTCGAGTTCACCGTTGACAAGGAGATCCACGAGGAACTTGACACGAGTTCAACTAGTCCCTCAAGCAAAAGAGAGAAGAGATGCCCAAGAAGACTCCAAGGAAGGAAGATGGACCAGTAGAAGGTTAGAAGATACACCAACACCCATTGATGAAGGAGAAGGTGAACTTAGTAGTTTGCAAGGATTACCAGGTACTCCTAAAGTAGTACCACAAGGAGGTAACTTAGGCAACTCGAGGAGACAGTTATGTATTCTCGGTGGTCTAAGCTTACCTGGCCAAGGGAGTGTGGTTGGCCTACCTACCAGTGGCTTGAGGGGAAGAAAATTTCCTCCCATTACCGCTAGGCCATAGGGTCGATAGGATAGGCTGCAAGGACCATTCTGTGATAAAGCAAGAAACAACCAAATTTTGCGTGATTATGAGGCTGGCATGTTAGGACCACCCTAGGGTTCACGCCGAAACTGAAGATGTAGTAATAGACGGCTGAGGACTTGGACAAACCTTGAATAGCCTACGGATGGGAATAGGCAGTCCCAGACTATGAAGGTTCATTTGATGGAAGGAATAGTTATAAGAGAGCCTTCAGAAGGTAGAAGGCAAGGACAACATAGAACTGCAAGAGAGCAGAACCAGATAGGACAAGAAAAGTCAAGGAAAGTAGAGAAGAGTTTCAAAGAATGGGTTATCGCATAGGCCAGACAAGCAGGCAAGTATTGGCCAAACAAGGCAAGTGCTTGTGTGTCATCAGCAGGACAACAGGATGCCAAGGTGTCGTCAGCAATAGGAGAAGATGTAGGATGGAGTTGGCAAGGGGATAGGATTGCAGGGCCAAGTTTGCAAATGGACAAGACAGTAGCATGCAGTCTGTAGGATGACAGGATAGAAGAAGGCCGTCAACAAGATGGCATGACAACAGGGTGCTGTCAAGAGGATCATCAGAAGATAGGACATCGCCAGGAAAAGGGCCAGACAAAATGTTCTTAGGAAGGGACCTAGACAGAAGACTGTCATTAGGAGGATGGGTAGACAGCAGGAACCCATAGTCACGAGATGGAACAAGAGATCGTTGTCAGAGGAGAGACGAGTGTGACTTATTGGTGGAAGGCGCAATTGAGATACATGTTTGCATCCTTGTATGTATTGTACGAAGGTGACACGTGGACGACGTCTCTTGTAAAGTACATAAATAAAAATTTGAAAAAATAGAAAAATGATAAAAATATAAAAGGTGAGAAAAAGACAAAAATAGGTGAGCAAGAAAAGCATCGTCACTCACATGTAGGGTGGTGAAGGTGGCGATCATTCGTCAATTAGATCGACGAAGTGGTAGCTGTATAATTGTTTGGCATGGACAACAATTGATTTTGACAATTATAAATAGAGGCGAGTTGGGGAGGCAGAGCACATTGCAATCGCATAGTATGCAGAGAGGACACAGAAGGATTGCAACACAATGCAAGAGAACTCCATAAACAACCACCGACATTGCCAAGGAAGAGGATGACATTGTCGAAGACTGAGGAGAATTGAGTTGCAGATGAAGGGTTTTCAGACGAAGGAAGTGGTAGTAAAAGGGTAGAGGTGCTTATGATTCAAGGCAAGGACTAATAAAAAACCATACGACAGGGAGAGAGGGTCATACATGTTTGAGAAGATGGCTAAATTTGAAAATAACCCTCGTATTAGTTAGCGCACAGAAGGGTAACTGCCGTTAAAGAAAAACTGCAGTCAAATGAGTCGCCATCCATAGAGCAGTCAGAGAAGTTGCTTACTAAAAGTTTTGTTTGAGGCAGAGTCAGAGGAGCTGCCGTCTAAGGGCTCAATGAAAAGGAGGTGTCGTTTGAAGGATTGCAACAACAAAAGTTTCCCATATAGAAAAAATGATGTCGTCTGGAACCTAAACAGTGTTGAATGAAGAGAGTGCCATCGACAAAACTGCAACCAAGAAGTGTTGTTGGAAGGGTGCCATTGATAGGTCTGCAACAAGGAAATGTTGGACGCCGTCCGAGAAATTGCCATAGTTGAAAAAAAACTGCCATCAAGCAAGGGAAGCAAATTGCCAAGATGCAAAGGAAGCCAACTATTCTCTAGAGGATTTGAGTCTTTGACAGACGGAGCAATAGAGAAGAGCTCCACCTAATCCAGTGTTGGAAGGACAAATAAGGCATAGTCATAGAGGATGGTCACGAGCTGGTGAGAGATTATGACTCTGATACAGGAAGAGGCAATGAATGGAAATCACGACAAAGAGCAGGTGCTAGCTTTCTAGAAGAAAGGGAAAGGGATGCTAGACACTAGGAAATGGAGAAAAACCTTTGAAGGATATAACTTGGTTACACTCAACTGGAGAATATTACTGAACATAGTGGGAGAAAGTCCCAAAGAAGCATCCGTTGTGGATGAAGTTACAGGATGCAGGAGTTACCTTCATTTTGCAGGTTTTGAACTTTGATAAGGATTTTTCCAAAGATTACTTGCTGTGAATTTTGGAGACATATGATTCGACGTCCGCAACAAAATGTTAGAAAGGTGTGGGTGGGTGATTGGCCACTGATTGTTTGTTAATATGTATATAAGAGAATCGACTCCAGGGGGGAGTTTGAAAGAGCTTTTTTCCCCTTATGAGAAGGGGAGTGCGTAGATCTAGACACCTTGAACCGTTTGCTGGTTAAGTAGAAGGGGGGAGTTTGCTGGCAATGATTTGACATGGCGTAGACTGATAGATTCGAACTAAGCTGAAACCCTTAAGTGACATCAAGTGAAAGGGTTCCCGATCTCCCTTTTTAGGAGTACGATCGGGCTCCCTTTCCTCCAGCCAGTTTCCAGTCTTTCATGTTCAAAATTTTGTTCTCACTATAAACACCCAGGACATACTTGTCTTTTCAACAAGCAACTTTAGAAGGACATTTGGTCTGCCAAATCATGGGATACTGGAGGTAAAGGATTCAGTGGATTCCAACCAGAGCAAACGATTGATCCATGAAGTGATAGACGTCACCCTAGAAGAAGCGCAGAAACCAGTGTCACACGGGAGTCGAGGAGTTAAGCAACAACAATTGAGGAATGAAGAGCTACAATATGCCATGAATGTCATAATGGAGAGATTGTTTAGAGAGCAGAGGGCTTCAAAGTTACCCATATGGCTTATATCGTATATGCAAGGGGTAGTAGCTGGCGAAGCCTATGACTGGGCATCCTACCTCTCATATCGCATTAAGACTTTCTTGATGCAGAGTACAAAGAATTTTTCAATGGTATTTCATGTCATTGGTTTGTTGTTGAATGTTGCAATGTAGGCAAGGGTACAGGTTTTAGGATTGGATCCTCCTAAAGAGTTACCGAAGTTGGCACTGATAGTTCTAAGGTGGATGGATGCAAAGCCATAGACAAAGTGAGGCACTCCGACAAAGACTTCTAGAATGAAGAAGATATTGAGAAAGGATCTACTAGGCAATTTACCTAGCGAAGATTTGTAGGAGGATACACCGCCAACAAGGCCAGAGTTGACCCAAAAAAAGAACAAGCGTAGGAGGTTAGTTTTGGAAGAACAACTTCAATCCCCACAATAGGCCACAATGGAGACAGGTGGCAGGATGGAGTATGCTGTGGAAGAAAGGCAGTAGCAAGGATTAGTGCAACAAACAGTCGAAGATGGAGGCTCAATAAGAATTGGATTTTGCAGAGATTGTGCCCATGGACAAGAAATTCCAAGAAGCTCTGGATGCAATGGGAAATGTACAAGTTGGAGCAACTGAATTTTTGGCAGAGGCTCAACAACTTGATCCATGTGCACAACCTCTAGTGTAGGGAGAGCTGCACTTTGAGATTACTTCCATAGTGGAGGAAGTATGGGCAAGGAAACAAATTGAGCCAGCTAAAACACCAGAGAAAGGAAAACCAACTGATCCAACTTAGACACTAGAGAAAGGAAAGGAGCCGACAAAAGAAGAGGCAGTACCTTTACTTGTACCAGTACAACCAGGATCAGACTTAGAAGACAATGAGCACTCAAGAAGATGAATGTTGTTTAGGGGAGGAAGTAGCCAAAATATGAAACAATCGACTACTACAACAAAAAAACTAGTAATGGAGGGAAAAGCAACAAAGAAAGCCATCAATTTGTTAGGGCAAGAAGAGAACGTGGTGGAGAGTACCACAAATAATGACTCAGATGATGATCTAATTGAGCATGTGCTAATAGAGGTGCCAAACTTCAGGCAACCACCAGAGTTGGGAGAGCACATTGATGCCCAAGTAAGTACTTGTTTGTAGAAGATATCTGAAGTCATTGATAGATTGAAATTGGAATTTGAAATTTGGCTGTGTAGGATAGTGGAGAAAGTGACAGCTGATGACAGAGAATGAGTTGGACAAACCAGTAAATTGGATCCATGATGAGGAATGGATGACAAAACTTGCCAACATTCATCAAATGCAGCCATGGGAGTTGGTGACTGGCAGTGTCAAAACCATGATTGGGGTACAAGAGCTACCAGAGGGAACCCGAAAAACGTACAAAAGACCAGCCCGTATTTACATACATGGAAATTGTAGTGTACTTTGTCCACCGAATCAAAAAGATATGCAATATGTGGAATTGGCACCAGAGTTACAACCAACTTATGCCAGGATCAATTTTTTGGCATACTTAGTGCAATGGTTAGCTGCAGGTATCAACAGGCTTCAGAGTGTAGGTGAAGGGAAAGCTAACCAGTTGTAGGCAATAGAAGCTAAACATCGACAGACAAGTGAGGAAGCCAAAGCAAAACTAGTCAAGCTGAAACAAGAGCTTGAGGAAAAGACCAAGGAGGTTGAGGAGAAGAATAAGGAGGTCGAAGAAAAGACCAAAGCCAATGAGGAACAAGACGCAATAATAGCACAACTGAAATCCGAGTGCTTAATCAAAGAGCAGTTGTTAGAAGCAAAAGGAGTTGGAGCACAAAGATCAGTTGATTGCAGAAAAGGATGAACAACTTGCAACAATGATGTAGGGAACTACGAATGAATCCCTCGTGAAAAGGGAGGAGTAGCTCTTGACAAAGTTGGCAGAAATGGAACAAAAATCCAACCATTTTGGTTTGGAATGGGCCAATTATTTTAATTATGCCAAGAGACTAAAGGATGAGGAGGCACTGAAGCTACAACTTGCAAAACTAGGAGTACTTGTTCCACAGCCTCAACAGCCGAGCTTGATTCCATTGGAACAGAGAAGGAAGTGGATGAGGATGTCGACTGGTTTAAAGGGAAGGACAGATGTAGGCACTAGTTCTGGACATAAGTCGAAACAAAAGTTAAAGTGTTTGCAGAAATGTCTAAGTGTTTAATGCACAAATTTGGGCCAAATAGAATGAAATGTAATGTAAAAGATGTAATGTCACTTGATTTCCATATAAGCATATTGTCATTTGATTGCCGTTTGCGTGGAATGTTGAGTCAATGTGAATTTGCATTGACTACAGTCTTGCTTGGCTTCTAAATTTGCCATTTTGTTCCTCCACTGTTGGAATAATCACCACCGTGCTATAGGAATTGGCCCAAATCCGGAGGATGGGGAGAATAAAACCCTCCCCATCTATTTCTTGAACTGCGGTCACAGGCACAAATGCACTTGATGATTTCCGTGTCAAACAAACACAAACGAGTCCTCAATCACAACTAGGGTAACCCAACAATTGTTTGAGTTCTCTTATCCATGCCCTTGATGTTTATTGTTGCATGTAATATTTTTGTGGTAATACTATTTGAAACCTTTACTATTCTTAATTTGACAAGTCTAGGCTATGGATAAGGAACACAGGTTAGTAAGATAATGGCTGGCTATTTTTTTTTGTCAGTCTCTTGTCAATCCTGCATTATCACATTGTAGGTCTTGTCTAGACGTTGCAAGAGGGATTATTTATGATGAGAAAATAATGCCAAGTTCAGTAAGCATGCACATCCCAAGAAGTTTATCGATCGTGGTAAGCATATTTCATTGTAATCTTCTTCTTTCTTTTTATTTTTAATTAATTAATTATTATTGGTGGGACTGTTTGGAACTATAATGAGTATATCAATCATGAAATGAATAAGATTTGACAAAATTTATCTGCAATAGGAAGAAAACCTACCAAGGCAAAGCCACTAGAACAAGATAAAAATGGTGGGAAAATTATTGATGGCTGGAAGCATCACTTTGGTAACCTATGTTTTATGTGTCGAAGGATACAAGTCATCATTAGGCAGTTATTATACTGCAGAGATTGAACTTTGGGTATATATAATACTGATGTTACGCTGGGGTGAAATGTTGGGCACAATGTCTATAAACTTGCAAGAATTCTTAATGAGATTTAAAATAGATAGGAAAGAGTATTGGCTTCATGGCATTCCTAATATGGCCTCAAAAGTGATTAGCTCTCACCATTTAGAGAATAGAGGGAGGTAATGGAGCGTTTGCTCAACTATTTTCAGTGGAAGTACAATAGGAGAAAGAATACCCCCTGTAGGATCTACAAGTTATATTTGAAAAACATTCTGGGGTATACCAAGGAATGCCGAAAGGTCTTTTGTTGTTTTGTGAACATGATTTTGCTATGAAAGTAATTCTACGTAGCTGACCACTCTACACTAGGTCATAGCTCTATCTTTATTCTCAAAAAGTGAGATTCAAAAAAGTGTAGATGCAAGGATACAGTTGGAGAAAATATATGTATGGTAGGATCCAGTCATCCACAAGTTGTATTTGACAATCAGTCTGGGGTCTTCCAAGAAATGCTCAAAGTTATTTTGTCAGCTTGTGAACATGTTGTTGCTATTAATTAACTCTGATCACTCTACATAAAGCCATAGCACAATCCTCATTCTGAAAAAGTGAGATTCATGGAACTGTATATGAAAGGATTATTCAGCCCAGTCAAAGCACTTTCTTTGAAATATTGATTATGGTCTGCAAGGAACACTTGTCCATATTATGGAGAGTCAGCAATCGTACCCTAAAGAATGAATCTTCCCTTTTCTATTATTGATGATTTACTAGATGAATTGATACGCCTTACAGAATTAGACTTGCATTCTTGATACCATCGAATTAGAATTAAGGAAGAGTGTTTGCCTAAATATGCCTTCCATACTCATGAAGGCAACAACGAGTTTTTAGTTATGCCTTTTGGTCTCAGAAATGCTAATATATTGAAGTGTTTGTTGAACTTGGTGTTCAAGTCATTCCTTTAGAAGCTTGTGTTCATCTACTTTGATCATTTTCTTGTTTTATGGCAAAAACTTGGAAGGACCACTTAAAGCATGCAGATAAGGCCTTTCACCTACTTGTGAAACATAAGCTTTATTACATAGTGTCAAAATGTGCCTTTGAAGTGAAAGAAGTTGAATATCTTAGGCAGATAAGGCCATAATTGAGAAGTCAATTCCTAAAATTATCAAGAATCTTTGGGAATTCTTAGGGATCACATGCTATTATCATAAGTTATGTGAGTAACTTTGCCTACATTGTTGGACCTTTCATAACATTATTTAAGAAAATTGCATTTGCTTGGAAAGAGGAAGAAATTGATGCACTTCAGAGACGAAAGAGACCATGTGCACTAATACAGTTCTAGCTATGCATGATTCCAATCACTATAATTGAGTCGGATGCATTAAGAGATTATCGCAGTGTTAATGTAGGAAGGTTAATCATTATCCTTTGAAGGATGACAACTTAAAGTTAAAGTAAATACTTATCCAAACCCACCTGTTCCTGTTATTCCTGAAACCCACATTAAGTTTCAAGGAAACGGGGTCTACCCAGACCCTCCAAAAATCACACTAGCTGTCATGCGTTTGAAATTGTTAGTCCCTTAAATCAACAGAGGGAGAGTGATATACTTGATTCTTGCTGTAGTTTCTTCATTATTCCATCCTCATGCTTTCTACAAGTTCCAAATAGAAAACTTTCCTTGTGTTGAGATAAAAGGCTAAGGAACATACCACTTCCAACCCATATCTCTAAAGGATGGGTCTCTGGGATTGAAACCTGGTGATAAACCCAAATGACAGCCTCCATTGCACCCTAGCATAGGAGGAATCACACGACCCATATGCTAGAGATGGTTCCCTTCAACCTTATTTGGGTCAGTCAAAGGAAGGGCCCACTGCCCTGTTTGTGTTGCTAGAGTCTCAAGAGTTAAGGAGATTGACTTGGTACCAGTTACATAAGAGAAATAAATGATGGTGATGTTGTATGTAGTAGAGAAAGTGTGACCATACTCATAGTCACTTGAATACTCATGTCGCCATGCTTGGTACTCGTACCGAATATCAGTACTCGTGTCGAAGACTGGTACTCGTCAGTTGTCACCAACACTTCTCTGGATTCTCAAAGATGCCTTCCAAGACCTCTCCCATCATCTTCACTTCAGGAGATTGTGTACCATGTCCATTCAAAACTCTAGAATACCAACTTGATGGATCATACTTTAGAAATAAGCTAGATAAAATCAATTGCATTCGGCATATGACGTTTCCTTTCTACCCTTTCCTTCAAAAAAAAACTGTGAGGGTTTTCAAAAGCAGTCCTAAACAACATTAAAACATTAAATGGATCTCCAAGAGCCCTAAAAAACAATGTTTGCAGTAAACAGGGTGTAGGTGCTCAAGAAAACATAATTTATGACTATCTAATAGGCCCTAAACTTATGAATTAAACATTATACCTCAACACATACTTGAGGATTTCTTGGTTATTTATTAAGAGGTCAATAGGAGGGTTTATGAATCTTTAGTAACCTATTTTAAGGACTTTAAATTATGGGTTTACTTTCTGCTCATGTAGATTACTTAATTTTTTGTGCATTTTGTATTGTTGGTTATTTTATAATTTTATTTATTATTTGTGTCTGGTATGTTTTTAGTTTTAAAAAATTCAATATTATATTTTTATTTATTTATTAATCTTGTCGCTTCAAGGTATCTGCATACCTATTGTCTGAAAACTGATGTCCTTGTCTCCGTCTCCCATACCCATACCAATACCCGTCTCTCGGTGACTACTGCCATACTTGATGGGCAGGAACTTTAAGGTCGAACTGAAAAGGCACTAATTGAACCTGTTTGTTATACTGATTGAAAAACAATAGGTATTTTCATTTTGTCAATAGGGTGAAGAGTTTGAGAATACTAAAGTGCAAAAGAGTTGATGTTCTATCTTGGCATTCTCCATCATATTGCATAGCATGGAGTGTATCCAAAGAGAAAGGCATGATACACACTATCAGATTCAGTTCCCATGGGAAGTTTGTATGTTAGCAAGTCTCCCTGTGGGTTGGGTCTCCAATGGCCTACTAGGAGAAGATTTATTTTGTTGTAAGATTCAGAGTTACATATGTAGTATATGTTGTTTAAAGATAGACCAAATCTTATATTTCTGATTTAAAATAATAATAATAAAGACACTATTTTAAAAATAATTGTCAGGAATATTCTTGTAAATGTGCATGTATTCATACCAGAACTAGCAGGTTTGTAACAGCATAAGAACTGGCTTGATAATTTTAAGGAAACATTCATGGTCTCAATATTTTGATGGAAACAATCATGGACTCATTTCAACTCACTAACTGATATCCATATGATCTAGAACACTTACTTGGAGACTTCCAAATAATTTTAGTGGCCATAGTCATAGTCACCTGAAGACTTGTCTCCCCCTACCTAGTACTCATACCAGGTACTAGGTACTGAAACTCATCTTGAAGACTGGTACTTGTCTTGGAGACTTCTCTGGATTCACGAAGATGCCTCCCAAGACCTTTGGATGTCTCCCATCATGTTCACTTCAAAAAACCGTGTACCCTGTCAATTTGAAACTCTAGAGTGCCAACTTGATGGATCGTACTTTAGAAATAAGCTAGATAAAATCAATTGCATTTGGCATATGACGTTTCCTTTGCTTTAATAAAATTTGTGAGGGTTTTTACAAGCGATCTTAAACAGGTCAAACATTAAATGGATCTCCAAGAGGCCCTAAACAACAGTGTTTGCAATAAACAGCAAGAGGATGTAGGTGCTCAAGAAAGCATATTTTAGGATTACGAATTAATTAATTAAACATTATGCCTCAACACATACTTGAGGATGGCTTGGTTATTTATTAAGAGGTCAATAAGAGGGTTTATGAATCTCTAATAACCTATAATAAGGACTTGAAATTATGAGTTTACTTTCTGCTCATGTAGATTACTAAATTTATTATGCATTTGTATCTTTGATTATGTTAAAATTTTATATGTCGTTTGTGTGTTTGGTATGTTTTAGTTTTAAAAATTATTTATTTATTGATTTGTTGTTTCCAAGTATCTGCGTACCTATTGTTTGAAAATTGATGTCCCCGCCCCCATCTCCCGTACCCATACGAGCCCATACAAGTTTGTGTCTCCTAGTGACTATGGGCAGGGACGTAAAGGCTGACCTGAAAAGGCACTGATTGTTTTTTGTTTTGGCAATTTTCTCCTCCTGATGAATATATAGTGGTTGCTAATGTTTCATATTGAGTCCGAGTTTGTGAGAGTACATAAGGCTGGTACATATCCCTTCTAATTTCCATGGTTCTCAGATTGTGGCTGTACTAGGAGATGCCTCCCATAGACAAATGGTTGTATATGGGAGAGTGGCTATTGGTTTTGTGGCCATACACAGGTGCAAGGCTCAAATCAACACTGAATATGGTTGATGCTATTCTCTGGAAGAGTATGGATAATATATTATCCTTCAAAGGGTATGACTACATATCACAATTGTTAGTCAAATATATTATCCTTCAAAGGGTATGACTACATATCTCAATTGTTAGTCAACTTGTCTTCTTTAGAAAGAAATCACAAGGATATTTTGTGCTTCTTCAAATGGCCTCTTGCTATTTTATGTGCGTCTTATAAATCTCACTAGGATTGTGAGAGGGCCCAAGCAATGTATTGTTCCAATATTTCATGTCTAATTCTTGATGCCTTTGAGTTGCCTCAATCATGGTGAATGTTTCCTGTATTGGTTGGGTTTTTGGAAGCATTTGTTTGTTCCTAGGCCCAATGGCTAGATGAATGTTCTAGAGAATGTATATTAAAGGGAATTGCAAAGAAATTTTGCTCTTGATTATTGGTGTTACACTTTGCATAGGATGGGCCATATTGCCATGGAACTCCATACAAGATTGGTTTAGATTCCTCTTAATGTTGTCTACGACTCTACCCTTTTGGTCTCAACTTCCAATGTTTATCTTCTTTGACCTTATCCTTGTACTCTGCTGACTAATTTTTCTTTTCCTTTTGTCTTTGGTCCTTTGTAATCAGGTGGGCCTTGGGGCATTAGCCTTCCTTTTGGTTTTTGTTTTTTTAGCTCAAATCTAACTGTTGGGTGGCTGTTAGATTCTTGAAAACTAAGAAAAATTTTAGGATGCAAATGAGTTTTTTTCTGGGTCTGATTTCATTTCACCTTCTCTCTGCTCTCTCTATAAGTGGAAACAGCAAAAATAAGGCTAATTTAGAAAAAAATAAAATAATTGATGCTGTTTTTCTATATTTTTGCTGCTGCAGCCGAGTTTCTTTCTTGGACTCGTGAGTTAAAAAAATCTCAGAGTCCAAAAAAATTTGCGAGTAAAAATAAAAAACTTGGCAAGTCCAGAAAAACTTGTTGAGCCCAGTCAAAAAAACCCGGGAGGGCCGACTTGGGCACGGACTCAGCGTTTTTCAAAAATTCGCCAAGTTTCATGACTTGGAGACTTCCAAATAATTCCAGTTGCTCTGTGACTGCAAAATTGATCCAACCCCTATTAATGTAGAAAAACACTTAAAATCAGAAATATCTGTACATTGTCAATAATAGAAGAGAATGATTGGTAAACAATCTCAGTGATACAATTGATAACATGAAATTTCCTTTTTCTCATCTGCACTTAAGTTCTACTTCACTTGTGCCTTAGTTTCTATTATGGTCCACTCTCATTTTTTGTTTTCTAAGAATGCTTGTTCTTAACCTGATAGCTACACTCTTCTTTTCCTGTTTCATGCATTCATATTAATTGAAAATTTGAAAGATTTTCTTCATATTTTAAGGTAAATGATTCTCTATTGCAAACACAGGGTTTCCTTGGTTTAAGCGGCGCTATACTCTTACAAATTTATCATACAATTTATGAGGGTGATCAAAGTTCATATATATTCTTGCTTTCTTGGTTGCCAACAGTTGTGTCCATGTTGTTTATGTTTGTATTACGGGTATGCCCATGTCATCAAGCAGATGGGAAGAAAACGTTGGACTGGTTTTCTGCCATTTCAATGATTGTTGCTGCTTACCTAATGGTGGCTATCATAGTTGAGAATGTCTTGTCTATGGACACCTTGAGCTATTTGATTATATGTTTGGTTCTTCTCATCATTTTGCTATTCCCCATTTTGATTGCTGTTAAGTCTGAAATCAATTATTCTTCCAGTATGCCGCTATATACTCAACCATTAATTTCTCAAGAAAGCCACATAAAGGAAATCCCTACACACGCAGAAATTCAAGAGCAAAGACTTCCAGAAAGAATAGCTGGTATTACTGAAGCAGACAAATACAGAAAGCAGAGCAATCCCTTGGCACCAGGAAGTGTAATATATTCAAAACTTCCTAAGAAAGAAGATGCTGAGTCATGCTCAAATACTTCCGATGATATGTCATTAGTAAAAACAGGGAAACTGGAAAGAGGACAAAACTTCAATCTCTTTCAGGCAATGGGAACATTAGATTTCTGGCTACTCTTTCTGTCCATGGCATGTGGTATGGGTTCAGGACTTACTACAGTCAATAATATGAGTCAAATAGGCTCATCTCTTGGTTACACATTGACAGAGATCGCCACTTTAGTTTCTTTGTGGAGCATATGGAATTTTCTAGGTCGTTTTGGAGCTGGTTATATTTCTGAAACATTTTTGCATTCAAAAGGATGTGCTAGGCCTATGTTCATAACCATAACCCTGTTTATAATGAGTGTTGGCCATTTGGTTATAGCATCAGGGCTGCCAGGTGCCTTGTATGCAGGCTCGGTACTAGTTGGTATCTGCTATGGTTGTCAGTGGTCTCTCATGCCCACAACTTCTTCAGAAATTTTTGGGCTTCAACATTTTGGTACCTTGTTCAATGTAATTGCCACTGCGAGTCCAATTGGATCATATGTTCTTTCGGTAAGAGTTGTTGGATATCTGTATGATTTAGAGGCACAGAGGGAAAATCATTTGAAGATTGTACATATGACAGGTTTATTTCAATCACCAAAAGAAACATGCAATGGTTCACACTGCTTCAGACTCTCCTTTTTTATTATGTCTGCAGTAAGTCTGCTGGGTTGTTTTATTGCCATGGCATTATTTATAAGGACCAGAAAATTTTATAAACAGGTGATATTTGAGAGAATTCGTTTCCAGAGTTGCCCTACTGTGAATTGAGTAATAGTATGGAGGAACCCGGACTATTCTGAAATTCCACAACTGCTTACTATAATAATTAGACACAGTTCTACAACTTATATGGAAGTAATAAACTGATATAAAATTTCTGAACACTGCTTCAGACTCTCCTTTTTTATTATGTCTGCAGTAAGTCTGCTGGGTTGTTTTATTGCCATGGCATTATTTATAAGGACCAGAAAATTTTATAAACAGGTGATATTTGAGAGAATTCGTTTCCAGAGTTGCCCTACTGTGAATTGAGTAATAGTATGGAGGAACCCGGACTATTCTGAAATTCCACAACTGCTTACTATAATAATTAGACACAGTTCTACAACTTATATGGAAGTAATAAACTGATATAAAATTTCTGTAAGCAGTTGCTATTGTAACATTTGCTATGTTGTAACAGGCTTCTTCATTCTGTATCCAATGTGGATTAGCTTTACACGAATTGAGAGAGTTCTGACTAAAATATCATATATGGTTATTTTTTGAAGGCCCAATGAATGCAGTTTTCAAGATGCATTTACATTCTTTTGCATTCAGTCAAAACTTGTAAATTTCTGTTACAATCTTTGGTCATATATTGTAGCCATTTTCCAAAAGTTGTTGCAAATTCATATGACTGGAATGCATAAATTCAAGGAGAGGTATGCATGAAAGGGAGAAAAAAGGGCTATACTATAAGACAGAACAATGGCTATAGGTGTACCAAAGTGGAGCAAAATACTTGAAACAACAAATACGGTAGGAAAAATCGCAGTAATATATACCTGCATGAATGTATGTTTGAACGTAGGAATTTATATGTGCACAAAGTGTTTGTAATAAGTTGTCCTGTATTGTTTTGTATGTGTACATGACAAAGTGTTTGTAATAATGCATGTATGCAAACTGTTTAAAATTATGTGCATGTGGCAAAGTGTTTGTAATAACGTGATGTAATGGGTTATTTATAATGTTTTATAAAAATGGGTAGTTTGGAGGTAGTTGGGTAGTTGTCAACTACCTACCGATCTGGTTATGTCTATAAGTATAGACATAACCATGCATCTATGTGGGAGTGCTTGTTGTTTTTATCCTAAGTGTATTTTGGAAAGAGTTGCTTGTTGGTAGATTGTTGTCGAAGTATGGTGTATTGCAGATAGTTGTTGTGCAGCATACATGATGTGTATTTATTTGCAATTGTAAGTATTCCTATCGTGTATTTTGTTTATATAAGTAGTAGTGGAATTGTATTGCAGTGTGTTGTATTCCATTTCTACATATCCAAAGTGTGGACACACTTAATGATGCACATGTCCAGTAGTATTGTAGTTTACAGGTATCTGGCTTTTGTTTGTATGGGAACTATAATAACTTATGATGTAGATAGACGGAGAGTTGTACAAGCTAGAAAAAGTTTTTCTTTTCATTTGTGTAAATCTCATCATGGGGAGATATATCAAGAAAGGTTTTTGGAGATAGATAGTGATGATGGAATTTCCGCAGCCTTAAAATCTGAAGCATTTCTATTTTTTATTTTTGAACATATTCCTCAGTATTCTGAATGTTGTTTATGTTTTAAAATTTTAATGTGAACCTTAAAGACGCGTTTATTGATTTCTTTGGCTTAAGCAAATCATGCAAAATATCTATCGACTCTCTTGGCTTCACTTGTTGAAAAGTGCTGGAGTCGCATAGGGCAACATATTCTAGGCCTGTACAAATTGCTTGTGGAGAAACAGTCACGAGTACTTATATAATTTAAAGATATGGCAGTGGTTCTTTCAAATAAGGCAGTAAGTGGTAGAATTCTAGGGGGCAAGACATTTTAGGCCTATACAAGTTGCTTGCGGATTGCTTGCGGAGAAACAGTCTTGAGCACTTCCATAGTCTAAAGATATGTTAGATGTCTTTGAATATTGGTTGCTTCTTTTGAATAAGGCAGTAGCCCCATGTACGTAAAATATTATGCTTGTATAGTTGCCGAACACAAAAATCCGCGAGTGCAATTTGTGCTCGTGACTAAATTTCAATAAATGAATGGAGAGAGTTTTACTCTTCCCAATCTCTAGATCTTGGGCCAGTTCACATTTAACTTTTCTAAAAATATAGAAAGAAACTAATTTAATTGTGCATAAAATGAAATCTAATTTAAATGCATAAAAGTAAATTTAATCTACTTTGTGAGGAAAAGAGTCAGCAAAAAATAAATATTGTCAAAGTCGTAGTGAGATTTAGGTTGGTGCAATTGGTATGTCCAATAGTGATCGATTAACTTCAATGGGTAAGATCTTCGAACAACCTACAACAACAATAAGGGAAAGGACAACAATAAGAGAAAGGACCAACGAAAGGAAAGAGGGTTGAGCTATTGATTTCATACATCCAAGAACAAAAGGTTGGAGACAATTGATTTAAGATGTCTTGCACATTCTTTTATTGATTGTTGTTTTTTAAAACATGTCAAGTACAATATTATTCTAGAGTAGCTCTAGTATGCTAGGTTCCAAAAAAAACCCTTACAATGAGAATTGATGTCTTAGTTATACTTGTAGAATAGGAAATCTAATATGTTTTTGGACTTGCAACTTTGATTTTTAGATCGTAGTTTGAATTCACATGTGGCTTGTCGTCTTTGTCCATTTGCCAAAACTAGGCACACGATCTAGAGCGAGGTGTGTCTAGAAAGCAAGATGCAAGTTGAATGGGACATTTTTGAGCGAGGTGCTTTAAGGCTGATGAGCAGGGCTTTTTGAGCAATGTGCTATCGAGTGGGGTGCTTTGAATGAGGTACACTAGAAGTGAGGTGCGCTGGAAATAAGGTTGTTTAGAGTGAAGTGTACCTAAAGCCTTGACCTAGTCCTTTTCACATTCTTCATCCCATTTTGTGCAATAGAACTTGGTATGGGAGTGATGGTAGTAGTCAACTACTACAATTTTGGCGACTTATAGGTATGTGAATCTTGATTGATAGGAGATCCTAGATGGTGCTTTATGCATTGAGCAACACAGTCTTCTACTAGACTTCTTGCATCCTAATTACTTTGGCTAAATCTATGTTTGTAAAATTTTCTTGTCCATGTTGGAGGGAATGGAGAAGTATAATGCATCGATGTCTTTGGTCATATTCTCATGTCTCTCCGAAGATCTTCGCTTGTGTTGCCATATATTTCATTTATTCATGCACTATTCAAGCCTTCTTATGACCTACTACAAGTGATCTTAATTGAACATCCTTTTCCTTTTGCTCTTCAATGATTTTAGCAAGTTGCTTTATCATAAAAACATCATGATCCAACAACCCTTTATCAATCATTTGGCCGATCTTTGACACCTCCCCAATTGTTTCCTATAGTTTGATGAGGTTATCTTCATTACTCTATAGCCTACATATCTTACAAGGAATGTTCTTGAGCTACCCGATAAGGATGAATTTGTCTATTAGGCCTTCTACTTTACTTGATGGACAATCATTTTTCATGCTTGTTGAATGATCTTGTTGTCCTCCCTTATTGCCTTTAAAAGTGTCATGTTCTACTCTATCTTCAAAACCACCTGGTCTATTAGCATCATGCACTCAAGGTATGAGAAATAGCTCTTACCATCCTGAATTTCGTCACCAATAATATCCCAAAGGAGTTGCATTGGGGCAAGCGCTGATGCTTGAGACTTTAATTCTTCTATTTTTTCCTTTGCCCTTGTCCATGCTTGCTTGAGTAGTATATTTTCCTTAAGTTTTTGTTTTTCTAGCTATTGGGCAATGGTTTTCAATTGTTATATTCACCCCTGCAAAACATGCTCATTCTCTTCCTACTTTTCTTTATTTGATTTCATTTTTCCTTTGATTGTTCTCGTATGGCAATAACTTATTTCATTTGTTATTTTTTACCTCCCATTGTTCCCTCAAAGTTTAAATTTGTTGTTTCGCTTCTTGCCTTTAGTATTTCATTTAAGATTCAAGCTGCTTTTTAAGTTCTTCCTTTCCTTGTTCAAGTATTTGCACTTGCTTTTTCCAATACCATTTCTCTTGCTCTACTTGTTTGAATTCCTCCTTCTACGTTAGTGTTATCTATAACTAGTCATCTAATTGGGCCAATACTTCTTATTTGTGTTCAATGGCTGCTTGTAACCTATGTAACTCTTGTTTTCTCTTCAACTTACTCCTTGTAATGCCTAGCTTCTTGATATTCTTGTGACAATCTAGCGTTCAACATCAAGCTTATGGGATTCAACATATCCAAAATGTTCCTGGTTGAGAACTAGTCATAGTTTGGACATCAAACTGTTGTTTCCAATCTTGAATGATATGATGGGGCATCATGGTTAATGTCAACCTGTAGAGGAATCATGGCATAACAAGTAGATGGAGGAGGGAGACTAATTTAATGGATGCAAAATCTTGTTTTGTGTTGGCTATGGCGGTTACTATGGATTTAGAGAAAAGACATGTTTTTTTGTGTGACGTACTTGGCGTGGAGGATGGTGGTGTATAATTAATGTGGGTCTATATGAAGAGGAAATGAGTTCATGTGATTTAGTTGGAGTAGTTCCGCTTGATGATGGTTGATGGACAATTGAAGAATTAAGTGAGAAATCAGAAGTGGGAATTGAAGAAGGTAGGAAAGAAAAAGTATGGGGAATAAAATAAGTAAACTAAGTGGAAGTAAGGGGGTCATGATAAGGGGGTCAAGATAATTCTAAACCTTTTGAAATGGATGCTCTTACTTTAACCATTTCTTCATTGGTGAAACAATGTACAATTGTTTCCGTCTTGAGAGGAGCAATAATTTGAAAGACATCATTCTCGTCTCCCAAAATATTCATTGGTCTATCTCAGTTCCATCGAGACCTCCAAGTATTTGTAGCACAACAATGATATTCCACCCTTTGAGGAACAATTTGAATTGACAGATTTAATGATCAACTATGACTGCATTGATATAAATCTCAAACAATTCAGTTTGTGAATAGGATGATCTTCCCTTTTTTCAGATTGCTAACATTCAACGTACTGCTCAAACTTCCCACTCTACAAGTACTCTTCATTGTACGACAATTAGTCTTCCCCATATGATAATTGTCTTCACTATACGACAATCATGGTATGGCAATTTCGTTGTATGTGACTTCAACCTTGCATAACAAATCTTGAAAGGATACAACTAACTGAATCTACCACAACAATCAACAATAACAACTCATTCAATGACCATACAAAGGCAATAGATGATGGATGAATATAAGTACATACTGCATAGCATTTGTTTGTATGATGGAATGCGTACAACACTATATTACATATACATTCTATGATCCTATGCAGAGCATCTCCTTTAATACAATGTGCAAACTTATCTACTCTTCCTCATGTGGATTTGTCCACAATACCTAATGTCCTCCACTATAATGGAACAATGTACAAGATATCTACTCAAATGAATGAAGGGGCCTATTTATCTTTGGGGGTTGGTAGTTAACAACTACCACCCCAAACACCTCACCTCTAATTGGGTGATAACTACCCTACGTTTGCACTTAACTCATGATTACATGCATTACATTGTACAACTTTATTCATATTACAAAACTTTGGAATATCAAATTTATTACATCATAACATTAGAACTTATGATACCAAAATTACATTGTGCATGTCTTTGACTTACAACAAACTTATTTCTTTTCTTGACTAGTCTACTTCTTTGATTGAGGTGGTATGTCAGAACTAGTGCCTGCATCTGCCCTCCCCTTTAAATTGGTCAACATACTTGTTGAGGACTATCATTGGTACTAGGGATTTTGAAACTTTTGAGGTTGAGGTGTAGGAACAAGTATTCCAAGGTCTTGGATCTATAGCTTCAAGGCTTCAATATTTCCCTTCAATTGCTTTACATAGGCATGGTAACAAGTCCACTAGAAGCCTTAATGATTTGATTTTTGCTCGAATTTATCCAACCTAACCTTCAACTTTGCCTCCCTTTTTGCTACTTCAACTTCTTTATTCCTTGCTTCTACTTCTCTCCTCATAGCTATTGCTAGTTGCTCATTACGTTCAACAATCAATTGATCTTAGTGAGCAATCTTGTGCATCTTTACCTCAAAAGCTTGCTCCCTCATTACACATTGATTTTAGTTGATTGATCAACTGATCTTGTTCTTGCGCTTACCTCATAGCCTCTTACTATTTCTTCAACTCCACTAGTTTTTCTTTGGCATCCTATTGCACTTGTTGAACTTGTTCTTCTAGCATCTACACTTGGTTAGTCAACTCTTCCTCCAACTTTTGGTTACAAACCATTTATTGAAATTTCTCCAATCCTGTTGCTAACCACTGAATGAGATATACCAAAAAGTTAATTCTAGCATATGACTTTACAAACCCAGGTGCAGGTTTCACATAGTTGACACTTGATTAGTGTTGAGGATGGCAATATTTTTGCTAACCATTGAATAAGATATGCCAAAAAGTTAAAACTAACATATAATTTTACAAATGCACGTGCAATTTTCACATAGTTGACACTTGATTAGTGTTCAGGATGGGGTGTCAAATTCCCTTCATTTTAATATACTTGATGTGGATGTCGATAGAGTACTTAAGTTCCTTTTGGAAAATTCTTGATTCCCAATATCAACTTGACACTTCCAAATTCTAGCTCCTATGTCTATGTTTGATGATTGCAAACTTCATCCTCTCATAATCATGAGCCTAATGTACTAGTTTGGCCATGTAGACACTAGTTTTGAACAAAATCCAAAGTAGACATTGTACATAGGAGAACCCCCCTTCATTGTAAATAATAATTATGTTGGTAGATGAGTGTGAGTATTACATGTATGAAAGAGCATAGCATAGAAGACAAGATTCCATACTTTATGTATGAGAGAGCATAGAGTGTACTGCATATTCAGTCATGTGTATATTACCAGTGTCATACAAACAATGAGATAATGCCAACTACATTAAATTTCCATATTTGGGTGTATGTTGTGTGATACATTGTTATTATAGGATTGTATGTCAAGTTCTATGTATGTAAGTTATAGGTTGCAGATATGAGTTGTAGGTAGCTACATTTTAGTGGAATTGTCTTAGAGTTGTATTGATAGTGTAGTTGAAATTATCGTATGAAGGATGTTGCTAGTGTCGTACAAAGGAGATTATCGTATAAGGATATTTTTGATTGAAGTGAAGCTTTCCATTAGACAAGAGTGAACTATGTCGTATGAGTGGAAGTTACGTACAAGTGTTTGTTGTACAAACACTTGTCGTACAAGTGTATGCTAAATATGATGTACACATGACTATGTTGTTCAAGTGTTGATAATATAACATTGGACCTACAATGACTGCAGTGTTAGTTGGATCCTAGAATTAGATATTCCAATTGTTTCTTTAACCATTGGAATACACACCGTTGTGCTACATTTGGCGTTGTTGTCATCTAAAGTTCGAACCTAACAAGTATGAAGATTGGAGAGGTGGATGACAGATTCCTTATCATGAATACAAGACGTACCCATGAGATAAGTCAATACCAACTAGTAAGACAAATTCAAAGAATTGCCAATCAAGAATTGTAATCAAGGAGAATAGAACTTGAGAAACTAGATGTGGAGTGAGTGTAGAATACTTAGAAGGAGGATACTTCTAGTGATGAAGGTAGAAGGTGGAACACATTGTTAATAACAACAAAAGGCACAATGCAAAGTTACAACAAGCAAATATAACAAGCATTGAGGGAGACATTCACGTATGTCAAGACAACAATGTGGAGACTTCATAGAGATATGAGGTTGAATACTTGGTAACATTGATGCAAGAGTGAGGGACTTTGATAAGAGGTGCAAAGGGTAGGAGTTAGGTACAAAGGCAACTACAAGAGTGTGTGGGAAACAAGACCAAAACCAGTGCTCATGTATTTACAAAGTATGAAGACACCAAAAATTGGTCATAGATTATTTGCTGACAAAGAGTTGTTTTGTAAAGAAGCACCAAGAGAAGAAGTGTTGATTGAGCCATCATTGAGTGAGAAAGAATTATGTGAAGAAACTCAACCCCCAATGGTGAATATTGTTGTTGTGGAAAGAAAAAAAAAGCGCCCACCTTTTCTGGGTGATGAAAATGAAGACCCAAAATGCCATGCCAATGGGGTGGATGACTTGGATGTTTGGTTGAGACTATTTCCAGCTACATTGCAGGGAATCACAATCGACTGATATTTTAAGAGGGAGAGGACAAATGCCTTCACAACTTGGAAATACTTGGTGGAGGAATTCAAAAAATAATATAGACTATTGAGAGATGACACAAAAATCATAGGGGAAATATACTTCACTAAGTAAAAGAACTATAAAAAAATAAAGTCCTATAACAAATGACTCAAGGAACTCATTGATAAAATGGAAATGCAATCAATAAAAGGGTTGTAGAAGTGGAAGATTCTTGATGGATTGCTACCACGGTATAAGAAAAATATGAAGGTAGTACAACCTACCAAATACGAAATCATCTCTTGGTACCTTCCCTATTGGCACTACTACCATCTCATTAGACCCTAGTACTATGATCATAAAGAACATATTGAAGGGGCAGGTTATGTCATGTATTTTATGTGCAATTTCACCTTCAAGACCAATGTTATACCCTACCTCCAAGTGTTCTTAATTATCATAAGATTGCCATTCTTTCTTGGAATTTTGGTGCTAGCCCACACCTCTTGGCACCTTTACAATATGATATAAAGTAGCTTGAAACACCTTCAACTACATCAAGCATATTTCTTGGAAGTTGTTTTGTTTCATATTTTTGGAGGTGTCATTCACCATCCCTCTTTTCCCTCATTCCCTACATTGTAGTCAGTACCTCCTATTGCCTGGTCCTTTATCCTTTAGTATCTCTTTTTTGGGTTTCCCTCAAACTTTCAAAGAGGTTTAATTAATGGACAAATTTCCTATCTATTCTAGGGTACTCCTAGACCCTTATAGTTGGTAGGGAATTCACCTTCATTAACCATCCTCTTTGATAGTTTAGGTCCTCATAAATTCTTAGCCTCAAAATCATATCTACCATGAGTCATAGAATGTTATGAACCTGCAACTTGAAATATGAATTGAATGCAAAAAATAATCGTTGTTTGAATAGAATCGCAGTTTGTATTGAAAGGCAAAAACCCACAATATAATAAATTAATGTTCTTGGATGATCTTTGGAGCATCCTCCTTGTCCTATTTACATCTATCTAAAAGGTGTGAATGGTGAAGGGATGTTTCCCTTTATAATAAAATATAATATATAACATGATTAAGAGTTACGTTAGGAGGGTCCTAACATGCCGTCCTCATTTGAAAAGCTTTGTCCTCAAAGCTGGAATTGTAAAAAATTGTTGTTGAATCTGGTGGAGCGTCTCCCATGTAGCATCCTCTGGAGGTAGACCTTTCCATTGAATCAATACCTCGATGATGGTGCGGTTACGGAGGTGGCGCATATGTCGGTCTAGGATAGATTTTGGTTCAACCATGAGAGCTCCATTATTTGAAAATTTTGGAAGTTGAGTTTGCATAACGATGTTAGTGCCTATTACGGCTTTAAGACAGGAAACATGAAATACCGGATGGATTTTGGAAGATTCTGGTAATTCAAGTTTATATGCAACAGGTCCCACTACGCTATAGAATTTTATAAGGGCCATAAAATTTTGGTGCCAATTTTTGCGACCCTTTTATTTTCAATGAAGTTTGAGGATATGGTTGGAGGCAGAGAAATACCATATCCTCTTCTTGAAAAAACCTATCAGTCCGATGTTGGTCTGCTTGTTTCTTCATGCGATGTTGATCGATATGTAGATTATCCTTCAGAGCACGAATGCTATTATCTCGAGTGACCAGCTCCATCTCTACAACTGGTACTTTTGTACTTCTTGGAAGATAAGAGGTTAGAGATGGGGGTGATCGGCCATATAATGCTTCGAAAGGGGTCATTTTTATGGTTGTGTGATATGTGGTATTATACCACCATTCAGCTAGTGGAAGCCATTTAACCCAATGAAAGGGTTTGGTGGAAATAAATCATCAAAGATAGGTTTCTAAGCACTTATTAACAATTTCAGTTTGACCATCCATTTGTGGGTGGTAAGAGGAGCTCATCCGAAGTTGCGTACCTTGGAGTTTAAATAATTTTTTCCAAAAAATACTAGTGAAAGTGGGATCATGATCATGAATGATAGTAGAAGGTATGCCATATTTGAGCAATAGTACTAGTGGTATAGGGTTGAGCTACTGGAAATAAATGGGCGTATTTAGATAAATGATCTACCACCACTAGGATCATCGTTTTTCCTACGAATTTTGGAAGACCTTCAATGAAATCCATTGAAATATTCTCCCATGTCCTGGTTGGTATGGGTAGAGGTTGAAGAAGGCCCGATGTTGCCACAATTTCACCTCTATTTCTTTGGCATATTTCACATTCATTGATGAAATTCTTGATATCATTTTTCATCTCTCACCAATAAAATGATTTAGTCACTCTTTTGCAGGTTTATAGGAATCCAAAGTGGCCTGCAGTAGGTGTAGCGTGTAGCTCATGTAGAAGCTTTGGACGATAAACTAATGTAGGTGAGAGGACCAGAAGTTCTTTGTAACAGAGCATGTTACCTTGCCAAGAGTAGTGGGGTTTACTCATGGGATTTTGTTGTAGTTGTTGAATTATGGTGTGTATAGTAGGGTCCGCATACCATTCATCCTTGACTTGTTTGATCCATGTAGGGATGGGGTAGGAAAAATCATGTAATTGTGAAGTTTCTTCAAACTTTCTGGAAAGTGCATCCGCAACCATGTTATCTTTCCCTTTTTTGTAGATGATTTCATAATCATAGCCTAATAGTTTTGTTACCCACTTTTGCTATTCTGGAGTGGTTATCCGTTGTTCAAGAAGGTATTTTAGGCTATGGTGGTCGGTGTGGATAATGAAATGTTTTCCAATAAGGTATGGTCTCCAATGTTGGATAGCATGGACCATAGCTAACATTTCTTTTTCATAAGTGGAACATGCTAAATTCTTTTTGGAAAATGATTTACTAGTAAAGGCTAAGGGCTTATCATTTTTCATGAGCACCGCTCCCATTCCCAATCCGAAAGCATCGCTTTCAATAATGAATGGTTGGGAAAAATCTAGCATAGCTAGGACAGGGGTGGTACACATGGCGTTTTTCAAAGTCATGAAAGCTTCATTCGCTTTTGGAGACCATATGAAGGTATTCTTTTTAAGTAGGGTTGTTAAGGGTGTTGCTATTTTCCCATAATATTTAACAAATTTACGATAATAGCCCGTTAATCCTAAGAACCCACGCAACCCTTTTAAAGTTTTTGGAATTTGCCAATTTTCCACATCTTCAATTTTTTGGGGGTCTACTTTAACTCCTTCCTTAGAGACAATATGTCCAAGATATTCAATTTCATGCTTCCCAAAGGAACACTTTGAAACATTTACATATAATTGATTTTCTTCCAAGATTTTGAATGCTTGCGTTATATGTGTTAAGTGCTCTTCCCATGTCTTGCAGTAAATCAAAATATCATCAAAGAAACTAAAATAATTTTTTGAAGGAAGGGAGAAAATACCTTATTCATAAGACTTTGAAATGTGGATGGAGCGTTGGTGAGGCCAAAAGGCATCACCAAGAATTCATAATGTCCCTCGTGGGTGCGAAAAGCGGTTTTGGGTATATCACTTTCCTTAACTCGAATTTGGTGGTAACCTGATCGTAAATCGAGTTTAGAAAAATATGCGGCTCCATTTAGTTCATCGAGTAGTTCATCAATGACTGGAATAGGAAATTGTCTTTAATTGTTATTTTGTTGAGAGCACAAAAATCCACGCATAGGCGCCATGATCCATCCTTTTTTCTTACTAGTATGACTGGCGAAGAGTAGGGACTTCTACTAGGTCGAATGACCCCTGCCCTTAGTAGGTCTTGTACTAATTTTTCTATTTTCATCTTTTGTAAGTATGGATATCGGTAAGGTATAATATTTGGAGGTTGGTGTCCCGAAAGTAATTGAATAGCATGATCATGGCTTCGTTGTGGAGGTAATCCCTCTGGTTCTTTGAATATTTTATCATGTTTCTCTAGGAGTTCTATTAATTCGGGTGCCTCTGGTTGCTCTTCGGTGGTTTTTTGCAAGGAAAATAGTTGGGCAACCATGCCTCTTCCTCCTTTTCGAAGAATATTTTCCATTCTATGGGAACTTACGATTTGTGTGGGACCTATTTTTAAACCTTGAATTGTGTATGTTTGGTTGTTTTGTATAAATTGCATCCATAACTCTTCAAAGTCCCATTGAATTTTTTCGAGCATTCGTAGCCATTGTACTCCCAAAACAATATCACATCCTCCTAATGGTAGTATATACATATCTGCTTTCATGTTATATTCCCCCATCGTGAGTTTGATATTCTTGCATTTGCCTTTACATGCAAATTTTTCCTCCATTGCCAATCATGACTTCAAAGTTATTGCAGGGATATATAGAGCAATTAGCTTGTTTGGCCAAACCGGGGTCTATAAAATTGTGAGTGCTACCAGAGTCTAAGAGCACAATAGGGTTTTGTTTCTTAAAATACCATTTTACCTTCATTGTTTGTAGAATCGAGTATCCTGCTAATGCGTTAAAGGATATTTCTATTTTATCTTCTTGGTTTTCTTTTGCAACCTCAATTATTACTTCCACTTCAATGTCATCCTCCTCTTTGGGAGTGCAATCAACTGTGTCCAAAATATATTTTAATGAGATGCATTTGTGGTTGGGGGTAAACTTTTCATCGTAGTGGAAACATAGGCCCTTTTATCATCTTTCTTTTAGCTCTTCTTGGCTAATTCATTTAATTGGCATGACCTTATTCAGTTTTTGGCTGGTGTAGGTATTTGGTGTTTTTACTGAAAAAATCTTCCTATTCGCCTTTGGTTATTGTTCTTCTCTTCTATCATTTGTGCTAATGCCACTGCATGCATCATATCGATAGGATTTTATATTTGTACCTCCATTCTAATGTCTTATTTTAGGCCACTAATGAAACAACTTTGGAAGAATGATGCATCTAGTCTTGTTGTAAGGTTCACCAATTTCTCAAATTGTGCTTGGTATTCCCTTACGGTGGAGGTTTGCCGCAGTTTAGTGAGGGCTCCTGTGAAGTCTTCAAATTTAGTGGGGCCAAATCGCAACATTAAGTTTTTTGTGAATTCGATCCATGTGTACGGACCTTTTGTTTTCTCATACCATTGATACCACTAGGTAGCAATTTGTTCCAAGTGAAATGATGCGATACAAACTTTTTGAATCTTCGAAATTTGATATAAGGTAAAATATTGGTTTGCCCTATATATCCAATTTGTGGGGTCACCTCCATAAAATTTTGGAAAATCTAGTTTTGTGGTATGGGGAAGGATTGATGTATGTGGTCCCCCTATTAATGTTTGTTGTGGTGGCATAGTGTTTTGTTGTCCATTTTGCATGAGCAACAAATTTTTCTGTACTAAGTCCATGGAATGGGTTGTAGCATCTAATTTAACGGATATATCTGTATTCGAGTTGGTGATGGTTATGGTTAGGTCTGCTATTTTCGTAGCGATTTTATCTTCTAAATTGTCCTTCCAAAACGTCATTCCTTGCATGATGTCTCTCATTTCCTTGGAAAACTGCAAGAGTTCTTTCATAATTTCTTTTGAAATGTCCTTTGCAATCTTCTTATTTGTGTCTTGAGATCGTCTTCCCTCCGCCATTTAGGGTGTGGTTGGTTTATAAGTGATTTGAATATGCAAAAATTAGTTTTGTCTAAAAAATTGTCTGTCTCCGCCGCGTTTAATTTTGCGTATTTGCTGCTCTTTGTTCACACCGAATGATATTTCCTCGCCTGTACTCGATGTTGGGGTTTTATAACTCTGGTAATGCGTGATGCTGTCCAAAAAATTCTGTATGCTACCTTTGCTGGTGATTATGGCCTACTATGTAACAGTTCCATCAGTAATGGTTAGAATGTGTGCTAAAAAGAAAGTGTTGTCGAGAAATGACCTGTCAGTAACTAGAGCGGGGTGGGGAAAAAATTTCAAGTCTTTTGAGCTCTGATCCAGTTGTTATGAACCCGCAACTTGAAATATGAATTGAATGCAGAAAAAATCACCGTTTGAATAGAATCGCAGCTTTGTATTGAAAGGCAAAAACCCACAATATAATAAATTAATGTTCTTGGATGATCTTTGGAGCATCCTCCTTGTCCTATTTACATCTATCTAAAAGGTGTGAATGGTGAAGGGATGTGTCCCTTTATAATACAATATAATATATAATATGATTAAGAGTTACATTAGGAGGGTCCTAACATAGAATTTGCAATGATATTAGATGATGATCATAATTAGGACATGCATTTTTCATCCCTTTAACACTAGGTAACCAATGAATGGTAGATCTATATTTTTTCGTTTGTATCAAACACCTCAACAAAGCTCTTGCTTATCCCAACCAGTCCTTAACGGATTCCAACAAACACCTACTTCATATTCTAGACATAAGCAAGTCTCTTGCCTATGTTTATTGGCTAGATAGGAGAATTGTTGGCCTCCTTCATAGTCTGAAACCTAACTTAGATGGGATAATTCTCTCTTTAATATATCATTCACTCTTATGAATCCATCACATACATAGAGAAATTGCCATACACATTACCTTATCCATAGGAAGTGGTCTCCACCCATAATTCCTTCATTTCACTATCATAATATTATATCTAGGTGCATTATCGAGGTGCCTAGAATATAAGGTGTCACTATCACATATGCTAGTTATTCCCCAAGGAATATCTTCTTACCTATGAGCATTTTTTGGGGTATAGTCTCCATGTGTGGTAGTGTCATCTTACCTCTACATGTTATTTTCATGGTCATATTTGTTGGTAATCTTTTCTTTGTCCACTTTATGCATATAACAAGCCTATCTTATACCTATAGAATTACTCTTTTAAATTATGATGGAGATCAATGATTCTATATTTCATACTATAGACACATAATTCACTTATCCATGCCTTTGGTTGGATGGGAGGATTATTGACCTCCTTTCCTGGTTTCACTTGTAACTCTTGGGTGTTCGCTCTCCATCACACTTTTCCCTCTAGTGGTCCCATTCATTCAATGCTTAGTCCCCTTTTGTTAATTTCTAGAGACAATGAGAGGATGAGGTACTAATGACTAACTATTGGATCATTTGTACCATCCATTCATCAATATTTAGTACCACTCCTTATTGACTCTAGATGTAGCTAGATGTGTTACATATTGCCTGCCTCTAAGGAAGCAAGTGAGTATAGTATTAGAGACTAGCTATTATATTGTTGCTATTATATTTTCATCAATATCTAATACCAATGCTCCTTGTTGACTTATGGGCAAATCTCTAATGAGCATGGATCATTAGGTTACCTCATTGATACTCTCTCTCTCAACATAAGTATTTCCTACAACTATGCAAGTATTGAATGAATCCTTGCCAAGTTGCAAAAATGTACTTGTATTTGTTTTAATCACGCTATCCCATCACATGCCAAGGTTTCACTTTAGCCTATCTATTAGGCCACTTAGGAGGATTAGTCTTATAGATCAAGTTACTTACAATCCTATAATTACATACATGCATGCCAATCAATGGTTCTATAAGAGTAACACATTCTACTTGGCCTATTAAGTTAAGCAAAAGATGAGACATACCTCTTCTTCTTAGCCCAACATCTCTAGTATGCCTAAAACCCTTAAGTTACCTTATATTTTGACAAGGGGATTGAGTTCCCTCATTCGATTCCTTACATATCTACAACCCCATTTCATATGCACTAGGTAATGAATGATGGCCCTCAAACCTACTTGATGACATATTAGATTATTTGAGGAATTATCATCCAATTAGGTCATCACTCCCATCAATTATTTTTATCAAGTCTAGCATATACATGCCTTTTTGGTCAAATTTTCCTAGCCCCTTGACACATTCAAGTAATATTACCTCTTTTTCTGTTGTGAGTATTACATTAATTGGTCCTTTTGTCTTAATGTATGTGTCACTTTGTGAAAGTTGAAATGTATCAAAAGAGAGAAGTGAGTGAAGAGTCACATTGACATGTGGCATGTTGAGAGCTTGTATTAATGACAAGAATATGAAAGGTTGCATTTCCCAAATTTGTAGAGGAGAGCAACAGTTTGAGGACTAAAAAGTCATGTATTGTATTATATTGAAGATAACTCTCAATTGTTGTATTATACCTTGAATATGGAAACATAATACAAATGAATATCTCTCTTTTGTGATATACATTGTTTTAATATCTTGTGTCAATATTTATGTGTGTGATATTAATGTGTTTGTTATGTTTCAATGCATAATATTATGATTCTGGTTTATGTTTTGTTAACATTAAATAGTGTCATATTCCAACATGGTATCAGAGAGAAGCATGAAAATAGTGTTTTCTTAATATTTTCATGCTTTCCTCTCTTTTTCCCTTCCTTTTGAATCCCCCATGCCTTTTATAAACCATCCAATGAACAAGCTTTTATTGATCCCATATTGCATGCTCATTGAGGATCAATAAAACTAGCACACCATGATGGAATATAAAAGCACTTGGGTGAATCATCATGTATTCCTCCTTTTCTTAGTCCTCCTTGCTAGCCTTTTGGTTTTTTAGGGGTGGGAGAATAATAAGATAGATACCTAATGAATGTTATGCTTAGAATTTGATATACCATTGGTTTCTGCAAACATCTTTCAATATCCAAAACCTTAACTAGGATCTCCCCTCTTTCCCCTCTATAGTGTCAAGACCAAGTCCAATCCTTATTATGAGAACCCATATCATTAAGGAAATATCTCATATCATTAACTTGCCAACCAATTCTACCTTCTTGCATACCTATATGTGGGGAAATATTTCTTCATCAACATACCATATGAATATAATTTCATAGGCACATCCATTGGCTACACAAAGAAAGAAGGTTTTCCTCACTGAAGTTGTGTTAGGTCATCTAATACTATTGGGATCTCATTGATACCACTTATTCTTCTTTGGTCCTCAGGATATCAAGATAGTGGGGGAATATATGCTTGGTTTCTTGTGCTATTGTCACACAATACACACTAGGCATCTAGTTATCCTACCGACATCTCTTTCTAGTCTATGAATTTTGGTTCTTCCTTTAGCCACTCTTTATCACTTACCCTGTCTTAGTCTTATCATTATTAATATTATCTGGATATGATGTATCAAAATTTATAACACATGTGATTGTACATATTTATTAGGCATCAAACCACAAAATCCATTTATCTCATTGTTCCCACAAGGCCAGGGATCTTCATATTTTTCTCATGCCATCCAATATCATCTAGGTTTGAATTCCTC
Organism: Wollemia nobilis; assembly: GCA_028583015.1. NCBI lineage: Eukaryota > Viridiplantae > Streptophyta > Pinopsida > Araucariales > Araucariaceae > Wollemia > Wollemia nobilis. The sequence continues at coordinate 1,274,917 of JAQPPZ010000331.1, read as the reverse complement.
TCTTTACCTTGGTGTGTATAGTAGTATCTACTTTTACCCACCCGATAGGAAGGGGAGTTCCTCCTAGATGAGATACCAACCATGCAGGTTTTTTACAATGATCTTATCCCTCCATAGTCCAAGTGAACACTAGGACATATGGGTAAGGTAAGCCCAACCCTTGACATGCATATTTTGTTATGCTTTTTATGAATATACTACCTTATCATACGTCTTGTTGGTCCCTCTACTTGCCAAGTCACTTTATAACCCCTTTGTCCTTCCCCATAATTTGCACAAGAAAAATACTATATGGATTATATGCATTAGGAATATGATGTGCCTATTTTTATAGACTTGTTCAATATCAGGCCATCTTATCCATATATCTCATCGGACCTTTAGGTTACTTGAGTCTACAATTTCTTGGAACACAAATATTATATGGATTATATGTGTTAGGATCATAACATATCTAGATAAACATGAGTTTTTAGAAGTCAAACCATCTAATCCATATATCTCATTGCTCCTCTAGACTATTGCTAGGAATATAAATAATTTATTTCCCTTTTGATTGAACTATGAGATAATTTGATTGGATAGATCTACTTCATAGCATGCATAATATTGCTAGCATATTTAGTATCAAATCATATCATTGGTCTTTATATCATTCCCCAACCATGATTTTGGGCTATGTAGTGGTGATCCACCTTTCATGCCTTCCAGTGGGTTAGAACTCATCACCTATTCATGATTGATATATGACACTTCACATATCTATATGATATGAATGATGAATTCCACTTGCTCAGAATTACATGACATAGGGTTACCACCCATCTTGGTCCTTTATACCTTGTAACACTTAGTATATGGAACCTTACACATACATTGGGATAAATGTTTTATTTTGATAATACCTAACCAATATACTTTCCATAAGTGTACTTGTTTAATAATGGAAAATAAGGTTTTTTTCTTGTATGTAGTTATGTTAAGCTTGTCCTCTATGCACTACCTTGTCATGTTCACCATTTATCCTTTTCTCACATCTCCATAATACTTGGCACACCCATGTTCTATTGATGCACAATATTCATCTTTAGGTCTTAACTAGTTGTTCACTTTAGGCCTTAGTTGGCTATTGGGTCACACTGACTATAGTTTTTACTAACCTACGTACATAACTATTATACTGTATTTACATATAGTCCTTAACTGGTTGTTATTCACTATAGGCATCCACTGGACACTAGTCATATAGGCCTTAACTAGTCACTACTCATTTCTAGACCTTAACTAGTCATTGACCATCTTGTTCACATGACTTAAATAGCCATTGTATATAACACTTGTATATATTTATATTTATATTGTTCATATAGGCCTTTGCTAGTAATTGTTCACTTTCGCTTATATAGGCCTTAATTGGTCATTGGTCACTTTGTTCATATAGGCCTTAGCTAGCCATTACTCATTTTTAGGCCTTAACTAGCCATTGGTCATCTTTTTCATAGCCTTTAACTAACCATTGTACATAGCACTTGTATATACTTTGTAAATATTATTTACATATTTTTTATATAGGACTTCATTGGCTATTGCTCATATTGTTCATATAGGCCTTCAATAGCCATTGTACATAGTTATACTATACTATGTATACACTACTATATGAATTCACTGGCCACCATATCCAGTCTCTCCATAGTGCAGGTTATCATTCCCTCACTTCTCTTTTTCTCACTTCCTCATTTTCTTACTATTCTTTTCTTATTCAACCCCACTCAACCAATTTTCCTTATTATTTTATTTTTATTTTTCTAATTATCATCATGCATGCATCATCATAAAAACATTAACACATAAATCAAATGGACCAATCAATACAACCAATATCAATCTCTACATATATCTATCATCTATAATAATATTTCCTTTGATGCCTTGGTATACCACAATCATAAAATTGATATTCTTAGTCATCCATGCGTTTATTTCTTAGGAGGTGTTCCATAACCATAAAATTGACACCTCTATTCCATCCCAGCTCTATGATCTAGCCTCTCCTATCCCCTTCCTCTTGATGATGGTGGTTATTATTGGAATATATTACATTATTTGGTACATTCCAATGTACCACCATGGGTACATGTTTAGATTAGGAGTTTGTCTTAGATTAGGATTTGAGTATTTTCTCTATGCAAGGTAATAAATGCACAAGTATTATTAGAATGTGCAATGATGTAAATGTGCATGGTGTCCATGTGTACATGAGTCATAGAAGAGGAAGATAAAGAGTCATAGGTAGGTGAAAGACCAAGAGTCATATCCCATGATATATAGGTCTTTGATAAATGCAAAGTAGAGAGAGAAGCTTAAGATAGGCTAGAGTAGATATAATGTAGAACTTGTATGAAGCATGGAGCATTTGAGATCTCCACATTTTGTATAAAGTTTCTATTTTCATGAGCTTTAATTAATGGTATTTTATGAGTTATTTTAGAAGTTTCTCATGCTATTTACTTGCTTATTATATTGCCATTATCATAGATATAATATTGCATGCTTATTTTAGTCCTTGTGGTTGCATTTCCTTTAATATATAATATCAAAAGCTAATAGTCACGGGGGTAGCATATCCATAGATTAAGACATAGTCTATGTCCTTGATTGACTCTTACTCCTAATCCATGAGTGAGAGGTCAATGGCAATGAATACTGCTATCCCTTTAAAATGGTATGATGATAGAGGGTATGCCAATTTTTCACTCTATCCCTCTCCTTTTATTCCTTATCTATGATCCACTCCAAATACTCCTAATCTCACTCCCTATCCTCTTGGATCTCACTCATCCAAGGGATATCCCATAAGATCTAGCCTATTGCCTATCTTTGTCTAGCTTGATCACATCCCCTCATAACTAGATGATCTCCTTATCTTGGTTATCATTTATTCTAGATCCGATCATATCTTGTCCATCCTCTAAGCTTGGTCTCCTTATACTCAATCTCTCTATGCTATGATGGTCCTTAGGTGCCTCTGGATATCAACCATGTTTCTATTATAGTCCTCCCACTCAAAGGCTATAGACTAATCATAACCTCTAACTTGGGACTATAACTACTATATCCTCTACTAGATAGTCCATCTATCCCACTCTTTCCAACAGCTCCTCCATGCTAATCAACCCAATACCCTCTACCTTTATGCTTAAAAATTCCTCTTCCCTCTCCTCCTCCACATATACCATCCTTCTATATCCTTACTTTACTGACACTAATGTCACTAACTATGTCCTAGCCTACTAATGCTACCCCTACATCCTCATGCACCTTTTCTCTAATCTTCTAGTCACTCATCAATATGCTCATTAACCTTCCTCTTCCCTCTCCTCCTCCATAGATGCCACCCTTGTGTCTCCTTCCTTGAGTGACAATAATATCACTAACTCTGACCTAGCCTACTAAGGCTACCCCTACATCCTCATCCACCTCTTATCTAACCTCCTAGTAACTTGTCAATATGATTATTGCATCTCAATGCTCATAACTGTTCAATACAAAATCAACATAGCCAGTGTAATCTATGCTAACCATACCCATTGGTACCATATACAATACCCACAAGTTACCCTTGGGACATATACCCCTAGATGCATGATAGTTAGATTATCCCTATCCTCCTTATCAAGACTAATGGGATCTAGTCGTCTGCCCACCCCTACCACCTCCTAGTTTACCTGATGATACTAGTAATATTGTATCTCTAGTATATCTTGTATTGATCCAAACTATCATAGAACTTAATCAAATTGATGAAGCTCTCACTCCCCTTGGTTTGTGATCACCCATCAGATTTTATGGACTCATGCTAGCTAAAACCTATCCTCCTACCATCCTAGATGCCATCACCAAAACCTTCACATAATGTGATGAGCCTGTAACTCATCCTCCTTTGTTGATATCATGCTAGAGATCCCCTAAACTCTTTGGGACTTATCAAAGTTATGAACCCACATGTATGTTATGGGCCTCTCTACATCTTGCACATGCCCTAGCAATCCCTATGGGTTCCTCATTGTGATGTTCTCCCAACAACACCCTTGGAGTGGAGTATAACACACAAAACTATTAAAGTATCTATATATAGAATTCTACAAGGTTTAGTACAACCATACCAAAAGTAGCGATCCCTAAGTAAACCACACCTACTGATTGCACATGTCTATGATCACTCCTTTAAGATCCTATTGTAGCACTCACATGTTGATATGACTTAAAATAAACCCTACCACCACCCTATATAGTAGGAATGTAATCAAATCCAAAGAATACCTTTTAGAGAGCTCATCTACATGCACCCTATTGATTGTGATCTCAAAATTAGAGTCCCCTATCAACCTCTCTAAATTTCATCTTTGGTCTTGTTTCCTATAGACCTACCTACCCTAGATTAATACCCTCAAAATATACCATAGGTCCTCTAGTGTGACTATCATATTCCCTATAGGTAGTTTGAAAGTGGATGACTCTGGATACCACCTTTCATTCAATGCAATCCTCATGGAATGATCATATTCAATATTTGACATATCTACTATATGTCAAAGCCTGATTGTATCCATAATTACCCTATTAGGTGGTGTTAGGATCCCTACCATATCCTTTAGTGTATGAGGCTACCACTTTCATGGTTCTATGATATCTAGATACATAAAAAAATTAATTATCATTATCAGTTCATCAATTCATTAGTCCATCTATTCATCTCTCTCTCTCTCTCTCTATCTCTCTCTCTCTCTTTATCTACCTACCCTTTTCTTTCCTTGATCTATATTTTCTTTCCTTCTTCTTCCCTTATTGTGCTATCATATCCTGCTTCTCTCTTTCATGGAATCATTTAATCATGGGTTTTGTAACAATGTTAAGATTCCATGATAGTATTGGATATTTTGAGTCCCTAAGCTAAAATGTTGTCATTGATGTCAAAAGGTTATTTGATGTCAAAAGGATCTATGATGGTATGCATTATGTTTTGTGAAAGTGCAAGGAAGGGTTTTTGTGAAAACCAAGGCAAGCAAAATAAAAGGTTTTATTTAAAACTATGGATGACATATTTGAAATGGGTTTTTCTTAAAACCCAAGTTGGCTTTTTGTTTCATCGAAAAAGGAGTCCCGGTGATAAAGTTATTCAAATTTGAAGTTTAAGTTTTAAATTTTAATATTTTAAAATTAAAATTAAAATTTCCAAAGTGGAAATTCCCACCGACATCATCAAATTTGATTAAGGGCCGACGTATGAAAATTTAAGGCAATATGTATAAATACCATTGCCAAAAATTCATTTGGCGAAAATTCATGTGTGTGAGTTTCGTTCGAACCAAGAGAAAAAATATTTTAGTGCAATAGAAACCTACGAAGAAAGGGAGAAATAGAAGGAAGGGAGGACCCTTCCCATACACCGTAGGTGCTTGTGGCCTAGCAGCAAGAAGGATGTAGTCAAGTTGTTGAGCACCAGGAGATCCGAAGTTCGAATCCTGTGGATTCTCATTTTTGTGAAGTGGAAAGGAAGTACACATTCTGGCACACGTGTCTTCTGGGGCACGTTTGGAAGAAGGAAAGCATAGTGGCTGTGCTCACCATTTCATGTGAGCGGATGGCTCATGTGGTTAGTGGCACCATGATTAGAGTGATGCTTGGATAGCAACAGGGGATCGAATCCCACTAAGAAGAAAAATGTAAGTTAAATTTTTATTTTAATATTTGTAAGAAAATATTTGAGGAGAAATAAGGCTTATGAGTTGTTTTAGAAAATTCTAAAATTACTATTCCTTTTAATTTTGGAAGGGTAGCATATTATATATCATTGGAAAGAATTTTTCAAGAGCTATTTAATTAACTTGCTTAGAAGGAGAAATAAGGGTTGTGTAAGAAGATATTTTAGGTTTTGTCAAGGAGTTTCCAAAAGTAAGTTTGATCCATTCTATTAAGGGTTTTCTTTAAAAAGAACTTTGGTAGATGTTAAAATAAAGTAGAAGTAATAAGGTGTTACTTGGATATTTTTATTGTATTATTACTTAAGATCTCTAACCCTTGTTGAGATTGGAAAAAGAAAAAGTGTTGAGTGTGGTAGATTTAGTGGACAACTCATAAGGCATCAAAAAGGTATGAGTAACATTCCCCATTGATTTTATTTGGGTGGTTGATTTCTGAAATATCATTGGAATGAAAAGGATTGATTGTGGTTTCCTATTCAAAAATAGTTGGTTTAATGCTTCAAGGTTTTATGGTTTGAAAGTTGTGATTAAAACCTTGTTTTATAAGCATTGTTGTTGGAGTGAGTTGTTGTGCAAAGAACTTGAACTTGAGTTGAAAAGAACATGGGTATCATTGTTATGTAAGAGTTGTTGTTGAGTATTTTTAAAGACATTTTGAGTTCGTTGATTCATGCTTGGACTAGGGTTTATGAGAAAGAGTTGTTCCTTATGGTGATTGGTTGAGTAGAGTTGTTTGAGCCTAGTCAAGATATTGTGTGAAGTTGTTCAAGTTCCATAAAACAAACTATTCTATATTCTGATTTGAATTAAGTTGAGAAAGAAATTGGATTTGAGTATAGAACATATTGAGTCTCTAACAATTATCTTTATGCTTCTACAATATTTCTAAGTTGAGATTGATTTGAGTTGAGATTGGGATTTGAGTACAGAACATATTGAGTCTCTAACAATTCTCTTTATGCTTCTATGAGATTGAGTTGAGATTTTGTTGAGCTGATTTGAGGCAAGTATTTTAGAAGGCTTGTGGACTGATTTTGAGTAAGCTTTTGTGAAATATTGCTATGCAGATTTGAGCAAGTCCTAGAGAGAACTTATTGAGCAAATTTGGACAAGTCCTGAGTGAGCTTGTTGAGCAGATTTGGACAAGTTATGAGTGAGATTTTTGAGTAGATATGGATAAGTCCTGAGTGAGCTTGTTGAGCATATTTGGACAGGTTATGTGTGGACCTTTTGAGCAGATTTGGACAAGTTCTGAGTGAGATTGTTGAGTAAATTTGGACAATTTTTGAGTGATCTTGTTGAGTAGATTTGGATAGGTTTTGTGTGGACCTATTGAGCAAATTTGGACAAGTTTTGAGTGAGCTTGTTGAGCAGATTTGGACAAGTTCTGAGTGAGCTTGTTGAGCATATTTGGACAAGTTTTGAGTGAGCTTGTTGAGAATATTTGAACAGGTGCTGAGTGAACCTATTGAGAAAATTTGAGAAGGTTCTAAGTGAGCCTATTGATAGAGCTTTTGAGGTGACAGAGTATAGAGGACAAAGTATCAGTGGATAGAGATCCAACAACCAGGACAATTGAAGACATATCTGAGTGAGGAGTCTTCAAGTGGAGAGAGATCCACCAGTAAGTGCAGCAAAGAGAAAAAATCTTTTATAATATCACTAGCCAGAGTAGAATGAGAAAGAGTTCTCTTGTGGAAGAGATCCATGAACTTGAGATTAGGGGATCAACATCTACTTTGGACAGAGGTCCATAAACATTGTAATTTGGAAGGATTCCCAAGAGATTTATTGAGAAAGTTTTAGTAAAAATTTTTCTTCGTGGAGTAGCCCGTATTGGGTGAACCATGTAAATTGTGGTGTCTCTATTGTGTGTGATTATTGGTGCATTGCTTTGGTTATTGCTATTGATATTACCATTGATTATATTGATTAATATTGTTTGGGAAAGAAAAGTAAAAAGTGGTATTATACTGTTCATCCCCCCTCTCAGTATAAGCTTGTGTTCTTTAGATAGAGGGGTAGGCCAAAACCATGGGATGAACACAAAATTATGGGGTGCCTTATTTGGGTACCCCATAAAATTGCATGATCATATGACACGTTTTTTTTCTAAAACCTACCCAAAACCTAAATTTTTTCTAAAAATATACAAAATTTCCTATCCGAGCAATGGGATAGATGACTACCTAAGCACCCACACATATTGTCTCCACCTTACCTCTTACAACCATTGCTTAGTGGACTAGAAGCATCATTTCCTCTTTAGAGCTCTCTTTCTCTTCTCACAAAGGGCACAAATGAATTAGTTTTTACCCAACCCCTCCCCCTTTTTCTTCTTCTCTATTTCTTTTGTTATTGCTTCCCAACCTATTCGAGTTTTCTTGGGGGATTTCATATTCCCTATAAAAATTGAGGGGATACCTTGGCTAGGAGTATGGGGACATTAATGCAATTTATGACCCATGAAAGTGCATATTTCTCAAAGTGCTTAGAATTGAATGATTTTTGCACCATCAATCCATCTTAGCCTAGTAGCCATTTTCCTAAAATTTGGGAGCATATATAGTTATTTTTATGCACTTATAACACAATAAATGTATTAAACACCTAAAATTGAACCATCCAATGTGTTCAATTTATCCCAATTACCCCTAAAGTATGTAAAAATGCAATTTTATCCATTTCAACCTTAGTTCCCAAAGGTTTTGCCTATTTAGGAAAAATTGTGACCTTCTTAGTCAAAGTGAAATTCAATGATCAAAATATTCCCATGCAATTTTTGAAGTGCCACTCCTTCCCTACCCAAGTGACCCCTAATGGTCACATCCATGGAATCATGGTATCAAAAATTGACCCATGATTTTGTGCTCTAAGACCAAAAACTAAAAATATTGGATCCTCCATCCCATTTTGGAATTTAAGCCATTTATGACGTCATTCCTTGCAACTACCCACAACCTACACTCATTTTACAAGGATGACCATTTTTATATTTGGTAAATTCAAACTGATATACCCTTGCCCGCCTCTTCCATCAGCCATGAATGCACCAAGCTCCCTCTCCCAAGGCCTAAAAATCTATAAATTGAGGCCTTAAGACCTCATTCCAAGTAATTACTTTCTAGCTAAATAAACTTTAGCTCTTTGATTACTCAACTTGCTCTCTCTTATTTGCATGGTGCTCTTGCTTGAAGGATTTGGAGGATATTTTAACAAGTTAGGAGAGAAAATGATCTCTCCTTGGCTGTTACTTTCCCTCCCTTTCTTCCTTTTGGTATTTTTTATTTCATATTTTTTCTTTTATCTACTAACATCTCCCTTGATTTTATAATTTATCCTTCATATACTTAGAATTTTGTGTTCTAACCTATTATTGCTCTCTTTTATAGTTGTAGAACATAGTTCATCAAGCCCCATTACCTTGCTCAATTGAGTTGGATGCATTATCTAGGTTCCTCTTCTCTTGAGCAATTTTTATAAGTAAAAACACATCTTACTATGCTATGGTGTGATTCCATGGCCAGGAAGTTGGGTACAAATATCTACCTCCTTGTCCTCTTCTCTATCCATTTTTAATAGACCCTACTATCCATACTTATCTCTAGATCCCCTATCTACATTCTAAGGCTTATCATTATACATATTTTATTTTCTTTCTTCTTCATATGCAAAAATGCATCTTTCCTATATAAGGTGTGATTTTGACCTTCACATTCACTTGACTTCTTGTCAAATTTTCTCTTTATTTTGTAGGTATCTATAGAGGGGGAAAACTGCCCTACCACGTAAAATTCCCAAACAAAAGGCTAGATTCGCAAGGAGAGAAACTTTCATGGGATGAATTGTGGGGGTGTGTTGTACTCCACACTCAGTGCTAGGGGGAAGGGTTCACTGGGAATGTTTTTAAGGGCTCGCTCCAAGTCCTTAGGATATTCAGGAATGTTTGATGTATTCAATTTTAAAGAAAAATACCTTAGTTTGGTATTTCTAGTTCTAAGATAGAAAAGATAAATAACAATGCAAAAAATAGAATGCAACAACTGAAAACAGAGTGTGGGCATACAAGAGTTAGCCTCATATGATTTTTTATTTTGGATGCTCACTAACCTAGGGTTTATTCCAGAAAACCTTTAAAGTAGAATGAATGCGTAGAAATTATCCCTAGATGCAAACTAAATGATTTTCACTTTTATATGATGAAGAATCAATAATTAGATTATATCTTCAACCAAAAAAATAATTAGAGTACTTATCTAGACTAGTGGTTGATTTAGATTTTTCTGCCTCTTGTCCAATGATATCATAAAAACTTGTTTCTACATGATAAATCATGAAACACTTGAAAATGGAATTAGCATTAGGGGTATTGCTTAGGTCGCTGTGTAACAGTCCTCGAAGGCATAGTGGTCAAGCACCCTAGGTCCCTTAGATGACCTTTCAATACAAAATCAAAAATTAACCTTTGGAGAATTAATCATAAAATAGATATACAAAAATTGTAAAAATAGAAATAAAATATGCCAGTATGCTTAGTATGCAGTAATGAAGCTAACCAAACTATTAGAAAGCAGAACTTACCCTCAAATTGATCTCGAGAAAAATCATGCCTTGTCAATAACAAGTGTGATAACGCTTTTAGTGAAATCACGCTCCGTCAGAATGGGACACGATTTCACCTTTTCAGACTAAAACCCTAAATTAGGATTAGTGAAGTTGCACCTCAACAAAAACAGGTATGATTTTTCTTCAAACACACAAAAAATAAAAGCACATGCACAAAACATCATTAAATGCAAAATCAGAGAGAGAAACCTAAATGGAGAACGTAGAAGCAACAGAAGAAGGCTAAGTATCCGAACTAGCACTCTTTCCCTCTGAGCCACAACACATATCCACCAAGTTAAGCAAAAATCTAATCAATGCAGGAGGAAATCAAAATCCAAAATTTGTACTTCAGGTTAGCTTGCAAAAGACATAGAAAGTAGAGAAAAATAATAGTAAGCGAATATTAGAAGACAAATATTGCATGAGCATTAATAAGTTCGTGATCGTGATATCTTGATTGTTCAAAGATTGATATTGCTCTTCCTTTTATAGATGATCAAGATGGGCACAAATAAACTCATAGTCAATGCAAAAACACATTGGAGGGCTTAAACCTGGGTCTAAGCGGGCCAAAAGAGAATATAATAAATAAGATAAAATTTAAATTAAAATGACAAAATCATACCCCATTTTTTGCGGGGTGCAATATCACTTTCGCGAAGTTGCGCCTTGTGAATATGGGATGAAATTTTGCTAAAAACACTAGAAAAGGTAAAATAGGGGGTGAAGAGACCTACCCTTACCTTTGGTAGGGGTAAGGAACCTCTTAAATACATTAAGCAAGATTTCCCACTCAAATTGGGTTAATTTTCCATGTCTACATTTTTCCCCCTCTTTGATGCATTTAAGGCCAAGTAAATGCATCAAAGAAGGATGTAGACTCCTGAAGGCAAGCATACAACAAGCACAAAGAAGGGGTGGTCAAGTTTAGGCAAAAGGGTGGTGTAAGAGGGGTATCGCAAAGGACACTCTAGACCCTTACACACTAAGCGAGGCATTACTACCATTAATACCTCTATGGCTAGGGTGCCCCCTCGAGTTTCAAAAGGAAAGGAACTTCCTTAAGAAACTCGAAAAGGTAAAGAAAGAAAACATCGAATCACAGAGAACAAAGCAAAAGTAGAGAATACTGGGGTACAATATGAATCTAATGCAACTAGCATGAAATGCACGGAATAAAAGGAAGGAAGGAAAGAAGGGGAAGAAATAGGAAGAAGAAACAAAAAGCTGTGAAGCAAAAGAAGAAGACAAAGATAAAACTCCAAAGGTCAACCATCTAAAATTGAGAAGAAAGCTACATCAGAACCCTGACTAGAGGGTGTTAGGCTCAAAATATGGTCAATGTATTGAGTGAAGAACCCACTATGGGTATAATACTCACTAAATATGGACTTATAAGTGAAGCGTATAGTGTAACCCACTAAGGGTGATTTCTTAGTAGTAACTATTGTGGGGCGATTACCCACTAGGATGTATGCCGAGGTCTACTGTTAATGGCCAAGGAGCTGATCCTGTAATATGGTGTTGAGCCCACTAATTTAAAGAGAGACATAACCCAATAGGGGTATTATAGTGTATGCTAATGTAAAATGATGTATGGAATATATATGCTAGTACTACCTGAGAAGACATATGCGTATGTATGTATGGACCAACCAATATGAGCATAACACGATGTGAGTGTGTGCATGTGCTAGAAGAAATGAGAAGAGGAAATATGAGGAGCAAAATAAGTGTGTGTGTGTGTGCCCCCAACTTGAAGTTTCAACTAGTGAAAAGTCAAGAGGGAAGAAATGTGCAAAGGAGAGAAGAATGTATATCCTTATCTTGAATAAAGAAGGCAAAGGATAAATAAGAATCATGCAAAAAGAAAATGACATACCAAAAGAGGATTGCATTCCTTGACTTGGAGGAGAAATTATGAGCATTGTAAAGCTTTCAAAGTCAAGTAATACAGGAAGAAGGGAGAAGAGAAGAGAGAGTAAAGGAAGCAAAGAAGATAATAAGGGATGAAAATGCATGGGCCCTATGTTGGGGTTTTACTAGGAATCAAAACTCTAGTGAAAGTGCAATGCATGTGAGCTATGACCTAACTAGGTATCATCATGTGCCATTATCATGAATCCCAAAAAACAGTATGAGTAGGTAGTCATGATCAAGCAATAATGCAATGTATGACAAGCGATATGCAAAAATAGAATGACAAGCAATTATGCATAGTATGATAGGTAAATGTATAGAATGTTAGGCAAACATGCAGTATGATCTAACTAGATGTTAGTGCAACATGAAAAAAAATCAAGCATAATATCTTGTTAAATGCATTATATTCATTGGTTATTTAAGCTCTTTACAATCCATAGAAGTCAACTTATAAGCGTTTGAGCCAAATGTAGCCGTTATGACAAAGGATCCTATCCAATTGGGCTGAATTTTACCTTGAATATCAACACGAGCATTGGTTTTCTTATGGTTTTCCTTGAGGACAAGGTCCCCAACCTTAAAATAATGTTTGTGAACCTTTTTAGAGTAAGATCACTGGAGCCTATCCTTATAGGCTCGCAAATGCTCTAAGGCATGAATGTGCTTCTCATCTAGCAAATCCAATTGGTGTAAATGATCTACATGATACTCATCGCCGACCTTAGTATATTGCGATAAGATGCGCAAAGAAGGAACCTCTAACTTGAAAGGAAAAATTACCTCTGACCCATATGCCAAGACATGGTGAGGCCTCTGTGGGTGTATGCACACTAGTACGATAGACCCATAAGGCATGATAAAGTTGAGTATGCCAGTCATGATCGATATTATTAACCAGCTTCTTAAAAATCTTGATAAAGAATTTGTTGGATGCTTTGGCTTACCCATTACCTTGAGGGTAATAAGGGGTTGACCATCTGTGTTGAATCTTGTACTTAGCACAAAGAGTACAAACATCCTTGTTCCTGAAAGGAGTGCTATTGTTAGAAATAATCATCAAACAAATCCTAAACCTACAAAGAATCTGGTTAAAGATGAACTTAGAAACTTGAGTCCTAGTCACCATAGCCAGAGGCATGGCTCCAATACATTTAGTGAAGTACTCTGTTGCAGTAATGATAAAATTGTGACCATCAAACGTGTTGTGACCAAATCACAACATCCCAAATATTGGGGACCCACTTGATTCAAATTTTTGAAATTTTAATGTTTTGGATTTTCATGCGTTTGGTTATTTAAATTAAAATTAATTTTGGTGTTGGTATTATTTTATGTTTTGGTTTGAGTATAGTTTGGGTCTAAGAGTTTCAATTTAAAATTTTCAAGATTTAAACTAAAACATTTACAAATGCATTGTTAATATCAAAATTGTTGAATGTTTTTAAATGTTGAAAGTTGTTTTAGTTTTGATTTGGGTTTTGTTTATTTTAAATATTTTAATTTTAATTAAAATATTTAAAATTAGTTTAATTTAATATTCTAGTTTATATTGTTAGTAAAATATTTTGTTTATTATTTTGCTGGGTATCCAGCATAGTCGGCGAGATGATCGAATGGTCAACTCCAAGTTTCAGGTACAATTTTTGAAGTTTTAAGTTTTTGTTTGAGGGAGAGGCACTCTTGTAGGTGAACTAGCTTATCGGAGGTATTAGTAAACATTTGATCATATAAAGTGTTCGGGGTGCCTACCTTGGGCACATGTGGGATAAACATAGGCGATGGACTTGGATAACCATTCTTATGGGAGATCCGAACGAAGCGGGCAAGTACTATGATATGATGTTGGTAAACCAAGTCAATGTTCCCTGAATCGTGGTGTTAAACATAATTTATTTACTATCGCTGGTGATCATTGAGATATTTGAAATGAACTAGGACTACGACGTGTTAGATACGTTATGTGACTGTCGAGAGCTATGTGTGTGGTGCAATGCATGACTGAGCGATGTGATTTTTAAAGGCATGAAAGTGGAAGTAATGAAGTCATCGTGCTTGGAAAATAGGTGCTGATTGCTCACTAGTTATGGTTCGAATATGGAGCATAAAAAATGATGCAGTGCTAGTTTTGATACATATCATAAAAAGTTAAATTTTTAGTTGGCAAAAATGCAGATGGTCAACAGAGAAATTGATGGATGTATAGTGAGATTTTTGGTGACAGATAAGTGGAAAAATGATATCACTGTTTATTCACCGATTAGCCATAGTGAGAATTACAAGGTGAGGTATTTCACCTATAATAGGCACTGCATTAAGAATATTTTCCATGATTCGTGTAATAAAACACCCTCTAAGGAAAACTTGTAGGCCAAAATTGCAGTAAGACGTAGATATCTAGATAACCAACAATTTGATGATAGCCCCATGACAGATTCTGAACAATGAACTGGACTGGGTGTACTGTTAGGGATAAATCGGGCAGTGAAATGCTAATTAAATATCCATCGAAGATATGATTTTGTAATTGCAACAGTTATGGCACTATAGACATAGGTAAATGGAGAACAATAGTATGGGGTACAAAGACATGAATAGCACCCGATGAATTTGAGAGGTAAAAAAAGCATGGGAAATGTTTATTTTCATCTTAGTCACCAAGGATGTTGTATCAAACACTAACAAAACATGCTATAGTAGGGATCATTATTAATGAATTCATAGTTGATATGGACCACTTCGATGAATTCCAAGGATGTCACATAGCTAAGTTTTATTTATTAAGGGGTCATATTTTATATTGTATGAAAATTTTATATAAGAAAGTTATATGCTCAATGTGAGATTTAGTGAATACGCATTATAAAGGAGATATTTTGAAAATATTTGTAAACAAGGACGGGTTGCACTAGTTATAGAATAAAAGATGTTATGCAACTAAATGAAATGAACAAAACAAGAAAGGTGAAACTGAAAGTAATAGGATTACTTTAAATATGCCTTTGAAATAGAAAAGGGAGGTCGAACGCCAGAGTTAAAGAAGGAGCTCGTACTTATAAGGTCATTGAAGAGAAGGAGTTGTTGTAGGTTATTTAGAGGAAGATATTAAAGTCCAACAAAGCAATTTGAATTGAGCACTGTAAATTTTATCTCAGAAATAAATTAAATTTCATTTTATTGAGGCATGCGTGAAAGGTGTTTCATAAAATAAATGAATTTGGTTTATTTTGCATTCATTAAAGTTCCCATAGAAGATTGCATTCTGTTTATATTAGATTGAGATGTTTTCTGATCAATATAAATAGGATTTGAGTTCAGATTAGTTCTGTTTATTAATTCGTAACCTGCAATATAGATTTTATTATTTCATGTTTTTGCTACTCTTTTGTTGATTTTATTTTTAAATTATAAAAGTTAGATTACAAAGGCCTTAATTTAATATTATAAAGATTGAAACTTTATAATTAAGGCTTATGTTTATTCATTCCCCAAATATTTAATTTAATTGATATTTGGATGAATAAACATTATATGAAGGAAAATGTTATATGAATCTTAATTACCATATTATAAAGTTCAAACTTTATAATTAAGATTCATATATATTGGATTGTTTAAATTTTACGTAAATTTCATTTTGAGTAAATAAACATGATTTTATAATCAATACAACTTTATAAACCCTTGTTTAATATTATAAAGTTCTTGAACTTTATAGTTAGGGTGGAGGTTTGAGTAAGTAAACATTATTTTACTTTATAAACCCTTGTTCAATATTATAAAGTTCTTGAACTTTATAGTTAGGGTGGAGGTTTATTTATTCTCTTTAGAAGTTTTACGTAAGTTTTAATTGAAAGAAATTAAAATAAATTTTAATTATAAATGCTTAAAATGATTTATGGAAAGGAAGCATTGTTTAATTTAAAGTTTATTTTAAAAATTTGATTAAATTTGCAATAGATAAAATTATACTCAAGGTAAATTTAATTAATTTTGAAGAAAAGGATTTCATGAAAGATCACATGTAATGATTTTAAATCAAAATACTTTAAAAGCTAGGCCTCTTGTTAACAGTTGCTTGCAAATCACTAAGGTATTATAGGCACTTAGTTGACATATTGTCATGATATACAAACACATTAAGTGAAAGGAACCTTGGAGAAATTCACATTTCTTTGCAAGAGAGGGTTTTAGTGTTAAAATCTAGTGTGAGTGTGATTTTGCAACTGGGCGAAATTACCCCTCAACAGAATTGGTTCTATAAGGAGGGCCTAAAAAATAGGTAATTTGATTTTAGTATTTCATTGTTGTTATCAATCATTCTCTTGTTAATTCTTGAAATTCATGCTTAAAATGCATTGCTTGGAACATGTGATATCAGAGAATCTAAGATTCATTAAATTTGGAGCCTAAGAAAATAATCACTAGATCTAAATCGATAGGATCCACCATTTTTTAGAGTTTATCTCCTACTAGGAGGCATAGAAGAAGTCAGACTCAAACTATGGTTATTCCATCACCTACTAGTACTTCAAATACAAATCCTAATTTATCATTAAACCCACCACTTATTGCTATGGCTGCCCCAAATCTAGCTTGGATGGAAACTCAGAGGAGTCCATTGAATATACTTGGTGATGTTCACGATATGCCTAAAAGTGTAGAAAAATTTTTGCCTAAGTATAAACATAATGGTGTACGTTTAGCATAGGAACATATATAGGCATACACATATGTATTATCTAGATTACAATTAGAACATGAGGATGTATCCTATAGATTATTTCCTCTAACATTAGATGAAGTTGCATATGATTGGTATGTATGTATACCTTCTGGGTCCATTACCTCTTGGACCATGTTAAAAGATGCATTTATTACATAGTTTAAATTTGCTATAGATCCTACTAGCATTTATTTATAATTTGCATCTACACGGAGAGATCCTAATGAACCGTTACACATGTTTAACACTAGATTTCATAAAATATTTTCAAGACTAAATGCTCCCTATAATATTGTAGAAGCAATCATGATTCAAATATACTTTGGAGCTTTGGATCCGTTGACAACAATGCTCGTAGAGAGAGTAGGATAAATCATAACTCTCACGGGATGTTACACAAAAGCACTCAAAGTGGAGCAACAACTTATGCCACCAAGTTATGGACTAGGTCAATTGCCATAAATCGGTTATCTAGGTATACATAATCAAGTCCCAATGATTAATCATGCATTATCTAATCAGATGCCAATGTTAAACACAATACCACATGCCACAAATCCAATGGTATATGCACAATCAAAAAATCCTATGTTGTTAGAAAGCTAGTTTGCTGCACATAAGATAGGGAATAATGATATACCTAATATGATCACATTTGGAAATTTAGCAACAATACAAAATGCAACTTCATTTCAAAACTTTAATGCTCAATAAACTAATCCAATGTTTGCACAAGCTTTACAAATTCAGGTTAATTCAATGTATGCAAGTCCTTGGTTAAATTCAAGTACTCAAAATGTGTTACCAAACCAAAACATTTCAAATGCTATGCCAAGTCAAAAGATTCCAAGTTGGTTAAGTCCAAGTGCTCAAAATGTGTTACCAAACCAAAATGTTCAAAATTTCATGCCGAATCAAAATCAAAACAATCCTCCTAATACTGCTAATGAGTTTAATTAAAAAATGGATGATATAAATAGGATGTATCAAAATTTAAGCAATGACATGGTTCAAATGCAAAAGCAAAATGCTCAAAAATCACAACCAGGCAGAAAATTCACCATGCAAAGAAAATAGTTTAACACAAAATCTAATAATGGGGGTGTTCCAACTCATGTTACTAACAACAATGGTGCTTCTACTAGTTCTAGCCATAAAGCTACAATTGTTAATTTATCTGAAGTTGTGTTGGATAATTGGTGTAGATTACATAGCACTAGTGAACACAATGAGCTTGAATGTGCTGAATTTAGACCTATTACAAATTTCATTCTGCAAGGATTAGAAAATTTGGAATTGGTTGCTAACGATGATGTTGACGAAGCTAGTACAAGTAAAGGTAAAAGTTTTAATTTTGTGATAGACACATATGTATTGAATGAATATGATGATGATGAATAAGAAGAAGAGGATGAAGTTATCAAAGAAGTTCATACATTGAAACAGTACAAAAAGGGGAATCATGACTATCATTTGAGAAGTAAAAATAAGTCTTATAATACTACTTCTACTCTTCCTAACAATTTTATCATTCCTCCTGATATTAGTGCAAGTAATAATCTAGTACCTCCATCTTCCCTAGATGTATCTAATGTTATACAAAAAATGCAAAATGATGAGAATGTGACTTATAATATCATTGAAGACCTTAAGAAAACTAAAGCTAACATTAATATGTATGAAGCTTTACATTTACCTAAACAGAAGAAATTGTTGATGGAAGCTTTTGGTTTACAAGAAAAAAGGAAATTAAAGATGTCACAAAAGTAAAATATGTTGCACAAAAAGAGAAAGAGGAAGCTCTTCCTTTTCTCTTAATGGTTAGAATTATAGGTAAAAACTTGCATAATTGTATGGTGGATTCTGGAGCTTCAGGTAATGTCATGCCTTACTCTGTTTGTCAAAATCTAGGGCTTAAACCATTACAATTGAATAGGATTGTTGTTCAATTGGATAAGACAAAAGTAAACATTGTAGGCATGCTAAAAAATATTCTTATTCAAATATCGTCAGAGCCTAGAGTGCAACAACATATAGATATTCATGTGGTTGATATTTATGCTAAATATAACTTATTGTTGAGTAGAGATTGGAGCAAGAACTTAAATAGATACTTTTCTATAGACTTTTCACATATGTGGTTGCCTCAGAAGGGCATTGCCAACCAGATAAAAGTGGAAATGGAACCTAGACTCAAAGAAATGATCATAGAAGATAAAAAATGATCAAATTATATTCTTTATAATGACATTGAGTTAGGTGTTTATGTTTTAGATATAAAGGTGAGTACAAGTGAATCAGAAGCAAAAGATACATCTTATGAATCACTTGTTGAAGATAGTCTTGTCTAGACATTAAATTTTTATGGATCCAAATCTAGACAAGGTAGTGGTGTTGGGGTAGAACTCATAAACCCCAAAGGTAAATCCTCATTTTTTTCTTACAGATTATAGTTTCCTTGTACATGAAATACATCAGAATATGAGGCATTAGTTTATAGTTTGCAATTAGATTTAAATAAAGGAATCAATTATCTGAAAGTTTTAGGACTCATATTTGGTTGTCAAAAAAGTTAAAGGTCAATATTCTTGTAACAAAAAAATATTAATACACTATAGGAATAGATTTAGAGGTTTTATTGATGAATGCATGGTCTTTAACATTTGTTTAATATCTAAAAAAGGTAATCGTATTGCAAATTTACTAGTAGTTATCGTAGGTACGCTCAATCCAATTGACAATAGGAAGTTAAAGAAGTTTTTGATTGAGTTGATTCCCTGTCCCTCAATACCTAATAATATCAATAATTTAGAAGTATTTGAGAGTGACAAATATATTTATAGTTTTGTAACTAATTCTAGTGTGTTTGAAAATTAGGTGATCGATGAGGATGAAAGGTTACAAGAGGATCTTGATGAAGACAATGAGGTAACCAAAGTAAACAAGATTCCCAAAGGTATGCTTTCACTTGAGAAAATTTTTGATATTGGTTATAAAACAAAACAATGTGATAAAATTTCACTACCTAAGGATGCCTATGATGTGTTTAAAATTAGTGATTCTGATGATTCACAAAATATACTTATAGGTAAATATAGCACACCTAAGGAAAAAGAAGATATCATACATGCATTAAGAGATTATAAGGATGTAGTGGCATGGAGTTATAAATATCTTAAAATGTATAATTAAAATATTATAACTCACACTATTCCATTAAAGCCAGATGTTAAAACATTTAGGTAAAAACAAAGACCAGTAAACCCTCTCTTAGAACCTTTGATTGAAAAAGAGGTTAAGAAGTTATTAGATGCCAAGATTATTTTTCCTATTAGGCATTCCACATGGGTCACAAATATAGTGCCAGTTCAAAAGAAAACTGGAGAAATCAGATTATGCATTGATTTTAGAAATTTGAATAAAGCATCACAAAAAGACAATTATCCTTTACCTTCTATAGATCATATCTTACAAATGGTTAATGGGTTAGAAATGATGTCATTTTTGGATGGATATTCAGGTTATAACCAAATACTCATTGATCCAAAAGATAAAATGAAGATAACATTTACAACCAAATGGGGAACATTTGCCTATAGGAGAATGCCATTTGGTCTTTTGAATGCAGGAGCTACTTTTCAATGAGCTATGGATTACACTTTTCAAGACTTTATTGGTAAGTGTATTGTGGTATACGTAGATGACATACCTGTATTTTTGAAAGACATAAATGATCATGTTAAGGATTTAAGGAAAGTGTTGCAAAAATGTAGAGAACATGGAATTTCTTTGAATCCCAAAAAGTGAATATTTGTCTTAACTAAAGGTAAATTGTTAGGACATGTAATTTCAAAGGATGCTATTTATATTGATCCCAAAAGGATTAGTGCTATTCAAAAAATTTAGTTACTAGGAAGCAAGAAATAATTAAGATCTTTCTTTGGAAAGATTAATTTTGTGAGAAAGTTTATTTCTAGATTTGCTGAAATAGTTAAACCTTTGAATGATATGATGAAAAAGAATGCTAACATGACTTGGATTAATGAAGGCAAAATTGCATTTCAAAATGTAAAATATGCTATATCAAAAGCTCCTACTTTGGTAAGTATTGACTATACAAATCCATTTTACATTTATTCATTCACTTATGAACACTCGTTTGTGAGTGTATTAATGCAGAAGAGTGAAGGTAATGTTGAGAATCCCATTGCTTTCACAAGTTCACCATTCAAAGATGCACAAGTAAGATTTTCAATTCTAGATAAACAGATGTATGCCTTGTTTAAAAAATTTAAAAAATTTAGGCATTACATTTTGCATAGTCAAATATTTGTGATTATACCTGACCCTACGGTAAAAACAATGTTATTACAGAATGAACTAGGAGAGAGAAGAGGAAAGTGGATTTCCAATTTACAAGAATTAGATCTCAAATTTTAGCCCATGAAGCTTGTTCGAGGGTAATGTTTTTTTAAAAATCTTACTCAAATTGATTCGCAGATCCATTGTCAATAGTATTCAGTAGAAGATATTACAGATGATGAATGACACAAAGACAACATATTTTCTTATTAACGGTAAATGTACTTCTAACATTAATGCTACACAAAGAAGAGCCTTAAGATTAAAATATGCTAAATTGATGATAAAAGCAAGAATATTATATAAGAGAAATCATGAGGGGATTTATCTTAGGTGTCTTAATCAAAATGAAGCATCTCAGGTTTTAAATGATTTTCATGGAAAATATGGAATAGGGTATGGCTCTGCCAATTCTACATCTCATCAAATTTTAAGAGCATGTTATTATTGGCCTCATATATTTAAAAATGCATATGCTCATGTTTGGAATTGTCATGTTTGTTAGGTGGCAATGAACAGAAAGAGGCATGATTTTATGGCATTACAACCAAAGATTGAATCAAGACCTTTCATACAATAGGGATTAGATTTTGTAGGAGTAATTAATCTAAATTTTTCTACAGGTCACACATACATCCTAACAACTACAAATTATTGTATGAGGTGGCCTGAGGTAGTGCCTAAAAATAAGTGCACAACTGAAGTAGTAAATAAATTTCTATAAGAATACATTATCACAAGACTTGGTATGCCTAACTCTACAATTAGTAATAATGGTTCATATTTATCATCACTTCATTTTATAGATTGGGCATATGACAACAAGGTGAGCTTAAATTTGTTGTCTAATTACTAGCACAAGGTAATGGTCTAGACGAATCCACAAACAAAAATTTGTTGCTAGTAATAAAAACGTTGTTAGAATTAAATCCTTGTGAATGGTATACCAAGTTAAAATTTGCATTGTGGACAGATAGGATTAGAGATAAAGATTCTATACGAAAAAATCCATATCACTTTGTTTATGGTAAAGACCGTATATTTTCTACAAATTTAAAACTACAAACTTTGCAATTCATGATAGAAAATTTAGAAACTGATGATAAAGTTGAAGCTCATCTTGTACATCTCATGAAACTTGATGAAAAACAAAAAGATGCATTGCTATATTTTAGTAAGCACCAAGAGGTAGTTAAAATATGGTTTGATAAATGAGCAAAAATAAAGGCATTTAGAATCTCTAATTTGGTTTTATTGTGGGATAAGGCCCACGAAAAGAAAGGTGACCATAACAAGTTTGACAATCTATGGTTAGAGCCTTGTCAAATCTTAAAAATCTTAGGAGAGAGTACATTCTGATTGAAAACCTAAATGGTGAAGATCTATCACTTCCTATTAACATACGATTTCTTAAGCATTACTTTTAGCCTTGAAAACAAGAAAAACAGTTCCATTTGTATATATGTGTATATAATCATTTTTTTTAGCAGTTTTATGTTGTATATAGTTATTTGTTTTTTTTATGTCTATTTTTGTTTGTTTATAGTTGGTTGGATTTTGCTTGCATTTCATTTGTTAGTGTAGCAATAAATTGGATTTTGCCAAATTTTTGGAAGTTCAGTTAATGTTATGATGTTTGCTATTGAGTTTGATAAAAACTGTTATAGTGAGGTTTTCCTTGATTAAGATAGTTGTTAGATGGGCACTAAAATTTTGATGACTTTGTTTTGGAATTTGTTCCTGAGTCATTTAAGAAAAAATTGCTTATTTTGAAAGCATGTAAAACTTGAAGAAAAAGGAAGTGAGATGTTTAATGTATATCTTTATGAATTTGGACTAATATAATAAAAATTGGAACAATGGAATCATCTTGCAAAATCTCCACAAGTATTGCAAACACATTAAAAGAATATCTCTTGAAAGTTTAGAAGAATGAAGTTTATCGGTTTTGTAGATTAAGGTGAAAATTCAATATACTCAATTTTAGCCTTACTTGATCTCTAACCCAAGTGGCAGGTGAATTTTGCAAAGCAACATCAAGCCTGAATAAAATACAAGAAAAGCAAAATACAATGGAAAGTAAAGTTAAATCAATCACCACAATTTTTTTAACCTTCACCGAGGCTATAGACGTTTGACTGGCAATGGAGCTATGTCTAGACTAAAGTAAAAAAAAAGTAGCAAAAACAAAATTCATCCAATATTTGGGTAGTTTAGATAGACTCAGTAGAGCAATGTCTTGAAGAGAGTAAGGTTACATCCACCGGGGCTATAGACGCCTGACTAGCAGTGGAGTAATGTAGAGGTATACTTCAAAGAGGAAAATTCTATAAGCCTAAATGCAAAACTGATAAATGGAAATCTGAATGGTTTCAGGGATATTAAAATGAACCACATGGCACACACCGAGTAGATGTGAATGATTTCACTTTTTTATGTTGAACTTATCTATTCACAATATTTGGATATTACTGATGCTCATTTTATCTAATGTTTGAGATTTGTTGATTTCAAAACAGGGTTCTTAATTCTGAAATGTTCAGGAACATTTCCAAGTAGAGTCACCATTTATTGTGACTAAATCACATCACCCCAAATATTGGGGACCCACTTGAAACAAAATTTTGAAATTTTAATGTTTTAGGATTTTCATGCGTTTGGTTATTTAAATTAAAATTAATTTTGGTTTTGGTATTATTTTATGTTTTGGTTTTAGTATAATGTGGGTCTAAGTGTTTCAATTTCAAAGTTTCAAAATTTAAACTAAAACATTTACAAATGCATTGTTAATATCAAAATTGTTAAATGTTTTTAAATGTTGAAAGTTGTTTTAGTTTTGATTTGGGTTTTGTTTATTTTAAATTAGTTTAATATAATATTCTAAAAAATATTTTTAATAAAATATTTTGTTTATTGTTTTGTAGGGTATTCGACGTAGTCAACGAGATAATCGAATGGTCAACTCCAAGTTTCAGGCACAATTTTTGAAGTTTCAAGTTTTTTTTTGAGGGAGAGGTATGCTTGTAGGTGAACTAGCTCGTTAGAGATATTAGTAAATTTTTGATCATATAAAGTGTTTGGGGTGCCTACCTTGGGCACACGTGGGATACACATAGGTGATGGACTTGGAAAACCATTTCAATGGGAGATCCGGATGAAGCGGGTAAGTACTACGACATGATGTTGGTAAATTGAGTCAATATTCCCTGAATTGTGGTGTCAAACATCATTTATTCATTGTCACTGGTGATCATTGAAATATTCGAAATGAGTTGGGACTACAACACATAAGATATATTACATGACTATCAAGAGCTATGTGTGTGGTGTAGTGCATGATCGATCAATGTAGGTTTTGAAGGTACGAAAGTGGAAGTGATGAAGTCGTCGTGCTTGGAAAATGGGTGCTGATTGCTCACTAGTTTTGGTTCAAATGTGGAGCATAAACAATGATGTGATGCTAGTTGTGATACACATCACAAAGAGGACATAAATTATGCACTAACACTGGGACTGGAATATCCACACATATCAACAAATGGTAATCAAGGTATTGCTAAGCTAAATTTTGAATTGGCAAAATTGCAAATGGTCAACAGAGAAATTTATGGATGTATATCGAGATTTTTGGTGACAAAGAAGTGGAAAAATGATATCATTGTTTATTCGTTGATTAGCCATAGTGAGAATTGCAAGGTGAGGCATTTCATCTGTAATAGGCACTGCATTAAGAATATTTTCCATGATTCGTGTAATAAAATGCTCTAGATGGAGAGCTTATAGGCTAAAATTGTAGTAAGATGTGGATATCTAGACTAGTGATTTGATGATAGCCCCATGAAGGATTCTAAACAATGAACTGGAGTGGGTGTACTATTGCTAGGGATAAATTGGGCAACGAAGTGCTAATAAAATATCCATCGAAGACCTAATTTTGTAACTACAATAGTTATGGCACTATAGATGCAGGTAAATGGAGAATAGTAGTACAGGGTACAAAGAGGTGAATAGTGCCCAATGAATTTGAGAGGTAAAAAAAGCATGGGAAATTTTTATTTTCATCTTAGTCACCAAGGATGCTATCTCAAACACTAACAAAATGTGCTACAATAGGGTTCACTATTAATAAATTTATTGTTGATATGGACCACTTTGATGAATTCCAAGGAGGTCACATATCTAAGATTTATTTAATAAGGGGTCATATTTTATATTGTATGAAAATTTCATATAAGAAATTTATATGCTCAATGTGAGATTTAGTGAATACACATTATAAAGGAAATATTTTGAAAACATTTGTAAACATGGAGGGGTCGTGCCAGTTACAAAATAAAAGAGGTTACACAACTAAATGAAATGAACGAAACAAGAAAGGTGAAACTGAAAGTAATAGGAATACTTTAAATACACCTTTGAAATAGAAAAGAGAGGTCGAACATCGAAGGTAAAGAAGGAGCTCGTACTTAGAAGGTCATTGAAGAGAAGGAGTTGTTGCAGGTTATCCAGAGGAAGAAATTAAACTCCAACAAAGCAATTTGAATTGAGCACTATAAAGTTTATCTCAGAAATAAATTAAATTTCATTTTATTGAGGCATGCATGAAAGGTGTTTCATTAAATAAACAAATTTGGTTTATTTTGCATTCATTAAAGTTCCTATAGAATATTGATTTCTATTTATATTAGATTGAGATGTTTTCTGATCAATATAAATAGGATTTGAGTTTAGATTAGTTCTATTTATTAATTTGTAACCTCCAATATAGATTTTATTATTTCATGTTTTTGCTACTCTTATGTTGATTTTATTTTTAAATTATAAAAGTTAGATTACAAAGGCCTTAATTTAATATTATAAAGATTGAAACTTTATAATTAAGGCTTATGTTTATTCATTCCCCAAATATTTAATTTAATTGATATTTGGATGAATAAACATTATATGAAGGAAAATGTTATATGAATCTTAATTACCATATTATAAAGTTCAAACTTTATAATTAAGATTCATACAGATGGATTGTTTAAAGTCTACGTGAATTTCATTTTGAGTAAATAAACATGATTTTATAACCAATACATATTTATAAACCTTGTTTAATATTATAAAGTTATTGAACTTTATAGTTAGGGTGGAGGTTTATTTATTCTCTTTAGAAGATTTACGTAAGTTTTAATTAAAATAAATTAAAATAAATTTTAATTATAAATGCTTAAAATGATTTATAGAAAGGAAGCATTTTTTAATTTAATGTTTATTTTAAAAATTTGATTAAATTTGAAATAGATAAAATTATACTTAAGGCAAATTTAATTAATTTTTAAGAAAAGGATTTCATGAAAGATCACATGTAATGATTTCAAATCAAAATACTTTAAAATCCAGACCCCTTGTTAACAGTTGATTGCAAATCACTAAGGTATTCTAGGCACTTAGTTGACATATTATCATGATATACAAACACATTAAGTGAAAGAAACATTGGAGAAATTTACATTTCTTTGCAAGAGAGGGTTTTAGTGTTAAAATATTGATTGTCAGTGTGATTTCGCAACCGGGTGAAATTACCTCTCAACAAGACGACACTGGGTTAACCTTCCCGATAATGTCCATTCCCCACATAGAGAATGGAAAATGGGAAGATATTAACAAAAGGTCTTGAGAAGGAGTATGAATAAGATGATCATGGCGTTGACACTTGTCGCAGTGCCGAACATAATCGCATGCATCTTTCTCCATGGAAGGCCAGTAATACCCCATTCGAAGGAGCTTTTTGGTAATATAATTGTTGTAAAAATGGCCTCCACATGAAACTTCATGAGTATCACTAAGAGTAAGCCAAAATTCATTAGAGTTAAGCCATCACAAGAGGATACCTTCAAAAGAATGTCGATATAAATTATTTCTAATTATAAGAAATTGACACACTCTTTTATGCAATAGCTTGTGCTGATTGTGATCTAAACCATCAGGCATTGATCCATCTTTAATAAAATTAAGACATCATTATACCATGGTTCATATGGGGAATATCCAATGGTAAAACACTCTAGGGGATCCAAACAAGAACTCAAAGACACAAGTTCTCGAAGTTTTCGAATGATAATCGAAGCTTTATCATATTCTAACTCCAAAGGGAACAAAGATGCAATAGCAGCCATGGAATCTACATGGCATTTTGAGGATCTAGGGATAGACTCTATGGTTACCTGTTCAAAAGAAGATAACAACTTGGTAAAAATATCCTTATAGGGTTTAAGCTTATCATCCCAAGTCTAGTAAATGTCATTGATCTGATTAACCACGAGTTGAGTCACTAAAGATCGAAAGGACCCTAACCTACAAAGCTAAGGCTGCTCTAAGACCAAGAATCAAAGCTTCATATTTTGTAATGTTATTTATGCAAGAAAAATGAAGTTTGAAGGACAAAGGGATGAGCTATTTTTGTGGTGTAACTAGAATGACTCCAGCTCCAACACCTTTCATGCATCAGGCTCTATCAAAAAATAAAGTCCAAGACTTGAAATCTTCAATTTCAACATTGAAGCACTCATCGAAAAACTCAAAAACTATAGGATGAGTAGCTTCTAGAGGAGCGGAGGCTAACTAATCAACAATCACCTGATCCTTTATAGAATTTGACCTATGAAAGTCAGGTCAAACTCACTAAGGGCCAACACCCACTTAGAAGCTTGAATTGAAAGGTGGGACTTAGACATTAAATAACACAAATGATCAAAATTTACAACCACCAATGTATTATGGCTGAGCATGTAGTGCCTTAAATTTTGAGAAGCAAACACTATGGTAAGGCAAATATTTTCAAAAGGAGTGTACCTAGTTTTATAGCTAACCAAAATTCTACTAATATAGTAGATAGATTTCTCTTTGTTTTCATCATCATGTTGAGCTAGTATGGCTTCTAAAGTGTAAGCGATGACTACAATGTAAAGCAATAGATGCCTACCAGGTACATGAGGTACTAAGATAGGTAAGGAAGTGAGATATATTTTAAGGTTATCAAAATATTTCTGACACTTAGAATCCCATCGAAAAACTATATCCTTTTTAAGACATTTAAGGAAAGGATGACACTTATATGCTAACTAGGCAATGAACCATTGAATAGACTACAACTTACCTTGCAAATTATGCAACATGATCAGGATGTGAGGAGGAGGCATATCAATGTAGCTTTCACATTAGCAGGGTCTACTTCAATGTTTCACCTAGACACTATGAAGCCTAACAAGTTGCCATATGTGACTCCAAACACACACTTAGTGGGTTTAAGATGAACTTTGTATTACCAAAGCCTTTCAAATATTTGTCTTAAGTCATGGACATGATCCTTTCATTCTAGTGACCAAGCCAAAAGGTTATCCACATAGTCTTGGAGAATATCATACATCATGTCATGAAAAATATAAGTCATGGCCCACTGATAGGTAGCTTCTGCATTCTTAAGGCTAAAAGGCATGACCTTTGAGCAAAAGGTACCCCATGGAGTAGTGAATGCTATATTTGCCTAGTCTTTAGGATCAATCATAATTTTATTGTATCTTGAGAAACCATCCATAAGTAAAAGCATCTCATATTTGGTAGTGAAATCCATAATATCATCTATGTTGGGTAAGAGAAAATCATCCTTGGGATATGCTAAGTTAATGTCCTGAAAGTCAGTACATACTTTGATTGTTCCTTCCTTCGTAGCTATGGGAACGATATTAGAAATCCAATCAAAATAGTTGATGGATTTTATAAAACCGATTTTAAGGAATTTTTGGAGCTCCTCCTTCATTGAAAGGGTGACCTTCAGATGCATATTTCAAAGCTTTTTCTTAATAGGCTTAGCATTAGGATTAGCTACCAAATTATGCATGATAAGGGAGGGATCAATCCCTGGCATGTCGAAATATGACCAAGAAAAAATATCCTCATATTATTTCAATAAATTGGTCAACTACTACTGCTCGTCCATGGTCAAGGCTTTGCTTAACTTAAGGATTCTAGGGGCTTCATCAGAATCTATGTTCACATCTATGGTATCCTAAATAATAATGGATTAATCATCCTCAAGAGGATGCAGGGTAGGAATTACTCCTAATTTCTCAAGATCCTCGAGAGACATAGAACCAAAGTCCACTTGAGAACTAGAAGACTCAGCCTGTGCTATGCAAGGGACAAACTCATCAAAGCCGATGTCATTTAGAGATAAAGTCTCATCTATAACATGTGACTCTAGGTTTAAGACCATAGGAGAGGATGGTCTCTCATCCTTAACACTCCACTCTAAACCTTGATGAGATTCATTAAAAATAATATCTAAACAAGAAGAGTCATCTTGATCCTATGATGAGACATTTGTAGAAAAGTTTTTAGAGGAAGATTGAGAGGAATGAATTTGGGCTAAATATTCTAGTGAGAAAAATTCAAATGTATAAGGATCTCTCACGATAGAAATGATTTGGTTCTCAAGTTGAAATTTTACACATTGGTGAAAAGTAGAAGGAATGAACTTCATTGCATGAATCCAAGGTCTTCCAAGAAAAATATTAAAAGATGTAGGAAAAGACACCATATAAAACATTGTTTTTAAAATTTTGGTCCAAATCTAAGAGGGAGTAATATAGTACCACAAGCTTCTTGAGAATCATTGCTAAAAGTTCTAATGATATCACTGGATGTAATTAAATATTCCTTTTTCAATCCAAATTTTTGAAAGAAATGGTGTGTACAAACATTAAGCGAAGAACCATTATCAATCATAACCCTTTTGATGAGAGTATCCCCAATGTAAGTAGTGATGTATAGAGAAGAATATTCCTGTACTCCTAAGGAAGCCATATCATTATCTAAAAATGTGATATGAGGCTTCCTGATGGAATCTACAAGCTTTGCCATATTACTAGGAGAAATATATGGAGGTACTAACTATTGTCTCAAAATATTTACCATAGCTTCTTTGTGGTCTTGAGAATTCTATAGAAATTCTAAGAGGAAAATCCTTACCGGATCATCCATATTCCGTACTAACTTTCTTGAAGTAGCTATTATCATTCCAACCATGTTGTTATCATACTGATGTGGTACACTTTTATAGGACACTTGGTTCGTTTATCTCGTTCTATTATGATTCTACTGGTTGTTGGAAGATTGAAAACTACTAGTGTCAATGCGATCAACATCAATTAAATATTGAACCACATGTTTCAATATTTTACAAGAATTAGTCCAATTTTCTTATACTCTATGATATGAAAAATACTGATCTACTTTATACCAATGATCCATAGCATTTGGCTATCTTACTGGAGGTAATTCTATTGCCTTAGCATCCAATAATTGTTTCAAAACTACTTCCATAGGGATATTAAGTCTTGTGAAATTCCTTTGAGGAGGCTTCTAAAGTACAATATTTTATAGGTTGTTATTGATATTATTAATAAACCTACTATCACTATTACCTCCTATATGCTTATTATTATATTGAGATTTAGTTGGCTTATCTTCTTTAACCTTAAGTTGACCTCTTCTAATAGGAGATTGTTTAACTTTTCTTGTTAACTCAATTGCTTGATCTAAAGATGTGACGATAGTAGTTTCTAATGCATAAGATAAATATTCTTGTAAATTGCCAATGAATATATCAAGCATATCTTTTTGAGACACAGGTTGTCTTAATCGGCCAATTAAACTTCTCCAACAAGCTAGAAATTCTAAAACAATTTCTTCTTTACTTTGCTTTAAATCATATAAATATGTCATAGTCACTTCCTTTTCAATATAAGCACTAAAATGATGAACAAACATCTCTACAGTATTCTAAAAACTCTTAAAATAATAGTTGGACAACCAATAACACCACTCTAATGCCACTCCATCAAGACTCTTGGGAAATGTTTTCAACAAGAGCATATCATCATAAACAAGATCATGACAAGCTATCTTGATTTCTCTTAAATGCTCTATTGGATATTCAGTCCCTTTATAGATTGGCAATACTAGCATGGAAAAATGCTTAGGATAAGGTCTAGTAGAAATAATAAGATCCAATGGCTATCTACACATTTATTTATAATTGTATGTAAACCCTAAAGGCTGAATCATATCCATCCTTGAAACCAACTGATTCACTATACTCGCCTAATTTTGCATCTCTAAATTATGTGTGTTTCCCATATTTCCTTGAATTAAGTTAGACATGAGAAGGTTATTATTATATGTGGTGCCTTGTGGGAATGGAAGATTAACTTGTGGTGGAATAGAGGAAATATTGTTGATACTAGAAGATTGAAGTGGAAACTGAGAATCAATTTGGGTGTTACCACTAGTTGGAGGAATTGTTGGATTCATTCCAATGTTGGTGGTCATAGTAGTAGCATAAGTAGGTTGACAAGTTTGATTCAAAGGTTCATTCAAAGGGCTATCTCAGAGTGGGAAATTCTTTTCAAGTAATGATTCTTGCTCTAAGGCCATATCCAAAGCATGCTTATGGCACTTATAGAAAGTCCAAATATGGTCAAAATATTTAAAGATGATATTCCCATTGGAGTAGTGGATAGGATCAAGATGATTATCAGTATCTTATTCTAAGTTGTGATTTTATTTATCAATATGATAATTCTCATGAAAAATCTCATTAAATCTAAGAAGTCTTCGTCCTTCCCCAAGGTCAAAATCCATTGAGAAAAAGGAGTAAGACAAGAAGAAGAACTAAAACCAAAAGAACCTATGCACTTACACATAAAATAATTATCTTTTTAAATATTTGGCATACAAATTAATGATCTTGTTTATTTTTTAAGAAGAAAAAGGAGGTGTTCACGTCGGGTTAACCAAATATGTAGAGGGGGAAAAATGCCCTACTGCATACAATTCCCAAAAAAAAGGTTGGATATGCAAGGAGAGAACCTTTTGTGGGGTGAACTATGGGGGTGTGTTGTAATCTACACTCGATGCTAGGGGGAAGAGTTCACTAGGAATGGTTTTAGGACTCGCTTTAAGTCTTTAGGATATTCAAGAATGTTTGATGTATTTAGTTTTAAATAAAAAACCTAAGTTTTTCCTTTCTAGTTATAAACTGGAAAAGATAAATAACAATGCAGAAAAAAATGCAACTAAAAATAGAGTGCAGACATACAAGAGCTAACTTAATATGATTCTTTATTTTGGATGCTCACTAACCTAAGGTTTATTCCAAAAAACCTTTAAAGTAGAATGAATGCATAGAAATTATCCCTAGATGTAAACTAAATGCTTTTCACTTTCAAATACTGAAGAGTCAATAATTATATTAGAACTTCAACCAAAAAAATGATTAGAGCACTTATATAGACTGGTGGTTGATTTAGCTTTTTCTGCCTCTTGCCCAATGATATCAGAAATACTTGTTTCTGCAAGATAACTCATGAAACACTTGAAAATGGGATTAGCATTAGCAGGCTTGCTTAGGCCACTGTGTAATAGTCCTCAGAGGTGCAACAGTCAAGCCCCCTAGGTTCCTTAGATGACCTTTCAATACAAAATTGAAAATTGACCTTTGGAGAATTAATCATAAAATAGATATAAAAAAATGACAAAAATAAAAAAAGAATATGCCAATGTGCTAAATATGTAGTAATGAAGCTAAAAAAACTATTAGAAAGTAGAACTTGTCCTTAGTTTGATCCCAGGAAAAATCATACCTCATAAATAACAAGCACAATAATGCTTTTGATGAAGTTGCACTCCATGAAAACAGGGTGCAATTTCACTTCTACAGACTAAAATCCTAATTTAGGGTTAGCAAAGTTGCACCTCTATAGAACCAGGCATGATTTTACTTCAAACACATGAAAAATAAAAGTGCATGCACAAAATGTAATTAAATGCAAAATCACATAGAGCAAAACCTAAATGGAGAACACATAAGCAACATAAGAAGGCTAAGTATCCAAACTGGCACTATTTCCCTCTAAGACACAATGTGCATCTACCAAGTTAAGTAGCAA
The DNA here is from genome assembly GCA_028583015.1 of Wollemia nobilis. Classification (NCBI taxonomy): domain Eukaryota; kingdom Viridiplantae; phylum Streptophyta; class Pinopsida; order Araucariales; family Araucariaceae; genus Wollemia; species Wollemia nobilis. The sequence goes on along the minus strand of JAQPPZ010000331.1, from coordinate 1,241,540 downwards.
TCCAATCAACATAGTAGGAAATCAAAATTTAAATTCACACTTCAGGTTAGCTTGCAAAAGACATAGAAAGCAGAGTGAAATAGAAGTAGTAAGCAAATGTTAGAAGAAAAATATTGTATGAGCATTAATAAGTTCATGATCGTGATATATTGATTGTACAAAGAGTGAGATTGCTCTTCCATTTTGCTAGGACCCTCATAAACATGCATTATTGTTAATCTTATTATGTTATCATTATTAAGGGACATACCCCTTCACAATCACAACTCTTAGAAAGATATATGTAGGCATTCTGGTGATTGTTTTAAAGGCATCCAAGAACATTCAATATAATTCAATTGTTTGGTTATCCATTCAAATAAACAATGATTCAGTTTTCATACGCGATCCTTGTTTTGAATTTGCATTCCATTTATCTCGTTCTTGGTAGAATCACTGCATCTGGTATCAGAGACATGTGGGACCCAACCATGTCGTATTTTCTCAAGGGATTTCATCAAAACACTTGGGACATTCGTCAAAACACTTTCATGGGTGAGTATGAAATTCAATTTAAGGATATCACTAAACAATACATAGGGTTGGATGAAATATTTTTCATATATTGTTTCATCAGTGGATTAAAGGAAGAGATTCGGCTAGAGGTACAAATGTTCAACCCTAGTACCATGATGCAGACTATTGGATTGGCCAAATTAGTCGAAGATAAAATCAATGCACAACATCAATTAGGGAAACCACCTATGGGGAAATCTCAAACCACTTACATTACCCCCAAACCTATGCATAATGGAAAGGCACAAAGCACTTACACAACCCCCAAACTTAACCCAACCCTACCAATTAAACATCTCAATTTTGAAGAAATGAAAGAACGACAAGCAAAAGGCCTCTGCTATCATTGTGATGAGAAATTTATTCACAATCATCAATGTATTACACCTGCACTATATATTTTAGATGCAACTATTCCTTGTAGTTCTCCCAACGATAAAAATGTGATTGAGGTAGACATAGTGACAAATAAACTTGAAGATAACACTAAAGATGAAAACTATGATGAAGGTAAGGAATATGAGGAAGCCATGAAATATTAGAAAGAGGGGAAGATGTGGAAAACAAGGACAATGAGAAAGAAATATCCCAAACACCTGATCACAAAAATAAAGGCAATACGGTTGATATGCCAAAAGTGATCGATGCATCAGGTAAGGATGAGGTAGACATTCCCGAAATGACCCATTATGGCCAAAATTACACTCTACAAGAACTACACTCAAATTTCCCCCCAATTGTGAGTTCTTGCCATATAACCAAACCTATTCGAAAACAACATAGAAAGGTGATTACACACTCATTCACTATTGGATCTCCTAGGGAACAACAAAAGGATATGGAAATGTTACCACCACTTTTGATGCATCCTTCTAAAGTGTTTGAGGAACCCCAAGGGTTGCCATTCCATCATAATCACGATTATCCTAAAGAAGATTCTACTATTTTTCCTGAAACCCATCACTAACACTTTGACCTTCAAGATATCCCTGCCTTCGAAAAAGTGACATTAAGATAGTACAATAACTTGCACAAATTCAACTAGAAAAACAAACAATGAATCTCCTTAATTTGAGCTTTGAGAAAAAAGATATTTTTAAGGAGGGTGGCATGTTAGGATCCCACATCCTAACATTAATTATTAATTATTATTTATTACTTTAATTATATATTTCATTATTATTGAAAAGTCATGGTTGAAAAGTCATGGTTGAAAAGTCATGATTGAAGAGTCATGATTGAAAATTCATGATTGAAAAGTCATGATTGAAAGGTTATGTTTGAAAAATTATATATATATTATATGAGAAGAATCCATATCAAATCATCAATGAAGAAGAATATATAATTGTTTATTGAATGCAAAAATAAACTCACAAACAATGTGAAAACAAATAAAGACGATCCAGGCGGGCACAAATAAACTCACAACCGATGTGAAAACATGTTGGAGGGCTTAAACCTGGGTATAAGGGGATGAAAAAGAATAAAATAAAATAAAATAAAATTTAAATTAAAATGGCAAAATCGTGCCCCATTTTGGCGGGGTGCGATATCGCTTTCGCAAAGTCACGCCTCGTGAAGACGGGACACGATTTCACTAAAAAAACTAGAAAATACAAAATAGGGGGTGAAGAGGCCTACCCTTACCTTTGGCAAGGGTGAGGGATCTCTTAAATGTACTAAGGAAGATTACCCACTCAAAGTGGGTTAATTTTTTGTGTCTACAGTATCATAGAATCATGACTTGATACAAAGAGGCATGATATCATGTTAGGTACCAAGATAGGTATCTAATATTGAATAATTTAATATTATATTGTAAAATGGTATGAGCCATAAGTTAATTATTGAGTAAGGAAGTCCACATGTCAAAATAGAAATAGTTATGTCAAAGAATCATATTTGTAACCGTTGGGGTAATATTGTCATATGTAACCATAAGTAATATTGCTATATTATTATGCTCTTTCTAACTCATGGAAGGTGAACCGCCACATGGGTGATCTTGTAACTCATGGAAGGTGAACCACCACATGGGTGATTGTAACTCATGGAAGGTGAACCATCACACTCTTGTATAAATAGAGATGCACCCCCATTGTAAAAGACATCTATGATTTATTCTTAGAGAAGTCTTGGCTCGTGGAGCTAGAGATATTGTGGAGTGGCTTCCTTTTGAAAGGAGAATTGTATGGTGTTCCCCTACCTCAAGGGTATAATCAATAGGGTTTTGCATAGTGGCAATTTTCACAATTTATCGCGAATATTTAGATTTTCAAAATGTTAATTTTACGAATTTTTGGACCATAGAGGTTGGCCCATTTGCCTAAAAATTTTGGGATCCAAATTTTTTAAGGGTAAATTAGCCCCGTTGGCATAAGGTTTCCCACCTAATTTTTGCCCTAAATTTATTAAAAATAAAATATCCCGTCCAATTCACCCCCTGTACCCCATTATATAGCTAACCCTGACGACTCTCATACAATTGCAACATTATTTTTTTCGGATAGCAAGCGATACAAAGCAGACGAATGACAAAATATGAGTCCACGACTGATAGAAGGTGACTGGTGGAAGGCAACTTGTGAAAGGTGATTGAAAAAAGGCAAGTGGTATAAGGAAAGTGGTAGAAGTCAAGTGGCATAAGGTGATAGGCATAAGGCGACTAACATAAGGCGACTGTCATAAGGCGACTAGCGAAAGGTGATAGGAAGAAGGCGAGTGACAAAAGGCGAGTGACATTAGGCGAGTGGCATAAGGTGAGTGGCATAATGTAACTGGTGGAAGGAAAGTGGTATAAGGCAATGGGCATAAGGCAAGTGGCATAAGGCAAGTGGCATAAGGCAAGTGGTATAAGACGAGTGGCATAAGGCGACAGGCATAAGGCAAGTGGCATAAGGTGACTGGCATAAGACGATTGGCATAAGGTAATTGGTAGAAGGTGACTGGCATAAGGTGATTGACATAAGGTGACTGGCATAAGGCAACTAAAATAATGCGACTGGCATAAGGTGACTCAATTTACAAGTAAGTTTATTTTATCATTAAATTTCATTTTTTAACATTTTGTTCATAGACACTCAATAAGGAGCTTTATTCTACTTAGGACCGATATTCTTGGGACAGATACTCTACTATCTCTAGCAGTAGTTCTCTTTTATACTAGTTATTTTTATTTTTAAAAATGATGTTCATTGTTCATGTTATTCTTCTATTCATACATGTAAAATGTCAAATGTAGGTAGTGGAAATAATGGAGGCTAGTCTTCCAATAAAAGGAGTATCCTCAAATACTTTCATAATATTTTGAAATCTAGTCAGCCATCAACATCTGCACAAAATAAAGGTATGAATGCCTTTACTCATCAGTTAATTTTTTTACATTGTTAATTTTAAATATAAATATATTAATTCATAAATAAGTGTGCTTTTTGGTTGATGGCTTATCCATTTTTATCTGTAAAAGGTATGCTTTTAAATGCCATAGTGATAATGACCCTACTATTGACACTAGTATTATCTCTACAAAAAACACTGTTTACCCTGATATGCCTCCACTTCCACATATCCACGTTAATGAATAGTCCACAGATGAAAATATTCTTAATCAAATGCAACAAAAACATGAAGATATTCTTGAATCTAACTCACCAAGTGGAAAATAAACTAATAGTTTTTATGCAGTCCCTAATTCTAGAGAATCTTCATCTAAAAAATCTAAACATGCAAGGTTATCTAGGTGGATAATTAACAGATCATTTTATCCTGATTGGATATTAGAATTTCCATTTATTGAGCCAATGCTGCTAGAGAATAGCAGTGAGGAAATAACATAATTGAGATGTGTAACTTGTAGTTGGAAACACAGAAAGGATCATAGATTGCAATATAAGAAAGATACAGTAGAAAAACATTGTGGAAATATTTATGTCAAAATAAAAGAAGGTGATCAAAAAATACCAAAAAATTATAGGTGGAGGGATGCATCAGAGTGCACACATATAAGATATGTGCAAGAATATGATAAAGAAATGAAACAAAAGCAAACTTTGGTTGAGAAAGGTGCAATGATTCAAGCCCAATTTTGAAAAATGAATAAGTTAACTTTAGCTTCAAAAAGTTTGTAGTTTGCTATTGTATTATCTATTCTTAATAAGGGTAGACCTATGTCTAATTTCATGGATTATAAATATTTTTTTTCAACTAGCTAATGTACAAAAATTACCCAGCATCCATTGGTCAGATCGAAGTGGTTGAGAAATGGTAAAATATCTCTCATTGGTTGAGCAGGATGACCTCATAGAGAAAGTAAAAAAGGCCAAATTCATTTCATTTTTAATTTATGAGGTGACTGTTGTTGACAATACATCTTGGATTTGCATACATGTTTACACATTGGAAGATCATTTAAGGCAACCTCATTTAATTGGAATACACAAGATGGTGGAAAATTGTAATGTAGAAAATATTTACAATGTTGTTGTAACTAGTTTAAAAGAAGAAGCAAGAATGAATAAAATAGAAATAGCCTCTAAGTTAATATGTTTCATAGCTGATGGTGTGACGGGGGACTGAAAAACACTCTTTTGCAAACCCTACTTTTTCATTAACAAATCTGGAAAATACATGCAAAAAAATAGCCCGCAGGCTTTACAACGACCAACGCTCGGCTTGGTCTTCGCTTCTCACTTCTACGTTCTAGGAGCGTTCCTCGATCCACCATCTTGACTAATACATTAAAATGGGTTTTTATAGAGGACCTGACCCTCTGAAATAACTTATGTAAATAAATCGAGACACCAACCCATTTAAAGACCCCACTCTCTCACTGTCCCTATCACTGCTGATTTTGTCAGAATACTCTGCGTGCCCATCCTATTCATCTCCCGCGCTCCTGGGTAATCACTCGCTTTAACTGCACATTGCACCATGTGTCGTCCTTGACAACCTTCAAAAATACCTCCTGTTGCAGTTCTCGCCATCCCTTTCTCTTCCCGCGCCTTCTTCTCTCTCCGTTGTGATATTGTGACATGTCGCGATATCGCGACGTTTCTACTCCTCTGCACTCTTTTCTCATTTTGGTCATGATATCATGACATGTCACGATATTGTGACCAAATATTGCTGCTTGCTCGCTTTTCAAATGTTGTCGCGATATCGTGACATCGTAATATCATGACCGTTTCGCTGCTCCACCTTTCGCTCTGAATTTCGTCGTGACATCATGACATCGTGATATCATGACCATTATCTGCCTTGCCTTGCTTTCTCCTTTGACGTCATGATTTTGCTACAAAAACCTCTACCTTCGCCTTCGGCCTTCTGACATCGCAATTTCACGACGTCACGAAATCGTGACGTCACGATTTCGCTACAACTTTCCACCTCCGCTTTCGCCTGGCCGAGACATCACGATTTCGTGACGTCATGAAATCGTGACGTTGTGATTTCACTGCAACTTTTCTCCTCCGCTTTCGCCTGGCCGAGACGTCGTGATTTCATGACATCGCAAAATCGTGACATCATAATTTTGCTACAACTTTTCTCCTCCACTTTTGCCTGGCCGAGATGTCACAATTTCGTGACGTCATGAAATCGTGACGTCACGATTTCGCTACAACTTTTCTTCTCTGCTTTCACCTGGTCGAGACATCGCGATTTTGTGACGTCACAAAATTGTGACGTCGCGATTTCGCTGCAACTTTTCTCCTCTTGCCTTAGAAAAAAATTTTGTGCCTTCTTCTTCTTCTTCCTGAGCCGACTCTTCAGAAGTGGCTCTCCCGCAACTGGATGCTTCTGCTGTAGGTGCTGCTGGATGCTCCTACATCAGACACCCGAGGTAAGTGGAGAAGTGATCTTCACTTATAAATGGTTTGGTTGCTGCCTCTTGCAACACCTCCAGACACTCCTCTGCCTCTGCAGTCTGCTTCAACCCCGTCTCCTGGTCCACACAACTTCTGTCTTCTTCCAGACAGATTATACTACTGCACACTTCTTCATCTGCAGCCTTCTTCAACTTCAAATTTTGATGCATTTCGACATCTCTCTTTTTTTGTCTTTCTTCATGCCTTCTGCACCGCTCCTCTTGCTCCCGCAATTTTATGCTGAGCCATTCCTCCTACAGGGCTTGAAATTGCCGTTGCAATGCCAAGAACTCTTCTTCTGGCACCATATCGTTCTTGCTGCCTTGGCTTCTTTAGGGATGCATTTTTCTCAGCTTTACTCACAAAGCTCAACTGATTCTGGTGTAGCTACCTCACGTCCGACGATCTGCTAACATGCTCTTTTCTCTCTAAGAACCCTCTCACAGATTCTGGCGCAAACTGCCTCATGGCCGACGATCTGTTTATGCACTCAGGAACATTGGCTTTGATACCACTAACGGGGGACCAAAAAACACTCTTCTGAAAACCCTACTTTTTCATTAACAAATCTAGAAAATACATGCAAAAAAAAAAATAGCCCGCAGGCTTTACAACGACCAGTGCTCGGCTTGGTCTTCGCTTCTCACTTCTACGTTCTAAGAGCATTCCTCGATCCACCATCCCGACTAATACATTAAACTGGGTTTTTATAGAGGCCCCGACCCTCTGAAATAACTTACGTATTTAAATCGGGACACCAACCCGATTAAAGACCCCACTCCGCACGGTCCCTGTCACTACTGATTCTGTCAGAATACTCTGCGTGCCCATCCTCTTCGTCTCCCGTGCTCCTAGGTAATCACCCGCTTTAACTGCACATTGCGCCATGTGTCATCCTTGACAACCTTCAAAAATATCGCCTGTCACGGTTCCCGCCATCTCTTTCTCTTCCCTGCCTTCTCTCTCCATCGTGATATCACGACATGTCACGCTATCGTGATGTTTCTGCTCCTCTGCGCTCTTTTCTCATTTTGGTCATGATATCATGACATGTCACGATATCACGACCAACTCTCACTGCTTGCCTGCTTTTCAAATGTTGTCATGATATCATGACCGTTTCGTCGCTCCACCTTTCGCTCTGAATTTCGTCACGACATCGCGACGTCGCAATATCACGACGTCACGATATCGCGACGTCGCGATATCATGACCGTTATCTGCCTTGCCCTACTTTCTCCTTTGACATCATGATTTCGCTACAAAAACCTCTGCCTTCGCCTTTGCCCTTCTAACGTCGTGATTTCGCTACAAATTTCCACCTCCGCTTCTGCCTAGCTGAGACGTCATGATTTCACGACATCGCAAAATCGTGATGTCACGATTTCACTACAACTTTTCTCCTTTGCTTTCGCCTAGCCGAGACGTCATGATTTCATGACGTCGCAAAATTGTGACGTCGTGATTTCGTTGCAACTTTTCTCCTCCACTTTCGCCTGGTCGAGACGTCGTGATTTTGCGACGTCGCAAAATCGTGACGTCGCGATTTCACTGCAACTTTTCTCCTCCGCTTTTGCCTGGCCGAGACGTGATTTTGTGACATCACAAAATTGCGACGTCACGATTTCACTGCAACTTTTCTCCTCTGCCTTAGAAAAAATTTTCATGCCTTCTTCTTCTTCTCTCTGAGCCGACTCTTCTGAAGTGGCTCTTCTGCAACTGGATGCTTCTGCTGCAGGTGCTGCTGGGTGCTCCTGCATCATGGTGCTACTATAATGCAAGGACACATAAATGGTCTTTGTGTTAGACGAAAATATCTGTTACCCCATATTTGATCCCTATTCATTGTATGGCCCAAAGAATGAATCTTGCATACAAAATTATGGATACATTTACAAATGTTGCGAGAGTGGAAGAGCTTGTCCATGAAATTCATGATTATTTTTCACGTAGTCCAAAAATATTTTCAGAGTTTCAACAGTTTGCACTATGAGTTACTAAAGGTAATTTTTTTTTTGAAAGATGTGGATACTAGGTGGATTTTTATGTATCAACATGCATTAAGAGTTTTTAAATAATATCAATCCTTGATAGGATTTATGTATGCAAATCGTAGGGAAATTGATAAGGATAAATATTTACTTTTTTGAATGAGTGACTTTGAAATACTTCTCACATTGTGCGATATTCTTCCTATATTGGAAAAAATGAATACTTTGATCAAAATTGCACAAGAAAGATCGATTTATATTGTGGATTTCATCAGGTTGAGAATACAAATTTGCATGCATATTGATATGATGTACACATCTGGTCAAAATTTTATGGATACCATATTTGAGAGTTGGAGAACATTAATAAATGTGAATGATCCTCAAAGCTTTCTATAGTTCAATATAAATGATCATCTATGTATTAATGTCCACAGAAATAAAATACCTTTATATTGTTATGGCGTGCAAATGGATATAGCTACAAATGAAGTTGAGAAAATTCCCATAACCTACAACATATTTCATGTAGTTGTAGATGATATAAAAATTAAACTGAAACAAATAGCAGAATCATTTACAAAAGAAATAAGAGACCATTTTCAAAGAGATGAATTGCTAAAAGCTATGGATTTGGTTAATCCGATGTTTTGGGATCCTTGTAGTGAATACTAAACTATAAATGGTTTATTTCTCAATTACATGGGAATTCTTGCTAGCCATTTCAATAAAAGTGTGGTAGTCAATGGTATTGAAATCAATGGCATTCTCAATAGAGATATTTTGACAAAATAGTCAAACTGTTTTGGAACAACAATGTCTGCTCAAGTTTCACAACTCTCTTACCATCATGAAGTAGGTTCAATTTCATATTTATGGAGAATATTACAACCTAGTACTATATTACAACATATTATGAGTGAATATTTTCATTTATATAAATTATGTCAAACGATGATTTTAGAATCTATGGAAGATGAAAGGGTGTTTAGTGCATTATCATATGTAAAATTTAAAGTTTGAAATAGGTTGGACAAAAATTTGGAAAATTATTTGAGAGTATATGTGTCGACCTATGAGGTGGAGAAGTTTCCTTACGAAATAGAATTGTCACATTTGAAATATATGGCAGAGAGAAGATGTGTAACGAATACTGAGGATGATGGTAACACTGGTCAAATTGTGACGATAGAAATTTTGGGTATGAGTGCATAATATTTTGTACAATCTAAAAAGAGTTTGTTCCAGCTTCCAGCATTATGATGAAAGGATGCATTCATTTGATTTGATTTCACATATTATCATTTGATTTGATTTCACATATCATATTGAAAGGATGCTTTCATTTGATTTTATTTGAGTTCAACATTGTAATAAAAGGAATATTGAGATTATATTGTTACATGTAATTTTTATGTCACTAATCATATAATATGATATTAGATTTTCCATTGGATACTCTGTATAGCATAGCCCTTTGATTTTATTATGTATATTTGAATGAAATTGGATTATTTGATTACAAATGTTGATTAGAACATTGCATTATATTTAATATTAGAAATGTGTTATTGGATATTTTGTATATCATTTTACATAAGCCTTGTTATTAAAGTATTAGTCTAAAGTTTCAACTTTTCTTGTAGATTTGTTTTGTATAAATCATTATTGGCAATTTGTCAAAGTTAATATCTATGCTGCATTTCCTGTCATTTCAAATTAATTTTTATAACATAAAAAACCATATTATTGCATCCACATAATTCAAAATTACTTAATACATCAACACGAATAATAAAAATATAACAACATTCAAAACAAAATTTCCAAGAGATTATACATTTTTTGGAAATAGTCTCTTTCATTGATTTCAATTTAAAAAAAAGATACCATTCATTCACAATTTACAAAACATATCAAACATTATTTCTTCCACATCAAATTAAAAACAAAAAACTTCTACATCATCATAAATAATCAAAAACAAAATTTTCAAGAGATAATATATATTTTTCGAAAATAGTCTCTTTCATTGATTTCAATTTTAAAAAATATACCATTCATTCGCAATTTACAAAACATATCAAACATTATTTATTCCACTTCAAATTAAAACATAACAATAATAAAAGTATAACAATAATTAAAAATAAAATTTTAAAATGATAATACAATTATTTCAAATGTTGTATCTTTCATTGATTTCAATTTTGAAAAATAATACCATTCTTTCACAATTTACAAAACATATCAAACATTTTTTTCCACTTCAAATTAAAAACAACAAACTTCTACATCAACACAAATGATCAAAACAAAACAACATTTAAAACAAATTTGAAAATTATAATAGAAATTTTAAGGAAATTGTCTCATTCATTGACTTCAAGAAAGATACCAATCTTTAACAATTTATAAAAATATCAAAGAGTTTTTGTTTCACTTCAAATTCAACACAAAAAAATTCTATTCTTTTTGCAAGTTTTCTGAAGGTTCACCCACATCTATCTCAATATCCTTTTCTTCTAATGCACCAGCCCTAACCAAAATTTCTACTGTAGTGTTGATCCCTGATAACAATGAAACTTCTTCCTTCACTGGATATTCTTTGAAAGGTGCATTCAACTCTTTCTCATTTTCTTTTAGTTTAGCATCGACATCCAAGCCCTTATCTCTAATAAACTTCTTCAGCCAATTATTTTATCTAACTGTTTGCTATATCATTTTCTTCACTTAAATAGCATTATTAATGCTAATTTTGACAGTCTTGATCAATGTTTTCATGGCATCGACCTGTTGCTTTAGGTGCTGGAAATTAGACTGCAAAATAGAAGTGGAAAAAGTTAAATATTTATAAACAAAATATATTTAACAAAAAATGATTTTTTAGTTAGATGTAAAACTTACATCAACTGTAAGTCATGTTGTTTTTGCAACTGCTACTTTGTTATGATCTAGTGCCCATTCATTGAAATATACTTGGGCCTCTACATTGAGGTTTTCCAAATTAATGTTTATTTTGTTGAGAAAATTATTGTGCAAATACTTTATTTTTGGATGCATGTTGAATATTTTGATAAATTTTTGAAAGATTTATGAAATGAAAAAAGAGGTTCATTACATATCACAAAGTCATAGGTTGTAGTCATAGAGTGTGGTTCTACTTTAGATGTTGGATCATGTAATCTCCTTTTGATAATATTGGTTTATTTCTTATCACATGTTTGTTTCTTGTTGTATGCTTCCTCTTGCTTTTGTTTCAACACATCTTAAAGGAAAAATTTAGGAATCCTTTTTCAATTTTAAATATGTTAAAATAAATAATGAAATTAAGGAGCTCTATATTAGTCTTATTTGATTTGTTTATATCCTCTATTAACTTAAGCACAAAAAGTGAAATTGCATGTAGTTTGCATATAGGATAATATTGTTTGCACATTCTCTTAGACCCTTGCTTGAAAGGAAAAATGTTTGTTTTCTTGTATCTTAGGGGTTGTTTTCATCAAAATAAAAAGTCATTCTCAAGTTAGGTCTTGTTTTATACCACTGATAATATAAAATTCCTTTAAATCCTAGAATTTATCCACCAAAACAAACTTAGGTGTTTTCCCAAATAATCCATCAAACTAGACCCCCTAAAGCTTAAAACAAGAATATTGATATTGAGAGCAGGCCCTCCCCATGTGAGGTCTAGTTTTATGGATCCCTGACCTCCTATAGTGTATCTACAATTAGCTATTCAAATTAAAAGATGTTTTATAAAGTGGTGTTAGTTGTTTGCTATTATATTTCAAGATAATAAAGGAGAAAAAAAAGAAAAACCCCTAGATTCTCATCCAATTATTAAGGATTTTGGAGACATACTCCCTAAAAAGTTACTAGAATGACCTCCTATAAGGGATATTAACCTTTTAATAGAACTTGTGCCTAGAATTTATCCAATATATAAGGTACCTTACATGATGACTATTATAGAACTAATTGAACTAGAATTATAAATTTGAGAACTATTGGATAAAGTAATAATTCACCTAATGTCAACATGAGGAGCATCTCTAATATTTATCAAGAAGAAATATGGATCAATGAAGATTTGTAATTGATTATAGGTAGTTCAATAAATCCACTCTCAAGAATAGGAACCATTTGACCCATTTTGATGATATATTTGATCAGATAAAAGGAGCATTGATATTTTCTAAAATTAATTTGAGATCAAGGTATCATCAACTAAACATCAAGGATATTGATAAAATAGCATTCAAAACTTAATATGGTCAATATGATTTCATAATTATTCCTTTTGGATTAACTATTGTGTCAATAGTATTCATAAATCTAATGAATACTATATTTAGGAAGTATATGGACAAATGTTTTTTAGTTTTCTTAATGATATATTGATTTATTCAAAGAATGAATACGAGCATGAGGGGAACCTAAGATTAGTCCTACAATCTATAGAGAACAAAAATTGTCTGCTAAATTTTTAAAATAGTCCTTTGAAAATTAAATACAATATCTAAGGGCATATCATATCATGAAAAGGGATAATAGTTGACACATCCAATATTGATGGCTTTTTAAGCCTTACCACCACAAAATATCATAGGTACCTCAATATAAAGGCCACAATATTAAAGTTCAAAATATAAATAATGTAGCAAATATCATATAAAAATTTAACAATACTAAATAAAACACTCACAGTATTATTCAAGAGTAAAAACAAATATACAATCTTGGTTATGCTCTAATACATTTCACGAAGCTTTATCTCCATAATATAGCTTTACAATATAACCCTTCAAATTCTTGACTATTACTTTTCATATGATATTTGAATTCTTTTCTTGCTACTTGTATAGAAGACTCTTAGCCTTCTTTACCTGACACATGTACATATTGTGCATATCCTAATTTTTCAAATAATGTAATATTCTCTAACATCCCCATGTATTACATTATTTAATGTGAACTTATTTATATGTACATAGAATATTTTGATATATTTAAAATTTGTTTCAACCGAGTACTTTTTAAAAAATATCTACAATCTGATATTTAGTTGGAACATGTTTCAACTAGATATGATGATTTTAAACATGATCCCTAATAAAATGACATTGGGTTTCAACGTGTTTTGTTATTTCATGGATAACCGGATTTTTGATTAAATTCAGTACTTTATAATCACAATTTATCAATGTAGGAGTTCTTATGATGCCCATATTTGATAGTATATATTGTAACCATAGTGCTTCACAAACTACATCTTTTGCTGCACAATATTTTTATTCTATATATGAAAGTGCTATTGTATGTTGTTTTTTACTATACCATAAAATAGATCCTAAGACAAGATAGAACACATAGCCTAATATAAATTTTCTATAATCTATAGACTCTACAAATAAAAATTTGAGTAAACTTATAAACAATTTTTTTTTATTAGGTGGAAGAAGGGTTTTGGAAGGATCCCCAAGCATTTAACAAGCAAATAATGGTTTTAAGGGTCTCCAAAAATTTTACAATAGCAAAGAGCCTTGAGAAGACAACTCCAAGAAAAATGAAGAAGATAAGCTGAGCTAGAAGAAACATAATATGATAAAAGGATCTAGGAACAAAAGGAAGAATCAGATCCCCAGGACCCTAAATGAACTTCAACAAACTAAATTTAAAATAAAATAAAAATCCATTTAAGGAGAAACTTGAGATCCACCCTAATCACCAAGGTATGCTTCAATTTGAAATCAATTTAAAAAAAAAGAAAAGTTTCCTGCCCAAGCCAAGAAACACAATCCCAAGAATAAACTTTGCATCCATCCAAATCACCAAGACCTGCTACATTTAAAATAAAAAAATACAAAGGAAAGTTTCCTAGCAAAGCCAAGAAACACAATCTCAATGAGAAACTCAACATCCATACAAATCACCAAGACCTGCTACATTTAAAAAAAATACAAAGAAAAGTTTCCTACCCTAGCTAGGAAACATAGTCTTGCTCCAAGGAAATTCAAAAAATCAATTTAATAATTTCCCACCCAAGCCATGATGGGGTGAAAGGAAATATTTGAAACCTTGTATGAACCCACTCAAAATTGAATCAGAATAATGTTGGGCTCTCCTAGAACCAAGGTGCAATAGGATCATATTTAGAAACATGATATTATGAATAATTAGTGAGAGCAAATCCGGATCCATGAACCCTAGATCCTCAAAATCCAATTTTGCTAGGCACAATTTCACAAGAACCTCCAACCCTAGGACATCAACCACATGGTCAACCTGTAACATCCCAATTTGACCCCCTATTTTATGATTGTTTGCTAAATATAGTGATGAACTAAAATATTTAGCTAGGAGTTAGTTAATGATTTTAAGAATAATTAAATGTAGCAAATGGGAAATTTAAAGATAAGATGTTTTGTTGTTTTAATTAGTGGTTAATTTGTCTTATTAACTTTGGATTAGCAAGTTAAACCTAGGATTTAAGTGAGTCCAACTTGGTGGGTGGACTGTATTTAATGAATATTTAATTAGACGGTAATTTGTCCCAAGTTTTGTGTTAATGAAAACATGTTTTAGTTGGGTTTAAACCAAAGTAATGAGGTTAGTTTCTAGAAAGGATAGGTGTGAAGTTTTGATTGGACCACCTTGGGTGCAATGGTCAAAGTAGCACCGAGTTCAAAGAAAACATTAATGAGAGGTTTATCCCACCCAATTTTATAATAAAAAAATAGATCATGGGGTAGGGGTCAGAAAGGTTATAAATAGAGCTCTCCGGGGTATTCGAAAGGATAACAAAATCAACTGAAAGGTAAAATCAAGTTAGGGAATATGCTCTCCGAGAACTTCGGATCAGAAACCAAACACTTGCATTTTCTATTGATTCAACACTAAGAATTTGACATCTCCTAGGGAGTATGCTCTCCGACTCTATCGAAATAGAAACTAGACGGAGTTTTGAATCTCTCGCTTAATCCTCCTCTCATTTATCTTGTGGTCTGAAACAAGGGAATCTCATGGAAACAAGCTCAAATTTTTTAACTAAGGCTTAGATTTAGAATATTTTCTTGCAACGAGTCAGGTTAGAGCCTTTCTGGTTGATGATCTATTGTTGTGTTGAGTTAAATGAGTCAAGGGTTGAAAAATGTTTATGAAATTATGATGTTTAAAGGTTTATGTTGAATTTGAAAATTATTGATTTGTGAGATGTTGTCATAGTATGTACTAAAGGAAACAAAAATGGCAAAGGTAAGGTTATTTTGTTATGCATGTTGTTTGAGTATAAACGATTTCCTTCTTTGAGAAAAAAAATGTATGTTGTTCATGTCTGGTTATAATAGCTTTGTGAGTCTCTAATGAATGAATACTTATGTAAATGCTAAAGTAATGGTGGTTGTAGGGTTTGGGTAAAGCAGAAGAGCTGTGTTTGATTGTTTAAAAAAAAATGATTAAATTTCCTTGTGAAACCCTATTATAATTTTGCCATAGAAGAGGTTGTCTTTGCTTGATCTGTGTAGGGTCTCCATGACCATGCCCTTGAAGCCATGATAACATGCATGATCGATGCAAATAATGGCAATGTAGATGGTGCACTCAAGAATTCATGGAGCTACCTTTAGGGTTGTGTAAACTAGCTATTAAAATATCAAACTCTACCCTATATTTGATAGTAGACATCTTCAAGAACTTAGGAGACAATGCAAGCTAGGTTTCATTATGAGTCTCTATGAGATGTATTATCTTCGATTTCCACTCGGGTTTGTTGGTTAAATAAAATAATGTATACTCCTTAGAGAAATGGTTGTCATAGGTTCTGTTACCTCCATTACTCACTATGACTATGTAGAAGCTCTTTCTCTCACGGTGGGCTGGACCCATCTATAAATAATAGATCATGGCTTTATGTTCAAATGATGCCCTCCATTGAAACCTTGTGTCATGTCTTGTTATGGGGTATGGTTGAGGTAATATAATAATAAAAATGGACTAGGTGGTTTAATGGTTATAATGAGGGTTTTGAAATATTATGTATTTTGGGAACAAGTTTATGTATTTAAGTATTGTTGATTCTTGAGACTAAACTATGGGTTGGAAAAGTGTTAGGGGAAATGTTAAATTATACATTACCCTAGGTCTTTAGGAACTCAGCTAAAGTTTAGAAAATAGTAAGAAGAGATAAAAATAATACTTGTGTGTGTTTTTAAAAGAAAAGTCTCTAAAAGCTAAAGATGACAATAGTTACCTAAAGAACTATGGTAAAGATATAGTAATATGAATTTAAAAGGTATTAGGAAGGAAATATTATTATGGCCCATTGATGGCCCCAAGTTTACCAAACTTGTTATGTCTAAGTGAAGTAAACAAGGGGGTTTAAATTTGTATAAAGGGCTAGGATAATGGGGATCTTGAGACTTAAATAGTTGGTAGTTGTAAATTGATTATCAAGCTTAAAAAGGATCCTGAAAAAAATTAGAGATTAAATATGGATGTATATAGATAATGCTTCTAAAAAGGAATTGTCTACTACATTGTGACTTTGGTAAAACATCATATTATGTTTAATTACCTGAGGAGATGTTGCTTGTGGATTATTAGGTACTATGAAATAATATTGCTTGATTTATTTTGGCAATATGGTTGTGTTGTAATGATTTTTGGATGGGGTAAATTGGTAACAGGGTTACAATTTCTCGGGAACTTATGGAGGTTCCTCGTAGCCAAGTTGATGTTTACATTTTGCATAGACAAGGGCATGTTGCTTTGTGGATAAAGAACATGGAATGAATGGAATAGGAAAGATTCATTCTTAGGGAAATTTATGGGGTTTCCCTACTCTTGGATGAAATGAATGATTGTTTTCTGAAATGATATTGTTATCTGCATGATTTGCCTACATATCTTTGATACAATAGTGCAAGTGCATTATGATAATTAGGCATATATCATGTGGTGGATTGTCTTGATCCCGAGTAGCCAATATTCTAGTACTAGCAACTTGAGACAAACGAACCAGATGCTCCTGCTGAACCTGAAAGTGAGTTGAAGTGTTGTTGTTGCTGTAATTTTACCTCAAGTATATTGTAATTACTTTGTAATAACAAGGATTGATTATGAGTAGAATATTTTGTTTAGCTAATAGGTGTTGAGAAAATATTGTAATGAGTTCATTGTGGCTTTGTAAATACTAAAAGGATTTCATTGTACAATGTGCCAATTGTTGATGTGTATAATAGAGTTAAATTGAAATGTAATGCTACAATTCATTCTCTATGTTGTATTTGAAATGTTACATTTATGACTTTGAAAGGATGAATGTGCAAGTTAATGACAAGGAAATATGGAAACTAATAATGAAATAAACATGGATAAGTGAATCTAGCAACATGAAGTAAACCTTGAGTTAAAATGGTAGGGTGCTAGCACACCTATGTGAATCCATGGTTGATTCCCTTAACAAACCATTGTTGATATGGTTAGAGATGTTAAGCATTGCACCTTAAAGTTAATTACATTATCCAATGTGCAGTGTAGTTAACAAGGCACACACTCACTGATTAGGTTGTGTAATACCTAAAGCTATAACAAAGAGTTTAACATGGGTTGAACTTGTTGGGAAAAGAGCATTCCGGTTGAAATAGACTGGTAAACTCCCATGATCATTATGGGGGATTTGGCCACTCCCATACACTAGGATAGACTCTGATCAATTCAATTTCAGTGTGGTGCTTGCCTGAAACACTCAATGGTTACTCAACTATAGTAGTTGCTAGCATGATTCTCTCAATGAAATAAAAAAAAATGGTTGGTTTTGTAATGGGTAAATTTTGGTTATTACAGTTGGTATCAGAGCTAGGTTGAGATAGGCATAAAATTTTGAACTAGATAACTTTAAAACAAGCGCAACAAGTAAGGTGTGAATGGAGGTACGGATGTGGAAAATTGTGCAAGTCTTGCCCCCCATGTGAACCCCTGGTGAATCAGATTGGAAGAGCTAGATGAACCCTCCATTAATTTGGGTTTTAAGTGGTGTACTTGATGCTCTTTTGGGGATCGTACTTGCCAATTGATGCTCCAAGCCAAAACTCCACCTTATTCTATTTTTGTGCATCTCCAACTCGAGTTATCTTCAAACAATAAATATATGGTGGGTAGAACTATTAACAAAACATAGTTAAAACCCTAGAGAATAACAAAGGTTTCATAGCTAGGTATATGAAAGTGCATATTAAAATAATTTTGGTATAATACTATGAACTAACACATTCCTTAAACTACTAAGAAATATGCCACCTAAGCTTGGGAGTGGATCGAAGATGCCTCCTCGAAGACCTCGACTAAACCATATGGACAATATTGTAGAAGGGCATATCGGTGAAAGCTCTAGGAACCCTGATGGAATTGAGAACCTTGCCAACATGGTGCAAGATATGCAAGGTGAAATGGCCAACTACCGTGAGTAGATGAACCACCAAAACAACCTATTGGAAGCCATTAGGAATGAAATTAGGAGAAATGATAGAGCCCTTGAAGCTCCAGATGAGGTAGCTATGGAAGAACTAGTTGACCTTGACCAAATAGCTAAGATCCAAATTAATGTTGAGTTGGAAAAGGATTTGAAACATGTCAGGGTAAGAAAGTTCTTGGGAAAAGAAAGTGGAGAGTCAGTTGAGTCATGGTTGAATGAGTTGGCTATTTATTTCTCCATGAGAAATTACTCATCCACTACAAAAATAGTCTTTGTTACTGGGATGTTGGCTGAAGCTGGACTGGAATGGTGGGAAACCTATTGTAAAGACAAACAAATTAACATCATACACTATGAGTGGGAAACTTTTGAGAAATATTTTAGGAAAAGATACCTCACAGAATAGTATTATGCCAAGAAGTTAGATGAATTCACTCAACTCAGACAAAGGGAACAATCAGTGGATGCCTATTACAGATATTTCACTAGACTCCTTAAGTACATTCCAACTTATGAGAAGGATGATAAGATGAAGGTGCATCAGTTCTTAGCTAGGTTAGACCACCAACTCAGGATTTTGGTTAACATGTTTAAACCTACTAATCTGGAAGTAGCATATGATCTGGCCTATTAGGCAGAATATAATCATGGAAAAGGTAGCAATCCCACTCCAAGACCTAAGAAGAGTCAACCCAACCCACATAAAATAAAATGGAGCAATGAGCCAACTTCTAAGAATAGAGAAGGGTATAAAATTGGTAAATTCAATGTTGGTACAACAAAAAGGTTCAAAAAGAAATTCCAACCAAAGGATCGAAACTCTACCAATGTTGAGAAAGTTAAACCCATAAACCAGGTAGAACCTACTCCTACAGAGAATAAAGAGAAGTCAGTACAAGGCTCAACTCAAAGTTCCAAGACTGGATGTTATGAATGTGGAGGCCCTCATTATGCTAGGAATTGTCCTCGTCAAACTGGAACTAACCCAAGAAGTACAGAGAAAGGACACAAAATCTATGCGGCTACAAGAAACTAGAACCTTGATGGTCAGGCAACCCCTATGCTCTTACAGGGTAAGATATTTGGAAAAAGTGTTAGATTTTTGATAGATAGTGGTGCTATAGATAGTTTCATTTCTAGTAGCTTAGTCAGGGACATGCCAGAGAATCCTAGATCTTTGACAGATGGGTGGAAAGTCGAGTACGATTTCGGATAGACCTACTCAATAAACCAATACTACCCCATGATAGAAATATCCCTACCCACAAACTCTATCACTTGGAAATTCTATGTTGCTCCACTACATGCCTTTGATATAGTTTTAGGCATTGATTGGTTGAAGGACCGCAAAGTCATGATCAATTTCTCTGAAAGATGGGTCAAGTTTACTGACACTAATGGACAAAGAACTAAGTTGCACAGTGAACAACAAGAGTTCAAACCTTTTTTAATCTCCACTATGCAACTTAAGAAAGTGATTAGGAAAGGTGAAATGATGTACATAGTCAAAATTAAGGAGAAAATAAAGGAAAAAAGGGTGGAAATGTTGGAAAAATTTCCTATTCTAAAGGAATTTGAGGATGTTTTTACATATGATCTACCAGGATTACCATCGAAGAGAGAATTTGACTTCACAATTGACTTATTTCTAGGAATAGAACCGATACATAGGGCACCGTACATAATGAATCCAATTGAGATGCAAGAATTAAAGGTGCAATTGCAGGAATTGTTGGATAAGGGATTAATCAAACCTAGTGTGTCACCTTGGGGTGCACCAGTTTTATTTGTTAATAAGAAGGATGGATATTTAAGGTTATGCATTGATTATAGAATGCTAAATAAAGCAATAGTGAAAAATAGATATCCCTTACCACGTATAGAGGATTTGTTTGATCAGCTTAAGGGTGCGACTATCTTCTCTAAAATAGACTTGAAATCCGGCTATCATCAGCTAAGGATTAAAGAAGAAGATACACATAAGACAACCTTCAAGACTCACTATGGTCACTATGAGTTTACAGTTTTACCATTTGGTTTGACAAATGCACCCATTGCCTTTATGAACTTAATGAACAGTGTATTCAAAAGACAATTGGATAAGTTTGTTCTAGTATTTTTAGATGATATACTGGTTTATTCTCGTAATAGAGAAGAACATGAAAAGCACTTAAGGATTGTACTAAGAATATTAAGAGAAAACTAGCTATATGGGAATTTTTCCAAATGCAAATTCTATGTTTCTCAAGTACACTATTTGGGGCATGTTATCTCAGTAGATGGTATTGCGGTCGATCCTAAGAAAATTGAGGTGATAATGGATTGGCCACCTCCTACCAATGTGATAGAAGTCTAAAGTTTTATGGGACTATCTGGATATTACCAAAGGTTTGTGAAAGACTATGCTAAAATCACTTGCCCTATTACCAACCTTCAAAGGAAAGGAAAGATATTTGAATGGACAGATAAGTGTGAGTCAACTTTTCAAGCACTAAAGAAGGTACTGACCACCACTCCTATCTTAAAAATTCTAGATCCTTTAGGTGACTTCTCTATCTGTACAGACACATATTTGGAGGGTTTGGGTGGTGTTTTATCGCAATATAAGTCTGTGGTAGCTTACAAATCTAGGAAGTTGAAGAAACATGAAGGTAACTATGCCACCCATGACTTAGAATTGGTGGTAGTTGTGCATGCATTGAAAATTTGGCATCACTACCTAATAGGAAGACCTTTTGAACTTAGAACTAATCATCAAAGTCTGAAATACATTTTCACTCAACCACTACTTAATGCTTGACAAAGAAGATGGATTGAATTCTTAGCGGAGTATGACTTTGGGATAGAGTACATCAAGGGCAAAGAAAACAAGGTAGTTGATGCACTAAGTAGAAGAAGACATATTACCACCTTGACTAGAAGTCATGTTGACCTTATGGATCAGGTTAGGAAAGCTCAATCACAGGACCCATACTGCTTGAAAGTGCAAGAGAAAATAATTAGGGATCCAAAAGTGGCTCAAAAATTTGGGTTCAAAGATTGGTTTTTGTGTTTTAAGGAGTGGGTTGTGGTTCCAGAAGCAGGTAACTTGCATAGACTCATTATGAGAGAAGCTCACATATCTCCCTATTCTGCTCATCCAGGAGGATCTAAGATGAGGGAAAACATGAAGAAGACATTCTACTAGCCAGGGATGAAAGGTGATATTACTAACTTTGTGGTGAAATATCTTGAATGTCAAAAGGTGAAAGCAGAACACAAGCACCCAATGGGTCTGTTATACCCTCATGATGTGCCAACAACAAAGTGGCAAGTAATATCAATGGATTTTATTGTAGGGTTACCTAAAACTTGGTATCAACATAATGCCATCTTGGTGGTAGTGGATAAACTAACTAAAGTTGCTCATTTCATTCCTAGTAGTACTACGGATGATGCCTTTACTATGGCTAATAGGTTTGCTAAGGAAATATTCAGGTTACACGGGTTTCCTAAAATGATTATTTCTGATAGGGATTCAAAGTTCACATCAGATTTTTGGTAGGCTCTCCATCAAGAAATTGGGACTTCCTTGAATATTAGTTCAGCATATCATCTTGAGATAGATGGTCAGACTGAAAGGGTTAATCAGGTATTAGAGGACATGCTTCACATGTACTGCATGGACCAAAAATCTCATTGGGAAGATTTCTTGCATCTAGTTGAGTTTGCATATAATAATGGGTACCATACCTCTCTAAAAATGGCTCCTTTTGAGGCATTGTATGGCTGAAGGTGCAGAACCCCATTGTCTTGGGATAATCTTGAAGATCGGGTCACTCTTGGAACTAAAACTTTGAAAGAGATGGAAGAGCAGTTGAAAGTAATTCATCAAAGGCTTAAGGAAGCTTCAGATCACTAGAAGAAATACACAGACTTGAGGAGGACACCTCTAGAGTTTTTGGTAGGAGACAAGGTGTTCTTAAGGGTCAAACCTATGAAGAGTACAATCAAATCCACCAAATTGGATCCTAGATATGTGGGACCCTTCACCATAATGGCAAAGATCAGTCCTATTGCATACCATCTCGACTTGCCACCTAACCTAGCAAATATTCATGATTCTTTTCATGTGTCTTTTCTTAGGAAATATTTACATGATCCATCTCATGTTTTGGATGTTTCTAAGTTGCAGATGGTGGACCCAACATACATCGAGGTCAAGCCCATGAAGATCCTAGAATTTTGCACTAAGTAGATGCAAGGTCCAATGGGATCTATATTTAGAGAAAAATGCCACCTGGGAAAAGGTGGAAGATATGAAGAAATATTTTCCATATTTTTTTAATGACATTGATTGATGATTAGATGCAAAAAATAATATATTTTGATGATAGGATTGGTACTTACATATAGTACGATGATGGATGTTAGTATGTTATGGATTGGTGATGTTTATTTTTTATGATATTTGGAATATGGATTTATCAAACTATAAATGGCACTTTATAATTCAATATGCAGTATAGATACTTTATTTCTTAGAATATGGTACTGCTGAAATTTATTTGTTGCATTTCAGGACTAGAAGATTCTCGTCAGGTGGAAGAGGTTGTTCTTCTCAGTTGGAAGAAGGAGTTGCTCAACCACCAGGAATGAGAATTGGCAAAAGGGAAAGGATGACAAAGACAATCCAGAGGGTAAAAAAAAAGTGGTTGGCAGGAAAAATTTACCCTCACCTTTCATCGCTACACTATTGGACTATGATGTCCTAGACTAGTCTCCTAGAAGGTTGGTGATAGTTGACTATCTTAAAAATGCCAGCCTTGGGAAAAACAATAGTGTAGAGATGAAGCATTGCATGAGTAGTTTTCATCATATAGGTTGCATATAGAAATGTTTGACTTGTTTGATTGCTCTTTGTATGAATTTTAAGTTTTATTTTATACTAACTTCAGAATGAAACACAGAGGACTATGTTTAGTCTATGGGGGGGAGTATGTAACATCCCAATTTGACCCCCTATTTTATGATTGTTTGCTAAATATAGTGATGAACTAAAATATTTAGCTAGGAGTTAGTTAATGATTTTAAGAATAATTAAATGTAGCAAATGGGCAATTTAAAGATAAGATGTTTTGTTGTTTTAATTAGTGGTTAATTTGTCTTATTAACTTTGGATTAGCAAGTTAAACCTAGGATTTAAGTGAGTCCAACTTGGTGGGTGGACTGTATTTAATGAATATTTAATTAGACGGTAATTTATCCCAAGTTTTGTGTTAATGAAAACATGTTTTAGTTGGGTTTAAACCAAAGTAATGAGGTTAGTTTCTAGAAAGGATAGGTGTGAAGTTTTGATTGGACCACCTTGGGTGCAATGGTCAAAGTAGCACCGAGTTCAAAGAAAACATTAATGAGAGGTTTATCCCACCCAATTTTATAATAAAAAAATAGATCATGGGGTAGGGGTCAAAAAGGTTATAAATAGAGCTCTCCGGGGTATTCGGAAGGATAACGAAATCAACGGAAGCAAGTTAGGGAATATGCTCTCCGAGAACTTCGGATCAGAAACCAAACACTTGCATTTTCTATTGATTCAACACTGAGAATTCGACATCTCCTAGGGAGTATGCTCTCCGACTCTGTCAAAATAGAAACTAGATGGAGTTCTGAATCTCTCACTTAATCCTCCTCTCATTTATCTTGTGGTCTGAAACAAGGGAATCTCATGGAAACAAGCTCGAAGTTTTTAACTAAGGCTTAGATTTAGAAGATTTTCTTACAACAAGTCAGGTTAGAGCCTTTCTAGTTGATGATCTATTGTTGTGTTGAGTTAAATGAGTCAAGGGTTGAAAAATGTTTATGAAATTATGATGTTTAAAGGTTTATGTTGAATTTGAAAATTATTGATTTGTGAGATGTTGTCATAGTATGTACTAAAGGAAACAAAAATGGCAAAGGTAAGGTTATTTTGTTATGCATGTTGTTTGAGTATAAACGATTTCCTTCTTTGAGAAAAAAATGTATGTTGTTCATGTCTGGTTATAATAGCTTTGTGAGTCTCTAATGAAAGAATACTTATGTAAATGCTAAAGTAATGGTGGTTGTAGGGTTTGGGTAAAGCAGAAGAGCTATGTTTGATTGTTTAAAAAAAAATGATTAAATTTCCTTGTGAAACCTTGTTACAATTTTGCCATAGAAGAGGTTGTCTTTGCTTGATCTGCGTAGGGTCTCCATGGCCATGCACCCTTGAAGCCACAATAACATGCATGATCAATGTGAATAATGGCAATGTAGATGGTGCGCTCGAGAATTCATGGAGCTACCTTTAGGGTTGTGTAAATTGGCTGTTAAAATGTCAAACTCTACCCTGTATTTGATAGCAGACATCTTCAAGAACTTAGGAGACAACACAAGCTAGGTTTCATTATGAGTCTCTGTGAGATGTATTGTCTTCGGTTTCCACTCGGGTTTGTTGGTTAAAGAAAATAATGTATACTCCTTAGAGAAATGGTTGTCGTAGGTTCTGTTACCTCCATTACTCATTGTGACTACGTAGAAGCTCTTTCTCTCATGATGGGCCTAAACCCATCTATAAACAATAGACCATGGCTTTATGTTCAAATGATGCCCTCCGTTGAAACCTTGTGTCATGTCTTGTTATTATGTTAGAGGTTATAGTTAAAGAAAAATAATAATAACAATGGACTATGTGGTTTAATGGTTATAATGAGGGTTTTGAAATATTATGTATTTTGGGAACAAGTTTATGTATTTAAGTATTGTTGATTCTTGAGACTAAACTATGGGTTGGAAAAGTGTTAGGGAAAATGTTAAATTATACATTACCCTAGGTCTTTAGGAACTCAGCTAAAGTTTAGAAAATAGTAAGAAGAGATAAAAACAATACTTGTGTGTGTGTTTAAAAGAAAAGTCTCTAAAAGCTAAAGATGACAATAGTTACCTAAAGAACTATGGTAAAGATATAGTAATATGAATTTAAAAGGTATTAGGAAGGAAATATTATTATGGCCCATTGATGGCCCCAAGTTTACCAAACTTGTTATGTCTAAGTGAAGTAAACAAGGGGGTTTAAATTTGTATAAAGGGCTAGGATAATGGGGATCTTGAGACTTAAATAGTTGGTAGTTGTAAATTGATTATCAAGCTTAAAAAGGATCCTGAAAAAAATTAGAGATTAAATATGGATGTATATAGATAATGCTTCTAAAAAGGAATTGTCTACTACATTGTGACTTTGGTAAAACATCATATTATGTTTAATTACCTGAGGAGATGTTGCTTGTGGATTATTAGGTACTATGAAATAATCTTGCTTGATTTCTTTTGGCAATATGGTTGTGTTGTAATGATTTTTGGATGGGGGAAATTGGTAACAAGGTTACAATTTCTCGAGAACTTATGGAGGTTCCTCGTAGCCAAGTTGATGTTTACATTTTGCATAGACAAGGGCATGTTGCTTTGTGGATAAAGAACATGGAATGAATGGAATAGGAAAGATTCATTCTTAGGGAAATTTATGGGGTTTCCCTACTCTTGGATGAAATGAATGATTGTTTTCTGAAATGATATTGTTATCTGCATGATTTGCCTACATATCTTTGATACAATAGTGCAAGTGCATTATGATAATTAGGCATATATCATGTGGTGGATTGTCTTGATCTCGAGTAGCCAATATTCTAGTACTGGCAACTTGAGACAAATGAACCGAGATGCTCTCGCTGAACTCGAAAGTGAGTTGAAGTGTTGTTGTTGCTGTAATTTTACCTCAAGTATATTGTAATTACTTTGTAACAACAAGGATTGATTATGAGTAGAATATTTTGTTTAGTTAATAGGTGTTGGGTAAATGTTGTAATGAGTTCATTGTGGCTTTGTAAATATTGAAAGGATTTCATTGTACAATGTGCCAATTGTTGATGTGTATAATAGAGTTAAATTGAAATGTAATGCTACAATTCATTCTCTATGTTGTATTTGAAATGTTACATTTATGACTTTGAAAGGATGAATGTGCAAGTTAATGACAAGGAAATATGGAAACTAATAATGAAATAAACATGGATAAGTGAATCTAGCAACATGAAGTAAACCTTGAGTTAAAATGGTAGGTGCTAGCACACCTATGTGAATCCATGGTTGATTCCCTTAACAAACCATTGTTGATATGGTTAGAGATGTTAAGCATTGCACCTTAAAGTTAATTACATTGTCCAATGTGTAGTGTAGTTAACAAGGCACACACTCACTGATTAGGTTGTGTAATACCTAAAGCTATAACAAAGAGTTTAACATGGGTTGAACTTGTTGGGAAAAGAGCGTTCTGGTTGAAATAGACTAGTAAACTCTCGTGATCATTATGGGGGATTTGGCCACTCCCATACACTAGGATAGACTCTGATCAAGTCGATTCCAGTGTGGTGCTTGCCTGAAACACTCAATGGTTACTCAACTATAGTAGTTGCTAGCATGATTCTCTCAATGAAATAAAAAAAATGGTTGGTTTTGTAATGGGTAAATTTTGGTTATTACACAACCTACCATAGCTTTCTTGGATCCATACCATAAAGTAACTCCTTGGACCCAAGAGTGTGGAGCATGAAAACATCACAACCAGAAAGCACTAGACCAACAAGTAGACCACAAATAGGACCACTAAACAAAGATTTTGAAAAAATATAAAATTAGTTCCAATCAATTGGATAGGTCCACCTCTGGATCAACTACATCCAAGAGTGAGAAAAACCCATTGGATCCACCTTCTTAGATAAACCATCATTGGGATTACCAGATAAACCTTTTATTGCTAAAATATTGCTCATCTATGCATACATAATTTGAATCTTTTTCCAACCCATTTCAAAATCCACAAAAGGAATTTCCTTAGGATCAATGATATGATCCCCATTCTTTGGTAGAACCACACCAATACTAGCAATGAAACCCTTAAAAGCCAAAATCCTGCATACATCAACAAATTCAATTTGTAATTTTTTTTGATCCATCATAGAGGTTGTAGAAGGGGAAGCCATGAGAACATCAAAGTATATCCAAACATAGGAACCAAGTTCTTGGGTAGGATAACACCAGGATTAGCCCCTGAAACCCCTATAGTCAAGATCTTGCTCATAAAAACACTAAAAAATAAGGAAACACTCCTACAAATAGCAAGTTTCTCGTAAAACTCCAAAATCCTATCCAAAAAATAACAAAAGGAGGAACTTACCACCCAAGACAAGGAAAATTAATAGGACCTCCAAAACATACACATTAGAATCCACAAAATCTAGGGGATCTAGGTCCACCTCAATCCTAGTAGGTTCTAGACCTACCAATAGGCAAAAATAAACACTAAGCTCAAAGAACCAAAACTTCTTATCATTGCTCCTCAGTATCCCATGCCCTCTTCCTCTCCTTTCTTCTCTCCTCTCCATATTCCTATAGAAAAAAATTGTCATCATACTTTTTATATGTTTGTACATATTTTGTAGTCTTGCTAATATAGTGTAGTACTTTTTTTGTGGATTTCCAATGACTTTCCCTAGGTTATTGCATGAATATTAAAATATAATTTACAAAAAAAACTATATTTGGTCTAGTGTTTGTTAAATATAAAAAAATTTCAATTAATTAATGATAAATAGTAGCTGAGATTAGAGGTGTCTCATCATATCTAGACGATTGTAATCCTTGCTCTATAGGGGTATCTTTGGGTTTATAGTTTTGCATCATGTATTTTTCAAGTAATGATTTTGCATACTTTGTATATGTTATTGTGATATTGTTTTCATTTTGATAAATTTCCAAACCAAGACAATAATGAAGAAGTCCCAAATCTATCATTTCAAAATCCTTCTCTAGATCCCTTTTAACTTCATTTATCATAAATTTTGAGCTTCTTGTGATTACTATATCATCAACATATACTACAAGTATTTTTATATCGCATCCAACCTTTTTTGTATAGATTTTTGGATCTAATAAACTTATTTTAAAATTATATAATAAATGATTATTAATATTTAGATACCATGCTCTTGGTGCTTGATTTAGACCATATAAGAATGTGTTTATCTTGAAAATATTTTGTTCTTGTCTTTGGGTCACAAATCCTTCTGTTTGTGACATATATACTTCTTCAAGATCACCATTAAGAAATGCCCTTTTTACATACATTTGATGTAGTTTCCATCCATGATGTGGTGATAAAGTACAAATTATTTGAATATTAGTCATTCTTATTAATGGTGCAAAAGTTTCTTCTTAATCAATTCCTTATGTTTGAGTATATCCTTTTGTAATTAGTCATGCTCTGTATTTTTTGAGTGAAACATCCATTTTATATTTTATCTTGTAGATCCATATACATCCTATTATTGTCTTTCCTTGAGGTAAATCAACCAGATTCCATGTTTATTTTTTTATTAATATTACATATTTTGATTCCATGTTTGCGTTCCATATTGGATGAATTAAAGCATTTAGTGTAGTTGTAGGCTCTACTACATAATTTCAATCCCCTATTCATTCTCGTTAGACTACAAGTTTTAGGTCTTGTGGTAGTAAGTTTTAGAATTTACTCTAGTTTTGAGTCCTTAAGTGTATCTCTAAGCCATATTGTTTATTTCCCTTGTAGTGTTGTGGTAGTCTCTATATTCTCAAATTGTTCATCATATATATCTGATTTTGAGTCTTCACTTGATGAGTCTTCTTCTGAAAATCTTAGAATTACCTCTAAATTATATTTTTTTCTTTAATAACACTTTTGTTTCCTTTGTCAAATACTACATCTTTGCTTATGTATATTTTCTTTGTTGTTGGATCAATTATCATATAATATTTTGAATCATCGTCATAGCAAAAAATATTCCACACATAGTTTTATCATCTAGATTAGTTCTTCTTTGCTTTGGAATATGCATGTATGTCTTACATATAAAGATTCTTAATTTTTCTACTATTGGATTTTGTCCTGACCATACTTCTTCAAGGGTAAACTTTCTTAGTATCCTTGTAGGTGATCTATTTATAAGTATACAACTGTTTTAATTGCTTTTGCCCAATATTGATAATCAAGATGAGCTTATTTTAGCATACAATGAACCATTTCCATAATTGATCTATTTTTTATTTTTGCAATACCATTTTCTTGTGGTATGTTGTGGTAAGTTGTATTTTTATACCATTGGTTTCTAATAATAGGTTAAATTAAAAAATTACCTCCTCTATCTAATAAAATATTCATGATTGATTTTTTTATTTCTTTTTCCACTAGTAGTTTGAACTGTTTGAAACAACTAGATGCTTTAGATTTGAATTTCATAAAACACACCCATATTTTCCTAGAGTAATCATCAACAAATAATTAAAAATATCTATGTCCTCTAATATTAGTGATGTTCAGTGGACCACATAAATCTGTATATATTAATTCTAAAGGTTCATGAGTTCTATGTTAAATGAGTTTAAAAGGTATTCTATGTTGTTTCCTTGCTAGACATTCTCGATATATTTTATATTACCCAAATTTTTTAGGTAAATATTTTAAACATTTGATGTTTACTCATCTTAGTTAATGAAGATGCACTTATGTGTCCTAGCCTTTTATGCCAAAGTTTTTTTATTTTTAAAATACCACCTGATAGAGCCTTTTTTGATAATGTATCTAGAATAAAAAAAACATTTTTATATAAACCAAAAGCTATAACTATACCTTGTTTCATAATAAGGCATATTTTTTTCTTTAATAATTTTGAATTCAACTGCTAGATTTTTGTCCATAAGTTGATATACTGAAAAAATATTAACAATTAATCTAGGTACATATAACAAATTGCTAATTATTCTTTTTCATTTGATAGCTCAATTAAGACATATCCTACTTATTTGACCTCATAAGTTATACTATCTGCTATGATAACTAGTTTTTAATATTTCTCGTGAAAAGTGTTAAGCCATTTTTATTTCTAGTCATATGCCTAATTGCTCTAGAGTCAATATACTAATAATCCATGATACTTTCCTTTGAATTTGAAATCCTTATATCTCCAAAGTTAAATAATGACTCAAACAAGAAATTTACAATTATTTAAGTTTTCTAGACCTTTGATGTAGTACTCCTTTTAACTCCCTAATAAATGAATTTGCAAAACTTCAAGTTAAAAAAATCATAGTTTTGAAAGTTTTCAAATTTTCTAAAAATACTTAAAAATTTTCAAATAGCTTTAACTCTTCAAAATACTTCAAATAAAAAACTTCAAAAATCACTTAAAATTTTTTAACTTCTTATAACTTCACTTTCTAATAAATTTAATAAACTTCAAAAACCTTAATAATCAAATCCTTAAATAAACCTTATTACTCCATATATTTCAAATATAATATAACCTTTTAAAAATTAAAGTGCATAAACCTTATAACTCCGAATTGGAATTTTTTTCAAACTTATTTCATTCCCACCAAAAATAACATGCACTAAATTGTAACATCTATTCGTTACCTGAGAATGCATTGGTAAAATTGTAGCTGCTTAGCTCCTATTTCAATTCTTCATTTTTGTTTGCAATGTAAGGTGATAAATTTAGAACGTTTAACATTCCTTATCATTTTTTATTCCACATTACTACATTCTAGTTTGTTGGTATTTCCTACTTTGCATTCTACATAACTTTGGATGAGAAAATCCTTGCTCTTGGTGGCAACCTCAAATGTCTCTTGGTAGCTCAAATTTAGGTGGCTTGTTAGCTATTGTATCTTCTTTTAATGATCGTTTTCGAGGTAGCTATATCTCTAATAGCTCATTCTTCTATTAGTTTATCCTCTCATGGCCTGTTGTCTAGTTTGATATTAGGTGTCTTACTTCTTGATAGCTTAGTAGCATATTCATTGGATACTTGACTCACTTTTTGATGACAATATGTTCTTTGGATGCTTGGATTTATTTCTAATAGCAACACATTATTGAAAGACTCAACTTGCTTTTTTATGACTTATCTCACCTTTAGCACTTTGTGAGTGCCTACTGTTCTTCTCCAGTACCTTATGTACTTCTCCACTAGTGTATTATATGCTTTTCTCCTAGTGCCTTACGTGCTATTCTCCTAGCACCTTATGTGATGTTCTCTTAGCACCTTATGTGCTTCTCTCTAGCACCTTACAAGTGCTTCCTTTAGCAATTTTTGGATGCCTTTTATAGCACCTTATGAGTGCTTTTATGTAGTACCTTACAAGCACTTTGCTATAGTGCCTTATGAGCGCCTTACAAATGCTTGCTTTTAAACCTTATGAGTGCATGCTGATTCATATCTAGTGCCTTATGAATTCTTTCTATTATTTGAAATGCCTTATAAGCACTCTACTATTATATACAATATTTTTATTACTATAAGTAGCTATACTATTGTGAACTCTGATTCCAATCTTTTTGTACAATATTTTTCTTACTATAAGTAGCTATACTATTATAAACTCTGATTGCAATATTTTTGTATGCTTTATATATTAAATACTGGCCTTTGTAGAATGGCCTATGATGCTCCTCTACCCTTAGAAGCTAAAAATATTTCTCTATATTTGTAGGAATATATATTGCTTCTCAATATTCTCTAGTAGCCATGATGCTCCAATGCTCCTTTATCTATCTAAAATCTTTCTGCAGTATCTGGAATATTTTTCCAATATCATAGGTCACACCTAAGAACCAAATATGATTCTACTCCTTTCTATAGAACCTAATATAAATATCAAGGTGACTTTGAATGTCCCAAATGACCAAATTTCTCTGATTTGGCTTCCAATCAATCAATATCCAACCTTCTTCTGAGTTGGTTTCCAATCAATCAATATTAGTTGAGTCCTCACTGGATTTTCTTCAACCAAGTGGAAATACCCTAGAATTAAAATTAGGGTGACTATTCCTTGTTCTCTTAATTTCTACTCAATCAGACCTT
This sequence comes from Wollemia nobilis, assembly GCA_028583015.1. Taxonomy (NCBI): domain Eukaryota; kingdom Viridiplantae; phylum Streptophyta; class Pinopsida; order Araucariales; family Araucariaceae; genus Wollemia; species Wollemia nobilis. The sequence goes on along the minus strand of JAQPPZ010000331.1, from coordinate 1,208,701 downwards.
TAAAAATAGAGTCCAACTCTTCACTACCTTCAAAGTGGACATACTCTAAATTAACTTTATCAATAATGAACAATGTTAAATATTGATGATGGTGGCTAATAAAATAACTCTATAAAAATAGATAAAGTTAGGTGGTAGCTCTAATACCACTATTGGATTTTTAAGCCTTACTACCACAAAATATCATAGGTCCCTCAATATAAAAGCCAAAATATTAAAGGTCAAAATATAAATAATGTAGCAAATATCATATAACAATTTAACAATACTAAAGAAAATAATCATAATATTATTCAAGATTTAAAACAATATACAATATTGAGTTATGCTCTAAACTCTAATACATTTCATGGAGCTTTGTCTCCATAATATAACTTTCCAATATAACCCTTCAAATTATTGACTATTTATTTCCATATGACCTTTGAATTCTTTTCTTACCACTTGTATAGAATACTATTAGCCTTATTAATATGACACATGTACATATCCTTCACATCCTAATTTATCAAATAATTTAATATTCTCTAACAGTTGAGGCTATCATGGACCTAACAACCCCTACAAATATTTTAGGAGTCAAGTTTTATGGAAATAGTTGGATACTATTGAACGTTTGTTGAAAACTTTTAGAATAGAAAATCATATCACATATGTATACATAAAATATAATATATATATCTAGATAAAAAGGTATGAAGTATTGTTTCAAAATTTAAAAGTATTTTTAGATAGTGCACTTATTTTGGTTGTGATAGAACCAAACAAGTAACTTAAAGTAGGCATAAATTCTTTCAAGGACCAAGGGGTTTCCTATTGCAAGATGGACACATAATTGTATATGAGTTATGAAAACTAAAATATTATGAAGTAAACTTGTTTTAATATAAGGTGTTAAGTTTCAATTGAGGCAACAACTAATGTTTATATTATATTTATTGCATAGTTTGGAAATGTGTACACCTTGTATAGGTAAAATTATTGCAATATTTTATTAATTTAACCTAAAGGTTAGTTATTTAATATTGACCTAAAGGTCTCTTATAATAGGGTATTTTTACCATTCTTTCCAACCATTTTATCATTGGTTAGATTATAATTTGATTTATTTAGTGACATTATTTTTGTATTTATGGGCATTCTTCATATTGTGTGAATTATTTTTATGAGATATTTTTGCTAATGTATTGATTCCATTCATTTTTGGAAAGTATTTCAAAGTCCATTATGGTATTAAGTGGTTGTAAATTTCCATTACTTAAATGTTTATTGTTGACATTTCTTTTTTCTATGATAGTTCAAAGGAGTAGTATTTTTGGAAGTAGTTAGTAGAAGCTTTGTGTGTCACCAATAATTTACTTTAAGGGTTTGATTGCCAAAACCCTTGGTGGACTTGGACCAAAAGGATATTATTAGGTTGCAATAAATTTATCCTAAAAGATATATTCACTAACAAGTTTCTTTTTCCTCTATTGACATGCAATCCATTTTTTTCTTTTCTACCTTGATTGATGCCCCAAGTACTAGATTGAATTTTTTAAGGTTATTTAAAAACCTCATTTGTATTTTATAATTAAAAACTATTTTATTTTATCCTTTAATTATTATTTTTTAGATGTAGCATAGATGAAGGTATAGTCTACATAATTTCCCATGAAGGAAAAAATAGGCTATTTAGCTTTTGGCTACCCTCGTATACGATATAAGTAATAGACAAGCTTCCACATATGGAAATACTAGTCTAGGTTTCTTAAAAAAGTTATTAAAATGATCCAAATACATTTATGCTTCACTGGTAAGAGAGGATGAATTAATTGGCTATGTTATAGAAAAAGGTTATGTGGGGTAAACCATAGTAGATATAGATAAATTGTTATCAATTTTAAGTTCTCTACAAAATTTTAAGGTATTATTAGTTCAATACTTTTCACCATTATACCTCTAGGCATCTATTTAAATGAATTGAAGAAATTTGGTTTTTATCTCCTTTTCTTGAATACTCAAATTTTAAAAATTAAATATTCCAAGGAATATTCTAATAAAGGGAATAAAAATTAATAGGGTAAGGTATATAGTTTAGTTTTTGTGCCAAGGATGATATGCCATTAAAGGGGATGAATGGTGTACATTTTTTTTTTGGGGGGTTCAAAAACTTCCATAGCATGTGGGAAAGAAAAATTGGGCATAGACATACCTTTAAGGGTTGCATGCTCCTTGCACTCATGTGCATGTATACCCTTAGTGCTTTGGCTAGAGGAGAGAGTGTTATTACTTGGCCTTAAGGAGGTCCAAGGTTAAAACCTTATGCACAAACTATTACTAAGTTGATGGTATCATATAATATGGTATTTAATTAAATGGCTAATTATGTGGTATTCATGAAATGGATGTTGATGCGGCACTTGATTAACTAGAACTTGATAAAACTTTATTTCATGAGGTGATAACATTAGATGATGATGTTGCACCTAATAAGGCAAAACTTGATGACATGGTATGTGATGATGAGGTAGTGATTGATGTGACATGTGATTATGTGGAAATCATCAACATGGCTTACAAATATGTGGTAGTCATTGTCATGGTATACAACAATATGTCAATGACTAATATGTCATGTGATAGCATGGTACTGATTGATATGGTATGCAATAAAATGGAAATAACTAATGTGGCATGTAGTGGCATAGGAGTGGTAGATGTGGAAGTAGTTGAAATGGAAAAATTTATGAGCTATACATAATATATTATGCATAAAAGGGAATTAGACCAATCATAATAGGTCAACTTAACAACATTACTGTACTTGCCTTTTTATAATCACCAATAAACATAGAAAACCCTAGATTTCTCCTACAATAGAAAGCAACACATCACATAATCTAGTTTATTAGTACCCAATATAGTGGTCTACATAGTTAGAATCCCAATTACACCCCCTTACATAGAATAATGACACTTTGTGGTAGATAATTCATTGTTTCCTTGTCCATTCAGTGCTTAGTTGACATCTACCAAATCACTTAATTAATGATATATGATAGTATCCAATTTGTTAAAGGTACAAATAAATTTTTTTGAAAGGTTTTTATGGAATTTTGTGACTTTTTTATAAAATTAATTTTGAGACATTATTTTTCAAATTGTATAGCTTTTTGAGCTCTCTAATTTCTAGTCATAATTGCACACAAAAGATTTTATTTTGATAGGAAATACATAAATCAACATGTTAGATATCACAAGTTTATTTAAATTAATGGATTCAAATATTACCTAATATTGCTAAAAACAAAATACATAAATAATAAATAACATAAAATATATGGGGGTTTTCAATGGATACCAAATAGTATCACTATCAAATAAATTGAATTACACTCAAACCGATTGTAAAATGGTTAGTATGAAGGGGAATTTATACCCAAATACATGTTACCTATAGGTAAAGGTTGTGAGATTGATATTTAGGAATAAAATATTAAAAAATTATAAAGATACATTTTTCAAGATTTACATGAGCCCAAAGGGCAAATTGATCAATGCAAATACAAAAATTTACCGTGGACCTAAGAGAATATTAATCACCATATATTCCAATATTCTCCCTTAATTTTAATGGGGGACATGGATAGAGACCCTTATTTATCATTCCCACTTAAGGAAAACTCTTCTATCCCAAGTAGCTCCTGCATACACAAAAAAGTGATCTCAAGCATGATCTTGATTAGAATATTCATTGCTTGATCTAATGAATTTACAAAAACTAGATCAAGTATCCCATATGCATGAATCTATCTCACAAAGTGCATCCAAATATTGATGTACTTTTTTCAATGATGAAACACTAGACTATGAATAAACTAGATGGTACTCTAATTATCACATCAAAGAGTGATTGGAAAAATCTAAGTAATATCAATCTCCTCAAAAATAATGAGAATCCGTAAAAGATTCTTAGATTCCTCATTGGAATCATACTATTCAACCATTATGGAGGACTAATATATAGTGGATTGACAATTGAAACATCAAGAAACATCATATCTTAAATAGAACACAAATATTATGGTTTTCTATCACTCATCCAAATCACTAGCCTAATCACCATCTAAAAATTTTATCATAATCAAATAGGATCTAATGGAGTAATGAATACCCATATCATAGGCCCTTAGATGTATTTGATAATCATATTTTTTACTATTTAGTGAATCTTTGAGGGTGCTTGCATATACCTAGAATAGTAACTAATAGCAAGAGCTATGTCGAGTCTAGTGTAAGGTAGATAAGTCTCATAATAGACTTATACAACATAGCATTCACCAAAGGAGTCTTACAATCAACCCAAAGCATTAGGCTTGAAGTAAAAGGTATTTGATTAGAATTGCAATCCTCTATACTAAAATGATAAAGAAGATCGAAAGAATACCTGGGCTATAAAATGGTGATGCAAGAATTTGTTTTATCAATTTAAATTCCCCCCAAAAATATAAAAGTCCCAAATCTATCATCTCAAAAGTGGCATAAATCCATGATATCCTATATTGGATAAACATAGAAGATTTCCCAATAATGATAAGACCATAATTATACAAAATAACCTCCAAATATTTTCCATATTGATGTTTGATGTAAACATCATGTTTCGTCTCACATTTCTAAAATGCATAAGTAAGGAAAAAATGAATTTCTCATACCATGCATAAAGATACTACTTAATCCAATAAAAGTACCTACCTATTGGGATACAAATTGTCATCAAGTTTTACTTGATACTGCAACTGTCTATATTTCAATTTTTTGGCCAGGCTTACATCCACTAGTCATAGCTCATAACTCAACATTGGATGAACCAAAGATTTCTTCAGGCCAACCTCCAGAGTAGGCTGGTTCCTTGTCAACTAAATAGTATGTTGACTAAATTAAGCTCAATAATGGTTTCAAAGAATAGGGTTAGAAAAGGTGTAGGGTTAAGAAATTATGCATTAATTGTGGCCAAATAGGGCTAACAACATAGGCATCCATAGGTAAAACCTTTAACAAACTACTTCTAGTGTCCCATACTCAGGATTAGCAACACCCAAAACCAAGAAATATTCATGCAATAAAGTAGAATAGAGATGTGTTACAAGAAGTAATTTTAATATCCAATATATTAACAATCCAATTTAGCAGAATAGATCAATATTTAGACTTTGGAGAAATAAACTTCTTGCCAACACATATCTAACTATGAAAATATTTCAATTGCCTTTATAACTAGTAATCCAATATAGATGGAATTAACTAACCATATCAACATTAATATAAATGAAATTCATAGATTGAACCTCTTAATAAAAAATATCAAAGATGATAGATCTTGAGTCAAAAATCTGAGTAATTCTCCTTCCATTAGTTTGCAAATAATGTTACACAGTAGGGCAAACAAACATGCTAGATCCAACCCTGAAAATAGAGGGTTCAACTTGTATTTATAGTTTACAATGAAAGAAATTAGAAGAGACATTACAAGGATTTAGCATATGATAGATTAGTAGATAGCTATGTTGGCATCATCTCATTTGCCTATAGGGTCCAATAAATTTGCTAGAAGTTGCATGCCATGTTAGCTCTACTCTACAACTTATTGGTTCGATAATGGCAGTTGGGCCTCAGGCTGTTAAAAACTAGATCTAAACCATTCATCCTTCTTGAGGAATCCATTCTCCTACAGATTTGCAACCACTATGGTTCTTATTTCTTAGCACCTTGGATGCTTCACCTACCTGCTCAAACTGACTAGCCTTCATCCACCAAGAATCCACCTTTGTATGCTCATAAAAATGTCAGCATAATATCTATCATTGATACACTTAGTGGATGACTGTGATTAATGTTTAATCATATTTTGTAGGCAAGCGAGGTAGAAAGAGTTGCCAATTTTCTCAAAAAATAATTCTACCATCAGCTTGGATGGCTTCGACGAATGGATTGGATATATAATAAAAAATACAATGCTTGATGAGTGTAATATAGATCATCATCAATCCACTCAACCAAGTCTTCAAAATGATTTATTCCTTTCTCGCATCTACGATATAGGACATAAGTTGTAATCCACTCCTTGATCTTCACTCCACTAGCTTTACCTTAAATTTATTACAAAATAGAGTGTAACACCAATCTACTCAAGAAGTAATGCAAAATGACTTTTGTGCTATTCCACTATGTTTACATATTTTTGAGCGCTTTTAACCTTCTTACCCAGTGACGTGGAGCTCATTGCAATTCCACTCTGAAATGAATGTGAATCTCAATGAAAGAGAACATTCTTGACACTTAGTCACTTGAGTGAACATAACGAAGTGATGACGCTAATCCACACTCCGAAAGGTGCTAAAATCATCTAGACTCATTTGGATTGTGGATTGGGATTTTTTTGCTAAGCCGCTACTAAATACACTAAATATCGAATGGGGTGGAATACTTAGCTTATTTTGTGAAAAATAACTAAAGTATTAGGTGGATTGGAGCACCTTGCATGGATACACTATGAAATACTCTATATATTTAGTGGATTGGAGCCTTCTCCTACCTTAGAATACATAATCAAGCATAAAAAAAACAACAATGAAAACAAAAAAAAAAAATTAAAAAAATGATGAAAAGAATAACAAGCATCACAAGAAAACAGTGAGAAAGGAAAATGAAAGAATATTAACATTTATTTACCCATATTTTCATTTACCATTCATATTAATGTGGGTTAATTTTATTAAAAATGAAAATTTCGGCTAATTATCCTTACTCTCTTAGCACCAGCTCCACTTGTCGAGGCATCCGATGGGTCCATCATGATGTCCATTTGAGTTTTTGGCAACGCTTCACTTCACAAACTCACTCTTCTCCTCCCTATCTCACTCACTCCTTGTCTTGTGTGGTTACAAATAAGCCTTAAAATCACAAATTTGCTATTTATAGAAAATCACATACGTGGTCATTCAAATGATCATGTGACAACACATGGTCATCTGGGATGGTCATGATTTTGCAAAATTAAAAATAATAATTGTTAATCTGCCATCATCCTGGGTCGATATGGTCATTAGAAAACCTTAAATTTCATCAATTTACAAAGGCACCCATGTTGATAACATAATTTTTGTCAAGCGAATCATTTCTATCATCATTTTACATCTCCTCTATTGACTCGTCGCTTGAGAGGGTAGTTAGATAAATATAAAATTTATGTTTCAAGATCAAGTCAATAATCAAAAACCCAAAAGTGCTAATTGTGTTTATCCAATAATAATTATCAAAAACTATCACACACTTCCCTCTTTGCTAGGGTAAAAGCAAAAATATCTATAAAATTGACCCTTGGTAGATCAAAAACCTAAACTATTAGACTAAGATTCTATTTATCTGGCTAAAACTACTAAGACTAGGTAAATCTAAAGCCTAAAAATGTTAGACTAACCATCAGTCTATCTGGTTGAAAGGTTTACCAAAATTAAGTCCATCAATGTGTTGGAAGCAATGACTCAAATATGTGCATCCTTTCCATAATTGGGGCATCTCATGTTGATTTGTTCAATAAACATTATCCATAATCAATGCAACCATTTTAGATTATCTATTTTTGCTCTACATTATGCTTACACACAAAGCATCCCAAAAGGAGCAAATGTAGACACCTAAACTGCATTATTTTAAGTAGAATCACCAAAATACCTCCTTACTACTCCCACAGTCCATATTGGGCAGCCTTAGGGCTTATTTGATGGTTTTTACTAACTTTGGGCAAATTTTTCCATAAGCTGCCTAAAAATTTTGACCCAAGATGGTCGTGAAAAGTCAAAAATAAAAAATAATAGCTGGTAGCCAAAACTAACTATTAATATCATGTATGAGATTGCACCAAATTTAGACACCTTTGCATGAAAATATTTTGAATTAATTTCATGTAATAAATTATCTTTGGGCATGCATCTATTTTTCCAATGCGAACTATCCCTTTTCTTTTTTATGCAGAGTGCCCTAGCTTTTGATAAAAAAATATATAAAATGGTACTCATCCCTCAGTTTTAAAGATCCTAAAACTTTGAATTTGTGCAACGAAGTGCTACCGAATTCAATTCCCTCACTATGGTGATTGTTTGAGTTCCTTAAACTTACCTCCCCATATCAAAAATCCATCGACAATACTCTCGAGGTCATCCCAAATGTTGCTCGGACTTGAGAACAAAGAAATGTAGGTCTACAATAGCAACCATCTTGCTATGAGATGGTCGACAAACAAAGATCATCTTACCCTGATATGATCACGATCAAGTGATCAAATTTATTGTCTTTAATACATCTTAGGCCAAATCAATTTATTTTACCATTCTGCATCAATTTACATTTCTATTATCACATACATGCACCTGCTTTTTTATTCATTTTATTTATCTTCATATTGATGACAGGTCCAAATTTGGTGGGCCCTGCACATGTTATGGATCAATTGCTATTTCTTTGTGTGTAGGTGATAGGTACATAGACAATGAAAGACTTACATACAACCCTCACACGGTGGTCCAAAAACCTACTCCCCTACAAATTGTATTGGCATGGAAATTATTCTACTACATCAAGAGACCTTAATCATGATATTATGTATCATCGTATCTATTTTATAGCATCTCCTAAGAGGGGATTTTTATTGTAACACCATTTAAAGATGGTACAAATAAATTAAAGGGTACCCACCTTATTTTACATTTTTTTTTATCATAGTGTGTTCATTTATTATTGCTTTGTGGTACTTTATTTGGTGTGAATTTCTAGCTTACAATCATTACCTTCTATTGATACAATTTGTAGACACCTAAAACACATCATATTGAAGAGAATACCTGAATGGACTCCTTTTATACCACCTAAACCACCTTAGGAAGATTTAAGGCTAAAATAGTGGTTTTCACCACTTAAATAGGCATAATTCCCCATAAACTATGGCTATCTTGATCCAAGAAGATCACCAAACCATGGTCATATAAACCTGAGACATTCAGCAAAAATCATATTTAAAAATAAAAATGCGCATAACTGGTAGCTGAAATTACCAATTAATCTCATGCATGATATTGCAAGAAAGCATTAAGTACCCTACATGGGCTAAATTAGAAAAATACATGCAAATATCAATCACATGCTATTTTAGAGATAAGCATTTGCTTTTCTTAATAAAAACTACCTATTTGCTTTTTCATGTAGGGTGCTTTCACCATTTTTAGCTTCCACCCAAGAAGTGTATAAATTGAAACTCACCCCTTAGTTGAAAATAATTTAAAATTGAAATATTTGAGAAATGAAGTATTGCCAAAATCGAACCTGGAGCTCAAGTTTTTGCATAATTAAGTGCTATCCCTTTTGATCCCCCATGCCATACCAATTCTGAAAATCATATTACCAAACTACTGAAAAGGATTAAAATTTGTGCTCTCATCTTCCATGCAACCAAATACCCTTACCTTGATGATCGATCTGACCCATCAAGTCGCTCTCATAGTGCAACAATCCATGGACAAAACCCTAGGTTGATCCTAGATGTTGCCCCAACTCGGTCACAAAGAAACACAGTCCTAGGAAAGTGGCCATATCAACTTGAGATGGCCCTTAGGTAAGGTTGACCTGATATGAGATGACCTTTGATAGAGATTTTGTTTACTATTTTTATTTTATCATAGCTTAGATCAACAAATATTTATTATTTCTATATTTAGATAGATTTTAGATTTTACATGGTTCAATTTAATTTATCTACTTTTATTACTTTCATTTCGTTTATTATGGGCCCTACTTAGGCAAGCTCTTCATATGCTTTTGATACGTTTCTAGTTTCTTTGTGTCACATCCCACTTTGGAAGAACTCTTTTAAGATGCTATTTGTGTATTGATAGCTGATTTTAATGATTGATATATTTGCAATATGTTTGTTTCTATCAAGAGAAAATGATGTTGCGTTGCATTACTTGATTGCAGGAACATTCTCATAGGTGGAAGATTGACCACCAGAGATGAGAAGGTAAATTATGATAATGAAAAATCAATAGGTAAGGCTCATGTTCACATCATCACTAGTATCCTTCATGATGGGCGGTGATAATTGAGAATTATTCTAAAATACCCACCCACTTAAAGGAAAAATGGTGATGGGGAATAATGAGCATGCATCGATTGCTTGTGTATGCCATTTGTGTGATATATATTTAATTGCACAACTGGTTTGTATGAGATTGGCATATTTGAATCTTACCTTAAAAATGCACACTAAGTAATGGTTTGCACTTTACAAATTATTTTAGAAATATTTTATGCATTTGAAAAATGCCATGCAATTTATTGTGATTTTGTGAAATTATTAAATTGAACAATTTCTAAAGTAAAAGTTTAATTTTCTGAATATTCTTATTAACCTAATTTCATCCATCTTAAGAAAAATAATTAGGTATATTTTTCTCCTACCAATTTGTCCAATTATGATTAGACCAAAATAGAAAAACAAATTATTTACTTAAAAGTATTTTCTCTTGCTCCATATTTCTGCCTAAGAATGGTTAAATTAGTAGTAGATATTTCTCCTTCGTCTCGTTATTAAACCACCCATATGTAAAATAGTAATAGTTGACTTAAGGATGGTAGACACAAGAAAATTGAGACACCCTTATAGAAACTTGCTTAGAGGGAAGAAAGAAAAATAATGAAAGAGAATAAAATGACATACTTCTTGTCTGGAGAAAGTAGAGTTATAAATTGCCATAGAATTTTAGAGAAGAGGGGGGAAAAGACTAGAAGAAGGAGGAAGCAAGAGGAAAGGGTACACAAATCAAGTAGGTTCACCTTGTAGGAGTCCAGGTGGGGACTTTCCTACTCACATTTTGCTTCAAAAATCTTTGTGATTGGATATCATGTGGCTAGTTTAATAATTCTTCCGCTTTTCTCTATCCAAATTATTTATTTTACTATATATTGGTTTTGTGTATCATCACTTATCAATACATATTTTTCATGTGGTTTAAGTTTAGGTATACTTTAATTGTACATTGCAACTGGAATTGATAGTATAAACTACACATTGTGTACCTTGAGAAGATGACAATAGTGGTTACAATTTCATTGATTACATTAATAAAAGTAATTTACCAAAACCTTGGGGATTAGAGACTTATAATTACAAATATTTTAAACTTATTTGGAATTAAATCGCCTATTATTTAAATATATCTATGATAGTGCTGTCATAAAAGCCATAGAATTCAATCACAACTATCACTTTGATCATCCGAAATGACCCCTCTGTTTGCATATATACCTGTTGAGTGTTGTCTGAGGGAGCTACCATAATACCTACGATTCACAGCTAGCACTGGTGCTCACCTTTGTTGGTGATAGACTGCCTTATTCAGGGACAAAACCAACTTTGTAATAAAATCTTCTGTTGCTTCAGGTCATAATAGACAATACATCTTCTATGTCGAGAACTTATTTTAAGTGAGAAGTCACTTGTGTTTGGTAATATTTAAGTGCATTTATATCTCCTTGTTCACCTGTATTTATTACCATGAAGTCATAGACCTCTAGGGCATCAAATGTAGACCAGTTCGCAAAACCTTGATGTTATTTAGAACTACCCTCTACCTAGGATTAAGTTAATATTGAACACATCGTCCATTAGTTCTCATAATATAAATAATGTTTGACTGATACCCGATTCCTAGATAAAAGGGAACGATTCAATTTGTGGACTAAATTCATGCACTAGGAAGGGAGTCGAGCATTACTATGAAATTTTACTGTGTAGAATTAAAATAATCATCCGAGTTAGAAATCCAATGTTATTAGTACACCCTAATCAAGAACTTCTCTACTCCACATGTATTGAGAGATTTTTCTTGTTTACCAAACTAGATGGGGAGATAGTTTGTGTTATAATTCAATAATTTGAGATTTGACTGTCAAACTGTAAATACCTTTGCATCTGTTTCAAGACAAATCTGTATAGGCAACCCATATGCATATTTCAAATCTATGAATAAGAAATTTAATAGATAGAATCTTTGTGATGAAACCTCTTTGACTTCGTTTTTGTAAATCTAGCTCCTTTTTTCTTGTGATCAAACTGTCTTCTGGGGATTACATGTATCACCGAAATAAATAGACATAGATGTTAGAGTAAATATTCCATCATTTGGATATTTTACCCTTTCCCTACATTAGGTAGATTTTATTTACTACATGGTAAAAAGTAGCTTGTTACTTTTTACCACTAGTAGTTACTTTTACTAGTTACCTAGGTTAGTGACTTACCTTACCATCATTTCCCTATGGACGATAGATATTATGGATGGTAGGTTAGTCGATAGGTTAGTTGTCATAATAAATTTGATTACGTTTACTATTTCTATTTAACCTTTGATTATTAATAATATTTTGAATACTTCACATTCTAACATTGGCATCAGAGCCAACTACGTTGGGGTTGGATCAAAGTTTTTTTTTGCCACCACACTCCAAGCGAGCATGGCAGCTATCGGACATGGAGGGTAATCCCTAGACAGGTCCAAGTGATCTACCAGGGCCTAGGCATGCCCGATTCAACTAGGCTAGGTCAGATCGACCTGCCAGTCACCGGCAGGTCTGCAAGCCACCATGGCGATCGCCACCGTGGACGTGCCGATCATCCTAAGCCTGCCCTAGCTAGGTGATTGACCATCCTAGCAGTCGACAACCATGTGCTGTCGACCAAATTCATGGGAGCAATAGCCCACTATTGATAGTCCAAGCGAGCGAAGGCCTTGAGGCACAGTCGGCTTAGCCCCCATGTAGGAAGCCATGACCTACAGAGCCACGTGGGCCTAGGAGCCATGTAGCTTCCTAATATCTTGGGAGAGTCGAGAGGGCAGGAGCACCCTCCCCTTCCTAGCTGGACAACTACATGGGACCAGACCACCTCAGGATCCATGAGGGCAAGAGACCCTTCGATCCTTGAGATCCAATGACCTGGGGGACCCACACGTGGTCGAGTATAGATCTCGAGGTGCTACCTCAGACCAACCTAGACTGGACACATGACACTACCACCTGGACACAGATCTGGCTGTTGACTAGACAGACACGTGGAAAAACATTGGCATGCACCTTGAGGTGCTAACTAGATTGAACCGAGATCAAACACATAGCAGACAGCCACTGGATGACGACCAGACGTAGATGGAAAAGACACGTGGCAGACTAGCCATGTGTCACTAGACCTGACATTGGCGACAAGTGGCGGCAAGCCACGTGTCGTGTCCCTAACGGTCCACGTGACTGGCAACAAAACTAGTCACATGGTGGACTGACTTCTCGAAGGCATTCATAGCGCTATATGCGATTTTGCTATTTTAAAGAGCAAATACATTGCCGTCTAGGCAATATGGGACTAAAAGCCCCGAAGGATTTGATTTCCTTCTAATAAAGCCTCCCGAAGGATTTAACAGGCACGATCTGTGCCTTTCTTCTCATCGGGCTCTCGAGCCCGACCTGTTGATCGGGTCGAGCTAAGGCTCTAGGCGGGGAGTCCAGGGTTCGACTCCCGTCGGGTATAAAAGGTATTTTTTTGCCTCATCCAAAGCCTAGGTACATTTTTTTTATTTTACATATTTAATTAAAGTTTTTTTTTTGTTTTATTATTATTTTTAATAATTTAAATTTAAATCATATTTTATTCTTAAATCAATTTCTATTAACCATTTAAATTGATTTATTTAAAAAATTTATTTTAGTTTTTATTATTAATTAAAATTATTTAATTAAAACTTTCTTTAAATTTTGCCAATTAAAATTAAAGATATAAGTTTTTTTTTTGCAAACTTTCAAATTCGAAGGTGCTTGTGTTTTCTCACAAAATGGAGATTTGAGACATAGCAAGAGCACATTTTTTGTTGCAAATTAGAAAACTCTTCTCAAACCTTGTTAATTTAGCATACAAGAAAGGATCACACTTGATTTTTTTTTTTGCAAATTAGACAACAAGGAGACTGAAATTTTTTGTAAGAATCAAAGTTCAAAGAGTGCATTTGTTTTCTCCAAAAGATATAATACATAAAATTGCACATCTATTTTTTTTTGCAAATTTTATAAGACCTTGTAACCTTGGGCCCATAAAAACTAAGTCGTGTGTCGACTAGTTCTGGAAGCCTTTCAAACGTGGGTCGTGTGTTGACTTGTCTTGAAAGGAGTGCTCAAATTGTTAATTTTGCAAAATTCAAGGGGGAAGACAACCATGTACTTCATTTGCAAAATTGGAAAACAAAGTAGGAGACATAAAAATATCATTTTTTTTGCACAACACAAATACACATTTTGTTGCAAAAATTAAAAGGTGCATTTTTTATTTTACTCGACACCTTCATTGGCAAATTAGGTACATTTTCGGTTGCATCCGACACCTAGGTGATAAGAATTTTGTGGGAATTCTTATTTGATTATTGCATTATTTTTTTTGCAAATATAAGTCATAGAATCAAGAACACACTAAACCCCAAAATTTCACAAATTTGTGTAAATCCTTGCACAGTTTTAAAGCCAATTTCACTTGATATTCTCTCCTAAAAATCAACAAAACCCCTAATTCACTCTTATTTTTTTGGCTTAATTTCCTCAAACTTTTCATCCTTCTTGAAGGGAGTTAAGGTAGGTGCCATTACATATCTGTTTGAGTGAATTATATTTTGGTACTCTTTTAGGGTAATCAAAAGAAAGAACAAGTTTTTGAAAATAAGGAACCTTAAAAGTAGCAATCCTTTGCACTAAAGGGGGATAATTCCTTTCTTATTTCAAAACACATATTTTTGAAAAGAGGGAAATTAAACTTGTAAAGGAAATCATAAAAGTAGAAGTCATCCAAATTATGCCTTTTATTTTAGACTTCATAATAGCAACCATGCTTGAAGTTCTTGCAATAAGGAAGGATGATTTGGTGAACTTTTTGATAAAATTGCCTAGAAAGCACAGTTTTGCACAAATTGTAAAAATGACAACCATGACACCATTCAGTGTTGGTTTCAAAACAAGAAAAACTAAAATGGCAAAGGCACATCATAGAAGCCATATTTCTAGTGAAGTGTCTCATTCTGATTCTGATTCTAATTCTAGTTCAAAGAGAGCACACAGAGTGCTCATGGCTAAAACCGTATTGTAGAGGGAAAACACGTGTCACCTTGGGCAAAAGCACCATTTTCTCTCTCTTCTCTTTTTTGGCTTCATAAATAGCATAAGTATTTTTTTTGAAGACTTTGCAATAATGGGTGCTTGTACCTATTTTAGGCTTCATAAATAGCAAATTCTAGGTGTTTGAAGCACTTGTAACAAGAGGAACAATTTTTTGTGATGTAAAATTGTCTAGGAGGCAATATTTGTAAAATCCTTCACAACACTCTTGCATTGCACACTTTTTGCAATTGAGGGGGGATATAAATTTTTTTTCTTCATAATTTTTGTAAATAGGGAAGAAGTCTTATAAGGGTGCATTTTTGGCTTCGACCGACACCTTAGTCACACTTTCTTCAGAAATTGAATACACTATGTTTTGCAACGAGAAGGGGGGAACTTATAAGGGTGCATTTTCGGCAACGACTAACACCTTAGCTACCTTATATTTTGCAAATTCATATTGTAAATGAATGAAACTTGTATGAAGTGATCTATTCTACTACACCTAGCGATTGTAGCGGCTGGTTACCCATGTAATTCGGCTGGATGATGTGATTACCATAAGGACATTCGTTGGTGTGAAAACAAAAGTGAGGAATTACCCACTTTTTTCTTAGGAGAAGCCAGAGCACTGTGACAGAGCAAAGAACCAACAGATCAACATCTTCTTCACTATATTGGGGTAGTTATATACTTTACCCAAATATTGTTGTATTAGAGGATATGTATGTATTACCCAAATAATGTAATAAGGGGGGATGTTAGAGTAAATATTCCATCATTTGGATATTTTACCCTTTCCCTACATTAGGTATATTTTATTTACTACATGGTAAAAAGTAGCTTGTTACTTTTTACCACTAGTAGTTACTTTTACTAGTTACCTAGGTTAGTTACTTACCTTATTATCATTTCCCTATGGACGATAGATATTATGGACGACAGGTTAGTCGATAGGTTAGTTGTCGTAATAAATTTGATTACGTTTACTATTTCTATTTAACCTTTGATTATTAATAATATTTCGAATGCTTCAAATTCTAACAATAAATCTAGCCAACACCCTTGTATAAGCAGTAAATGTTCTATATTTTGAAAATGGTAGGGTATATCGGTCTAAGAAAATTCGTTGAGGGCAGACTGTCCGGATGGTCGTCTCATAACGTAGTAAATTAATAATAACTTGATACTTCACTATTATGTCCACGATAGACAACATATAGGTTTTGGTTTGCTTAATGCCCTTATAAATTAATAGATTTATTATTTGGTTTGGTAATGCATAGATATCCATATGAATTTTAGATATAGAGTGATCCATCTAATTCTTCATTCATATATTTTCTTTGTAAATGTTAGTTTCTCAATTTTATGTTAGAGTTGAATGATTCTATATATAATGAAATGATATTGGGTTTTCTTATTCATTTTTGTAGAAATAAAATGATATTGGGTTTTTTAATTAATTTTGTAAAATTATAGAAATCAAATGATTTTGGATGATGTTGACTAGAGATTTGAAACCAATTAGATAATTATTTGGAATGAACAAATGGAAAATTATAGGTTCTTGTATACAAATTTCTATGTTATCTTATATGATGAATTTTGTAAATGAATATAATCAACTAGAAATATAGAAAGATATCTTCTAGTTTTGGAAGGATGAATTGGTGTTCATCCTTGGAAGAGGTATGAGACTCTTCCATATATGTGATAATCGGATAAATTTATGTTCATACTTGGAAGAGGTATGAGACTCTTCTACATTTTGTGATAAACAAAATGAATGAATTCATGATGGATGGGATTAGGAAAATAATCCATGTAATAATAAGTATTATTGATGGATGAATTATGGAAATTCATGCCTAATGATATTTATGAAATGGAATGTGAAATATTGTGGCAAATGTTTGATGCATGGTTGCATTCAAAATAGATAAGCATGGTTTTCTTAATTTGCATTTTTCATATGTGCATCCGAGTTGTCTTGATCCCTTCACCATCATCTCTCACACCATGAAGAATTCAAGACAAACCAGAGAAGAACCAAATAGCAATATTGAAGACTATTGGTTTTTTCATTATGTTTAAGCTTATCTTGAGATAAATTGTAATATGGTTGTATGAAATAAATGTTGTATAATTAGCGATGATTCTGTAATATTTGATGTATTTCTAGAAGCTTATGTATATTAGAGAGAAAATATACTTAATATAGTATTCAATTCTAAATAAAATAGGTGATATATGCATTGGAATTTGATCAAGTAAATGGAAATTACTTTGATAATTATATCATGTCAAATGTATGGTATTGAGTATTATAAAGCTTAGATGATTAATGGATGTGTATAAATTTCTATCTCTTATTGAATACATTCATGTAGAAGGAAAACTTGTGGTTAGTTTTATAACAATAAGAGATAAAACAAAGTCTACACCATTGATCTAAGATATTTATAAGCAAACCAAACACTCGATGCAATCGAAAAAATGATAAAGAATCACCAAACCATCACCATATTGTAAATGAGTAAATTTTATAATGATGCTTAAGATAAATATCCCAAGTCATACGTAAGTTTTCACGAGGAATAATAGACTAATGATTTTATCCTAACTACTAATATTCATGGATAAAATGGAGAGAAGGGGATGATTCCCTTTGGTGAGGGATAGTTCCCTAAAATAATGGTATAACCATTGAGATGTCCTCATGCCATTTGGTGATGACATGATTGACATAGCCATTATATTATCATCATACAATTTTGTGATGGCATTATGGAAACGTAGGAGTTGGTGCTTCTACTCATGAATAGCTTTGAATGAATTGTAGAAGTTTGTACTTCTACTCAAGTGTAGCTTGAATTATTATTTTTTTGATCGGATTACTTACTATTAATTTTAGATATCTTCATCTTAAATAATTATTATATTATTCACTAAATGAAAGGTGGACAAATATAAATATAGAAACAAAAATAAAATTGTAGTGGATGAGTAGTAACAATTAGGGTTGTTACAGTTGGTATCAGAGCATAGTTTGTAGGGATAACTGCTTTCGTGAGGAGAAACTCAAAACATAAATTGTAGGGATAACTGCTTCCATGAGGAGAAACTCAAAACATAAATTCTATAACTCTAAATGATGCACACTTGGTAAGGACAATGTCAGTACTTGAGATTATCGATGTTTGAATTATTGATGCAGGAGCATCCGGTGGCAGCAGAGCAATCTTGCATCAACAAAAAAATTTCAAGTGTTAGCTTTGATGTCGCGATATCGCGACATAGCAAAAGTGTCGCGATATCGTGACATGTCATGTTTTTATGACTCAGGGAGGAGAGAGAAGGCTCGGCGCTAAAATGTCATGATTTCGTGACATGTCACAAAATCGTGACCAAAGCAAGGGAAGGGGAGGTGCCCGAAAGTAATGTCGTGATTTCGCGACATGTCACGAAATCATGACCGAAAGAACAAGGGAAAGGCCAGAGGAGAAAATGTCATGATTTCATGACATGTCATGAAATCGCGACCGAAGGAAGATAGGAGGGGCCAGCGGAGAAGATGTCACGATTTCGTGACATGTCGCGAAATCGCGATCGAAGGGGCAGAAAGAAAGCCAAGTAGGAAACTATCGCGATATCGTGACATGTCACGATTTCATGACCCAAAAGGCGAAGAGAAAGCAACGAGCGAAGAAGTCACGATATTCGCGACACATCACGATTTCGTGACCCGTAGAGGCGAGAAGGAAGCACAAAGCAAGATGTCACGATATCGCGACATGTCACGATTTCACGACCAAAAGAAAGAAAGAAGAGCCAGAAAGAAAAATGTCACGATATCGTGACATGTCACGATATCGCGACCCGAAGGAGAGGAAGACAACAAGAAAGAAAAATGTCATGACATCACGACCTAAAGGAGGGGAAGGCAACGAGAAAGGAAAATGTCACGATATCACGACATGTCGCGATATCACGACCCGAAGAAAAGAAATGTTGCAAGGAAGGAAAATGTCATGATATCGTGACCCAAAGAAAAGAAATGTTGCAAGGAAGGAAAATGTCATGATATCGCGACCCAAAGAAAAGAAATGTTGCAAGGAAGGAAAATGTCATGATATCACGACATGTCGCGATATCGTGACCCGAAGGAGAGAAAGGCAACAAGGAAGAAAAATGTCATGATATCGTGACATGTCGCGATATCGCGACATACTGCTGGTTCTCTGTTCAAAAAAACCCGCATTCCCAGATGATGTTTTTTGAGGCGGTCAAGGCCTCATTAATGCATGATTTCTTGCCCGATAAGCTTGCTGAGCATGGCGGCCATTCGAAGACTGCACCCAGAGGTCAGACGACTCATCAATGCATGTTTCCATGGCTAACCCGATGGCAGTTGCCAGATAGGGAAAGATGTAAAGGCTCAGTGAGGCAGGATGCATTCTGGCAGGTGGGTCATTAATGGCCTAGAGGGTCGGGACCTCGAAAGAGGCCCAGACATGGTTATAGAAATAGGTGGTGCATGAAGGAAAGGGGGGCTCGGAACTAGAAACTACGCCTGTTGGCTAGTATTGTAAAATTTTCTTTTGAAAGTTTAATGAAATGAAAGCTTGAGTGATTCTCTGTGATCCTGTGGTCCCCATCAAGTGGTATCAGAGCGGGAGTTCCTGAGTGTGTGAGCAGATCGCCGAAAGTGAGGCATCTTGCACCAGGATCTATGGAAGGGTTGTGAGGAGAGAGTAAAGCAAAATGCCTCCACGAAGAAACCATGGTGGTGGAAGAAATATGGTGCCAGCAGAAGATTTCAGAGCTTTGTAGAGGCAAGTTCAGGCCCTGCAAGAGGAGCTGCGTAGAGGACTTGAACCCAGAGGGGAAGAAGGAAGTGAAGATGAAGTTGATGAAGAAGAGGACCAGTTTGAGGAAGAAGAAGAGGTTGTAGATCCTGCACAAGCCAGGTTATACAGAGCCATCTCTCAGATTGGAAAGAGACCGAAGATGGAGGTTTCTACGTATTCTAGAAATCTTGATCCAGAGGAGTTGATTGACTGGATCAATGATTTGGAAGAATACTTTGAGTATGAAGAGGTTGAAGATCCTAATAGGGTCAAGTTTGCTAAGACCAAGCTGAAGGGTCATGCCAGACATATGGTGGAAGGGAGTACAACTGGAAAGAAATAGAAGAGGAAAGGAGAGAATAACCAGATGGGATAGAATGGTAGAGAAGTTGAAGAGGCAGTTCATCCCAGCTGACTATGAGATGGATCTGCTAAAGAAAATGCAAGGTTTGAAGCAAGCAAGCAAGTCTGTTAAAGAATACACAGAGGAGTTTTACAATATTGTAATCAGAACAAGCCATTCAGAGGCCAACAAGGAGAAGGTAGCCCGTTATATTAATGGGTTACGAGCCAGTATTCAAGAGGAGTTAAGCCTAGTCAAGATGACCACCATAGAGGATGCTTACCATTTTGCTCTAAAGGTTGAAGAGAAGCTGAATAGGAGGTTTGAGAGCAAGCAAAGAGGAAGAGGTCATGGTGGAAGAACTGGTGGAAGGACCAGTGGAGAAAATTATAAAGATCAGAAGAAGGCTGGTGAGACCAGTAATACCCAAGAGCAGAAAGAGGAGAAGCACCTACCAACCCCGTAATCAGAACAATGGTTACCCGAGAGGGAGAGGTAGATTTGGACGTGGATTTGGAAGAGGAGGATTTCATGGAACCTGTTTCCACTATGGTGAAGAAGGACATCGAGCATTTGAGTGTCCACAACACCAAGAAAGGATGAATAAGAGACCTGAGGGTCCTGCCAAGGCTGCTGTAGCAGATGAAGGTGCTGAATCAGAACATTCTAAGGAGGCAGAGAGAGGAGAAGTTATGGTCACTAGGAGGACCCTGTTGAATGAGGAGAAAGGATCAGACTAGAGGAGGAGCCTGTTCCGCACAAGGTGCAAAAGTTTGGGTAAGGTCTACAATATTATCATAGATAATGGTAGTACTGATAACTTGGTTTCAGAAGAAATGGTTGCCAAGTTATAGTTAAAAAGGAGAAGACACCCGCATCCATACCGGATTGCGTGGTTACAAAAGGACCATAGAGTTTTGGTCAGTGAGCAATGTTCAGTGAAGTTCAATATTGGGAATTACTATGATGAGGTCCTGTGTGACATCCTGCCTATGGATGCTTGCCATTTGTTGTTGGGAAGGCCATGGCAGTTTGATCGATGTGCAGTGCATGATGGTCATGCAAACACCTACTCAATGACGAAGAATGGAGTGCGCCATAAGCTGAAGCCCTTGAAGGAGGTGGAAGAAAAGGTATGCAACAGCGCTAGAATCTGTTTAGTTGAAGGAGGAAAATTTTTGAATAGTTTAAAGCATGAGCATATGTGCTATGCATTAGTTCCTAGAGTTAGGAAGGAAGAATGCAAGGATACCCCTGTAGAAGTCTTAGGACTGTTAGAAGAATTTCTAGACATTATATCTGATAATGTGCCTGAGGGTTTACCACCAGTGAGGAAGATCAGTCACCACATAGATTTGGTACCAGGATCTAGCTTACCCAATAAGGCAGCACATAGAATGACCCCTACAGAAATTGAAGAGTTGAACAGGCAAGTCCAAGAGTTGCTGGAGAAGGGACTGATTCGGGAGAGTTTGAGTCCATGTGCAGTACCTACAGTACTAGCACCAAAGAAGGATGGAGAGTGGAGAATGTGTACAGACTCTCGAGCTATTAACAAGATCACCATAAAGTATAGATTTCCATTGCCAAGGATGGATGACATTATGGACTGTTTGAGTGGAGCCAAGTACTTCACCAAGATTGATCTGAAGAGTGGTTATCACCAGATTCGTGTCAGAGAAGGAGATGAGTGGAAGACAACCTTCAAGACCAGAGAAGGTTTGTATGAATGGTTGGTCATGCCATTTGGGCTGACCAATGCACCAAGCACATTCATGCGGTTGATGAATGAGGTATTGAAAGAGTTCTTAGGCAAATTTGTTATTGTCTATTTGGATGATATTCTAATATTTAGCAGAACCTTGGAAGAGCATCTGATGCATATCAGAAGGGTTTTTGAGAAGCTGTAGGAGGAGCAGTTGTTGATTAATCTAAAGAAATGTAATTTCGTGAAGGAGTTAGTGTACCTGGGATTTGTCATCTCAGCCGAAGGTCTAAAAATGGACCCAAAAAAAGTAAGAGCTATCATTGAATGGCCTACTCCAAGAAGCACGACTGAGGTAAGATCATTTCATGGTCTAGCAAGTTTTTACAGGAAATTCATTAGGAATTTCAGCAGTATTTGTGCACCCCTTACAAAAACAATGAGAGGGAATAAGAAAGAATTTAAGTGGACCTTAGGAGCAGATAAGAGCTTTGATATGTTGAAGAAGAAGGTTACAGAGCAACCTATTTTGGCACTTCCAGATTTTAATAAGGTATTTCAGGTAGACTGTGATGCTAGTGGTAGTGCCATAGGAGCTGTTATGAGTCAAGAAGGTAAACCTGTTGCTTACTTTAGTGAGAAACTCAATGATGCTAGAAAGAAGTATTCAGTTTATGATCAAGAGTTTTATGCTATAGTTCAGGCTCTAAAGAAGTGGCGACATTACTTGTTACCAAAGGAGTTTGTTCTATTTACTGATCATCAGGCCTTACAGTATATTAATAGTCAAGGGAAGCTAAATCAGAGGCACCTGAAGTGGGTTGAGTTTCTACAGAGTTATACCTTTGTGTTGAAGCACAGGAGCGGAAGGTCAAACAGAGTTGCAGATGCCTTAAGTAGAAGGCAATGTTTGTTGACAGAAATGAAGGTGGAAGTGGTAGGATTTGATGAACTGAAGGGTTTGTACCCTAAAGATCCTGATTTTGTAGAAGCCTGGAAGGCTTGCTTGGCACCTGTTACTTTGGACAGAACCAAGTGGTTGGATTTTCTGATCCAAGATGGAATGTTGTTCAAAGGAGGTCAATTATGCATTCCACGGAGTTCAATGAGGGAGAATATGATAAAGGAGAAGCATAGTGGGGGACTAGCTGGACATTTTGGTCGAGATAAGACCATTGCCCTTGTTAGTGAAAACTACCATTGGCCATAGTTGCAGCAAGATGTGACTAAATTTGTGCAGGGTTGTAGAGTATGTCAGATGGCTAAGGGAGTGAGACAGAATACAGGATTGTATCAGCCATTACCTATACCAGAGAGACCATGGGAGGACATCAGTATGGATTTTGTTCTTGGCCTACCAAGGACACAATGAGGGAGTGACTCCATTTTTGTTGTGGTTGACAGGTTTTCGAAGATGGCTCATTTTATTCCATGTCAAAAAATGAGTGATGCAGTTCATGTTGCAGGCTTGTTTTTCAAGGAGGTGGTACGCCTTCATGGTCTACCCAAGAGTATAGTATCTGACAGAGATACCAAATTTGTGGGTTATTTTTGGAAGACTTTGTGGAAGCAGCTGAAAATGGATTTGAAGTTCAGTTCTACGTACCATCCGCAGACTGATGGGCAAACAGAGGTGGTGAACAAAAGTTTGGGTAATCTTCTAAGATGCCTGGTGGGAGATAAGCCCAAAGGATGGGATTTGATTTTGCCCTAGGCAGAATTTGCTTACAACAATTCCATCAATAGAAGTACTGGTAAATCCCCATTCCAGATTGTGTATGGGAACAACCCAAGGCATGCTTCTGAGTTGAGAACGATGGGTAAAGGAGAAAAGAGTAGTGCTGAGGCTGAAGATTTTGTAGAGCACATGAAGAGTTTACATGAAGAGGTAAAACAACATATCAGTAAGATGAATACTCAGTACAAAGCCAAAGTCGATCAGAAGCGGCGTTTCAAGGAGTTCCAAGTGGGAGATGAGGTCATGGTTCACTTGAGAAAGGAAAGGTTTCCTAGAAAAACCTACAACAAGCTAAAGATGAAGAGGTTTGGACCATGCAGGATCATAGGTAAAAGAGATTTGGGAAATGCCTATGAAGTGGAACTGCCAAGCGAGTTGAATATCTCACCTATTTTTAATATTTTAGACTTGGTAGAATACCATGAAGGAGGTAATAGTGAGACACCAAGAACAGATTTGTGGGATATTCCAACATCTACTCCAACGAATGAGACGAGATCGAGGAAATACTAGACACTCGAGCTGGCAGAAGTACCGAGAACAGGCAGTATTCTGAATATCTGGTCAAGTGGAAGGGCAGGCCTATCGAAGATGCAACTTGGTTGTCAAAAATAGAGGTTGACCACCTGGGTCTTCCTCCAATAGAATAGAAGTGAAGGACACTTCTCAATCCACCCCGGGTGTCTGATGCAGGAGCATCCGATGGCAGCAGAGCAATCTTGCATCAAACAAAAAAATTTCAAGTGTTAGCTTTGATGTCGCGATATCGCGACATAGCAAAAGTGTCGCGATATCGCGACATGTCACGTTTTCATGACTCAAGGAGGAGAGAGAAGGCTCGATGCTAAAATGTCATGATTTCATGACATGTCATGAAATCATGACCAAAATAGTAGAGCGGAGGCATAAGAAGAGAATGTCACGAAATCGCGACCAAAGCAAGGGAAGGGGAGGTGCCCGAAAGTAATGTCACGATTTCGTGACATGTCACGAAATCACGACCGAAAGAACAAGGGAAAGGCCAGACGAGAAAATGTCATGATTTCGTGACATGTCATGAAATCGCGACCGAAGGAAGACAGGAGGGGCCAGCGGAGAAGATGTCGTGATTTCGTGACATGTCACGAAATCACGACCGAAGGGGCAGAAAGAAAGCCAAGTAGGAAACTGTCATGATATCACGACATGTCACGATTTCGTGACCCAAGGGGCAAAGAGAAAGCAACGAGCGAAGAAGTCATGACTTCACAACCCATAGAGGCGAGAAGGAAGCACAAAGCAAGATGTCGCGATATCGTGACATGTCACGATTTCACGACCAAAAGAAAGAAAGAAGAGCCGAAAAAAAAAATGTCACGATATCACGACCCAAAGGAGAGGAAGACAACAAGAAAGAAAAATGTCGCGATATCACGACATGTCGCGACATCACGACCTGAAGGAGGGGAAGGCAGCGAGAAAGGAAAATGTCATGATATCGCGACATGTCATGATATCGCGACCCGAAGAAAAGAAATGTTGCAAGGAAGGAAAATGTCACGATATCGCGACATGTCGCGATATCACGACCCGAAGAAAAGAAATGTTGCAAGGAAGGAAAATGTCGCGATATCACGACATGTCACGATATCACGACCCGAAGAAAAGAAATGTTGCAAGGAAGGAAAAATGTCACGATATCGCGACATGTCGCGACATCGCAACCTGAAGGAGAGAAAGGCAGCAAGGAAGAAAAATGTCACGATATCGCGACATACTGCTGGTTCTCTGTTTGAAAATAGCCTCGCATTCCTAGACGGTGTTTTCCGAGGTGGTCAGGGCCTCATTAATGCATGATTTCTTGCCCGGTAAGCTTGCTGAGCATGGCGGCCATTCGAAGACTACGCCCAGAGGTCAGACGGCTCATCAATGCATGTTTCGTGGCTAACCCGGTGGTAGTTGCCAGATAGGGAAAGATGTAAAGGCTCAGTGAGGCAGGATGCATTCTGGCAGGTGGGTCATTAATGGCCTAGAGGGTCGGGACCTCGAAAGAGGCCCAGACATGGTTATAGAAATAGGTGGTGCAAGAAGGAAAGGGGGGCTCGGAACTAGAAACTATGCCTGTTGGCTAGTATTGTAAAATTTTCTTTTGAAAGTTTAATGAAATGAAAGCTTGAGTGATTCACTGTGATCTAGGGTCCCCATCAATTACTTTCTCACATGAATATATACATAGTAATTTGAAAGTGGAAGAGCTAAGCGAACCCTCCATAATTCATGGGTTTTAAATGGTGTACCTTAGAATATTTTGGAAACTTATTCGACATCTATTTATTTTGACTTACTCCTTATTTTCAAGTGTGTATGAACAACAACCAAAGCTAGTGGAATAGATGAGAGAATGAAACCAATCAAAATGTAGGAATTGAAAGTGCAACTTCAGGAGTTGCTAGAAAAAGGGTTAATAAAACCAAGTGTATCATCCTGGGGAGCACCTGTATTATTTATGAATAAGAAAGATGGTTCATTAAGATTGTGCATAGATTATAGAATGTTAAATAAGGTAACTATCAAGAATAGATATCTGTTGCCAAGGATAGAAGATTTATTTGATAAATTAAAAGATACCTCTATTTTCACAAAGATTGGTCTAAAATTAGGATACTATCAACTGAGAATCCGAGAGGAGGACAAACATAAAACCGCATTCAAGACTAGGTATGGACACTATGAGTTCATAGTCCTACCATTTTTCCTGAACAATGCATCATCAAATTTCATGAATTTTATGAATAGTGTGTTCAAAAAGCAATTGGATCGGTTTGTGTTGATATTTTTAGATGATATACTAATTTATTCTTGCAACAAAGAGAAACATGATAAGCACTTGAGGATAGTGCTAGAACTTTTAATGAAGAATTAACTCTAAGGGAATTTATCTAAGTGTGAATTATATATCCCATAAGTGCATTACTTGGGGCATATCATATCAGTAGATGGGATTGTAGTTGATTCAAAGAAGATCGAGGTCATTTTGAATTGGCCACCTCCTACAAATGTGATAGAAGTAAGAATTTTCATGGGTTTTTTAGTTTATTATAGGTTATTTGTAAAGGATTACTCCAATATTGCTTATCCAATAACCAAACTTCAGAAGAAAGGTAAGGATTTTAAGAGGACAGATAAATGCGAAGATGCATTTAATTTACTTAAATAGAAGCTTACCTTAGCTCCTATATTAAAAATCATAGATCTCGTAGGAATTTTTTTTGTTTGTATCGATGCTTTATTAGAGGTATTAGCAAGAGTCCTATCCCAAGATAATTTTGTAGTAGCATATAATTCTAGGAAGCTCAAAAAGCATGAAGTTAACTATTCTAATCATGATTTAGAACTTGTTGTAGTTGTACATGATTTGAAAATTTGGTGACACTATCTGGTGGGTGGACCATTTGAATTAAGAACCGACCACCAGATTTTGAAGTATATCTTCACTCAACCATTAATAAATTATATAAAAATAAAATGGATAGAATTCTTAGCAAAATATGATTTTGATAAGGAAAGGAAAATAAATTCTTTGATGCCTTAAGTAGAAGAAAGCACATAGCCGCTTTGACTTGTAGTCATGTGGATTTAATGGGTCAAGTTAGAAAAATGCAGTGCCAGGATCCAAAATGTATTGAAATTCGGGTTAGCATAGAAAAAAAATTGAATGAAAATCAAGATTATAGCATTAAAGATGAACTTTTATGCTTTAAAGATCGAGTAGTTATACTTGAAAAGAGTAATTTAAGGAGAGTGATTATGCGTGAAGATCATAATTATCCTTATTCCACTCATCTTGGAGGAGCCAATATGAGGGAAAATATGAAAAAGATCTTTTACTAGTCTGGAATAAAGAAAGATATCACTGATTTTATGGCACGATGTTTGCAATGTCAGAAGGTAAAAGCTGAAAATCAACATCTTGTAGGAAAATTGTATTCTCATAATATACCCACTCAAAAATGGTAGGTGATATCAATGGATTGTATTGTGGGTTTGCCTAAGACAAAATATCATCATGATGCAATATTTGTTATAATAGAAAAACTAGCTAAAGTTGCACATTTTATACTAGGAAATACTATAGATGATGTTGTAGTTGTTGCCAATAAATTTGCCAAAGAATTTTTAGGTTGTATGGATTTTCAGAGATGATTATGTAGACACCTAAAATATGTCATGTTTAGGAGAACTACTTACATAGGCACATTCATAGGCCATATGACTAAACCTTAGACTTTCCAAGTATCAAAAGTGGTCCTCACCACTCATATGGGGCATTCTAGGCCCATTCAAGCTTAGTCACTGTAAACCAGAGTGGTTGGACCTTGATCGCTCAAGATCATAGTGGCCAGACCATAGCCATTGCAGATGATAGTAGCCAAATATTAGTCACTCTATATGATAAATACTAAGCCATAACAATATTTTTGCTAACAAACAGGCCTAATCAGGGACAAAAGTGGTAGTCTGCATGCAATAAAGGTGAGTGGGAGTAACTTTGCATTCCCCTTCATGACCAGTTCACATGGAGGACTTGAGTCTAAATTTAGACTTCAGTTAACTGGTCTTTAAACATAGAAAAGACAAAATCTTCTCATGTTAACATCAACTACGCATGAGGGATTCAATCCTAGGGTTTTGAACATAGACCTAGGATTTCACACTTTATAAGGAGCAAACCTAAAAGCACTAGGGGACCTTCCTGGAATTTCTTGAATAAATTAAGGGGACATTATTGGACCTTCTTGAATCAATTAAGGGGAATTTTTGAGACCTTATTTGATCTTATTTCAATCAGAGAGAGAGGGAAAATCATACATAGGAACTTTGAACAAGTTGGATCATTGAGGAGAGCTTATAGATACTTGGAGAGCTTCCCTTAGAGATCGATTCTTGTAGTGGAGCTCTATAATATTGGAGGGAAAATCTGAACCCATAAGTTATCATTTTAATATTAGTAGCATACTTGAGCCCATATTCATTGGATCAATAGAGAGAGATTTCACCTTAGCGGCCACTGTCTTAGATAGTGGCCCACAACCTAGTCTAGGGTTTTAGGTGCTAGTTTCTTTCATTCTACTTTATATTTCATTTCATTAGAATAAGATTTATTTCATTTATTCTCTTGCATAGTACTAGTTTCATTACATTTATTGAGCTTATTCATTGCTAACAATCTCATCTAGGGAGGCAATATTAAACATCTAAGCGTGTGTTGTTGTTTCATTGCTTACAGGGCCACAGGTGCATCTACAACATACAAAGCAAGAGTATCCCTCTAGGAAATAGACATGGAGAAGGAGGCATCTATAAACCCTCATACATTTCTATGTGTATCACCGAGAAGCATTTTATAAGCACACCATCCCTATGTGAGGGGCATATTTTATACATTTGCTACCCTCCTTGTGTAAAATCATGTATCAAATGAAGGGTATCCCTTAGAGGGATTTATATGTAACCGGACTATGGAAATATCAATACAAGAGCATTCATTCATTTCTTTCTTCGTATTTTGGTTGTATATTCTTTTACACCTTTCATTTAAGATGCATGCTTAAAAAATTAATATATTCAATTAAATCACAAGTAGGAAAGGTCAGTGGGGCCAGTGTGCCGCTTCCTCGGGGTCGCTATAGATGGCGATCATGGTGGGACTTCCACTAATTTTTCATTCTTAGCCTAAATACTAACTTAGTTTTGTGTGCAAGTTTAGTTGCTCTGATCTACAATGGCCAAAAGTCAGCCGCTTTGGTCTACAATGGGCAGGAGTCACCTGCTCTGTTCTATAGCAGCCATAAATTAGTTGCTCTGGTCAACAATGGCCATAAATGGAGTGCAGTAGAGGTCAAAACATTGATTCTCTAAGCTAGATTAAAGGTTGGTACAACTCTTATAACACTCTATGGTTTTATGTTTTTTTATTTTTTCTTAAAATCAGTGATAATTAAGACATATTTCAGTTTGAAAAACTAAAATAATGAAAGAAGAATGAACTTGCATCTCACACATCTTAGGTTTCTTTTAGATTTTTCACTAGGAATTTCTAGGAACAATGAATTTTATTTGTAAAGTTCACCCTAGAATCCAATGTGCTAGGAACTGTGTGTTGTTTGCTTGCTTTGGTGCCTTTCTAAAGGCCATACATGCACCTAATAGAGTTCATTCATTAATATCATAGTAGCTATGCATATTTCTGAAATTGAAACAAATTTTGCATTAGTCATATAGGAAAGGTCATTGTTGCTGTATGATGCATTCTTACTCATGCAAACTTAAAATGAACACCACACATGCATGCATCATTTAAACATTAGGGAGTTGGATTTCATAAAACCCCTCAATTTAGTCTGGTGACATTGGCATTCATATCCTTCCACTGGTTTACCCCCTATAGCTTCTTAGAAATGGATTGAGAAACTTTCTTATAGTGGCACTAAGTTATTTGTGTTCAAATTATCTCCCACTATTAGAATAATTGGTTCAGAGTGGAAGAGCTAGGTGAACCCCCCATTGGGATTTAAGTAGTGTACCCTAGTCTCTTTTGAGAAATCATGTTTGGCATAAGTGTGCTTGATTATCACTATGTATGAGTTTCCTCATTCTCAATCCAAAGTAAAATAAGAAATCAAAGAAACAAAAAATAATCAAGATACAACAAACAGTTTAAGGCACACTTAAATTGATAATAAAGATAAAACTTTGTTTGATATTGTTTGGTTATATTTAAGTGCAACACAAAAATAAATTCCTAAAATGAAATGGTCAAAACAAGAAGTAAACACCCTCGTTTTGATACCGAATGGGAATCTTAAGCAACTCACAACCTTAGGCAAATTCATAGTAATATTGAAAGACCTACCCATAAGACCGTGAGACATAGTTATACGAGTCTAAGGGGTGTTAAATCAACCCTTGGGGGATCTCCTAAAGAAATCCCAAATAGGGAGAAACATCATAGAACTACATCGCATAAGGACAAAGAGGCTTCATGACCATCCTCATCAAGGAGGCATGAGGAGACCTCAAAGGCCTCTAAACATACATAAACCTCTCAAAGACATGAGGAGGCCTCAAGAGCTTTCTCCCCACATGGACATAAGGGAGGGTCTAAAACCCATTCTTCACATAGGGATGATGAGGATTCCACACCTCCATATTCTTGAAGAAAGAAGGTGACCACAAAGTCTTCATCATAAAAAGGACATGCAGTAGTTACAACATCCCAGCATTCACATGGAACACTTAGAATAGATCAACCCACTAATGGGCAGGAAACTAGAGATACGTCTAGTCATAGACATAAAATAGATGATATCCTTCACACAAGAGGAAGGATTACAATAGAATATGACCTCATTGGGATAAATGCCACTCCACAGGATCAGCCATAGAAAACAAGATAGTTAGATGAGCTGGATCAGATTTATTCAAGGCCACTTCCCAAAACCATAGCTATGGAAAATTATGCATCTAGAAGCTCATGAACCATGAATTATAAGCCCACTTATTAGAATAGGGGTGCCTCAGGGTGAACCCATAGTAAAAATACAAATTCTAATCATGAAGACACTCAAAAATACACTGAACAAGTTACACTAGCTAGTAAGAGCAACAACACAATGGAAACCTCTTCGAGGAATTTGTGAGTCAATACCACAAGAACAGGGTTAGACAAGCATGAGTCTTCTATGACAACACAAATTAACCGCATGTGACAATTAGAGAATACCTTGTGGAAAGAGCGAGATCTTGTAGAATATCTCAAGCATGATAAACAAAGAGAACGGTTGTTGTGCCAACATGAGCAACAATTAAGATAGCAAGCTGAGCAGTTAGCTTGTTATAACCAACAAGTAAATGGTAGTTATCATCAAAGAGATCAATGCGCTAACTCACCAAGAGAGAGGCACACTAGGTAATAAGGAAACAAACAATAAAACCACCAACCAAATCATGAGCGAAATCCAACTAGTGGGGAAAGGGTAAACCTAATAGATCAAGATTAGACACATCCTAAATCCCCTCATAGGAGGGATGAAAATAGAGCAAGTCAAGTGGACAGAGGGCTACCTCCATTGCCACCATGAGGAGGCCTACAATAAGAGAAACTCCTCACATCAAAGGCATTACAAGAACTTGCTGAAAATATGAAGTCCTTTGAGAAATAAGATATGGCTAGGAACCAACCAACATTGAGCAAAATACACAACCAATCGTTGTGCCCATCAGTTCCTAGCCCTACCTATCCTAAGCACTTTGAGATGCCTAGGCTAGATAATTTTAAGGGTGAAGAGGATGTACAAGAGCATGTTACCAACTTTATCAATGCATATTTTCATCTCGAAGACAATGATGCTCTTATGCTAAGGATATTCATAATGACATTTTTGGGTGCAACCACTCAATGGTTCAACCAGCTGCCCAAGCATAGCATATCCAAATTTGAAAAACTAGTGAATGCTTTCTTGAAGTGTTTCTATTTTGATACTAAGATAAATATGAACCTTTCAAACCTAACCAATTTGAGATATTATGATGATGAACCAGTAATGGAATATGGGAATAGATGGAGAAAAGTCATGGCACAATTATCATTCTCCGTTCCCATAGAAGAGATCGTCCGGATGTTCATCAAGAGTTGTTCCAAACACATTTCCATATTACTACAACTACAAAAATACCCCTCATTTGAGGAAGCTTTGGTACAAGAAAAACTCATTGAGGACATAAAAGTAGATGAGGGAACCATAAAACTCCGAACCAAGGAGTGGAACAAAAATGACAAAAATGGCAAAAATAAGCAGAAGAAGGCAAACCCTGCCCCAATTAATCAAGTGGTATTGGTCATGCCTAAGGATGGGGCTATGTAGAAACCCCAAAATTATCAAGCACATACACCACCAGCTAATTATGATCAAAATAATAATCAGGGTAGAAACAAAGAGTGCAAATCCCCTCGCTATTTTACATCATTAACAGAATCAATGCAATCAATATTCAACCAATTGAGCGAGGTATGAAAGATAAAATTCCATGATATACCTCTTATTGATCCCAACCATCCTAAGCCAAAATGATATAGGGAAGATAAATTTTACCCTTATCACAAGATACCAGGGCATAATATTGAGGTTTGCGTTGGTTTTAAGCATCAAGTACAAAAAATGATTGAGGCGGGAGAGCTCAAAGTTGACAACCCATTAGCTCCCAAAAATAGAGATATGGGCATTTACAAAAACTCGCTACCAAATAATGATACCCCTAGATGGCAAGGGGCCCAAGTCAATCAGGTCTGAGTGGATATAGCTACCCATGGGTGTGTTGGGATGGTCGAGATTATCAATATAGCAACCATGAGTAGACAATATGGTCAATCACAACCTCCTGCAACTCTCATTAATGCCCCAAATGCATCTAGGTAGAGGCAGGGGCAAAACAACCTTCTAGGTCCACCAACCCGATCTATAGTGACTATTCGGATTAGACTTGAGCAAAACTTACAAATGAATCCAGCTAAGCTATCCATCTATTAGCTTATACAATAGTCCCCAAAGTACATGGAGGACTTGGTGGACATTTTAAGGTCAATTAAGCTCCAACCACAAGATCTGAATGCATTCACCCATTTTGTTGGACAAGTACAAGAATGCCAGGAACCTGTAATATGATTCTATGATTACGAGATTAAGATAGTTCCCATTACCTTACCAGACCCTCCGCTACACATTATGGTGTCAGTCAATGATTTACCTTTAAAATAGGTCTTAATCGATACAAGTTAATCAATCAACATCATCACAACAACAACAATAGAGCATCTCAAGATCCCCAAGTCTCATATGATTCTGGGAGCCTACACATTGAGGGCTTTAAATGATGCCTTATGCAATACTATGGGAATGGTAGTCTTACCTATCAAGGTGGGGCATAAGACCATCCCTGTGATGTCTCATGTCTTGGAAGGAGCAATGTAATACAACATCCTCTTAGGGTGACCTTGGATAAGGGACATGAAGTGTGTTCCTTCGATCTTACATAAATGTGTTAAGTATATTCATGATAACAAAGTTACATGGTGTTGGCTGATGAGGAGCCATTAAAATATGTCCATTAGGTGGATTGTCTAGGAGAATTTGTGATTCCATCTGCCCACTTGTACATTAGACCTTCATCTCCATCTATGCAACTAAATGACAAAGACAAAGGGGTGCAAAAAGACTCATCTACATAAACACCTCATTTAGCACCCAACATGACTAATGCTTCTAAGAAACCATCAATGTCTAAGCCAAAAGACAATCAGAAGCTAAAATCACCAATGGGAGAGGAAAGGAAGCTCAAGGAAGTGCCAACCATAGCCATTGAGAAAGGTCCAAATACCATGGAATAAGAAGATCTCCAAGATCAATTCAAAGATGATGACTACCACCCCGCTTCACCAGTGTCATCCATGGGATCATCTACCTCACATGAAACTATACACTTGGCAAGTACAGGGATAGAAGAATACCATGTGTAGAACATAGCATTCACGCTCATCATAGAGTCTGCACAAGACATGGAATGACCAAAAGACTTAAGACCACTAGTGGGGATAGTGGTTTCGATTGGAATCCCTCCCAACCAGACAAATTTCATCTACAATAGCCTATATTACGCCCATAAATCTATGGATATAAGAGGACAAGGATGAGCTATTAACCATCAATGTTCGCTACCTCTCTAATCCTAAGTTTACTCTAAGATACTTTAAACATTTTCATTGGCATGGTTACAATCTTGTTATATATGATCAGGGGTGAAGGCGGCCATATGAGCCACAATACCAACTTACCACTGAGAGGTTTGGGTTAGGCTATCACATCAAAGGTCGATATGACTCTCTAGCAGCAACCTTGGATAGATTGAGCTTGGAGTTAGGAGAAGACATCGATTTTATTCCTTATCACCCACTAAGTGCAAAACTTATGAGCAATAGACAAGTAGTCGTGGTAAGCATACCACCACCCAAAATTTATCATCCAAGCCCCATAATTGATGCCACCCCAACGGGTTACAACTCATGGGATGATGAGCAAGAAGAAAATAGATATGTAGCAAGTGATGATGAAGCATGAGTAGGCTTAGCCTATCATGGGCCTTGGTACTTACACAACTTTAATTGGTCCATCCATAATGAGAGTGGATACATATCAGATGAGAGTGGTTATGATTCAAAAGACTCAATAGAGATATCCTATCTAGGATAAAGGAATTCACCCCAAAGCTTAGGGTAAGAGACTAATGCAAATGGATTCTTCATCAGTGACGAATAATATGAAGATGAGACAGATATGGCCTACTTAGGGCCAAGACACGAGCCTCTTGTATTGGGGCCGCATACCAATGCTAATGGTTTTTGGATAAGTGATGATGACTTTGAGAATGAAATCGAGATGGCCTATCTTGGGCCTCACAATTTACATCAAGTCAATGCATTAGTTGAGATAGAGGTAGAACTTCATACCATAGACCCTCATTTGTGGTTTTTAAGGAGACATGTTTTCTTAGCTACCATTCATTAGATGGTCAATACTCCTTCGCTTACATTTAGAGAGCGGTTAGAGCCTAATGATCCTATTATTTGGCATACTCATAGGTCAGATCCAGAGATTCCTTTTCCTCTAGAGCCTCATCATGAGTATAGAAGGGAAACCTCTGAGACAAGATTCCACCCATGTGGTCTTGGATATTTTTTTCCATCCATCAATACAATCTCCATCAATTTGACCACTCCACTTCATAACCCAGCTGATCCCACAAAACCATTATGTATTAATATGAAGGATATTTATTGGGATCATGCTGATTCACCTATAGATCCTAAGGATATTTTCTCTAATGAAGAGATATTACAACCATTCCATTTTGCAGTAGGCTATGCATACGATGTGTTCCATGCTGGTTTGGATCCTGAGTTAGTAGGACCTATAAATCTCGTTGATGACATCCACTTGATACCCATGCCCCACCAGTTGGAGGATGGGTCACATATGGCTATAGAAATAACTTTTGAGGTGGACATGAGTGATGATCCTACTCAACCAAAGAAAGTCAAGTTTGGAGAAAGTCTATCTCTAGAGGAACAAGCCATCATAATCCCTCTCCTTAAAGAGAGGCCAAATATCTTTGCTTGGACTTACAAAGACATGATAGGAATTGATCCAAATTTAGTGGTCCACAACCTCTCATTGGATCCCCTAAAGAAGCCAATCAAGCAAAAATTGAGAAAAATGCATCCAACCATCGCTTTGATGGTGAAGAACGAATTGCAAAAACTATTGGAGGTGATTTTCATAGTTCCCATCGAATATCCTAAATGGGTATCAAACATGGTGCCCATGGGAAAACCTAATGGAAGAGTGTGTATTTGCATAAATTTTAGAGACTTGAATAGGGCAACTCCAAAGGATTCATTCCCGTTTCCAAACATAGATGCTCTTGTTGATGCCATCGTAGGTCATGAGATGCTCTCCTTAATGGATGGTTTTTCTGGATACAATCAAATCTAGATTAAACCTGAAGACCAGCACAAGACTGCTTTCATTACTCCATGGGGAAATTTTTGTTACAAAGTGATGTCATTTGGTCTGAATAATGTTGGTGCAACATACCAATGGGCCATGACATACATATTCTAAAAATTACATGCACACACTATTGGAAGACTACATGGATGACTTGCTAGCCAAATATTTATTATGACAAGAACATGCTCAAGTCCTTACAAAGGTCTTTGATCGCCTCATAGAACATAATGTCAGATTGAATTCTAAGAAGTGCGTGTTTGGTGTAACTTCTGGTAAGATCTTAGGATTCATCGTTTCAAAGAGAGGCATCAAATTCGATCTTGCAAAAGTAAAAGCTATACTAGAAATGGCCACCCCTACCAACATTAGGGAGTTGAGAAGCCTACAAGGCAAGGTAGCATCAATAAAATGGTTCATCGCTCAATTGTCAGACAAGTGACAACCCATGAACCAATTGCTATGAAAGGATGTCCCATTTCATTGGGACGAAGAGTGCCAACAAGCCTTTGCAGAGATCAAAACATACCTAGAAACGTTGCCAGTATTTGCTCCACCAAGGCCAGACATACCATTCTTGTTATACATATTGGCTACTGATTTTGCTTTGGGCACCATGTTAGCCCAAAAGAATGCACAAAACAAAGAACAAGTCATATATTACATTAGTCACACTAGTGAGTTATAATATGGGATATGCGTACGTATAAAAGTTATGCTTAGTAGTGGTATTTTCAACCAAAATGTTGTGATACTACATGTTGAGTAGTACGACCTATGTTATATCCAAACAAAATCCTTTGCAGTACATGATGAACAAGACATATCACAATACGTGTATGGCAAAGTAGATCATGCTATTGATAGAATTTTATCTAGAGTTCATAAGTCAATGGTCCATCAAGGGATAAGTCATAGCAGATCAATTAGTAGAGGCACCTCTTTAGGATAGAAATACTCTCACCATAGAGCTAACTGATGATGCAGTATTCATATTATTAGACCCATCGAAACTCAAAGAACCTGAGAAAGAAAGAGACATGGCATTATTATTTGATGGTTCAAAATGCAAGCAATGGGATAGAGCAAGGATAGTATTTATCACACCACAGGGTGCTCCATTGCCCTTATCATTCAAACTAGACTTCCATTGCACAAACAACAACACAGAGTATGAGACGTTAATCTTGGGACTCCATACAACCATAACAATGGGCATTAAAATATTGAACATCTTTGGTGACTCCTTGCTTATAGTAAACCAATTCAAATACCTATTCCAATGCAGGTGCCCACTCTTGAAAGCTTATAAGGAACTTGTTGACACCTACCTAGCCCAGATAGAATGGTACGACATCAAGGTAATCCCTCGTACGTAGAATAGATTCATAGACACCATGGCATTATTGGGATCCTTAATCCCTCAAAATCCATATACTGACTTCACAACCATTCATGTGAAAGTGCCAAGGGATTTAATTGGATAGGTCGGAGCTTGTCCATTATTGGCACACTATGGAAAAATATTGTTGTGAGTATGTCAAGAGATGTGTCAAGTGTCAGTATCATGCAAATATCGCACACTTGCCATCATAAGCCCTACAACCCATCCAGGTAGAATGGCCCTTCTCGTAGTGGGGAATACACTTGATTGGAAAAATATCTCCCCTATATTCAAGTCGATACACATTCATCATAATGGCCACAAAGTATTTCACCAAATGGGTCAAAGCGATCCCCTTAACATCAACAAATGGACCAAGGATTGCAGAGTTTATACTCCACAATATCATAAGTCATTTTGGGGTCCCTTTGAAGATAATATCGGATAATGGACCATATTTCAAGAACAAAAATGTGTGTGCTTTAATAAAAAAATACCATATTCAACATAGTTTTTCAACACCATATTATCCACAAGCAAATGGGCAAGCATAAGCCTTAAACAAGACCATTATATCCATCTTGATGAATACGATGAAGGATAATCATAAGGATTGGCACTTACAATTGACTTTCGCATTGTGGGTATACAGGACTAGTGTGCAGACACCCACTAGGGAAACACTATTTTCACTTTTATATGGCACTAAGGCCATCATGCCCTTAGAATTAGAAATTCCAACATTGAGAGTAGCTTTGAAATATTTCATAAATGATGACACCGCACGACAAAGCTGCCTTGATTAGCTAATGCTTCTTGATGAATGCTGAGTCAATGCCTTGGAGCATTTCCACATTTATCAGAACCACCTTGCATGAGCATACAATAGTAAAGTACATTTGAGGGAATTCAAAGTTGGAGATCTTGTGCTCAAAGAAAACCAACAAAACTCAAACCTATCGCCACACTTGTGAGACAAATTTGTGATAAACTGGATAGGCCCATACATAATTTTAGAAAGGGTTTGATTTGGAGCATATCACCTTACATAATTGGATGGGGTTGAAGAGCTTGAACCTCTCAACATCATTCATTTGAAGGCATTTCACACATAAAATAGAAAAACATTCAA
Source organism: Wollemia nobilis (assembly GCA_028583015.1). NCBI lineage: Eukaryota > Viridiplantae > Streptophyta > Pinopsida > Araucariales > Araucariaceae > Wollemia > Wollemia nobilis. Next base: position 1,169,725 of record JAQPPZ010000331.1, on the reverse strand, counting down.
ATCTTCATAAAATCAAAAACATTCAAATATTCATAAAATCAAAAACATTCAAATATTCATAAAATCAAAAACATTCAAATATTCATAAAATAAAAAACATTCAAATATTCATAAAATCAAAAACATTCAAATATTCATAAAATAAAAAACATTCAAATATTCATAAAATAAAAAACATTCAAATATTCATAAAATAAAAAACATGGTCACTTAAATCATAAAAAAGCTCCAAAGGCATCTTTAAGCCCTTTGGTCAAATCAATCAAAAAGCTCCAAAGGCATCTTTAAGCCCTTTGGTCAAATCATAAAAGGCTCCAAAGGTATCTTTAAGTCCTTTGGTCAAATCATTAAAAGTCTCCAAGGGCATCTTTAAGCTCTTTGGTCAAATCATAAAAAGGCACCAAAGGCATCTTTCAGCCCTTTGGTCAAAACATAAAAGGCTCCAAAGGCATCTTTAAGCCCTTTGGTCAAATCGATCAAAAAGCTCCAAAGGCATCTTTAAGACCTTTGGTAAAATCATTAAAAGGCTCCAAATGCATCTTTAAGCCCTTTGGTCAAATCAATAAAAAATCTCCAAAGGCATCTTTAAGCCCTTTGGTCAAAACATAAAAGTCCCCAAAGGCACATTTAAGCCCTTTGGTCAAATAACAAAATGCAAAAACAATGCAAAAATAAAAAATACAAAAACATTTGCATCTTACATCCGCATTCACATAGTTGAATTTCATTATAACATAATATTCATTGCATTTCACATGTGTTATGATCACATTCTTACATACGATGCCACAGTTTGTATCTCAATCACAATAATCAAATCCACCTTCATCCATGCATCCATGTGAGTAACTGTGTTTCTCAACACAACAATGCCATGTTGCTATAAGAAACATACTGAGGTTTCCTAGTCATTCAACCATATCTAGTGGTCTTATTAGATTTTGTAGAAAGCCACCTTGATAAATAAAGAGGAAGGCCTAATTATGGTAAAACCTTGGATATTTAGGATCCCATCACTAATTGAAACACTAAAATCCTAGTTGGTACAAGGGAAATATGAAAATTACAAAAGTGGTCTAGGTTACCTTAAGCACACAATATTTTCATTACTTATCCCCTTGTGAAACTGGTTTAAGGGTGCTGAGAATTGGCAAAAGGACAAGGTCCGACCTATCCAATTAAATCCCTTGCTTTCATCAACAAAAGCAAAAATCTCGAAACAAAGCATAAATTCAAAACCTAGTTTTCAAAGTCATAGTTCAAAGCAAATAGTGATTATCATCACTACATAGACCCTTGCTCAAAAATAAAAAAATCAATCAAAATAAATAGTGATTCTCATCACTACATATAAGCAAGTATTCCAAATGAAATATAGAAAAGAAGGGAATGGAACTTGAATCCCTGGAATTATCAACATCATACAAAATTGGAAGGAGAAATCCTTATGTATGATGATATGTCTATTACACAAGCTTCTAGAATTTGTGTAGACCAATTTTTGAATGTTGATGAGCTAGCTTAGGTAACCCAAAACTGCATAGTGGTATAATCCAACTAATTCCAACATAAGGATAAGATGAACTCTCAAGGATCCCTGATATTAGAAATGGGTTGAAAGAATCCCGCCTGACATCTAAGGAAATACCTGAGCTCTATCTAAATATAATTATATGCACACATAGAGAATGAATATCCAGGTACATGGTGAAAAGCCTTATTTTCAAAAGTCTTGTATGGTCAATACACAGTTGCTTTTAGGGTAACTAGAGTGTTTGAAGTCTCAAGAGAGAAACCTCAAAAATTCCTACATAGCAACGAAATATATCATAAACCACATAATCAAATTTTTTTATGACCTATAAATTAGGGGGTATTAATAAAATAAACTAAAAACTGATCATATGTCAAAAATGATATTTAGACGGCCATTGATTATTTTATATCTTTTAAATTATAGAAGCTTATCCAGAAAATACATTCATTCCACATCACTACATCGCACATATGGATGGTTTAAAATAATTAATTCTTATTATTAGAATAATTATTTAACATTCATGATTGTTATACTTTCTGTGGTATCACCCATTATATTGTCAAAATCATAGCATATGCATTTCTTGTGTTTTAAGTGATTAAAACATACAAGTTCATTCACATTAGATTACACATTGCATACATCACATACATAACACATTGCGTATTACATGCACCATATCATCACTAAGTTAGATGCACACAATAAAATCAAAATCAAACATGCATTGAACAATAGACATTGCATTCATAAATACATAAATCATAACTCCTCCATTTACATCTAAAAATCACATCATAATCTACATATCCAAAAAATAATAAAATCCATCATTAGATCACTACATGATACATCATATCATATCATATCACAATAGTTAGATCATATATCATCTACATAAACACCCATATAAACATCCACATCATCATAAATATCATCTATCATATATCATATACATCAAATCATCATAATGCCATCATCACATATCATCATAAAACAAATAACAACAAAAACATAAGCAATAAATGATACACATAATGAGTCAGAACATAAAGGGGGTCATATAAATATGTGTGTCAAAAATATGGATGTACAAAATCACCCATAGGCTATAATCATATAGGTCAGGCAGACCTCAAAAATGATAAATCAAAGTGCATCATCAGTCAAACACAGGGCCTATGCCCCCAACATCATCGCCCCTTGTGGCTATGTCATGCGTAGAGTGATGTGACCCTACTGGTCTCTCTATGCGATTTTGAGTCCTTTGGCTAGGATGGGTGGAAGACTTCCCTGAGGTGGAGTGCCCACTGATCTATGAACCGACTGCACCTGGTGCCTCCTTAGGGATAATTATATGCCTCCTAAGATGCATTTGGAGAGAGGTGATGTGACCAACCTATCCCTGGATCTACCCCTCATACTCATCTAACAATGCTTGCAAGCATAAAATCTCTACCCCTGAGCCTATCGCTGGATCTACCCTGGAATCACCCTATAGAGTAGGAGGAACAACAAACTACATCTTAGTGGTACCACCCCCAATAGTAGCTTGAAAAGCCTAGATCTGTAGCGTGAGATTCTCTATGGTGGCATCCCGGTATGTTATGGTAGCATCTCGTTGTTGTACCTGGATCTTGGTCGACTAGAGCTCAGCATTGAAGTCATGCAACCATGCTCTTAAAGTAAAATATCTCTCCTCAGGGTCTATCTCCTCCTCATCATCCTTAGGAGCCTCCTACAACTCCGCTACCACCTACTCAGTTGGTTGGCCCTATTCCTCAGTAATGGATCAGACTTTACGCCCTAACGGATCTGCACCATCACCTTTGCCATCATCCTTGAGACCTAATCTACCATCACCATGCCACATTCGATCCCCCCACCACTAATAAAACACCTCTGTAACTCCCCCAACAACTCCTGGAGTAACCATTGGGGCATCCTCATATGATATTTCTATGATCCACGATGGAGGGAGATATCCATATGCTGTGAGGCACCTGTATAAAAATGGAACCAACGACACATCCTGTTGTAGCTCATACTAACGAAAAACATGGGAGTAGAATAAATACTCTCGAATGCCAACCTTACGGTCGATGAGCCATCTCTCACGTTGTGTCCTAGATGTGAAACTAGAAGGATCATCCCAAGTAGGGCACTCATGATATGTCCACTAGATGACATCTTCAACCTACAGCTTAGTGAAAGTATCAGTGTAGTGGAAAAGCTCCCCTGCATGAGGATGGATATTGCGTCCCTCATGCCACCGAGCCCATATAAAAACCTAGCAATGCATCCACTCCTCTATAACTATAATCTTGGCTAGAAGCCCTCTAGGGTGATCTACCTTGATATTCTCCCATCTCCAAACTCGTAAGAGCAAGTTGAAAGCAATACTGATGTGAACTAGTTAGTGGATATTGTATAACTCATCATAGCACTGGGCCAATAGTAACCTCCCCCATGCATAGATTATGGATGCCTCATTATCCATTAGGTATTGTACCATTACAAGGAGTCTCCATGAGAACCTCAAACCAAAGCAGTCTGGGATCAAGACGTTGCTGATAACCATCAACAACACTACATGCCTCGTCATGAAGACCTCTACCTCATACCACTACGAGATAGACACTCCCCCAGACTTGGTGTCCCTAAAGGCCTCTACAGAGTGCCCTATGAACACTTGAAGAAATATAGCTTCACAATCATTAGTGGTTGATGAGGTAATGGCCACTCCATAAAAAAGAATCTGAAAGATCCTATACACATCCTTCGACATAATAGTCATCTCGTCGGTAGTAAGGTGGAAAGTGTTGGTCCGAGGGTCCCACGAGTGGACCAAAACCATAAGGTAGGCCTGATATGACATGAGGTGAGGTAGCCTAGTGACATACTGAAGCCCATAGGACTTGAGCCAGGTCTATTCCATGTCATGCAATAGGGGTAGAACATCATTCATGAGCTTTGGGTCACAAGCCCGAGCATCGAGAATCTAAGAGCAAAAGAGAAATCAAAGCATAACTACAATGCATCTAAGGCATAAATCATAATAAAACATCAAAATGGTGCAAATAACGATGGGCTACTCTAAGTTCAAGAAAAAGAGTAATAAATGCACCTAAGTGTGCAAAACAAATAAAAAAAAAGTAAAAAAAACATGCAAAAAAATCACTTAATCATGCAAGAAAATTCAAAATTTTACTAAGGGTTCTTGGCTTCTATCGCCTACAATGGCCAAAAATCGACCATTGAAGCTGAGAGTGGCCAAGACCCAATGGTAAAAATTCTAACCGTTGGAATTCAAACTTGGACGCTCTAAGCAAAAATGGCCAAGCCAGAGGCCGAGCTGATCGCTTTGAGCTGCAGTGGCTGACGGGCGATGCAACAAAAGAATCTACTCTAGGCTGAAAATAACAAAAAAATTGAAAACAAGCAAAAAGGTGGCTAACCCACCACATAAAATTCTAAGCTAAGCCTAACTATGGGTTTAGTTCGTTACCAACAAGTTTAATGAGGTTCATTTACCGATTACTTAATGCGGTTCATTTTTACCAAAAAAAACAAGGTTAAGGTTTAGGAGAGTACCCAAGAATCTCTGGCTCCTCCACTCGATGACACGTCACCCTGAGCAACCATGATTCTCCAAGTTGTAGAAGCACTCTAATTTACAGAGGTCACTTTCACTCCAAAAGCTTTGAAAAGCAAAACTGATAGTTGACAAAAGTGAAAAATCAAAACCCTAAGTCATTTTTATATTATCCTAATTTTGCCTTGGCCACTACTGTCGTCAATGGCCCGCATTTCTTGGCCACTCAAGATGAGAGTGGCCATGACCAGGCATTTGGGGGTCGCTGGACTTGACATCGGCCAAGATCCTAGGAAAAAAAAAGCATAATTCTCTCCATAGGAAGCAAAAAAAACATCAAATAAGCACATTATGATGGTTCATAATCATCATAATGATCTAAATAATAGAAATAATTCACATAAAATCAAATTCTCGAGTAAGCCTCGTATTCAGTTACCTACTTTATTGACTCAATGATTGTAGTGACTTGCACTCCATGCAATTCGATGAGATGAGTAAGTTACCATAAGATTACTCGAGGTAAAACATTCATTTAGGAATTACGGTGGGCCTCCTTCAATCCCAAAGAAGACCAAGATGGTCGGACTGCTCCATGGGTGTGATAGAATCATCCTAATTCCCTTATGACATCAAAAATACTGAGCCAAAGTGATACAATATAAGCATAAATAGGATCATTCCTCCTAACTCCCTAAGAAGGCTATTGATAGTTGGATTGGACCACTCCCTAGGATAGGGATGGATGATCACCATAAACAATTGGAATCATACTTGGATGGGGGTCTTGCCCATTAAAAGAGAAAATTCTAGAAAGAGACCAAATTAGTCATATTGGTCAAGCGACTTGTCGCTTTATTCATTATCATTTCCTCACCAATTCATTGTGTGAGGAGGTAGTTCAAATATTCAAAATAATCATAGTCAAAATAAAAAAAATATCACTTGATCATATCAAAATTGTTTTCATCCTACGAATCTTTACATACAACAATTACAAAGTTTTCCTTTGTTTGTTGGGGTCATAAGTAAACTATGACATTATCAATTTGTAGCTCTCCTACCTATCGAAACTAATTATAGTAGCTGAAGCTACCCGATTGAGTCTGAGGAATGAGTGCAATTGAACATGTGCAAAGCCCTATGCTAAGTTAAGCCTTCCAAATATTTAAGCAATTATTCAAAGGATGCACACCATCTTACGTGATTGGACCTTCCAGCTTTGATCAGACTACTGATCATCATACACCCTACATACAGATCAGTTTACATTTTTTCTCAGCGTTGTGTTTTCCACACAACACATCACAAAAATGGGTATCTATAGACACCTAAAACATGTCATTTTTAGAACTACTTACATAGGAACTATAACTAAACCTTGAACATTCCAAGTATCAAAAGTTGCCCTCACCACTCATCTAGGGCATTCTAGGCCCATTACAACTTAGCCATTGTAAACTAGGGTAGCTAGACCTTGGTCGCTCAAGCTTAGAGCGACCAGACCTTAACCGCTACAAACAAAATTGACCAAATATTAGTCACTGTAGATGGTAGTGGCCAAGCCATAAAAATCATTTTGCCAAAAAAATGCCTAATTAGGGGTGGAAGTGGCAGTCTGCATGCAATAAATGTGAGCGAGAGTAGCTTTGCATTCCCCTTCACGACCAGTTCAAATGGAGGACTTGAGTCTGAATTTAGAATTTAGTTAACTGGTCTTTAAAAATAGAAAAGACAAAATATTCTCATGCTAACATCCACTATGCATGAGGGATTCAATCCCAGGGTTTGGAACATAGACCTAGGGTTTCAAACTTTATAAGGAGAAAACCTAAAAGCACTAGGGGACCTTCCTCGATCTTCTTCAATAAATTAAGGGGACCTTCCTGGACCTTATTGAACCAATTAAGGGGAATTTATGAGACCTTATTTGAACTTATTTCAATAAAAGAGAGGGAAAATCATACATCAAAACTTTGAACAGGTTGGATCATTAAGGAGAGCTTCTAGAGACTTGGAGAGCTTCCCTTGGAGATCGATTCTTGTAGCAGAGCCCTGTCGGATTGGAGGGCAAATATGAAACCATAAGGTAATAATTTTAACATTAGTAGCATACTTGAGCCCATAGCCGTAGGATCAATAGAGAGAGATTTCACCTTAGCGGCCGCTATTGTAGATAGTGGCCCGCATCCTAGTCTAGGGTTTTAGGTGCTAGTTTATTTCATTTTTCTTTTTATTTCATTTTATTAGCATAAGATTTATTTAATTTATTCACTTGCATAGTACTAGTTTCATTGCATTTATTGAGCTTATTCATTGCTAACAACCTCATCCGGAGAGGTAATCTTGGACATCTAAGTGTGTGTTGTTATTTCATTTCTTACAGGGCCATAGGTGCATCTACAAAATACAAAGCAAGAGGATCCCTCTAGGAAATAGACATGGAGAAGGAGGCATTTGTAAGCCCTCATAAATTTCTATGTGCTTCACCAGGAAGCCTTTTATAAGCATGCCACCCCTGTGCGAGGGAGATATTTTATACATTTGTTGCCCTCCTTATGTAAAATCATGTATCAAACGAAGGGTATCCTTTAGAGGGATTTATATGTAATCAAACCATGGAAATATCAATACAAGAGCATTCATTCATTTATTTCTTCACATTCTAGTTATGTCTTCTTTTACACCTTTCATTTAAGATGCATGCTTAAAACATTAATGGATTCAATTAAATCACAAGTAGGAAAGGTTAGCGGGGCCGGTGCACCGCTTCCCTAGGTTCGCTACAACAAAAGCATCTACCCTAGGCCAAAAATAACAAAAAAATTGAAAACAAGCAAAAAGGTGGCTAACACACCACATAAAATTCTAAGCTAAGCCTAACTGCAAGTTTAGTTTGTTACCAGCAAGCTGAATGAGGTTCATTTACCGATTACTTAATGCAGTTTATTTTTACCCAAACAAAAAAAAACAAGCCATTATTCTCCAATTCGTAGAAGCACTCAAAGTTTCAGACGTTGCTTTCACTCCAAAAGCTTTGAAAAGCAAAACTGACAACTGACAAAAGTGAAAAGTCAAAACCCTAGGTCATTTTTATATTATCCTAATTTTACTTAGTTATTGTTGTCATCAACAACCCACATTTTTTGGCCACTCAAGACGAGAGCGGCCATGACCAGGCATTTGGGGGTCGCTAGACCTAACAATGGCCAAGATCTTAGGCAAAAACAAGTAAATTCTCTCCATGGTAAGCAACAAAAACATCAAATAAGAAAATTATGATGGTTCATAATCATCATAATGATCTAAATAATAGAAAGAATTCACATAAAAGTAAATTCTTGAGTAAGCCCCGTATTCAGTTACCTACTCTATGGACTCAATGATTATAGCGACTTGCACTCCATACAATTTGATGAGATGAGTAAGTTACCATAATATTACTTAGGGTAAAACATTCATTTAGGAATTACGGTGGGCCTCCTTCAATCCTGAAGAATACCAATATGGTCGGATTGCTCCATGGGTGTGATAGAATCATCCTAATTCCTTATGACATTAAAAATACTAAGCCAAAGTGATACAATATAAGCATAAATATGATCATTCCTCCTAACTCTCTAAGAAGGCTATTGATAGTTGGACTGCTTCCTGGGATAGGGATGTATAATCGCCATAAATAATTGGAATCACACTTGGATGAGGGTCTCACCCATTAAAAGAGAAAATGCTAGAAAGGGACCAAATTAGTCATATTGGTCAAGCGACTTGTCACTTTATTCATTGTCATTTCCTCACAAATTCATTGTGTGAGGAGGTAGTTCAAATATTCAAAATAATCATAGCCAAAATCAACAAAATATCACTTGATCGTATCAAAATCATGTTCATCCTATGAATAATTACATACAACAATTACAAAGTTTCACTTTGTTTGTTGGGGTCATAAGCAAACTGTGATATTATAAATTTGTAGCTCTCCTATTGATCGAAACTGATTGTAGAAGTTGAAGCTACCCGATTGAGTCTAAGGAATGAGTGCAATTGAACATGTGCAAAGCCTTGTGCTAAGTTAAGCCTTCCAAACATTGAAACAATGATTCAAAGGATGCACATCATCTTGCATGATTGGGCCATACAAATTTTATCATACTATTGATCATCATACACCCTACATATGGATCAGTCTACGTTAGTGCTCAGCGTTGTGTTTTCCACACAGTGCATCACAAAAGGGGCATATGTAGACACCTAAAACATGTCATGTTTAGGAGAACTACTTACATAGGCACATTCATAGGCCATATAACTAAACCTTGAAATTTCCAAGTATCAAAAGTGGTCCTCACCACTCATCTGGGGCATTCTAGGCCCATTACAACTTAGCCGCTATAAATCGGGTGGCTGGACCTTGGCCACTCAAGATGAGAGTGGCCAGACCTTAGCCACTACAGATGATAGTGGCCAAATATTAGTCACTACAAATGACAACGGATAAACCATAAAAAGTATTTTTCTAACAAACATGCCTAATCAGGGGTAGAAGTGGTAGTCTGCATGCAATAAGGGTGATCGGGAGTAACTTTGCATTCCCCTTCATGACCAGTTCACATGGAGGACTTGAGTATGAATTTAGACTTTATTTAACTGGTATTTAAACATAGAAAAGACAAAATATTCTCATGCTAACATCCACTACGCATGAGGGATTCAATCCTATTGTTTTGAACATAGACCTAGGGTTTCACACTTTATAAGGATTAAACCTAAAAGCACTAGGGGAACTTCTTGGACCTTCTTGAATCAATTAAAGGGACCTTCCTGGACCTTATGGAATCAATTAATGGGACTTTATAAGACCTTATTTGACCTTCTTTCAATCAAAGAGAGAGAGGGAAAATCATACATCAAAACTTTGAACAGGTCGGATCATTGAGGAGAGCTTCTAAAGACTTGGAGAGATTCCCTTGGAGATCGATTATTGTAGCAGATATCAAAAAATCAAAACCCATAAGGTAATCATTTTAACATTAGTAGCATACTTGAGCCCATAACCGTTGGATCAATAGAGAGAGATCTCACCTTAGCGATCGCTATCTTAGACAGTACCACGCAACCTAGTCTAGGGTTTGAGGTGCTAGTTTCTTTCATTTCATTAGCATAAGATTTATTTTATTTATTCACTTGCGTAGTACTAGTATCATTGCATTTATTAAGCTTATTCATTGCTAACAACCTCATCCGGGGAGGCAATATCAAACATCTAAGCGTGTGTTGTTGTTTCATTGCTTACAGGGCCACACGTGCATCTACAACATATGAAGCAAGAGGATCCCTATAGGAAATAGACCTGGAGAAGGAGACATCTATAAGCCCTCATACATTTATCTATGCATCATCGAGAATCCTTTTATAAGCATGCCACCCCTGTGCGAGGGGGATATTTTATACATCTGTTGACCTCCTTGTGTAAAATCATGTATCAAACGAAGGGTATCCCTTAGAGGGATTTATATGTAATCAGGCCATGGAAATATAAATACAAGAGCATTCATTCATTTATTTCTTTGCATTCTGGTTATGTCTTCTTTTATGTCTTTCATTTAATATGCATGCTTAAAACATTAATAGATTCAATTAAATCACAAGTAGTAAAGGTCAGCAGGGCTAGCGTGCTGCTTCCCCAGGGTCACTACAAATTATCTTTGATAGGGATTCTAGGTTATTTCCAAGTTTTGGTAGGATCTCCATAATCCAAGTGGCACAACTCTAAATATAAGTTTTGCATATCATCCTAAAATTGATGGACAGATAGAAAGGGTTAACCAAATTCTGGAAGATATGTTATGCATGTATTGCATGGACTAGAAGTTTCATTGGGAAGACTATTTGTATCTGGTTGAGTTTGCTTATAATAATATCTATCATTACTCCTTGAATATGGTCCCTTTCGAATCCTTGTATGGCAGATGGTGCAGGATTCCGTTATATTGGGATAATCCAAAGGTTGTCATTAGGTCAAAAATGGTTAAAATAATGGAAGAGGAGCTAGGAATAATATGACAAAGGCTCAAGGAAGCCATGAATAGATAGAAGAGTTATGCATATTTGAAAAGAACACCTAGGGAATTCTATATTGGTGAAAGAGTGTTTCTAAGTGTAAAACCTAAGAAGATTGCCTTTAAATCAACAAAACTAGATCCTATATTTGTTGGACCATTTGAGATTGTGGAGAAAATAATTCGGATAGCCTATCAGCTTGAATTACCACCTAACTTGTCAAAGATCCATAATAATTTTCATGTATCCCTACTTAGGAGATATATTGCTTATCTTGATCATGTGTTAAATGTTTCTAATTTATCAATGGAAGATCTGACAACCTTTGAAGTGAAAATTGTGAAGATGTTGGAATTTCATTCCAAGACAATGAGGAAATGAAATATTGATAAGTGTAGGGTCTAGTGGGACCAGTATTCTGACAAGAAATCCACTTGGGAAAAAATGGAAGAAATGAAAAGGCATTTTCCTTATCTAATTGATGATGTTATGTAATAATACAGGTTGAACTACATACCACTTGTGAAAAGTGGAGACTATGCAAAAACTATGTTTTATTGACTTTTATATAATATTACAGGAAAACACACAGGAATATGTTTAATCTAAGGGGGGATTATGTCACATCCTACCTTGGAAGAACTCTTTTAAGATGTTATTTGTATATTGATAGATGAATTTAATGCTTTATATATTTGTAGTATGTTTGTTTATGTCAAGAGAAAATGATGTTGTGTTGCATTACTTGATTGCAGGAACATGTATTCTCGTAGGTGGAATATTGACCACCAGATATGATAAGGGAAATGATGACAATGAAAACTCAACAGGTAAGTCTCATGTTCACATTATCACTATTCTCCTTCACGATGGGCAGTGATAATTGATATTTATTCTAAAATACCCACCCACTTAAAGGAAAAATGATTATGGAGAATAATGAGCATGCATCGATTGCTTGTGTATGCCAATTGTATGATATATATTTAATTGCAAAACTAGTTTGTATGAGATTGGCATATTTGAATCTTACCTTAAAAATGCACACTAAGTAATGGTTTGTACCTTACAAATTATTTTAAAAATATTTTATGCATTTGACAAATGCCATGCAATTTATTATGATTTTGTGAAATTATTAAAATGAACAATTTCTAAAGTAAAAGTTTAATTTTATGAATATCCTTATTAACATAATTTCATCCATGTTAAGAAAAATAATTAGGTAGATTGTTCTCCTACCAATTTTTCCAATTATGATTGGACCAAAATAATAAAAATATTTTATTTACTTAAAAGGATTTTCTCTTACTCCACATGTCTGCCTTAGAATGGTTAAATTGGTAGTAGAGATTCCTCCTTTATCTCATTCTTAAACCACCCATATGTCAAACAGTAATAGTTGACTTAAGTATGGTAGACACAAGAAAATTGAGACACCCTTCTAAAAAATTGCTCATAGGGGAGAAAAAAAAATAATGAAAGATAATAAAATGGCATATTTATTGCCTAGAGAAAGTAGAGTTATAAATTGCCATAGAAGTTTAAATAATAGAGGGGGAGGAAGTCTAGAAGGAGGAGTAATAAAGAGTAGAGGGTACACAAATCAAGTAGGATCACCTTGCAAGAGTCCAAGTGGGGACTTTCCTTCTCACATTTTGCTTCAAAAATATTTGTGATTGGATATCATGTGGCTAGTTTAATAATTCTTCCACTTTTCTCTATTCGAATTATTTATTTTACTATATATTGGTTTTGTGTATCATCACTTTGCTATACATATTTTTCATGTGGTTTAAGTCTATGTATACTTTAATTGTACATTGCAACTAGACTTGATAGTATAAACTACACATTGTGTACCTTGAGATGATGATAGTAGTGGTTACAATTTCGTTGATTACATTAATAAAAGTATTTTACCAAAACCTTGGGTATTAGAGACTTATAATTACAAATATTTTAAACTTATTTGGAATTACATTGGCTGTCATTTGAAGCTATCTATGATAGTGCTATCATAAAAGCCATAAAATTCAATCATGACTATCACTCTGATCATCCAAAATGACCCCTCTATTGGCATATATACCTGTCAAGTATTGTCTGAGGGAGCTACCAGAATGCCTGTGATTCATAGCTAGCACTAGTGCTCACCTTCATCAGTGATAGACTACCTTATTCAAGGACAAAATCAACTTTGTAATGAAATATTATGCTGCTTCAGGTCATAAGAGACAATACATCTTCTATGTCAAGAACTTATTTTAAGTGAGAAGTCACTTGCATTTGGTAATATTTAAGTGCACTTAGATCTCCTTTTTTGCATGTATTTATTTCCATAAAGTTGAAGACCTTTGGGAATTGAATGTAGATTAGTTTCCAAAACCCTCGTGTCATATAGAACTACCTTCTGCCTAGGATTAAGTTGGTATTGAACACATTGTCCATTGGTGCTCACAATATAAATCATGTTTTACTGATACCCAGTTCCTGGATAAAAGAGAACGATTCAATTTGTGGAATAAATTACTACACTATGAAGGGATTCAAGCATTGCTACAAAATTTTACTATGTGTAGAATTGAAACAATCACCCGAATTATGAATCCAATGTTATTAGTACACCCTAATCAAGAAATTCTCTTCTCCCCATATATCGAGATATTTTTCTTGTTTACCAAACCAGATAGGGAGATAGTTTGTGTTATAATTCGATAATTTGAGATTTTATTGTCAAACTATGAATACCTTTGCATATGTTTCAAGAAAAATCTATACAATCAACCCATTTGCATATTTTAAAGATACGAATAATAAATTTAATAGATAGAATCTCTATGATGAAACCTCTTTGACTTCAATTTTGTAAATCTAGCTCCTTTTTGTTTGCAATCAAACCGTCTTCTGGGGATTACTTGTATCACCGACATAAATAGAAATAAATATAGCCAACACCCTTGTCTAAGCAGTAAATATTCTATATTTTGAAAATGGTGTTCAAATTTGGATAAATCAGGTATACCGATCTAAGGAAATATGTTGAGGGCAAACTGTTTGGATGGTCATATCATCACGTAATAAATTAATCATAGCTTGATACCTCACTATGATGAAATATAAGTTTTGGTTTGCTTAATGCCCTTATAAATTAATAGAATTATTATTTGGTTTGGTAATGCATTGATATCCATATGAATTTTAGATATAAAGTGACCGATCTAATTATTCCTTCATATATTTTCTTTGTAAATGTTAATTTCTCAATTTTATATTAGAGTTGAATGATTATATATAGAATAAAAAAATATTGGGTTTTATTAATGATTTTTTTAGAAATCAAATGATATTGGGATTTCTTATTAATTTTGTAAAATTATAGAAATAAAATGATTTTGGATGATGTTGGCTAGAGATTTGAAACCAACTAGATAATTATTTGGAATGAACAAATGGAAAATTATAGGTTCTTGTATACAAATTTCTACGTTATCTTATTGTTGGTCACAAATCTGCCACAGGAAAGGATTTTATACGTATACGTGCCCTAGACTTGGCCAACATTGAAAGGTCGAGAGAAAGAGAAGTCTCCCGGGCCAATCTCCAGAGAGGGCTGGCTCCCAAACTAATCTAAACTGGTTTTGAAGATAAGGATGCAGGAAAGAAATGGGAAATAACAGAAAGAAAGGGAAATAACAAGAAAGAGATGGAAATATGGCCACAGGCCGAAGTGTATAATTTGGGGCAGACTAACAGCAAGAATTCCACCAAGTTTTATGACAACATCTAATAAAGGGAAAGCAACAGAATTGAACTCACACCTTTGTCGAGATAACCTCCAGATCGCATTTCAAAATATACTCACTAACCAACAACGTTCGAATTCAGAATGCAGAATTCAAAACCTAACAGCAAGAGCATGAGCATAAATAGAAATGACTTTTAAAACAGAGGGACATCACACACATAAGAATGCTTGCAAATTTCAGAAGCCGAGTCACTTCTATTGATGCGGAGAACTTAGAGAGTTTCCTTGTAAAAATGTCTAACCTCCTTTGCTTTAGATATACATGAATATTTATAGAGGTCTTCCCTCTCTCTTTTGCATCACAGCATTTAAAACATACAACAGATTTCAAAGAAGAGGTCCGCAAAATATGCACTTGAAAAGAGAGAACCATCACCCTTAATCTGCCTCAGAGAAATGACAGTCCCTGTTTTTATGGATCAAAACTAAAAATCAAATAGAAACAAGGGACCATATTTCTTCATTAAATGACCATTCTCGGGGCATGCAGGAGATCATGAACAGGAGCTTTCAATACTGGAGGCGTCTTTAATTTTGGTGGCATCGAAAACTGCCTCGTGTTCTTCTATCTTGCGCACATCGGTAATCAACAACATTTAATCTTTGAGCCTCTTTGACCATGATCTCACAATCCGTTGGAGAGCTTTTACTTGATCCTTATCTTCTCTTCATGTTCTCCTATGCAATCTTGAAGGAAAATGCAAACAAAATTGTATCGGGCCTTTGTTATTGCTTTTGTCACGAAAATGTGACAGGTCACGAAAATGTGACATGTCACGAAATCGTGACACTTTTACCTTGTTGTCTTCTCTCTCTGCCACCAGTCATGAAAATGCGACATGTCGCGAAATCGCGACATCTTCTCTTAGTTTAGCTTTGTCTTCCTGACATGTCACGAAATCGTGACATTCTCCTTTGTTTGGGCTTCTTTCCTCAACATGTCACGAAATCGTGACATTTTCCTTCGCCTGCCTTCTTCGCTACTCCAAGTCACGAAAACTCACCATGTCGCGAAATCGTGACATCTTTTTCCTTCTGTGTCCTTTTCTTCTGTATACCCACGAAACTACAACATGTCATGAAATCGTGACATCTTTCTCTTCCTTGGCCTTCATCTTCCTGCAAGGAGCGAAAATGGGACATGTCACGAAATCATGATAGTCCGTACTTAGCATTGTCTTTCGAGCTCCTTCATCGTGAAAACATGACATGTCGCGATATCACGACAATTTTTGTTTGCCTTGTACTTGTCAACTTTCATTTCACAAAAACGTGATAGGTCACGAAAATGCGACATGTCATGAAATCATGACATTTTTTCCATTTGGTTCTTTCATCTTTAAAATGAATCGCACATGTCTGAAATATGACATTTTTTCCTTGCTTTCTAAATGAATGTCATGAAATCATGACATTTTTCTTGCCCTTCTGCCCTGACATGTCATGAAATCGTGACAATTTCTTGCCTTCTTTGTTGTTGTCGCTTCCTGTCGCGATATCGCGACAAGTTTCTCTTGCTTGACTTCATCTTCAAAAATGTCATGAAATCGTGACATCTTTCTTGCCTTGTGTTTATCTTCAACTCTTCCACGATAACGCGACATGTCGCGATATCACGCCAGTCCGTACCATTTGCTCCTTTCTCGCTTTTCTGTCGTGATATCATGACATTTTTCATTGACATTGCCCTTTGCTGCTTTATGTCATGATATCATGACATTTTCTATCATTCTGCTCTGTGGCCACCGCAAGTCATGAAAACGTGACATGTCACGATATCGCGACAACTTTTCATTTAGTTCTCCCTCACCGCAACAAGTCACGAAACTCCAACATGTCGCGATATCGTGACAGTTTGACTTCTTTGCTTTCGTTGACTGTTTTGACCGTGAAAATGTGATAGGTCATGAAAATGCGACATGTCGCGATATCGCGACATTTTCTTTACTTAGCTGATTTCTGCATTTGGCGTCGCAAAACTGCGACAGGTCACGATATCGTGACATGTTACAGTTACTTTTCTCTAATACAAAACTTATAGATATTTTTACATTTTCCTTAAAAAGAATTAGTATCTCTACAACTTGGCATTCTTTTACATGAACAACAACAACAAAAACAATGTGGCAAAAATGCCAACATTCTTGGTGGCTCATGGGGTATACAGTTCTGTTGTATGCATGAACCTCAGGCCTTTATCCATTGGGCAACAGAGTCAAGAAACTGGAGGAGCAGAAAGAACTAGTGCTGGTTGATGCTGGACGTCTCTGCAGGCTACTGCAACAAGCTCTTGCTGGTACTCGGCTCTAAAAAATAGGACCTTCAACAAAAATTTGTGGAAGAACAGAACTTCCTTTATTTCTTTAGAACTACTGCACTTTGCCTAGCTCGGATGAGTTGGGTAATCACCAGGTGTTGTGCAAGGATCTCCATGGCAGTAGTGAAAAGCACTTGAATTGCAAAAATGGAAATGAATGGAGTGATGACTAGCAGATGTGCAGGCCGTGGAATGGGAATGGGGAATGATGGAATGGTGGAAGATGGAGGAGTAGAAGTGGTAGATATAGCAATAGGGTGCTATTGTGCTACCAGCTACTGGGATGCTATGAAATAGATAATGAAATGGAAGTGGATGGAATGGAGATGGTAGTAGGAACTGTGGTTGTGATGAAGTACTCACAAGACAAAGGACTAGAAGAAAGGGAAAGTAGAAATGGGAACATCAGAGAGGGGAGTAGAAACAACAGCAGTGGCTTGATTATGTATAGAGGAACAAGGAGTAAAAGGGGAAGGGAATGAAAATGAGGAAGTGGAGAAAGAAGTAGAGGAAAGCCACTAACTGCTGGGAAGGAAAAGAAAAAAAGAGAAAAAGAAACATACTTGCGGGCTCGCGTGCAAAAAGAGCCGAAGTTAATTTTTTTTTTTTTATATGTACAAGGTAACCCCCGAATTAGCTATGAACTCTCGGGAGAGACACGTACCCAAACATGGCTCTATGATCTCCTGGATCCCAGACCTTGGACAGACACTCAGTGGTCTCCTGATTGATAATCAGCTCGGAGTCACCAAAGATTTGCAACTGTCGCGTTCCAAGTGTCTCAGCCGTCTTGAAACCTAAGCATAAAGCCTCATCCTCTACGGTATTATCTGTGCAGCTCCAGGTCAAAGTACAAGAAGGTAATACTAGAACAGTCCCAGTGCCAGCGCCATTTCTGCATTGTGCTCCATCGAAATAGAGCTGATCTTGACTTCCATCATTCTGTTCTTGAGCCTTTTCAGTCTTGAGAATAGAATAACAACCAATCTCAGTTTCCACCATGGCATTAAAATCGAGCATTGAAAACTCATCCTCCAAGCAAAGCTCATCCAGGACTTTACCCATCAAATCAGGATCTTCCAATTCCTCAGTTATCATATGAACAGAATGTTTGGATCTTTCTTCTTCTCCCATCTTCTCTACATGAAAAGTAGAAGGCTTCTTATTGTAGATCCGGACTCTTCTTCCTTTGAAAGGAATCTCCAAGTGAGAATAATCTAGAGAAAGGTAGCCTCCCAGCTTAGCAGTGAATTCTCTTGACAAACACATACTAAAATATGGTTCCAAATCGACCACAACTATCTCCTGAATTATTGTAATCTGAGGCATACTATGTAGAGCAATAGGAACATCCTTGATTACACCCACTATTTTCATGGGAGTCCCATCCAACTGCAAGACACCAGGGCTACTTCTTGTATACTCCATACCCATGACTTCACAAACTGCCTTTGGCATGACAGTTGTCGCAGCACCAGAATCAATCATGCAGTTGTGCACTATCCAACCCTCCATCCTGAGTGACAAATAAAATGGGGGTGGTCTATTTTTTCCAGTGGCTGAAGTAGTTAATGTTTGAGCAAAAATCGTCTGGGTAGGATTCTTCTCACTATCTTTCATAGACTTCAATGATTCTTGTAACAGATCAACTTGCCCAGGTAATTGTAATGCATCATAGAGACTAACCTTGGCTGGAATCTTCTTCAATTCTTCGACAATATTGTATGCAGATGCACCAGACTCCCTCTTTTCATTAATGTCTTCATATTTGCTCCGATATTGCTGAGTGGCTTCTACCCTCAGTATTTTAGTCAAAGATGGGTACTTGAGCTTTTCTCTGGCTCGGTCCTCTGTTTCAGCTCTTGCTTGCGAAGCTGAGGCTTTTTCTTGCAATCTTTCCTTTGCTCGTGGTGGCAAAAGATCTTTCAACAGAACAGGTGAATCTGGCTTTGGTACTAAAATAGGAGCTTTCACTTGTACTTGTTTCTTCTCATTCTGCATCTTTGGATCAGTCGGTACCCTTAATGGTTCCATCTCTGCTGGATCTACAGTGACTGGCTTCTTCCCAGTTCTCATGAGAACTGAGACTTGTTCTTTAGATGGAACCATAAAATTATGATCTACCTCAAAAATCATATTAACTTGTCCTCCAGAAGAGCTTGCGGCCAATGTTTGCACATAGTTCAGATGAACCATACAAGTGTCTTCACCGTGTGGATCATTACATGTAGAGCACCAATATGTTCTTTCTGCAGGGCCAGCTTCCTCATTCATCAACACAGTCAGGTTCTTTTCAGGCACTTTACTTGTTGAAGCCACTTGTTCTCTAGTGATCGACGGAGGTTGAAATCTCCTGGGTTGGAAATCTCTCTCAGCCTGCTTTCTTTCAAGAACTGTGATTTTATTTCCCATCGCTCTTATAGCTGAATTAGCCGATTGTACCTCTTGTAATAGGATTGTGAAAGGATCAGGATTTGAGGGCACAGGAGGTGCCGGTAGAGGTAGAGGTGCTGGCGGTGCAGGCAATGCTGGGAATGAAGTGGGAGCTGGTAATTGCGGAATGATTGGTGCAGGCAACTGTGGAATAGTTGGAGCAAGGAGCTAGGGAACTGGAATGGGTGCGATCTGAGGTGCACTTGAGCTCCATGATGGAATAGGATACATGGAAGGCATAGGCTATGAAAATGAACCAGAATACAAATGCTTAGGAAGATCAGGTAAGATGGGCATTGTTACCTTTGGAGGAAGCCTACCTATGGCAATCAAGTCAGCTTCCACCTTTTGCGCTTGTTCGAACAGCTCTGGAAATGTAGTCACGTTGGACTGCCGGACAGCCAAGCCGATGTCTGTGTTAAAGGCTCTGAGATAATAAAATGCAGCTAGCTCATGAGCGGGCCGAAGACCATCAAGAATTCTCTACCAGCTTCTGGTAAATCTGACATTGAAGTCGGCTATCTCCTCCTGCGGGTGCCTTTGAATTGCATTAAATTGATGCAACAAGGAGTATGGATCAGCTTGTTCATGAAAGTTTTTGACTAACAGTTCTCCTAATTGATCCCATGATGCAATGGTGCCTGGTTGCAACGTTCGGTACCAATACAACAATTTCCCTCTCAGTGATAACACCAACAATTTTACCATCACGTCTTCGTCGGTTATGTCATGGATAGCCGCCAAAGAGGCTACATCGTTAATATGCTCATAAGCAGTTTTACCAGTACCATCATAGGTCGACAAAGCTTTCAAAGCAGCTTGAGGGACTTGATTCTGTGCCGGTAAATTCAAGGCTCCCGAATCATTCCATGTCGAGAACTTCCTTGGTGGAGGATGTTGGGCCATTTGGACTGGTGCGTATGGCTGTAGAGGTGGAAAACTAGTAGCAGTACTAGATGAATTTGAAGGAACAGAGAACACACCAACAATTTGTGAGGATGTTGCAGAGGATATAAGTGGTGGGGAGACCAACTTAGGGTGTTCGCTTAATCTTTGGTTGTCAAGTTCAAAAAACTCAATGGGATTTTTAGATTTTTTGGCCTTCGATCTTGTGATCATGAAGTACAACTCTCACTGTATCCACGTTCGGAGGCTTCTGGGTAGTGCTGAGTCACCAAATGTTCTAATTATACAGCATGAAGGTGAACATTAAACCTTAATACTATTGGAAGTGAAACTTTCAGTGTCCCACCGGGCATGCCAAAAACTGTTGGCACAGGTGGGTTTGTCAAGTTGAAATAATGCTTGTCCCACCGATTATGGATCTGTTGGAGACAGAAATAGTCTGTCCCACCGGGCGTGCCAAAAATTGTTGGTCACAAATCTGCCACAGGAAAGGATTTTATACGTATACGCACCCTAGACTTGGCCAACATTGAAAGGCCGAGAGAAAGAGAAGTCTCCCGGGCCAATCTCTAGAGAGGGCTGGCTCCCAAACTAATCTAAACTGGTTTTGAAGATAAGGATGCAGGAAAGAAATGGGAAATAATAGAAAGAAAGGGAAATAACAAGAAAGAGATGGAAATATGGCCACAGGCCGAAGTGTATAATTTGGGGCAGACTAACAACAAGAATTCCACCAAGTTTTATGACAACATCTAATAAAGGGAAAGCAACAGAATTGAACTCACACCTTTGTCGAGATAACCTCCAGATCGCATTTCAAAATATACTCACTAACCAGCAACGTTCGAATTCAGAATGCAGAATTCAAAACCTAACAGCAAGAGCATGAGCATAAATAGAAATGACTTTTAAAATAGAGGGACATCACACACATAAGAATGCTTGCAAATTTCAGAAGCCGAGTCTCTTCTATTGATGCAGAGAACTTAGAGAGTTTCCTTGCAAAAATGTCTAACCTTTTTTGCTTTAGATATACATGAATATTTATAGAGGTCTTCCCTCTCTCTTTTGCATCACAACATTTAAAACATACAACAGATTTCAAAGAAGAGGTCCACAAAATATGCACTTGAAAAGAGAGAACCATCACCCTTAATCTGCCTCGGAGAAATGACAGTCCCTATTTTTATGGATCAAAACTGAAAATCAAACAAAAACAAGGGACCATATTTCTTCATTAAATGACCATTCTCGGGGCATGCAGGAGATCACGAACAGGAGCTTTCAATACTGGAGGCATCTTTAATTTTGGTGGCATCGAAAACTGCCTCAGGTTCTTCTATCTTGCGCACATCGGTAATCAACAACATTTAATCTTTGAGCCTCTTTGACCACGATCTCAAAATCAGTTGGAGAGCTTTTACTTGATCCTTATCTTCTCCTCACGCTCTCCTATGCAATCTTGAAGGAAAATGCAAACAGAACTGTATCGGGCCTTTGTTATTGCTTTTGTCACAAAAATGTGACAGGTCACAAAAATGTGACATGTCGCGAAATCGTGACACTTTTACCTTACTGTCTTCTCTTTCTACCACCAGTCGTGAAAATGCGACATGTCGCGAAATCATGACATCTTCTCTTAGTTTAGCTTTGTCTTCCTGACATGTCATGAAATCGTGACATTCTCCTTTGTTTGGGCTTCTTTCCTCAACATGTCACGAAATCGTGACATTTTCCTTCGCCTGCCTTCTTCGCTACTCCAAGTCACGAAAACTCACCATGTCGCGAAATCATGACATGTCACGAAATCATGACATCTTCTTCCTTCTATGTCCTTTTCTTCTGTATACCCACGAAACTGCAACATGTCACGAAATCGTGACATCTTTCTCTTCCTTGGCCTTCATCTTCTTGCAAGGAGCGAAAATGGGACATGTCGCGAAATCGTGACAGTCCGTACTTAGCATTGTCTTTCGAGCTCCTTCATCACGAAAACGTGACATGTCATGATATCGCGACAATTTTTGTTTGCCTTGTACTTGTCAACTTTTGTTTCGCGAAAATGCGACAGGTCACAAAAATGTGACATGTCACGAAATCGTGACGTTTTTTCCATTTGGTTCTTTCATCTTCAACAAGTCATGAAATCATGACATGTTTTTTCCAGTTGGCTTTATCCCCACAATATGTCACGAAATTGTGATATTTTCGCCAGTTGGCTTTATCTCCACAATATGTCACAAAATCATGACAATTTGCTGCACTTTGCCCTTTTGCCCTGACATGTGAAATAGCAACAATTCCTTGCCTTCTTTGTCATTGCTGCTTCCTGTCACGATATCATGACAAGTTTCTCTTGCTTGACTTCATTTGAAAAAATGTCATGATATCGCAAGGAGCACCAACCCCTGATGCCAAGTACCAACTTGGACTTCAATTCTGAAACTAGAAGATTGATAGTAAGATACCTTTGTTTTTGCTAGACTTTGACTATTGTTCTTCACCTTTGCTTTCTCTGCACACTCTGCTTTCTCTACACAATCACTTTGCACACTCTGCTTCACTACAATCGAACTTCACGATTGTATTCTCCCTTTTGTGCACTCTGTTTTCTTAGAAAAATTCACACTTAGCATGATTCGATACGACTTGCTCTCTACGCACATCGACCGTATCTCCCTCACTTCAACAACTTGAAATATACAAATAGCCCTCCTTTTATAACAAAATTTTTGTGATGAAAACCCTAATCTTAGTCGGTTGTAAACCCTAATCTTTGTCAGCTTTCATGACACTGTAAACCCTAATTTTAGTCGGTTGTCAACCCAAATCTTAGTCTACTATCATTGGTCTTCGTCGGCTTCAACTTAACTATGAAAATACAACATGTCACAATATCACGACACTTTCTCTTTCTCTCTCTTTCTCCTTGCTTTGGCCCCCGAAAATACATGTCGCGATATCGCGACACTTTTTCTTTTTCTCTCTTTCTCCTTGCATCGGACCGTGAAAATACAACATGTCACGATATTGTGACACTTTTTCTCCTTGCTCTTTCTCTTAGCTTTGGCCCATGAAAATACAACATGTCGTGATATCATGACACTTTCACCTCCGTACGCTTTCTCTATTCCTTTGTCGGGAAAATGTGACATTACGTGATATCATGACACTTTTGTTATTCTTCCTGCCTACCCTTCTTGAGTCGTGAAAATGCGACATGTTGCGATATCGTGACACTTTTGTTTCTCTGCCTTCCTATCCTTTTTGAGTCACAAAAATGCAAAATGTCACGAAATCATGACACTTCTGCTTTCGAAGTCTTGCTTTCTGCTTTTGTCGTGAAATCGTGACACTTTTGCCTTCGAAGTCCTCTTCTCTGTTTTTGTCACAAAATCGTGACACTTCTACTTCCGTACTTCACTTATTTGCTTTTGTCATGAAATCGTGACACTTCTGCCTTTGAAGTCTTCTTATCTACTCTTGTCGTGAAATCGCAACACTTCTTCTTTCATACTTCACTTCTTTGCTTTTGTCATGAAATCATGACACTTCTGCCTTTGAAGTCTTCTTCTTAGCTTTTGTCATGAAATCATGACTCTTCTGCCTTCGAAGTCTTCTTCTCTGCTTTTGTCGCAAAATCGTGACACTTATGCTTCCATACTTTACTTCATTACTTTTGTCATGAAATCACAACACTTCTGCTTCTGAAGTCTTGCTTTCTGCCTTTGTCACGAAATCATGGCAGTTCTACTTTTTTACGCTTCCTATCTTTATTTTGTCGCAAAAATACGACATGTCATGAAATCGTGACACTTTTCAAACTTGTTTTCTCTCTCCTATTTTAGTTGCGAAAATGTGACATGTCACGAAATCGTGACACTTTTCTTACTTGTTCTCTTTCTACGAACTTGTCGTGAAATCGTGACACTTCTTCCTATTTTCTCTTTTTCTTCCAACATGTCACGAAATCGCGACAGTTTTTCCACTTGCCTTTTTCCTTTCCAACATGTCACGAAATCGTGATAGTTTTCCTACTTACTCTTTCTCTTCCAACATGTCACGAAATCGTGACAATTTTTCCACTTGTATTTTTCTCTTCCAACATGTCACGAAATCGTGATAGTTTTTCTGCTTTCTATTTCTCTTCCAACATGTCGTGAAATCGTGACAGTTTTTCTTATTTTTTCTCTCTCTTCCACATGTCACGAAATCACGATAGTTTTTCTTATCTGTTGTATATGTCGTGATATCGTGACACTTTTCTTACTTGTCTTTTTATTTGATATTTTGCAAAAGGGGCACTTCAGTCTTATTGGAAAATCACTGTACATACTCTGAATAACCTTTGAACTCCTATCTTCTACATCTGAATAGCTTTTGCACTTCCTTTCCACTGCATCAATAGATCTATCTGATTGTGTTGACAACAATGACAATACTGTTGCTGCACCTTGCTCAATAGTCTCCCCCCTTGGAATTGTTGGCAACACGTGCAAATTCTTGTAACTCTTCTCCCCCTTTGACAATAATACCAAAGGGCTACTGCAGACTCCCCCTGAGTCCATGCACAACATTCTCAGGCACAATTTATTACACTTAGCAAAAATCATGAACATTTGCAAAAAGATAATAAAATACTTAAATGCTCCCCCTGAGAATGTGATCCCTATAGCTAGTCAATTCTTACGAAGTGTGACCACTCCCAATTTATTGCGAAGGTACTCAAAAACTTCCTTGGGCAATGGTTTTGTGAAGATATTTGCTACTTGCTCTGTAGTTGGAACAAAATCCAACTTAACCTCAGCTTTCGCAACTTTCTC
Organism: Wollemia nobilis; assembly: GCA_028583015.1. NCBI lineage: Eukaryota > Viridiplantae > Streptophyta > Pinopsida > Araucariales > Araucariaceae > Wollemia > Wollemia nobilis. Next base: position 1,144,243 of record JAQPPZ010000331.1, on the reverse strand, counting down.
TTTCAAAAAATTATACTTGATAGCAATGTGTTTTGTGCATGAATGCATAACTAGATTCTTGGAGATGTTAATGGTACTGGTGTTATCACACTTAACTGATATTGGCTCACTGAATATAATACCAAGATCTTTCAGGATTTGTTTCATCCACAATACCTGCATACAACATGTTATCGCTGCAATATATTCTGCCTCTGTTGTCCATAAAGAAACTGACTCTTGTTTCTTACTGTGCCACATGACCAATCTGTCTCTAAGATAGAATGCACCTCCATTGGTACTCTTTCTGTCATCTACACATCTTGCCCAATCTGCATATAAATACAAAATAAGGGTGAAGTCTTTACCTTTTGGATACCATAACCCATACTCCATAGTACCCTTGTGATATTATAGAAGACTCTATCTCTCGGCTGCACTGACTGGTGGACCTCTCTCCACTTGAAGAATCCTCTCTTAGATCTATCTTCAACTGTGTTGGCTACTGGATCTCTATCCATTTAGACTCTGTCCTCTGTACTCTATCACCTCCAAAGCTCTGTCAATAGGCTCAATAAGAACCTACTCAAAATGCTCACACAGAACCTGCTTAACAAGCTCACATAGAACTTGTCCAATGCTGAATAACAAGCTCACCCAAAACCTGTTTAAATCTGCTCCAACAAGCTCACTAAGAACTTGCCCAAATATTCTCTAGCAATATCACCGAGAACTTGCCCAAATCTACTCTAGAAATCTGTCCCAACACTGTCCTCAAATCTGTCCCAACATTGTACTCAAATATTTTCCAAAGGCCTTCTCAAAGGTTCAATCAATCATGCTCAAGTAGTACTCAAAATGAACTCAATTTCTTTCACAACCAATGGGCTTAAACCACTATGCTTATAACACAAGGTTTAAACCCAACTCTCAATTCAGAAAACCTTGATGCATTCAACCAACCACTTTCGAAAAGGAAACCACAAACAATCATTTTCCCTCCAATGATATTTCAGAAATCAACCACCATAATGTTGTCACATGAGTCTCCTTGGGATTAGCCTAAAATCGTGCTACCATGCATACTGCTTGCAAAATATCTGGTCTGGTAGCTGTCAGGTACAGTAAGCTTCCAATTCAAAAATCTGATTTCACATCTGTCAACAAAATTTTCAAGTGACTCACACTTGTACCAGCTTTTGTCCAACACTGTACCGACACTGCAATTTTACTGCCAACTCTATGCAAGCATCAAACATTGTACCATAACACCAACCAAATCCCTTTTTAAATTTTCAACTTGGTCTATGTTTTCTACAGTCACCGTTGGTCACACCTTACTTTCAACTATTCAAATTAGGAGACAACATTTTGTTAAACACTTCATGGCCAACTATAGTGCACCTTACTCAAAATCATACTTCTGGACCTTGCATAGGTATGATTCACAAAGAAAAGTTGCTCATCTTGATGAGCTAAACATGAATCAATGATCAGACTTCAACATTTTTCACCACAGCGTCATAATAGATCTAATAATCTTCATGTCAATGTGTAGTTCAAATACACTGCTTTTATCGAAACACATATATGCGGCTAGGGCAACATTCTTTCACTAACCAAATTATCTGAACTGTTATAATCCTTAACTTTGGACATGATGCAGGAGCATCCAGTAGAACCTGATGCAGAAGCATCTAGTGGCAGGAGGGCCACTTTTGAAAAAAAATTGGCTAAGGAAGGAAGCTATCGCGATTTCACGACATGTCACGAAATCGTGACCAAAAGAGGGGAGAGATGAGGAGGAAAACTGTCACGATATCGCGACAAAAAAAGTGTCGCGATATCATGACACAAAGTAGAGAGAGAAGCAGTAGACGAAATATGTCACGATATCGTGACATGTCGTGTTATCGTGACCCGCAGATGAAAGAGTCAACGAGAATGAAAACTATCATGATATCGCGACAGAAAAAGTGTCACGATATCGCGACACCGAAAGGAGAGAGATGTCACAGACGAGGAGAGTCACGATTTTGCAACATGTCACATTTTCATGACCTGAGGAAGAAAGAGGAAGCTGAAAGCTAAGATGTCACAATTTTGCGACTCGAAGGCAAGATGAAGAGCAGAAGAGGAAGATGTCATGATTTCGCGACATGTCACAGTTTCACGACCAGTAGAAGAAAGAGAAGGCATAGAGGAGAATATGTCGTGATTTTGTGACATGTTGCAGTTTCGCAACCCGCCAAGGAGAGAGAAATCCAGGAGAAAGAAATGTCACGATTTTGCGATAGGTCACAGTTTTGTGACCAGAAGGCGAAGAAGGAGCCAAGGAAGAAAGATGTCATGATTTCATGACATGTCACATTTTTGCGACCAGAGGGCAAGCGAAGAAGCCAAGGGAGGAAGATGTCATGATTTTGTGACATGTCGCATTTTCATGACCAAAAGGCGAAGAAGAATCCAAGGGAGGAAGATGTCACGATTTTGCGACATGTCGCATTTTCACGACTAGGAGGTGAAGAAGGAGCCAACGGAGGAAAATGTCACGATTTCGTGACATGTCACATTTTCATGACCCGAAGAAGTGAGAGGAAGTAGAGAGGATAAGATGTCGCAATTTCATGACATGTCACATTTTCATGACTCGAAGAAGAGAAAGGAGGCAAGGAAGAAAAATGTCACGATATCGCGACATGTCACGATATCGTGATCGAAAGAGAAAAGGACGAGCAGGAGAGGAAATATGTCGCGATATCGCGACATGTCAGGTTTTCGTGACCCGAAGAGGAGAGAGAAGGCGATGGAGCAAAGATGTCATGATTTTGTGACATGTCATAATTTCACAACCCAAAAGAAGGAAGATGGAGCGAAGGAGCGAAACTATCATGATATCGTGACATATCGCATTTTTGTGATGCAAGGACAAAGAAGGGGCTAGAGACCGAAAGGTGTCGCAATATCGTGACCTGTCATATTTTCATTCCTGAAGGGAAAGCCGAATATGAAGATTTAGAAAGGCAGATGTTTCGAATACCAGGACAATGAAATAGCATTGGAAAATGAAACAAATAGTTATGGCAGAAATGAATCGACGGACCGCCAGATGGAAGATGAAGAGTCACATGAAAGTTATAAAAGGGCAAGCCGAGGCATGCACAAGGGGTTGGAGAACAACGAGAGGCAGGGTTGTAGATGCGATAACTAGAGGGCCGTTCTGGCCCTGCTGTGTTGTTCTTCCTTCCAGAAAATCTTGAGTTCCTGGGTAGTGCAGAAAAATTCACTAGACATGAGGCAGTTTGCACCAGGAACAGAGCAAGCTTGGATCCATAGGCATGTAGCAGATTCACCAAACGTGAGGCAGTTGCACCAGGGTCCATGGAGTGAGAAAGCTATGAAAGTCGAAGAGCTGTAGATTGAAGGCCGAGAGCCATTGCATGACTGCCAGTTTGAAATATGTGTAGATTGAGAGGGATGGAGAGCTGGAAATTGCATAGTGAATGTAAAGCCTGTGGGCTGTTGCTGTAAACTATAATTTAAAATGAAAGATTAAAAATTGATGATTGCAATTTTTTGTTCCCCATCAAGTGGTATCAGAGCTAGAAGATTCTGAGCATGTAAGCAGAGCACCGAATGTGAGGCAGCTTGCACCAGGACCTGATGAAAAGTGGTGAGAAGACAGAGGGTTGATTAATGAGAATTCATGACAGAACAGTACAGAAGTGAAGGTCACTTCTCCATCAACCCTAGGTGTCTGATGTAGGAGCATCTAGTAGCACCTAATGTAGAAGCATCTAGTGGCAGGAGGGCCACTTCTAAAAAATTGGCTAAGGAAGGAAGCTATCACGATTTCGTGACATGTCATAAAATCATGACCAAAAGAGGGGAGAGATGAGAAGGAGGAAAACTGTCGTGATATCATGATAGAAAAAGTGTTGCGATATCGCGACACAAAGTAGAGAGAGAAGCAATGGATAGAAGATGTCACGATATCGCGACATGTCACGTTATCATGACCCACAGATGAAAGAGTCGACGAGAATGAAAACTATCGCGATATCATGATAGAAAAAGTGTCACGATATCGTGACATCGAAAGGAGAGAGATGGCGCAGATGAGGAGATGTCACGATTTTGTGACATGTCACATTTTCATGACCTGAGGAAGAAAGAGGAAGCCGAAAGCTAAGATGTCATGATTTCGCAACCCGAAGGCAGGATGAAGAGCGAAAGAGGAAGATGTCATGATTTCGCAACATGTCATAGTTTCACAACCCACAAAAGAGAGAGAAGGCACAAAGGAGAAGATGTCACGATTTTGCGACATGTCACAGTTTCATAACCTGCCAAGAAGAGAGAAAGCTAGGAGAAAGAAATGTCATGATTTCGTGACAGGTCACAGTTTTGCGACCAGAAGGCAAAGAAGGAGCCAAGGAAGAAAGATGTCATGATTTCGTGACATGTCGCATTTTCGTGACCAGAGGGCAAGCGAAGAAGCCAAGGGAGGAAGATGTCGCGATTTTGTGACATGTCACATTTTTGCGACCATAAGGCGAAGCAGAAGCCAAGGGAGGAAGATGTCGTGATTTCACGACATGTCACATTTTCATGACCAGGAGGCGAAGAAGGAGCCAGCGAAGGAAAATGTCATGATTTCGCAACATGTCGTATTTTCGTGACCTGAAGAAGCGAGAGGAAGCAGAGAGGATAAGATGTCATGATTTTGTGACATGTCACATTTTTGCGACCCGAAGAAGAGAAAGGAGGCGAGGAAGAAAAATGTCATGATATCGTGACATGTCGTGATATTGTGACATGTCGTGATATCGCGACCAAAAGATAAAAGGACGAGCAGGAGAGGAAAGATGTCGTGATATCATGACATGTCAGGTTTTCGTGACCCAAAGAGGAGAGAGAAGGTGATGGAGCAAAGATGTCATGATTTCATGACCCAAAAGTAGGAAGATGGAGCGAAGGAGCGAAACTGTCGTGATATCGTGACATGTCGTATTTTTGTGATGCAAGGATAGAGAAGGGGCCAAAGACCAAAAGGTGTCGTGATATCGCAACCTATCATATTTTCACGCTCGAAGGGAAAGCCGAAGAAGAAGAGTCGGAAAGGCAGACGTTTCAAATACCAAGACAATGAAATGGCACGAGAAAATGAAATGAATAGTCATGGTGGAAATGAATCAAAGGACCACCAGATGGAAGATGAAGAGTTACATAAAATTTATAAAAGGGCAAGCCGAGGCATGCACAAGGGGTTGGAGAACAATGAGAGGTAGGATTGCAGATGCGATAACTAGAGGGCCGTTCTGGCCCTGCTGTGTTGTTCTTCCTTCCAAAAAATCTTGAGTTCCTGGGTAATGCAGATAGATTCGCCGGACATGAGGTAGTTTGCACCAGGAACAGAGTAAGCTTGGATCCATAGGTGTGTAGCAGATTTGCCAAACATGAGGCAGTTGCACCAGGGTCCATGGAGTGAGAAAGCTGTGAAAGCCGAAGAGCTACAGATTGAAGGCCGAGAGCCATTGCGTGACTGCCAGTTTGAAATCTATGTAGATTGAGAGGGAGGGAGAGCTAGAAATTGCATAGTGAATGTAAAGCCTACGGGCTGTTGCTGTAAACTATAATTTAAAATGAAAGATTGAAAATTGATGATTGCAATTTTTCATTTCCCATCAGGATAGTGGCAGTAAGAACCATCACCAGTACAACAATGACATATAGCAATACTACCAAAAATGACAACTCTCAATTTAATCACCACCCTTCACAGCACTTCCACAAACTACATGAACTAAAAACACACATCGACAACTATACTACAACTTCCCTGACTACTTGCATTTCATCCTCAGGTAATCAAACAAATACATGCGAGCATTAAAATGAAACTTCAAGATTGCTCCCCCTGAGGGTGTGCTACCTAGAGTTGCTTAGTGCAATAGCGGAGTAGTTTCCTTCAGTCCAAGGAGACACAATTTCCTTTCTTCTATATTTCTCCAAAAAGATATTACAAGTAGGTAAATGAAGATTTAGTAATTCAATTTTACACTCCAACCAAAGTTACTTATATAAATAAATATTTTTTCCAAAAATGGTTGTTGAAACCAAACAGAGTGAAAGTGTACACTTAAACCCACTATAGATTAGGTTAACTATTCCTTTCTCAAAAAAATGCACCAATATTTAAGGATCTACTCTAAAGTTTTAATTACATTGAGCTAGCATATTTAACTCTACTAAATAAAATCTATAAAACTATCTTTCATAATATTCCTATAATTTTTGTTTTATGACATATCTACCTGATACCTTGCACCTAGTTTATCTGAAAACCCTTCCCAAATAAAAGTCATGTTCAGATTTAAATTCTAACAAGGTTTACTTCAACACCGAACCAAACAAGTGCATAATACGATAGTCTTAATTTCAAATATAACAATCGGATTATATTGCAATCATAATTTTATTATTACAAATATAATAAAGTCTTGTATTAAGCAATTACATTAACAAATAATTTACAATATAAATTTTTTAACTATATAAGTGACTCCTCGCATTCCTTTAAATTGTTTACCCTAATGAATAATACAATAATAGGAGTTCCATTTATCTTACACATAGCTGAAGTAAAACTATAATGTTGAATTACTCCCAAAACTCTACACAGTTTACTAATTATAAAGTAATGTCGATATCTAAAACATAGGCTAAATTTTACTAATTAACAAACATAATTCTATTAAATAAATATAACTATCCCTTAATATTTTTAGTTCCCCAAAATCTCTCATACAATGATAACACATACATGTTACAATATTTTATTTTGGAAAAACTAGCGGCTAGCCATCATCTAAAATATCATAAGCTAATCCCAAATGGCAAATAACCCAATCAAGTTATTTTTGGGTAATTTAACCACTGTCACAACATTACATAATAGGCTTAAGGATTCAACTATTTCCCTTGCAAGTGTTGGTTTATACATTCTCTCCAGAACGTATTGGATAACATAACGGTGAAAGAATATTTGTCCTCACTGAAAACTATCCTCAACTACTACTAGAGTGACCACCATTGAATTTATAGAGAATAGAGGATCAGATTTGGATCATTCATGAATGCAATTCACTAACTAGTGCAGCTAAAATCACATGCAATCATACAAACCAATAATCACATAAATAACCATACATTATTCTATTGCCATTCAAACCATAAATCTTTATAGTTTCAATACCATTTCATGGTTTCCAAACAATAGTAACCACACAACGAATTTGTGCATTTCAAAACTATTCCAATTTCATTATGAGCTTCCATGATTGCAACATAACTCAAGAAATCACACAATAAAGTAGATTCAAATCTAGAAAATAATAAATCTAAATTGTGCATTCAGAAACTCATTTTATTTTCATAATAAATGTCATAGTTGTACAAAATACACACACATATTTCTCACAGAGGAATATTTTCAATTTCACATCAATTTAGCTAAAAAAAAACAAAGACATGAGAGGCAACATTCCAACCTGGTAATCGATTGCTAAATATTGATATGTAATGTGTGTTATCCCATTATTTCACCTAGAATTTCCAATTATCCCAATTCACATGCAGATTAGCCACAAAAAGAAAAAAATAGTCCCCTAAATGCAATCCAAATCATTCTCCCCAAAAAATCCCCTCATCGGTATCTTTTGATGCATGCTTTTTACCTATTGTTTTTATTTATTTTTTATACCTCTTCTCTCACTCCCAGATAAACATGAAGTCATTTTTACTTAAGCCATCACTTCCTTCACAATTAACTCATATATTTTTCCACCATTATTTTCCCACTCTTTCAGTTGAATCGTGGGTAATGGAGCTATCTTTTTTTTTTAATTTAAAAAACATGTAAACATGTGTAATAAATATTTATCCAACACATTTTTTCAAAGTCATATGTGCATCAATTATTTATATATTTTTATGTAGGTATATATATCCTTATTTATTAAATTTATTAATAAATACACACCAACAATTCTAAATATTCACTACTCTATGAATGAAGGTTCTCATGCGTTTTGCACTTTCACTACCCTCTTAAAATATATGAATACATATAATTTTAACAAACAACAAATAGATCATTTTATAAATGGAACATGCAAACATAATGCATTTCATTCCAATGCACCTATATGAGGCTCACCCATGTGAGCTTCCATGTACCCACGAGCCAAATCATCACTTCCACATTGACCTTTTCCATCAACTTTTCTTATTTGTCTAAGAAATATCCCTGGTCTTGCATAAACAAAGACATTAGCAGTACCACATTACAACTAAAAAGATAAGTTTATATCATTAATTTAATTACTAATAAAATATCGTGCGAGGAGGGTCATTACATCCTCCTCCACTAGAAACAAATATAGTCCCTGTATTTCATATATGGTTAGAAAAATAAAACATAATCATTAATTTGATCAAAAATATAATTTTTTCTCAAATCATACATCATGCAATTTCCTTCATACTTAGCTCTTTAATAACTCAATTTTTTTTACATATTCTACTTACATGAGATTTCATAATATAGTAAATTACATATTTATGTTCAAACCAAAACATATACAAAGCTACTCTACTTAGTACTTTAGTCACACATCCATATATACGTATACATCATCAATCCACACAAAATGTTTTATAATGTCTATGTCTACTCAAATAGATAAGGAAATTGTTGTTTCATATCTGCCACATTCTCCTATGTGGTATTTTTATTTAAGTAGTGGTTCCATTGGACCCGACATTGCTCTATATTCCTCTTTATTAGGTTCTTGATCCTATAAAAAAGTATACGAATAGGCCTAACTTCAATGTTTAGCTCTTTGGACATCTGCAAATTAGAAACATTCCAAACATGAGTGGGATCAGAAATATACTTCCTAAAGAGGGACACATGAAAGACATTATGGGTTTTGGATAAGCTTGGCAGTAGAGTAAGTTTGTATGCAACAAGGCTTATCTTACCCATAATTTTAAATAGACCCACATATATAGGGTCAAGTTTGGAATATTTTATAGAAATTTTAGTTGGTTTCACCCTTAAGAATACTCTATCTCCTAGAGAATATTCTCTCAGTGTTCTTTTGAGATCCGCATAGCTCTTTTGGTGATCTACAACTTTCTTCAACTTTTACTGAATTATTTTTAATTGATCTTCCATTTCTTTTATTATTTTCGAACCAATCACTACCTAATATTCTAAATTATCCCAAGACAAGGGAGTCTTGCATCTTCTTCTATATAGATCTTCAAAAGGTGCCATACCTAGTGATACATGATAACTGTTGTTGTATGCAAACTCAACTAGGTATAATTAATTTTCCCATTTGGTATTTTGATATATTCAATACATTCTCAACATATCCTCTAAAACCTGATTCACCCTCTTAGTATGTCCATCTGTCTCAAGGTGGTATGTTGAATTTATATTCAGCTTAGTACCCAATGATTCATGTAATGATTTCCAAAATTTTGTAGTGAAGTGGGAATCCCTATCTAGAATTATGATTTCAGGAAACCCATGAAGTCACACTACCTCTCTGGAAAATTTACTAGCTATAACAGGTGCATTATCCTATATGTTTCTAGGTATAAAATGTGTAACCTTGGTTAGCTTATCTACAACTACCAGGATTGAATCATGCCTAATTCTTATTTTAGGTAGACTCATTATAAATTCCATTAAAATCACCTATCATTTTTGTGTAGATATGGCATGTGGGTACAATCGACCGATCGGGTGCATATGTTCTGCTTTCACTTTCTAGCATTCCAAGCACCTGACCACATAGTCATTGATATATTTTTTCATATTTGACCAATAATAGGCCTTTCTCAAGTTCTTACGTATCTTTACCCCTCTAAGATGGGCTAAATAAGGAGTTTTATTTGAATCCTTAAGGATTGTTTCCTTCAATCCATTCAAATTTTGAATAACTAATTTGTTCTTATAATATAGTAAGCCATCCCTATATACAAAGCTTGTATCTTTTATATGGTCTTGCTCAATTTGAGCACAAGATAAAAATTTCATCCTTTTGTTGCATATCTTTAATTTGATCTACCAAATCATATTGATATTTTTTCATTGCAGTGATGCACCCTCTTCTACTTAAAGTATCAATTACTTTGTTCTCCCTTCTCTTAATGTAATCAATGCCAAAATTATACTCAGCTAGAATTTCCATCCAACATCATTGCCTATCATTCAATAAGGTTTAAGTAAATATGTATCTTAAACTTTGGTGATCTATCTTAAGTTCAAATGGTTTTCCAAGCAAGTAGTACCTCTAAACATTAAAAGTATGCACAACAGTTGTTGATTCCAAGTCATGGGTAATATAGTTCACCTCATGCTTCTTAAGTTTCCTTTATTTTAAGGCAATAACTACATCATATTGTATCAAAACCCCTCCTAATCCATCAATTGATGCATGAGTGCATATTGTAAACTTATTAGTTGGATCAGGTAGTTGTAAAATTGATGTGGTAGTCAACCTTTCTTTCAAAATTTGGAAGGCTTTTTCACACTAATCTATCCATTTAAAAACATTTCATTTCCTTTGAAGGTTGGTAATTGGTTGAGCAATTCTTGAGAAACCCTTGATAATTTACCTATAATAGCTTGCAAACCCCATAAAAATTTGCACCTCAGTCATATTTGTAGGTGCAAGTCAATAAATAACTGCTTTTATTTTCTTGGGATTGGTTGCAATCCCCTAAACATATACTATGTGATCTAAATATTGTACTTGTGGAGTGTAGAATTCATACTTTGATAAATTTCCATATAACTGATTATTTCTAAGAGTCTCAAGTATAGTTATCACTAGTTTATCATGTTCCTCCTTATTTTAGGTATAGATCAATATGTCATCAATAAGGACAAGCACAAACAAGTCAAAATGCTCTCTAAAAATAGTATTCATGAGATTCATGAATGAAGCTAGGGTATTAGTTAACCCAAAAGGTAGGACTGTTTATTTATAATATTCATACCTTGTTCTAAAAGTTGTTTTAAGAGTGTCTTCCTCTCTAATCCTCAATTGATGATAACCTAATATTAGGTCAATTTTTGAGAAGATGGTTGCTCCTTTTAGTTGATCAAAAATATCATCTATTCTAGGTAACGAGTCCCTATTTTTGATAGTAGCCTATGCACATCCTTAAGATTTTGTTTTATTTTTTACAAATAAAAAAAGATCTCCCCATGGTGCCATGCTAGGATTTATTATCCATTTCTCTAATAGATCTTGTAGTTGCATCTTGAGCTCTTGTAGCTCAATAGGAGTCATTATATATGGCACCCTAGAAATAGGTGCAAATCCAAGCAATAATTCTTTAGAAAAATCAAATTCTCTTTGAGGATGTAATCTTGGAAGGTTCTCTAGGAACACATATTTGAATTCCCCCAAAATAGGATGCTTTTGTAATATATTAGATTCAATTTTAGACCCTTCTTTCTTATTCATTTTAACTACAAAAACCATTCCTTTCTTCCTAAAGACTTTTTTTATCTGCATTGCAGACAATAGATGTGGTTTAATTGCACCACGATCATATTGAATCTCAATCCTTTGATTAGATTCATCCACAAACTCCATCCATATATCCTCAAAGTTTAAAAGAGCTTTATGATATTTTAACCATTCCACACCAAGAATAATGTCAAAGGTATGTGAAGGTGCCACATGCATATACCAATCGATTTTACCTTGACGTAAAATGATGTGAGGATCAAATATATATTGATTTACTTGATAATTTTTCCTTGAGCCATACTCCACCTTCACACCATTAGCCAAAAATCTAGGTCTTACAGGTATGTCCCTCACTAATCTAGTGGAAATAAAACTATCAATTGATCCACTATCTATCAAAATACATACATCCTTATTATAAATTTTACCATTTAACAAAAAAAGAGCAAATTTGACCATCAAGAATGGGACTACCTATCACTGCAAATATTCTATGAGTGTTCCCTTCTAGTGCTTTCTAGTGAAGATAAGCTCTGTGGGGGCACTTATTGGCAAAATTAGGTCCTTGACATACATAACAACCATTTGGAGGAGCTCTATCACCTATGTTATTTTTCCCATTCTTTCCTTGAGGAGCAACATCTTTAGATTTATCCTGATTTGATGTTCTCTGATCATTATTTCTAGGATATCCTTTGCCATATTTCTTAAACTTATTCCCTTGAGAATTGTTCTTGTTCTTACCTCCTTGCCTATTTTGATCTCCAAATTTTGGATTCTTGTTCTGATATTTCTCCCACTTCATAAAACTAATGCATTTTCGTTTCCTAAGCTCATATTTTCCTTTTTCAGAAAATTTTTGATAATTAAAGTATGCCTTTCTGGTCTCTTGATTTGCATCTTCTTTTCGTGCCAAATCAAAAGCAGTTGAAGATCTATTGGATTATGCATATTCACCACCGTCTCAATTTTGGGATGCAGTCCCAAAATGAATTTTTGAACTTTCATTTCTTTATTACTTTCATACTGGGTGACATATTTTACCAGTTAAATATAATTTTGATGATAGTCACATATTGACATAACCTCTTGCTACATATTAGTAAATTCTCTAAATTTTTCTACATAATATTGCTTAGTGTATTGCTCCAAATTTTTTGCATCCTTACCTTCAGGCTAAAGGATCCACGCCCGGAAGGAGGATGGGAAAATTATGGGACGGTACCTCGGACTAAGATGCCCTTTGAAGGTCCCGCCTCTCGGGGGAGGGGTATTAAGGTGATTTTTCAACGGATGGTGGGGTTCACTAGGAAACGTTTAGTGGCAGTTTCCACGCCTAGGTTGGGAATGAGTTTAATGTGTTCAATTTTAACTTTAAACATCCAAGTCCTAGGTTTGGCCAAATGAATCTAAGTTATTCTATATGAAAATGCAAATTAAATGAATACAAAAAATATATTTGAACAAAAAATAGAGAGAATAAGCTAGATTAAAGAGACATACCTGATCCGGATGTCTGATGGAGGTTCTGATTTTTGAAGCAGTCAAGATTGTCTAGAATTTTGATAGGATCGTCTTCGATCTGACAAGATCATCTAAGATCTGACGAATTCGTCAGAGACCTACAATTAGAGAAGTAGATACAAAATACAAAAAATGCAGCAATACAAATAGAGGGCAATGATGTAGAATGATATCAATAATATTAGATGGATAATTATAAACAAAATATGAGTGTATTTCAATGACTTAATAACAAACTATGATTTTTATCATGCATTAAAACTATATGGGTGAACTCCAAAATGCAGAGTAATAAGGAATAACCATAGAATTAACTAAATGCAGAATAATGCAGCAGAAAAAAGTGGAGAAAATGCAAACTCTAGGCATTGATTGCCCCCAATGTTGATTGCAGTCGAAATCATCTCGGATTGGTACGAAATCGTCTCGAATTGGACAAGATCGTCTGCGATGATCTGAGCTTGCTCCGGCTGAAGAATAACAAAGTTTCTGCAAGAAAACTCAAGAAGGGACAAAGGCAAACAATAGTCTAGGATATCCTAATGCATATGAAACTTGAAGTGCAAAAAAATTCAGCCAGGGGAATGTCAAGGGGAGGGCCTAAGATTAAATAGGCATAGGAAAGAGGTTGGGAGGTTGGAGATCATCCCATTTTGGGAGATCTCCAATGGGGGGAGACTCTAACGGTGCAGACGCGTCTCTGCCCGAGTTAGAGAAGCTGTTGAAATAGAAGCTAATTATGAAAAATTAGTTTTGGGACAAAATCGTCTGGACGTTCTGCTCCAGACGAAATCGTTCGATCTGAGGCGATATCGTCTGATCGGAGATGATATCGTCCAATGGACGAAACAAACTCTAAAAATGGCATGGAAAATGAGGAAATGGGTAGCAGGCGGTTTGGGAGCGGTTTTGGGGTTGAAATTTGAATTTGAATTATTACTAAGGTAATTTTAATTATTTACTAAGTTTTACTGCGCCAATTTTAGTAAATAATTAAAATTACATTAGTAATAATTCAAATCCAAATTTCAACCCCAAAACTGCTCCCAAACCACCTGCTACCTGTTTCCTCATTTTCTACACCATTTTTAGAGTTTGTTTCATCCGTTGGACGATATCATCTTTGATCAGATGATATCGCCTCAGATCGGATGATTTCGTCTGGAGCAGAACGTCCAGACGATTTCGTCCCAAAACTAATTTTTCATAATTAGCTTCTATTTCAACAGCTTCTCTAACTCATGCAGAGATGCGTTTGCACCGTTAGAGTATCCCCCCATTGGAGATCTCCCAAAATGGGATGATCTCCAGCCTCCCAACCTCTTTCCTATGCCTATTTAATCTTAGGCCCTCCCCTTGACATTCCCCTGGCTGAATTTTTTTGCACTTCAAGTTTCACATGCATTAGTATATTCTAGACTATTGTTCGCCTTTGTCCCTTCTCGAGTTTTCTTGTAGGAACTTTTGTTATTCTTCAGCCAGAGCAAGCTCAGATCGTCGTGGATAATCCTGTCCAATTCGAGATGATTTCGTACCAATCTGAGATGATTTCGACTACAATCAACATTGGGGGCAATCGATGCCCAGAGTTTGCATTTTCTCCACTTTTTTCTACTGCATTATTCTGTATTTAGTTAATTCTATGGTTATTCCTTATTACTCGCATTTTGGAGTTCACCCATATAGTTTTAATGCATGATAAAAATCATAGTTTGTTATTAAGTCATTGAAATACACTCATATTTTGTTTATAATTATCCGTCTAATATTATTGATATCATTCTACATCATTGCCCTCTATTTGTATTGCTGCATTTTTTGTATTTTGTATCTGCTTCTCTGATTGCAGGTCTCTGACGAATTCATCAGATCTCAGACGATCCTGTCAGATCGGAGACGATCCTATCAAAATTCTAGACGATCTTGACTACTTCAAAAATCAGAACCTCCATCAGACATCCGGATTAGGTATGTCTCTTTAATCTAGCTTATTCTCTCTATTTTCTATTCAAATCTATTTTTTGTATTCATTTAATTTGCATTTTCATATAGAATAACTTAGATTCATCTGGCCAAACCTAGGACTTGGATGTTTAAAGCTAAAGTTGAACACATTAAACGCATTCCCAACCTAGGCGTGGAAACTGCCACTAAACGTTTCCTGGTGAACCCCACCATCCATCGAAAAATCACCTTAATACCCCTCCCCCGAGAGGCGGGACCTTCAAAGGGCCTCTCAGTCCGAGATATTGTCCCATCCTCCTTTCGGGTGCGAATCGTTTAGCCTAAAGGTAAGGATGCAAAAAATTTGGAGCGATACATTTTGGTGAACCCGTGAAACTAAAACCTTTTGAAAAACAAAAAAAAACAAAAATATAGATGCATTTCAAATCATTAAAAAAATACTAAGTTGCATATCATGTCTAGATGGTAACTCCTAAGAAAATACTAGCAGTTACTATAAATGTTGCAAATCAATTAATAGCCATAGAGGTTGATTCTTTGTTTAGAACATCTCAAACATACAGAGTCCTACCTTTGTGGGATGAACTTAATAGGAGGCTAGGTATCATTTCATCTAAATAAACTAAACTTAGACAAATCAAGAGGTTTGCCCTAGATAGGATCCTGGATCCTCATAAACTCATTGTTTATCATGAACTTCAGAGAGCTTGCCATAGGTGGTTAGCTTATAGGAGAGCTCTTGTGTCTTCAAAATTGTTCATCTTCAAGGAATACCTCGAGAACGCAGCTGTTATACACCAATTCCTAGGTCGTGTAGAAGATCAAGAGGTCATTCTTACGGATAGGGAAATATGGAATAGAGTTCCTAGGGCTGTGTTATATCGATAGTATTGCCACAAACTTTATTTCTACCAACCAGAATCTGAGACAGATAATATCACTATAGCACTTTTTGTCAAATTCTTGAAAGAAAATTTTCAATTTGAAGAAGAACACTTCATGACTCCTAAAGAACTTGAGCCCATTAATGATATTTATAAATTGTTTATAGAAAACTAGATCATTGTTTTCATTATTATTATTTCTTGCATTTAATGTGTTGTTTGCTATATTTATAATATTGTTACAAAAACAAGAAAAACCAAAACATAACAAAAACCAAAAACATTTTATTTCAAATACTATAGTAGGTATATAATTAAAATATATACCTCTTAAGCTTGTTGCATATATATATATATATATATATATATATATATATATATATATAAAGTATATATATATTTGTTGAAATCTAAATTTAAGCACAATGCCTAAACTTAGGAATGGTAAACAAATTGAACAAGAAGAAGAAGATTGGTTAGAAGACAAAAAAAAAAACCCAAATGTCCTTCCTGAGGAATCAATTCCGGAAGGAGAAACTCTAGAATAGCCAGAAGATGAGCTGGCTGAAGAAAATGAACAACAAGAAAATATTAAAGAGGAAGGATCCTCATCCCCTAGAATAGCTCTAGATGGAACTATTGCTTTTGATAACTTAGATCATTTCTGGAAATTTTTCAATAATAACATTGGTGCTCTTAATATGGCAGTTCGTATTAATAAAGGACAAATTAGTGACACTCAAGCAGCCATGGAACATATGTTTGACATACACACCAATCCCTTGTCTTTCATTGATCAATAAAGTGATAAAGCTGGACCATCCAATAGAGATATGGTCACTATGATTCAGAACATGCCAAAAAAACAGGTTACCCAACCCCCTAAGGAACTTGTTATTGAGCCTAAAATCATTCCCACACAAAAGAAGCCTTCATTCACTGCTTTATTTCGCCAAACTATTGATCAATATGCTTCAAGTAGACAAAAACCTAAAATGAAGCCAAACACCAATTTTCAACAATCGGGCATACAACATAATACAACTTCAAAATTTCTTCATAACACCCTTCCTACCAACAATTTACACAATAGCAATATAGCATCTAATCTCCATGTCCCTCCATCATATGCTCACAAATCCCATATTAATGCCCTACCGAACCAATATGGTGGGCAAACCAGATATCTGGAAGCCATGGTGAAACAGTTAGCTTCGCGCATGGACCAGATAGATCCCTACCATCCCTCGTACAATTATCGAGAGATATGTAGTCAACCTCTGGATCCCATAGTTTTAGCACAGCCATACCCTAAACACTTCCCCATGCCCGTCCTACCTATATATAAAGGAACTGAAGATCCCATAGAGCGTCTTCGCATGTTTAGGATAGCATGTCATGATATATCACATGATGACTTGCTATTACTAAAAATGTTCCCGAAAAGCTTAGGAGGAATGGCATTAGAGTGGTACTATCAATTGCTCACTCATTCTTTGAAAATTTTTGAAGAAACAGCTGAATCGTTTGTCCATCAATTTAGTGCCTACATCGAGAGGCATGTCACCATTAAAGATTTGTACAACTTAAAACAAGACAAAGATGAATGTTTTGCTGATTTCTTAGCTAGATGGAGGTAGTTGACAGGAAAAATGCACTTTGTGCTACCTTATAGGGAAATGTTGGACATTTTTATTAATAATTTACAAGAACAAATATCTTATGAGTTATCAACTGCCACCTTAACCACCTTCGATCAATCTATAGACTTAGCTCGAAGGGTAGAAGATGCTCTCATTAGAAGAGGTCAGCTCAAAAAGAAAGATGATGAGAAAACATCTAGAAATTAGTATAAAAACAAACAAGTTGTAGGTGACGGAGTCACTGATAGTAGAAACGTTGCTAATATCAATACAACAAAGACAATAGAAAAATTTATATTAAAACCTCCTGATAAACCTCCTCGAGAATTTACTAGATTGAATCAAAATTTATCAACCATTCTTCCTCAATTATTAGCATGAGGCTTGATTCAATTACCAGCTATCCGAGAACCTGATCCAACTATACTCGGATACAGAGCTGATTTACATTGTGACTTTCATAGAGGACCTATACATGCTACAAACTCTTGCAAAAGATTGAAACATAAAATACAAGATCTGATTGATAATAATGAAATGGAGGTGCAAGCCTTCCAACCTAAACAAAATGCTCCTAATAATGCTCAAAATACCATTCCCCAAAATCAAAATCAAAATGCTAATCAATCATTGGATATATTTCAACATCCTTTACCAAACCATGGTAAAGAAGTGGCCAATCAAATCGAACATCATAATGTTCCCCCTCCTACCCAATATGTAGGGACTATTAGCGGACAATTATCTGTTCAGGATCCTCAAATATTTTGCACAACCTTATCCATAGTCATGACCAAACCCCTACATAATATTCAAACTCTCGATCCTAGTGATGTAGAATCAGATACTAAAAGTGAAGTAGACATCACCTCAAACCAATCGAATAGTTCTAAAAATGAATCAGATCCTATTCAACCCATCACAGATGCTATGGTTCCGGAAGAACCATTTCCTAGAAGAGTTACTAATCGACCCTCTTCTAATCAGTTCCTTCCTAATGAACAAGCCATAAACACTCAACCAAGACTAGTTCAGCGTCTTCAATATAACATTGTAGGTACCATCGAAGTCGTTACCAGACAACAGGCTCAAAACTCTCAACAAGATCAAACTCAGAATGATGGATCAGCTCCATTTATTTTGAAAAATCCCAATAAAGGGAATCATATGTCTAATGTTCAACCAAAACCTCCTTACAATATTAATGAACAATTATCCAATACTACAGCCAAAATTTCCCTTTTGGACTTGTTAAGATCTTCTCCTACCCATAGGGATGAGTTAATGCTTACATTAAGCCAAATGATGGTACCTCAAAATATTCAACCCGAAGCCATGTCCAATACTATAATCACTCGAGAAGTTGATTGTATTGACTTCCGGGATAAAGATATCCCACAACATAGTTTACATAAGGATAACCCCTTATATATTACTACTCTAATTGGAGATGTAGTTGTTAAAAGAGTCTTGATTGATAATGGTTCATCTCTAAACATTTGCACTTTTGACTTCTACCAAAGATTTGGCTTTAGAAGTGATGAAATGAAGAAAACTGACATGATTATCAAATATTTCAATGACGAGACACAAGAAACATGTGGAGTCATTACCCTACCCTTGCAAGTTGGTCCTAGAACCCTACATACAACCGTGTTTATTGTACATTTCCCAACTTCGTACAATATACTTTTGGGTCGCCCTTGGATCAATGCGATGTGAGCGGTTCCCTCCACTTTACATCAGTATGTTAAATTTGAATTTAAAAATTAGTTGGTCACTATCCATGGTGACCCTAGACCCTTTGATATGTGTGCTTTGGCAGAACTTGTTGGAGTGCAATTTTGCCCCGCTCCGTCATCCACACATCCTAATTCTTATTTTTCATCTAAACATGTGAAAAACACACACATAACATCATCTACTCCATAAACTACACCTATACATTTAACTCAACCATCTTCCGAACAAACCACACTAAAACCTCAGAAAGGTCTTCAATCCACAACCAATCCTTCATGTTCTATCCCTATAATTTCAAAACCTATAGACCCATTTATTGGCACCTCCACATTATCAACATCTATCATACCTTCCATATCTAAAGATATAGGGAATGATCCTTCTACATCTTATGCTCTTTCTGATGAACTTTTATCGGATTTATCCACAATCTTAATATAAAAAAAAACAAATGCTTTAATGCAAGATTCAATTCTTTTAAATAACTTGCCACCATCTCCTTGTACTTTGGGCCTCCCACAACCTATGGGAAGTACTTACAAAGTCGGGAGTTGTGCTTTTATTTATAAACGATATGATTGGGGAAGAATACCTAGGAATATCAAAACTCATCATGAGGGATATGCCCGATGTTATTTTACTAATGAATATATTAAAGCTAAGCCCATAACGCTTAAAATGGGCTATAAAGGGAAAGGCTTGGGACCTTTCCAAAATGGTATGAAAGAACCTATTGAGGTAGAGCCATGGCCCACCCGATGTGGTGTGGGCCTATTTCCTAGTAAGGGTCAACCCTTCCCTTTTGAAGATGATGATTAACTCATATGTTATCAAGATTATCTAGATAAACAAGATTCTTTGTGTTCAAAGAATAATCCCTTTACCTGCAATATGCTATCCATAGATTACCCTGAATTGATTGCTGAATTCGATGAGGAGTTGGAAGGAGATATTTTCCATGATGTCTTCGTTGAAGAGTTGTTACACAATGGTTTTTATTTTGATGGTTCTATACCAACTATAGCCCAACTTGAGGCTACCACTCATCAAGACGAATTATCCAACTTAACCTTAACAGAATTACAAGAATTGGGCGTTTCACCTGCCCCACCTAATTTTGAAAGAGATCTACACATGGAAGGAGAAAATGTCATTAAAGTTAACATTGGAACTGAGGATAATCCTCACATAATCAATATTGGATCAACATTAAGTCAAGAAAAACAAGATGAATACATTATATTCCTTAAAGAATATGAAGATGTCTTCGCTTGGACATATGAAGATATGCCAGGTCTAGACCCTTCTGTAGTCATGCATCATCTAGTAGTCCATCCGGATGCTAAACCTGTTAAACACAAACTTAGAAAAATGCATCCCAAAGTGGCCCTGCTAGTCAAAGGAGAGTTAGAAAAACTCCTGAATGTTATTTTCATATAAGCTATTGATTATGTTGAATGGATCTCGAATGTAGTTCCAGTCACCAAGAAAGAAACTACCAAATTTAGGGTTTGCATGGAATTTAGAGATATTAACGTTGCATGCCCTAAAGATGATTTTCCTCTTCCAAAAATGGACCAAATCATTGACTTTACCACTGGGAGTGGAATGATGTCCCTAATGGATGGATTTTTCGGCTATAATCAGATCAGGATAGCTCCTGAATATCAGGCTAAAACAACCTTTATTACCCCTTGGGGTACCTTTTGTTGGAAAGTGATGTGATTTGGTTTAAAGAATGCAGGTGCAACATATCAACGAGCTATGACTTATATCTTTCATGATATGATGCATGATATCCTACATGATTACGTAGATGATATTATAGCTCGCTCTATTAAATAATATGATCATATAGATGATTTGAGAAAAGTATTTAATCGGTTAAGAGAATACCTTATTCGATTAAATCCAGCCAAATGCATATTCGAAGTTAAGTTCGGTAAACTATTAGGGGTTTTAGTTTCTTTACGTGGTATCAAAATTGACCCTCTCAAGATTGTGGCTATCACTGATATGCCCGCACCTACCAATATATCTGAGTTATGAAGTTTACAAGGTAAGCTTCAAGCCATCCGTCGCTTCATCGATAAGCTGGCGGGCAAAACCACTCCCTTTCTTAAGCTCCTTAAGAAGGATGTCCATTTTAATTGGGACGATGAATGTAAAGAAGCTTTTGAACTTCTCAAACAATACCTCCTTAACCCACCTATGCTTTCACCGCCTAGACCTAATCGCCCGTTTCTCCTATATATTTCAGCTTCATATTTTGCTTTAGGAGCTATGTTAGCTCAGCTTGATGATGAGAAGAAAGAACGTGCTAATTATTACATTAGCCAAACTTTAATCAGTTATGAAACTCGTTATACCTCATTAGAAAAACTATGTCTAGCAGTCGTATTTTCTACACATAAATTATGCCATTATATGCTTAGTCAAAAAACATGTCATTGCTAAATATGATCCCTTACGGTATCTCATGAGTCTACCTTATTTATCAGGTCGCACAGCCAAGTGGGTTATTGCTCTAATCGAGTTTGAACTCACATTCATAGGATAGAAATCTGTTAAGGGTCAAATAATAGCAGATTAGTTAGCTGCTGCACCCTTAGAGTCTACCCATCCCCTCATCATTGAGTTTCCCAATGAATGCCTTCAATTAGAGGCAGACCATATTGAAAAATGGTCCTTATACTTTGATGGAGCCTGATGCATGAGTGGGGCTGGTGCGGGTATTATTTTAATATCCCCGCAAAAACATCTTATACCTTTGTCCTTTAAATTAATATTTGCTTGCACCAATAATACTACCGAATATGAGGCTCTAATCCTTGGATTACGAGCTGCCTTGGCATTAAAAATCAAACATCTGCTAGTTTTTGGTGACTCCCAACTTGTCATAAATCAAATTAATGAAGTTTATCAGACCAGAGATGATAAATTGCGCCCATATAAAGGATATGTTTTGCAATTGTTATCCTTGTTTGATAAAGTTACTTTGGAAGTTATTCCGTGAACTAGCAACCGTGTGGCTGACGCTATGGTCGTAGCTATATCTCTTCTGCCCTTGGAGTTAGATGACAAATTTGCCACCATCATTATTCGTCGACTCCAGGAACCCACTTCAAATAAGTCATGTTTAGAACCTTTGGATGTATTTCTAATCAATGAAACTACTCCTGACCCTTGGTATACAGATATAGTTGATTTTATTCAAAATGGGACTTTCCCTACCAATTCTAATAGAAACCAACGTCGGTTATTACATAGACGAGCAAGTCGATTTGTAATAATTGGCAATACTTTATATAGGATATCTTTTGAAGGTATCCTATTGAGATGTTTGAATCTAGAAGAATCCAAATCAGCTTTAAGTGAAGTCCACGATGGATCTTGTGGAGGACACTTTAGTGGTAGTGTCATTGCTAAAAAGCTCCGTAGGATAGGCTACTTTTGGCCCACCATGGAAAATGATGCACATGATTATGTGCACCATTGCGACAAGTTCCAGAAACATGCTGACCTTGTCCATGCACCTACACAAGAGTTGCAGGCTATTTCATCTCCTTGGCCCTTTTCAAAATGGGGCTTAGACATTATTGGCAAAATTAATCCTGTGTCATCTGATGGACACAAATTCATCATAACCGCCATCGATTATTTCATGAAGTGGGTTGAAGCTATGCCTTTAGCTTCCTGCACTGGAACACAAGTCTCTAAATTTATTTTTAATCAAATCATTTGTAGGTTCAGAATTCCTGCAAATCTCATCTCTAATAATGGAACTTGTTTCAAAAATAAAGATGTCAAGAAATTATGCCAAAAATATAAGATTCAACATCGCTGGTCCACTCCCTATTATCCTCAGGGTAATGGCCAATCAGAAGCATCTAACAAAACCTTAATCAAAATTCTCAAAATATTGGTCAATAAATCTGGCCATGACTGGCACATTCAATTATATCCGACTTTGTGGGCCTATCGAACTAGTGTTCGAACTCCCACTAGAACTTCACCTTTTGTCTTGGTTTATGGCGCTGAAGCCGTTTTTCCTTTTGAATTAGAAGTTCCTTCTTTGGCTCTACTACTTCAAGATACCAAAGTAGGAGATGAATATCGAGTTGGCAGACTCAGTTAGCTGGAACTCCTAGATGAAAAGCGCATCAATGCTTTGGAACATCTTCGTGCTTACAACAAGCTTAAAAGATCATATGCCAAGAAAGTTCGTCATCGATCCTTTGAGGTCGATGACCTTGTTTTAAAAGAAAATAAAAAAAATACTAATGCAAATTAAGACCTTAAAGCTAAATTTGACCCCAACTGGCTTGGACCATATATTATCACTGCTAAATTTGAATTAGGAGCATACAAATTAGCTACCTTAGATGGTAAATATTTAAAAGAACCTATGAATATTATGCATCTTAAGCGATATTACGCATAAAATTTGGTCATTTCATCATTTGTACATATTTTGCATGTTGTCTCATTTTAAAAATATATATATAATTGTTTACACAAAAACAAATGAAAAAAAATAAAAAGTCAAAACAACAATATTATTGACTCTTTTGAAACCCAAAAAAAAATATAAAGAAGAAAGAGAGTCAAAATTATCAAACTCCTCAAAAATATTTGTTGTATATATTTATTCTTAAAGTATTGCAGTTATATTTTCAAATTATTTTGGATAAATTAGCATTTATTTGAATCTCTCACTTTTGCAAACACAAAAATACATATCTTGATTTTATCTGGCATGATTACTAATCTCTCTTATATCAAAGTCCACAAAATTCAATTAAATAAAGTTTGAGCACAGAGAATTGATCTTGTTATTTACTTAAACCAAGCATATCCTTTCACAATAAAATGATTATATTTGTAATGTCCATGCTATGCTACATAGTAGAAGTGGTTTCTTGAGAAAAAAGTTTCCCCTGCTATCCTATCATGCACATGGTCTAGAATTTTTGAGAATTGGCAAAAGGACAAGTTCACCCCTACCCAGAATAAAAATCCCTTGCTCTACAACCAATCCGAGCAAGTATCCCTAGCATAGGAAGAAAAGCAAAGTTCAAGAAAAAGAGAAAAAGAAAAAGGTTATTTCAGCATTATCTCAAATATCAAGCCAAAATACAAAAAAAAAAAAAAAAAAAAGGAGAAAAAGAAAAGCAAAAGCAAAGAAAAATAAACAAGCAAAAGCAAAAGCAATAAAATCCCTTTCCCTACCCATTGAAAAGAAAATAAGGGTTGATGAGCTTGAATCCCTGGAATTCTCAATTATTCGAAAACTGTGAGGTAAGCCCCATAACAGGTGGTTTGTGCCCAACCCACTTGGCCTTGGGTAATCCCTAGCGTGGTGATATGTATGTCACATTAGCCACCTTATTTTGTACAGACCTATGTCTGCTTATGGATTAGCTAGCTCTTGATAACCCGACCTACATAGTAGTCTAGTATGGTTATATGCATCTAAATCATGGTTAACGAACACTTATTTGGTTCATTCAAATCACTTGTATCAAATTATCTTGCTCAAAACTAGTAAATGAACAATGCAATTGCACACACATTTTGTATTTGAGATATTTTGTGTATCATTATGATAAATCAAGATTGGTAATGAACTCACCTACGCACATGGGATTCCTTATAAATCTAACTTTTGTCTTTAAAATACTTTGAAATATTTTTGCAAATTGTTTGGAATAAATTCATTTTCCTCTTTAAATAACAGTTGTTTAGTATAAATACAACTATATGCATTATCAAAAATCAAAATCATTTTCAAAACATGCAATAAAGTTACGTTTATATATAACTTTTGACTTTTGCGACGATGGTATAGTTCCAAAACCAAAATTGGAATTTTATGCCTAGCGCAAGTCCTCATCTTCATATTTTCTGACTATTTCAAAAATTAAAAATCAACCATGCAATAAAACTAGTATATTATTTTCTTCTTTGGATTTCGTGATGATGGTATAAGTCTATACCTAAATATTCTATGCCTAGTGCAAACCATTGTACCAATTTTATTTTCCATTTATTCAATGACTTAAATCATTATGTTACACAATTATGCTTTAAAACAAAACAAACACTTACTCTATTTTCATGTCATTATGTCAAAATTCAATTTTGCAATGATGGTATAATTCCTAGGGAATTATCCAAAAAATTTATCACACTTAGGAATTTATGCCTAGCAAAAGTCATTTTAAAATATTTCATGCATAATATTTTCATGGAAATTTGAAAACAAATCATCATCATCATCATCATTTGCATCATCACACCAAAGTCTTAAGATAGTCTCTTAAGCACTCTTTTACTTTTAACAATATTTCTATACTGGGATTAGCTTGATGACCGAGTGAGCGGTGACTCCATGAAATGGTCTATAATAGCGACAATGTCCTTTGAAATTATTGTTAGAAGTCTCTTTTCTTTTTTATCAAATCACATCACAAACAACCAATTTGTTTACATCAAATTATTTCATTTAAATTTTAAAAAACATGACATTCAAACCATAATATTTCCAACCGACATAATTACATGAATCATCAAATCAATCACACCACAACAATAAAGCATCATACAAACACATAAGACAAGTCATATGATCAAAAATATCATATATATATATATATATATATATATATATATATATCTCAACAATATATGTACATCATATCAAAACTAGATTGGTATGCCACAATCTACATTTTGGCATACTTAATCCTCTCAATCATATAATCAGTCTGTGTAGTGCAGTAGCCTAGCCTCGAGATCTTAGCCTCATCTCCTCCCTTGCTTTGAGGTGGATGAGGTGGACCCATCACAGTATGTGTGGTACTATGAGTCCTAGTCGTCGATCAGGATGAAGTCCTTGACGACCCAATCCTGATCAGATCTGTAATGTCGACTGGAAGTAGATACCCTGATAGAATGCGGTCTGAGCAATGACCGCGTCAGCTCCTGAGTGCTCGCTCCTCCACTCCGTTCTCTAAGGCATGCAACCTCATCTCTAAGCTGTGTAGCCTCAGCTCGATGGCGTGCAACCTCATCCTATAAAGTCTGCACCTATGCCTTGAGATGGACAGTCTTCACCCAGAGAGTAGCCATCTCACTACTCTCTCCTATGTCCACACCCTTGCCCTTATCGGGCGATGGTGGCCTCTCTCTTTGTGAAGAAGGGGGTCTATCCTCCCTCCTCTCCCACTGCCATAGCCTCTGCTGAGCCTGTGGTCTTCTCTTCTCTCTCTCGTCGTGACCTTGTGCAGCCTCAATGGCCGCCTGGCATCGCCTCCCCATCCGATGCACAATTGCATGAATCAGACCCTGAGCCCTCGTAATCTAAGGAGAACGGATGCCTGTGTACCAGGCATCTACGTCATCCCCATCCATTGGATAAATGGGGGCATCATCTGTGTCCTGACTCCAGAAGCGCTGCATATCTGGAGCCCTACTAACTATAGTGTTATCCCGGATGGTCCGAGAAAACTCATAGTCTCTGAGAGATGGGATCCCCTGTTGTAGATCGAACTGCCTCAAAACTCGATCATAGTGGTGGAGCTCCACCTCTCCCCTCTCCATCCTTAGCCAATAGGTTCACCTAACGCAATCCAGCTTATGTCCGTCCTTGGCCCACCTTGGATGATCTCTCCAAGGCCTCTAGGTGATCTAGTCGGAGACAAGGTCATCAAGTAGTCTCTGGGACATTGGCAGATCTATCTACCATTGTGACCCTCTCTGGAGCCACCAGTAGAAAGCTCGGGGCCTCTCCCCATCAATACCTGTTAGTGGGAGCCCTACCGGCCTCTACATCATGATGTGCTCCCAGCACCAAACCTGCAGTAGTGATGTCATGACCAAACATCGGTCGCCCTTGTATATGACCCCATGCAGGATCCTATACAATTGACATAGTACATAACTCCCCCAAGCAAACATGTATCTATGGTCTCTCATGTTGTAGACCACATCTATCAATAGCCATGGTACTCTGCATCCACTTTGATGGCATAGCAGTAGACCACCTACAACCCCAGCCAAAACCTATGTCAGTCTAGATGCCCCAGGCATCTGGCATAGTGACTCAATGTTCACTCTGCCCTTCTCCAGGGTGAAGCTCAGATCTCCACATAGTTGCATCATCACGTGGCCCTGATTGGCCATGGGAGTTATCAATTGTCCTTGTATGGGGATCCTCAAAATCCTCTATACATCCTCTAGTGTGGGAGTCAACTCCCATGTCGGTAACCGAAAATAGGAAGAACCCGGATACCACCTCTCTGCTAGGGTTGTCAATAGCCCCATATCTGTAGAAACCTGTGGCATCTCTGCCACATGTTGCAAGCCGACTTGTGCCAACTGATCTCGCTCTGCCTGAGATAGAGTGGCAAAGTCATCCCTCAACCCACCGTATTTCCATTCTCTGCTCTTTAGTAATCCTCTCTGCAACATAAACAACAAAACAATAAAAATCATTAATAAAATAGTGATTAAAAATGCAAGTAAAGCAAGTTCAATTTCATCAATGATGATATCGTCCACTATTGGACGATATCGTCCAAAATTTGAGCAAATTCGTCTCCAATTTTGCAAGCCAAAATCGTCCCTTTTTTGACGAAATCGTCCCCATTTTTGCCAATTTTGCCCCTGGATGAAATCGGCGATATCGAGACGATTTTGACGAAATCGAGACGATTTCGTCCCGACAACGTCAACGGCCCAAAAACGGTCGCGATGCTAAAAAATCATCAAAATTTAATCTAAAAAGCATAAAAACTCAAAATTCAAGCATTCTAAACTAAGTTTAGACCCTTACCCGTAGCCCGCGTTGGACCTCTATCAATCTGTGCGCTGTCTTGACCATTTTGTTTGCAGAGCTCCACAAACCAGAAAATGAAAATGAACAGTAACAATGAATTAGGGTTTTTCCCTATTTTTTAATTTTATTCAAAAACAATTCTGAAGACACAAGAGCTCTCCTATAAGCTAACCACCTATGGCAGGCTCTCTGAAGTTCATGATAAACAATGATTTGACGAGGATCCAGGATCCTATCTAGGGCAAACCTCTTGATTTTTCTAAGTTCGGTTGATTTAGATGAAATGACACCTAGCCTCCTATCAAGTTCTTTCCACAAAAGTTGGTTTCTATCTGTTTCAGGCACACTAAGCACATAATTAACTTCTATGGCTGTTAATTGGTTTGCAACATTTATAGTAACAACTAATCTTTTTTTAGGAGCTACCATCTAGACATGATATGCAACTTAGTATTTTTCTAATGATTTGAAATGCATCTATATTTTTGTTTTGTTTTTTTTTTGTTTTTTTTTTTCAAAAGGTTTTAGTTTCACGTCGGGTTCACCAAAATGTATCGCTCCAAATTTTTCACATCCTTACCTTCAGGCTAAAGGATCCGCACCCAAAATGAGGATGGGAAAAGGATGAGACGGTACCTCGGACTGAGAGGCCCTTTGAAGGTCCCGCCTCTCGGGGGAGGGGTATTAAGGTGATTTTTTGATGGATGGTGGGGTTCACCGAGAAACGTTTAGTGGCGTTTCCACGCCTAGGTTGGGAATGAGTTTAATGTGTTCAATTTTAGCTTTAAAAATCTAAGTCCTAGGTTTGGCCAAATGAATCTAAGTTATTCTATATGAAAATGCAAATTAAATGAATACAGAAAATAGATTTGAACAAAAAATAGAGAGAATAAGCTAGATTAAAGAGACATACCTGATTCGGATGTCTGATGGAGGTTCTGATTTTTGAAGCAGTCAGGCTCGTCTAGAATTTTGATAGGATTGTCTCCGATCTGACAGGATCGTCTGAGATCTGACGAATTCGTCAAACGAATTCGTCAGAGACCTGCAATCAGAGAAGCAGATACAAAATACAAAAAATG
Organism: Wollemia nobilis; assembly: GCA_028583015.1. Taxonomy (NCBI): domain Eukaryota; kingdom Viridiplantae; phylum Streptophyta; class Pinopsida; order Araucariales; family Araucariaceae; genus Wollemia; species Wollemia nobilis. The sequence continues at coordinate 1,115,017 of JAQPPZ010000331.1, read as the reverse complement.
TAGCAATACAAACAGAGGGCAATGATGTAGAATGATATTAATAATATTAGATGGATAATTATAAACAAAATATGAGTGTATTTCAATGACTTAATAAAAAACTATGATTTTTATCATGCATTAAAACGATATGGGTGAACTCCAAAATGCAGAGTAATAAGGAATAACCATAGAATTAACTAAATGCAGAATAATGCAATTGAAAAAAGTGGAGAAAATGCAAACTCTGGGCACTGATTTCCCCCAATGTTGACTACAGTCAAAATCGTCTCGGATTGGTACGAAATCATCTCGAATTGGACAGGATCATCTGCGACGATCTGAGCTTGCTCCGGATAAATAATAACAAAGTTCCTGCAAGAAAACTCAAGAAGGGACAAAGGCAAACAATAGTCTAGGATATCCTAATGCATATGAAACTTGAAATGCAGAAAAATTCAGCCAGGGGAATGTCAAGGAGAGGGCCTAAGATTAAATAGGCATAGGAAAGAGGTTGGGATGTTGGAGATCATCCCATTTTGGGAGATCTCCAATGGAGGGAGACTCTAACGGTGTAGACGCGTCTCTACTCGAGTTAGAGAAGCTATTGAAACATAAGCTAATTATGAAAAATCAATTTTGGGACGAAATCGTCTGGACATTCTGCTCCAGACGAAATCGTTCGATATGAGGTGATATCGTCTGATCGGAGACGATATCGTCCAACGGACGAAACAAACTCTAAAAATGGCACAAAAACGAGGAAACGGGTAGCAGACGATTTGGGAGCGGTTTTGGGGTTGAAATTTGAATTTGAATTATTACTAAGGTAATTTTAATTATTTACTAAGTTTTACTGTGCCAATTTTAGGGTGCTACACTTAGTTAGGAATTTATTCCTAAATTCCTTATCAAAATATTCCCATTTAAGACCCACAATTTTAATATCCTACCCTCTTTTGAAGGTTTTCCACCAGTAGAGGTATACTTCAACCATGTTCATAACAACCAAGGCAGTTTTATATTCTGGTGACAAAATCACCAAGGAGAAGTATAACTCCAGTTTGTTCAACCAATTTCAACATTTCTTTCCAAACTATAGTCACTCTCGAGACGTGTTGTATGCATACCCGCAACTCAACATCATTGGATTTCTAAATATTGTTTAATATACTCTACACAAAGGAATAAATAACTTTTATCAAAAAGATCTATTTCCAACTATCTACCTAAAGGATACAAAGGTTACTAAGTTTGATCCCCTAGATAATATTAGATAGCCAATGGTTTTATTTTGTTATCTAACATATAGTATAAGTCCCTTATAGTAAGCCCAAGGTTATAGCATAACATAGGCATGGTCACTTAATTTTACTATACACCAAAATAAAGGAATTAAAATACAAAAATCACATTTTTAAAGATAATCTTTCTTAAAATCCCTATTTTTCTATCAAAATAAACCTTTATAAAAATAGACATCTACTTTATTTAAATTACAAAGTACACTACCATTTATATTCCACTCTAAGATATATGTATATCATTTAAAATCCACATAACAATTATACAACTCATAAAAAATTTAATAAAACACATTTACCATAAAATAAAGAAGTTACTTTCCTAATCCCAAGTGGTTCCACGATTGACCTTAATATTAATTTTAAACTCTTTGGAGAACTAATAACTTACAATGACTAGCTCTTTCTGTTTTAACACAAATGCCATATTAAATATATTACAAGTAGCTAAATGAATATTTAGCAATTTGATTTTACACTCCAGCCAAGAATTACTTATATAAATGAAGATTTTTACCAACAATGGTTGTTGAAACCAAACATAGTGAAAGCCTACACCCAGTTTCTTTAAAAATCCTTCCCAAATAAAATTCATATTCAGATTTAAATTCTAACAAGGTATACTCCAACACCGAACCAAACAAAAACATAATAGGATAGTCGTAATTTCAAAGACAACAATCAGATTACATTGCAATCATAATTCTAATATTACAAATATAATAAAGTCTTATGTTGAGCAAATACATTAACAAATCATTTACAAAATAAAAATTATAACTATATAAGTGAATCCTCTTAACAAATACATTAACAAATCATTTAAATTGTTTACCCAAACGGATAATACTATAACAAGAGTTCCACTTATCTTACACATAGCTAAAGTAAAACTATAATGTTGAATTACTCCAAGAATGCTACACAATTTTCTAATTATAAAGTAATATCAATACCTAGAATAGAGGCTAAGTTTCACTAATTAGGGTACATAATTCTGTAAAATAAATATAACTATCCTTTAATATTTTAAGTTCCCCAAAATCTCTCATACAATGATAACACATGTGTTACAATATTTATTTTGACAAAACTGGTGGCTAGCCATCATCTAAATTATCATAAGCCAATCTCGAATGGTAAATAATCCAATCAAGTTCTTTTGGGGGAATTTAACCACTATCACAACATTACATAACAGGTTTAAGTATTCCACTATTTCTCTTGCAAGTGCTAGTTTATACGCTCTCTCCAAAATGTATTGGATAACATAAAGGTGAAAGAATATTTGTCCTTACTGTAAAATATCCTTCGTTGCTATTGGAGTGACCACTATTGGATTTATAAAGAATAGGGGATCAGAGTTGGCTCATTCGTGAATGCAATTCACTAAATAATGCAACTAAAATTACATGCAATAATACAACCAATAATCACAGAAATAACCATACATTATCCTATTGTCATTCAAACCATAAATATTTATAGTTTCAATACCATTTAATGGTTTCCAAGAAATAGTAACCACACAATGAATTTGGGTATTTCAAAACTATTCCAATTTCATTATGAGGTTTCATGATTGCACCATAGCTCAATAAATGACACAGTAAAGTAGATTCAACCAATAAATAACAAATGTAAATTGTGCATTAGGAAACTCATTTTATTTTTCATATCAAACGTCATAGTTGCAAAAAATACACACATAATTCTCATAGAGGAATATTTTCAATTTCACATCAATTTCTCTTATAAGAAACATCAATTTAGCTCAAACAAAATGAAGATATGAGAGGCAACATTCCAACTTGGTAATCGATTGCTAAATATTGATATGCAATTTGCATTCTACCAGTTCTTTTGCCCAAACTTTTCAGCAATCTCAATTCTGCACGCAAGCCAAATCATTCCCCCCAAAACCTCCCCTCATCAATTTATTTTCATGCATGCTTTTTACCAATTGTTTTTATTATTTTTTACACCTCTCCTCTCACTCCCAGAGAAACATGAAGTTGTTTTCACTGAAGCCATCACTTCCTCCATAATTAACTCAGATTATTTCATCATTATTTTTCCACTCCTTTAGTTAAATCATCGGTAATGAAGCCATCTTTTTTTTTAATTTAAAAAACATGTAAACATGTACAATAAATATATATCCAACATATTTGTTCAAATTCATTTGTGCATATTTTAATTATATATTTTTATGTAGATATATATATCCTTATTTATTAAATTTATTGATAAATGCACACCAATAAATCTAAATCATCACTTATCCATGAATGAAGGCTTCAATGCCTTTGACACTTTCACTACCCTCCTAACATATATGAATACATATATATTTTAACAAAAAAAAAACGAATCATTTTTTAAATGGTACACGTAAACATAATGTATTTCATTCCAATACACCTATATGAGGTTCACCTATGTGAGCTTCTATGTAATCACGATCCAAATCATCACTTTTCCACTTACCTTTTCTATCAACTTTTCTTATCTATTGAAGAAATGTCCTTGGTACTGCGTAAAAAAAGCCATTAGTAGTACCACATTCCAAATAAAAAGACAAGTTTATATCATTAATTTAATTGCTAATCAAAGGCCAATGAGAAGGGTCGTTATATTGTCGAGGAGAGAAAAATTGGGAATCCAAGTATCAAAATACCTTGAATTTACAGTATCTGACTAGTAAGAGAGAACCTGATATTCATCTAGTAGGAGATGGTTGGTACTTTAGCATCACAAGAATGGTCAACATCATGATTTAGGATACATGAGTTAACAACCCACCACCGTTAGGTGTAGGTAAGTAAACATCGTGGAGTGACAAATTTGTCAAATGCGTCAAGAGACTAGATACAGCCAACATAGCCCACTCTCATTTCGTATGAGTGTTTGGTTACAATGCGTAGGATGATAGGAGAGAATTTACAGCCTAACCTCTCCCTTGACACAAGAGCATTCCACGATCAAAAATTATGATTATTTATAATAGAATTCATTGTAAAAACTATATATTAGAATGCTAAGCATTTAGAAGGGTCGGCTCTTTAGCTTTTGCAAATCACATGTAAGATTTTCTACTATTCAAGAAATACAAGTGGATTACAATTTAACCATTGTATTGTCTCATGTATGTATGAATATTTGTTTGCTTATTTCTCCTAAAATTTATGGGATAATTTACTTTAATTTTGCAATTTGGATTCTATGCATTTTATTCTCTAGTTCTAGATTTAGCTTTTGAATACATGAATTCAATGTTAGATGAAGATAAAATTGGTTGGTGTGTTAGGTGATCTATGCAATTTTTGTAATAGGTTAAGATTAACAATGCATGTGTTTTGATACGACTAAATATATACCCTTATAAGTTCTAATTTCAGCTACATTTATTTCTTTCAACATCATTTTTCACCCCTCATTAATGTTTAGTAGTTAGCTAGGACTCCTAAGGAGTCGGCCTTCTATAGAGAATGACCATCAGGCCTTAACAACTCTAGAGTCATTCTATGTTGATTGAGGTCTGTGAGCACAGAAACATTTCCGCCTACTAAAGAATCCATTTTCTAGAGACTTATGGTTCTATTTTTTAAAAATCTATGGATTTGTATGCTGAGAGTTCCATTGTCTAGATATATGTGGACATGTGTACTAAAGGTTCCATTTTTTTGGAGACTCTTCAAATATATGAATATAAAGAAACTGGTAGAATCTAAATTTGTAGAGTTTTGAGACAAGGTAATTCAATGTCTTGAATGTCTTGTATCCTTTAAAGATGAGAATTTTTGGTTGGTAAGACTAAACAAACCAGTCTAGGATTGTAAAAGGTTTAGGCCCTTTCAAAAATCCATATTTTACCCTAATAAAAAAATATTGATAAAAATCATCATATGAAATATCACATTTAGAATCATTCTTGTATTTATAAATTTTACAATCTTTGTAAACCCTAACATTTCAAAAATAATCCTATCACCAGAAGTTTTTAGTAGACTTGAAAATATTCACTATAAATTAGTTATAAAATGTAAACTGTCATCTAAAACTATGTAGAACTAGGTTCTACTTTAAATTAATTTTTAACATCTACAAAACCATATACCATATATATGTTTATCTAATCCAAACTAAAATTTGATTACAAAGATATATATATACATATATGGAACCAACCAAACATTATTTACCAAACCTAACTCTACACCGAGCTTACATAATTTTGATTATTTTCCTAGCCAAGATAAGAATTATCTTCTAAACAATTGACTTGTACTCCAGATTTGCTGACAGTTGATATCTGAAGGGCATGAGAACCACAATGTAATGGCACTGCGTAGCATTCTCTAAATTTGTCAAAGGGCAATGATGAAACCCTGATGCCAACTCTACCATGATGAATATGTAAGTCAGGAGTAGTTATGCCGGGTGCATATCCTCTTGGCAGCGTTTCGACAAGTATTCGTTTTAATAAAAATAGAAAATCTTACATTGTAATTTTTAAAATTATAATATTGAATGGTTTGAATAAAAATAATAATAATTAAAACTAAGTTAGTTGAGAACTCAAAATACACTTCATTTTGGAAAGTTTCCAAAAGTATATTCAGTGAAAACGCAAATTAAATTAAAACAATTAAAAGAATAAAAATATAATTACCAAAATACAACGTATCAAATATCATAATAAATTTCACATTACTTTCATCATAATCAAATTTAATTATATTTTTTAAACCTTAAGCGTCAATCATTGCATTGTTTTTGGAAATAAATTTTATAGTTAAACACAAGTTTTTGAATGAATATTTTGAAAAAAATTTATAAAGAGCAAATTTTTTAATGGATTCTTGTGTAGTGGTATGAACTTAAGTTTAAAACATACCATTACCATATCAAACAGAATAAAAATATTAAAATAAAATGTTGGATTTTATAAAAATAAATTTAAATTTAAGTTTTTAAATTAGAATCCAAAAATATACCACTAAAATTTTTTCTGTTTAACCAATTCTATAACGCTACAAGTCCATCCCTCCCACTGGGTAGGTAGTGAAAATTTACCATGTTAGGTGTGTGACTGTAGCCTCTCAACTCAGCTATATTTAGATGTTCAGCTTTTGCAGAATGTTGGGTACTATATTGTGTGTTGCAGGTGGCAGCGACAAGATTGGGAAAGCAATGACTGGATAGAGAGAGGGAAGAAAGTACCTGCCTACATACTGCATAGTGCGTGATAACCAGAAGCAGCAGATGCAGGGCGCACATGCATTGTTTTGCAAACCTCAACGATCCCTACAACCCGTCCTATCTAAAACAAAGAATATAAGTAAAAGAACTATAGGAATAAAGTCTTGATTTGCTTATGTGTAATTCAGTAACCCATTAGTATCTTAAGAGTCATATTAGTTAAGGATATTTCGAATAAGCTCTAACAACTTGTCAAGTTAAATTCCTTATGATAAAAGAAATTGTATGCCTTACATATGGAAGACCATAACAAATTTACAAATTGCCATATCATTTATTAATATAAAGATATATTACCCAAATTCAGGTTAATTGTTAATGATACGAAGGATACTCAATAATATAATATATTTTTGATCCACAATTCTGTAAGTTATATGGAGAACTTGAATATGGCTATTAGTGGAGATTAAAAGTTGGAAAATTTTAAGATAGATTAGATTAAGAAAGCAGATAAGAACTTTTAATATAAATTTTTAAATACAAAGAATAAGAAGAAGGTTGAAAAAATATTAGAGATTTATAATTGATTTATTAAAAGTATCTTTAAATATGATATAATAAGAGTGAATGCAAGGATGAGATTTCAAAGGAAAATTGTGTAAATAAAGATAACTTTATTCTAGTAGTTTTTAACATAAATAATAACATGCATCTCTTTTATGCATGCTAGTTCGATGACTATAAGTAAATATGTATAATTAAGTGTAGAAGTTATTTTGATATAATTAATTGTAGAAGTTATTTTGATATAATTTTATAGAAAGGGGTTTACTAACAACAAATAATTTAATGGAGGTTACACATTTCTTGAAAACAAATTCAATCATTGACTTATTAGATGTGGTAATGGAAATAATAAATATAAAGGTGGAAAGGTAACTAGGATAACTAATATGCTTTATGTTCTAGAAGGAACACGCTTGTTCCCAATTAGGTAAATTTTTCATGTTGGTATATCTTTACTAAGAATGATGTAAATTGGTTGGAGAATGCAGTTTTGGCTAAGGGAGTATAACTTGGAACACGATACAATTTAAGGGTGTATACAAATGTTATAGATACTACTAATGTGATATCAAAAGTAAAGATCAAACTAAATATATTATTCTATATTCTAAACAAAGTAAAAGAGCTTATATAGGCTATGAATCAAGAAGATTTTTATGAAATTGAACTTATATATGACCTATTTGAGTTTTTCAAGGATTGAATACTCAAGAAATAAGTGAAGAGTAAGTTTTAACAAGTGACTATAGACATGAAGAGGCTCTTGAACTATTCTATATAGATATTCATGAGTATATAAATATTTATGTACTAAGATGAACGTGCTACTACATTGGTTTGGTAATGATTTCTCAAGAAAGTCATAGAAATTGTTTACAAGAGATGAAAATGATGCTCTTGAAGTTTTAAGACCTTTGTTTCCTTAATTAGAAAGAAAAACAAAAGGAAGGTTAAGATCTTGTTGTATGCTAATATAGTTGAGCATTTTTTAATTTAGTTTGATGTATTTTATAAATCTTGAAAAAATGAGAGATGCTAGTAGAAAATTATATCTACTAAAATTTTAAAAAAATCAAAGCCATTATGAAACTCCATGACAAAATAAAAATAATGATACATGAACAATTTGAAATGCTATAAAATGACACTCTACAATAATAAAATTAAGCTAAATAAAAAACTCTTAGTTTATAAAGGCTATGGTCCATGGATGAAACTAGAAACTAGCAACTTAGGAGAAATTAAAACTTGTAAATTATAATTCATGTTTGCATCTTTCTAATTCAATTGATTTAAAATGTTGGGACATAGAAGTTTTGATAAAAATATTTTGTAGTATAATTAAACCATGGGAAAAAATACTCACGACAAGTAACAAAATAGAATAAGAAAAATATAACTCATCTTTTCTAAATGCATTTTTATTAGGTACCTTGGGATAGGAATATAAGGATATAAAATTATACTGTGTATGGGTATTATGGATAGTTGGCATGGGCTACACATAACCCAATATTGGTTATCTTATAATATTTTATTATGTTAATGAGTGGGATAAGGGTTTAAAAGGATGGGTATATAAATAAGGGATATTGTCATTGTAATCCAGCAAATCATATGAGGTATTATTTCTAGCATTCTTGGTTCATTGAGTAGATGTGGATTGATTCCCTTCTTAAGGAGTATTATTGATGTTGCCCTCCCTTAAGGGTATCGTCTATATATTTGTCTAATTATGTGGATTATCTTTGTGGAATATTATTTGTGGATGAATGATTTGATATTTTTGCATATTGGTGAATAATTTATTGTTAATGATAATATAGGCTTATAACTAGTGGTATTGGAGTGACTATTTTGATAAAGTGGGGAATGTTTTTTATAGATTACATAATTAGGATATTTTTTCTATAAATTGTCTCATTTTTTGGGAGTCATATCTTTGTGTAAAGTTGTCACATTCAAACAATTCTTGCCCCATTTTATTTAACTTTGAAGAGCTTAAAAAAAGTGGTATTATGAAGAAATCCAATCAATATTGTGGGAGATACAACCTTATAAAGTCAACCATCTAGAATAAGGGTAGTGTTAGGGGAATTTTTTCTAGGAAAATATCACATTTTGTGGGAAGCATAAAATTGTCCAATTTAGATTATCTTTGTCATTATATTTAGAAATTGAAGAGCTTTAAAATGAGTGGTCATATGATGGATGTAGAGAAATATAGAGGGTGATAAACCCTATGGAGTCATTCATCTAGAATAAGAGTAGTGATAATTTTCAATTGTATCTTTTCCTAAAACTAAAATTGCGTTAAATGGGGTAAGAAAATCAACTGTAGTTTATTTTATTTTAAAGAATATTTGTAGCTCTAGTTATTTGTAGAAAGGAAAATGTGAGATTTTATTTTTGTAGAAATCCTAGTTTATTAAAACCATCGTTGCTTTAGAAATTTTTATTTTCTTTTTAAATTAAGGATAAGGATTTACCAATATATTGTAGAAAAGATGATAGCATAATGAGATAACTATAGATATGGTGATAGATGGGCAAAATAGTGTTTAAAAGGATCTATTTTAATCAAAAATATATATTTTATAAGTTCATGGCTACATTTAGAAGGAAAGGGTTATTATTTCTATAAACCCTAGCAATAGATATAATTTTATTAATAATATTTTGACTAAATGGTTGTAGGTTTAAGAAACAAAAATTAAATATATAAAGCTTGAGGGTGAGAATGCTCATATTTTTAAATATCTTCATGGGTATATATAGTTTACATTCATATTTTTATGCTACTAAGATGGATGATGTGGATATTACTTTGGGTTATCCTTAGTTGGATTCTTTGTGTACTATTAACATTAATGTGGAAAATAAGTTTATAAATTTATGGTATAGGGAAAAGAAGATAACACTGTAGGATATTTCTCAGTATACAAAGAAAATATCTAAGGAGAATCAAGAAGGAGTTATGGTAAGGGAACAAGTTAAAGAACCAACATAAGAATAAAAACTAGAATCTATAAAAGTAGTAGTAGAAAAATCCAAGGAAGAAAAAATGATATAAGAGTCCATGAAAAAAACAACAACAAAGTTCATGGAAGTTATAGCAAAGTTTAAGGAAGCTTTGTTAGAAGTGCACAAATATGCACCAAAATAAGGGAACAAAAGAGAAGAACATGAGGAATAATTTAAAAGAAAATAACCAAATACTGAAGAATCAAAGGTAACAAAATATCAGGTTAAGATTACAACATATCAAAACCAACACTACCAAGAGTGGCAACAATCTTGGGAGCATGGTTTAGAGCATAAATATTAATATTTAAAAATATGGACAAAAAATCATCAAGTATGGTAGTGTTTGGTAAAAAATTGAAGTGATTCTATATTTTAAAGTGCTAAAAGAACATGAAGAAATAATAGGACCAATCATTCCACATACTAGAGTAGAGCAACAAACACATGGAGCCAACAAAGCAATTATGAATATTCATGTGGTACAAGGGTAACATGGCATCATCACAAACCACTACTAATAAATATTTCACTTGGATGGAGGGATCATCAAGATTGGTATTGTTTGCTAACATTATTTAGCAAATCATATTATCTAGCTTCTTCTCATGTTTAAAAGATGAAATATTTGTAAGGGGGGTGGAATTTTAGGTACCTTGGAAAAGTAATATAGGGGTATAATATTTATTGTGTATGGATATAATTGATAGTTGGAATGAGCCACGCATAACCCAGGTTTGATTATATTTTATTATTTTATTATGTTAATGAGTTGGATAAGGGTTTAGGAAGGTGGGTATATAAAGAAGGAATTTTGTCATTGTAATCAAGCAGATCATATCAAGTATTCTTTATAGCAGTATTGACTTATGGAGTGGATGTGGAGTAATTCCTTCCTTAAGGAGTATTATTGGTGTTGCTTTACCTCAAGGGTAGTGTCTATATGTGGATTATCTTTGTGAAATATTATTTATGGATAAATGATTTGATATCTCTTCATATTGGTGAATGATTTATTATCATTGAGAATAGAGGTTCATAATATTTTACTTTATATGTCTATATTCTTCTAAATGTTCTTGACACTATGAAATATATTTAGTATATGCTTTGGAGGAAACATAGAATCAATAAATTAAATAGAATAAAGTACCTACGTACATATTGTATAGTGTGTAATAACCATAAGTAGAAAATGCAAGGCACACATGCATTATTCACAAATCTCAACAATCCACATAATTTATTTTATTGTGAAGTTGGATGTGTCCTTTGTATATTTTTCTCATGTGCTTTATGTCTTCTACTAGTATTTTTTACTTAAATGGTATATGTCTAAATATGGGTTGGTATGGTTAAAGTGAGCATATTGATTTTCCTATAGGACGTGCACATATTTGAATGCAAAGTGGCTCATGATAAAATATATTTAAAGATTCTATGGATGAGTGAAAGGCTTTATAAACATATATGGTATAGGAAATAGCATCTAGATTGTTGAAGAACAAAAAACAATTATAGAAAACTTCATTGTTAGTGTTAAAAGAAGATAGTATCTTATTTTAAAAATATAATGTTAATAATATCAAACCAACTAGTATCTAAAATGAAGAATGTAATTGAATGGATGATTAGATTTAAGTTTTAGTTTGTTTAAATGTATGTAATTTAGTAACCATTAGTATTTGAGTTTCATAATAGCCAAGGATATTTAGAATAAAATTTAATAACTATATCAAGTTGAGTCCCTTATGTTAAAATAAATCATGTCTTAAATTAGAAGGGCCATGACAAAATTAAAAATTACCATATAGTTAATTACTAATGATATGAAGGATATTCAATGGTACATATATTTGCTCCATAGCTTTGTAAGTTATGTAGAGAACTTGAATGTGGCCATTAGTGAAGATAAAAAATTGAATAGTCTTAAGATGGGTCAAATCATGGATCAAGTACTATAGGCAACAAGTATGTGAACTTCTAATATAAATACTAACTATAGAGAATAATGACAACTAAGGATCATCTAAAAGTTGAATATGGTGAGAGATATCATAGGAAGAGATCTAGATCTAAAGGTGGATTAGAAAAGGAAGAGATAAGACTTGATCTATACCTTCAAATATGATACAATAACAATGAATGCAAGGATGAAATTTCAAAGGAAAAACGTGTAGATAAGGATGATTTTACTATAGTAGTTTCTAATTATAATAAAAACAATCATATCTTCTATAAATCCTTATAGTCTATGTTTATAAACATATAAGGATAATTGATTGTAGAAGCTAATTTAATATAATTTTATATAAATGGGTTTAAAAAGATTAGAGAATTCAATGGAGGTTACATATTTCTTGAAGCTAAATTCAATCATCAGGTTATTAGATGTGATGGTGAAAATATTAAATACAAAGGTGGAAAATTAATTAGGATAACTAATATGTTTTATTTTCTAGAATTAACAAGAAATTTCTACCCAATTAGGCAAATGGTTATTGTTGGTATTAATACAATATTTATTAAGAATGATGTAGATTCGCTAGAGAATGTAGTTAAGTAGGTATAATAAATTTATTGACACTACCATCAAGGAATTAACCAAAGAAGATGGCAATATCACCACAGACATCGAGGAAATCAGGAATGTAGGTAGTTCTTACTTTTCTAATTTTCTAGAGGATGACAATTCCTACTTAGCCTTAGCCCAGGAGGCTTTACTTCATCATATTCCTCCTAAATCCATCTCTGACTCGACAAATTCATCCCTCATTGCCCCTTTTTAGGATGAAGAAATCAAATCCGCCTTGTTCTCCATGAGTCCTGACAAAGCTCCAGGCCCTGATGGCTTCCCCCCATGCTTCTTCCAGACCTTCTAGGATATTTTTGGCCCTGATGTCTACTCCATAGTCAAAGAATTCCAATCTACCAAAAGGATACCGCATGGGTTCAATTCCACATTTATAGCCCTCATTCCCAAAAATCCAGCGGCCAAGTCCTTAGCTGACTTTAGACCCATCAGCCTCTGCAATGTTGTCTATAAAATTCTTACCAAAATCTTGGCTACCAAAATGAAAACCATTTTGCCATCCATAATTGACCCTTGTCAAGGAAGTTCCATCCAGGGTAGGTCTATACTCGATGGAGTCATATCCATGCATGAAGCCCTCCACTCAGCCTCTAAGACCAAAAATCCTACCTGTGTCCTCAAACTTGACATGAATAAAGCTTACGACAGAGTGAACTAGAATTTCCTCTTAGCTATCCTTCACAAATTTGGCTTCCATCCTCAATGGATTGATCTCATCCACAACTGTATATCCTCATCTTGGTTTTTTGTTCTCATAAATGGATCCATTGCAGGTTATTTCCAAAGTAGTAGAGGGCTTAGATAGGGAGACCCCATATCTCCAATGCTCTTCATTATCCTTGCAGAAGCCTTAGGCAAAACCATCCAAGTTGCTTGCAAAAAATGGCCTACTATCTGGAATCAAGGCTTCATCCCAGACCACTGCAGTCTCACATCAACAATTCATGGATGACACCATCTTGTCCACAAAAGCATCAGTTCTTGAAGCAAAAGTTATCAAATACATCCTCCAAGTCTATGAAGCAACTGCTGGCTAGAAAGTCAATTTCAACAAAAGCAAATTGTATTTCCTAAACACTCCCATGCATAGACATATCAAAATTGCAAGAATCCTAGAATGTGCCATAGCTGACCTTTCGACCGCCTACCTTGGCCTTCCTCTATTCTATGGCCAACCTATAGCTTCAATGTGGCATAATGTTATTGAGCGTATCCAAAAAATACTTACAGGGTGGAAAGGAAATCTCTTATCCCAGGCTGCCAAACACACCCTCACCGCTACTATCCTCCAAAGCATCCCTGTTTACTTCTTATCTATTTTTAGGGCCCCAGCCATGGTCTCCTCAAGAATAGAGTAAATTCAAAAAAACTTTCTATGGACCGGAGCTGAAAATAAACAAATATTTCATCTTGTGGCCTGGGATAAAGTGTGCAGACCTAAACTCAAGGGAGGAATAGGCCTCAGAAGAATTCATTCTCTCAACACTGCTCTAATTGCCAAGCAAGCCTAGAGGTTGGCCTCCAGAGACAATGCTGCATGGATCTCAATTACCAAGAGGAAGTATCTTCAAAATGGTGATTTCTTCAATGATGACATCACCATCAGAGGATCAACATTTTGGAACTCCATCAAGAGTACTAGGCCCCTAATCAAGAAAGGTCTGAGGTGGAAACTAGGAGATGGAGGAAGCATCAATTTCTGGAATGATAACTGGATAAGGCAAGAACCCCTCCTTAATGATCCTATTCTATCCAAACTTAAGCCTTTTATTGATTCAAGGATAGGACATAAGGTTTTCAATTTTATAACCCTGAGCAGACTTCCTATTTGGACTCCGATTGTTTATCCTGCCTTTCCTCTTGAGTCCAACCTACTAAACTCTCTCCTCTCATCCACCATCATCCCCTCATCCAGGCCCTTTGATCAGCTCATTTGGGAGCACACCGAAAGTGGAGAATTTTTAGTCAAATCAGCCTACCTCCTCCTCCTTGATGATGAGGAAATTTTGTTACCTTTCAAGCATGTTTGGATCAAGCATCTCATCCCTAAGGTCTCCTTCTTCTCTTGGCTTGCCATCCAAGAGAAAATTCTTACTATTGATAATATTATAAAAAAAGGAATGCCCATCCCAAATAGATGCTACCTCTACCAAAATGCCCTGGAATCCACCAACCACCTCTTTCTCCATTGTCCCTTCTCCTCTTCCATCCTTAATTCCATTTTCCACTCCTTCCACATTCAATGGGCTAAACCCTGTTCCATAGGAGACCTCTTCAATCATTGGCCTGCCCCTTTCCATGATCCTCGCCTCAAATTCTTCTAGAAAATATCCCTCCATAATTTCCTCTGGCAAGTCTGGCTTGAAAGAAATAACAGAGTTTTCTCCCTTAAGCCTAAGGCCCCTAAGCTTATATCTTCCAAAATCTTGGCCTTCACCCTGGAAAATGCCTTCCTCATTAACCCCTCTTCCAAACCTGCTTCCAAAGTTGAGTCTGATCTTGGCAAAGAACTAGGATTGTCCTTAGAGGATGTTCGTCCACCGTATTCTATCCGTTTGGAGTCATTCTGGACTCCTCCCCCTGAAGGATGGACCAAACTCAATTTTGATGGAGCTACTAAAGGAAATCTAGGTAAGGCTGGAGCAGGAGGCATTCTAAGAAATCATCAAGGAAATCCTATCCTCACCTTTGCTGAGGGACTAGGAGAGTAGACAAATCATGTCGTTGAAGCCAAAAGTATGTGGAGGGGCTTACAATTGGTTAAAGACCTCACTACCAATTTGATAGTTGAAGGAGACTCTCTTAACATCATCAATTATCTCAAGAACACCAATTCCAACCCATCTTGGAGAGTCAGGGACTATATTGAGGAAGCAAGGACCCTTGTCCTTAACATGCAGGAAGTTATTTTTCAGCACACCTTCAGGGAATCCAACAAGGTTACCGACAAGCTCGCTAATATAGGAGCCAACATGATTAATCTCCAAATCTGGCACAATGAAATACCTGAGGAAATTCAGACCATTGTCAACCAATAAAATCATCAAAGAAACCTTCCCCACCAGGAAGGAAGGTCCTAAGCCACCCTTTTCCTCATGAGTAACACAATCATTCACCCGTGTCGGCCTCACCCGATCCATGTCACCATTTCCAATTCTTATCTTAAAAAGGGAATATTTTCCAAGAAGTGGGAATCCCATACTCACGTGTCCTCCCGATGCCCCCACCATCATTGCCAGCTTAGCCTCCACCTTCCATATTTCGGCCATCGCATCAAACTCCATGTGTCTACCCTCACCATCATCCACCACCCCTTCTCCATCCATCAAATCCCTACCACCTCTCACTGCCCGTGCCCCTTTCGTTGGGCAAAATATTTTTGGCATGAATTCTAACAATTTTTTCAATCATTGGCACCTTTTGTTCAACTTGTGCAGATCTCGAAAAGTGGCTCCCAATGCCAAAAATGTGATGCCTGTTGATAATTTCACTTGTTGGCAGTGGATTTGGAGGTAGAAGTCCTTGATTCATGGGATGTATTCTTCCAACGCCCATCCAAATCCTCATGTCCATGTTGAAACAACATTCCACGTCCCTAGACTTCGGACGTGGCATATCCAGGAGTAGGCCACATCACCAAACGATCTTGCTCAGGTGGAGTCTCATGTCTCGGGTTTCTTCAGCCCAAGAAAGCTTGTGGCACATGGTTTTTTCCTCCAGATCCATGGAGTAGGCCACCTCATTAAACAACCTCGCACAAGTGGAGCATCGTAACCTGAGTTTCTTTGGCCCAAGATCATGGTGGTTCATGGTTTTTCCCTCCAAATCTCTTAGTCGCCACTCGACCACCTTCCTAGTCACTCACTTGCTTCCAATGCCCATCCTCACTGAACACTCCCTATTGTTTGGGCTAGCCTCTTCCATGTGTATTCCCCTCCACCTTGCTACCTGTCCTTTCCTCCCTCCCCGACTCCAGACCTTTCTCCCCATTCCCTTTATAACCTTCAATTTTTTTGCCCTCGCCATCCTTTTTTTGCCCGCCCACCTCTGTCGTTGTCTTCTTCCATCCCACCATTCCCTATCTTCTACCAAGCTTCCCCTTTCCCCCACCATGTCGAGTGACTATATTGAACCGAGCATCTATGAGTCTAACATCATGACTGATAAAATCCTCCAAGATAGAAGCTTTTTCCCCTTCCTACACATGTTCTCTAGGGATGACCTTGACATAACCATGGCATTCCTTGAATCCTGGGATAATGGGGCAGTCACTATTCATGGGCATAATTTTATGGTAGACATCCACCTGCTTGCCTCCATTACTGGCCAAAACCCTGAGGGTCGATCTATCCATCGCCACAAGCATAATTGGGAGGTGGAATTGGAGCATTTCAAAGGCAACGAGAAAATCCTTAAAAAGGCCAAAAGCCCTGGCATTTTCAGAACCGACCTAACCATCCCTTGGAACGTTGTCATGAAGCCAATTATGGAGTTTATCTGTGTGGATGACCCTAAAAAATCTCTGAAAACCTATCATTTGGCATTTGTCAATCACTTCCGTGACATCAATCCTCTGAGTATTCCGCTTTTCTTCCTAAATTCCATGAACCACTCCATATCATCCTACAGAGATAAAAAGAACCATGATCTCCCTCGCCACCAAGGCATGTTTAAAGTCATATACACTTACATTTTGGCCAATAGCCCCAAGTCCAACCCTATTTTAGGTAGCCCTGCCAAACCCAAACCCTCCTCAGAACGCCTGACCCAAGATAAAAAAAAAAAAGGCCATTGAAGCCTTCTCCAAATTAAAGGCAAGGAAGAGTATTACTTTTGATAGTGCTGAAGAACCGATGAGAAAATCGACGAGAATCCAGAACATGGCCTCCAAGAGTAATGTGATTGAGATTAAGGATGACCATGAGGAGAACAAGAAACTCAAGGATTTCATTATTGCTTCCACCATGACAATGATGAATTGCATGATGAACTGCACCATGGATATTAGGGAGGGGCTTCACAAGATTTTCTACACTGGTCAGGGGAGTCAAGAGGGTGAAGGACCTGCTGAAGTGGTCATGGCTACTATGAAGACTGAACCGAAGGAAGATGACCCTAAGGAAGCTGAGGAAGAGGATGGGAAGGAAGAAAGCAAAGCCGAAGTGGAGGACTAATTTCCTCCTTTTTATGATGATTGCTCTTCCTTTTTTGTTTTTTAATTTTTGGCTTATAATGCTTATTATGCTTATGACCACCCTGTGTGGGGCCTTTCTTTTAGCTGGTTACAAGGCTCCTACTAGTTTTCACTACTATTGTGTGGATAAACCCACCTTTTTGGTCTCAGTGCCCTGTTTAAAGTCTTATCTCTTTTTGCATATGGCTTCTAGCTAGAGGCTATGTCCTCACCCTCTGTCTATAAGGAATCATATTAGAATGTTCAAGGTTGAGGTTGCATCCTCCTTTAAGGCCCTTACTAGTAAAATCCTTATCTGTATTTCCTTCAGTATGATACAACTACCAGTGCTGATTTTGTATTAAGGTTTAGGGATCCTTAAAACCCGTTAAGCAATATAACTCTTTTACTTATAAAAAAAAAAAAGTTATTGATACTACTAATGGTGTATGAAGAGTAAATATCAAAGTAGAGATATTACTTTATATTTTTAACAAAGTAAAATAACTTATGTAGGCTATACACCAAGAATATGTCTATGAAATTGAACTTGTAAATGACTTATTTGAGATTTTCAAGAATTGGTTACTTAAGAAATAAATTAATGGTAAGTGTAATTAAGTGAATATAGACATGAAGATGTGCTTGAACTAGTCTTTATAGATATTCACAAGCATATGAAAATTGATACACTAAGATGAACTTGCTACTATATTGCTTTCACATTTTGAGAAATATGTTTCCTAATTAGAAAGAAAAGTAAAATGATGGTTAAGATCTTGTTGAATATTGATATTGTTGAGGATTGTTCAAAGTGGTTTGATGTAATTTATAAATCTTGGAAAGTTGAAATATGTTAGTAGAAAATTATCTTTATTAAAATAAAAAATCTAATCCATCAATGAAACATGATGACAAAATAATAATAATAATACATGAACAATTACAAATTCTATCACATGATACACTCTACAACCATAAAATTAAGCTAAATAATAATATTCCTAGTTGATTAAAGCTATGATGATGATCCTTGGATGAAAGTACCAACTAGTGACTTAGAAGAAATTAAAATTTATAAATTATAATTCTTGTATGCATATTTCTAATTTAATTGACTATCTTAGGATGTAGAATGTTTGACAATAAATATTTTGTAGTGTAATTATACCATGGATGCAAAATAATCAAGAGAAATAACAAAATAGAATAAGAAAAATATGATTTACCTTTGCCATTTATGCATTTATTTTATGTCTATATTCTTCTAAATGTTCTCCACACCATTGAAAGTTTTCAGTATAGACATTGGAGGAAACATAGAACAATAAATTAAAAAGGTAAAATTTTAAAATATGATTATTTTCCACTTTTATCCTTTTTAGTAGCTATTTGAGAATACTAAAAAGAATCAAACTAAATTCACATACATGTAAATTGTACATATTGAAGGAAAAAGTGAAATGAATTTTGTTAAATGTTCTTTTATCTTATCATTTACATATTCTATAATAAAAAATAATTAAATTTAAAAAATTACTATATAGTGAGCACAAACCTTTAAAACTTGAAAATCAAAGGAAATATTGAAATTTTTTATTTTTTTTTACCCATCATAGTTCATTTGCATGTAGTTTTGAGAATTAAATATTTTTATTTACCGAATTTTTAATTACCACATTTACACTAGGAATATGTATATTTCCTATAATATAGAAGATTTTTTCCTCTATTTCCTATAGTTTGGAAGTGAAATATTTGGAAAATAATTTTAAAATAACTCCAATAAAAGAGAAACCATACTACATTGAGAAATATTTTAAGATATCGATTATAGAGGCTCTAGAAGACCAAGTTGTTTTTTATCATCATCAATACTATTATACGTATTTTTCCATCTATAAAATCCATGTTTTGAAGGAAAATAGTGAAAATGATACTTTCTACATTTTTTCTCTACCTTAAAAAAATCTACCATTTTATTTTATTTTAAAAACGTTTTTTTCAAGGTATTTCCATTTAATCCAGTTTTTAAAAGTTGGAATTACTCTAGATATTCTACAAAACTTGTGATCACATAGAGAGACATATTTTCATCAAAATATTATGATTTTTTAAAATTGATTATATGAGGTTGAAATAGGCCCTACCCATATTACAACTTGACCATACAATGGTATTACAAAAACTTGGTAATTATGCCTAGATAACTTTGCAAGGTTGGAACCTATGTATTCTTAAAAGTGAAAGAATTTATCTAGTTGAGCTTACAATACTTGATCAAAGTACTATTATGTTACTACAATATACGTTTAATAGATGTTATATTAAGAATTTTAAAACATATTTATCAATATATGACTATAATAATTCAATTTTGTGATAAATTTTTTGGTTAGTCATAGGAGATCATTAAAAAAATTGAATGGTTAAGGACATAAGTTTTCAAAACATATTACAAGTAGAAACTATAAATTTCAATACATATTTAGACCCTTTTACATAGTAATAAAAGTTAGGATACTTTGTTTACATATTTTCCTAGCTAAGTTACAAGAGTTGTGGTAGTAGCAAATAAAATATTTAGTTAAAGTATAATTTTTAAATTGACACACACATACACAAACATATGGATAAAATACACAAGAAGTAGTAAAATACATTATTTTGAAATGGTTGGACCAAATCCACAAGTATACCAACTACGTATAATCATTTTACAATAATATCTTTATCATTAGGTTTTTTATCATGATTGGCATTATATTAACACTTGTAGATTTGTAGACATATTTTCTAAATGACATGCCTAATTTGTCCTACTAGTTAGATTTATAGTCTTATTTAATAATAAATTAAATCGAATGGTACTCGGGTGCTAGCAAATAGTATTGTCCTATATTTCTAATGCAAGGGATGGTACCATATTATTGTTACAAAATGTTCCAATACTAATGTTCTCCTACTTATATTATTGTCTCATATTATAACAACTAAAATTTATAAAATATACCTCGCAGTTTTAAATAAATAGATAATAGAGTTACATTCATAATAGAATGTTCTTCATTATCCTTCTTATGTTGTGTGACTTAGGGGGTATAACATGGCCGTCATATACTTGATAAATATTTCCGCCATTGTTATAGTTGATGAATTATGATTCTACTAATCCAATGAAGACAACTAAATTTATTTTATAATTGATTATAAGTTTATACTTTTTTACAAGTGTTTGTAAGATGTTTGATATCTTTGATATTAGTAATTACTTGAGTCCTTTCTTGTAGATTGGATTGTATTTTTATTGCTAAAAAATTAACCTCGCATTTTTTAGAATTGGTAGTTGGATCATTATGATTAATGATGTACCATAGATTTTATATAGTTACTTGCACTTATTCAACTTTTTGTCTAGGTGTGTAGTGTACATTTTACTTATTTACATTACCTAGTGGTGGTCTTGGTATCATGATAGTTATTCAAATCATCAGTGCCATTACACATCTTGGAATATCTAGTCGTTAGCTTTGTTAGGAATTCTAAAATTAGAATTCAAGGATCAATAACATATTGTTTTAAATCATAGGGTCATCTATGTGGAAACCCCATACCATCCCTTTCATATCATATTTCAATTATTACTTTCTAATGATTATTTTAGACATACTACTAAATATTTTATTAGGACATAAACCTTCAAATACATCACCCATGAGATTTAAATTTTTAAGTATAACATATAATGTACTACTTGATCTATAGTTTTTTATTAGGTTTATACACACTAATATGTAATTTGAGTTTTATTCTACTTTATGAATGTTGTACATAATCCAACTATTAGATTACCCATGTAATAATAGACTATTCCTCTTATACCATAATGTTGATCATAGCTTTGTCAATACTTTCTTCATTAGATTGATCAATATTATTTTATTCATACCACTTGATATATCCATGAGAATCACAATAGATATTATCAATAAAAAAGTATATTCCTTTCCCATTGTCACACTATCACTTATGGGAACAAATATTGATGGTATATTTGATAATAAAATTATTGGATCTACTAAGGTATTAAATATCATGCTTCTATATAATGTAGTTTATGATACCACTACCTTTGTATCTAGTGTTGATGTTATTATATTTTATTACCAAAGCCTTGTGAAATTAAATGTAATTAGTTATAGTTTTAGTTGAATTCTTACTTTTTTAATTAATCATTTAGCTCCCTTTTATATGTTGAATTCTTACTTTTCAATTAATCATTTAGCTCCCTTTTATATGTTGAATTCCTATAAATAAATAAATAAAACTAATCCTAAGATTATTTCTAAGTAGTTTTAGCTTATTGTAATCAAATGGTCGCCAATGACACCATGCCTATCCTTGGTATTTAGATGATCTAGATTCTCCCTAGTGGTAATGCAATTGCATTTTCATTTAATATATATTTAAAAAATAACAATATTAGTTGTAACTAAAGAAAAATATATATTCCTATGACTATTTTAAATGTTTATGACAGTAACGGTTATATATTATGTGGTTATTTTGTTACATACACAGTGATTGTTGGTATTTTTGGACTAGCATAATTATGGTGAGTGAAGTGGACTCACAAAAATACCCTTCTATTCTCCATATATACTTCTAGATAATTTTCATGTTATATCAATGTTAGGTTTTCTCTCGGGTTTTTAAAATATAATGATATAAGAAATGTTTGACATAGGTAATTAAGTAGATGATATCACCATCTATATTGGACTAGGTTAGATCTATATCTAAGGTATATAAAAATACATCTATGGAATGGCCTTCACAAGAACTAAAGAAGCAATGCATTGCATGCAGGTCAATCTATTTATGGGTCAAATTTTTACCATATTCAAAGGACAAAGAGGTAGTTTCAAAATTTACAAAAAAAGGCTAAGTGTTGCAAAGTTGATGGATTGGTCCAGGATCAACATTAGCCTCAAAACCATGAATGATAGAAGCAAACAACAAGATCTTCGTAGGAATGAGTGATAAGAAAATTAACACCTCATGGAGATATTCTAGGATCGGGACCAAGATAGAATCATCACTTAAAAATGGATCCAGAGACCATGAAATTCCTAAAATTGAGCTTGGTAGTTCAAAGCATAGTCAAAACTCATCATCCACCCAAAGTTAGGATAGTCAATGCACTTTTGAACAAAATGCTCAAAGTCATTATTCCTTAAGTGATGATATCACCAAAATTGAGACATATCTGACACCATGCAAAGTGAATGAAAGACAACCAAAACTAAAATTTGGTTTGAAGTCATGCCATCTTGAGTGATTATGTAAAACCTCCCTAGGCCCATGCTCAATATAGTAAATAAGTACAAAGAGCTCAAAAGCACCTAAATCTAGGACTCAAGCTTGAAACTATGACTGCTCTATAGAAGCAAAGTAGAAGATAATTATGGAGTTAGAATTCAATAACATCAATTGAAATTGCTCCAAATATTTATCATAGTGTTTGCCAGCTATTCCCAACTAGAACCTCAATAATGCAACGACTTGCAAGAATTTATTGCAAATAAACAAGCCAAATTCAAATGCAAACATGGATCAAAATCTAAACCATTCATGCAAGCTTTTGGAACATTCCGTATAGTTTTTTGCAACCATTTTTATAACTAAATGTAAATATTATGCTACAAAATTCAAATAAGTAGCTTATAAAATAGGAGTTGAGATCTCATTCAAGGGGTCGGCTCTATAGTCCTTGCTTGGTATTACAATGTAATCATTTTTATCAATGAATAGGTAGTTGTTTTCTCTACATGGTCTTTGCACCTACATGTTTTACAAGAATGGTCCTTCTAAATCATTTTTTTTACACTATAGTGTTGATTTATTCTATTAAAGTAGTTCTATGTTTGAATTATCTAATGGATTGTTAGCATTTACAGTCCTTGGAATTATTATAAGATTTAGACATTCATTTTTAAATAATTTCTATTACATTCCACATTTAGTGTATTCTATTAAAGCAATATTCTTATTGCCTATTGGATGGCTAATTGCATGAATCATTAGAATGATTAAGATGGTGTAGCATGTTGAATAAAAATGTATGTGTTGATCTATTAAATGCCATGAAATGGTTCAAGAGTTGATTATTTTATGATATCCAGTGTTGTTACGCTATATCCTAGCCACATTTTTACACTTCCCTAACCAATTTCTCTTCCTTTCCTTTTGCCCCCTTTCCTTCAAAAGGTATTTACAAGAGTCGGCCTTCTTTAGAGGTTGAAACATAGGGAAACCTGGTTTCATCCAATTACTATATTGTGGCTAAAATAGATGGGTGCAACATATTTCCACAACAATGGCATATTTTAGTCCAACAATAGAGTAATTTTTTGGTATGCTCGGTGGGATGAAACTAACAATTTCATCTTATTTTCTCATAAGATTCAATATTTTATGGGTAGTATTGACCTCATCAATGGGTATTGTATGTTCATATGGTGACTCCCAACCATAAATAGAACCCAAAAAATATTAATCTTTAGTTTAATAGTTCACCTTGAATGGTGAATGTAAGTGTCAAATTTATTTTTTCTAAATGGTCATAAAACTTGAGGCCTAAGTTACATGTTTCTGAGGTAAGAAATTGCTCAATTCTAGCTGATCCAAACTCAATGGCCCAAAAGTATTATCCATATTGATATGATATAGACCATCTCAACATACCAATCCTTCTTTAAATACCTAAAATTTTATTGAAAAACCTTCCCACCTATGAAGGCAAAGAGAAAACTGCCTTCAAACATTGTCCAGTTATAGCCTCCCTAGATACTATTCACAATAATGTTTACAAACACATAATGATCAGGCTAATGATCCTTTCTTTCAAAGTTAAAATGTTCCTATGGTACATATATTTGGATAACAAGAGTATCTACACATGGGTTTATCTAGATGAACCTTTTATTTAATGAGTTTGATAATCTTAGAGATCCTTTATTACTGCTTACTCAATTTTCATTCATAAATAAAGCTTCCCATAAGAATATCTTTGACTTCAATGTTTAAATAACACGAGCTTATATTTAGAGGGGGGTGAATAGTATAATATCACTTTTTACTTTTCTTTCCCAAATAATATTATGAAATATATCAATGGCAATGTCAACAATAGTAATCAAAGTAATGCACAAATAATCACATACAATAGAGACACCAATTTAATGTGGTTCACCCAATGTGGGCTACTCCACGGAGAAAATATTTCACTAAAAATTTCTCAAAAAATATCTTGGGAATCCATTCCCTATTACAATGTTTATGGACTTTTGTACAAAGGAGACACCAATCCCCTAATCAAGTTCATGGATCTCTATCCATAGGAGACACCAATCCCCTCAGTTGGTGCGTGGATCTCTATCCATAGGAGAACTCCTTCTCTTGTACTTTGGCTGGTGATCCTCTAGAAGACTACTACCTCCACTACATTGGCTTGTGGATCTCTATCCATAGAAGACTTTGTCCTCACTTAGAATATATTTGTCCTCACTGCCTTGCCTAATGTATCTCTATCCATTGGAGACTACTATCCTCTGCTCTATCACCTTCAAAGCTTACTCTCAGCTCTGCTTAAATATGTATTAAACATAGTCCTTCGGTCTAGCACAAATCTTCTCAATATATGTCTCTGATCTACACTAAAAATAG
Organism: Wollemia nobilis; assembly: GCA_028583015.1. Lineage (NCBI taxonomy): Eukaryota > Viridiplantae > Streptophyta > Pinopsida > Araucariales > Araucariaceae > Wollemia > Wollemia nobilis. The sequence goes on along the minus strand of JAQPPZ010000331.1, from coordinate 1,089,441 downwards.
TCCTATCTAGCACAAATCTGCTCAATATCTATCTCTGATCTACACTAAACATAGTCCTTTGGTCTAGCACAAATATACTTAATCTCTATATTTTATATGCACTAAATATAGTCCTTCAGTCTAGCACACATCTTCTCAATTTTTATCTTTGATCTGGTACAAATTTATCCTCAAATATACACAAATACTTTATCCTCAATTCTATCCTCAAGCCTTAACACAAAGCTTTATCCAATCATAAATCAACTCTTCTAGATCTAATCCAAACCTTAACTCAAGGTTTCAACAAATAAATCAATCAACTCTGCTCTTCAAGTCTTCTCAAATACTTTCCTTAAATATTTCCACAAGTTCTCTCTAGAACCTGCTCAAACTGCTCTCAAATATTTATCAAGACTTATCTCAAATCTGCTCAACAAGTGCTCACTAGAACTTGTCCAATCTACTCAACAAGTCTTCACCAAGACTTACCTCAAATCTGCTCAACAAGTCCTTACTAGAACTTTTCCAATCTGCTCAAGAAGTCTTCACCAAGACTTACCTCAAATATACATTGTAAGCTTACATAAAAGCTTACTCCACTCAACCCACTCTATCACAAAAAACCTCTTCAATAACACAAAAAACTTCACACATAATATTTTTTAACTTACAAAAACATATAGAGAATGGTTAGAGAGTCAATATGCTTCAAACTCATAATAATGCTCAATCACTTTTAATATCTCTCTTATTTTACCACAGAAACATATAGAGAATTGTTAAAGACTCAATATATTTCACTCACAATAATGCTTAATCACTTTTAATCTCTCTTGTTTTACCATAGAAACATATAGATAATTGTTAGAGACTCAATATGTTTCACTCTCAACAATGCTTAATCACTTTCAATATTTCCTTCAACTCAATCCAAAAATAAAGAATAATTTATTTCACAGAACTTGAACTATCACTTTAAAACTTCCAATCAACTAAGCTCAATCAACTCCACTCAACCAATCACTCAATGAAATATTATTCAACAATGCTTATCAAACAAACTTCACATAATAATGATACTCATGATCTTTCACAAACCCTAATAATGCATATGAAGGCTCACTCAATATTTCTAACAATGCTTATCAAACAATCCTTTTCACTCCAACTTAGCATTCACAACATCCAATCCAACAATATTTTACTCACAAGGAAGATGTACCCATACCTTTTATTTTGATGGAGATATGTCTTCAAAACCTGTCTTAACCACACTCAAATTTTCTTTTCCAACACTAGGGTTAGGTTACCACCACCTATCTCAAGATCTCCACAAAATAATTTTCTCAAAAATCATTTTTCATACAAGATATTAAATCTTTTTGTACATCTTATAATCTCTAAAATCACAATATCTAACTCAAAAATTTCATTAAAACAACATGCACAACAATTTCCCTTATACACCTTATAATCTCCACACCTTACAAATTTCAATCACCAAAAATCAAAATAAAATATTTTAATTTTTCTTTACCTTATAACTCCCCCAAGCACTTAGCACTCACGAAAATCTTAAAACAATTTTAATTTTCAACACTTTGGAGAATAAAATCGAATAGCATACCTTTAGATTTTTCTACCCACTAAAACTATCTTTAGTGAGTTCGACCACATGACCTTGCACTCCCAACACCCTAGCTCCAATATAGGCCACCAAGTGGGTTGCGTGCCCACATGAGACACACAACACATGCTATGCCAAAAAGTTATCTCACAAAAATTTCAAGCAAGTAAAATGAAGGCCTCTTCCTCAAAAAAGTCAATCGCGTGAATCAAACTGTGATCTCCTCCTTGCAAACCTTAGCACTTTTACCAAATTCTGTATGTGCTACCATCGTTGATGGGATGTTAAATCAATTTGCTGCCTTTATTGTCTTTTTTTCCTCCAAGCTCTTCAAAATTCACTCCTCTTCTTCCTAGGGTGCAGCACTTTTTGTTTTCATGAGGACCATTATGTGTACTATTTTAGGTTTTAATATTCGGAAGGAGGATTCCCTCTAGTATACAGAGGAGATATTAGTAGGAAATTGTCTTCATATAACATATATTGGTTTTTTTTTTTTTTTTTAATATTGAAAAAATATATTTTTTATTATATATTATTTGGTTAGTATGATAAATCTTATGACCAACACATAAGGCTGAGAAGTCTCCTCCCAATCACGACTTTTCGTAAATTCAACCCTCATAAAGCCCCAAGAGTTGCTTATCAATAAGAAATTTAACATACACCCACCCCCTCACACAGTCACCCAAGACACAATTTCTATTTTTATTATTATAATTATTATTATTATATTAAATATGAGAAAGAATTTTAAAAGGTTCAAAAACTTTTGAAAAAATGCAAACCTAAAATCTAGGAATAAAATATTTTTTATTTTAATTAAATATTTTTAATATGTATTTTTTTAAATGTATAAATAATATTTAAGTTTGTGTAAAAATATTATGTGACAACTTAATATGAGTAAGAATTTATACAAATGGATGGAGCTTGTAAATAATAGACAGATGAATATGGCTAGTTGGCAGGAAGCCAAACAAGGTCATATTATGGAAGGAAATTAAAACCTTACACTTTACACTTCTTATTAGAAAAAATTCTAAAATATTATGATAAGAAGGTACATAATTAGAAATCCAAGCTTTGCTCGAACAAGTTACAGATTTTACAGACCCAACAATCGTCAGCCTATTGGCTTCCATTTTTTTGCAAAAGGGGCTCATATGATAATACCATTATAATATGATCGTAGTATTCACAATAATATCTTTGAAGGATGCGGATCGATCCAATTCTCACAATGCATACAAATAGTATAAGAAAGAGTGAGATCAGAATTAGGGATTGAAGAGTTGATCTTGACATTTACACTTCCAACCTTCAGGTTCATAGTTGGAGTAGTCAATCCTGTTCCTAGTCTTACTTCCGGTGGGAACCTGAATGGCTTCGCATGACGAGCAGGAATAGCACTTTTTGTGGCATGTTGGTGGTCTCGAAACTAGAGTTTCTATTACAATCACATGGTGGCTAGGGACTGGCACAACCTTCACAACCATCTGCACCACCACAAACATACATCCACGCATATAAATATACTCTCATTCAAAATATATTCCAACAATATGAAACCAAAACATTGATCTATATTATTATTTTCTTATCTTGCCTCTTCAGACGACACAAGCAGAGTCAAAGAGACCTCCTCCAAGGCCTCTCTCAGAAACATCTACAAAAATAACAAGGCAATAACAACCTATAAGTAAGCACATCTAAATATGCAAATCATATGTAAGTGTATGTTTATAAGAGTACTCACCTTCGAATGTTCTTTCACCACCCTGAGTTGTGGCAGTTTTAGAGGAGGAGGACCTTCCTATAGTGGATGTTGGCATAACATATGTTGGGGTTACTGAGGTGTATACCCAGTGGTGGGTTACATGGCTATGTTAGGGCAACGGTAGCTTAGGTCGATATAGGGATGAGGTAGTTTATGGGGAGGATCCTTATGCACATCGGGTGCAACCTAGGACTGAGGAGTACTACAAAGCCATGGAGCAATAGGTAGTAGAGGAGCAGGTTCCAGAGGAGGAGGAGTTAGCTCTAGAGGAGAAAAAGTATCCTCTTTGGGCTCAGTTGCATAGCATAGAGGCTAAGATTTAGGCAACTCGTATTCAGATCTTACAGCAAGACTTTATTATTACTATGCTCCAGTCTTGGCTCAGGGTTTTTGATTTGGTACAACTTAGGATAGATCAACTTACTATTTAGAGGAATGTTACTTGAGGATAGGTTGCTCCCCTTATGCTAGTGCCTTAGAGACCGAGTGGGTTGGATGTAGATGCAGAGATCAAACGTCTGCATGGAATCCTATCAGATGACTTGGCTGAGCATACATGAGATAATTCTTACATCCTTGCACTAGATCATGAGGTTAAGCTTCAAGGTGGTGATCTACCAACCAAATCTATAGAAGAGGGATCATAGAGGAGTCAAAGTGATACCAGTCATTCCTCATTTTAATTGAGCCATAAAGTAAGGGCCTTCTCAGATATATCTACAGAGACCAGCTCTAGACAGACTCATAGAGGCAGATTAGAGGGTGGAGGCGAGCCTAGGGGCATAGTCCCAACCTGATGATTATGATGGCTCTTGTATTATTTTTGAGTATAAGATCTAAGGACCTACACTATTGTAGCTTACGGGTATTTTTGTACCTCCATGTACTTATTTGACACACATTTATATATATTCATGTTTCATATTTATTATGTGTATCATGTGATTGGTTTTATTATGATGTTTATGAGATGCATATGGATGCAATGTCTATGATATTATGCTATATGATGTGATGTATTGATGACATGCTCTAGCTAGATGATGGATGGATGCTTAGATGCTATGATCTAGATATGTGGATGTACTATGGTGATGTATGCATATATGGATACAATATTTTGCGTTAAATGCATGTTTGATTTTGCTTTAATTGTATGCATCTAATTTATGATGTTATGGTATGGTAAATGCGATGTGTGTAATGCATTGTTTAGATGATTATGATCTAATTTAAATGAACCTGTATGCCTTAATAATTTAAACATATGGAATGAATGTGATATGAGTTAACAATATAATGGATGACACCACAAAATGTATAAAAATCATGAATAAATAATAACTCTTATCATAAGAATTAATCAATTAAACATACATATGTGAGATGAGATGATATGGTTTGTATGTGCTTTCTTTATAATCTTTTGTAAATTAAAAATGTATGTCCAAAATAGCCAGTTTCTATCTAAATATCATTGCTAACATTTATGCAGTATATGTCCTATTTATGAACATACTTTAATTAACAAAATCTCCTAAAGAAAGTTGTTGATTTAATTGATGACGTGATTTGTTGCTATGCAGGGATTTTTTTGAGGTTTTCCATGAGACTCAAACACCCTAGTTACTCCATCAAAAGCTATATACTGAACATACAGGACTCCTGAAAGATAAAGTTCCTATTATGAAGATGCAGATATTCATTATCCCTATGTGTGTAAATGAATAAATTAGATAAGACATAAGCCTACCTCGATGCCAGGCGGGATTCATTCAGCCCATTTTTGTATTGGGGATCCTCAAATGGCCCTCATGATCCTAAGTTGGACTCAGTTGAATTAGACCACAAGGCAATACAGGATACCTAAAGCTAGCTCTTTTTGCAATTTTCTTAGAACTACCCTAATTCTAGGCGAGATTCATGCAACCCATTACTGTATTAGGGATCACTCAATGATTTGTGGAGATTGACCATTCCAGGGATTCAAGATCTTCACCTCATTCTTTTCTTCACATTTATTTGGGATACTTGCTCATGCTTAGTTGAAAATCACTGCTTATTTTGAATTTTGTTTTTCTTTCAAGCAAGGGATTTATTTTGTGATGATAGTAACTATTTATTTTGCTTTATTTCAAGATTTTTGCCTTTTCTGATGAAATCAAGGGATTTATTTGGGTAGGAAGGAGATTTTCCTTTTGCCAATGATCAAAATCCTAGACCATGTGCATCGCAAGGTGAGCAAGTAAAAACCTTTCACTTAGGATACCTAGTACCACTTTGTAGTGTTCATATTTCCCTTGTTCCAACTAGGATTTTAGTGTTTTGATTAGTGATATGAGTCTGATATATGCTATGTACTATCAGAACTAAACCTCATCTTCTTCTAATGAAGATAGCTTTCTACATAATCTGACAAAATCACTAGGTATGGCTAAGTGACCAAAAAACCCTAGTATATACCTTATATCAACATGTGGGGTTGTGTTGAAAAATATAATTACTCACATGGGTTATGGATGATGATGGATTTTGAAGATGCATTATTGAGGTAAAAATGTGTTGTCATTTTTAAGATTGCAAGCACAAATATATCTAATTCAAATGTAGTGGATGCAACATGCCTAATGCAATGAAACTAATGGATGCAAATGGTAAATGCAAATGTTTTTTATTTTTAATGTTTTCAATTGTTTTTTAGCTTTATTATTCTAAATGTTTTTGAACTTTTTTTACTTTAAACTATTTTTATTTTTTTGTATTTTGTTTTTAACCAAAGGGTTTAAGGTGCCTTTCGGGCATTTTTAGAAGTGACCAAAGGGATTTAAGATGCCTTTGGGGCTTTTTGTGAAGTGACCAAGGGGTTTTAAGATGTCTTTGGGGATTTTTGTGAAGTGACCAAAGGTCTTTAAGATGCCTTTGGGGCTTTTTGTGAAGTGAACAAAGGGCTTTAAGATGCCTTTGGGGATTTTTGTGAAGTGACCAAAGGGCTTTAATATGCCTTTGGGGATTTTTTTGAAGTGATAAAAGGTCTTTAATATGCCTTTAGGGTTTTTTGTGAAGTTACCAAAGGGCTTTAAGATGTCTTTGGGGATTTTGTGAAGTGTCCAAAGGGATTTAAGATGCCTTTGGAGCCTTTTGTGCTTTGACCAAAGATATTTAAGATTCCTTTGGGACTTTTGTGATGTGACAAAGGGATTTAAGATGACTTTGGGGCTTTTTTGAAGTGACCAAAGGGCTTTAAGATGCCTTTGGAGCCTTTTGTGCTTTGACAAAATAGCTTTTGATGCCTTTGGGGATTCTGTGCTTTAACCAAAGAGCTTTAATATGCCTTTGGGTCTTTTGTGATGTGACCAAAGGGCTTTAAGATGCCTTTGGGGCTTTTTTGAAGTGACCAAAGGGCTTTAAGATGCCTTTGGAGCCTTTTGTGCTTTGACCAAAGAGCTTTTGATGCCTTTGGGGCTTTTGTGCTTTGACCAAAGATATTATGATGCCTTTGTAGCTTCTTGTGAAGTTACCAAAGGGATTTAAGATGCATTTGGAGCCTTTTATTCTTTGAATAAAGAGCTTATGATGCCTTTGGAGCATTTTGATTTTGAAATTTTCTATTGTTTTTGTAATTTTAAAATTTTTGAATGTTTTTGATATTTTTGACATTTATTTGAATTTTTTTGTGTTTTTTTGTGCTTGTGTGTAAAACACCTTTAGATGAAGAATTTTTAGAGGATATGGCTCAACACCTTCCAAAAATGTTAGGCGATAAGTCCCAGGTCCAATATTCTTAGAGAGGATATAAAGACCTATCCAATTGGCCACAAATTTATCTCGTAGATGTGGTGGTAGATTTGAGTTCTGTTGGTTATATTTAAGCACAAGATCCCCAACCTTAAAGTCTCTCAGGTGGACTTTATTGTTATAATATCGTGTTAAACGATCTTGGTAAATACGAAAATGCTCAAGAGCATTGATGCAGTGTTCATCAAGAAGGGTCAACTGATCAAGGGGAGTTTGTCACATAGTGTCATCATTGATGAATTCTTTCAATGTGATGCGTAGTGTTAGAATTTCCATATCTAAGGGTATAATGGCCTTAGCACCATATAAAATAAAAAATGTGTTGCCCCAATGGGCATCCGCACGCTAGTCCTATAATCCCATAATGCAATAGGTAATTGCAAATGCCAATCCTTATGATTTTATTTCACTGTCTTCTTTAGTATGGATACTATTATATTTTTTGAGGCCTCTGCTTTCTAATTTGCCTATGGATAATATGGTTTATCAATACTATATTAAATTTTGTATTTGGACGTTAAAGCCTGCACATTTTTGTTTTTGATTGATGGACCATTATCCAAGATTATCTTGAAGGGGACCTCAAAGCGATAGATGATATTGTGAAGTATGAACTCCATAATTCAAGGTCTTATCATTGATGTTAAGGGGACCACTTCCATCCACTTGGTAAAGTACTTAGTGGCCATTAAGATAAACATGTATTGTAGGCAGCAAATCCACCTCCCAGAAGAAGAAGTGATCAAAGAGGATTTGCTCAGTTTTGATAGTTTGCCAAGTTTTGTAAACCGTACAGTTAGGGAACCAAACCATACAACTGGATGGAAAAACCATACAAGGCAGTGGCAAATCATACAGGGCACACTAAAATTCATCCAAATGCATGGGAAATGTAATTTCATAGTGAAATGGCGCATAGATTTGCTAACTAAGGTGTTAAACTTAGTAAAAGGTCAAATTAATGAATTCAGTTGTACATGGGTAGTTGTAAGTAACGAATTGCCTCAGGAACCACTTTGGAATGGCCTGGGAAATGTTATATAAGGCCCCATTTTCAAAATTGTAGGTCTGGTTGCTAAGAGGTAGAATAGAGTACTTGTTGGTTGTAATAGCTAACTTATATCTGAGTTATTGCAAGAGATTGATAGAATAACCTTGTTGTAATGAAAATTATGCTATAATGGAATGGAACTACATCATTACACATCATGTACGATCCTGGCAATGATGATTGATGATCTATAATGGAATCTTGATGTATGTGTGTTTTTTGGTTATTGTTTTAGCTTAGTTTTATGCATTGTTGCAACTCCTTGATAGAGGTTAGCACTGGTGGAATTTGAGGGATGATATGTGAGCATGGTAATGTGGAGAATGATGTTATGAGTCTTTTTGTATGATTTTTGTACGTAATTGGATAGATGGAATCTCTCCCAAGCTCCTTTGCGATGGTTGGTCCAACCTGGAGAATGGATTAATTGGCATAGTAAAACCTTACAAAATATCCCTGAGAGAGATTGAGGCATTAGAGTATCTAATTTGGCACCTGAATGTACCATCATTTTCTGTCGATCGTACACCAGAGTCCGTACAAATCGTACAAAGTTGACTTACCCGATTTGGCAAATTGAACCACAGAGATCGACTTACCCGATTTGGCAGTTTGAGGAAATCGACTTGAATAGTTACAAAACTGTGTACGACAGCTTCCAAAACTGAATATATCAGTTTGAATGAGTGCAAAAGCATACAATCCATGTCCCTGTATGATTTGTAACCGTACAGTGTGAGACTTTGACATCCGTACAAGTTGTTTAGCTGTCGCAAGGGGTAGTTCGGAGGATGGTACGATTGTACGATTTGGTAGTCAAGTGGGGAATTGTCTTTTGATCATTCTTGGCCCTAAAATATCACCTCCCCACCTAGGAATACTGCACCCCTATGCTACATTTGGCACCGTTGCCTTATCGAATCTGGCATTTTTGTTAAAATGGGTCAAATTGACGAAGTGTGATACTACAAGCTGGAGGTGAATGACAGACACCAGTGCACGAAATCGTGGGAGATGAGAAGCATGAGAAAACATCCCAGTAAGAAGGAGCACGAGGATTTCTCAGAGAGAAAACACAAGTAACTCAGACCGGAGTACTCACGAACCAGAAATAGAGCAAGTCTGGACATCAGAAGAAGGAGACTTTGAGGCATTGTTGATAGAGATGGAAGACGAGGAAGTAGAACCACCAAGCGTAGTGGCAAGGGTTGACAAAGGAAAAGTGCAAGAGGATGGAGAGTGGATGGTGACACCTGAGAAAGTGGTAGAAGGGTTGCAAGGGAGTGCGGAGGATGGGAGTCAGGCACCAGAGCAACAGGATGCGAGGTCTCAGGAGGAAAGACCAAGACCATCTCCCTCACATCAGTGAAGGAGGTCGCTAAGTGAAGATGCATGAGAGTTTGGTCATCGAGTGGTGGGACAAAATAAGATACCTCAAATTGACACTTCTGATGACAATGGGAGTAAGACACCCCCAAGGAGGAATCAGTCAGAGATTCCATGAGACACCTCAAGTGAGAGTGATGACTCTCCTAAGATGGCTAATAGGGCAGCCAAATAGAGATGTCCACCATTTTTAGGTGAGGGTAAGGAAGACCCCACATGGCACATAGGAACTTGCATAACCATTTGGAGAGCAAATGGAGTGGATAGACCAGAGGATTGGGTAATTCTATTTCCTGCTACCTTGAGAGGATTGGCAATTGATTGGTATTTGAAGAGAGAAAATACCATAGATTTTTAGACTTGGAATCAGATAAAGGAGAAGTTCATCAAAGAATTTTGACCTTTGAAGGATGATGGAGACATTGTGATAGAACTTTGCGTGACAAAGCAAAAATCTGATGAAGATGTGAAGTCCTATAACCGTAGACTAAAGCAATTAGTCGATAAGATGCAGATGCCTCTGGTAGACGTTCTAGTAAAGTGGTGGTTTGTAGATGGATTACTTCCAAAGTATAAGAAAAATATGAAGGTAGTACCATCAAAAACATATGAAGAAGCACTGAAGCATGCAAAGAATTTTGAGAGTGAATCAAAACAAATGTATACAAGAATTTTATCTCATCCCAAGTCGAATGATTCAGATAGTGGAGAAGACGACACTATACAATGAATAGTAGCATCATTTCATAAGGAGTTTGATAAACTGATAAAAGAACAAAAGATCAAACCAGACATAAATGATATGTGGTGCACAGAATGCAAAATAGAAGGCCATACAAATGTGAAGTGTCCAAGGAATGACTATTACCACATTTGTAATGTGATGGGGCATGAAGTAATGTTATGCCCATATAATGCAAGAGTATGCCCACAAGTATTGTCAATCCAAGAGTAGGAAGAGAAATCGAAGGCCCAAGGAAGCAGGCAACAAGCAATGAGTGGTGGTTATAGAAATAATAGATGAGGTGGAAGACCGAATCAAGGTAATCGACAAGGAGGACAAAGTCATTTGCAGTATGACTCGAAAGGAAGACCGATCATACAGTGTCACAATTTCCAGGAATGGGGGCATTTTGCAAAAAATTATCCTGCACCTCAGAGGCAAGAAACACCACAAGCAAGCACTACACATATGTGTAGATGGTGTGGTCCGAGGAACCACAAAGAAGAGAATTGTCCAAAATAGGTGAGTTCGAGTAACCCATAGAACGTTAGTTATTTGGACATAGAGGTTCCTCAAGTTAAGGAGGATACCCAAGAAGTTTTAGCCATGACAAGGAATCAAGCTAAGAAGGATAAGTATCCAAAGCCAACAAAGGAAAAGCAATGTTGGCAAGTAGCAAAGAAAATATTGCAAGAGGAAGCTGAAAAGACTAAGCGAGTAGAGTCAACAATTGGTAAGGAACTAAGGAAACCATCAGATCAGGAGATAGTTGTGCAAAATCTGGTAGCACAGGTTTTGGATACCATAGTAGAAGTTAAAGTATCAAACCTATTGGAAGCTATTCCAGCATTGCAGAAAGCAATGGTGGAAGAAATACAACCGCATAAGGTGATGGAAGTGTAGAGCCAACCGATTCAGGAGAAGGAGCGAAAGGATCAGTTCATGGATCCAACCGTATTAATGATCGATGTAGGAAAGAAACCTGCATTAGTTCATATGGAGATCCTAGGGCACAAGTTGACACAAGTTATTATGGATGGAGGATCCAGCGTCAATGTGTTACCTGAAAGAACATGGCTAGAAATTGGTGCTCCATCTCTATGGGCATCGAGCTTCCGATTATATGGTGCTGATCAGAATGGCATCGAGACAAAGGGAGTCTTGACCACACAACAAGTGGTGATAGCTGAACAAGAATTTGTCTTAGATTTTGTTGTGATTACAATGCAGAAACCTGCATACGATGCTCTTTTGGGGAGAGGTTGGCTACGAGTAGCCAAATTCAATCACAACTGGGGGAAGAATCAGATCACTTTTAAGAAGGGACAACACAAATACATGATTAATCTAGCTAATCAAAGAGTTAGTGAGGATGTAGCTATGATGGATGAATCAAAAAATTCCTCAGAGGATGAAGGGCATGAACCTGATGGAGAAGGAATGTTGTACCTAGAAGAATGTAGCGAAGATGAAGCTCGATCTGATAGCGGACTTCTTCATTGGAAAATGGAGGAGTACAAAATTTTTCAGCCCAACTGCCTCTGTATTGAATCAGAGGAGATCAAGGAAAAATAAGACAAACCAGAAGTTAGCCAAGAACCTAAGAAGGAAGCAGAAGAGAAATGGACATTTCTAAAAAGTTTTGTAGAGTATACAGTAGGCGATGCAGAGATTGATACAAGACCGACACACCCAGAGAATGTAGAGAAAGCTACAAGTGAACCAAAAAATATCAAATATGAAGGACCTCGGATAGTGGACATCAATCTAGGAATAGAGGAAGAACCTAGGATGATTCACTATGGTGATGATTGGAATCATGTACTGAAAGCGATAGCTTTTAAGATATTCTTGGAATATAAGGATGTCTTTGCATGGACATATAAGGACCTGAAAGGAGTACCACCAGAATTGTGTGTCCACAAGATTACCCTAATGCCTGGAGCTCAACCTGTGAGAAGGAGACCATATAGGATGAACCCAAAATATGCGGCATTAGTAAATGCAGAGATAGAAAAGATGTTGGAAGCAGGAATTATCTTCAGAGTGACAAATAGTGAATGGGTTTCACCCATAGTGATCACCTTGAAGAAGGAAGTAGACAAGATCAGAATATGCGTGGACTTTAGGAGTCTAAATGTTGTAACTATTAAGGACCCCTTCCCCATCCCCTTCATAGATTCTATCTTAGAAGAAGTCGCAGGACATGAGATTTATTCATTTTTGGATGGGTTCTCAGGATACAATCAAATTAGCATAGCCGAGGAGGATAAGCTGAAGACCACATTCATTGTGGAGAATGGCATCTATGCATACAATCGAATGCCATTCGGGCTCTGTAATGCCCCAACTACATTCCAGTGCATCATACTGTATATATTTGATCAATTGGCAATAGGGAATTTTAAAGCATTTTTGGATGATTGGTCCATTTATGGGAAGATCAAGGAACATCTTCCTACCCTCAGTGAATGTATGAGTAGGTGCAAAAATGCACAGATATCATTAAATCCAGTGAAATGCTTTTTGATGGTACCATATGGGAAACTATTGGGACATATTGTGTGTAGTGAAGGATTGAAGACAGATCCTGATAAGATCCATGTGATATTACACATGGAGGAACCATTTGATGTGAGTTCACTAAAAACCTTCCTTGGATCGATAGGGTACTACCGAAGGTTTATCAAGAATTATGCACATGTATCATACCCACTCGATTCCTTGATGAAAAATAATGTTCCTTTCAGATGGATGGAGGAGCACCAAGGAGCCTTTGAGGAGCTAAAGGCTAAGCTTGTGAGTAGTCCAATTTTGGTGTTTCCAAACTGGGATAAGGAATTCCATGTCCACATTGATGCTTCCAATTTTGCAATTGGATGTGCCTTAGCACAAGAAGGACAGTTTAGGCTAGATCAACCTATTTTCTTTGCTAGTCACCTTTTGTCAAGGCTAGAGAGGAATTATAGTACAACAGAAAGAGAAGCTTTGGGAATGGTATATGTAGTTCAAAAGTTTAGGCATTACCTATTGGTGAATCCCTTTGCCTTCTATGTCGATCACCAAGCATTGTTGTACTTGATAAATAAGTCGGTGATACAAGGATGAGTCAGTAGGTGGCTCGTCACCCTTCAGGAGTTCGTATTTCGAGTAGTGGTGAGACTTGGTAAGAAGCATGTGATTGCAGACCAGTTGTCTCGGATATGATCAGGAGAACCTATAGGAACTGGAGTTCTTGATGAATTTCCAGATGCACAATTGTTCACCATCAATGTTGTTCCATCATGGTACAAGTTGGTTGGCCAATACCTATCCATAGGAGAGTTGCCATAGGAAATGATGGCAACTAAGAAGAAGAAAATAATAATGAAGTCAACACCTTTCCAGATAATAGCAGGATTACTATATAAAATGGGAAGTGATGGTGTCTTACGGAGATGTGTGATGGATGAAGAAGTCAAAGTAGCATTGAAGGAAGCTCACGTAGGCTTAGCAGGAGGGCATATGGGACCAGATGCGACTGCTAGGAAGGTATTGCTAGTAGGGCTATGGTGGCCCATAGTGTATAATGATGCAAAGGAGCATGTGAAAGCATGCGACACTTGCCAAAGAGCAGGAAAGCTAGTAAAGAGGGACTTTATGCCCTTACACCCATCGCAACCACAAGAGTTATTTGAATGATGGGGATTGGACTTCGTAGGCCCATTAAAGACATCTCGATGGAGGAAGTGTAGATACATCGTAGTAGCAATAGAATACCTGATAAAATGGGTGGAAGCGAGAGCATTACCTGATAATTCAGTGAAGAGTACAACGAGATTCTTGTACGAATAGGTAATCACAAGGTTTGGTATTCCACTATGGATAACAAGTGATCGAGGAGGACACTTTGTTAATGATATTATCAAGATGCTGACAATAGAGTTCAAGATTTTACACTCATTGTCTAGTCCGTATTATCCTAGAGCGAATGGGCAGGCGGAGGCAATGAATAAAGTCCTAGTTTCTACTCTGTATAAAACCTATGGGATAGAGGGAGCAGACTGGGAGGAAAGGCTACCATCCATTTTATGGGTATATAGAACAAATTTTAAACCTACAATGGAACATACACCTTTCCAATTAATGTATGGATAGGAAGCAATGGTGCCAGTCGAATTCTTGATACCAAGTTTGAGAGTCATGGTAGAGCATCGCTTGGGTGATCAAGAAAGTTTGGAAGAGCGATTGACAACACTGATTAAGTTAGATGAATGAAGAGTCATGGCACAATGGGCAATTGAGATAGCTCAAAAAATATGGAAGGCATGGCATGACAAACATTTGAGGAAGTTGGAACTTAGTCCGGGTGACTTAGTTCTAAAGTTTAATGGAAAGAGGGAAATCAAGTCGGGTAAGTTGAAGATGTTATGGCTTGGTCCTTATAAAGTAGTTGAAGTAATGGATAATGGAGCAGTCAAGTTGTAGAACTTGAATGGGATAGAAGTGCTCGATACTGTAAATGGCTCAAAGTTGAAGCCTTACAAGGTACAATGTTTATTCATTGCTTCAGAAGAAGTGGAATGATGAAGATGAGCGAAAACCCAAGATGAAGCTCAGAATGAGTTAGATCCATCATAGGAAGAGCCTGATATAGGTCTCACACACTTATTTGTAGAAGGGGAGGAACTACGACCAACCATAGAACAATAAGAGTTGGTACCTCGACCCGAAGAAAGAAGAAGATTATGAGTACATGTCAGATTTGTTGATGGAACTGAAAGAGTTGAAGAAGAAGATGAGGAACGGATTCCCCCAAATAGAAGAGAACATCAGGAGATAGTACTATTACCCAAAAATAGGATGTTCCCCTAGGTAGAACGAAGAGAACTACCCCAACAAAGGGAAGGTCGAAGAAGGATACGACTAACAGTATGATATGAAGATAGAGTGGACACATTTGAAATGGAAGTTCTAGAGGAAGAAGGGAATGAGACCATTGATCAAGAATTGGCTGGACTTACTCCATTGGCTCAGATAGGGCTGTTACAACAAAGAATGTGGGTCTAGACTCAACAATTGCAAGAAGAATATCAAATGTTGAGAGGTCATAATGCAATGTTGAGAGAGCAAATCATCCAGGAGTTGGATGGCACGATACGTAGGTTGGAAGAACAAAGGGTAGCTAGGCTACAAGATATTGAAAGGGAACTAGAAGGTGGAAGGATTAACTTCGAGAAGTGGTGGAGGAAATGAGGGTGCTAGCACAAGCTCACAAGTACCACCAAGTGATCCACCTATGACAAACGAAGATGTGGAGATACTATGGTGAGATATTGAAGAGGCAACTACATCACCCAAACCACAAGGTAACACACTACTGGATTTGATAGACTCTAGTAGTGAAGGTATGCCTTGGCTCGTAATGGAACCTAGTACAGGAAGTAGTGATGAAGATAATCACCCAAAGAACCCTCAGAACCCTCAAGGTAATCATGATTCTCCAACAGTTACAATGACACAACGACAAGTGGGGAGAACACAAGGACTTCAAACCAACCTTGGACCACAAGATTATATAATAGCCTATCGATAGTTGAGAAGACAAAGGAGAGAAGTACAAATATTGGAGAGAATGATGAATTTTCCAACCAATTGGGTAGAATAGAGAGAAGAGAATCAGACTCATTCAAGTTCTGAGATAGACTTTTCTGATGCCTATAGAGAAGTTTTGGCAACATCATCACCACAAAGAAACTTTGAAGAAAGAAGATGGAGATGTCACCTAGCTCATGTGGATCGGAGAATCAGAGCACTACGACAATTGTCACCAAGTACAAGAAGAAGTAGAAGTCCACTAGCCAACATCGAGTTGGTAGAGATAACTCTTGATACCCAAACAATGGGAAGAAGAAATAGAGAAAGACCCCTAAGACTTCAGCCAAGAAGGGGGGAGGTATTCAACTACAAAATGAACAAAGACAAGGTGATGTTACAATTAGAGGAGGAAGAGGGCGAGGAAGATTCTGACCCCCTACTCCTAGATGGCCAGGAGATACACCCTTAGCTTGTATGAACTGGACAAGGAATCTATGAGGATTACCAGGAATTAGGGGTATGTTACCAAATCCCATAAGGCAATGAACATGGGGACAACCATCTCAACAAGGGATGGGTGGTAGAGGATTACTCCAGAGAAGGGAGGAATCACCATTCATGTAGAGAAACCCAATACCAAGAGGAATAGGATGGGGGAGACACTCATGCGAAAGAGGCCTTGCCGGTAGGGGAAGAGCACAATTTGTAGATGAAAGAAACCAGGGACAACTGAGAACCCGATCACCAAGTCTAGAGCTAGAACTGATCTGAGGGGATAGGTAGAGAAGTCACTCGAATGATAGTAGAGTAGTAAGGACACCGCTACCAAGGGATCAATCACCTGTGCAGCAAGGGGAAAGGACACCAGGTGAAGATACTCCAGCTTGCAATTGTACAATTCCAAATTGTACACATGGAAGAAGAAGGCCAGGGAATTCGGTAACATCACAAGTGGAGATGAATCAGCCTAGGGAACAAATACCAATAGGTGACACAACCACTCCGAATATTGTAGTTGAATCCCCAAGAGAAGAATTTTATAGAATCGTACAAGTGAATGTCACTATACGATTGCCTAGAAGGTAAGTGTAAATAGATTAGGATTGAAAAAAAAAAAAAGAAAGTGCCTTAGTTGTGAAAATCCCTCGGGACGCAATTAAGAAGGAAGTGGTTGAAAACCGGAAATGATGGCCTCTTCAGAGAAAGAAAATTTGAAAATTTCTCTAAGTATAAAGATCGTACAAGTAAAAATTGAGGATGAAACCGTACAAATTGGGAGATCGTACAAGTAAAATCGACATAAAGACATAGGAAATCATACAAGATGACATGTTGTACGATTTGGATCATACATTATATGATTTCAAGTAGGTTGTACGATTTCCAACTACCCATTTAATGCGGCATGCATGGGAGAAAGCAACGGTTGGAGGAAAAAGCGGGGAAAAAGATGAAATTTCAAAAAATTGTTGAGTTGTCAATCATCCATGCAATATGGAGGGAAAATGTGCAAAGTGGCACAATTTAGGGTTTAGTTAGGGTTTTTGAAATGCTTTAAATAGAAGGTAGGACTTGCAATTTCATTAAATCGTACAAGTGAATTCGAATTTTTTGGAGGACGAAGGTGGAAAGCATGCAATTGAATGGAGAAGACCATATGGGCAGCCAAATTTCATCAACAATCCACAATTAGAAGGACCCATCCTGATTAGCACCAAGGAGTACTTTTCATTTTTATTAGCTTCGAAGAAGAGAAATTAGGGTTTTACTCCATTAAAAAGGGAAAATTCAAATTTTAATAAGAAATACGAAGAATATATAGCATAAAATATCCAAGTATGAACTCAAAGGTAATAAATGATAGATTAGAGTTTGGAGAAGTGAGAAATTGGAGTTGGGTGATGGAAATTGCAAGGAAAGTGAAGATTTAAACCCTAGAAATAGAAGAATCAAAGCTAGAAAAAGCAAAGAATGGAAGGTGAAGTCCATACAGCCATCAAAGTACAACCAAAAATTCATCAAAGAGAAATAAATTGTGCTAGAGGTGAAGGAGTTGGAAAATTGCTCTCGAAAAAGACTGAAAAGAAGGAACGGGGCAATTCGGCAAATGGGTTGGTGAAAGATTCGACAAAGGAGACCAAAATTTTGAATTTTTCACAACCTAGGGTTTGAAAAATCATATTGTATGATTTTAGAGGAGGAATGTACGATTTCAAAGAAAATTAGCATAGTTCTTGGTAGTTTTTAGGCCATTTTGGGCAATTTTTAGCAAATCATACGGAAATCATATGGATTCCAAAGGAGAAGGCAGTCAAAAAGCAACATCGTATGGAGTACTATCGTACTGTACGATTTTAGGTTGCAGATGTACGATTTGGTGGAGATAGGATGGTTTGAAGACTAACGGGCTAGAAATCGAACTGTGGAAAAAAAGTAGTGTACGATCTAGAAGTGGTTGGCGAAGGTAAGAACCGTACAAGGGTACAAAGGACCATACATTGTATGATTTTATAGTAATTTGTATGATTTTTGGTACACTTTCGATTGCAGAAATGGTGAATGAGTGGATGTCAAGTTAATCGGCGAGATGTTGGAGGAATGATCTCAACAGAAGAGTTTGGATGCCGGTTAAGGTGGATTGCAGCCAATAGGGTGGAGAGGTCACCAGGTCCCCTGCACGAGAGAGAAGCATACCCACGACAACACCAAGGGTGGCAGTTTCAGTCCCATGAGTGGCGTGGTAATCATCCTTGCACTGCGAGATTGGCATACATACCCCCTAGGGCAGCCTCCAGAGGTTAAACAGTGGTCCTAACCACTCCCAAATTAGTTTTGGAAGGTCAGAGGTCAATTTGGCACCTTTTAAGCACTTTTCTCCCTATTCATCCCACCCTGGGATGATTAGAATCCTATTCGCCCCACCCCGGGATGATTAGCAGCAATCACTCCAGGGTGGGACGATTAGCAGGTTTGACTGGCAAAAAGTCAAGCCTTGACAAATGGCAGCCCAGATCCGCCACCCAAATTTGCCTTCAAGGCATGCAATTGCGAGGAATGATTTCAAATATGAGAGAGAGACTTCAATCAAGCATGCCCTGATCATGGAGGCTCTAAATCAGGGAGGAATCTTCTCTCCCTCCAAAAGGGCATGGTGAGCCAAGTGGCACCCTCGCATGCGCATTCAAAGGAGACCCCTAGGTCTATAAAAATGTGAGCCTCCTCACCCCAAAAAAGAATAGAGCTGGAGCATTTGGAGCAATGGAGTGCTGCCAAATTATATCCCCATTCCTCTTTGTGCTTCCTACATCCCTAATTTCTCTTTTGGAAGAGAGGTTATCGGGTGAACATTAGGAATGCAATCTAGACCCAAAACCCAAGAAATCGGCCACAATCCCACACCAAACTCATTGACACAACTCCCTAGGAGGTTTTGGACCCATCCCACTTGGATTGGTGCCAAAACTAAGCCCCAAACGATGGGCGTCCTGCCCCCGAGCGCCCCCGCACTATTGCAGTCCTAATCGCCCCACCCCGGAGTGATTAGAAATATATGCTTGATTTCTCTATTGTTATTTTTGCATTATGTTGTATCTAATTTACTTATGCTGTTGTTCAAGTTTCACTGCATTCTGACCTATTTTGACCTTGTTTTTATCATTTTTATGCGTGTACTAACCTACAGGGAGCGCCTTCGGATACAAGATGATATGGGAAGAATATGCCAAATATGACCTTCTGGGTCATCTCAAAATGCCCCTTTTTGTCTAACCCCAAGTTTACAAGAATTTTGGAGGCCTCTAGATAGGACATTTGCAAGGTCACCTTTGCACATTTTGTGACAGTCCCCAACGTCCCACCCCGGAGCGATTAGAAATCCATGCATGATTTCCAAACTATTATTTTTGCAATGTGTCCCTGATGATGTCTTGATGCTTCTATCAAATTTTGAATTCATTATGACATGTTTTGACCATCGTTTTGCTATTTTATGTATTCACTAGCCGGAGGCCTTGGGGATTGCATGTTTCCTTCTATCCGCACATGCTATTAACTATTTGCTGTTTTTATGTGTGTAGGATCTCACCACCAGGGACACTAGAGGGGCAGAAAGGAATGACAAACACATGGACACAAGCGGCGGCAACTTTTTGGCCCACCCATTTTGAATGTGGGCATGCGGAAGACACTAGAAGCGTACCATCCATTGGTGTAATGAACTGTATCAAAAATTCTGAGCCCTAGAGGGGGGACGTATTGTAACTGGATTGAAAGCAAACATTAATAAAATAGGCCCCGCTTTATTTTTCTTACATCTCATTTATGCGTCATTTCCTTCATGCATTGCTTCTCGCATTCGTAGGACTTGGCATTTGTATCAACTTTTGTTTGCATCATATCTGGTATGCCGTCCTTCTGCATTCGGATTTCAGTGGTGATCATGGTGGGACCAAGTCCCCTACTATTAAGATCAAGTTTTTGATCCAAATTTTATGGTTTATTTGCAGGTGTTACTCATTCGGGTGTTGGACTGCTACTCGTGCCACCCTATGACGAATACAGACCTGGCATTCATTCCACCCCGGGATGAATATGTATTCGTCCCACCCTGTGACGAATGCAGACCTGCTATTCATCTCACCCCGAGATGATTAGAGCTCTATGCATTTTTTGAGCAGAAACTCAGAGGCATCTGGCTTAGATAGAGGGGAGGTAGGTTTTCTGAACATCCTCTGTGTTTTCTATTTTTTGTTTCTGCAATTTTTTGTTTCTTTGCTTGCATAGAAAAGTTAAGTAGTTTGTTTTCCTTCTTGCAATAAGAAAAGGAAAAATAAAAAAACATAGAGTAAATCAAATGGAAGGAATTTGATTAGGAATGCATTTTTCTTTGGTTTGCTTGCATGATACTTGCACAAATGGCAAGTCCTCATTCTAGGCTTTGGTTCTAGTTAGGTTGTGTGATTTCCTTTTTGCTACTAATGGTCTCTGAAAGATAAAATGTACTTTAAAGCATTGCATTAGTGAAAATCATCTTTTGTTGTATGTTTTCTTTCTTTATACAATTAAAAGGAGCCACACACACACCACCTAATAAGATTAACATCAAGGAGTTGGTCTTAATACCCCAACACTTGATCAAGACCAATGGTGGATTTCATCACCACCTTGGCTTGGATTTTGCATACATATACCCTGATTGTGACTGTTGCTAGACGTAAATCCTGATGAAAGCTGACCAAGTGTAATGGGGGTGATTCCCCATGCATGAGGATAAGTCTTCTATGGTAGGTGTCAAAAATAGAGCGATTCCCCTTCTGTACCGCCTATGTTCCACGTACTGTTCTACTCTCGCGTACCAATAGTTTCCCTCACGTAAGGGCGGGTATATTGAGAGGTTCGGTATAACGACCTGGCAATGGTATATCGAAGGGGCGACCATTTTGGAGATACAAGAGCCCTCATTTTGCATGAATAACAAAGTTTCCTTTACAAGATTTGCATAACAAAAATCAAACACATTAGACCAAATCTAGGGCACACATTTAATCTATAAACGAGATAATCATTTCTTTGCGTGTGTGGTCCCCGTTTGTTTGGTATAGCATAAAATTTTTGTAAAGGAGATAAAAATATACATATCTTTCTAGAAAGACCACCACCATGGTGTATACCCATAGCCAAGCCCAATCACGGGTAGAAGCTATGGAAAGTATACAAGGAGGCACAAGTCACCTCCGTTATAGCCCCAAGGACTTGGTTATACCACCTTGGCAGCCTGACCCACAACGTAGTCCACACTATGCCACTACAAAAAAGGACTATAGAGGCACCCCTTTGAGGGGCACTCCCATTCAACACAGACCCTCTCAGGAGGAGTACACACATGGGAAGGCCCCCTTAGACACTCATTATGAGTGGCCACTATGAGATGAGGTGCTAGAGCAACATAGGGTTCATAAGGAGGGGCCACATGATTATATCATTCCCCCTCCACCCCTCATTACTATTAGAACTAATAGGCCAAATCTAGAGTGCAAGGCTCTTCATACAAGGTGAGCCAACTCCGCCCATCCCTTTCACATGTACGAAAGGGAGCATGAGGAAAACCAGTATATTCCTCAAGAGCAATACATCACATGGGAGCAATGCGCCTCTGCACTTGCTAATTATCAAGATCACCTATTGAGGCCAGAGCCTCGGGTGAATGTTGCTAACCTCGATAGAGGAAAGCGACCCATAGAGATCTCGGATCACCATGACTAAGATAGATATGTAGGGGAGGCATCTAGGCCTCCTAGACATAGGGCGGTGGAACAACTCGACTTGGCATTTGCCAAACAGGCCACCCGCCAAGCACAAATCATGTAGCTTAGGCAAGATCAGCAGTAGTTAGAACAACTGTATCATCTTAACAAAGAGTGCATTCAGTGCCAGATAGATGAATTTCTCTAGAACACTATGCATGAGAGGATTCCAACCCCTCACACGCATAGGACAAAAATTTATGAGAGGCACAACCCCTTAGTACGAGACAGGTCACCACGACCTTATCAAGCATTGCCTCCAAGACCTCCTAGACCTGAGCGGGAGGCCACCCCTAGAACCAATGATGGGCGCCTTCCTCGGGCACCCATCCATGTTTATAGGTCATGCCCAGAAACTCCTCAAGAAGCCTATGAGGAATTTGAGCGAGAAGAAGAGCGGGCTGAAACGCCCTACCAAGGTAGGGGGCGCTACCCGGCTACCCCTCCATAGGCCTCAAGTTCCTCGTAATTCACAATGGGAACAAACCAAAGAAGAGGAAATCAAATCCTCTGATGCATACAAAGTATTGCTAGAGAGCTTAGAGTCTATGGAGACCAAGACTTCAGGGCCCCAAAAGCCCACCTTACGCTAGCTCCGTAGTCACCCTGTGCATCCTTCAGTTTTGGCACCCCCATACCCCGACCACTTCAAAATGCCTCAATTGGTAATTTTTAGAGGGGATGAGGATGCCCAAGAGCACGTAACAAGGTTCCTGAGTCAATGCTTTGGCATTCAGGACAATGATGCATTGCTTCTGAGAACATTTATAACCATGTTCGCAGGCCCTACCTCGGATTGGTTTACCCAGTTGCCGAAGCATAGCATCAATAATCTAGACCAGCTAGTGGACGCGTTCCTTGAATGTTTTGCCTTCAACACCAAGAAGAAGGCATCCTTAAGTGACCTAGCTGGCCTTAAGTAGTATGATGATGAGACCATAGCCGCTTATGGGAATCGGTGGAGGACATTGCTTTCAAAGCTACCTTACCTCCCTCCCATGGTCGACATGACCCAAATGTTTTCAAAGAGTTGCATAAGGTCAATCTCCATGCTATTGCAGCTGCAAAAATATGCCACCCTAGAAGAAGCCCTGGCACAAGCCAGGATAATTGAGGAGATCAAAATTCAAGACGACAATATTGCCAAGCCGTGCAAGAAAGAGTGGACCAAAAATGCCAAAACTGGGCCCACGCAACCGAAACCCGTCACGGTCAATCAGGTTGCCATAACTATACCCAAGCCTGCACAAATGACACAGCCCCCAAAGGCTAATTATCAGGTAGTTCCTCTTGATAACTATGAAAAGGAAAATCACAAACAAGAGCAAAATCAGTAGCGTCACCCTAAGCGACAATTCACACAATTCATGAAGTCTAGAGACTCCTTGTTTGACCGCTTGTTCATGGTAAACCTGATAAAATTGCTAGAAAGTCGACCCATAGACCCCAACGCACCAAAACCCAAGGGCTATAGGGAAGATTTATATTGTAGATTCCATCGACAGAAGGGACATGACATCTTCACTTGTTGGAAATTCAAAAACTTAGTGCAGGACTTGATAGACAACAAAACACTCGTGGTAGATAATCCCATAGCGCTGAGCAACCAACAGATGGAAGTCTTCAAAGACCCCCTGCCTACCCATGATGCACAGACAAAGACTTTACAAGTGAATGAGGTAACACAAAACTACCCCATGCAAGGATACGTAGGGATGATAAGCATCGTGACACGGAACAAAAGATACCCAAACACGGCTGCACCCGCTGTAGCTATAGGAGATGTTCCATCAACATCACAACCTCCACAACACCCTACACAACTTCCCCCACCTAGACCAATGGCCATGATTCGGACTAATCTTACTCAAATTTTAAGGACCACGTCGGCTAGGCTCTCCATTTATGAGCTCATCCAACAATCACCGCCCCATCGGGAGGCTTTGATGGAGATACTCAAAGCCATTGAGCTACAGCCCCATGAACCCAATTCTTTCAACAATTTTGTGGGACATGTGAGACAATGCATAGAACCGGTCATAACCTTCAGGGAAGATGAACTGAAGTTGGTGATTGGTGATATGGTGGATCCACCCCTGCACGTCATCACGTGGGTCAATGGGATTCCATTCAAGAGGGTGTTGGTGGATATTGGCTCATCTAGCAACATAATCACAACAGCGGCATTAAAACATCTTAAGTTGCTAGCATCCCACATTGTGGCGTCCACCTACACTCTTCGAGCATTCAACGACGTGTTATGCTCGACGGTTGGCACAATTGTCCTGCCCATCCAAGTAGGACAAAATACCATTCCTACGTTGTGTCACATCCTTGAGGGTGATATGGCCTACAATATCTTGCTAGGATGGCCTTGGATCAGGGACATGAAGTGTGTCCCTTTGATAGCCCATCAATGCCTCAAGTACACATACGAAGGGCAAGTACATGTAGTCCCAGCATATTTAGAGCCCTTTAAGTTTTGCAATGCGGTGCATCTAATGCCACAATCGACCCTCCCATCGACACATTTGGACTTTCAATTGAATCCATCCACGTAGGGTCCGATTCCGCCTACATCCCCGCTGTTGAGTCCCTCAACTCACCAACCTAGCCCATCTTCGTCATTTGTTCCTTCACCCATGATGCCACCTATGGTGGCCACACCGAAGGACAATGGGAAGAAGCCCCTAGAGGAGGCACCACCATTAGTCTCAACCATATCTATCGAGGAGGTGCCCAGCCAAATGGAAGTCGAGACACCTGATTCACCCAACATGGAGTGGACTCAGGGAGAACTCCCATTCCCTCCCCCTCAACCATCGATGATTACCATTGAAATGGCCAATACGGGCCTGGGGGAGTACCTAGTGTAGAACATTGTGGCAACACCCATGCTCGAATCCATGCAAGACATGGGGAAACCTCGCCTCCCCATTGGCACTATCATCCCTTTAGGTTACCCACCAAATCAGACCAATTTTGTATATGGGGGCCTCGAGAATGACATTGAACCCTACCTACAAGAAGAAGAGGACGAAGAGCCATTTGCTGAGAATATTGACTATCTGGCCAACCCGGACTTTGACCTTGAAATACCTAGACCAATGTAATTGGCATGGATATGGATTGGGAAGATACGAACAAGGAATACGCATTCTTTGTCAACCAAGATACCAGATGCCATATGATAAATCAGGAGTAGGGTTCAACCACCCTTTGCCCCTCGACATCTTGGTAGAAACCATGCAAGGCTTAGGTCTAGGCAACAGGGATGGATTGGCACAAGATCCATATGCCAATCCCAACACTACATACACATTGGGGAATTATTTCCCATTGTTAACAACAAACCTCGTTGACCTCAACAACCCCTCCCCTTTGATCGAGGAAGGGGAAAGTTCAAGAAGTAACCTCCAAGAAGGATATGAACAAAATCAAGAGAGCTCTTTGAAAGATGAGTCAGATTATGAGGTGGCACCTTGGGACCCGTTTGAGTCCGATAGCAATCACTCGCAGGTGATGCCCATTGATGACTATCAGGAGGACTTCATGGCAATGTTCCCCTTTAATGTTCCAATCGGGCAATTGCCACCTCCAGAGAATCGAGCCCTCCCGCAAAGAGTGGAACAACCCAGAAGGGACCAAATCAACATGCTTGAACAAAACGAGCCTCCAATGCTGGCCATAAGGCCAAGTGATCAAGAAACGCCTAGTGGGAGGTTATACTAGCTAGAGGGGCACATAGTTGTAGGAGCCAATGAAGGCCTATGGATCTTCGATAGCGACTATGAGGATGAGACTGAGATGGCATATCTCAACCATATGAGGCAATAGGAATACCCCATAGACATCGATGGTATGTTTGAACATCTAAATATGGGACCAAGGCATAGGTGGCATTTAAACCAAGTACAGCTAAACCAAGTGCTTCATCCACCACTTCAAGCATACAGAGAGCACCTCCCACCTAGAGACCCTATAGGGCCACCAGTGCCAAGGGCAGACCCCATCCTTCTATCCACACATAGGGCCAATCCTTTTGTGCCAGTACCCATAGAGCCAGATTCGGGGCACAAGGATTACCTAGGATGTCAGAATCAACACCCATGCGGTAATGGAGACCAAACTCAGTCCATCAACATGATCTCCATTGATTTAACCACCCCCATCCACAATCCAGCCGATCCAACATGACCATTGTATCTAGACCTAGATGCCATAGACTGGGATCACGTTGACTCACCACCATCCCCATCATAGTACTGGCCTTGCGGTGAGATGTTTCATTTCACCCCAGGACAGACTCAAGATATCTTCCATGCTGAAGAGGAACCCGACATTCCCAATGCAGATCTAAATTTAGTGAATGATATCCACCTGATCCCAACTCCACACCAGTTGGAGGATGGATCCCACATGTCAGTCGAAGAAACAATTGACATAGACATCGGTTCTAATCCAATGAATCCACAAATCATCAAGCTAGGGGTAAGTTTATCCCTCGAAGAGCAAGTTGAGTACATTGCCCTTCTCAAAGAGAAGAAGGAGGTTTTTGCATGGACCTACAAAGACATGTCGAGACTAGACCCATAGCTAGTCATGCATAATCTAGCACTTGATCCGACAGTCAAGCCAGTCAAGCAAAAGCTACGTAAGATGCACCCAATAGTGGCCTTAATGGTCAAATATGAGCTACAAAAGTTGTTGGATGCATAGTTTATCATCTACGTGGATTACCCACCATGGCTGTCCAACATGGTACCCATCAAAAATCTTGACGGGAGGATTCACATATGCACCGATTTTTGAGATTTAAATAAAGCAAGTCCCAAGGATGATTTCCCCTTGCCTAGCATCGACGCATTGGTAGATGCTATAGCAGGCCATGAAATGCTTTCCCTCATGGATGGTTTCTCGGGATACAACCAGATTCATATCAATCCCGATGATCAACTAAAAATGGCGTTCATGATGCCTTGGGGGACATTTTGTTATAAGGTCATGCCCTTTGGCCTTAAAAATGCTGGTGCCACCTACCAACATGCTATGACATACATCTTCCACGATCACATGCATAAAACTTTGGAAGATTATATGGATGATTTGTTGGCCAAATCTCTTTTGCACCAAAATCATCTCGATGACTTACGCAAGATCCTTGATCGCCTCATCGAACACAAGGTTAGGCTAAACCCCAAGAAGTGCGTATTTGGTGTCACATCTAGAAAACTCTTGGGTTTCATAGTCTCAAAATGAGGCATCGAGGTAGATCCAAATAAAGTCAAGGCAATCCTTGAAATGCTTCCCCCAACCACCATTAGGCAGCTCAAAAGCTTGCAAGGTAAGGTCACGTCGATCAAGCGCTTCATAGCACAGTTATCTGACAAGTGTCGACCCATGAATAAATTATTACACAAGGGGGTAGCATTTCATTGGGATGACGAGTGCCAGTCAGCCTTTGATGACATCAAACAATACTTGGCTTCACCACAAGTATTGGCACCACCTAGACCAAGAGTGTCATTCTATTTATACATCTCAACTACTGAGGTGGCACTGGGCACCATGCTAGCCCAAAAAAATGAATTACATAAATAACATACTAATTATTATCTTAGCCGCACCCTGGTCAGTTATGAACTTAACTATGCATATGTTGAGAAGCTATGTTTGGTGGTGGTATTTTCCACCAAAAAGTTATGCCATTACATGCTGAGCAATATGGCGTATGTTGTGTCTAAGGAGAATCCATTGCGGTACATGATGAGTCATACTTATCATAGTAGTCACACGGCAAAATGGATCATGTTGTTGATGGAGTTTGACATCGAATTCATTGGACAAAAGTCCATCAAAGTTCAAGTCATCGACGATCAACTAGCAGAGGCTCCTCTCAAAGACGATCAGCCTCTAACTATAGAGCTACCCGATGATGGGGTCTTCCATGTCTCAGAATCACCCGATTATGATGAGCC
This sequence comes from Wollemia nobilis, assembly GCA_028583015.1. Classification (NCBI taxonomy): domain Eukaryota; kingdom Viridiplantae; phylum Streptophyta; class Pinopsida; order Araucariales; family Araucariaceae; genus Wollemia; species Wollemia nobilis. Next base: position 1,061,239 of record JAQPPZ010000331.1, on the reverse strand, counting down.
TGAGTCACAGGTCGACATAACCTTATTTTTTGATGGTTCTAAATGTGAGCAAGGGGGTGGCATGGGAATCATTTTTTTCACACCGTAAGGGGTTCCAATGCCTTTATCATTTAAACTTGATTTCCCGTGCACCAATAAAAATGCTAAATACGACTTTTTCAAAACACATATGGTTAATTGGAACGGGAGGAATGGAGGAGAGAAGCAGCAGAGGAAGTTTGAAAGTTTTAGGTGGGAAAAATAGAGAAGGCATGGAGGGTTTGGTAAGGAACCTCGAGAAGAAATCAAGCGAGGATCTAGAGGAAGGGAGGCCTTTGATGATAGGTGGGGCTATCCAAATAGGGCTTGACTCCTCCTCAAAAATATCCGGACAAAGGGACCCAAAAGGGCGATGCGGGTCCCAGAGGAGGCCGGTCCTTTATGGAAACTTTTAAGGGGAGAAAGAGTGATTTCCTTTCACTCCCGCCCCTCATTCCAGTGAATAATAGGATAATGGCTCCTACTGCTTCGATGGGTTCTTTTTTAACCATGGAAGAGTTTTCTTTAGTGGGTAAGTTTTTGGGTGGAATGTCGGATATAGAGACTATACGATCCTGGGCTCTATCCAAATGGAGAACGGTGGGGAGTATGGAGGTTGTTGCCCTGTCCAGGGGTTTTTTCATCATAAGATTTAATAACAAGGAGGACGCAAACCATGTTCTAACTGGAGGACCCTGGTTTTTAGGGAAACACAGTCTATTCCTCAGGAAGTGGGGGGAGGATTTCAAACCTAAAAAATAGAATATCAATACTGCCCCTATCTGGGTTTGACTTCCTAACCTACCAGCTCAGTTTTTCAATGAGTACTGGCTGCAAGGCATCGCCAGAGTGATTGGAGAATTGGTTTCCATAGATCATGCAACCTTGGCTAGGACAAGGATGACACATGCAAGAATATGCGTCAATGCTAATTTAGACTCTGAGCTGCCAAATATTGTGGAGCTAGGGTATGACAACTACCTAAGAAAATAAGCAGTGGAATATGAAAACAGGCCATATTTTTGCCTTGAGTGCAAAACCCAAGGCCATTTGCAAAATCAGTGCCCTAATCTAGTAGCTAGCAAAGAAATCCAAAGGACGAAAGGCAAACGAGCAAATGAGAAAGGGTTTCCTAGGAACCTCCCTCTAAAAGGAGGCCCTGTGGGCAAAGGAGGGTTTAGGCCATCTAAAAATAACCACTTTTATCAGGAGAAGACAAAATAGGGGGCAGGGCAAGGTCAAAGCAAAGACAAGCAACATCTCACCGACGAATAGGAAAATCAGGTAAGCCCTAAAATTCCAAGCTCAAATAAGTTCAAAATTTTAGATGATCTAATGGTAGAAGGGGAGAGTAAGGAATTAGATGAAGGAAACTTGCAAGGTAAAATCCCTAAAACCCTAGAATCCCCATCAAGGGTGGGTCCTACAAACCCCATAACCAAGAACCCCTCAAGCCCCTAGGGAGGGGTAAGGCAAAATACCAGAGAATATAGAAAACAGGTGGAGGAGATAGAGTCTTCGAAAACAGACCTTCCCAACATCATAGCCAGAAGCCCGTCAAACCATCTAGAAGGTTCAATACAAAAATCAAGAGAATACAAGAAACAAATGGAGGAGTTAGAATCATGGATTGACATGGTAGAAATGAATTATTTTGAGGAATGCATTAGTTCAATTGTACAACAGATAGTTCGTCCACATTTTAGCCCCAAGCAGACCAGGAGTACTACTAAGTCACATATTGACTATTGTAGTGAGAGAAAGAAGGGGAGGATGTCAAATGCAGAGCACAACAGAATGAGGACTGACAATGATATTGCTAGTGGCAAACGGAAAACATTGATACAACAAGTTATCCCAGGGCATGAAGATAACAAATCAAGAAAACCTCCTCAAGGGATGGGGAAGGGGAAAAACTCTAAACAATCTAAATGAAGGTTCTCTCATGGAATGTGAGAGGCCTCAATGTCCGACCCACTCAGAGGGTGGTTAGCTCGTTAAGAAGGCAATAAAATCCAACAATTTTGATGCTGCAAGAAACAAAACTAGATGAAGCCCAGTAAAAAACAATAGCAAAAAATATGTGGAGTCAAGGGGACATGGTGTACAAATCGGCTAGAGAAACTTCAGGGGGGCTCATGGTTCTTTGGGATCCTCGGGTGGTGGAATGCAGCATTATCCAATATGATGACAGGGTGCTGAGTGTTTTTTTCCATGATATTGACAACAATAGATCGTGGATCTTCTCAAATGTCTATGCTCGCAATTCTGTTCAAGGGAGAGCTTCTTTGTGGGAGTGCTTGGGCAAACTGGGTGATGCTTTCCATGATATCCTTTGGGTGGTGACTGGCGAATTCAACACGCCATTATACCCTTCGAACAAAAAGGGTGGAACAAGGCTCCCAACCAGAAGTATGGAAGACTTCAATGACTTCGTAAACTCGAACCAACTGATGGATGTGAGGCTAATAGAAGCCAAGTATACTTGGAGTAATAGGCGAATAGGAAGCCAACTTATCCAGGAAAGACCTTACAGGTTTTTCTTATCTAAGGAGGCAATTGCTGGGTTTGGAGACTCTACTCTGCAAACTCTTCCCAAAATTTCCTCTGATCACAATCCTATCCTTTTGGAGGTTCCAAAGTCAAACTCCTTCAAAAACCTTTTTGATTCCATTCAATGTGGATCAGGCACCCGAAGTTAAAAGAAAATATTTCTAGATGGTGGCGGCAACCCTTTCAGGGAAGTTCAGGTTTCAAACTTGCTCAAAAGCTGAAATTAGTAAAGGATAATCTTAGAACTTGGAATAAGGAGGTTTTTGGAAACCTGTTTGAGAATAAGAAGCAAGTGGGAGAAGGGATGCAGGTCATTGACAACTCGATACAAAATGGGATCAGTGATGAAGCTACTAGGAAGGTGGAGCAAGCCAAGCTTTCAGAATATCACAATATTTTGGCTTGTGAAGAGATATACTAGAGATAGAAATCCAGGGCGTTATGGCTAAAGGATGATGACTTGAACTCAAAGTTCTTTCATGTCACAACCTTGAGGAATAGAAGTAATAATAATATCATAGAGTTGACCAAAGATGATGGATCCAAAACCCAGGATTTGATTGAGATCAGAGAGGAAGCAATTGCTTATTTCAGCTCCCTTCTCGGGGATGAATCCCAGTGTATAGAGGAAGCCAAGGACACTCTCGTCCAGTTCATTCCTAGCTTGGTTGATGAGGCCATTAATGGTAAGCTTCTTTCTCCCTTCACTGATGAAGAAATCAGAAATGCTTTGTTTAGTATGGAACTTGAGAAGGCCCCTGGCCCTGATGGGTTCCCTCCTCAGTTCTTCAAATTTTTCTAGGATATTGTGGGAGAGGATGTAATTTCTGCTATCAAATATTTTTAGGCTTCAAAACATATCCTGAGAGGGTTCAAGTCTACCTTTATAGCCCTGATTCCTAAGGGCCCAACACCGGAGACAATGGTAGATTTCAGATCGGTTAGTTTATGTAACGTATCCTACAAGATCTTAACAAAATCCATTGCTAACAGGATGAAAGAAATATTGCCCCTCATTATTGACCCTTGTCAAGGAAGCTTAGTTCAGGGGAGATCAATTGTTGATGGTGCGATCACAGTCCATGAAGCTCTGCACTCTACTAGGCAAACCAACAAGGAGGTCTTTGCCCTAAATCTTGATATGAATAAAGCTTTTGACCGCATTAACTGGGATTTTTTGACGGTTGTTCTTCTGAAGTTTGGATTTCATCCTCGGTGGGTCAATCTGATAAAAGAGTGCTTATCCGAACCTTGGTTTTCAGTGTTGGTCAATGGTACAACAGCTGGGTATTTCTAGAGCCATAGGGGGCTCGGACAAGGAGATCTGATTAGCCCAATGTTGTTCATTATAGTAGCAAAGGCATTAGGTAGAGCTATTAAAGTAGCATTCACTGCTGGATTAATTTTGGAGATTAAAGCCACCTCTCTCACCAACCCAGTTACTCACCAACAATGTGTTGATGACACTCTAATGTTGACCCAATCGTCAGTGGTTGAAGCCAGAAGGATTAAGCACATTCTCCAACTCTATGGGGATGCGATGGGACAGAAGGTGAAATTCAACAAGAGTAAGCTTTACTTCCTCAACACCCCAATTCAAAGACAAGCCAGAATAGCAGAGATTTTGGGATGTTCGATAGCGACTCTTCCTACCTCTTTATTTAGGCCTTCCCCTTTTCTATGGTTCTCTGAGAGAATCTATGTGGGATAGAGTGGTAGAAAGAATCCAAAAGAAACTGGCTGGCTAGAAAGGACATTTTTTATCTAAGGCCGGGAAACTTTCTCTCACTAAGGCATCCTTACAGAGCATTCCAGTTTATTTTCTATCTTTGTTTAAGGCCCCAACCAGAGTATACCAAAAAATTGAACAGCTCCAAAAGAATTTTCTCTGGTCTAGTTCAGAGGAAAAACAGAGGATCCACCTTGTGGGCTGGGGCAAGGTTTGTAGGCCAAAAGAAAATGGGGGGCTAGGACTGAGAAGAGTTGCTCACCTAAACACAGCCTTGCTAGCCAAACAAGCTTGGCATCTCATTAACAATGAGGAGAATGAGTGGACTGCCATAATTAAAAGAAAATATCTTCAAGATACCGAATTCCTAAATGACATGGTGCACAGTAGAGGTTCGGTATTCTAGAATGCAATATTAACAAGCAAAGAGGTCATAAATAAAGGCCTAAGATGGGTTCTAGGTAATGGGCAGAAGATCAGGTTTTGGGATGACAGGTGGGCCAAGGATGAAGCTTTATCTCAGGTTCCTCACCTAGCGAGGATCAAAAGAATCACAGAGGATATCATAGGAAGGAAAGTAGCTGATTTCATGAGACGGGACAAAAGAAGGCTTATTTGGAAACAGATAAGGATTCAAGGATTTGAAGTCGAATCGAAGAAATCCAAAGCATCCTGCATCAACAATTCATTTCTATGAGACCTGAGCAGAATCATGTAATATGGGAAGCTACCAAAAATGGGTAGTTCTCAGTCAAATCTGCATACATGCTAATGTTAGATACCGAGGACCCCACACTCCAGACACAACCGGTGTGGGTCAAAAATATTATTCCTAAAGTTGCAATGTTCTTGTGGTTGGTGATCCAAGGCAGGATTTTTACTATTGACAACTTGATAAGGAAAGGTATGATAGTTGCTAACTGCTATTTTTTGTGCAGGGCCAATTGGGATTCCACCCTCCATATTTTCCTTGAATGCTCGGTCACTCTGAGTATCCTCAATGGGTTATTTCAATCCTTTAGCATTTGCTGGGTCAGACTAGCCACCATCATTGACCTCTTCCACCAATGTCCAAATCCCTTTGTTAGCCTTAGACTGAGGTTTTTTTGGAAAATTTGTCTCCATAATTTTCTTTGGCAGGTTTGGCTAGAAATAAACCATAGAGATTTCCATGAGTCAAGCCATGATCTCACCTCCATCACCAATAAGATTCTTACCTATGCCTATGAAAACGTCAGCCTTATTCCTCATGAAGCTCGAAATCCTTCCCCCTGGGAGAGGCTGATCGCTCAATCCTTAAATATTACTCTGGGCAAGAAACTTGTGTCTACCAAGGTCAATCCCAGATTAGATGTCAAGTGGAAACTGCCCCCGGTTGGTTGGTTCAAGCTCAACTTCGATGGGGCCTCTAAAGGTAACCCTAGAAAAGTAGGGGCTGGAGGAGAAGTGAGAGACCATCAAGGCAAGCTGGTGATGGCCTTTTTTGTGCAGCTGGGAACAAGGACTAACAACGAGGCAAAAACAAGAGCGTTATGGAGGGGTCTTTAGTTGGCTCAGGATATTGAAGGTAAACTAATTATCTAAGGAGATTCAATGCATGTCATAAACCTTATTAGCAATGGGAAAAATCGTCCGTGGCAGATTAAGATTGTCATCGAAGAGGCTAGGATCCTCTACCAAGCTAGGAATGATTGGAAGGCCCAGCACGAGTTTAGGGAATCAAATAAAATAGCTGATATCTTGGCCAATATAGGGGTGGAAGCCGATGGGTTGGTCACTTGGGAACATGGGGTCCCAAGTGATGTGGACAAAATTATTCAAAATGACTGCCAATGATGATGAAACTGTGGGGTTTGGAAAAAGGGAGAGGAGTTTTAATTTTGTTTTGTCAGTATTGCTTCGATCTTTCTTGTGATGGCTTTAGTTTTCTTTGCAATGGGGGAAGGATCCAGGTGGTATTGTGGCCTCATGTTATGGGATTAGGGGCAAAGGCAGCTGTCAAGGACTGATGTCGTGATTTCGTGACATGTCATAGTTTAAGGAAAAGCAAAATACAGCAAGAAAGAAAAAGTGTCGTGATATCGCGATATGTTGAGCAGGAAAGAAAAAGTGTCACAATATCGCGACATGTTGAGCAAGAAGGAAAAATTGTCGTGATTTCGTGACATGTTGAGCATGAAAGAAAAAGTGTCGCGATATCGCGACATGTAGAGCAAGAAAGGAAAAATGTCGCAATATCGCGACATGTTGAGCAAGAAAGAAAAAGTGTCACGATATTGCAACATGTTGAGCAAGATGGAAAAAGTGTCATGTTTTAGCGACATGTTGAGCAAGAAGGAAAAAGTGTCGTGATATCACGACATGTCACAGTTTCACGACCAAAAGAGAAGAGAAAGAGCAAGAGGGAAAAAGTGTCGTGATATCGCGACATGTCGCATTTTTGCGATCAAAAGAGAAGAGAAAGAGTAAGAAGGAAAAATGTCACGATATCGCAAGAAATAAGGAAAAGCAAAATACATCAAGAAAGAAAAAGTGTCGCGATATCGCGACATGTTGAGCAAGAAATAAAAAGTGTCGCGATATCGTGACATGTTGAGCAAGAAGGAAAAATGGTCACGATTTCGCGACATGTAGAGCAAGAAAGGAAAAGTGTCATGATTTCACGACATGTAGAGCAAGAAAGGAAAAGTGTCGCGATATCGCGACATGTTGAGCAAGAAAGAAAAAGTGTCGCGATATCGTGACATGTTGAGCAAGAAGGAAAAAGTGTCACATTTTGGCGACATGTTGAGCAAGAAGGAAAAAATGTCGCGATATCGCGACATGTCGCAGTTTCGAGACCAAAAGAGAAGAGAAAGAGCAAGAGGGAAAAAGTGTCACGATATCGCGACATGTTGCATTTTTGTGACCAAAAGAGAAGAGAAAGAGTAAGAAGGAAAAATTTCACGATATCGCGACATGTCGCACTTTCGCGACCAAAAGAGAAGAGAAAGAGTAGGAAGGAAAAAGTGTCGCGATATCGCGACATGTCGCATTTTCGCAACCAAAAGAGAAGAGAAAGAGTAAGGAGGTGAAAGTGTCACGATATCGCGACATGTTGGATTTTTGTGGGCAAAAGCCAAGAAAAGGAGCAAGGAGGCGAAAGTGTCGTGATATCGCGACATGTTGCATTTTCATGTCCAAAAGCAACAAAAGAGGACAAAGAGACAGAGGTTTCGTGATGCTGCGACATGTCGCATTTTTGACATGTTGTAGTTTCATGACGATCCAAAGCAAATATAGGAAAAGACTCAAGGATGATGCGATTTCATGACATCCCAATTCTTCGCAACTGGAAGCAGCAAGAGAAAAAAACGGGAAACGAATGTCACGATTTCGTGACATGTCTCAGTTTCGCGACAGGCAGTGGTAAAGAAGCATAACGAAGGCAGATTGTCACGATTTCACGACAGGTCTCATTGTCGCCACATGTCACATTTTCGCGACTATCCAGAGCAAATGAAGGAAAATACTTAAGGACGTCGCGATTTCGTGACATGTCGCACTTTCATGGATGGAAGCGGCAAGAGTGCAAAATAGGAGATGAATGTCACGATTTCATGACATGTCTCATTGTCGTGACATGTCGCATTTTCATGACATGCAGCGGCAAAGGAGCGAAATGAAGGCAGAATGTTGTGATTTCGTGACATGTCTATTTTTTGCGATAGGTCGCATTTTCGCGACTATCCAAAGTAAAATATGGAAACGACTTAAGGTCATCATGATTTCGTGACATGTCGCATTTTCGTGGCTGGAAGCAGAAAGAGTGCAAAATGGGAGACGAATGTCACGATTTCGTGACATGGCTCATTTTCATGACATGTCGCATTTTCGTGACTTATAGCGGCAAAGGAGTAGAACGAAGGCAGAATGTCACGATTTCGTGACATGTCTCATTTTCATGACATGTCACCATTTCACGACTCTCCAAAGCAAATGAAGGAGAAGACTTAAGGACGTCACGATTTCAGAACAGGTCACATTTTTGTGGCTGGGGCAGCAAGAAAGTAATGCGGTGGGCCGCTACCTGTGTTCTAAGGTGTTTTTTAAATATGTGTAAGGATTTGTGCTCTTTCTTGGCAGGGTGGCCTCAGAAGGGTACTAGTAGTGAAGGACAGACTGTCCCTATTGAGGTTTTTATCCATTGTTAATCTTTGGTGATTCAAACTCTTGAATATCTTTGGTGATTCGTTGTTAATTATCAACCAAGTGAAAGGGGTATTCTAATGCAAATGCCCAGTTCTACAAACCTACAAAGCCCTTGTGGATAAATTCCTAGCAAATCTTGAATGGTATGACATTGAGGCACTCCCTCGATCATCGAATCATTTTGTAGACACTATGGCCTCTTTAGGGTCACTAATCCCACAAGACCTTTCTGGTGAGATGATAACCATTCAAGTCAAAACGTTATCACAATCCGCGATGGAGCGTGCAAGCTCTGACATAATGCCAGGAATCCACCTGATCCATATTGAACCATCTCAGGATAGGCTCTATCGAATCCATGATAGTCTAAATCATGCCAACTGGGGGTCTTTGTTCTCTCCAACCCCTCTTAATAGCAACACAACACTATTTCTAAAAGTTCTTTCCCACTCAGCTTTTTCTAGGAATGAACTTCAAGAGGGATCGGCCGTTCATACCATCGAGGTTTCTGATCAGTAGGATTGGTACACACCCATAAGAGACTATCTCAAGTTAGGTAGCCTCCCACTTGGGTTGTTGTACACCACAAAAAGATAATTCAAATAGAAAGCGATAAAACATGTCTTTCTAGGAGACATCTTATACCGTCAAAGCTACGAAGGAATCCTCCTCCATTGCTTGGACCAGTAGGATTCTACTTGGGCGATCACCCAAGCGCACGATGGTATGTGTGGTGACCACTTCAACGGTATGGCCATCGTAAAGCGCATTCTTTACATGGGCTATTATTGGCCATATTTAGGGTGAGATTGTTGCACATATGTACGAAAGTGCATGAAGTGTCAACACCATGCTAACTTGACACACGTACCTTCTCAGGCCTTGCAGCCGATCCAATCAGTTTGGCCATTTTTGTAGTGGGTCTTAGATCTCATCGAAAAGATCTTCCCTGCATCATTAGGTCATCACACATTTATCATAACGGCCATAGAATACTTCACTAAGTGGGTGGAAGCAATTTCGCTTACCTCTACGACTGGGCCCCGCATTGCGGAGTTTATTTTACATAACATCATATGTCATTTTGGTATTCCATCCAATATCATCTTGGATAATGGGACATCATTTAAGAACAAATATGTGCATGCTTTGACAACAAAGTACAAAATTCAGCATAGTTTTTCGACACCCTATTATCTGCAGGCAAATGGGCAAGCAGAGGCATCAAACAAAATTCTAGTTGCCATCCTTAAAAATATGGTCACAGATAGTCACAAGGATTGGCACATCCAAATACCACTTGCCCTATGGGATTATCACACTAGCATTCGAACGCCCACTGGGGCAACTCCATTTTTGCTAGTGTATGGCTCCGAGGTAGTCATGCCTCTCGAGTTGGAAATACCCTCCCTGTGCATATCAATGTAAGAGTTCATCGATGATGACACTACATGACAGGCCCGGTTAGACCAGCTTACGTTACTCGATGAATGACACATCAATGCTCTTGAGCATTTACGTATCTATCAAGAGTGACTTAAGAAAGCATACAACATGAAATTTCACCTGAGGGACTTTCAGGTCGATGACCTGGTCTTAAAAGAGAACCAACAAAATTCTAACTTGTTGCCCCATTTAAGGGACAAGTTCATGGCAAATTGGTTAGGTCCTTATGTAATCGATAGTAAAATAGGACCTGGAACATACCGGCTCGCCTCTCTTGAAGGAATCAAGGAACTAGAACCCTTGAACGTCAGTCATTTGAGTCCATTCAACATTTAGCAAGCCATAGCCCACCCCAAAATCTCCAAGGATTCCAGCAATCGCTTGGTCAACCTAAAACACCCCAAAGGTATCCATAATCCCTTTGGTCAAACCAAAAGCCCCAAGGATTCCCGCAATTGCTTGGTCAAACCAAAAGCTCCAAGGGTTCCCAAAATCACTTGGTCAACCCCAAATGCCCCAAAGGTATCCATAATCCCTTTGGTCAAACCAAAAGCTCCAAGGGTTCCCACAATTGCTTGGTCAACCCCAAAAATGCCCCAAAGGTATCTATAATCCCTTTGGTAAAACCAAAAGCTCCAAGGATTCCCGTAATCGCTTGGTCACCCAAAAACGCCCCAAAGGTATCTATAATCTCTTTGGCCAAACCAAAAGCTCCAAGGGTTCCCACAATCGCTTGGTCAACCCCAAAATGCCCCAAAGGTATCTATAATCCCTTTGGTCAAACCAAAAGCCCACTCGCAATCGCTTGGTCAACCAAAAATGTCCCAAAGGTATCCATAATCCCTTTGGTCAAACCAAAATCTCCAAGAGTTCTCGCTATCGCTTGGTCACCTAAAACGCCCTAAAGGTATCCATAATCCCTTTGGTCAATCCGAAAGCCCCAAGGTTTCCCGCAATTTCTTGGTCAACAAAAAATGTCCCAAAGGTATCCATAATCCCTTTGTTCAAACCAAAAGCCCCAAGGGTTCCCACAATCACTTGGTCACCCAAAATGCCCCAAAGGTATCCATAATCCCTTTGGTCAAACCAAAATCTCCAAGGGTTCCCACAATCGCTTGGTCACCCAAAATGCCCCAAAGGTATCTATAATCCCTTTGGTCAAAACCTCCAAAGATCCGTAAGAATCACTTGGTCCACACCCATTCGGGTTAAACCACCATAACGAATATTCAAAAACAACACATAATCAAAAATAACAAAAAAAAAATTGCATCTCACTTGCATGCATATTCTTAAAAATCAAAACACAAAAAAAAAATAAATAAATAAAAATAAAAGTTGCATTAGGCATCTCATACATACATTGCATATTTGTTGGTCATACATCTCAAAAGCACCATAGACTGTAATTACTCGGCAATTCCATCATTTTCCAAATTTAGTCCATTTTGTAAAAAGATCCATCAAGAATAATGTCCTTCGCATTTCTGCCATATCATAGTCAGTTGTCTTCTCATGTCTTTAGGGTTTTCATCATTTAGTTTTATTTAGATTTCTATTCAAATTTTGTACATAGTCATACCATTGTTTACAAGGTAGAGTTTTACTTGGATCACGCCTTGTTACATAGCATCCCAACACAAGCTTACAAACACATAAAAATTCCCAAGTTGTGTGAACGAAAGATGAAAACTGCAAAGCGGTCCAGGGTACCATAGGTGAAACGTTATCTTGCTCATCCCCTTGTGCAAATGGTTCAAGAATGATGAGAATTGACAAAAGGACAAGCTCTTCCCCATCCAATCCCCACAATAAATAGTGGTTTTCACCACTATCAAAAATTCCAAACACCTTTGATCCCCAAAGTCATAAGGATTCATACTACATGCCCCTGAGAAGGATGGGTAGTCATCCCCAAGGCCTAAAAGGATCAATGCCATTCATGAAGCAAAATCCCAAAAGTTCACTATCAAAAATCCCAAACACCTTTGATCCCCAAAGTTGTAAGGATTCGTACTACACGCCCCTGAGAAGGATGGGTAGTCATCCCCAAGGCCTAAAAGATCAATGCCATTCCAAAGCAAAATTCCCAACCACCTTTGATCCCCAAAGTCATAAGGATTCATACTACACGTACCTGAGAAGGATGGGTAGTCATCCCCAAGGCCAAAAGGATCAATGCCATTCACAAGCCAAAAACCCATGAGCTCAACTTTGAAATCAAAAGTCAAAATCTAAAGGACAGCAATAAAAAAAAAAATAGCAGTGGTTATCACCACTACTCAAACCCCTTGCTCAAGAGAAGAAAAAAAGAGAAAAATAAACAGTGATTTTCATCACTATATGTGAGAGCAAGTATCCCAACAAATTGAACAACTGAAAGACGCTTGAGCTTGAATCCCTAGAATTCTCAGCATTTGAAAAACCATTTAGGTGATCCTCATTACGGGTTTGGTGGATAGCCTACCTTGGAATTGCGGTATCCTAAATGCATGATGATATGTCTATCACATTACCTTTGCGTGTGTGTAGACCAATGTTTGCATGTGGATGAGCTAGCTTATGCTATCCTAGATTGCATCCTAGATTATTCTTACTAAATACAACAAAAGGAGTTAGTGGAGCTAATTAGGTGATCCTCAATACAGGTTTGGTGGACAACCTACCTGGCATTGGTGGTGTCCTTATGAATACCACATCAACGACCTCAATCACACACACAAGGATGTGAAATAACTTGGTCAAACTCAATTCTAATTCGTACCTTGTTTGAAAGTCTTGTAAGATAATGTACAGTCTTGACTAGTTAGTTAAAGCATCTGAGTCTCATAAAAACCTTAACTAGATTCTAAAACAATTGTTGTACATTTCATTACTTACATCACCATCAAAAAATACAAAACAAAAAATACAAATGCAAAGTTATTCCATAAAGCAATTACATAGTACAGAAAACCAGTAAATCCTGTACAGTCTATGGTGACATCGCCTATATACCAACCAATAATTCCATCCATTCCATATGCATACATCTATATCATATAGCTAACATCATCCGCAGTCATAATAGCATATGCATACATCAACATAAATAAACGTGCATAAAGAACAATAAACCATGACAAGCATATCATCAAACCAAAAATGAGTCATGTATATATATCAAGTCAAAATGCCCTCAGGCTACAATAAGCAGGTCCTATGACCTCACAAAAACCAAAAATTCAAAATCCCCAAAGCCTAGGGATTCGGCCACCATGATCACGTAGGATCGGTGCGACTGGAACTACCCCTAGTAGTATGGGTCCTATGGGACCTCTCAGGGCGGTTGCTGCCAGCCCGCGCACCCTACCCACCAACGCTACCCTCATACAGCCACCTGCAATGAGAGGATGCAGACTGCTCAATCTCACTGCCTCTCATACGATGCGATGAAACACCTCCATTGAGCTTAGGTAACTGTCCACCAAGGCGGACAACCTCTGTCTCTAACTCTACCTAGTACCACCCCCACTCCACATCTCGTTGGTGATACACAACCAATGCATTGTCCTGTTGTGCCAACTGAGTCCGCAAGAGATCCCTCTCCTACAAAAAATCTCTATGCTCCTCCTCTTGTATCCATAAGAGACCCTCCAATCATGCTATCTCAGCATGAAACCCAACCTCCACATCCCCTGAGACAGCCTGAGGCATGGGCACCTCCAGGACATCCTGTTGCTCTAGCACCCACTACTCTGGGATGTCCTATACATTCGGCTGCTCCGAAACCCCCACATCATCTCCATCGCTAGTGAAGTCATCGACCTCCACCATGTTTGCATCATCAAGCAGAGCCCCCCAACCCTCCACCGGTCATACTCTGTAGTTATCCCGACATCGTCCATGTTAGGTACATCAATAACTACATCATACCCCTCACCCAGTGGCTCAATGATCGGCCAGACTAGGGTCCTCTCGTCCCCGCATCATCGATAGATCAAGGGATCACCAAGAAATCCCTGGTGCACCCCAAACTATCGTGTCACCCGAACATATGGAAAGTACTCCTGCTCAGTCCTGTGCTGCCCAATTAGCCATCTACTCCTGCGCACATGTCGGAGCCACTCTCCAGCCTCAGGCCAGGCTGGATAGTCTTGGTACGATCGCCAAAACACCTACCCTGGCATTAGACAAGAGAAGGCATCAGTATAGTGACCTACGTCACCTACCCGCCATCGACTCTGTCCATGCTCCTCTAACCGCCACCATAAATTGGCATACCCAATCTCCCAATCCACCATCTCACCTCAGGTGGTCCAAGGCAAACCCTGCATCCGCTCCATAGCTATGTGCTGCCACCCCCAGTACTGCAAGAGATAGTTGCACCCGATCTCCTTTCGCCTCTGGCAGTAGACCTCGTACAGATCGTCGTACAGCTGTGCCAACAACGTCTGACCCCATCTCATAATAAGTGGAGCTGATGTAGGACACTCCACCAATGTGAAAACCAACTCCAGCAGGTTCCAAGGGAACCTCGCACCTGAGGAGTCAAGAAGCAGCATATTGAAATGAGGGCCATGAGTAAAGCATGCCTCACCCTTAATACGCCATTCTCCAGCCACCATCGCACGAGAATACTGCCTATCTAGAAATCAACCTATGCCCTCTCCACAGCCTTCTCCACCCCCCTCTCCCCCGCCCAACCAAAACACTGGGTCAATACCGTTTTCTGCTGGTCCCGATGGGTCATTCGGATAGGAATTCCATCTAACAAAATTCGTAGAATTCGATACACATCCTCCAGAGTCACAGTCATCTCCCCTATTGGAAGATAAAAAGTGTTGGTGCGAGGATCCCATAGATTTATTAGGGCAATCAAATATGCTCGATCCCCCACCACAGGCTCTAGATGCGTCATGTGCTTGAGCCCAAGGGCATCAAGCCACTCCCAATCCCCAACTGTCAAGGCCTCCCGAGCATCAGAGAAAATAGTCGGCTGGAGGTACCGACTCTTCACAACTTGAAAAACAATAAAAAGCAAAATATATTAAGTACATACTTAATATAAACAAAAAAAAAACAAAACACAAAAAAAAAAAAATTCATACTAGGGTTTCGACCTTAACATGAACAAAAACTACAAAATAAAATGACGTGTTGGGTTTTAAACCTAAACACAGTCACAAACAAAGTACAGAAAACAGTTGTGTATTAGGGTTTTGACCTTAATCTATGAACAGTCACAAAATAAAACAAAATCACACTAGGGTTTCAGCCTTAATGTGAACACAAAAAAATAAAAATAAAAACAAAAACAAAATCATACTAGGGTTTCAGCCTTAATGTGAATACAAAAAAAATGATAAAAATTAATATTAGGGTTTCAACCTTACTATTAAAACAAAAACAATATAAAAATATAAAAATTAATGTTAGGATTTCAACCTTAATATTAACGCAAAACAAAACAAAAAAAATAATAAACAAAAAATCATATATTAGGTTTTCAACTCGATATACGGATAAAAACAAAATACCGCAAACACACATTTATATGTAAGTTTTTAACTTCATATAAAACAAAAACGAATAATAGGCAGGGAGAAGGAACATCATATCGGTCTCGCCTTGGCTCCTCCACTCGAAGATCCGGTTCTCACACTCAAGATGTCCATGAAATTTCAACAGCGCTCTTCTACGCACACTCGCACTCCTCCTCACTGCTCCAAATCGCCAAGAAAAAAATATTGCAAATGAACCCAAAACCTAGTTTTGGTCCTTTTATAGGCTGTTAGGCCTATAATCATTCCACCCTAGGACAAGCACTCTAGTTAGAACTCGTCCCACCTTGGGACGATTACAAAATTGGTATTCGTTCCACCCTGGGACGATTACAGAGCAAGAAATAAAGCAACAAAAACTGCATCCAAAAAATGCACCAAAAATAGTAATAAATCTGCCGAAAAATGTGCCTTTGCACCTAAAATTCATGGCATGAAAATTACTATAGGGGTCACAAATACTCACTATCCTACTCCCTAATAATGCTAGCATAGCCGGACCGCTCCACAGGAAGGAGGATTTTCAATAAATTCTACCCCAATAGGCATAAACAAAAGGGTCAAAACCCACCAAAAACAGGTCTGATGGTTGGAAAGCTGCATACGCGTTCAATGAAAACAACTGAAGGCACCCTTAAAAATATCATCTTGGGTCAAGCGACTTGTCGCTTTTCTCATTTTGGTCATTCCCTCATCAATTTGTCACTTGAGGGGGTAGTCACACTTGGTCACCAATCAACAAAAACACACCCAATCAACGAAATGGCATGCATTCAAAGAATCATTGACAAAGACAATCACGCTCCTGCTTGGGGCAGAAAACAAGCAATAATCACAAGCTAAAAAAACACTTGACATTATGGAAGCATGAAGACAAGGTTCCTCAGACAAAAGGTTGCGCCCTTTCCCTATTCATGATTGAACAATGTCCAAGATCAAGTACACCTCACTAAAAAATGTTACACTTGAGTTAAGCTCCTTAGCTCGTCAGAAGCAAAGATTCAAGAATGTGTGCCCTTTCCATACTTAGGGCATCAAAATTTGGTTAGGTTACTGATAAACCCTAATCATTTAGTGCTTTGGTCATCTATTTTTTCTCAGCACTGTGCCACACACAACGCATCCCAAAAAGGGGCATCTATAGACACCAAAATAGCACTAATCCGATTATGTGACTACAAGCACTGACCGAATTGGCATACATACCCCCTAGGGCAGCCTCCAGAGGTTAAAAAATGGTCCTAACCACTCCCAAATCAGTTTTGGAAGGTCAGAGGTCAATTTCAAACCTTTTAAGAACTTTTCTCCCTACTCGTCCCACCATGGGATGATTAGAATCCTATTCGCCCCACCCTGGGATGATTAGCAACAATCACTCCAGGGTGGGACGATTAGCAGGTTTGACTGGCAAAAAGTCAAGCCTTGACAAACGGAAGCCCAGATCCGCCACCCAACTTTACCTTCAAGGCATGCAATTGCGAGGAACGGTTTCAAATCTAAGAGACTTCAGTCAAGCATGCCCTGATCATGGAGGCTCTAAATCAGGGAGGAATCTTCTCTCCCTCCAAAAGGCATGGTGATCCAAGTGGCGCCCTCGCATGCGCATTCAAAGGAGACCCTTAGGTCTATAAAAATGTGAGCTTCCTCACCCGAAAAAAGAACAGAGCTGGAGCATTTGGAGCAACGAAGTGCTGCCAAATTATACCCCCATTCCTCTTTGTGCTTCCTACATCCCTAATTTCTATTTTGGAAGAGAGGTTATCGGGTGAACTTTAGGAAAGCAATCTAGACCCAAAACCTAAGCAATCAACCCCAATCCTACACCAAAATCATCGACACAACTCCCTAGGATGTTTTGGACCCATCCCACTTGGATTGGTACCAAAACTAAGCCCCAAACGGTGGACGTCCTGCCCCCGGGTGCCTCCCGCACTGTTGTAGTCATAATCACCCCACCTCAGAGCGATTAGAAATATATGCTTGATTTCTCTACTGTTCTTTTTGCATTATGTTGTATCTGATTTACTTATGCTTTTGTTCAAGTTTCACTGCATTCTGACCTATTTTGACCTTGTTTTTATCATTTTTATGCGTGTACTAACCTATAGGGAGCGCCTTCAGATACAGGACGATCTAGGCAGAATCTGCCAAATCTGACCTTCTGAGTCGTCTCAAAATGCCCCTTTTTGTTTAACCCCAATTTTACAAGAATTTTGGAGGCCTCTAGACAGGACATTTGCAAGGTCACCTTTGCACGTTTTGTGACAGTCCCCAGCGTCCCACCCCGGAGCGATTAGAAATCCATGCATGATTTCCCGACTGTTATTTTTGCAATGTGTCCCTGATGATGTCTTGATGCTTCTGTCAAAGTTTGAATTCATTATAACATGTTTTGACCATCATTTTGTTATTTTATGTATTCACTAGTCGGAGGCCTTGGGGATTCCATGTTTCCTTCTATCCGCACATGCTATTAACTATTTGCTATTTTTTTGTACATAGGATCTCACCGCCAGGGACACCAGAGGGGTAGAAAGGAACGACAAACACATGGACACAAGCGGTGACAACTTTTTGGCCCGCCCATTTCGAATGTGGGCATGCGGAAGACACTAGAAGCGTACCATCCATTGGTGTAACAAACAGTATCAAAAGTTATGAGCCCTAGAGGGGGGATGTATTGAAACCATATTGAAAGCAAAAATTAATAAAAGAGGCCTCACTTTATTTTTCTTACATCTCATTTATGCATCATTTCCTTCATGCATTGCTTCTCGTATTCGTAGGACTTAGCATCTGTATCAACTTTTGTTTGCATCATATCTGGTATGTCATCCTTCTGCATTTGGCTTTCATGAGGTAGTAAATATATTGGTAGATCCAATAGAGGTATACCAGCTCGTCACTACACTCACCACTGTCACTTCACTAACTGAGGCAAATATCTAAGGTGCAAGAACACACAAAATTAAACAGAGCCAATTGAAAGGGGAACATTGACCATGTGCAATGAACACAGTCATGGATCGACTAACAAGAGATATAAGGACCACAAAAATTCCAATGTGGATAGCACAGTATGTAGAGGGTATCACCAAGGAAATTCAGTATGATTAGGGTACCTTTCTAGAAATAAAAATGCACAAGGCACTGACAATGAGGTCGAAGAACTTCGAAATAACTTTCCATGCTATTGAATTGTTATTAAATGTAGTCACAAAAGCAAAGATCCACTTTCTAGGATTTATGCCATCTCAAGAAGTTAGGAGAGGACAATCGACGATATTGAGGTGGGCTAAATCAATACCAATAGTAAAAGAGACCCCAAAGAGATATCAAACGAGGAGCGAGCAATAGACCAGTAGATCTTAAGAGGATACTACTCCGAAGGGAGATGAAGATGTAAACCATCAGAGAAAAAGGCCTAGATAGTTGGAACCAGAGATAGAATAGCAAGCACCTAGGCAACGGTAGCAGGAGCAGTCGCTCATTCAAGAAAGGGAGAGGAGGCAAGGAAGCCCAATTCAGATAATGACAAGGATACAGTGTGAAAGAATGGCTAGCAAACCAGTTCTATAAGTACGAGAAGAGCCTACACTGAGGGTACACAAACAAGAGAAAGAATAGTTGAACTCGAAAGATACGAAATTGGATGAGTTGTATTGGAGGGAGGCAGAAATAATAGTGACATATCCACAAATATTCCAACAATTTGAGCAGATGGATGCTTCTAAATTTTTTAAAGTACTCGAGGTAGGGCAAGAAGAAATAGCCCCTATTTAGGAGGAAACTAAAGTTAGAATAAACATCACAGAGGATGAGTCCAATAAATAGCCTCGTTACAAGTTTGTGAGAGGAGGCTCAAGTAATAAGGATGCACTGAAATATATGGAGGTATCCCAGGAAAAAGAAGAACTTATTGTTGAATGGGTCACAACAATGGATATACAGCAGGATAAATATGAAGAAGTGACGGAAGAACAACAAGTGGGCAAGATAGAACAAGAAGTGGCCCAGGAAAATAAATAAGAGCAATAGGTGGGCTCTGCTAAACCAGAAAAATCCCAAGAACAAGTTGAGTAGCAACAATCTCAAGAGGAGATTGTGAATATAGAAGATAGTGAGGAGGAGAAAATCGTAAAATAGTCTCCACCTCGAGAAAATATAGATACGGTGAGGGCACTTTAGGAGCTTGGGGGAAGCTCTAGCCACCATATGGAGGAATAATATGTATGTACTCCTACAGAGGAAGAACGACATGGGATGCAATCTAGTTATCTTCTAGAAGTACCTCGGTTCGGTAGAATTGCAACTGAGGAAGAGGCATGTGGAATAGAGGATAAGGTGAAACACTTCTTTTCTCAGTTAGGTCATGTTATTAATAGTGCCATATTGGATTTTTGTATTGTCCACATGAGATAATTGAAGCTATGGGAAGAACAAGTACCCCTCGATCTGGAAAACATAACAGAATGGGTGAGTAGTGCGATGTGTACCAAGAGAATTACGGACATTCGCGCACATCCATGGAAGTTACCCAGGGAAGAGGTAACAACAATTTTGGGAAGAGAGGACTTGCCTGAGGGGGTGATAACAAATTACAAGAAAGACCCAAGGATGTACTTGGATAGGGTCAATCATCCGACCTACCCCGCAAATATGGTAGAGTTGGAGTACAAGAGGGTTGCTACTAGAGTGGCCATCACCCTGAGGAAGTTTAACTTCCTAACACACTGGATAGAGTGGTTGAGCATAGGTTTGGAACAAATCTACCAGCTCAAGGAGGCCCAATAGGAGGAGACTACAACCACTCAAAAGGAATTGGCCATAATGGAAGAAGAACTATAGAAAAGCATAACTGTGTTGGAAGAGAAAATAAAGAAACTGGAGGAATATCAGTCTGGCATCAGAACTGAGTCTAAAGCTAGACTTAACACGCTTGAAGAGGAAAAGAAAAAAATCTTATAGACAAAAAAAAATAGGATTAATGAGTTGGAGGCACAACTCAAAGCAAAAGAAGAACAGATGATAGCTTAGTTGGCTAAGAAGAGTGAGCAAATGATAAAACAAGCCAAGCAAATAGAGGAGCTAACAAAGGATAATAAGAGATTGAATGAGATGGTCCTAGAAAAGCAAGCTCAGTTGAAAATTAAGGAAGATAGTGTTCGAGCTATGGAGGCTGATATCAATCACCACCTACAGACCATTACTAAAAATAATGAAGACCCGTAGCTAGCAGCTCGAGCAGAAGCTCATTGGAAGGAGAAGCTGAAAAAGAGTGCCTCAGAATGTGAAAAGCAGATGATGGAGTTCCTAAAGACTGCCAAGGAAAAGGCTAACTTCCATGGGGTAAAAGTAGTAGATATGGGAAGCTACGTAGCCAAATTGAAAAATGAACGAGAAATGTATAAGTCACAAGTCAAGGACTTAGAGGCTGTAGTGGTAGAATACGAAGCATAGTGGAAGAAGTAGAACGAGTCGACGAGGACACCAACCAAAGTAAAGGGGAGGGTAGATATAGGCAGAAAATCCACCTCCCATAAGAAGAAGTGATCAAAGAGGATTTGCTTAGTTTTGACAGTTTACCAAGTTTTGCAAATCGTACATCCAGGGAACCAAACCATACAACTGGATTGAAAAACCGTATAGGGTAGTGGCAAATCATACAAGGTGCACTAAAATTCATCCAAATGCATGGGAAATATAATTTCATGGTAAAATGACACATAGATTTGCTAACTAAGGTGTTAGACTTAGTAAAAGGCTAAATTAATGAATTCAATTGTACATGGATAGTTGTAAATAACTAGTTGCCTCAGGAACCACTTTGGAATGTCTTGGGCAATGTTATACAAGGCCTCATTTTCAAAATTTTAGGTCTGGTTGCTAAGAGGTAGAATAGAGTACTTATTGGTTGTAATAGCTAACTTATATCTGATTTATTACAAGAGATTGATAGAATAACCTTGTTGTAATAAAATTATGTTATAATGGAATGGAACTGCGTCATTACACATCGTGTATGATCCCGACAATGATGATTGATGATCTATATTGGAATATTGATGTATGTGTGTTTTCTGGTTATTGTTTCAGCTTAGTTTTATGCATTGTTGCAACTCCTTGACAAAGGTTAGCAATAGTGGAATTTTAGGGATGATCTATGAGCATGGTTATGTGGATAATGATGTTATTATTCTTATTTTATGATTTATTTATGTAGTGGGATAGATGGAATATCTCTCGAACTCCTTTGTGATGGTTGGTACAACCTAGATAATGGATTAATTGGCATAGTAAAACCTTAAAAAATATCCCTAAGAGAGATTGAGATATTATATCATCTAATTTGGAACCTAATTGTACCATCATTTTTTGTCGATCATATACCAGATTCTATACAAATCGTAAAAAGTTGACTTGCCCGATTTGGCAAATTGAACCACAGAGATCGACTTACCCGATTTGGCAGTTTTAGGAAATCGAATTAAATAGTTATAAAACTGTGTACGGTAGCTTCCAAAACTGAATCTATCAGTTTAAATAAGTGTAAAATCATACAATCCATGTCCCTATATTATTTGTAATCGTACAGTGTGAGAGTTTGACATTCATACAAGTTGTTTAGTTGTCGCAAGGGGTAGTTCGGAGGACGGTACGATTGTATGATTTGGTAGTCAAGTTGGAAATTATATTTTGATCATTCCTGGACCTAAAATATCACCTCCCCACCCAATAATACTGCACCCCTATGCTACATGTGTTATCCCAAATATGTGGGAGAAATATTTTTGATTAGATAGAAATCCCACTGCAAAAATGACCAAGCCGTTTGAATGGGTTGTAAGACCTGAGATTGCAAGTGTGTCAGATTTACATGATGTTTAAAATTAATGCACATTTTCTAACGTACTTGTAGAAATCCTTCTCCATGGTGGACCAGTAATAACCCATTCTAAGGATGCACTTGATTATGGCCATGTCATTGAAGTAGCCACTGCATGTACCGTCGTGAGCTTGTGAAATCACCCAAATTGATTCTTGGAGCTCTAGGCAATGAAGGAGGACTCCATCGTAGCTTCGAAGATACAATATGCCTCCTAAAAAGACATATCTTGTCATTTTTTGTTTGAATGCTCATTTTTTAGCATGTGATAGTCCATGTAAGATGATTCCAAGTTTCAAGAAATATTGTAATTGGGATAGCCAATCTTGATAAGCTACGGCCTCAATAGATAAGACGACTTGTTTCTATTGCGATTCGATGTACATAAATGCATATTGAGAAACAAACTTGTGGTGAATGATGGTACCATTCCCCATAGGACCCTATGAGATCAAGGACCCCCAAGGTGCATTCTTTAGAAAGTCTTTGGCTTTATAGAACTAGTCATGCTCTAGTTCTATATGAATCATATTGATTCTTTTTTATCAAAAGCCTCACACTGTATTGCTGATTGCGAGAGTGTCTTCACATGAATGGTAGTGAAATCAGTAGATGTATTTTGAGGGATCAAGGATCCCAAATATGCCATAGTGTTTGAAAATATTTTTGACATGCAAGGGATTGCCTTGATGTCGTACCATTCTAGTTGGGCTAGATAAGTGTCAACAAGCTCTTTGTAAGCTTTCAGTATTGGATCCCTACATGGAAATAATTTCTTAACTTAGTTGACTATGAGAAGGGAGTCACCGAAGATATTTAGCCTTTTGATATTCATAGCGATGGTTGTTTGGAGATCCAATATTAGGGCCTCGTATTCGGTGTTGTTATTTGTGCAAGGGAAGTCTAGCTTAAATGACAAGGGTATTAGAGCACCTTGTGGTGTGAAAAACACAATCCCTACACCACCCCCTTGCTCACACTTAAAACCATTGAATAACAAAGTCACGTTAGCTTTACTTTTAGGTTCTTTGGGTTTAGGTGTTTCTGATAATGCAAATACTAGATCATCACAAAGTTCTATGGTGAGAGGTCTACTATTCTGAAGAGGTGCCTCTACTAGTTGATCATCTATAACTTGTCTCTTGATGGACTTTTTGCTTATGAATTCCAAGTCGAATTCTATCAGTAGCATGATCCACTTTGTAGTACATGTATTATGATATGTCTTTCTCATCATATACTACAAAAGAATTTTTTTTTGATATCACATACGTTGTATAGCTTAGAATGTAATGGTATAATTTATTGGTTGTAAAGACCACTTCTAAGCATAGCTTTTCTACGTATGCGCACCCTAGATCATAGCTCACCAAGGTGTGGTTAATGTAATATATTTCTTGTTCTTTATCTTGCACATTCTTTTAAGCCAACATGGTGCTAAAAGTAAATTTGGTAGTGGATATATATAGCAGAAATGACATGTCTAGCCTTGGTGGAGCTAAAACTGTCGACATTACCAAGTACTTATTGATTTCAGAAAAGGCTTGTTGACATTCTTCGTCCCAATGGAATGGGACCCCCTTGTGTAGCAATCGATTCATGGGTCGATATTTATTTGATAGTTGTGCGATGAATCGCTTTATGGATGCTACTTTGCCCTGTAAGCTTCTCAGCTCTTTGATGTTAGTGGGTGGGGCCATTTCTAGGATAGCCTTTACCTTTGTTGGGTCTACTTTGATGCCTCATTTAGAAATGATGAATCCCAAGAGTTTTCTAGAAGTTACACCAAAAATGTATTTCTTGGAATTCAACCTGACATTGTGCTCAATCAAGCAATCAAATACCTTTCTAAGGATCTCGGCATGCTCTTCACGCAACAATGACTTGGCCAGTAAGTCATCAATATAATATTCTAATTTCTTATGCATGTAGTCATGGAAAATGTATGTCATAGCCCGTTGATATGTGGCACCAGTATTTTTAAGACCAAATGGCATTACTTTGTAGAAAAATGTCTCCCATGGAGTGGTGAATGCGGTTTTATGTTGATCTTTGGGTTTAATCTTAATATTATTATAACCAAAAAAACCGTTCATGAGGGAGAGCATCTTATGACCTGCAATTACGTTTAGAAAAGAATCTATGTTAGGAAACGAGAATGAATCCTTTGGTGTTGCCTTATTGAGATTCCTAAAATCCATGCAAATACGGATTCTTCCATCATGTTTTTCTACGGGTACCATATTCAATACCCATTTTGGATAGTTGATGGGAACAATAAAGACTACATCCAATAGTTTCTACAACTTGTTCTTTACCATCAAGGTGATGGTTGGATGCATCTTTCTAAGCATTTGCTTGACCAGTTTCCTTGTGAGGTCTAGTGAAATATTATGGAAAATCAATTTTGGATCTAGTCCTGGTATATCCTTGTAGATCTAAGCAAAGAGACTAGGTCTCACTTTCAATATAGGAATAATGATGGCTTGTTCTTTTGGATATAATATTTTTACGAACTTGACTTTCTTTGGTTTAGAATGATCATCGATGATGTCCACTTCAAAAGTATCTTCTATTGCCATATGTGACCCCTCCTCAAGATGGTGAGGAGTGGGGATTAAATGGATGTTATCTTATAGGTTTAAAGGTTCAACTAAATCATGGTCTAAACCAGCGTGATAAACATCATATGTGCAACCTAGTGTAAAATGGAATGATTGCAACATATCTTCATTAGGGAAGAAATCTTCAAGCTCTAGGGGTGAATCAACGCAATCCCAATCAATAGCATCTAAGTTAAGACATAATGGTTTATATGGATTGGCTGGGTTATGGAGTGGAGTGGTCAAATCAATGGAGATCATGTTGATGGATGGAATGAAATCTCTAAGACCACGTGGGTTAAACTCTTCATTGGTGTTTTACCTTCCATACACAAGATGTGTCTTTGGAGGTATGGGGATCTCAAGATCTGGTCTATAGATAGACGATATGATGGGATCATTAGGCTGAAGTAGCTCTCTAAATGTAGGTGGATCTGGGTTGACCATGTGATAGATTTCATATAAATTGAGTGGTCTTCCCCTGAAGTGAGGGCTAGGATATATTATGTAGAGTATTTCCTCTATTTTAATAATTTTATTGACTTACCGTAAATGACGAGGCCCAATATAAGCCATCTCGGTCTCATCTTCATGGTCGCTATCATCTATGAAGAACCTCTCATTCCCACCCACTAGAATTGGGTGTTGACCTAAATGTTGAGGCCCAAGATAGGCCATTAAGTCTCATCTTCATAGTCACTACTGCCTATGAATAATATATTGTCTACTTCCACTAGCCCTACGATGTGGCATGCATGTCTAGGCCCAAGGTAGGCCACCTCAGTTGAGTCCTCTAACACATAGCCACTCTCGTCTATGATGTATCTACCTTCTGTGTTACCTGACCAAATGAGGTGTTGTACATACTGATGCTAGTGATAGGCCAATTTGGCTTCATCCTCAAACTCACTTGCGACATACTCATTCTCTTATCGCTTATAACCATGGTTTGGTTTGTCCTCCCATAGTATTATTCCTGATGGGCTTACTTCGAGAGAGAAATTTGGATAATACTCATCGGGTGGTCCTATATTGACCATAGCCACCCATCTGTCACTCAAGAAACTTCTATTGGAGGGTTGATAGGGATTCCATTCGATGGCTTCATTGAACCCTAAGCTTAGTCTATCCAAGGATGCTACCAATGAATCATCATGGCTTCAGATGTCATATCCTAGACCAAACATATCAGTAGTCAATTAGTACTACGACTGGAATGGAAGTTGGTGCCCTTGCTCATACATACCTAAACCATGGCATCATTCAAAGTACCTGAGAGAAAACTCAGGATTGGATAAGTAATGAACATTTAGGGTGAATGACTCATCCTCATCCTATTCAATATTAGAAGCATTATGGGAATAATCCAAACTAGTATAGATGAAGTTGGTTTGGTTATGGGGGATACCTAATGGAACCATTGTCCCATTAGCAAGTTTAGGACTCTTGGCCATCCTATGTCTTGTGCAGACTCAATAATGGGCGTGAAAGTTACATTTTGCACAAGATATTCACCTAACCCTGTGTTGGCTAAGTGAACTTTCACCTATAGTGCATATGACACCATTGATGAAACAAGTGAGGCTGGCTGAGGTGCCTCCTCGACTATGACTTGGGAATATTCCTCCTCCATGGGATTCAAAATTTTTGTAGCTGCTATAATTGGAAGTTCTTTAGGTCCTTCCTCCACCAGGGGTTCTTTTAGCTTCTGAGAGTCCTTTGCCTTAGACGTTGTGTGTTTCTTAGAAGCACTAGTAGCTTTAGATGTAGGAGGTGGTATCTATGTGGATGGGTCACCTCGTACTGATTTAGACTCACTTTCTAGCAGTGTGATAGGGTATGAAGGCCTTATGTATAGGTGTGTTGATGGGAATATGAAATCCCTTGGCAAGTCGACCTGATGTACATATTTAAATGGCTCTCCATCATACAAAACCACATGTACTTGTCCCTTGTGCACATACTTTATGCATTGGTGCAAGATTGAAGGAACACACTGATTTTCCATTATCCAAATATGCCCTAGGAGGATGTTGTATTGAATTGCCCCCTCCAATACGTGACACGTCATAGGGATGGTCTTTTGCCCTACCTTTATAGGTAGCACAACTGTACCTACTGTGGATCACAACACATCATTTAAAACTCTTAATGTATAAGATTTTGGAAAAATGTTTGACCCAGGGATTTTTAGGTGCCCTATAGCTTTTGTTGTGATTATATTAATCGAAGAGCCCATTTTGATTAAAACCCACTTGAAGGGTATGTCATTTATGGATGCGATTATATGCAAAGGTGGGTCTGATATGGTAGTAGGTACTACCTTAATTTTGTGATAGTAGAAATATATCATAGGCTCTTAACACTATTGGACCTACCCCACAAAGTTTGTGAATGCATCAGGGTTCCAAAGCTGCAGCTCAATCAATATTAGGATTTCCATTAAAGTCTCCCTATGTTTGGGGGACTATTAAATGAGCTCATAGATTGATAACTTTACCGGTATTGTTTGGATATTTTGCATAATACTACTTCGGATAGTTACCATAGGTCGTGTTGGTGGACCTAAAGGATTATTATACACCTGTCTCTTTTGAGGTATAGCCTGGATATGAATAGAAGTCATTGAAGGCTTTGGTTGGTCATATCACTGACTTCTTATTTCCACGTTGACTATTTCAACCATTTCGATGCATCCTTGAGTGGGAGGTTTGACTCGAACTTGGTTTACTTGAGTGCCCTGATCTCTGGGGAGCTCATGATTAGACAACGAGTTTTTGAATATATCCATGTCTCTATTGTTAGGTGCTAATGGATTTTTAACTTTTAGCTCATCCTTCTCGATCATGTTTCCTGCACAACATTCTTGAATTCGATACATGTTTTGATATCATGCCCATGTATTCTATGATATGGATAATATTGATCTTCCCTATATTCCTTAGGATTGGGATAGTTAGGGTCAAGAAGTTATATATCATGCAGCCTGAGTCTTTGTGTCTTGCTTAGCCAGTTGAATATCGATTGCATTGACTCTGATAAAGGCATGAAATAGCAAGGTGGCTGACGTTCCTTATTTTGACCTTGGTTGTTTTTGGGGTTGTAATTGGCCAGTGGAGGCTGAGCCTGATAGTTCTATGGTCTTTGGTCATTGCCTCAATTTGGTGTGCTTAACACAACATGATTGACTTGAGCAGTCTTGGCCTATTTTTGTTTATTCTTGTTGTAGTTTTTATTGTTCCAGTACTTTTGTTTTGGATCTTAAGGTCTCCTTATTCAACCTTGATGTCTTCTATCAGCTTGGCTTGAGCCAAGCCTTCCTCGAATGTTTCAAATTGTTGTAGTTACAATATCAATGAGATGTGCTTTACGCAACTCTTGGTAAACATCCAGGTGAAATCTATAATGGGGATAGAGAATGGTAGTTTTGCCATCACTATTATCCATCTGTTTCTATAGTCCATAACTGGCTCATCATCATATTGCTTTAGGTTTTCCATATCGAATAAGCTTGCTTTATTCTTGATACCAAAAGAAAAGCATTCAAGAAATGCATTAACCAGTTGCTAAAAGTTGATGATGCTATGCTTAGTTAATGGGTTGAACCATTCGGTTGTTGCATTCGATAACATCATGATGAACATTCTTATCATTAGGGCATCATTATATTCAATTTGGAAGCATGCATTCATAAAATTTGTGACATGTTCTTGCGCATATTCTTCCCCTTTAAATTTTTCTAACCTAGGAATCTCAAAGTTCCTAGGATATGCAAGACTCGATACTGAAGGGCACAACAATTGCTTGTGTATTTTACTCAAGCTTGGCTTATGTCCAACCACATCCTATTTCTAGAGAGATTTGACTCTCTTAGTGAGTATTTTGTACACCTTATAAGAAATGATCTCATGTTCTCGAAGGTTTATTCACAGTGGTCGGGGAGGTATTCCTATATTTGATCGATTTGGGCGTTTGTATTTATCCCCCATGACCACGAATGGAGGTTCATGATATGTCTGCTCCTGATATTCCATCCCCACATGTTCTTGATTAAGTTGTGTCTATTTTGGATCCAAGTGTTTTTGATGTTGTGAGGCATGGTGAGTGTGCTCATCTCTTTGTATAGTGTGTCTCTCATGCTGAGAATCAACACATCTCTCATGTTGGTATTTCTCACCACCTATGTTTAATTTAGCTCGATCCAACTTATCTACTTGCTCTTAACGCTCTATATGTTCTTCTCTCAAGCACTGTTTCTAAAGGTGCAAATGTTATTTTTTATGCTTTCTCTTGCTCAAGGGCTTCTAAATTCTCATGCAGTGCTTCCTCCTTGTATTGGAGTAGCTTTTTTTTATATTGTGCATCCTCATATAGCCTACGCACGTGGTCAAACTGATCTGCCACTAAATATGTATGGCTTTGTAACTCTGTGTGAGGAGTCTTAATGGATAGGCCTCTTGTAGAAGCTCCGCTATGTTTTTTCCCTTGTCTATTAGGTTTAACTGCTCTATATAGAGTGATCTATGTTTTTTACCCCTATGGTTGGAGGTAGTGCACATGTTGTGGGGATGCTTTGAAGCTTCCCTTGGCTCATTGGTTGGCCTTGTAGTTTTATGGCTACATGAACTTCCTAAAGCAGAATATGCAGTAGCAATGCTTCTTTTAGTTGGTCTCGAGAGAACTTTATCCAACTCATCAAGCTTTCTATACTTCCATAGTTGATCCCATGGAGTCCCATTAGCCCCAATGAGATCCTGATCTATGGGTATACTCCCATATTCATGGAGGCTAGGAGGTGCTCTGGATATGTGACTAGGTGCAACCCTTATGTTATTCTCCTTAGTGGGCTGATCTGACCTAAGTGTGTCATGTGAATATTGGAGTATTGCAACCCCCTCATGTCTATGTGAATATTGGGGTCTTGAAGCCCCATCATGCCAATTTTATGATTGAGGCATTGAGGCCTCCTCATGTCTATGTGAATATTGGGGCCTTGAAGCCCCATCATGCCTATGTGATTATTGAGGCCTTGAGGCCTCCTCATGTCTATGTGAATATTGGGGCCTTGAAGCCCCATCATGCCTATGTGATGATTTAGGCCTTGAGGTCTCCTCATGTCTATGTGAAGATTGGGGCCTTGAAGCCCCATCATACCTATGTTATTATTGAGGCCTTGAGACATCCTCATATCTATGTGAAGATTGGGGCCTTGAAGCCCCATCATACCTATGTGATGATTGAGGCCTTGAGGCCTCCTCGTGTCTATGTGAATATTGGGGTCATGAAGCCCCATCATGCCTACCGCGAGAGGAACCTGGATATGGCTCTCTAGCTAGGATTTCTTGAGGAGCCCCCCATGGGTTGAGTTATAGCCCCTAAGGCTCACTAAAATTTGTTAAGTGATATTGTGTGTGGGCGGATCAACATCATTGTGATTGTGATTGTACGGAGTGTCAACTTTCACCTTGGTTTTGGATCGAGGGTGGTTTCTTCGTGTGTAGACCATGACAATTGTGAATTATCTTTTTATGTAGATTTTAGAACACACAAATAAAGTAAACAGGTGTTTATCTCTTTTAATTTTCCTTGGTGTTCCTAGACTGGTTTGGCGTGTTTTCATATTTTTTGATAGCTACAATATAAATCTCATCGTGTTTTACATTTTTTTGATGATATACTCAGATTTTTCAAGTGAATTTCACTTGTATACTCGTAGCTCGACAACCGACATAGAAGTTTTGATCACGTTATCCAACCAAAAGGTGTGGTAGTGAAGTCCACACCGGTCAGGGAGCACAGGTCCTCTCGGTCCTCACCACAGTCGGTGATATACCTCTTCGAAGATAGATATATGTTATATCCCATGGGTTATGATGGATCTTGGAAACCGGTATTGGCCAATATAAATTTTTTGCAGGATTTGAGACAACGGGTGGAGATGAAAGCCACCTTGTTGACCTCTACTAGTGGATGGTGATGAAGTCCACCTCACTAACGTTTAAATGAATCATGGTGTGTGTATGTTCTTTTTAGATTTTTTCATAAGGAAAACAATGCATCAAGAAGCACTCATGCTTTTTCTCCTACATGCCTAAGAAAAAACATTTTATTTAAAAAAAAATACATATCTAAATATTTCAATGATTTTCAGATAATGCATTTCTACTTCAATAAATGATGGCCACTGGCTGGGTCTCATGCAAGCAAGCTTTAAAAACAAAAACCTAGACCATTAGAGACTAGGGTGGATCTAAAAATAGAGGTTCGCTATTCCTAGCAGTGACTAGAAGAAACCTAAGAAAAATAAGAAGCTTTATGCATTTTATATTTAATATTTTTCCAAGTTTTCCTAATTAAATGATAATATTCCTACTATATTTTGGAAATAAATTACAGACAGAGAAAGGAATCGAGTCTGAATGGACCAGAACTACCCCTTGTGAGTGGTTAGGACCACTGTTGGCTCTTGGAAATGTCCAAGATCAGTCATATGGGCTTCTGATGTTCCCATATGAGTAGTCTCCTAAACATGACGTGTTTTAGGTGTCTATAGTGTGTATCTACCCTTTGTATAGGGTCAAAACTGTATAAGAAGTTGATATGGAGGTATTTGTTTGAATTTCACTTTGTTGAGCAACAAAGTGCTCGAGTGATGTCTTCCCTCAATGTATGGACTCTCCTTGAGGAATTAAAAAAAACTTTGTAATGCTTAGCCTAATAGATGAATATATATTTAAGCATTGTACTCTAGTTACAATCCCTCGAGAAAGATTGATAACATAAATGTATTGATGATTGCATAAGCAAAATGATTCTAATGTAACCATATAATTATTGATGCATTCTATTAAGAACAATTATGAGTTTGAAACTGTTGTTCAAACATTTTATGCATTACTTTTATAATCTTGTATTGAAACCAAGTTATTCTAATTTTTTTTATACAACAATGGTTAAAACTTTACTACTATAAACAAATATAATTCTACTATAGTGAGGAGTGAAATCTTATTGATATATTGTTGTAATTTACCATTGTGATTGTTCATTGTTGTATTTTCCTAATATAATAGTTTTAGTATTATACTTTATCATTATGATAGTTCACTATTGCACTTTGTCATTTTTATAGTTTTACTAGTGCACTTTGTCATTACGAGAGCTTAATTCTTGTACGTCATTAATATTATAGTCTTACTGTTGCACTTTGTTATTATAAAAGACTTCATTTTTGTACTTTAGAATTATAATAATATAATTAAAAGTGATAAACTTTACTAATGCTATAAAATAAATAATAGAGTTAAATTTAGAATTTACCACTGTACTATTCTAAATTCATATGCTTTTATACTTCATAAGTTGTTGATATACTTAATAACACAGTCCAGATTGATATAATAATTGCCTTGATGGCATGAGAATGTCAATAGCAAATACTACTTATGGAACTTGTTAGTAATTACTTTATTGATGGCATGGGAATGTCAATAGCAAATACTACTTATGAAACTTGTTAGTAAAGTATAGTTAATCTTTGACCCACAAATGCAACCTTTACATGAGAAATTATTAAAAACTTTTAATTATATTAAAAAATAAACCTAACATTTGATTTAAAATATATTAACTGAGTATTAAAGTGGGTCTAACCCAAATTCCATTGTAGCAATAAATACACTAGAGTAAAAATCTATTTTAACTTATGAATAAATACATTCCATGTGAGCACCAATTTGGGCACTACTCTTAGTCTTATCTCCTTGCAAAAGACGTACACTTTTGAAGGAATAAATAAGCAGCCTTTTTTATAGCCCAGGTGGAATGGTCCCAATTAAAGAATTAAAGAATTTCCTGGTTACGGCGTACAGCAAAGCTAGAGAGTGGATTTGGCCATTCTAGCTTTTTCCTTTTTTTGTAGGATAAAGTTTAGTCCGTCTGAACTTTGGCAAACGGAAAGGATCGCCTCCACAGTTGACGTGACGGCACTAATACTGCTTTATAGCTTTGCTTGCTTTCCTTAAAAGTCCATATCCTAAGAGTAAGCAACAAGAAAAAATAAATAACTAAAAAATTCCAAACTTGAGCATAACAATTAACTATCTTTCATGATAAGTTTGTAGTTTGTTTTTGGATCTCACAACTTTTTTTTTTAATGATAAGTTTGATGTTAGTACTTGAGGTTAAGTAATTGGTAAGTGTTTATTTGGCCAAGCATTTATCAATTATCAAGAAGACATTCAGGTTCAAACTTCAGTAGCAGTTTATTTGCAAAAATAAAAATAGTAGTCTAATTTAAATCCTACACTTATGAATTACTGTGTGATTATAACCAAAAAAAAAAAAAAAAATTGATTATTTTGTAAAAGTGCAAATGAAAAATTAAGTGCTTCCTTTCCATTAGGTTAATACTACAGCAATCTATGAGGAGGGAACGGAAAGAAAAGCTTCGAAAAGATGGGAGACAGGGCATAAAGAACGCCCACAACAATCATCCTGTTATTATCGCGTTGACTGTGATACAAAATATAAAAAGAAAAAGGCAAAGGTAAAATTTAAAGAACGTCCATTACAATCATCCTGTTATTATCGCGTTGACTGTGAAACAAAATATAAAAAGAAAAAGGTAAAGTTATGTTTAGGAAAGTCTAAAGGGCAGGGAATCATTTCTCTGCAAAGCTTATCGTGTTTTGCAAAATTAAAGCTGACAGAAACTCGGGTTCAAAAGGATTTAGAGGTAAAACGATGCTTTTCGGAGTTCGACGTTTGGTCATTTCATGGTTTCTAAGACTTTGTATTGCGCATGGTCGATGCCAACGCCATTTCTGAAAAGCATATCAGTTAAAGTGATAATCCAAAAGAGCTTGAAGCGTGAAATGCAAAAAGAAGAGAGAGAGAGGATTTCACGGAGTCGTTCTGCTTGCACGCCAGCAATGGCTGACTTGTGGATTGGGTTATGTGGGGGTCTGCCGCAAAAGCGTTCCCTAGTCCGTATTGCCTATTTTCACAAAGTGAAAGGAAACCATCGTTTTTTCTTTGGGGCAATAGGAGGCCTTTCGAGGCTTGACGAAGAATAAACAGTTCATTCATGTCGAAGTACGTGAGATATATATATTTTTAATTCTATATTATATCTTTTTTATAAAATTTAACTATTTTTTTTTAGACATAGGGTAATTGGCAACACAACTGATCACAATTTTTTTTTTTTTTATACAGAGGGGAATTGGCAACCGCCTTTGAACAACTGGTCACAGGGTCAAATCACATTGCCTCTTGTCGTAGCGTCAAATCATGGAGCTACCACTATAACCCCTACCTTGCCTTGGTAAACACGGCCCAGAGTGAGGAGACCCCCGGTGGATCGGGCTCAGGGTTGGTACACTCAACGGATTCTAGTCAGACTATTACCTTTGCCCAAGAGTGGGCATGCCTCGGTCTCCTCCTGGTAAGTGCCCAACATCTTACCAATCCACCTAGCCCTCACGGACTATAAAATTTAACTATTAAACACACTTTAATCGTACTATGAATTGCTTCCATGATTCTAAGAATGCTTCATAGATTCCTTTCCAGGAAGCATGCAAGTTATCTTACAAATTATTTTCTCTATCGCACTGGTATTCAAGTTAAATCCATCTTGCTAAATTATGCTAAGAGAATCAATAAGACTTAACTCTCCCATGATAATTTTAGATATAAATTGTTCTGTTGGGACACCATAGTGGTATGATTTTGGGTTTTTATTTAGAGGTCTAGGTTCAAATTATTGCACAAGTGATGGGACCCTTTCAAAAACTTATGCTTCATTCTAAACTTTTTGTGGTAAGGGCTTTGGACTCTCTTCTAAGAAACTTAGGTTCAAACAAGGTGTATTAAAAAAGAGATAGACCAGAATTCAAATTGTACATACCCCTAAGGGAATATTGTTAAATGGTTGCTCTAGTTTGATTTCCTAGAGGGTTGAATTAGTTGACTTTGTCTTATCCAACATGCTAGGGTTTATCATAATATAGGAACAAACACTCAATGGCTACCATCCAACATATTCCCTTCAGGGTACACAATGATTTGAACCTTGAACCTCCCAAAGAGAGGCCAAAGCCTTAACCACTATGTTGTCTTTGTCAAACTTAAAACTGAGTTTACACAGTATGAGGGATCCCATCCCCATTACCAGGGTTTGAACTTGGATCTCTTGGATGAAACCCTAAGGACTTACCACTACAATATCCCTCACGAGTTTAATTGAAGGATTTTTTAAGCAATTCAAAAATATTTACTTTTGGAAGGAGGTAAGATCATTATGAAGACTAGAAGAACTAAGCAATTCTAAATTTTCAAATTCTTAAGCCAACTCTTTTTTGGAGACTAAACCAATTTTAAATAATCTAGCAAGATGTTGAAAAGTGATTTAGGTAGGAAAGTCTATATGACACACCAATGGTGTGTTGTATTTGTTACCTATAGCTTTATTTTAAGTTTCAAATAAGCTTAGTGAAAAGGTGACCCATTTTACATCAAAAATATGTTTTCAATTTTAATAACTAAATTTATCTGGAGAAATTCATTTTGTGTGATTTATAAAATATTTAGCTATTACTACAAACAACAATACTTTCATAAGATTTGTTTAAGATAAATAATTTAGAATTTCTATAATAATTAGTTCATAAGGTAAATGTCTCTAACAAGAGAAAATGTAAATTCATATCAATGTCATGTTGGTCATACATATTAATGCAACTTAGAAAATTGTACTTGATAGAAGGTTAAAGTCTCAAGAAAATAATAAATCACTCATTACACCATCAAGCTTTATATTTAGAGAATTTTTTAAGTAGGATTTGAATTTCATAGACCAATTGATAAAGAAAAACACACGAGAAGATTGAATTTTATTAGTAAAATAAATGACACTAGGCTTCAAGAAATCAAACTCTTCTATTGGTAGAGATCTAGTAAATTTTACCAGCTTGGCTTGATGTTAGGTGAGAATTTGGCTATAAAGAAGTGCTTGCATGCACAACTTTAGGAATCTATACATTGGTGTTTACCTTAGAATTTTGTATTATCAAGCTCTAGACCTCCCATTAGTAGGAGCTCTCATATCTCTTTAAGTTTTAATAGAAAATTATGTAGTTCAAATAAATTTCATGATTTATGACTCTATCTTTTGCAAAATAACTTAATATTTTTTGTTTTCACATATCAATTTATGTTGTCTTCTAATATTATGTATGAGAAATTTTCTCTACATGTCAATTGACTTAGTTTTATGTGGTACCTCTTATAAAGTAGCAATAAGATAAGGTAACTATATGTTGGTAGACCTTGTTTATGAGATATCTCTTCCTTCTATTCATCCTTCCATAGTAGTTATTAGCATTATGTATGCATAATTTAGGATTTACATTTTTTATTGTCCATTTTTGTATAAAAATTAATGTGAATATTGGTTTGATTAGAACTATGCATTTTATGATATGGCTCTTGCAAATAGGAGTATTTGCTTTTGTTTTTTCTCTTCTTTGTAGGACATCTACACAAAAATTACCTTAGTTGTTTGACTTATTTATAACTGACTATAATTTATCTTCTACATGTGATTCATAAAGAGCATGTTATACAACATTCAATTCCTTTGTTAGTTTAGAAATTTCTCTCTGTTTTCTTTTTCAAGATAATTTTATCATATTGTATAATACTTTTATAGGCCCAATTATTTCTAGCATAGAGCCATCCATTTCTCTAGAGGTTGTCTAAGGTAGTAGTTAAACTTCTAGTTATCCCTAAATGGGCCAATTACCACTAGTCAATCACCACCTGGCATAGATGAAGTAATGATTGAATTAGGCTATAATCAAGATTTTTCACCATCACATGCATAGAGTCACCTCCCATTTTTTTGAAAAAAAAATTGCTTTTGATTAGGATAAAGAATGGGTTTTAAAGGGTATTGATCCCTTGTACAATAAATATGCCTTGTATGTCTCATAACCACAAACAACTAAACTTTTTCCAAGCTCACAAAAAGCCAAACCTTTGCCAAGATCATTTAAAGCCAAATTTTTGCTAGGACCATAGAAAGCCAAACTTTTCCAAGATCATAGAAATACGAAAGATCTAAGGGAAGAGTTGAGAGAGCTAAAGGGAGAGTATTTATTTTCATGACTCTCTCCCCAACCCCACCATTATAAAGGTCATTTATCCTAGATCACATAATGCCAAACTTTTGCCAAGATCACAAAGAGACAAAAATTTGCCAAAGATCATAGAAAGTCAACCTTTTCCAATATCATAGAAAGTCAAACTTTGCAAAGATCGTAGAAAGCCAGACTTTGCAATATCTCTCCATCCCACTATGGTATTATACCAATACATAATTTTATCAAGCTTTGTAATTTATAAATATTGTAGCTCTTATTTGAGATTTGAGTTATAAGTACTTAGCATAGGAGGTTTACCAAGTATTGGATCATTCCAAAAGTCAATTTGAGATCCATCTCCTAGAAGCCAGGAGATCTTGATTAGGATGAATTATTTGTTTCTATATTAGAGAGGCTCTAGATATTGTGTTCATATTTCTCATTAGGTGCATTCATATTATTGAGTTTGCGTATTTAGATTTCAAATTCCTTTTCCATGAGAAGTATGGAGGCTAAGATAGATACCACAAGAGGTTTTCCCCTAGTGCCTTACTCACAATTTATTATTGTATTATTTTTAGTACCTCTTCATCTATTCATATAGCAAATAAATCCCCATTGACTAAATGTAACTTATTTTTTAAATTCTATTTATATTCTTTCCAAAGCTTTTGATCAACTTATCAAATGCTTTTAAAACAATTTTTGGAGCATGGTAGATCAAAATATGATATATTGGAACTGTAGACAATATTTATCTGATTAAAACTCTTCTTCTTGCTAAACTCAACCATCCATTACTATATGCTAATATTCACTTTTATAGATTCTCAATAGTAGTCATCCAACTATTTTTTTGTTTGAGGTGGAAGCCCATCGAAAGCCCTATGTATATAAAATATTGATCTAGTATTTCCTTGAATCCAAGTATTTGAGAAAAACCTCTATTTTTTGTTGGATTTTTATTAATTGTAAAAAATTAACTTTTATTACAATTAATTGAAACGCCTATAGCTGCTTCGAAGCAATTTATATAGCTCTTGAATATTTTGACATGATACTTGATTGCTTATCCCAACAATATAATATCATTAGTAAATTGGACATGCATGATAGGTTTGACACCTTGGACAACCCTAATTCCTTTTAAATCCCTTGCATTTCTCATGTTGCTAGGAGCTCCTCATAGCATTTATGCTGGTAATGTATAGAGGTATAGGGATAGAGTATAACCTTGAAAAATTCCCATAGAATATTTGAAGAAAGCAGAAGGTTCTACAATGATCAAGGAGGATATCCATGGATATTATATAGGCTCCTATCTAATGCACCATTTATGTTGGGAATCCAAAATTAGAACCCTTTCCAAGAATAATAGGTGGAATCTATCAAAATCATTTTCCATATCTAAATTGATAATAATATTTTTTTATTTAATGTTGGAGTAGGAGTAAAGTTTCTCATGCACCATAACTATATTGTCATAGATTTACTTTCCTAGGATAACGCCTCATTTTTCTTCTAAAATTAACTTACAAAGAAATTTTTTTATATGATTAGCAATAGTCTTTGTTATAATTTTAGATAAGTAGTTACATAGAGAAATTGGTCTAAATTCTTTGGGAGTATTATATTTTTTCTCTTTAGGAATTAGAGCAAGAAACATTGAGTCAATGGCTCTAGAGAGCATACCTTTCTTTCTAACATCTTAAATCATTTACAACAAGTCATCTCCAATAAGGTATAGGAATTGATAATAGAAATTATTAGTAAAACCATATGTTGCTAGAGATTTATCTTTTGGAAGAGAGTACACCATTGATTCCAAATATTCCTTTGTCACTCAGGCACATAAATCAACTTTGTCCTCTTGATTAACTGTTGTTGATATATTCTATAACAAATGATCTTGATCTTGAAGATCACTAAGTACATGAGTGAGCAACTTCAAAAAGTGATCTTGTACCAATTCCTTTATCTTTTTTTCTTTGTGTAAATGGTGTTGTCCTTCTCTATTGCTCTAATTATGTTTTTATGGTAGTTTTGAATTGTTTTGATATGGAAGAATTTTGTGTTCTTATCACCTTTTTGTAGCCATACCATTCTATATTTTAGTCCCCATTAGGCCTCTTCTTCATAATTTAGCTTGTATAACTCTACCAGCAACTCTTTTCTTGTATAATTTAATGTCCTCTAATTATGTTTCTAATTTCTCAAGTTGTAAAAGCAATTCTTTTCTTTGAAAAGGGTTTGTTGTAGCCAGAATTGATACAACATGAATGTACCCATAATTTTAAAATTTTGAAGGTCATTAAGAAGTCAATATGTTGTGATGGGTCAATGGAAAATTCAAATCTTGAGTTATAAAGAATTAAACAGCTCAAAGGATAAATATCAATTAATTTTTTGGAGATTACTAGAACCTTCAAATTCTTAAGTCATTCACTTTCAACAACTCTATCGTCATGATTGGTCATCCTCCTTAAAATGGCCTAAATTACAAACATGTTGAAAATACCTTACACCCATAAGAAGACAAATAATTCTTTTAATAAGCTTAAGAAGATCCCTACCTGTATTTTCTAATTCTGCAAGCAACTGGTCCGATCGGCCAAGAACAGACGCAAAGCAATACTGCCACCATAAAGCAATTGATCAATTGGTCAATGAATATAGGGTTACCGCTAAAAAGCCAAAAAGGTATAGTGAACTAATATTTTCTCCTTGAAAAAAGCATTTATAATGAGGATGGAATCCCCATATATGTACAAGTGTATTATCTATTGTTCTATAGCCAACTTCATTCCAATATATCATGCTTGTGCCTCTACCACATTTTTGGAATCAATTCCTAGGTTGATGCAATACTTGAGTGCAAGTGTTCCTTCTTCTTTCATGATTACTCCTACTACAACTGCTATGTCTTGATTTTATTTAGACACCCTATCAAAGAGAAAGTACAATAATGTATCTTTGGTAGTGTTATTAATTATTTTATTCATGTTGGTTGAGATGAAATCTTGAAGATCTAACTTGTTGATTAGATTTAATTCCTTCACATTCAAGCTTTTCTAGTTCTACTTATGTTTGAAGGTGGCTTTCAAATTAGTCACTAGCTCTTTCATTATTCTTTCAATGAGAATATTGTTTTTTCCCCTTTACCTTCAAATATCAACCTATTCTTGTCCTTCTAAATATTCTAAACAACAAATGATAAGATTGCTTTCTAAAGATATTTTATTAATGGATTTCCATTTATTCCCCAATTATATTTTAAATTACAATTGACAATACAATCTTCCATGTTCAACATTCTTGACAAGGGAGATCCAAAATTATGAGATGTCTTTAACCAGATGAGAAAGATTATATTACACTAAAATAATAAGTGGGATATAGTGTCATTGTTATTCATATATCTAGGACACATATAAGGACCAATAATATTCCTTTTTTGCAAGTTGTCACCTATGAGAATCTTGTTCTATAAAACCAACTAAGAAAATACTTGAATCTAGGGTGGCAATTTTATATTTAAAATTGTTGTCAATATTTTATTGGGAACTCCATAGATTTGCATCTATGTACCCATATGAATTGTTTATTTACCTAATTTATTTGTGTCTCCAAAAATAAGTTGATCTAAAATATATTATCTAAATAATTCCATGTTATGTATTTCTTAAAATATTCCTATTCTACTGTTAGGGGTGATGGCAGTGGGGGACCTCTCCATCCCACTATGGTATTATGCCGATACAT
The DNA here is from genome assembly GCA_028583015.1 of Wollemia nobilis. NCBI lineage: Eukaryota > Viridiplantae > Streptophyta > Pinopsida > Araucariales > Araucariaceae > Wollemia > Wollemia nobilis. Next base: position 1,020,359 of record JAQPPZ010000331.1, on the reverse strand, counting down.
AATATTATTAAGCTTTGTAATTTATAAATATTGTAGCTCTTATTTGAGAGTTGAGTTGCAACTACTTAACATAGGAGGTTTTCCAAGTATTGGATCATTCCAAAATTCAATTTGAGATCCATATCCTAGAAGCCAAGAGATCTTGATTAGGATGAATTATTTGTTTCTATATTAGAGAGGCTCTAGATATTGTGTTCATATTTCTCGTTAGGTGCATTCATATTATTGAGTTTGCATATTTAGATTTCAAATTCCTTTTCCATGGGAAGTATGGAGGCTAAGATAGATACCACAAGAGTTTTTCCCCTAGTGCCTTACTCACAATTTCTTATTGTATTATTTTTAGTACCTCTTCATCTATTCATGTAGCAAATAAATCCCCATTGACTAAATGTAACTTCTTTTTTAAATTCTATTTATCTTCTTTCCAAAGGAAGATTTTGAGCAACTTATCAAATGCTTTTAGAACAATTTTTGGAGCATGGTAGATCAAAATATTATATATTGCAAGTGTAGACAATATTTATCTGATTAAAACTCTTCTTCTTGCTAAACTCAACCATCCATTATTATATGCTAAATTCACTTTTATAGATTCTCAATAGTAGTCATCCAACTATTTTTTTGTTTGAGGTGGAAGCGCATCGAAAGCCCTAAGTATATAAAATATTGATCTAGTATTTCCTTGAATCCAAGTATTTGATAAAAACCTCTATTTTTTGTTGGATTTTTATTAATTGTAAAAAATCAACTTTTATTAAAATTAATTCAAACGCCTATAGTTGCTTCGAAGCAATTTATATAGCTCTTGAATATTTTTATATGATACTTGATTGCTTCTCCAAAAAATATAATATCATTAGTAAATTGGACATGCATGATATGTTTGACACCTTGGACAACTCTAATTCCTTGTAAATCCCTTGCATTTCTCATGTTGCTAGGAGCTCCTCATAGCATTTATGTTGGTAATGTATAGAGGTATAGGGATAGAGTATAACCTTGAAAAATTCCCATAGAATATTTAAAGAAAGCAGAAGGTTCTACAATGATCAAGGAGGAGATCCAAGGATATTTGATTTAGGCTCCTATCTAATGCACCATTTATGTTTGGAATCCAAACTTAGAACCCTTTCCAATAATAATAGGTGGAATCTATCAAAATAATTTTCCATGTCTAATTTGATGGTAATATTTTTTTATTTAATGTTGGAGTAGGAGTGGAGTGTCTCATGCACCATAATGATATTGTCATAGATTTACTTTCCTAGGATAAAACCTCCTTATTCTTCTAAAATCAACTTACTAAGAAACTTTTTTATCTGATTAGCAATAGTCTTTGTTATAATTTTAGATAAGTAGTTACATAGAGAAATTGGTCTACATGTTTTGGGAGTAGTATATTTTTTCTCTTTAGGAATTAGAGCAAGAAACGTTGAGTCAATGGCTCTAGAGAGCATACCTTTCTTTCTAACATATTAAATCATTTACAACAAGTCATCTCCAATAAAGTATAGGAATTTCTAATAGAAATTATTAGTGAAACCATATGTTGCTAGAGCTTTATCTTTAGGAAGAGATTACACCATTGATTCCAAATCTTCCTTTGTCACTCAGGCACACAAATCAACTTTGTCCTCTTGATGAACTGTTTTTGATATGTTCTATAACAAATGATCTTGATCTTGAAGATCACTAAGTACATGAGTGAGCAACTTCAAAAAATGATCTTGTACCAATTCCTTTATCTTTTTTTATTTGTATACATGGTGTTGTCCTTCTTTATTGTTCTAAATATGTTCTTATGGTAGTTTTGAATTGTTTTGATATGGAATAATTTTGTGTTATTATCACCTTTTTATAGCCATACCATTCTATCTTTTAGTCTCCATTAGATCTCTTCTTCATAATTTAGCTTTTATAACTCTACCAACAACTCTTTTCTTGTATAATTTAATGTCCTCTAATTATGTTTCCAATTTCTAAATTTGTAAAAGTAGCTCTTTTATTTGAAAAGGCTTTGTTGTAGCCAAAATTGATACAACATGAATGTACCCATAATTTCAAAATTTTGAATGTCATTAAGAATTCCATATGTTGTGATGGGTCAATGGAAAATTCAAATATTGAGCTATAAAGCATTAAACATCTCAAAGGATAAATATCAATTAATTTTTCGAATATTACTAGAACCTTCAAATTCTTAAGTCATTCACTTTCAACAACTCTATCGTCATGATTGGTCATCCTCCTTAAAATGGCCTAAATTAAAAACATGTTGAAACTACCTTACACCCATAAGAAGCAAAATAATTCTTTTAATAAGCTTAAGAGAATACCTACCCATATTTTCTAAGTCTGTAAGCAACTGGCCCGATCGACCAAGAACAGAAACTAAGCAATATTGTCATCGTAAAGCAATCGATCAATTGGTCAATGAATAGAGGGTTACCGCTGAAAATCCAAAAAGGTATAGTCAACTAATATTTTCTCCTTTAAAAGAGCATTTATAATGAGGGCGAAATCCCCATATATGTGCAAGTGTCTTATCTATTGTTCTATAGCCAACTTCAGTCCAATATATCATGCTTGTGCCTCTACCACATTTTTGGAATCAAGGTTGATGCAATACTTGAGTGCAAGTGTTCCATCTTATTTCATGATTACTCCTACTACAACTGCTATGTCTTGATTGTATTTAGACACCCTATCAAAGAGAAAGTACAATAATGTATATTTGGTGGTGTTATTAATTATTTTATTCATGTTGGTTGACATGAAATATTGAAGATCTAACTTTCTAATTGGATTTAAATCCTTCACATTCAAGCTTTTCTAGTTCTACTAATGTTTGAAGGTGGCTTTCAAATTAGTTACTAGGTATTTTATTGTTCTTTCAATGAGAATATTGTTTTTTCCCCTTTACCTTCAAATATCAACCTATTCTTGTCCTTCTAAATATTCTAAAAAACAAATGATAAGATTGCTTTCCAAATATATTTGATTAATGGATTTCCATTTAGTCCTCAATTATATTTTAAATTACAATTGACAATACAATCTTCCACGTTCAACATTCTTGACAAGGGAGATCCAAAATTATGAGATGTCTTTAACCAGATGAGAAATATTATATTACACTAAAATAATAAGTGGGACATAGTGTCATTGTTATTCATATATCTAGGACACATATAAGGACCAATAATATTCCTTTTTTGCAAGTTGTCACCTATGAGAATCTTGTTCTATAAAACCAACCAAGAAAATACTTGAATCCTAGGTGGCAATTTTATATTCCAAATTGTTGTCAATATTTTATTGGGAACTCCATCTAGTTGCATCTATGTACCCATATGAATTGTATATTCACCTAATTTATTTTTGTCTCCCCAAATAAGTTGATCTAAACTCTATTATCTCAATAATTCCATGTTATGTATTTCTTAAAATATTCCCATTCTATTGTTAGGGGTGATGGCAGTGGGGTAATTCTCCATCCCACTATGGTATTATGCCAATTAATATTATTAAGCTTTGTAATTTATAAATATTGTAGCTCTTATTTGAGATTTGAGTTATAACTACTTAACATAGGAGTTTTGCCAAGTATTGGATCATTCCAAAATTCAATTTGAGATCCATCTCCTAGAAGCCAAAAGATCCTGATTAGGATGAATTATTTGTTTCTATATTAGAGAGGCTCTATATATTGTGTTCATATTTCTCATTAGGTGCATTCATATTGTTGAGTTTGCATATTTAGATTTCAAATTCCTTTTCCATGGGAAGTATGCAGGATAAGATAGATACCACAAGAGTTTTCCCCCTAGTGCCTTACTCACAATTTCTTCTTGTATTATTTTTAGTACCTCTTCATATATTCATGTAGCAAATGAATCCCCATTGACTAAATGTAACTTCTTTTTTAAATTCTATTTATCTTCTTTCCAAAGGAAGCTTTTGAGAAACTTATCAAATGCTTTTAGAACAATTTTTGGAGCATGGTAGATCAAAATATGATATATTGGAAGTGTAGATAATATTTATCTGATTAAAACTCTTCTTCTTGCTAAACTCAACCATCCTTTACTATATGCTAATATTCACTTTCATAGCTTCTCAATAGTAGTCATCCAACTATTTTTTGTTTGAGGTGGAAGCCCATCGAAATCCTTAAGTATATAAAATATTCATCTAGTCTTTCCTTGAATTCAAGTATTTGATAAAAATCTCTATTTTTTGTTGGATTTTTATTAATTGTAAAACATCAACTTTTATTACAATTAATGCCTATAGTTGCTTCGAAGCAATTTATATAGCTCTTGAATATTTTTATATAATACTTGATTGCTTCTCCCAAAAATATAATATCATTAGTAAATTGGACATGCATGATAGGTTTGACACCTTGGACAACTCTAATTCCTTGTAAATCCCTTGCATTTCTCATGTTGCTAGGAGCTCCTCATAGCATTTATGCTGGTAATGTATAGAGGTATAGGGATAGAGTATAACCTTGAAAAATTCCCATAGAATATTTGAAGAAAGCAGAAGATTCTACAATGATCAAGGAGGAGATCCAAAGATATTTGATATAGGCTCTTATCTAATGCACCATTTATGTTGGGAATCCAAACTTAGAACCCTTTCCAAGAATAATAGGTGGAATCTATCGAAATCATTTTCCATGTCTAATTTGATGATAATATTTTTTGATTTAATGTTGGAGTAGGAGTGGAGTGTCTCATGGACCATAATAATATTGTCATAGATTTACTTTCCTAGGATAAAGCCTCATTTTTCTTCGAAAATGAACTTACAGAGAAATTTTTTTATCTGATTAGCAATAGTCTTTGTTATAATTTTAGATAAGTAGTTACATAGAGAAATTGGTCTAAATTTTTTGGGAGTAATATATTTTTTCTCTTTAGGAATTAGAGCAAGAAACGTTGAGTCAATGGCTTTAGAGAACATACCTTTCTTTCTGACATCTTAAATCATTTACAACAAGTCATCTCCAATAAGGTATAGGAATTGCTAATAGAAATTATTAGTGAAACCATATGTTGCTAGAGCTTTATCTTCAGGAAGAGAGTACACCATTGATTCCAAATCTTCCTTTGTCACTCAGGCACATAAATCAACTTTGTCCTCTTGATTAACTGTTGTTGATATATTCTATAACAAATGATCTTGATCTTGAAGATCACTAAGTACATGAGTGAGCAACTTCAAAAAATGATCTTGTACCAATTCCTTTATCTTTTTTTCTTTGTATACATGGTGTTGTCCTTCTTTATTGCTCTAAATATGTTCTTATGGTAGTTTTGAATTGTTTTGATATGTAATGATTTTGTATTCTTATCACCTTTTTATAGCCATACCATTCTATATTTTAGTCTCCATTAGGTGTCTTCTTCATAATTTAGCTTGTATAACTCTACCAACAACTCTTTTCTTGTATAATTTAATGTCCTCTAATTATGTTTCCAATTTCTCAAGTTGTAAAAGCAGCTATTTTCTTTGAAAAGGCTTTGTTGTAGCCAAAATTGATACAACATGAATGTACCCCTAATTTCAAAATTTTGAAGGTCATTAAGAAGTCCATATTTTGTGATGGGTTAATGGAAAATTCAAATCTTGAGCTATAAAGCATTAAACATCTCAAAGGATAAATATCAATTAATTTTTCGAATATTACTAGAACCTTCAAATTCTTAAGTCATTCACTTTCAACAACTCTATCATCATGATTGGTCATCCTACTTAAAATGGACTAAATTACAAACATGTTGAAACTACCTTACATCCATAAGGAGTAAAAATAATTCTTTTAATAAGCTTAATAGGATCCCTACCCATATTTTCTAAGTCTGTAAGCAACTGGCCCGATCGACCAAGAACAAAAACTAAGAAATATTGCCACCATAAATCAATCGATAAATTGGTCAATGAATAGAGGGTTACCACTGAAAAGACAAAAAGGAAAATTCATTCAAATAGGTCTTCAATCAAAATTAAGAAATAATCGATCGACCAACTAACTAGTCTATAAAATTAGCATAACAGAGACCTTACCTTTGACCAATGATAAGCAAAGATAAACCAAATAATTAGTCGATCAATTTGACAAGGAAAGAAAAATACTCAGCCAAAACAAATTAGTGGTTTGAATCCTATAGACTGAGCGCAATAACAACATTTTTAGCCCGAAATCATTGGCTAAATATGGTCAACTCATTCGGTCAAAACTAAATGTGCACTAGCACTCGACCAAAGAGAGTAACAAATCAATTGAGCATTTCAACGTGAAAAGGTAATTCGATCGAAGCTAAAAGTATAGAAATCAAAGGTGAGACAAAGAAAAATTTTGGTCAAGAGGAGAGATCGATTGATCGAACACATGGAACAAAGAGATATCATCGGTCAAAATCTCATCAATGGCCAAAGTTGATCAGTCGAAATCCAAAAAGAGATCAATGATCAACGAGAGCGGACCGAAGTTTCCAGATCAAAAAACTAGTCAATCCATTCAATAAAATCCAACTAACTCATCAAAGAAGCCCTTCAACTGAAAATAACCCTACGTGATTATATTAAGACCATTCAGCCAAAGAGTAACATTGACCGATTGACGGATGCCAAGCAAACTTAATAATGCTCGGTTGACCAAATAAATGATGTGGTGGAAGCTAAGTCATTGAAGTCTTTTTAGTCAATAAAATATATGTGCCCAGATGTCATCGATCGAGTAGACCATAGCCATCGAATGGTACCGATCAAGAAAAGTAGATGGTGGAAATTGACTAAACCAAATAAAGGTAAAATCAACCAAACAAAGGTCAAAGGTATGCACAATTTTAAATTCCACCTTGGTCAATTTTCAATCTAACATGGATAGCAGTGTAAAATAGGATAAAGGTGTCCCAGGCCACTAGGTCTAAATTAAATGCTAACCAGCTAAAAGAGTCATCAGCCAAGAACCAATGAATATACGATATCCATCGATCGAGTCCCACCAATAAATAAGAATATTTTGACCAAATTTCACATGAGATCCTAAATTTTTTTGAAATAAAAGCAACTTAAAAACACAGCTAACCAAACAATAATCAATGATCACGGATGCACGTGTAACATGGTACCAACAACACATATCAACTAGTCAATAGCACACAAAAAATGATGACACGTGGAACCTAAGTATATAGGAGATTGCCAATATGATAAATATTAGCTTGAAACTTGAAGTGATAATGATATGTTGACACAACCAAGGATCAATTAGGGTGTTACAGACATGTAGACACTATTTAACAAAATTGTGCAATGCACTAAAATAAAAATAAACCATAACGGACTAACTCACTACAAAGGGTGAGGTAGTAGGATGAGTAAATAACACATACTTGTGGTTATGTCGAATGTGATGAATTCAAAGAATAAATAAATCAAAACTACAGAGCTCCTCGTATTACACAAACAAATCTAGTAATATGGAGTGATTCATCATGGACTAAAAAAATGAAGGATGATCCATGAACCAAATGATGCAAACAAAGGATCGAGCTTAGGCAAGATCATCAGTTTAAACTAAACTAGATCAGTCTTGGATCGATAAAAATTGGTCCCTCTATCACCAGTTAATAAAATAAAACACCCCAACTCATACTTTATATGGTAAGGGATCCCTTCTAAAGTATAAGTAAAATTTTGAAGATGGATCAAAGGAGGCTAGAAGCAAGTTGTAGAGAAAGGGAAATGTGATCCAAGAATTCTTGGTTCATCTGCGGTAGAAGAAACAAGAGACACAAACCACATAGAAGATCATATCCTAAAATCTCCCATGCCTTGATGGAATATAGTTATAGAAGTGTCACCCCGATGGAGTATAGTTATGGAAGTACCGTGTTGGCAGATTCTTTAATTTGTGTACTTCCAATTCTCTATTTTTGTTTAACTCCACATCTTGGCATAGGAGTGTTGTTTCTTATTCACCATATCTAAGGGCATAACATGCCAAATTTTTTTAATGAACCTGTGCTTCCTACCTAGGATGCAAATTAAGTCTCTGTGCAGTTGAAAAAATCCCCAACCCTAAGACGATATATCCAACCTCTGTAATGCTTCCAGTTAGAGCGATGAAATCAGTTACAGAACACCAGGCCACGGTAATATGCATACATAATAGCATTCAATTAGATAGGAGTTCACTTCAAGACAAGTAAACAAGGCCACAAGATAGATTTGAACAACAGGAAAAGGTGGATGACAACTAGGCAAAACTTTAGCCTATTAAGAATAAAGTTTTAATTTTGAAATAGCTAATAACAAGTTGTACAACACCTGATCAATGATAATGCGGGAGATGGTGCCAAGTGGAGATTTCATATGAAAGCATTTTTTATAGTTATAGGGCCACCACAACTATAAGAAGGACGTCCACAACCAAAAATAGGATCAAGCTTTTGATAAAAACATATTTTTCTAAGAGGTATACTTGAGTGCCCATTATTTGCTATTGTATTTCCTTTGTATCTTTCTTCTTTTTCCATCCCTTGTTCTTCCCATTATTGTGCAGGTTTTGATAGGAAAGTGCCCAAGAAGCTGATATTATTTCCAAATTATTGATCCAAAGGTCTAGAGACTCGACTATTACCAGATTGGAATGGGAGAGTGGAAAGTCCTTGTTACAATATTTGAATGAGGATTTTTGTTGTATTAATATTTAAAGAGTTCAATGGCAAATTCATGCCAACTCTTCATGTAATCAATTCCAAATATTAATACAATTATGGGCTTCTTTCCTATTATAACTTTGTTATCAGTTTTTTGTGTGTCTTCATTATGGGTTACATTATTTGAATGCATAGTGGATGTTTCTTTCATTGGTCAACTGTTATGTTTATTACGATATTTGAATGAATGTAATTGCACCAATTATTATTTTTCCATGTTCTTTCTATTTCATTGAATTGTTATTAAATCTTGCTACAATAACCCAAAGTATTAAGGCACCGATCATACATAAGGTATAATTGAATTGTTATTGTTTTAGCTTGGTCAAATTTATAGAAAAACTTTAATTCACCACCATAAATCTGGAAGACAATGTACATAAAATGTTAAAAATTTTAAATTACCTCAAGGGTATCTTTACCATACCTAGTCTGTTTAGAAAAGATTGAAGAAATTTATTCCTCAGTCAAAGAGGCAGGTCGAACAAAGCCTATAATTGCTCGTTGGTAGTTGGTTTTTATTGGAGCGTAATAACTTATCTTAAGGATGCAATAAAAATCTCGAATAGTTTAATAGCACCATTTCCAGAGACTCAATCTTCATAATTTATGAATTTTAAGGTTGAACCCCGAGTTTAATTACAACTATCTTTTACCCATCAACTCAAAATACCATCAGTTTAATGGTGTCATTACCTGTGATGAACTTGTAATCTTTATTACGGTTAGAACCTAACGACAATATTTATTGGCAATAGTCAGTCTATAGGGAACCAATGTACCTAATTTTCAATTCTAAAATTTTTGAGTCTATTTCCTGCATATGCTCGTAGTTTCCAATTTTCTTTTTCAAGAAACAACATTTACATCATTTTCTTGAATTTATTTATTTTATTATTCTTGATTCTTGATTCTTGATTCTTGAAAAATATTATACCACATGATATATACTCTGATTTATTGAGCGTAATAAAATTCGAGAAATATCGACCAAACATTTGTTCCTTCTGCACACATTGTGTTGGCAACTCTAACTGATTGAACCCAAAATAAAATATTAAGAGAAGAAGCAGAACGTGCTGGCACAAACTAGAAGAACTTCTCAAGAGCTATATCTAGAAATCTTAGATCCAAATGTATTTTTTAGAACTATTCCTTCTAGTTCATCTCCAAGAAGTACTGATATAGATGTTATTTCAATAGAAAATATATTTGAAATACCCCTACTATTCCCAATGGAATAAATATTACACCACCTACTATGATTCTTAGGAATCCAACCCAAACATCTCCAGTAGTTAATATGGCCAACCTGACACCTCAAAACGTGCAATTATGGAGGACCAATACATATAGACCTTTTCAATTACCAGTAGTGTTGCATGACCTTCCTGGTAAAGCTCATAAGTATTTACCCAAATTTTAAGGAAACAATGCAGTTACCGGAGAGAACCACATTAAAATATTATTGTATGCTTTGGACAATCTAGAAGTAGAACATGAATATATAGTGTTAATACTGTTCTTTCAAACCCTATAAAAGGATGCTATAGAATGGTTTAATACCCTTCCAGACAATGATATTGCCAATTTCGCTAAGTGAAACTATTTTTCTAAAGAAGTTTGGTGAAAGGAAGAATGAACAGTCACTACTAACAGACCTGGAAATAATGAAAAAGAAATAAAATAAATTAGAAAGTGATTTTAATAGAATATTTTCTAAATACAGGAATAAAATCTCCATTGATCTAAGGCCTAATAATATACAATCAATCTATTTTTATAAAAATGCATTTCCAAGAGAAATTTAACTATGAGTTAAGAAAAGAATATGTTACTACCATAGATGAATGCATGGATAAAGCCATAGAAATTGAAAGTAATATGTTAGATAGTGTAAAAATGAAACCATACTCTCTAGAGGTCAATCAACGTAATAGGAAACCTAAGAAAGTAGGATTCAACCTATAGAAGAGAGTTGAACGTGACCCTATGGAGAAACTGGATAATCAAATCATAGAAATATTCAACACGATGCATAATAGATTTGCAAATATATAGATAAATAAAGAGGGCAATGGTGATTCTTCTCACCCCCAATTTAACAGAAAACAAAGTGACAACAGGCCATCATTCAAAAGGAATTTCAACAAAAATTAGGGGAATAATAATTCTGACAAAGGAAACAGAAATAGGAATAATGGGAATGGTTGGAGAAAGAGAGAAACGGAGAAGGAACAAGAATCAATTCCAAATATTATACCCACTGTCAACCTAGAAAAAAAAATCCCCTATTACTGCTCAACCTATGATGCTCCTCATAACTCAGATTTTTGTGGTATATATCTAGGTATGCATCATTCTGTAGACTTAGATGATAAATCAGAAGAGGACATCAAGATTAATTCATGCTGGAATTTTGAAGATGAATCTAGAGAAAGGTTGTTTGAGGAAAATATGGATTTATATGCTTCATACCACCACCCCAAAATCCTAGTAGTTTAAAACACTAAAATTTTACAAAGGGGATAAGAAACTAGGTATGATAAAATGAAACAAGGGAAGGTAATCCCAATAGCCCAAGAGGTAGAAGAACTAGAAGCAAATGCCTTAAATTTAATAAACAATATTGTACCTTATAATACTGATAAAAGCTCAAACAAGGATACTAGGGGATAGCCTGCTATAAATAATAATGTACAAAAATAAAAATAAAAAGAGAAAAAAGTTAAAACAAAACTATTTCTAAAATTGTAGAAATAAACAAACAACTACCACATGAGGAATGTACGAAAATGCTAGATGTCAAGAAGATAGAGTTTGATGTTGGTTATGAACTAAGTAAGCAGAAATTTAACATTACCTTTGATGAGTTAATGAATATTAAAAAATATAGAGAACAGGTTTGTAGAGATTTTGGTTTGACTGAACAAAAAAAATAGTCTTGTAATACAGTTAAACCTTCCAACCATGATACTAGAACACCCTCATCTGTTAGACCATTTTATGTGTTCCTCAGATATAACTCAGATGAAGAAGAAATGTATGTCATTCACAAATGCATGCTAGATAGTGGTGCATCCCATAACATCATGCCCAAAAATATAGCAGACGAACTAGGACTAATTTGTACCAAACAATATCTGCTTGTGTCAATAATGGATAATAGGCATATACCTTGTGTAGGAATTATTATTGGCCTACTGGTCTTCCTAGATCAATATCCCAATAAGGGTATAGTGATGGATGTTGCAATATTTGATGTGGACCCTTTCTTCTCATTACTTATAAGTAGGCAATGGGCAGAGCAGTTAGGTGGTTCTATACAGTTAGATTGGTCTTTTCCATAATCTCTATTTCAAGAAAAGAAAATGTGACCTTAAGGAGAGAACTATTTAATAAATATTAAGTAGAATTGGTAATACCATATGACACACTATGGTTAACTTGGTCAATTTTATAGAAGAGAAGGAAATAGGAGTATACTCGATTTGGCATAATCCCTTCCTAATAAAAGTCCCTGATGTAAAACATATGGATCCTAAAACTAGAGAACTAGTAGATGCAGAATCCACAAGAGTTCTAACCAAGAAAATATGGACCATGTCCTTTGATGGAGTAAATTCTAAAACAGGAGTAGGTGTTGGTGTAAATTTAATAGACGTTATGGGAAAATATATAGGAATCCATTACAGATTAGAATTCCCATGCACTAATAATGTTGCTAAGTATGAAGCCTTACTATTAGGCTTGAGAAAATCCAAAGAACTTGACATAAATTTCTTGATTGTCACTGGTGATGCATAATTAATTATACAACAGGTCAAGGACAAGTATCAAACTAAACATCCCAAGTTAAAACGGTACAAATATATAGTATTAGCTAAAATTAATAAATTTCTAGCGTTCAACATTTCTTACATTCCTAGAGAGCATAATCATATTGTAGATCTATTAGCAATAAATGCTTTAGGTGCATACTGCCCAAAAATTGACATAGAATACATTGAAATATTTTCAACTATCTTTGTTTACAAACCCTCTATACTTGATAATGTTGTATACCTGTAAGTTTTTAAATATGATGTGGATATTAGAGATTTCATGACCCTCCAGAATATGTATTCATATGTTCTATGTGAGGAGGAGGATGAAGAAAAGTTGAAAAATATAATTGGAGAACCAGTAGAAGTAATTCAACTTAAAACAAATAGAATCCCAAAGGGGCTAGTTTCCTTAGAAAGTCTGCTTAATGATTTTGATAAAGCATACAAACCACTCCTCAAATAAATAGAAGCTGATGATATAAATATTGGGACAAAATAGGAGTCCAAAATGGTTAATATTGATAAGGACTTACTAAAGGAAGAAAAACAACAGTACATTAGCTTCTTGAAGAAAAATAAAGAATCTTCCAAGCAACTCACGATGCTATGAGATTGCCTCTAGCTATGATCATTTCTAGGGTGTTGCAATGGAGGTTCTATGGCACTCCAATGGTAGATTTAGGTGCTTCCTCTCAATGAATAATTCTTCTAAGTTGTATCTTAGCTATTGCACCTTTGTTTTCTCCCTTTTATGCTTACAATATGCTATCTTTAGTGTTATCTTTGTAGTGTGCAATAGACGATAGCTTACGTAGATAGTCTATGTTATCCTTTATGTAGGTACCTTATGCTAGATAGTTTGTTTATATGGATTCCTTGTGCTATGCAATATATGATAGCTCATTTACGTGGATACCTTGTGTTGTAGATTGATGCTATTATAGGTACTTGATATAACAACAAAAGTGGTGTCTTTAGACACCTTGAAACCCAGCTTTGTGAGCCCTTCGTTGGTTCTCTACCTTGCTCAAATTTTGCTCCTCAAAATTCAATAATGTGGCTACTTGGAGACTGAACTTTGCTACCTATTGAAGTGTCTTTAGGAAACTTTCTTTTGTCCCTATTTGTTGTATTTGAAAGGACAAAACTGGTGCCAATGTAATGTAAAAACCTTTGCAATAGATAAGATGAAGTACTTTGATTTTCATCAAAGTTATACATATCCTTTTGAAGCTTTTGATTGAATCTTTCCTTTCTTCTTAGATATAGTAGCTCTTTGCTCTAATTCTTGACAACAAATAGTAATATATTGTTGTCTTCCTTGCTAGACAACACTAACCTCTAACTCATTTACTTGTGTAACTTAGTAACAATGAATCCAAGCTCTTTTTTTTGGTAGATAAGATACTATAACATTAATACCAGGTTTTACAGGTTGACCCAAAACCTTTTACAAAAATTAACCCAGGGCTGTTGATGAACATATCCTTACTAAGGATCCTATATATGTAAAATCTACATGCCACCAAATCCATTACATCCGGTAAGGCACATAGCCTGTTATCAAAAATAAACTTCCCATACAACATTTTGGGTATATCCCGAGAAAACACACCTGCATAATAATTACAAAAAAAGAAACAGACATAGATCCCTTCCTTGAAACAGTGGAGAAAAAAATGTTGTAGACACACATAGCAAAGTACTGAAAAAACTCCCACAAGCTCTGTATTCACAGTTACTCTTAATAATTCTTTGGTAATTGCTTTCTTCCGTATATGACATGATCTGGAACCACATTTCGTCTTGGCTAATAAGCCTTGGAGAAGTGAACCTGCTACCTAGATTTATGGCGATGGCTGTCTAGTGGTCCATGTGGCTCTGGTTCAAAGTCTTATATTGTCATTTATTTCCTACCATGTGATTATCAACCAACCTCAAACTACTAATATGACTAGGAACCATGTTATCTGACATGTGACTGTCCCCATTAGTCTTTGTGGTATTTCCAAGCAGCATCCACCAATACTAATAGCTCAAATAATTTTTATTGTGAGTCCATTTCAAAAAATATACGAGAATACTCATAGCATTCGAACTTACAGTGCCTGCCCTATTGGTAAATTTGACTATCATTCTTGGAATTATTATTGAATAAGCTCCTCTACTTTGCTCAGGACACCATGTTCCCATTTGAAAAGTTCGTCACCATCAACACCCAAATTGGGCAGCTTATCAGCAACTTTGTTAACTTCCCGAAAGACATGTTGGGATTTTTTGTCCTATCTTCCCTGGAAAAGGATCCTAGTCTCTTCAACAATTGTTTTAATCCTCCAAGGAGGTGTTTTCCAATTATTGAGGAGATTTATAACATGCATAGAGTCTCCTTCTATGATCAAATTGCCTTCTAAGTCTTGAGTCATTTGAAGGCCTCTCCACATAGCTCTAGCTTTAGCTTCGTTGTTAGTCCTTGTTCCCAAATATTCAGAAAATGTAAGCATCATATTCCCATTATGATCTCACAAAATGTCACCAGCACCTGCTCTGCCAAGATTGTCCTTAGCCACTCCATAAAAATTAAGCTTAAACCAACCCGTAGGAGGTGGGGACCACTTAACATTGGCTCTAGGGTTGACTACCCTAGGCACAGACTCATCTAACAAGGTTAAGCTTAAATATTGAGCAATCATGGTCTCTTATAGATGAGGTTTATGACTATCAAAAGGGATAAGGTTCACATTCTCATTGGCAAAGTATAGGATCCTGGCAATGATAGTTTGATGATCATGGATAGACTCATTAAAGACTTTATGGTTCATTTCTAATCACACCTGCCAAATATAGTGATTGAGATAAATTTTCCACATGTATCTAAGTCTTTGGCTTGAAAAGGGGCAAGGCCACTAGACAAAAAAATCAAGTACAATGGCTAGTTTAACCCAGGAAATATTGAAAGCCTAAAATACCCCACTTAGGATAGTCAAGGAAAAAGGGCACTCAAGGAAAATGTGATAAATGGTCTTCCAATTAGCCTTGCACAGATAACAATGATTAGTGATACAAATACCTTTACGCATCATATTATCAATGGTTAGAATTCTTCCTTGGATAACCAGCCATGAAAAGACTGCAATTTTTGGAATTAAATTTTTTATCCAAACTAAGTCCTTTTGGAGGACAAAATCCTCATCATCAAGTAGAATATTGTAAGCTAATTTAACAGTGAACTGTCCTTTTTCCGTAGGAGCCCAGGTCACTTGATATTCCTTGGGTCTCATGGGGATAAATTATTTCCTGAGAATGTTACAAAGATCATTTTATTCTGCTTGAAATCCCTGAATCCTTATTTGTTTCCACTTCATTCTACCTTTGTCCTCAACCATATAATCAGAGAATTTTTTTCCAATGAGTTATTCTATGATATCTCTGATTCAGGCTAAGTTAGGATATTGCATCAGTGGTTCGTCCTTAGCCCACATGTCATTCCAACAATTTATCCTCTCATCATTGCCTAAAACCCATCTTAAACCTTTTTTGATGATTTCTTTACAATTAAGAATTGCTTTCCAAAAAGTAGAACCTTTGATTGGAACTGAGTCACTTAGAAATTCCATATTTTGAAGATACTTTCATTTGATGATAGCTTTCCATTCATTTTATTTACCAGAAATGAGGCACAACACCTGCTTAGCTAGTAAAGCTAAATTTATATGAGTAATTCTCCTCATACCTAAGCCCCTATTTTCCCTGGGTCTGCACACTTTGGTCGATCCTACAAGGTGTATCCTTTTTTCTCCTCTGATCCACTCCATAAAATTCTTTTTGGAGTTTCTCAATTTTTTGGAAAACCTTCACAAGGGCTTAGAAAATGGAGATGAAATACACTGGAATTCTCTGAAGAGAGGCCTTAGTGAGGGTCAGCTTTCCTACTTGAGATAGAAGATGACCTTTCCATCCAACAAGTTTTTTTGAATTCTTTCAATAACCCTGTCCCACATTGACTCTCTCGGAGAACCAATGAAAAGAGGGAGACCAAGATATGAAGTGGGGAGGTTTGCTATATCACACCCTAAAATTTTTGCAATCCTTCCTTGCCTCTGAATGGGGGTGTTCAAGAAATATAACTTGCTTTTACTGAAATTAACTTTCTGACCAGCAGCGTCCTCGTAGAGTTACAAGATGTATTTAATTATTTTTGCCTCAACCACTGATGCCTTAGTCAATATAAGGGTATCATCAATGAATTATTGGTGATAAATAGACCTAGTGAGAGATGTTACCTTGATTCCTGATATTAGCCTTGAACTGCAAGTATTTTTTATGGTTCTGCCTAAATATTATGCCACAATGATGAATAGCATGGGGCTAATAGGGTCTCCCTATCAAATTCCTCTATGACTTTGAAAGTAACCAGTAGTTGTTCCATTAACAAAAATCGAGAACCATGCTTTAGAAATGCATTCTTTGATCAAATTAACCCATTGGTGGTGAAAACCAAACTTAATGAGGACAGCAATCATAAAGTCCCAATTTAGCCTGTCAAATGCTTTGTTCATATCAAGCTTGAGGGAAAAAATAGACCTATTAGTCTTATGAGCAGAGTGCAGAGCTTCATGAACTATGATAACTCCATCCAAGATTGACCTACCATAGATAGAGCTTCCCTGGAACGGATATATGATGTGGGGCAGAACATATCTCATTCTATTTGCAATGGCTTTAGTTAGGATCTTGTAAGAAATATTGCACAGACTAATTGGCCTGAAGTCAGCCATAGATTCAGGGGTTTGCTTCTTAGGAATTAGAGAAATAAAAGTATATTTGAGACCTTTTGGGATATTATTGCT
Organism: Wollemia nobilis; assembly: GCA_028583015.1. Taxonomy (NCBI): domain Eukaryota; kingdom Viridiplantae; phylum Streptophyta; class Pinopsida; order Araucariales; family Araucariaceae; genus Wollemia; species Wollemia nobilis. The sequence continues at coordinate 1,002,944 of JAQPPZ010000331.1, read as the reverse complement.
TGCTTGGAATTCTCTGATAGTAGAAATTACATCCTCACTTATGATATTCCAAAAATCTTGATAGAAACGAGGGGAAAGCCATCAGGTCCCGAGGCTTTTTCTGGCTCCATGCTAAACAAGGCTTCCTTAATTTCCTCATCATAAAAAGGAGCTAGAAGCTTAAAGTTTATATCCTCATTTATTATGCTAGGAATGGATGACAAGAGAATATATTTGGCCTCCTCATTGCACTATGATTCCTGACCAAGGATAGAATTGAAATAAGTTACTGCCTCCTTTCTAATTTCTGTTAAGTCTCGAGTAATAGAACCATCTGCTTTTTAAAAAAAAATTATCTTGTTATTGCTTTTGTTTCTAAGCGTGGTGACATGAAAAAACTTGGAATTTGAATCTCCATATTTCAACCAAAAATCCCTTGATTTTTGCCTCCAATAGATTTCCTCACAGGCCAAAATGTTATGAAACTCTGCTAGTTTTGTCCGTTCCTCTTGCCTAGTAGTTTCATCAGCATCACTATGTTGAATCCTCTGATCAATTATCTTCAAACTTTCAACAACCTATTTTTTATTTTCAAAGAGGTTCTAAAATACCTCTTTGTTCCAAGTTCGAATATTTTCCTTAACAAACTTTAATTTGCCAGCAAGTTTAAAAGCTGCACTACCCCTGATAGGCTGCTGCCACCACTAAATTAAGTTATCTCTGAAACTAGAATGTTTGATCCACATAGATTGAAATCTAAAAGTTTTCTTGAATGACAGAGAGTTAGGGATCTCCAAAAAAATGGGATTATTGTTAGAGGTAATTTTAGGAAGGGCTTGTAGGGGAGAATCACCGAACATAGTTTTAGCCTCCTTTGATAGAAAAAACCTGTCAAGCCTTTCTTGAATGAGATGACATCCTATTTGTCGATTGCTCCAGATATAATTCGCTCCTCTAAGTTTTACATCCATAAACATTTTGAAGTTCACAAAGTCATTGAACTCATCCATTCTCCTGATAGGTGGTCCATTTCCAACCATTTTGTCTAAAGGGTAAAGAGGAGTGTTAAAATCCCCAACCAGAATCTAGGGGAAATTATGGAAGATTTCACTTATATTGCCTAAGTACTCCCATAGTAGAGCTCTCCCTTGAATTGAAGTCGGGGCATAAATATTTGAAATGATCCACAACCTGCTGATGCAACTAATATGTTATTTTAGAGGTTTAACTTTGCACTAATTTTTACTGCAACTAAAATACTTAGTGCACCTTAAAAACTCTTAAGAACAACTAGTATAGTCCAATATTGATCTCACCTTATCACTCCTATAAATGAACTCTCAAAGTAACTTGAAATATGCACTATAAACTATGTAAACTTAATGTAGTCTTCTTTTCTTTGACAAAATAATAGGAAGATGCTATTTTTCTTTCTTTCAAAATACATCTAACTCCTATTTTAATGTGCAGGTATTAACCTTATAAGAAACTATCTTCTGCACTCCTTTGAAGAATTTTATATGCAACCTTCTCTTTGCAATTTTAAACCCTAATATGGTGCTTAATGAATCTTAATAATGAACTAAAAATCTAAAGTTCAACTAATGAGCCTTTTGCATCATATTTGATTACATTAATGTTCTTTGTAGATGAAGGATTGGAAGGTGATTAGATTCACCTTATTGTTTTCTTTTACTAGATGAACTTGCATCTCTTATTTTTTGTCCAAAATAACTTCTCAAAATACCAATTTGTAGCTTTGTAACTACTCTATCTTGCTGCTCTAATCTACAGTTTGGTAGCTTCAACTCTCCCTCAATGGCCTTCGATCTTCTGCTATAAAAACCATCCATATCCTTTTGGGCTTGTTATCGAATGTCAATAATTGTCCCAAATTCTACTTGCAAAGTTGTTCCTCCTTGCAATATTTTTTAGGTCTTTTGAACCTTGCTTTGATACCAATGATGGCTTTCACACCATTCTATCTACTCAAGAAATATAATAGCTAATAAGGAAAAAGAATATAAGAGCTACATGAACATATCATGCTATATTATCTGAATAGATTTGTACATTGGCAAGTGTAAGTAAGAGTCCATTATATAGGAGGATGGATTTATTGTTCCTCACTCCTCCTATGACACTTTGTTCAACTTACATGACACTTGGCATTATTACCAAATAATTGAATATATTCCAATAGAGAGTTTAAATTTGGTGATCTTGTGTTAAAGGAAAAACAACAAAATTCTAACTTGTCACCCCATTTGTGTGATAAATTTACAACAAACCAGTTAGGCCTATTCATCATAAGACAGAAGCTAGGTCCAATAACTTATCATCTAACTTCACTTGAGAGTGACGAGGAACCCAAACCACTTAATAGTCTTCGCCTATGGGTATTTTATACATAAAATAAAAAACAAAAAACAAATAAAATTACAAAAGAATAAAAATAATTTTACATTTTATATCACCATTGCATTGCATATCACCATGCATAACACTTTGCATTTTATCATCTTAGGATTAGTCATGGTTTTTGGCTAGTTGTATGTTTAGTTACATTGCATTAGGTATTTTGTTCACCATAGCTACATCCATCTCAAGCATTTCACATAAGCATTATGTTTGTATGAGAATCACTTGCCTTGATGTAATCTCTTTTATCTTGGGCATACACCCCAATACATTGATCATACACATCCACATATCCATGATGTCTACCCACCCCTTGCCTAATCCCAAGTAGTGGTTACAAGGTGTCCAATAGGGTCTTTCGATCATTCAACCATCCCTAGTTTGTCTTTCAAATTTTGTTGCAAACCATCTTGATGTTTGATGATAGGATATTGCTTTGGTTATACTTTATTTATTTCAAAATCCCAAACACATGCTCACAATCTTAAATACAATTTTGTACAAGGAAATATGACACTACAAAGCATGTCTTACCTCAAAAGTGAATAGTTTCCCTTGCTCTTCCTATTATGTGCATGGTCTAAAAAGCTAAGAATTGACAAAAGGACAATCTCTCTGGAAAGCCCTTCTAAGTACGAGAATAGGACTTATTTCCTAGGTTGGTATCACTCTGTGAAGCCAATTAATATTAAATTGGGCATTAAATTGGTCAATTTCAAGGGTACAAATTTACTTTTTAAATATGCTTAATTAATTTAATTACCTTCATTTGAGAAGGAAATCAGGTAGTTTGTTTCCTTTATAAACTAGTCCAATTTTGATTGGATTAAATATATATATATATAAATCTTTCCCTCCACATGGCTACTTTGGGAAGGTTGAGATGGTGGATAAGATTCTGCTCTTGTCTCTATAGATTCCCTTTCCATTAAAAAATTATATATATATATTAAAGGAATATTTAACTTGGGGTGAGAAAAAGAAAGAAAAAATAAATATAAATAAAATTTATAATCAGAAGCATCTTTTCTGAAAGAAATAAAGCAAAATAAATAAAATATACATATATTTAGAAACCTCTTTCTTGTCTAAGAAGAAAGAGAGTTATAAATCACCATTGAGATTGAAAAAATGGTATGCTATGTTATGCTGGAAGGAGAAGGTTGGAGAAGAAGAAGAGCTTAAGTAAAGCACGAGGAAAGCATTCATCTACTGGAAAAATCCAACTTGGGTATGTCCACTATAACCTATTTTAGTGTATAAAGTCATACGCTTTTTATATTCTAATTGGTTGAATTTATTCCAATGTGTGTTATGGACAATGTGTAGAGTATTAAATATTTGGATTATGCTCTAGATAGTAGAATGACAACTCTTTTTTGTAAATAATGCTCGAGAATCTATAGTTATGGACACTTGTGTTCTTGTGCATGTCGATATTTAGAATGGCTTAGTTTACAATTCCATTCATGCATTGGTAGAACCACTTTTCTATGGCCTACATGTTATCTTGAATGCTTGAGTTGAGCAGACTATCCCTTCCTTTAAAATGATACATGTGTTGCTCTACAAATATATTTATGTTAAACAAAAATTGGGTTTCCATAATTAGATTGACTTTTAAGGGCAGTAAATATTGACTGATTGGTTCTATAATAGATGGTTCTTCTCGATAATAAGATTCTAGATTAGAAACCCTGTCTAATGTTGTTAGATTCATTTCTATTGATTATGGTCACCATAGTGTATCCTAATCAATCCTTAGTCCAATGCATGATAGTAAGGAGTCTCTAGCTTAAAATTCATATCTGTGTATACTGCCTGAAATGGCTATCATTATCTGCTTTGTGTTCTCATAGAAATTGGACCTGATGTTCTAGAAACCTTGGCATCCCAATTTTTTTTACCATTCTCAAACCATGAGCACAGATCCTTGTCCTTATCCATAGCCAAGTCTAATTATGTTAGTAATGGATTTAATGACTTTATCTCTTAATTAATCATTTCCAACCATTATGATCATAATGTCTTAAGTTGAACACCTTTTTATGCTTAGCCATTATGATCACCTAGTTATAATTATCATAATTTTTTTTATAGCGAAAAACCCCTTGCGGGGCCGCCTTGGTTTGAAGACCACGAACAGGGGGTTCTACACCGTCAAAGTCACCCGAGTATCGCACCCGATCCTACCCACACTAACATTATCAATTGTATTTTAGGTACTCAATTCAAATTTTTGGTAGGGTGAATATTCGAACCTGGGACCTCCCTTGGAGGATTATCCTCTCCTATCCAATTCACTTACAACACCTGGATGTTATAATTATCATAATTAATTCCACTCCAAAGATACTTAATCCCATTGGTAACATCTCAATTTCAAAAAGCTTCAAAGGTACTCAATCCCTTTGGTCACATCCAAATTTCAAAAATCCCCAAAGGTACTCAATCCCTTTGGTCACAATTATTTTTTCTATTAAAATGGTAACATGCTAATTAAAAGTTTGCTATAATAACTTAAATCCCTTGAAACTGTTAGATGGATTTGAATTAATGGTCAAGGTTTATCGACAAACACAGTATTAAAAGAGAGAGTTTATGCACATTGTCCTCTTTTATCATATTAAAACCCCTAAGTATAGACCCAACTCTTTAGGCATAATTTCAATTTGTTAATCCCTTATATTCACACATTTAAATTACCTAAATGTAAAACCCATAAATAAGAAAATCATGATGGTCATTAATACGTCCACCCACACTTCCTTGTTCATTTCCTAAGCCAAACTAAGGTTTATAGGTCAATGTCCTTTAGGTTTTAGGTTATCATTCCATGTCCTATGTGCACTGAGCAAACGTCAAATTGCAATGTTTGGTTGTGATAAAATGAAGATTCAAAGCTCTTTATTGGAATTTTATTCCACTCTAATACCTCTTCTTCTGGTGATTAGCTCTAACAAAGTTTTAACCCTGTTATATATTATGCATGCCACATCTAAAGAAATTAAATCATCTCACTACTTATCTAGCAATGGAGAATTGATAATAGGAAGTAGTAGAGTCAATGCGTCGTAGTATGTTGATAGTTTGTTTTGTACAAGTATAGATACCCATCCATGTTATACTTGTGATTCTAGTTATCGTTCATTTGTAGAATTATCAATGACGTATTTGGTTTACTGTGATGCTTGTACCTACTTATACCACCAAGCTAACAGCCACATCATCTTGGAATGGAATGGTACTCATTCCTTGGTGTTGTGAGGACGACGACTTTTGGTTCAGATGATCCTATCAAGAGAATGACTCGTGGAGTCACCCAAGACTTTCCTTTCATGAAAAAATGATATGCTAAAATCCCTTCTATAGAATGGAAGTGACACTAATATTATGGAAGTTAGCTTTTATAAATGCTTTGTGATTATTGAATAATATATGGTGTTATCTATTGAAAATGCCTCATTCATTTTAATTAGGTGTTTAATCTATTATAAGAAAGTTTCTTTTATGTGTTACATGAGTTTATTTATTTGGGTATTTGTTTGAAGTAAGAAGGATGAATTTTAGATACAAAGTGTCTCATCTAATTCTTCCTTTATAACTTGTCTTTGTAAATGTTAGTTTTAAATGACTTTATCAAATGATATTGGGTTTCCCTATTAAATTTAGAAATCAAATGATATTAAATGAAGTTATAGATCTTATAAGTTGTATCTATTTTATAGATCTAATTTCTTTAATATTGTAAATATTAGTTTGTTGTCATGATCTATAAGACATGGAAATCTTATGGATTTTGAATTGAGAATAATTGAATGTACAAAGTAAAATTATATATACTTTGTATTTGTATTTCATTATATGGGCTATAATGAAAATTGTAATTGAAGTCAATCAACTAGAAATATGAAAAATATCGTCCAGATATGGAAAGGATGGAATGGTGATCATTCCTTAGGAAGAGGTATGGTACTTTTCCCTAATTTTGGTGATATTCCAAACAAATGATGGTTGGAATCCTTATTTACGAAAATATCATAGATGGATGAATCATTTATTCATGATTGGTAATTTCTTTGTATGTGATATACGAAGATGTGATGCATGTTTGCATATAAATGATGAATGGGATTAAGAATTAATCATTTTTATTAAAATATTAATGATAAATGAATTTTTATTCATGCTTGGTGATTTTCCATGTTAAATGGGTGAAGTAAATGGAAATAATGATATTAGTAAAATTATAGATTTTGTATGTAAAATACATACTATGATTTATTATGAGATTTTTAGTGAATGGAATCCACTAGAAGTATGGATGATCTTGGTGTCCATACAGGAAGAGGTATGGGACTCTTCCAAACATCCCAGACAATCACAAGAATGGAATTCATGTTGATTGGGATTAGAAAAGTAAATTATTTAGAAATAGACCTTGATGCTAGAGGTTTTATGGGGATTCCCTCTTTGAGAGAGTGATTGAATAGTATTAAAGCAAAACTTGGAGGTAAATTTGGTATCGTTTGGAGATAAGAGAAATAATATTTGGATTGGATTTGATGACAAAATTAGTAATATAATTAGAGATTATGTTGGATCAAATTTTGGGAAAAAATTGATAACAGTTTACAAATGCATTCTTGAAACATTTATGGTAGAGGATGAAATAATTGAATGCATATTGGGATCCAATGATGGAAATGAATTGATTTGAGAGCTAACCTTGGATTGAAATATAAAAATTGTGTAGGATATTTGTTACATTTTTAGCTCACATTTGGTAAGAGAATTGATAGGATTTGGAAAGTAATGAAATGAATCTTGGATCAAATTAAGGAAGCAAAATGGATAGAAATTGAGGATAAATTGAATTGATTAATATGTTGTATTCAATGGGGAATTAGACCCCTCTTTTTTAAAGGAAATATCTTTAGTATAATGAGCTTTATATTATCCATGCTAAAACTACAAGGGTTTACTATTATCAACCTAATATTAAGGAGAAAGATGGCTGACATGGGTTGGTACAATAGGATATAATTATGAAATGATAGATAATTTAAGTTATTAACTTGAATTATTAAAATAGAAAGAATGGTTTATTAATGAATTAAATTGGGACTTTAATTCATTGATTGACTTTGTGTCAATTATGTAAAATAAATTTGGAGTTCATTCTTTAGGGAACTTATATGGTTCTATCTAACATCGATACGACTTATCCAAAATAATATTTCGATGATTATCATAAACATAAGAAAATTCTTAGGATGGCTTAGAGGAAGAAATCAATAGATTCCTCAATTGCATCATGAGTTTAAAGGGACAGATGAATTCCTTATTGGTATGGAAAGTACCTTAATGATATAATAATTACTTAGAGAAAGAAATTAGGAAAATTCCTTAATTACATCATGAGTTTAAAAGGACAAATGGATTCCTTATTGGTATGGTAAATACCTTAATGATATAATGATGACTTAGAGAAAGGAATTAGAAAAATTCCTTAATTGCATCATGAGTTTAAAAGGACAAATGGATTCCTTTTTGGTATGGTAAATACCTTAATGATATAATGATGACTTAGAGAAGGTAATTGGTAAAATTCCCTAATTGCATCATGAATTTGATAAGGAACGATTGTATTCCTTGCCATGTAAAATTGATTAAAAGGGACCCATAGTGGCTCTTCTATATTTGTAATATTTGACATCCTATGTTTATGAATATGAGAAAAGTACATATTTTAGAGGTTGGGTTTATTCCCCATGAGGGTTCCCAGGATAAACAATGTGTCACTCTATTTGTGTTTTGATGTGTTAATTCTTGTGCATGTTATTTTTACTTCAAAATGAAATTGTTTTAAGTAGATGTGATGGTCAAATGCTTGATGAAACAATTATGCAATTCTTAGATTATGACCATGTGTACTATGATGTGAGGAATGTACGCTTAACTTTAATATGTTGATTATTTAATAATATTTGATTATGTCAATTATTTTTTCGAATGTATTGGGAATCTACTATTGATGTAGTTAGCTAGCTTTACCTTTCAACAACTAGCACTTTATGTATTCAAAGGTTGTATGGATGCTAAAGTATAATGTAATGGAATGTAAATCTTGCTCAATTGAATATCTCATGAATGCTACAATCTCAAGAATCATAATGTAATGGATTATATTCCTTAAGGAGTAATCGAATTATGTCCACTCATAAACATTCATGGTTGGTATAACCTAAAACATGATGAAAACATGGATTAATTCGAGTGGTAAATCAGAGTGGGTTGGATCCCACAAAGAGACAATTGGGACTTGGGTTGTGAACCAAGTCATACTTTACATTCTAAATTAAGTATTGAATGTACATGAGGAATGGGTACTCCCATGATGGACAAATAATGTTATTTTGTAATGAACTTAATTGATTCATTTATATAATAAAAGGGTTGCCTAAATAAAAAGGGTGGACAAATAAGCCTTAAGAAGTATAAGGCAATATAATCATGACATTCCAAGGATTATGTAATTTTAATCATGAGTAGTGATTTTTTTATCTTAGTGACCCCATTGGGAAGATGTGGGTTGGATCTAAGATCTATGAATAACCATTATTGAGGTTATTTCATTATGATGGGTTTCCATATTCAAGGCATTCACCTATATACTAGGACTTAGTTAAGGATGATTCCCATTTATGTGGGATGAAATCTAATGCTTGGCCAACGTTCCCATATATGAGTGATATGAGGGTATGGTAGAAGCTGATCACTTCTACTCAAGAGTGACTCTGATCAAGTATTAATAACTCTTGATGCTATTAGCCTTAATAGATGTCAATACAAAAGGAATGATTATATCTTAGTTTATGATCACAACCCTTGCCTCATGAAATATGAATGTTTATGTATATAAAAATAAATTGTGGTAACAAATGTGGTTGTTACAGTTGGTATCAGAGCTCGGGCTAACTAATAGATTCTAGTTAGATCTAGGATAGCAAAATATTTGGGGCATGAAACAAATAACTCAAACATAAGTTCCATAACTTTAAACGATGCACTCTTGGTAATAACAAGTCAGTACTTGAGATTGTCGAAGTCTGAGTTTCTATCCCCCACAAATAGATCCACAGTCGTTCAAAAGTGGAAGAGATAAGCGAACCCTCCTTCCATGGGTTTTAAGCGGTGTACCTTAGACTTTTTTTGGAAACTAATCGACATCTATACTCCTTATTTTCAAGTACATATAAACAAGAGGGATCATAAGTTGGTGCAAATTCGCTAAAGGACCCCTTGGATTAAGGTTATCAAATTATTATGGATAATGTGTTAATTGCCTAGGCCAAATAGCTTAAAATGAAACATGGTGTGAATAAGAATTATGTGAGTTGAAATTTTTTCCCTAAATATAGCCTAGGAGAAGATAAAAATATTCGATATAGTCCAAAAAGCATAGTCATAGAATTACCCATCATAAAACTATAGATGTTCTTGGATTAAATTTTGGTATATCTAAATTTGGCATACTGTAGTACATAAGACAAGATAAAAGAATGTTTTCTTTAATTAATTCTTATTACAATTTGACCTTTGGTCAAGAAGCCGAACATCTCAACCATAACGAATTTTGGTAGATTGTTATTTTGTTTAGCAATGGTTCATCTAGAGATAGCTGGAACCTGAACCTTTACCATGGTTGAAGATATCATTTTGCTTTTTTTTACATGTGCTTTGCGCTATTTAGGCATTGAAATAAGTCAAAAAGCAATATGTTTTATGTAGACTAAAATCTAGAAGGTTGTAAACGTGTGTTTTTATATAAGAAGTGACTATTCCATGAGTAAGCTAGTTCATTATAGCCTTAATAGACTAGAAATAATAGCCATGAACAAAGATGACTTTTATCAATTAAATAATTAAATATAGGGGATAGAAATAAGAATTACAACTGAGGAAAGATTGTAATCTAACACCATTCTTTATATATAAATAAATGGCCCCTAAAGCAGGAATCGAAGAGGACACATTATATCGCAAGATGAAGCAAACTAAAAGTCTTGGAGGAAAGTTGAAAATATTAAACCAAATTGTGGAGGACCTTTTTGTGATGAATTTTGAGTTGAAAGACCAAGTAAATGATCTTAAGAAACAACTAGTCCAACAGGGCCAACTGCTAGATAACTTGGAAGCTCAAAAGTGCAAATCTAGGATATTGCAAGTCAAGTCCAATTCACAAGAAAAGAGGCCTATTTTCAATTATGCCATTTTGATAGAACCCGAATGACAAATTTTAAGGAAGAGAAAGAGTGTCGATTTTATGAAGTAGGAGCAAGAGCAAAATCGAAAAAAGAAGCAAGATTGCTTCAAGAAGGGACTCCAGAAAACTTAGACTAATGAGTTACAAGAATCATCTTCCATTATGCAGGAAAAGGGAAAGAAACATGTAGGTCCTCAAGGAGGATGATTTACATGTGAGGGACAATATTATGCAAAAATATACCCACAACGTGCAAGAACAATTAAAATTATGATGAATCACAAAATCCACGTTACCACCGAAAGTCCACATTTGGAAGGGCAAGCTATTTTATTTTATTATTTTTGTTGTTATTTACTTATTTTTAAATTGGTTTTGTGTGTTTTTGCTCCTTGAGTATGTCAAAGGTGGTAGGCCAGGTCCGAGTCCTAGGCATTTTTGGTGGAATGGATACCCCTGCCTCCTTGGGTCTTACTCGAAAGTGGCATCCCTTTTGGGATGTTTTCCACAAATAAAAAAAAATTAGAATCAATTGAATTGATTAATATGTTGTATTCAATGGGTAATTAGACCCCTATTTGTTTGAAGGAAATAGCTTTAGTATAATGAGCTTTATATTACCCATGCTAAACCTACAAGGGTTTACTCCTATCAACCTAATATTAAGGAGAAATATGGCTAACATGGGTTGGTACAATAGGATATAATTATGAAATGATAGATAATTTAAGTTATTAACTTGAATTATTAATATAGGAAGAATAGTTTATTAATGAAATAAAGGTATGCGACTTTAATTCATGGATTGACTTTGTGTCAATTATGTATAATGAATTTGGAGTTCATTCTTGAGGGAACTTATATGGTTCTCTCTAACATTGATACAACTTCTCCAAAATAAGATTTTGATGATTATCATAAACATAAGAAAATTATTAGGATGGCTTAGAGGAAGAAATCAATAGATTCCTCAATTGCATCATGAGTTTAAAGGGATATATGAATTCCTTATTGGTATGGGAAATACCTTAATGATATAATGATGACTTAGAGAAAGGAATTAGGAAAATTCCTTAATTACATCTTGAGTTTAAAAGGACAAATGGATTACTTTTTGGTATGGTAAATATCTTAATGATATAATGATGACTTAGATAAAGGAATTAGGAAAATTCCTTGATTGCATCATGAGTTTAAAAGGAAAAATGAATTCATTTTTGGTATGGTAAATACCTTAATGATATAATGATGACTTAGAGAAGGGAATTGGGAAAATTCTCTAATTGCATCATGAATTTGATAAGGAACGATTGTATTTCTTGTCATGTAAAATTGATTGAAAGGGACCCATAGTGGCCCTTCTATATTTGTAATATTTGACATCCTAAGTTTATGAATATGAGAAAAGTACATATTTTGAAGGCTGGGTTTATTCCCCATGAGGGTTCCCGGGATAAACAATGTGTCACTCTATTTGTGGTTTGATGTGTTAATTCTTGTGAATGTTATTTTTACTTCAAAATGAAATTGTTTTAAGTAGATATGATGGTTAAATGCTTGATGAAATAGTTATGCAATTATTATATTTTGACCATGTGTACTATGATGCAAGGAATGTATGCTTAACTTTAATATGTTGATGATTTAATGATATTTGATTATGTCAATTATTTTTTGGAATGTATTGGAAAATTATGATTGATGTAGTTAGCTAGCTTTACCTTTCAACAACTAGCACTTGATGTATTCAATGGTTGTATGGATGCTAAAGTTTAATTTAATTGAATGTAAACCTTGTTCAATTGAATATCTCATGAATGCTAAAATATTAGGAATCATAATGTAATGGATTATATTACTTAAGGAGTAATCTAATTATGTCCACTCATAAATATTCATGGTTGGTATAACCTAAAACATTATGATAACAAATTGTGGATTAATTCGAGTGGAAACTCAAAGTGGGTTGGAACCCACAAAGAGGCAATTGGGACTTGGGTTGTGAACCAAGTCAAAATTTACATTCTAAATTAAGTATTGAATGTACATGAGGAATGGGTACTCCCATGATGGACAAATAATGTCCTTTTGTAATGAACTTAATTGATTCATTTATATAATAAAAGGGTTTTCTAAATAAAAAGGGTGGACAAATAAGCCTTAAGAAGTATAAGGTAATATATTCATGACATTCAAATGATTATGTAATTTTAATCATGAGTATTGATTTTGTTATCTTAGTGATCCCATTGGGAATATGCGGGATGGATACAAGATCTATGAATTCCCATTGTTGAGGTTATTTCATTATGATGGGTTTCCATATTCAAGGCATTCACCTATATACTAGGATGTATTTAATGGTGATTCCCCTTTTATGTGAGATGAAATCTAACGATTGTTCAACGTTCCCATATCTGAGTGATATGAGGGTATGGTAGAAGCAGATAATTTCTACTCAAGAGTGACTCTGATCAAATCTTAATAACTCTTGATGCTATTAGCCTTGATATCTTGCAATAAAAATGGAATTATTGTATCTTAGTTTATGATTATGACCCTTATCTCATGAAATATGCATGTTTATGTATATAAAAACAAATTGTGGTAACAAATGGAGTTGTTACAAAATCCCCTTGCTCCTCCACAAAATGAACAAGTCCCCAAAAGTAATAAAATCCCCTTACTCCATAAAATGAGCAAGTTTCCAAAATAAATCCCTTGTTATTCCACAAAATGAGCAAGTATCCAAAAAGTATACAAAGTAAAAATCCCAAAGAAAAATAATAAAAAGAGCTTGAATCCCTAGAATTTTTAATTTTTGACAACCATGGGGTGATCTCCATTTCTAGCAATGGGCTATAGACGCCAACCTGATAATGAAGTAGCCTTATATGTGGTGATATATCTGTCACATTAGCGAACTTCTTTTTTATAGACCAATGTCAGCTTGTGGTTTAGCTAGATTTCCATGGCTTGTATTTAGAGTAGTTAAGTCCAACCGAGTCCAAATTTAGGGTAATGAACTTCACTATGCACACATAGGAATGTTGAATATGTTGGTCTTACTAGAAGATTCTTATCTTTCAGATGCTTGCATGATAACTATACAACTTTTGATTGTTCAACTAGGGCGTTTGAGTATCCTGAAAACCCTTATTGTTCCCTTATGAAATTTCCATGATTAGAATCCATTATTATCCTTATCATTTCCGTTCAGGTGTATGCGCTTAATGAGATTGTTTACATCTTTATTTATGACTCTTATACATTATGTAGTGCATATACTTAGTTTTTTATTGCATCAATAGAATCATCCATTATGTTTTATTAGTTAAACATACATTCACAATTTGCATTAATTACATTAGTACATCATAGGCATACCTAGTTCTATGCATACATAATAGCTCTATCATATAAAAAAATTCATTCATATAACATTAATGCATAATCATATCTACAAATATAGGCATACATCTATAAGCATCTACCATTACATCCATGCATCCACAAATTACACATACATTTCCATAAATACACAACACAATAAGCATCAATAAAATAACCATATCATATATATATAAAAATTAATGATGTACATAAAAATGCTTGCAGACTATAATATAGTGGATCCTCAAACCTCACATCTAAAAATGAGAAACCAATACATAGAAATAAATGCTTAGGTTGGCCCTGTACCACCACTCTCCTCATTTTCCTCATCCTCGTCTCTATGAGGGTACCTAGATCCACTGGTCCTTGACCTATGGGATGCATCTAACACTAAAATTTGAGGAACAAGTGGTGCCACATATGACCCTCCTAAGGTGACACTCCATCAACTCTGTTGTGACTGGGATGATGATGGTTGAGATAGTATCACTCCACCTAGTCTAAAAATTGAATCCTCCAATAGAATCACATAATATTGCTTAGTCTGATATCAAGCATAATATGTGGCCACCATGGCCCATAGTTGGGTCAGCTCATATGTAGCTTGTCCTCCTATCGGTGGTTGCACCTATGCAACTATAAACCTTACCCCTTGAGTCCATAATATGTCTCACTCTATTGTGACTCTCACTAGCTCCTCCTACGAGCTCTATAAATGAGCTCATAGAGTATTCCTCTCCTCTAAACAACCCCACCATATTTACTTATTAGTATCCCACTAGCTCTACTCTATCTTGTAGGTTATGTCTTTGTCGATCAAATTACCTCTGAGGATGCACACCTGCTCTCTTAGGGTGATGATTTGTTCTTGTGGATCATCCTCATCTGCACCATCATCATCATCACTCCTCATAAGAGTATCTAAGCCCTCAATTTATCCCTATGATATTGATCCCCTATATTCCATATCTACTTGATAATGAACTCATAACTATGGGTAATCCTCTATTACCTTAGCCACACCAGTTTCTTTAGACCCACCAGCCCTAGCCTCTCTAGGTACTAATCCTCCCTAAAATAGTCAAACCATAAACCAAGAATCATACTCAATTTTGGTTGTGGGATCCTCTATATCAACATCTATCACATGTGCATCTGCATTATCACCTACATGATCAACTTGTGGCCATGCAAGATTACTCTCCCTTCTCCTCCACCTGTATAAAACTAGGTCATCAAGCACTCCCTATCACACCCTAAGCTGGGAGGTCACCTATGAGTACTAAAAGTACTACTCTATCCTGTGGTGGCCAATCAACCATATACCACATCACACCTACCTAAGGTACACATCCTCCTCAGTCCAAGCTAAAGCTCCCCTCCATGACCACCATGTCACCTATCCCAGTTATAGTCTAGTGAATGACTCTACATAATGCTTGATAATACCTTAGAAGGGGTAACTCTTGCCCTGCTCCTAATCATGAGTCCACCACATCACATAGGGAATCTCCCTATCAACCATATCCTACCAAGTGGACCACAAAAATCCAATCTACCTATCCACATTGATGTGCTCCCATCCCCATATTTGCAGGAGGAAGATGCACTCTAATACCAATCGACAAGAATGTTGAATCTCATAAATTTCTTCATAAATTTGTGTCAGTAGAGTAGTTCCCCATGCCATAATATTTGGCTAATCCACTAATATTGTACAATATCTACTAGGTTCCAAGGGAACATAGTTTTTGAATAGTAAGGTAAGATCAAGTTAGACATTAGTGACATAAGCACTACATGTCTAGTCATCAGTAGGCAGGTATTATATTTCACCTTAACTCTCATCTCATCATTGTCCACATTGTAGTCAACACACTATCGATACTATCGGTAAACTTTGTGTAACACTACCTCTTGTTAATCCATCATGATATTCATAATAGGCTCTCCCTCTATAGATATCCACAAAATCTTGTAGACATCCTCAAGGATGATAGTGATCTCGCTAGTAGGTAATTCAAAGGTGTAGGCTTGATCAATGTGCATGGACTCTAGTATCGTAGTGTGTTGAAGACCAATATCAATTAGCCACATCCAATCATCTTGATTCAATGCACCATGATCTCTCCTAAAGATATTCATGAATCGATGACGTGCTCTAATAAGCTATCGCACATGCAAAATTCAAACAAAACAATTTAAAAAATGCTAAAACAAAATACAACATAGCTATCTTAGGCTAAGACAATCTTCAAGTGCAACCGTTTTAGGTTAATATGGTCATAGAATCTAATCATATCGGGTCAATATGGTCCCCAATTGTGGTCGTATCGGGTGATATGATCACAAACTAGAACCATCTCAACATGAGACAATTCCTATTGAAATACACATGCAAAATAGGAGAGAGAGAGGAGAAGTAGAAATCATTAAATGCTACATACTCATATTTCAATTCACCTAAGATACCCATCCCACCCATTCATTATCATTTATCTTAGTGTGGGTTCATTTTATTGATAAAGGAAAAGTTAGGATTTTAGGTCCTTACCTTCCTCTCACCAACTCCTCCACTCATAGAGGCACTCAAGGGATCCATCGTATTGGTCATTTGGATTTTTAGCAGTGCTTCTCTTCACACAATTAGATATCCTTCTCCCTGTCTCACTCTTCTCTTGTCTCACATGGTGAAAATGAATCCAATTCTACGAATTCCACCTATATATAATATTTTTCCAGCGTAGTTTTCTGGGATGGTTGCGTGGTGCAATGCGCCCATCCAAGATGACCATGATTTTGTAAAAAAAACAAAATCATTTAAACTGCTATCATCCTGGTTCAACATGGTCTCAAAATATCATTATTTCTTGGGCCACCCAAGTTAATCACCACATTTTTGTCAAGCGACTCATTGCTATCATCAATTTATATCTCCTCCATCAACTCATCACTTGAGGGGGTAGTCAATAAATGCAAAATTTATATTTCAAAATCAAGTCAATAATCAAACACTCAAAAGTGCAAAATGCGTTAATCCAAGAAGTGTTGTCAAAAAAAATCATACATCCTCCTTTATAGGGTAAAAGCAAAAAACTTTATCAAAACAAACCCTTGGTATACCTAAAGACTAGCCTCATAGACTACTAATGTCTATCGATGGTGAAAGGGTACCAAGATTAGATCAATGGTGTACCTAAAGCCTAGCCTCATAGACTAATAATATCTACCGATGGTTGAAAAAGTCACCAAGATCAAACCTAAGTCCATCAATGTGTTGGAAGCAATGACTCAAATACATGCACCCTTTCCATAATTAGGGCATTTCACATTGACTTGTTCAATAAACATCATCCATAATCAATACAACCATTTTAGATTATCTATTTTTGCTCAAAATTGTATGTATGCACAAAGTATCCCTAAAAAGGTTATCTGTAGACACCTAAAATACGTCATATTAAGGAGACTCCCAAAAGGCCTCCTTTCTACCCCCATAGTTCACCTTGGGTAGTATTAGGGCCAATTTAGTGGTTTTCACCACTAGTAGGCACTTTCCTCCATGGGAAGCATAATCATCTCGACTCGAGATGGTCTTGGGTCATGACTGTCTCGACTTGAGATGGTTGCGTAAAAAACAAAATTAAAAATATAAAAAATCATAATAGGCAGTTGAAATTGGCCATTAACTCCGTGAGTGATTTTGCACTAACACCGAATGCCTTGCATGAGCTAATTTTATCAAATTTCATGCATTTAGTTATTTTGAGGTATGCATCTGCTTTTTCAATATAGACTACCCCTTTGCTTTTTCATACAGAGTGCCCTTACCAGATTTAACCTCTGGCCAAGAGCTCTATAAAATGGCACTCATCCCTTAGTTTTTAAGGATTTCAATTTTTGTTCTCAAGCAACGAAGTGCTACCAAAAATCTGCCAAGTTTTCCCGCTAACAAGACTATGCTATTGGACTACCATAAATGATTTGAAGTTGCACTCTACTCACCTTTATAATAAATACCCTCACTCTGGTGACTTCTTGAGTTCTTTAACTCACCTCCCTACTACAAAAATCCATCAATAATAACCTCCAAGTCATCTCAAATGTTGCTCGGGACTAGTGACACAGAAACGTAGGTCTACAACAACAACTATATCATCCCGAGATTATTAGTAGATGAAACCATATCAACCCAATATGATCATAGTTAGGTGATTCATTTTCCAGTTTTCATTGCATTTTAGGTTAGATCTACTTATTTTATTTTTCTGCATCAAATTAGATTTTGATTGACACATGCACGCATTTGTATTTTCATTTGTTTATCATTTTCATATTCCATACGGGTCCAACTTCGGTAGACCTTTCATATGATATTAAAACACCTTTTATTGTATTTGTGTGTAGGCAAATAGGACTCAAGGATAGCAAGAAGGCTTCAGAATCACATAAAATTCAACACAACGGTCCTAAAAAACCCACTTCCCTACTAACCACGCTAGTAAGGAAATTTTTGAGATTACACCTGGATACTCATTTTGATATATTGTAATATTTATATTGTTCTTAAAGTATCCCTACAAGGAATACTGTTGTAATACTCTAAAAATACAAAATTAATACAAGGATTTGATTTATTGTGCTTTAATACATCTATGTTTACTATTACTTTATTTAGTGTAAATTTCCCGCTTTCACTTAGTTGTTGTCCAATGACTCTTTCTAGGTGCCTATGTATGCTTGGAATAAATATTGATAGCAACATTTATATCAATTCTAGTATAAGGTAGAAAATTCCTCCCACGAGAGACTAATACAACATATAATACACTAAAGGAGTGGTACAGTAATCTCTAAGATTTAGAAAAAAAATAGTAAAAGGAGTTCAAGTGGACTTATAATCCTTCATTTGAAATGATGAAGAATTAAAATGCATACTTATATTATAAAATGGTGATGCAAGAATATATTTGATCAATTTGAATCATTAAAATTTAATGCAGGAGTTCCAAATATATCATCTCAAAAGTGGAGCAAAGCCTTGAGTTCATATCCTCAATCAAAGTAGAATATTTTCCAATGATGAGAATATCATCAACATATAAAAAAATAACCAAAGTTTTCTCATCCTAATATTTGATATAACCAAAGTTCCTCTTCTTGTTTCGCTGTTGTACAAGGCGTTGGGGCACCTTTCAAATTCCCTCTTTTGATAATTAAAATACTTAACTTACCAAAAAAAATATTTGATGTAAATAATCATATTTAGCCTCATAACACTAAAATCCACAACTAAGAAAAAATAAATGAATCTTCTCATACCATGTACAAGGAGCTTGCATAGGTTCATGCAAGGACTGAGTTATATGATAAACCAATGGAGTAGGGACCTCAAGATAAAAAATATATGGTTATTGCAAGTAGATATCCTCTTGAATCTTCCCATGTAGAAAGGACTCTTCACATTCATTCATTGTATCTTCCATCCATATGCGTAAATAATGGAGATGATTTTCTTTACTGAGTCTATCCTAAACACCAATGCAAATATCTTAGAATAGTCCACTTTCTCCTATTTAAAGGAATCCCTTGGCAATAATATACCTTATACTTCTCCATTTAACCATACAAAGTCTATTTGGTCCTATAGATACATTTATTCAACGATATTATTTTTATTTGGAAGAGAAACCAACTCCCAATTCCTATTCTTCATCAGAGCTTCATATTCTACCAATATAGCATTTTCCCACTTTGTCTAACCCTTAGCCTGAGAATATGTGAGGGGATCTTGAGAATGAAAAACCTTTGATATAAATTCTTGAGAAGGGGTCTTCCAATATCACTCTAGAGATATAATAGGTTGATTTTATTTCAATAACATCTTAACCCACTTCGGTATTGGTTGGACTAAAGAAGAATCATATGCACTATGTGAAAATGCAATAAAAAAAGTTAAAACTAAATAAGCCAACTCAAAATCACCACTCTCCTCATCACAAAAAGCTAAAACACCTTGAACTAATGTTTCCTATTAAACATGCTCTAAATCTAAAAATGAACATGCTACCTACGATACTACCTATTGGAGAAAATTCTTACATCCTTCAAATATTAGTCACGCTGCCAGAATCCTCTAAATCCAATCACCACTGTGGACTCTAGTGGATCCACCTCTTTAACACTTAAAATAATTATCTCAAAGACTTTAGATAGATCAAGTATGGTAAGGAAACCATAGAGGTGATATTATAATATAACATACACACTCATGCTCAACTAGATTGAAAATAAATGGAAAATATTAAAGATTATGATCAAGATTTACAAAACCCACTAAAAATGCTCCTATCAGTAAAACAATACCTTGTTCATTATGCAATTGTAGCAAATATTTAGACAGTATAATGAGAAATAAATAAATAGAAAGAAAACTAGGTTAATTATATTTGTTCAAAAAATGTAAGAGTTATAATTAATCATCTAGTGAGAGAATTGTCATTTACACTTTCAAATAATGTAATATGTAAATTTGAATGAGATACACAATTGAGACAAAGAATTATCTAGAGGAAGAAGGATTTGTATTAATATAAAAATATTATTACAATTAGAGTTTGGTAAAATGATCCAGATCTCATTAAGCATATACAAAGAGATTTCTCTATTCAAATAATGTAACAGAGAACCTTAGCTCTTCATTCAAATGATGTAATAAAGAGCCTCATATCTCCTAATCCAACCACTGGAAATAATCTCAGCTAACTAGATGCTTCCTTAGAAAAACCTACATAATTAAGGAAAATAATGAGAGATGGATGTAAAACACAATAAACAAATACAACCAATATGGCAAGGACACTCAACTATACCTTTGGCAAAAAATGGCTATGCAATACTTGATGATTTCTTTGACTGATGTAGTTTGTATTTATGATTTGAATCTGCCCTATTTTGTTGTAACTACTCCATCTAATCCCTTCATTTGGCTGCATTTGCACCAATAATCTTGTTCGTGGTTTACATATGAATTACAATTATCCTAAACTATATCTTCTAGAATTTTACACTTGGTTGAAATCTGATTGTCAGATATTTTAGTAGGCTATAGTCATGTTAAATTTGAACTTTAGATTTTATCTTTCTACTGTTGTGTCTTTTTTGCAATGGGATATTAGCAAAGTTTTTGGTTTTGTGATACTTCAACAACTTCATAGTCTTTAAAATACCACTTTTTATCTTTGTAGCATGGTCAAAAATTTGACCTCTATGTTTAGTGTTTCTATGATCACTTTCTATCTAAATTTAGCACTTTAAAAGAGGAGATAGAATTAAGTGTGAAATGATGGGAATATGGGAAATATAGAAAGTGGAATATGGTTATTGATGAAGAGATATACATGCAAAAAAGGCCTAAAATTGTGGTGAGGAGGAATAGAGTGGAAGAAGAGGAAAATGATAAAACCTTGCATGGATAAAACAATGGGTGGATGGTAGAAGAAGTGATATTATAATAGGAATAAGTTGAAGAAAAGAGGGGGGATATAGCAAAAAATGGGAGCTAAATCATGGAATACCCCTATAAAATTTTATCTCCATGAGTATCCTTTGTCATAGCTTGAAGTTGTTTCAAGTGTAGACAAGATGCTTCAAGTAGATATTCTAGGTGCTTACAGTTCAATGTTCACCATTTTTACATCGCTTCCTCTTTTTTCACACAATTCAATAGGAACCTCTTCTGTAGATCACTCTCTACCATGTGGATCTTTGCTTGTGATTTTAATATTATCTAGATATTGAGGGATGTCTTTATGGTGTTGTAAAGCCAAAATTATATAGGTAAAACAATAAGTGGCAGTCCTAGTTAGTGCTTCTACAATTATTACAAACTTGTACCTTTTGTTTGAGTGTTTTGCTTAAATAAAATTTGTCCTTATATGAACTATCTATTCACATATTATCTCTTACCAGCTTAGACTCTTCTTTTTAATTGCTCTCTATATAGCTGACAGTATACCAAATACAACATGATGTGTGATCTTGCTCACATGAATTTTGTTAGCTTGGTTTAATCATGCCTACACTATTTTTTTAATTTTACTCATAGAAATATAAAATTGTGGAAATAAATATAGTAGTGTTGTGATAAGCTTGACGATAAATTTTATTTTTTGCCAAACTTTTACTATAATTATTTGTTTGAACTATGTTACAAGTTGTTTTCTATAAATATATATAGGATAACTATTTATTTATTATCTACATTACGAATATATCCAACTTTTATTTGCATGCAGATGTGGTGTATCTATCTATGCTTTCATATGTTATACCTATTTGTGGTTTCCCATGTTTCAATCTTGGCTATTGAAAGTCTTCTAAACCATTTTGCAATTATAGTCATGTATTATTATTATTGCTCAAATTTTTATCATCTACTATAATTTCACACTCTATCTAGTTCATTAATCTTTTGTTAAACCTTGATTATTCTGAATCTTTCTATCAATAATGTTTTAATTTATTAAAATTTCTAGAAAAATTAAGACCATTTGCATCAGTTAATGCGAGCCATTAATCTAATATTTGAATTTTCAAATGTTTTCTAGGCTTATGATATTTCTTCATTTGTTAAATTCCATCTATAAATCATGGTCATCCATTTTAGTCATCTAGAGTGATGCAAACCAAAAATTTTATTAAGGCTTAGGGAACCTTTTTTCCAAGAAATACGGGTTGTTCATCTTAATTTTTATGAATGCAGACCCTCCATTTTTATTTGGTCTTGAAATACTATTTATGCACATTAGTATTAATCCTTGTGGTCCAAGTTGCTTATCCTTTTCATTGTCGAGACACAAGTCCTTGTCTTATCCTACATCAATCTTAGATGTTTCCATGTGTCCTAACCGCATCTATTTGATTTAGAAGCCTTGAATAATGTGGACCGTTGGATTCCTAATGATTTTGATGATTGAATTTGTCTTTTTTTACCTTTCATCATGAATTATAGAGCATGTCACAGATGAATGCGGGCCATTAAATTTTAGCATGTTTGGCAACAAGACCCTTTTAGTGGAATACATGTGACCCGATTGTGATCATGAAATTCAACCTACCTATATGAATGTGGAACACAAATATTATTAGCTTGTGTGGTATATATGATTGAAAATCTTTGGCACATACGGTCAGACTCATATGGCTTATGAGCTACTTATTTTTTGACAATAGGATTATGCAGACTGCACAATGTCTGGTAAGTCAGACTAAAGTATTTATTTTTTTTGTATTCACAGGTGCATGCAAACCATTCATTTATTTTTATGGATGCACGTGAATCGTCTATTATAACACTCTAGAGACTTTAACATTTTTAGGTGGGAACAGATTTAATGATCTAGATCACTTGGCGGTATGAGGATAAAATTGGATTGTGGTTTCTATGAAAAAGTGGTTAATCTATAAAATATGATTTAATCATGAAAGACTTAGTTTCATTTTTGTGTATGATTTTCAATGGATTAATTTAATACTTTATACAATTAAACCCTAGGAAAAAAACAAGGCAACCTTAATGGAAAAAATATTAAAGGGGCAGGTTTGGACAACTTGTGTAGATTTTGATTGCATGTACTAATGCAAACCATAGGATATGGGGGAAGATGCATGGATTTTAATGAAGAAAAAAAGGGGGAAAGGTGCCCCATGCGATAAAATATAGACTTTGATTTTGCATACAAGGAGAACATGAATTAATTATTCCTAACTTAGGCTAGAAAATGACCAGATTTATTGGGGAAAATATAGACCTTAGACAAATGAGCTAAATAAATACAAAAAATTATGGTTCCCCTATCAGAATTGGAACTTAAAATAAAATAATTATTAGATGTAAAGTTATAAAAAAATGTACAACTACATATATCTAGAAAAATTAACAATGAGGAGGAAATATATTTCCTAAAAGAGATGGTGTACCCACAAGTTCAAAAATATTACTATGTATGATTCCTAGGGGATGATAGGATCATATTGCAGTACCCTTTGGCAAGGTCTCCATATGATGCTTTACTAGAATGCATCCCTCACATACACCACTTGGAGAGGATATGTGTAGAAGTCTAGTGGCCATTAATGTTAACTCATGTATCTTAAATATCCATAGTTGAGGTACCAAAATGTATGATTCCCACTTCTAAATTTTATTAACTACATGAGAAACCATAGCAACAAATATTTTTTCCTATAAGAGGGAATAGAGGAGGTTCATCTTTATCTCAACTTATACATTTAATCAAACTCATCCTGATAGCTAGAAGTGACAAATTTAAACCCATTGTCTATATCATTAATTACCCATCGACCAGGCCAAAAATACTACCTTTCTATATTTATGAGTAATGTAATAATAGGTAATAAGTTGGTACCAACATTAGGAACATGAATTACCCCATTGAAATATGAATATACAATGTTGATTTCTCCACATCCTACAAACTATAATGAGAAATCATCTCTAGTAAAAACAAGCTCTTCTAAATGAGATTTTTTGTAACCCTATGCCTAGTTACCCCTCAAGCCACAATCCACTCACCCAAAGAAGTGGATGTCCAAAATGCTAAATAAATAGTAATATGTGCTTGTGAGGTTTCTTCATTAAAGTAATCCTCACCTTGTGCATAGAAGAGAGCATCATCAACACCCACATTCTTGATGCTTCCTCAAGTTTCTTGATGCAAATTTTACAAAATTCTATTTTGTGATATTCCTTTTTAAAATCTCACATGTAGGATTCTTTAAGGGATTCTTGGAATTATTATTATGTTTTGTATTCTTATTATTTGATCTTTATCAATATGTTCCATTGGGTAATCCTGATTGAATGTAACCAATTAGGACATCCTCCCACACCTATGCACCAAAAACTTGTTGGACCAATTTTTCAACTTTGTCTAGTGGAATAGAGGTCTTTGCTAAGCACAAAAGACTTCCCATGACTTCTCTAGCACCAAGGGTCTATCTAAATATATTCAACCTCTTCTTTTCTTCTTTCATGGAAGCCATGTAATGTATTCTTTCATTTGTGCTACTATTGGATAGAAGAATCTAAAATATAAAAACTAATTGAAAAGATCCATAAAAGATAAATGAGGTTTTAAAAAACCTCAAAAAATCCAATCCTAAAACTAGGGCATCCATCTAGTCAAAAATAAAAAAATAAAAATAGAAAGCATTTAGTGCCAATGAGAAGAACAAAGGAACCAACAATGGATTTTTCTCCTGGAACAAATTTTCTAGTATGAGAGAGATCCTCACAAACAAAATCCACCTAGTATTTTTAACAAAAAACCCCTTCTCCCAATCTTGTCGTCAAATTTGAAAAAACTCTTCTTAGCTACTCTAATCATAATTTTCCTTGGGAGAATTTTTAGAAGCCACATTATTGACAAAAGCAGTCGAGTAATAAATATTCACACCCTCTCTAACTGTTAAAATTAATATATTATTCATGGCCAACACCAACATTGTATGATGTAATATTGATAGGCCTAAGGGCATTTTATTATGTAATGTTTGAAATTATTATAATATTTTATTATGTAATCCCTATGAGGGTGGTTTTTATGGTTGAACCCCCTTTAAAATTTATAATTAAACTTTAAGACCTCTTATTATGTTGTCTTAGGTTAAACTCTTTATGTAATTGGGATTTCATATTGTTATAAATACCCCCTAGCACTCCCCATTTCATTATCAAAGTGTTGTGAATCTAATATATAAATTATACAATGATTATTTATGATGCATATAGAAACCCCAAATATCTATCTCTTTTTCTTTCTTTCATCCATTTTTCATTAACTTTATAATATTTGAGTGGATGGATTGCTTTTATTTGATTCTATAAAATACTGTGAATTTCAACATGTATTAGAGAAGATATTGAGTTGTCTCATTTGGTCATTTAAAAAACTATTTAGAGCATCTGATTCTTTTTCTGAATCCTAGGATGTTTTTTTGTAAGTCTCTTTAATAAGCTTCTATCTTATGATTATCCTTCTTGAGAGTGTTGAATAAATATCATTTTTTTTCAAAAAGGAGTGTTGAGTGGTATTTTCACCCAGTTGTGAAAGTACACTCTCCTTTAGTATTTGGGTTCCAAATCTCCTCTTGCAAAGAAGTTAAACAAACAACTTCTCCAAGGTCTCCGTTGTATTAGCATTTGCATATGTGTATTAATAATCCCAAATAAAGATATTCAATTTAAATGCTTGGAACACCTTAGTAACTGTAAACAAGGGGCAATGTTGGTTTATTTCACCATGAAACTTTAGTGATTGTTCATTGTTTTTTTGGATTTTGAAATTTTTTAAATGTTTATTTTAATGCCTAAAAATAAGTTAAAATTTTTGGAAAACAATAAAATGTAGAAAAAATGAAAATGAAATGCAGAAACTGAAAATAAAACGCATTCAGTATGATGCTATCCTATTTCGACAAAACCGAATATGTGAGGTCTCCATGCACGCAACCTAACCTATTGGACTTGCAAAACAAGCACAATCCCCATAGACTAAGTAATGGTTCCTAGGGTACGAAATAACATTTAGATTTCAAATATTTGCCTAATGTAACCCAAAAAAATGGCATTAACATTATCTATAAATTCGAAATCTGAAAAAAAGAAAGGATGAACATTAAATCCATAGCATGCAAAGAAAATCTCCTTCTTTCTTGCCCATAAGATGCAAATTTCTAAAAACTTCTACATTAAAAATATGTCATTTTACAATAGCAAAATTTATGGTTTTCCCAAACCAGTCTGTGGAAGAAAAACAACTCAAACAGGTCCAGAATGGCCTTATCGCCTTCAAGTCTGCAACTCTGCTCGTAGCAATTTCCAACCCATGTCCATGAAGAAGAAAAACCAGTCTACGAAAGAAAAATAGCCCAACTAGGTCTAGAATGGCTATCTTGCCTTCAAATCTGCAACGCTACTTGCAACAGTTTCCAACCCCTTTTGGCCTCTTTGAATGGCGTATTTAAACTTCTAAAAAAATGTTGTTTCTCCTTCCATGACTATTCGTTTCATTTTCCAATGGTTGTTCGTTTCACCTTCCCTGACTGTTCCTTTCATTTTCCCATGGCTCTTCATTTCACCTTCCCTGACTGTTCGTTTCATTTTGTGGCCCTTCGTCGTGAAAATATAACATGTCGCGATATCGCGACACTTTTTCTTCCTTTGGCCACGACGATGCAACATGTTGCGATATCACGACACTTTTTCTCCTTTGGCCGCGATGATGCAACATGTTGCGATATCGCGACACTTTTTCTTTTTTGGCCATGACGATGCAACATGTTGTGATATCGTGACACTTTTTCTCCTTTGGCCGCGATGATGCAACATGTCATGATATCGTGACCCTTTTTCCCTTTTGGCCGTGATGCAATGTCACGATATCGTGACACTTTTCTCTTTTAGCTGCGATGATGCAACATGTCGCGATATCGTGACATTTTTTCTCTTTTGGCCGCGACAGTGCAACATGTCGCGATATCGCGACACTTTTTCTCTTTTGGTCGTGAAACTACAACATGTCATGATATCGCGACACTTTTTTTTTTTTTGGCCGCCATAGTGCAACATGTCGCGATATCGCGACACTTTTTCTCCTTGTGGTGTTTTGCTTTTTTCTTTGATCTTTAGCCTATGGGCCACTTCGGTCTTCTTGGAACACATGCAAAAAAGGTGGGTCCCCAATTTTGGGGTACGTTGTGGAGTAGCCACAACAAATGGCGAATCTATTGGAAAATGCTCCCGAGCATTTCGATGAGAACTCAACCTGAAAACACACAGACTCAAATACAAGCGTCGACAAATATCCCAAGAATAAAACTAGACGAGAAATACATGAAGCATTAGAATTATTAAGCATCAGCTCGGTGTGTGCAATGTGCTTCATTCCCTATCATTTGAAACTCATTCAACTTTCCATTGTCAATTTCACTTATGATTTGTATGCAAGGCTATGAATGATTTGTGTAGGATTTGACGTATGACAACTATGTTAGAGATATAACAACCTTATTTGAAAAGGATCGAACTTTCTAGTATCATGAACAAACATATTAAAACTGTCAAACCCTCTCAGGACCAAAAATATGTATACTGAATTAATTTACTAGATCCCAAAGTTGGTTATGTG
The DNA here is from genome assembly GCA_028583015.1 of Wollemia nobilis. Lineage (NCBI taxonomy): Eukaryota > Viridiplantae > Streptophyta > Pinopsida > Araucariales > Araucariaceae > Wollemia > Wollemia nobilis. The sequence continues at coordinate 974,666 of JAQPPZ010000331.1, read as the reverse complement.
TCATTACCATATTGAACCCATGTGCAAGTGTAAGTGAAATCAGAGCTTTGGGGAATAGGATTCCCAACCTAAGCGAGATGGGAATTTAACCCTATCCTTACTACTCTATTTTGGAGTTCATTACCTCATCTTGAACAAAATAATTTAACCTATTATGGATGAAACTGTCAGGCTAGCCTATCCGTTTGAGCAGTCAGTGGTATTGCTTTTAGTCAAGACGTGTTGTCACGCATGAGCATACTCCACTACCAGCCAGGCGTCTACTGCCCCGGTGGAGATTAACCCCATAATCCATGGTTTGACTTTTCTTTTGATTTCTTGGACCTTGGGGATGACTACCCATCCTTGCAAGGGACATGTAGTACAATCCTTCCAATCCAATATTAATGATGAAATGAAAAATATTTGCTTTGGAATTTCAAGTTCTTGAGTGGGCAAAATAGAAGCTTTGGGGAATCGGATTCTCAACCTAAGCGAGATGAGAATTAGACCCTATCCTTACTACTCCATGAAGGTCAAATCAGAGCTTTGGGGAATTGGATCCTCAACCTAAGTTCGATGAGGATTTAACCCTATCCTTACTACTCTGATTTTAGGCTTTAAGCTCTATGGGAGTGGTAAAAACCACTATTTAAGGATTATGTTGCATGATAGGACAGACACAAAATACTCCTTTCACCTCACCTTTTCTTCCAATTATGGTTTTGAACATTTTTCTCAAGATCCTTTTTTAAAATGCGTAGAACATGCTTGGTTCAAGATAGTTCGGGCATCAGTTCCCAACCTTAGGATCCTTTTAATATATGTTATGTAATAACCCTAAGAGGATTCGACACCTTTTCAATGATTGTACATGAAATGAAGATGCAACTGAGATGAAATGCATATGCAATGCGGAATGTACATGAGATATGAATGCATTGCTCCTTTTGAAATGTGGATGGAGTATACCACCTACTTTGCCATAATTTATAAAACTGACAACTTCATGCGTCACAAGTTCCAAACGATATTCTTTAATGTGTTTGCGATATTTGCGGAGCTTTCTACAATATAATTCTGATGTTTCATATTCTCCTAGTCTTAGTCAACATTCATAAGGACCTAAGTTAACAAACCAAAAGTGTCCAAAGGACCAACACACAAAACTTAAAACCAAAATGAGATCCAATCCAAAACCAAAACATGAAAACCACAAGTATATACAAATGTACAAAAAATTTGGATTATCATTTTCTCGGATCCCAAACCTTATTAGAATTCTTTAAAATACATATGACGTGATAGCATACCAAGTTTTGTAGGAATCCAACAAAAACAAAATCAAACCAAACAAAGAAATAAACTTCCACTTGCCCCTCTCACCATACCAATTTGATTTAGTTTCATTAATAATCCTATGGTGGAGTTTCAAGTTTTCAAACTGATTAGAAAATTATTGATATTCAATTCCTTTATGTCTATTCTTTAAGATGTTCATTCCACACTTTGATTCATGGTGTAGAAATAAGCTTTCATTTTAATTCAATAAATCCATAACATTAATAATATTTGAATCAAACCATTTATTAGGCAAATCTTCATTCAAATTTTGCATGGTGAAACCAAAAAGGTGAGATTTTACCTTTGGCATGTTTTCATTTGACCTTACTTGAAGAGGATTTGAAAATTCCTCTTTTCTCTCATGACATTCATCATCATGTAGCACTTGTTCTTTCTCCATGACTTGTTTATCAAAGGCACCAAACTTTGGTACCCAATTGAAAATATGTCCATCCCTTTCAAACCATAAGTCTTGTCTATCTAAGGGTGTGTTAACTAACACATTTCCATGATCAATCACTTGGGTTGTTTTGGGTAACGTGAGATTTTCAATTGGATCATCAATGATATCAAACCCAAGTGGTTCAGGTTTTGTAATTTTCTCATTTTGAAATGGCATAATCATTGTAGCACAAGTAAGTGGATCAAGATTTTCAATTTATTTTTCTTCAAAGGAATCTAAAGAAAATGACTCTCTTTCTTGATTCATGGTTGTATAATCCTTATCATGTTCCAAAATTTGATGAGATTCAAATTCCTCTTCCAAAACTTTCTCAAATTGTACAATATTTATAGTATCCTCATGCGAGGAAGCAATTGAGTTATCCTGCATATTAATTGACACAACAAGTTTATTAGAAGATTTAGATTGATTATATTCTTCCCACTTCTTCCACGAATCATAGTAATCATCCTCCAAGTTCAAGTTGTGACGTTCAAGTACTTCTTCTTCATCTTTTGATTCATCAACCTGTTTCTCATCCAATTCATCTTCACCTTCCATAGATGGTCCAGTTATTTCCAAAAGTGGGTTATTTCTTGAATTCAAATTGGTAAAGCTATCATAATCCAAATTTGTAACCCATGATTCAATTTTATCATAATTTGGAAGGTGTGGATCCTCTTGGTCATCACTCTCTTGACGATATAGAGTTTCCACCACCAAAATGTTGTCCTCTCCTTGTTGATGTTGGGGTGGACCCTTATTTGGCACAAGTTCCAAATCATCCACTTGATCTTGGAGAAAATGGGTATACCTAGAAATTTCGGGATAATTCCTTTCATTATGCTCCTTTGTATTATGCAATCTACACCCCTTTTCCCATGCAAAATTAGAAATATTAAGAATGGAACTAGAGTGACTTGGTCTTGCAGAAGTATCTATCTGATTAGCAATAGGGGAAGGCACACCCCCATTTTTTGGCTTCGTATTCCACTGTCTCCCTCTATTGTTGAAATTTTGATTTGGGTGAGGGGCATGAGATTGATACTTTTGTTTTTGAACCAAATCATTACTCAATTTGTGAACTATCCTTTTGAGCTCTTCAACCTCTGAATAAATCTCTTTTGGTTGAGCTATGCTATTGCTAGTTCCAGTAGGGTTTGCATAATTGGTGAGATCCTAACTTAACATTTGAGTTGGATTTTGAGCCACTTGATTTGCATAGGGATTCACACTTTGAATCGAAATTGGATTGGGTGCGTAAGCGAGTGTTGATGAATATGGGTTTTGATAAGGCAAAGTGTTTATGCCTGATACTTGCGGTGCCATGATCTGATTCATCATAGGATCTTGACCATATGGACCATATTGTCCTACTATAGGCATCTGGGAAAACCCATAACTCTGTGGTGTCATTTGTTGTTCAATGGTCATAGTTTCATTGTAGGCTAGAGCGAGCGTGGTAACTTGAGGATTTCGCCTTGCAAACATTGTCGTCATAGGATCCAATGCCCCAAAATATATTTGCAAAGCTACTGCGGGATCAATGGCAAAATGTCGAATTTCTCTATTATAGCACTTCTGAAATCTCTGATTAAAAGTTTGGATTGGCTCACCCTGGCCTCTTTTGCATGTAATGAACTGATTATAGATGATTGTGGGATCTAATGGTGACATGAATTGGTTGATAAAAGCATCCTCCATTTGTTTCCATGACGTAATGAAACCAGTAGGTAAGCAAATATACCATTCGTAAGCCACTTGGTCTAGGCTCACGGGGAAGAGTCTACAAGCCACATCTTCATGTTGAACTTGCAATCTTATCAAAATATCCCTATAGGCCTGAATATGTTCTTTTGCGGTCCTTGGGCCATCCGATTTGTATTCGATCAAAAACATCTCTATATTCTTAGGGATCTCATGAATATCCCCTACAATATTCAAAGGAATGTTATGGGCTCCGTACCAAGGAGGTGGTGGAGGTTGGGCCATTTGATTCAAAATCGATGATGATAACCCTACAAGAACCGTGGAAAATACATCAAAGAAGACCTGCGACACACAAAAAATCTTGCAATTAATGAAATTCAAAGAATAACTTCAAAACCAATTTGTTAGTCATGAATAAAAGAAGGAACCATGACAAAGCAATATTCTAAAAATGTAAGTTTTTGATTCACCAGATCGCATATGCGCAAGTGAAGATCATACTCCCAGTGTTGTAGGATTTATGATTCACAAGATCGCATTACACGCAAGTGAAGAGCAGAATACCAACAACAAATACATTTTAGACAAAAAATAATTCCTTACAAATAAGCATGAAATTGACTAGCAAATATCAAACATGTAATGTATTAATAATCATGCTAGCATCAACCAAGATATGTATCCCTTAAAATCAAATGAAAGTAATTGCATGGAGACAACCTCGTTAGTCAAGAATTTAAAAAAAAAAATCAAATCAAGACACATTATTCTTGTATGAACAATCAAAAGCGTTAGAACAATGCATAGCAATTCATGTCCTCCTTTTAACACTACAAATTTGTATTGTTAAAATATGGCTAAAGATAATAATCAATAGGGCATGAAATATTCAAAATTTAAATCCCTATAGAATTTAAATCACTCTGAAATAAAACAATTTAGGCCCTCCTTCTAGCGCTAATCCGTTGAGTGGTATTTTCACCCAATTGTGAAAGTACACTCTCCTTTAGGATTTGGGTTCCAAATCCCCTCTTGCAAAGAAGTTAAACAAACAACTTCTCCAAGGTCTCCGTTGTATTAGCATTTGCATATGTGTATTAATAATCCCAAATAAAGATATTCAATTTAAATGCTTGGAACACCTTAGTGATTGCAAGTAACTATAAACAAGGGGCAATGTTGGTTTATTTCACCATGAAACTTTAGTGATTGTTCATTGTTTTTTTGGATTTTGAAATTTTTTAAATGTTTATTTTAATGCCTGAAAATAAGTTAAAATTTCTAGAAAACAATAAAATGCAGAAAAAATGAAAATGAAATGCAGAAACTGAAAATAAAACGCATTCAGTATGATGCTATCCTATTTCGACAAAACCAAAGATGTGAGTTCTCCATGCACACAACCTAACCTATTGGACTTGCAAAATAAGCACAATCCCCATAGACTAAGTGTTGGCTCCTAGGGTACGAAATAACATTCAGATTTTAAATATTCGCCTAATGTAACCCAAAAAAATGGCATTAACATTATCTATAAATTCAAAATCTGAAAAAATGAAAGGATGAACATTAAATCCATAGCATGCAAAGAAAATCTCCTTCTTTCTTGCCCACAAGATGCAAATTTTTGAAAACTTCTGCTTTTAAAATATGTCGTTTTACAATAGCAAAATTTATGGTTTTCCCAAACCAGTTTGTGGAAGAAAAACAACTCAAAAAGGTCCAGAATGGCCTTATCGCCTTCAAGTCTGCAACACTGCTCGCAGCAATTTCCAACCCATGTCCATGAAGAAGAAAAACCAGTCTACAAAAGAAAAACAACCCAACTAGGTCCAAAATGGCTATCTTGCCTTCAAATCTGCAACGCTACTTGCAAGCATTTCCAACCCCTTCTAGCCTCTTTGAATGGCGTATTTAAACTTCTAAAAAAATGTTGTTTCTCCTTCCATGATTGTTCGTTTCATTTTCCAATGGTTGTTCGTTTCACCTTCCCTGACTGTTCGTTTCATTTTCCCATGGCTCTTCGTTTCACCTTCCCTGACTGTTTGTTTCATTTTGTGGCCCTTCGTCGCAAAAATATAACATGTCGCGATATCGCGACACTTTTTCTTCCTTTGGCCGCGACGATGCAACATGTCACGATATCGCGACACTTTTTCTCCTTTGGCCGCGATGATGCAACATGTCGCGATATCGCGACACTTTTTCTTTTTTGGCCGTGATGATGCAACATGTCGCAATATCACGACACTTTTTCTCCTTTGGCTGCAATGATGCAACATGTCACGATATCACGACACTTTTTCCCTTTTGGCCATGACAATGCAACATGTCGCGATATCGCAACACTTTTCTCTTTTATCCGCGATGATGCAACATGTCGCGATATCGTGACACTTTTTCTCTTTTGGTCGCGACAGTGCAACATGTCGCGATATCACGACACTTTTTCTCTTTTGGCCGCAAAACTGCAACATGTCACGATATCGCGACACTTTTTTCTTTGGCCGTGACAGTGCAACATGTCGCGATATCGCGACACTTTTTCTCCTTGTGGTGTTTTGCTTTTTTCTTTGATCTTTAGCCTATGGGCCACTTCGGTCTTCTTGGAACACATGCAAAAAAGGTGGTTCCCCAATTTTGGGGTACGTTGTGGAGTAGCCACAACAAGGAGCTTTAAAAATTTTAAATATTCATTCTTCATGTTGCCTTGGGGACTTGTTCATTTGCATTAAAGTTTAAATTTTAAAATGGTTACTTCCTACCCTTTCGCTTTGTCTTGGCACTTGTGCAAGCAAGACAAAACAGGGTCCTTCTTCATAGATAATGAGCATACCCCTATGTAAACCATGGGGTAACAATTTGGCTAGAAGGTAGGGATGCAAATCATTGCATCACAAATATCCTAAGTTTGAATCTCACAACGAGCATTTTTTGGTTGAAAGGAATTGTATGTTGATCATGTCTAATACAAAGGAACAAAATGCTAAGGATTTTTACCACTATTTACTTGTAGGTATGGTGTAGTAGTTCTTGCTATGTGTGGGAAAGAAGAGGGTATGGGTTCGAAAGACATCCTTTTTTTTTACGTTTGACTATAGAGGTTAGGGTGGATGAGTATCTTCATGTGCCATGGATGGATGGATAATAGAATTTTTTTAGGGAGACAAGGTCTTGGGTTTGAATTGCATTCAAGGAACCTATTTTGCTACCTTTGACAAGGAGGAAGTATTATGACTATAAGTGCATTTTCTTCACAAAGGTGGTGATAAATCCTTGGCTAATGCATTGTGTTTTAACACTAGAGACGATGGTTCAAGCCTCTTCGATTCTCAGCACCTATTTTCTAAAGGAGGATAATATTCATCCATTATAGTGGTTAACATGGTTTTTCTTAGTGCCACCTATACCATATTTTTCTCTCTATATATTAGGTTGGCCAATGGAATGGATGTAAGTGAATATAGTGCACTAATTGAGAGTAGAAAAAGTGGTGAAAATAAGTGGAGTGCATTAGCAAATTAGAGACTAACAAGTGGTAGTCCATGATTTGCTTCTTCATTCCTAAGGTTTGAGCATTTAATTTTTATTTTTAGGGTCCATCAAGGAAAAAAATGGAAGCCTTAACTTATGCATACAGATTTTGAGCCTAAATTATTTAAATTCACATGGTTTTTTAATACTATGCACTGGTGGTAATCTCATAGACCTACTATGGTGTTAGAGTTAAATTATATAATATGGATCCCAAAGCTTCAATTACTCATTTTGATGGGTACGATTATAGTATATGATCAACTTAAATGATTGGTTTGTTATGTAGTGAGAACCTATGGTGCATCTTTCAAGAAGATAATGTAGTTTTTCTTGATGAAGAAACTAGTCGTTAAAGAGAAAAAGAGGCTCTTGACCTATTTTTCTTACTGATTGAACTAGAGTTATATTTCCACATCAAATATGAGAGTGACCCTATCAAGGTATGGTCAAAATTGTATGAGTTATTTGGGAAATTTAATACTATTGAAGTAAGTCACTTAGAATTAGAGATCTCCTCTCTTAAATTGGTTGAGTTTGATCATGTTGAGGCATATACTATGAGATTCAAGGTATTGAAGGTAGATATTGCATTTTGTAGAAGCAAAAAGAAAGATGATATAGAATGCTTGAATATTATCCTTCCTAATATCTCCTCTTCTTTTCAAATGTTGAACCTAATGGTTCATATGATTTCTATGTTAATGGAATCTCAAATGACTCTTACTCTCCATCAATTTTGTTATCTTCTAGTTCATTTTTAGTTGGGAATATGGAATTATTAGGACACTCCACAAATATAGGCTCATGTAATTAATTAATATATAAGGAATCTAAGGCCTAGAAGCCTAAGGGATAGGCTAAGTATTCAAAGGAGTCAAAGACCACATGCAAATATTGTAAGAGAGATGCACATCCTATAGAGAATTTCTTATTAAAATTGTAAAGGATTGAGGTTGAGTTTCTAAAGATAGATGGGTTACTTCAAGATGATGAGGAAAATTCTAAAGGATCTTTGTCAAAGTTATAAGCCCATTAGAGAATCCATTATGAGGGGAAGAAATTAATGTCACTAATGTCTTCTCTCCTTGACACCTTAGTTCAAACTTCATATTATGGGGGTGTTGAAATTATAATCTGATTCAAGGCCAAGGTCAACATTGTATGATGTAATATTGATAGGCTTAAGGACATTTAATTATGTAATGTATTAAATTTATTATATGTTTTATTATGTAAGCCTTATAAGTTACAATTAACCTTGTTATGGTTAAACCCATGTTATAATTTATAATTAGCCTTTAATCCCTCTTATTATGTCAGCTTAGTTTAAACTCTTTTATTAAATTAGGGTTTTAGTATTGGTAGAAATACCCATAACCACTCTCATTTCATTATTGAAGTTTTGTGAATCTAATCTATGGATTGTATAGTGATTATTTATGGTTCTTGTAGGTGCCCAAAATCTCTTTGTCTCTTTTTCTATATTTCATCCTCTTTTATGCTTCCTATATAAGATTTGAGTGGATGGATTGATTTTGTTCATTTGTAGAAAATATTATGAATTCCAACATTAATAGTAAGTTAGATTTCAAAAACAATTTCAAGAAATGAAAGGAATAAAAATATTATCTGAAATTGCTTAAAAAAATACATGCAAAGCGAAAAACACAAAATATATGAGGGTGTCCATGAAAACCAAAAAATATCACTATGAAATGAATAGAATTACAGTCAAACTAATTAGAAAATGATTGGTATGACAAGGTATTAACAAACATACATTTTTTAAAGGTTTAAATAAGACCAAAGAGCTAGTATGAATAATACAAATACTAAAGTCAGTCATGGCCTCAAGAGAAGCTTAACCACCGCATATTCCAACAAATGTGAGAAATATATTTTCATAATTTTGCTCATTGGTGAATTGAGCATTTAATAATTTTCATGGAAAATTAACAAATTAGTGAAAGATAACCCTCCAAATAGATACTCAATAACTAGCCCCTCTTATCAAAGAAGAATGCAACGTACCAATGCAATAGCTAGGTGGATTGGAGGGGTCATTTTATTCCCCCATACACTTGATGAGACTCTAATCTACTTGATGCAGGTTTGTTGTTCATCAATAATAATATGATCATTATTCATGAACATAGATGGTTGTCATTGAGAAGCACTTCAAGCAACAAAGAGGATGTATTGTTCAAAAAATACAAATCCAATGAGGTTGGTCAAATTGGTATGGAATAGAGGAAGAAGTCATTTTGAAGCATGGTGTAGCCTTAAACAGTATATCAATTATAACAATAATTACATATGTAGAAGAGATAATTCATAACATTATGTGGGCATCATGTAATTGGTTCCCAATATCTATATGTCACAATTTTTATTACAAAAAATGGATAGAAGACTTACTAGCTAAGAGGGGAAGTCATATTGTTATGTTAAGAGGTACTTGAGTCTAGGGACAAAACATGCATTTATGGGACACAAACATTAGTCATCAAAAGCATAATAGTTCAAGATCTCAAGGATGAAAATATGTGATTCATTACATGTTAAGGATGTGTAGACACCAAAACAGCACCAATCCGATTATGTGACAACAAGCACTGATCGCACTAACACACACAGCCCCTAGGGCAGCCCTCAGAGGTTAAACAGTGGTTCTAACCACTCACATAGCAATTTTGCAAGTCAAAAATCAATTTGGCACCTTTTAGACACTCAACTTCTTATTCGTCCCACCCAGGGACGAGTGCGGATTTGTACTCGTCTTATCCAGGGACGAGTGCAGATTGATACTCGTCTCACCCAGAGACGATTACCAGCGCTCGCTTCGGGGTGGGACGAATGTCAGGTTTGACCGGCAAAAAGTCAAATCTCGGCATGTAACAACTCAGAACTGCCACTTAGCTTTTCCTGCATGACATAGGAGTGCGAGTGAGTTCTTTTGACAACTCATATCTGCCAATTGACGTTCCCTTCATTGCATGGGAATAAGAGTGAGCTTTTTAAGACAACTCAGATTTGCCACTTAGCTATTCCTTCATTGCATAGGAGTGCAAGTGAGCTTTTCTAAAACATACAAAGACATGCACAGAGACAGTTAAGAATCCCTTGATCAAGAAGAAGTCTTCTTTTCACACAAGAAGCATTCATGCAAAGAAACACTTTTGCATGTTAATTCAAAGAGACCCCTTGGGTCTATAAAATGGTGAGTTTCCTCACCCAAAAGAGATACCGAGAAGGAGCATTTTGAGCGACGAAGTGCTGCTAATTCATTTACTTGCGATTTGTGTTTTCAACATCCATAATCTCTTGATCGAAAGAGAGGTTATTGGGTGACTTTTGAAGGCACGAATCAAGAACCAACACCGATTTTTCTGACCACAATATCCTACCAATTTGCCGACAACACATCACATCAGGTTTCGGACCCATCCTAAAGCGGATTGGTGTCGAAGCAAAGTTTCACCCGCGGGTGGTTTGCCTTCGGGCACCCCCGCTTTATTTCTTTTGTAGTATTTAGCTAGTTTCATGTTTATGCTTTTGTCAAGTTTTCATTTTATTTAGATTCATTTTAACCATCGTTAGATTCATCTTTTATTTTTCATACACAGGTGCTACTGATTCTTTGTTTGTTTCTTTGAACGCAGATTTGCAGCATTGGAAGAGCAGTGAGGAATCGACCTTTACCAACGCAAGCGACGACAACGTTTTGGTTCGCCCATCTTATATGTGGGCACGCGGAAGAAGGAATTCTGAAACAAGTTGTAAAAGAGCAACATTTAACGCTCCTATCCCCTAAAAAGGAAGGAGACGCATTGTAACACGAATTTGCAAAGCATATCAATAAAAGGGCCGATTTTTATATTGCTTTAATATCTTGTGTTCATGTTCTTCCTTTTTACGCATTTTTCAATAACATAGGATTTAAGCGTTATTTTAGTTTCATTTACATTGCATTTTTAGTTTATCCTTTTTGTTTTCGGAATCTCGTGCTTTCAATGGCGATCACGGTGGGACCTCTGTCCTCTATTTTTTTTTAGGTTAAATTACTGATCTAAAATTGCTTGTTTTTTTACAGGTACCTATTTTTCAACATCGAACTGTTATTCGTCTCTGCAAGTGACGATTACAGAATTGGTATTCGTTTCACCCCGGGACGAATAAACTATTCGTTTCACCCCGTGACGATTACGGTTCTGATATTCGCCTCACCCAGGGACGAGTATAATTCTATGCAATTTTCAGAGCAAATCAGAAACTTCCGATTAGGTAGAGAAGAGGTAGGGGTTTTTACAGCTTCTGTCAAATTTCTATTTTTTTGTTTTCTGGTTTTCGATTTGTAAGGCTTAGGGAAAGATTTCTTTTCGTTTGCCTATTTCAATTTTGCAAAATTAAAATGAACCCCACACATCACGTGGTATTTTAAACCAAGGCGTTGGTCGTAAAACCCCAACCCTTGAGCAAGACCAAAGGTGGATTCCATTATCACTTTGGCTTGAGATATTGCATCCATTACCTCGATCGTGACTGTTGCTAGACGTAAATCCTGACGAAAGCTGACCGAGTGTAGCTTGGGGTGATTCCCAACACGCGAGGATAAGTCTTCTATGGTAGGTGTCATAAACAGAGTGATTCCCCTTTCGTACCGCCTATGTTCCACGTATCATCTGCTCTCACGTACCTATAGTCTCCCTCACGTAAGGGCGGGTATATAGAGAGGTTGGTATATCGGTCCGACAATGGTATATTGAAGGGGCGACCATTTTGGGAGTCATAAGAGCCTTCATAATTGCATTTAAACGTTTCACAAAATTTTCAAAAACAAAACAAACAACAAAAACACACTAAACCAGATTTAGGGCACACTATTAATCTTTAAAAGAGATAATCATTGCTTGTGTGTGTATGCTATTTTCTGTTTAGACAAAAAAAAATCATAAAAAGAAAATCATAAAAAGAATTTTTGCATTTTTAGGTTAGCATTACCATGGTGAATACTCGTAGCCAAGCCCAATCACGGGCAGAAGCTGCAAAAAATGCACCAAGAGAGACGAATCGTCTCCGATATAGCCTTGAAGACTTGGCCATCCCGCCTCGACGGTGGGGTACACCAGTTAGTTCACACCATGCAGAACATGGCTCTAGAGGCCCCTCCTTGAGAGGCACTCCAACACATACAGTTATAGAACATGGTTCTAGAGGCCCCTCCTTGAGGGGCTCTCCAAGTCAGGCCTTCAATAGACGAGAATTTAGAACCCCCTCCCTAAGGGGAACTCATGAGCAACAAGAATATTTTCAAGAAAATAACCTATACGTACCACCTGGTCTAAGCACGAGGCCTCCTTTGGAAGTTCATTTTGGGTGGCCTAGTGATGAAGCATTGTGTACTGCTATGGAACAACAAAGGGTCCAAAAGGAAGAACCATATGATTTTGTGGTTCCTAATTTACCCCCAATTAATGTCGGACACAGTAGACCATATCCAGAACATCAGGTTCTTCCGACAGGGCAAGACAATTATGCCCGCACTTTTTATGCATATCACAGAGAGAGAGAGGAAGATCACTACATTCCTCCAGAACAGTATCCAGTGCAGAAACGATGCACGTCTGCACCTGCATTATATCCAGATCACTCATTGAGACCAGAGTTTCAAGTTAATGCGGCCAACCTCGACAGAGGGAAGCAACATATAGGGGTCTCAGAGCACCATGATCGAAACAGATATGTAGGAGAGACATCTAGGCCTATTAAACAAGAGACGGCAGAACAAAATAACTTGGCATTTGCACAACTAGCCGCCCGCCAAGCACACATCACACGGCTTAGGCAAGAACAACAGGAATTAGAACATTTGTGTCGCCTAGATCAAGAACGCATTCAACGTCAGACAGCTGAATTGCTTCACAACCATGCACCTGAGAAGGCCCCAGTCCCTCGCGCACAACAATCTGAGATGTATGTGAGGCACAACCCCTTAGTGCGAGACAGGTCTCCACGACTTCAGCAAGCACTGCCTCCAAGACCTCTTAGACCTGAGCGGGAGGCCATTCCTCGCAACTATGATGGGCATCCTCCGCGGGCACCCGTCCATGTTTACAGGCCTAGGCCAAACACTCCTCAAGAAGATTATGAGGATTATTACCAAGAAGAAGAGCGGGCTGAAATGCCCTATCAAGGCAGAAGGGATGCTACCCATTTATCCATTCAAAGGCCTCAAGTTCCCCGCAACCCACAGCGGGAACCAACCAAGGAGGAGGAGATTACGTCCTCTGATGCATACAAAGTGTTGTTAGAACGCTTAGAGACTATGGAACTCAAGACTGCTGGGCCCCAAAAGCCTACCTTACGCCAACTCCGTAGTCATCCGGTGCATCCATCAGTGCCAGCACCTCCATACCCCGAACATTTCAAGTTGCCCCAGTTGGCACTCTTTAAAGGGGATGAAGATGCTCAAGAGCATGTGACACGATTTTTGAGCCAATGCTTTGGTATACAAGACAATGATGCATTGTTATTGAGAACATTCATAACCACATTCGCAGGATCTACCTCGGATTGGTTTACCCATCTACCGAAGCATAGCATTTACAACTTGGATCAGCTAGTGGACGCGTTCTTAGAACGTTTTGCTTTCAATACAAAGAAAAAGGCGTCACTCAGTGATCTAGCTAGCCTCAAACAGTATGAGGAGGAGTCTATGGTAGCATATGGGAATCGGTGGAGGACGGTGCTTTCAAAGTTGTCCTACCTCCCTCCTATGTCCGACCTAACTCAAATGTTCGCAAAGATCTGTTTGCGATCGATCTCTGTGCTATTGCAGCTGCAGCAATACGCCACTTTAGAAGAAGCTCTAGCGCAAGCTAGACGTATCGAAGAGATCAAGATACAGGATGGCAAAATTGCCAAGCCTAAGAAAAAAGAGTGGAACAAGAGCACCAAAACAGGGAATACGCAACAGAAACCCGTCGTGGTCAATCAAGTTGCTATTAATGCCCCTACGCCTGCCCAAGCAACACAGCCTCCAAAGGCTAATTATCAGGCGGTGCCTCACAATAATTATGAGAAAGATAACAAAAAGCAGGATCAAAATCAACAGCGTCACCCCAAGCGACAATTTACACCATACACTGAGTCTAGGGATTCCTTGTTTGACCGTTTGTCAGCGGCAAACTTGATTAATCTGCCAGATATTCCAACAATTGATCCCAATGCGCCAAAGCCTAAAGGGTATAGAGAGGATCTTTTCTATAGATTCCACAGAAGGAAAGGGCATGACCTTAATGTCTGTTGGACGTTTAAAGGTTTAGTGCAAGATCTCATTGATAATCACACATTGGTAGTGGATAACCCCATCGCACCCAACAACCAACAAATGGGTGTTTTCAAAGATCCTTTACCCACACATGATGCACAAACAAAACCTCTGCATGTCAACGAAGTGCAACAGAGTTGCCCCATGGAGGGGTATGTTGGAATGATTAGCATTGTGACAAGAAACAAGAGACACCCAGGAGTTGTCCCCGCGACAACCACTAGGGAAGTTCCATCCACATCACAACATCAACCGAATCCTACACAGTTACCTCCGCCTAGACCAGTGGCCACAATTCGAACTAGACTTACTCAAAGTCTATGGACCACATCGGCTAGGCTCTCCATTTATGAGCTTATTCAACAATCGATGCCCCATCGGGAAGCTCTTATGGAGATATTAAAGGCAATTGAATTGCAACCCCACGAAGCGGATTCGTTCAACAATTTTGTGGGGCATGTCAAACAGATGTACTGAACCAGTCATTACCTTCAGGGAAGATGAGCTAAAAATGGTGACTGGAGATGTAGCGGATCCACCCCTGCACGTTATTGCGCGGGTCAACGGGACTCCATACAAACGGGTGTTGATAGACACTGGTTCGTCCAGTAACCTTATTACAACCGTTGCACTGAAACATTTGAAACTACCGACCTCTCACATTGCACCTTCCACTTATACCCTTCGAGCATTTAATGATGCGATATGCTCGACAGTTGGCACAATTGTCCTGCCCATACAAGTGGGACAAAAGACCATTCATACGTTGTGCCACATTTTAGAAGGTGAGATGGCTTACAATATCTTGCTTGGGCGGCCTTGGATCCGGGATATGAAGTGTGTCCCTTCAATTGCTCATCAATGTTTGAAGTATACATTTGAAGGACAAGTGCACGTGGTCCCCATAGATTTGGAACCTTTTAAGTATTGCAACTCAGTGCAAATCATGCCGCAGTCGACCCTTCCTTCAACACACGTGGATTTCCAGTTAAATCCATCTAAACGGGGTCTGACTAAGCAAGAATCTCCATCACCAAGTCAATCAAATTCTCAGGCGGGTTCATCTTCTTCATCCAGTCCTCCCACAACGATGCCACCTACGGTGGCCACACCAACGGACAAAGGAAAGAAGCCCCTAGAAACGGAACCACCTTTAGTCTCCAACATCTCTACAGAAGAGACGCCTAATAGAATGGAAGTTGAGACGCCTAGTTCACCCCACATGGAGTGGACTCAAGGAGAACTCCCATTCGCTTCCCCTCAATCGCCAACGATTATCGTTGAGATGTCTAACACGAGGCATGGGGGAGTATATAGTGCGCAATGTTGTTGCAACGCCCACACTTCGGTCTATGCAAGACATGGGAAGACCTCGACTCCCCATAGGCTCCGTGGTTCCTTTAGGCTACCCACCTAATCAGACAAACTTTATTTTTGGGGGCCTGGATCATGGTGTTGAACCTTCCCGAAAAGAAGAGGAAGATGAAGATCCCTTTGTGGAAGATGTTAATTATCTGGCTAACCCAGACTTCGCATTACGATATCTTAGCCAATGCAATTGGCATGGATACGGGTTAGGCCGGTATGAACAAGGAATGCGTGTTTTGTGTCAACCAAGATACCAAATGCCTTATGACAAATCAGGAGTAGGGTTTAATCACCCTTTGCCCCTCGACATCTTGGTCGAAAACATGCAAGGCCTAAGGATAGGCAACAAGGATGGGTTGGCATCAGATCCATATGTCAATCCAAATACAACTTATACATTGGGGGATTATTTCCCATTACAAACAAATAACCTTGTTGACCTCAACAACCCTTTCCCTACGGCCGAACAAGGAGAAACCTCATGGACTCACCCACAAGGGGAAGATGGACAAGACCACGAAGGGTCTTCTGAAGATGAGTCGGAGTACGATCATTCGCATGAATATCCAATGAATGACGATCAAGAAAGCTTCTTGACGATGTTCCCATTGAATGATCCTAGTGAGCATAGGCTACCTCAACAACAACAAAATCCTTTGGACATAGATGACATGTTTGAACACTTACACATAGATCCAAGACCTAGGAGGCATTTCAACCTGGCGTAGTTATAGCAATTACTGCACCCGCCACTCCAGGCATACAGTGAGCATCTTTCACCTGGAGACCTTATCAAACCATCAGTACCTAGGGCAGACCCTGTTTGCAGGTCCGTGCATAGGGCTGATCCCTTTGTGCCAGTGCCTACAGAGCCAGATCCAAAGCACCAAGAACATCTCGAATGTCAGAGTTGTCACATTTGCGGTAATGGAGATTACAATCATTTCATCAACATGGTCTCCATTGACTTGACCGCCCCCATCCATGATCCAGCCAATCCAACATGATTATTGCATCTAGACATAGAAGCTATCGATTGGGATCGCGCTGACACACCACCATCTCCATCAGAGTATTGGCCTTGCGGTGGGATGTTTCATTTCACTCCAGGACAGACTCAGGATGTCTTCCATGTTGAAGAGGAACTTGACGTTCCTAATGATGATCTTAATTCAGCAAACGATATCCATCTAATCCCAATTCCACACCAGTTGGAAGACGGATCCCATATGTCAGTTGAAGCAACGACTGATGTTGACATCGGCACAGATCCAATGAATCCATGGATTCTCAAGCTGGGGGTAAGTCTTTCCCCCGAAGAGCGCACCGAGTATGTTGCCCTTCTTAAGGAAAAGAAGGAGGTTTTTGCATGGTCATACAAGGATATGCCGGGACTAGACCCACAACTAGTCACGCACAATTTAACGCTTGATCCGACAATCAAGCCAGTCAAGCAAAAACTACGCAAGATGCATCCAACAGATGGCTTTAATGGTAAAATATGAGTTACAAAAGTTGTTGGATGCCCAGTTTGTCATCTCTGTGGATTATCCGCCATGGTTGTCTAACATGGTTCCTGTCAAGAAGCCCGATGGGAGGATTCGCATATGCACTAATTTTTGAGATCTTAACAAAGCGAGTCCTAAGGATGATTTTCCCTTGTCGAGCATCGACGCGTTGGTAGACGCTACAGCGGGCCACGAAATGCTTTCCCTTATGGATGGTTTTTCAGGATACAATCAGATTCGTATTAATCCTGAAGACCAACTAAAAACGGCATTCACAACGCCTTGGGGGACATTTTGCTATAAGGTCATGCCTTTTGGCCTTAAAAATGCCGGAGCCACCTACCAACGTGCCATGACGTACATCTTTCATGATTACATGCACAAAACTTTGGAAGATTACATGGATGATTTGTTGGCCAAATCTCTTTTGCGTCCAGATCATATCGGTGACTTGAGCAAGGTCCTTGATCGCCTCATTGAGCATAAAGTCCGACTAAACCCCAAGAAGTGCGTCTTTGGCGTCACCTCTGGAAAGCTCTTGGGTTTCATAGTCTCCAAACGAGGAATTGAGGTTGATCCAAACAAAGTCAAGGCAATCCTTGAAATGCGTCCCCCAACCACCATCAAGCAGCTCAAGAGTCTACAGGGAAAGGTTGCGTCGATCAAGCGCTTCATAGCGTAGTTATCTGACAAATGCCGACCCATGAATAAATTATTGCATAAAGGGGTCACATTTCATTGGGATGACGAGTGCCAGTCAGCCTTTGACGACATTAAATAGTACTTGGCTTCGTCGCCAGTATTGGCACCACCCAGACCAGGAGTGCCGTTCTATTTATACATCTCAGCCACTGAGGTGGCACTGGGCGCCATGCTGTCCCAAAAAAATGAACTTCACAGAGAACAGGCTACATACTATCTTAGCCGCACCCTGGTCAGTTATGAACTTAACTATGCATATGTTGAAAAACTCTGCTTGGCAGTGGTGTTTGCTACCAAAAAGCTACGCCACTACATGCTTAGTAATAAGACGTATGTTGTGTCTAAGGAGAATCCATTGCGATACATGATGAGTCGTACTTATCATAGTAGCCGCACGGCAAAATGGATCATGTTGTTGACGGAGTTTGACATAGAGTTCATTGGACAGAAATCTATAAAAGGTCAAGTCATCACCGATCAACTAGCTGAGGCTCCTCTTGAAGACGATCAGCCTCTGACTTTTGAACTACCTGATGATGGGGTCTTCCATGTTTCAGAGTCGCCAGATTCTGATGAGCCTGAGTCACAGGCTGACATAACCCTATTCTTCGATGGTTCTAAATGTGAGCAAGGGGGTGGTGCGAGAATTGTATTCTTCACTCCGCAAGGTGCTCCAATGCCCTTGTCATTTAAATTAGACTTCCCGTGCACCAACAACAATGCAGAATACGAAGCCTTGCTCATAGGTCTTCAGACAACAATCACCATGAACATTAAACGATTGAACATCTTTGGTGATTCGCTGTTAATTGTCAATCAAGTAAAGGGGATATACCAATGTAAATGTCCAGTTTTGCGGTCTTATAAAGTCCTTGTGGACAAATTCCTGGCACAACTTGAATGGTATGACATCGAGGCACTCCCTCGATCATCAAATCGTTTTGCGGATACTATGGCCTCCTTGGGGTCACTCATCCCGCAAGACCCTTCTGGTGAAATGACAACCATTCAGGTTAAAACATTATCGCAATCTACGATGGAGCGTGCAAGCTCTGATCCGACGCCAGGAATCCACATGATCCAGATTGAACCATCTCCGGATAAGTTCTCTCGAATTCGAGATTGTTTGACTCAAGCCAATTGGGGGTCCTTGTTCTCCCCGACCCCTCTTATTAGCAACACCACGTTGTTTTTACAAGTTCTTTCCTGCTCAGCTTTTGTTCGGGATAGACTTCAAGAGGGATTGGCCGTTCATACTATCGAGGTTTCTGATCAGCAAGATTGGTACACACCCATTCGGGATTACCTCAAGCTAGGTAATCTCCCACTTGGATTGACACAAGCCACGAAAAGATCATTCAAACAGAAAGCGGCAAAGCATGTCTTATTAGGAGACATTTTGTATCGTCGAAATTATGAAGGAATTCTTCTTCGTTGTTTGGACCAACAGGAGTCCGCTTGGGCGATCACCCAAGCTCACGATGGTACCTGTGGTGGCCACTTCAGCGGTATGGCCATCGCAAAGCGCATTCTTCGCATGGGTTATTATTGGCCATCTTTAGAGCGAGATTGTTGTGCATATGTGAAGAAGTGCGTGAAGTGTCAGCACCATGCTAATTTGACACACGTACCTTCTCAGGCCTTGCAGCCGATTCAATCGGTTTGGCCTTTTTTGTAGTGGGGCTTTGATCTAATTGGAAAGATCTCCCTTGCATCGTCTGGTCGTCACACGTTCATTTTAACGGCCACAAAGTACTTTACCAAATGGGTGGAAGCAATTTCGCTGACCACTACGACTGGAGCCCGCATTGCGGAGTTTATTTTGCATAACATCATATGTCATTTTGGTATTCCATCCAAAATCATCTCGGATAATGGGACACCATTCAAGAATAAATATGTGCGTGCTTTGACCACAAAGTACAAGATTCAGCATAGCTTTTCAACACCCTATTATCCGCAGGCAAATGGGCAAGCAAAAGCGTCCAACAAAATGCTAGTCGCCATTCTCAAAAAGATAGTTGCAGACAATCATAAAGACTGGCACATTCAGATCCCGCTTGCCCTATGGGCTTATCGCACCAGCATTCGGACGCCCACTGGGGCAACTCCATTTTCGTTGGTGTATGGCTCCGAGGCCGTCATGCCTTTTGAGTTGGAAATTCCTTCCCTACGCATTTCAATGCAAGAGTTCATCGATGATGACACTGCAGCGGCGGGCCCGGTTAGATCAACTGACGTTGCTCGATGAACGACGCGTTCATGCTCTCGAGCATTTGCGTATCTATCAAGAGCGACTTAAGAAAGCATACAACATGAAAGTCCACTTCAGGGAATTTTAGGTTGGTGACTTGGTCTTAAAAGAGAACCAACAGAATTCTAATTTGCCGTCCCATCTACGGGACAAGTTCGTAGCAAACTGGTTAGGTCCTTACATCATTGACAGTAAAATAGGACCTGGAACATACCGGCTTGCCTCTCTTGAAGGAATCAAGGAAACAGAACCCTTGAATATCATTCATTTGAGGCCATTCCACAGCTAGAGAGCCATAGTCCAACAAAAAGCTCCAAGGATTATCACAATCGCTTGGTCAACCCAAAAGCTCCAAGGATTATCACAATCGCTTGGTCAACCCAAAAAGCTCCAAGGATTATCACAATCGCTTGGTCAACACAAACGCTCCAAGGATTACCACAATCGCTTGGTCAACCCTAAAAGCCCCAAAGGTATCTATAAACCCTTTGGTCAACACCAAAAGCTCCAAGCATTACCACAACTGCTTGGTCAACATAAATATTCAAAAATCAACAAAAACAACACAAAAATCAAAATCACAAAACCAATTGCATTTCAATTCCATGCATAAAAAAAATCAAAATCACAAAAACAATTGCATTTCAATTCCATGCATACTAAAAAAAAAAAAATCAAAATTACAAAAACAATTGCATTTCAATTCCATGCATTCTCATAAAAATCAAAAATACAAAAATATAGGTTCCATTAAGCATTGCATCCATACATTGCATACTTCGTTAGGTCATACAAGTCAAAAGCACCATAGGCTGTCATTACTTGGCAATTCCATCCTTTTCCACCTCAGATCCATTTTCATAAATGCCTACATCCAGTATATCACCCTTTTATTTTAGCATCGTCAGTTGTCGTCTAATGTATATAGGGTTTTCGTCATTCAGATGTCTTTAAATTTCTAGCCAATAACTGTACACAGTTAAGCAGATTTTACACAGGAAAGTTTTACTTGGATCCCACCTTGGTACGTAGCATCCCAACACAAATTAACACACATAAAATAATTCCTAAGTTGTGTGAACGAAAGATAAAACCTGCACCGTAATCCCGGTTACCATAAGCGAAACGACTATCTTGCTTATCCCCCGTGCAATTGACCCTAGAAATGCTGAGAGTTGGCAAAAGGACAAGCATCCTCCCTACCCAATTCCCCATGAATCCCAAGTTCTCAAAAGTTGCAAAAACATCAAAAATTTGCAAAACATCAAAACACTACAATTTGACATCCTACAGTGCACACATCAAAAGGCACAAACAATAGTGATTCTCGTCACTCCATATTCAAATCCCTTGCTCAAAAAAAAAAAAACAAATAAAACAAAAATAAACAGTGATTTCATCACTATAAAGAGCAAGTATCCCAATACCCTTGAAGAAAAGAAGGGAGTCGAACTTGAATCCCTGGAACTCTCAGTATTTTGATAGGTCATGAGGCAAGCTTCAGTACCGGTTTGGTTGATAGCCTATTGGTCGCTGGCGGTAAACCTCCCGCATGACGATATATCTGTCACATTAACTTGTGTGCAGATCAATGTTTGCATGTGGATGAGCTAGCTTATGGTATCCTAGATAGCACCGCAGATTAATCTGACTAAATACAATAAAGGAGTTAGTGGAGCTAATTAGGTGATCCTCGATACGGGTTCGGTTGAAAGCCCATCTAGCACTGGCGGTATCTTGATGAATAACACATAAACGAACTCAATTGCACACACAGGGATGTGAAATAACCTGGTTAAATTCAAGTCGGATTTATACCTTGTTCAAAAAGTCTTGCGACATAAATGTACAGTCTTGGCTAGTTAGTTAAAAATATCTGCATCTCAGAAAAGCTTAACTACATTTTCAAACAACCGATACATTTCATTCCATACATCACCATCAAAAAAAAAAAAAAAAATCGACAAAATACAACAACAAAGTTTTCACATGCACAAGCATTCCACAAAGTTATCTCATTACTATAGCAGGTCAATCCAATCTTGTACAGTCTATGGTGCATCGACAAATCATCAACAATTCATTTCATGTGCATACATCATACAAATTAGAATCATCACATTCATAATCGCATATGCATACATCAATGTAAAAACATGTACATAAACATAAATCATGAAAAAGGATAAACACCAAAAAGAATAATCTGTATATATATCATAACAAAAATTGCCCGCAGGCTACAATGCACTGGTCCTCGGACCTCGCTCCCATCATCCAAAATCTCAAAAACCCCCAGCCTAGGGCGTCGGCCACCATGATCACGCAGGATCGGTGCGACGAGAGCTACCCCCCACGGTATCCGTCCTCTGAGACCTCTCAGGGCGACTGCTCGCCCCTGCATCCCGACCACTCGCTCCTCCCTCATCTCGATGCCTATGCCGAGATGATGCCGACTGCTCCGTCCCGCTGTCTCTCGTCCTATACGACGAGCCACTGGCCGGAGGCTCTGGTATTCGCCCACCAAGGTGGATAATCTCGCCCTCCATCTCCTGCCGATGTCGACTCCACTCGGCCTCTCGCCTACGGTAATACGCGATGGCGTCATCGCGCTGTGCTAGCTGCACCCGTAGGAGATCCCTCTCCCGTGCAGCATCCGTATCCCCCGCCTGCTGGTGAGCCGTAGCCCCTGTGCTCCCCTGCCCTGCCAACTGTGTCCGCAGGAGATCCCTCTCCTGCGTCATCTCCGCAAGCTCTCCATCCCACCTCCGTAGCAACCCCGTCAGACGCGCTACCTCAGCGCGCAACCCCGCCTCTGTCTCCCCCGAGCCAGCCTGCTCTGGAGCATCCTGCATCTCTCGCTGCTCCTCCTCCTCAACATCCTCCCCCGCATCTGCCACCTCCACCATCTCCACATCCGTAGGAGCTCCCCAACCCTCTCCTGGTGCCTCTGCACCCTCTCTGCCTCCCGCTGCCTCCTCTCCTCCCAATGGTCCCTCACCTCGCCACTATCGCAGCGTCCACCACTCCTGATACTCAGCCGTCACTCCGACGTCATCTACGTCTGGAATGTCCAAAACTGTATCAGACTCCTCCCCCAATGGCTCGAGGATCGACGCAGCTAAGGTCCTCTCATCACTCCGATGCCGATAGACTACGGGTTCCCCAGGCAACCCCTGGCGTACCCCAAACTGTCGTGTCACCCGGAGGTAGTGGAAGTACTCCTGCTCTGTCCCATGCCGCCCAATCACCCATCTCCCCCTCCGGACCCGCCGAAGCCAATCATCCACCTCTGGCCATGCGGGACAATCCCGATATGGCCTCCATACCACATCCCCGGGAGACAGTCATGCCAATACATCTCTGTAATGGTCCACGTCTCCCGCGAACCGCCGACTCTGCCCCCGCTCCTCAGACCGATACCATAGAGCACCGTACCCAATATCTCTGTCAACCATGTCCGCCCGTGTAGTCCAGGGTAGCCCTCGGGGTCGCTCTACGGCTATATGCTGCCATGCCCAACACTGCAACAAGAAACTACAGCCAATCCCCTTCCGCCTTCGACAGCGGACCTCGTATAACTCATCATACAACTGAGCCAAAAGCGTCTGGCCCCACCTCATAATCATCGGCTCTATCACCGGGCAATCCACTAGCTGCCACACCACCTCCAATAGGTTCCATGGGAACCTCGCTCCTGATGAGTCTGGCAGGAGCATGTTAGAAATGAGGCTCATGAGTAGTGCATGCCTCACTCCCAACATTCCCCTCGCATACCAATATCGCACCAAGATCCCCCCAATATGGCAATCCAACTCCGCCCTCTCCAGCGAGGTCATCCCATCCTCATCCTCTCCATGTCCAAAGTATCGGGTCAGTACAGCTGTCCTCTGGCCCCGTGGAGTCGTCCGAATGGGAACCCCGTCTATCGAAATCCACAAAATCCGATACACGTCCTCTAAGGTGACTGTCATCTCCCCTGTCGAAAGATGGAAGGTGTTCGTCCGAACATCCCATAGGCCGATCAATGTTGTGAGGTACGCCCGATCTGCCACAACTGCATCCAACCGAGCCACATGCTTGAGCCCTAAGGCATCAAGCCACTCCCAGTCATCATCACTCAACGCCTCGCGGGCATTAGAAAAAATCGTCGGCACCCGATGTCGACTCTTCACCACCTGCACATCACAGAAAACAACAAACATCAAAAACATGCATCAAATTACCATCACATGTACAAAAATGCATAACTGTACAGTAACATCTTTCATTCACATGTACATCCACAAAAAAAAAAATAATAATAATAATAATAACAAAAATTTGACATGGTTTACCTACGGTTTTACCTAAGTTTACCATTTCAACCAAAAAAATTCATCTTTCATTTCATCAAAAACAATAAAAATTTGACATGGTTTACCTACGGTTTTACCTAAGTTTACCATTTCAACCAAAAAAAATTCATCAATTTTTCATCTTTAATTTCATTAAAAACAATAAAAATTTGACATGGTTTACCTACGGTTTTACCTAAGTTTACCATTTCAACCAAAAAAATTCATCTTTCATTTCATCAAAAACAATAAAAATTTGACATGGTTTACCTACGGTTTTACCTAAGTTTACCATTTCAACCAAAAAAAATTCATCAATTTTTCATCTTTAATTTCATTAAAAACAATAAAAATTTGACATGGTTTACCTACGGTTTTACCTAAGTTTACCATTTCAACCAAAAAAAATTCATCTTTCATTTCATCAAAAACAATAAAAATTTGACATGGTTTACCTAGGTTTTACCTAAGTTTACCATTTCAACAAAAAATTCATCTTTAATTTCATTAAAAACAATAAAAATTTGACATGGTTTACCTACGGTTTTACCTAAGTTTACCATTTCAACAAAAAAAATTCATCTTTCATTTCATCAAAAACAATAAAAATTTGACATGGTTTACCTACGGTTTTACCTAAGTTTACCATTTCAACCAAAAAAATTCATCTTTCATTTCATCAAAAACAATAAAAACTTGACATGGTTTACCTACGGTTTTACCTAAGTTTACCATTTCAACCAAAAAAATTCATCTTTCATTTCATCAAAAACAATAAAAATTTGACATGGTTTACCTACGGTTTCGACCTCAGTTTACCATTTCAAAAAAAAAAAAAAAATCATCCATTTTTAATTCCATAAAAATAACACAACAATTGGGCATGGTGTACTTATGGTTTCGACTTAAGTTTTACCATTCACATAAAAAAACAAAACATTTTTAACCATGGTTACCCTAAGGTGTTACTCTAAGTTTCATTTTGGGTTTATCCTATGGTTTTCCATCTAAGTTTCCATTGGTTTGCATCCACGTGTCATTTGGTTTCATTCATTCACCTTTTAATTTAATTAATTAAGGTTTCATATTTTAAACAAACAACAAACAATAAAAACACATTTGCATTTTTCAAATTCAAATTCGAGGAGATAGTGCACTTACTGGTCTCGCCTCGGCTCCGCCGCTTGATGACCCGGTCTGTGCACTCATGATGGCTGGAAAATCTGGCAGCGCTTCGCGTCAGAAAATCTACCTCCTCCTCCCCAGAGCTCCAATCCGCAATCGCTGAACAGTGCAAATGAGCCAAAACCGTCATTTTCGCATATTTATACTTTTTGCCAGCTGGTAATCGTCCCTGACCGGGACGAGCGCTTTTCGGAGCGCTCGTCCCACCCCAGGACGATTACCACCATCACGCACTCGTCTCACCCCCGGACGAGTACCATCACGGCACTCGTCCCACCTCGGGACGAATAAAAAAAAAAAATAAAAAATCAAAAATAACCAACACATAAAAATGACAAATGCCAACAAAACCACTAAAAATTGCCGGACACAAGTGCTCTTGCACTTAACCTCTTGGCATAAGCAAACTGATGTCGGGGTCTACCTTGTCGTTATCCTACTCCCTAAGAAGGCTACCATCGCCGGACCGCTCCACGGGAAGACAGATTTTTGCCAATGTTAACCCCAAATGGCATCTCAAAATGGGTTCACACTCACCAAAAATAGGTCAAAACAGTCGGAAAACTGCTCGAGCATGCTTAACAGTAAACCATCTAAAGGCACCCTTGCACAAGTCATCTTGGGTCAAGCGACTCGTCGCTTTTCTCATGTCGGTCATTCCCTCATCGATTCGTCGCTTGAGGGGGTAGTCACACTTAGTTACCAATCAACACCAATATACCCAGTCTTGGAAATGACACGCATTCAAAGGATCATTGCAAAAGACAATCGCGCCTCGCTTGGGGCAGCAAACAAGCAATCATCACAAACTGATCATATACTTGGCATTCGTGAATCATGAACTCAAGGTTCCCACAACAAAAGGTTGCGCCCTTTGCCTCGTCATGACTGATTAATGTCCAAGTTCAAGTAATACCTCACCGAACCAGGTTAATACTTGATTTAAGTTCCTTAGCTCGTCAGAAGCAAGGATTCAAGAATGCGTGCCTTTTCCATACTTGGGGCATCAAGAGTTGGTTAGGTTACTGAAAACCTTAATCATTAGTGCTTTGGTTATATATTTTTGCTTAGCACTGCACCATGTGTAGCGCTTCCCAAAAAGGGGCATCTGTAGACACCAAAACAGCACCAATCCGATTATGTGACAACAAGCACTGATCGCACTAACACACACAGCCCCCAGGGCAGCCCTCAGAGGTTAAACAGTGGTTCTAACCACTCACACAACAATTTTGCAAGTCAAAAATCAATTTGGCACCTTTTAGACACTCAGCTTCTTATTCGTCCCACCCAGGGACGAGTGCGGATTTGTACTCGTCTTATCCAGGGACGAGTGCGGATTGATACTCGTCTCACCCAGAGACGATTACCAGCGCTCGCTTCGGGGTGGGACGAATGTCAGGTTTGATCGGCAAAAAGTCAAATCTCGGCATGTAACAACTCAGAACTGCCACTTAGCTTTTCCTGCATGACATAGGAGTGCGAGTGAGTTCTTTTGACAACTCATATCTGCCAATTGACGTTCCCTTCACTGCATGGGAATAAGAGTGAGCTTTTTAAGACAACTCAGATTTGCCACTTAGCTATTCCTTCATTGCATAGGAGTGCAAGTGAGCTTTTCTAAAACATACAAAGACATGCACGAGAGACAGTTAAGAATCCCTTGATCAAGAAGAAGTCTTCTTTTCACACAAGAAGCATTCATGCAAAGAAACACTTTTGCATGTTAATTCAAAGAGACCCCTTGGGTCTATAAAATGGTGAGTTTCCTCACCCAAAAGAGATACCGAGAAGGAGCATTTTGAGCGACGAAGTGCTGCTAATTCATTTACTTGCGATTTGTGTTTTCAACATCCATAATCTCTTGATCGAAAGAGAGGTTATTGGGTGACTTTTGAAGGCACGAATCAAGAACCAACACCGATTTTTCTGACCACAATATCCTACCAATTTGCCGACAACACATCACATCAGGTTTCGGACCCATCCTAAAGCGGATTGGTGCCGAAGCAAAGTTTCACCCGCGGGTGGTTTGCCTTCGGGCACCCCCCGCTTTATTTCTTTTGTAGTATTTAGCTAGTTTCATGTTTATGCTTTTGTCAAGTTTTCATTTTATTTAGATTCATTTTAACCATCGTTAGATTCATCTTTTATTTTTCATACACAGGTGCTACCGATTCTTTGTTTGTTTCTTTGAACGCAGATTTGCAGCATTGGAAGAGCAACGAGGAATCGACCTTTACCAACGCAAGCGGCGACAACGTTTTGGTTCGCCCATCTTATATGTGGGCACGCGGAAGAAGGAATTCTGAAACAAGTTGTAAAAGAGCAACATTTAACGCTCCTATCCCCTAAAAAGGAAGGAGACGCATTGTAACACGAATTTGCAAAGCATATCAATAAAAGGGCCGATTTTTATATTGCTTTAATATCTTGTGTTCATGTTCTTCCTTTTTACGCATTTTTCAATAACATAGGATTTAAGCGTTATTTTAGTTTCATTTACATTGCATTTTTAGTTTATCCTTTTTGTTTCCGAAATCTCGTGCTTTCAGGATGAGAAAAACAAATCCATCTAAAGCATAGTAGTTCATGATAGTGCTCGTGAACATGAAGACTATAATTAATTGTGTTTTTTTAGTTTTATATTTACTTTTGTTTCTTGTGAATGGTATTTTGTGTAATATTAAGCATGTATAATCTAAGTAGGATTTAAAATATCTAAATTTAATTTTGTTTGCTAACCATTACAACATCTTATTTTGGTATGATTATACTTAAGAATAAAGACTAAATTTTTTAACTTATTGATTGTTTTTTATATCATTATAAATATCATCGAAATTAATCGATAACAATATCTAAACTCCTATTTATTATGATTGTCTTAGGTAAATATGTAACAATTACTATATATATTTTTTATTTTTTAATTCATAACAATCTTCAATCAAATTTTAAAATTATATACATAAAAAATCGAAAATTTAACTTCGTTTAAAGTTTTAAAAAATTATATTTTATTTTTAAAAAAATGAAATTTAATCTTTTTAAAAGAAATGTGACAGCCGTCTAGAAATAAAATTCGATGCTTTGAATATCAATTTGCTATAAAAATTCAACCCATAATGAACAAATAAGATGGAAGTTCCTGATATATTATACCTAACGCATCAACCTGATTATAAACTATAATATCGTTTTCAACGTTTTAAAAATACATATAACTATAGAGATGTCCAGTGCATGGCCTTTTCTTTACCAAGTGAAGAAAAGTTTGGCTATGTACTAGTTTGACAAGTAGCTTGTTGATATGGAAGCAGTTCAACTATCTAGTCATTTGGGGATGGTAGGTATTTGAGTTACATGACAAATTTATCTATCGAATAGCCCATATATAAATATTTATCTCTATGAAAACTTAGAAGAATTTGTTTTTTTTTTTTAAAGAAATTTGATAATATCGTTTGATATTATTTTTATAAACCTTAAGTTTGTTAGATAAAATGAAGTCAATTTATTCGGATCCTTTAGGGCATCTACCATCCAACCTATCCCCTTCTTAAGCTCGTCGGATAAAATGAAGTCAATTTATTCAGATCCTCTAGGGCATCTACCATCCAACCTATCCCCTTTTTTAAGTATGTTGTGGTTTAAACCTTTGACCTATCCCCTCAATAAAACTAAAGAACTTGATTACTTATTATTGTGGAAGGATTTTTCCACAATAATAAACTTTGAGGTTTTTGTTATACATTTAATGATATGTGGTTAATATTTAAATTAAATTTAGTCCTAAAGAGCTAGGTAGATTAGTAATTGTTTATTTGGCCATACACTTATCAAGAAGAAACCTAGGTTCAAACCTTGAAAGCATGCCTATTGCAAAGATAGTAGTCTAATCCGAGTGCAAGCCAAACCCACAACTATAGTACG
Organism: Wollemia nobilis; assembly: GCA_028583015.1. Classification (NCBI taxonomy): domain Eukaryota; kingdom Viridiplantae; phylum Streptophyta; class Pinopsida; order Araucariales; family Araucariaceae; genus Wollemia; species Wollemia nobilis. Next base: position 945,034 of record JAQPPZ010000331.1, on the reverse strand, counting down.
AGTCCCAAGCAATGGTCTCCCTCTCCCTTATGCTGGATCATCAACAACGATATGATATAGGCTTGTTGGAGTAGCCTTTGTAGTTTGAACCTTACGGACGATAGTTTGAACCTTACCAACGACAATACAAATACAAAGCGAAGAACCCCAAGCAACGATACAAATACAAAGCGAAGAACCCCAAGCAACCGTGTTCCTCTTCCCCCTCACCCGGGTCATCAACAACGAGGTGGTATAAGCTTGTTGGGAGCAACCTCTATGGTTTGAACCCTACTCACAACGATCATGTCCCCTGATCATATCCCCTCCTCCCCCTCATTCCAAGTCATTAACAACTAGATGGATGCAACCAACCTAAAAATAGTGTGGATGTTGTTATCAACTCCCCTATCCTCCCCTCATGACGGGTCATCAACAATTACATGAATGCAACCAAAGATGTAAATGTAATCAACTCTTCTATATATAAAAAAAAAATTAAATTAAAATTATTGAAGAAGGTGTACGTGCATTACTTTTTAAAAATAAATATAGGGTGTGCCGTGGTAAGAAACAACACATTTGATGGTCGATTTGAATCATCCGTCCTTCCTCGATGGCAGAACACATTTCTGTGGATGCCTACGGAAATGACTCCCGCACAATGACATGGAGAGATAATTTGGAGTTATGTTCGTCAGAGAGGAATCTACATATAGTAGCCGATTTCATTGTCCACCATGTGGCCCAAACGTACGATAATGTGCAGTGATATTTTTTATTCGTTGAAAACGACAGATTGAAGCTGTATCCCCACATCCATTGCGGGGAAGGACAGCAACCCCTGTGCATCCACATTCTTCGTCAATTTCGCACGGTGGAGATCCACTACAACCTCGTGGGAGTGAACGTCCACTGTCCACTGTCCCGTACCTGTACACCTCTCTCGCCACTTTAGCCTCAAGGTTTGAAAGATACGAACAAAATAAATACCCACATCACTTCAAGAACCTGGAGATAGATGTGTCTGCATCGCGTGACGTGTTCCGTGCAAAGGCACTCGTGAACCCTAAGCAAACCATCTGCAACCACATGTGATGCGATTACAGCAATAAAGACTTTATATTTCTAATGATAACGACGTGTCCAACAACGATTTTTTTGTATGGTCCCGCCCGTGCTTTCTTGGATGGGGCCGGCCGTCGTCCCATCAACTTTTGCCGTGTAAATGGACGCCAGCTTTCCATTATAGAACGTCTCTTTCGCTCGAACAAGAACAAGAACGCCTGCGGATTCCACTTTGCTTCGGGTCATGTCATCCACTGGGTTTTATCTCCCATTTTGTCTAATCCGTAGTCCCGCTGCTTCACAGAATTCTTTTCTTTCCTTTAAAATTTCAAAGAGATTCATCCAAAAAATAATTCGTAGAGTCGTTTGCGCACGATCCGGAGATGCGCGGACCCACATGCAGCAAAGTTGCCATTGCATTGAGGGAACTTGGTTCATCTTGTGCCCCCAGCACAAAAATTAGTCGGTGGAGAAGGACGTGACGAAGCTTCGTGCAAGGGTCCATGTGTTCCACCTTTACCAGTAGTAAAGGTTTTGAGTTTTGTTTATTTAGTTAGTGTAAAAACTTTAAGAGGTTAAGTAGTCTTTTCTCAGCCATAATTTTTTGTTTGAAATTATGTTTATTAATAGAGAATTTAACAAGAATTACCATGACCCATCTCCTAAAACTATATTTATAGGTAATTTAACACACACCCACCCCTCACATACTAACCTACAAAAATATGAACTTTAAATAATTATGCTGTGGCCTTAGAACTTTTTTATTTTTATTTTTAGAAATCCATTAAAAACTTTTTTATTTTTATTTTTAAAAATCCATTAATTTTTTTTTAACGAATCTAAGCGACAGAGAGCTGAATCTGAGTGGATCGTGGCAGCAAGGCCACTCTGCCACTTACAGTGGGTTGTGCGTTTTTACTGCTGAAACTTCTTATCTCGTCGTTGGTGCTCTAGGGGGGGTGTTGCGTATTTAATGAAGTCAATGATGTGGTCCACCGCTGCCACCTTCGTCTGGTGATTGAGTGGACTCCATCGCAGGAGCCTGCAAACTCGGGAGTGATAGGCGGGGAAAGAAGCTGCATCAAAAGACGAGCAATTGCAAAGCGAGAAGAAGAAGAAGAAGAGGTATTAATGTGGATCCATGTTTCCTTTTCTCAAACACCTGAGACAAACGGAGGAGCGACCATACCGTGTGAACGTGCAATTGCGTGCAGCGGTGCTTAATCACGGTAATCCCTAATGTTGAGTCTTAGTATCTGTAAAGGTAGTTGGCTGTCTCACCTGCTTTTTTACCGTGTACTTCTTACACTGTCTATTTATTTCCAGGTTACATTAATGCCTGAGAGACGGGCCAGCGGTAATTTGGATTCTCTATACATAGAGAATCCAAATAAAGCATTTGTTTACGGATACAGGATAACGACCGTGGTTACGTTGGAATGAATTACCGTCGTAATTTATTAGTAAACTAATTACGTAATTCCTTCTAGCAATGTGTGTATAAAACATTCGCAAATTTCTTTTGTTCAACAGAATAAATCACTTGCTAAAAGCAAATTTCTTTTGTTCAACAGAATAAATCACTTACTAAAAGTTAAAAGTTTAACACCAGCAGCACCCTATCCGTCTAGTCACCCTGCCAGCAAATTTATTTTTTCCTTTATTTTTAAGAAATGAAAGTAAAAGTAAAGTTAAAGAGGTCATGGTTCAAAAACTTTGTTTTATAACAACAAAACTAATGAAAATTATCTTATCAAAATTATCTTATTTAATCTTGGTCTTATGAACGACCTTGTGAACATTAAAATTTGGTTTACCTTTTTAAATACAATAAAGAAAATAGTGATTGATATATATGAATAATGTAGTTTATATCAAAGTACATCCAATAGGTTATATGACCTTATATGTAGGTAATCCTTTCAAAAATTTATTTTTCAAATCATTTAAGAAAATAAAATAAAAGTAAAGTAGTTTAGAAGATAATTTATTTTCTTTTTATTTTTAATAAATTAAATTGAAAGTAACATGGAAATAATGTGTATAATCTTATCTTCTTCAACATTTTAACATTCTAGTTTTAAAATCTTAACCTTTGCATTACAAACAATCTTATAAGCTTCATTAAAAAGTCCTTTTGGCATCTCATAGGTTTATGATATCTTTTTTGTGATGACAATGAAAACAAAGGTATTTTTTACTATTGTTAATTTATTTGTATCTATTTTTAAATTTAGATTTCTTAGTCAAGGAGGCCACTTGCATTATCAGTGATGTGACCCAGGTTCAATCGCCATAGTGGATGTGTATAAGAAGTATTACTCAAAAAAATAATAATAAATAAATAATATTTTGTTGATTCAAATAGTTATAATATATTAAAATTAAATTATCAAAGATAACAAATGAAATATTTGTCAAAATTATAAGTGCATTGAATTCAAGAAAAGTTATTATGAAAAATGGTGGCACTAGGAGAAAAATATTTTGGTCAACTTGGATCATGCACAAAGTTGTCAAAATTATAAGTGCACTGAATTCAAGTAAAGTTATTGTGAAAAAATGGTGGCACTAGGAGAAAAATCTTTTGGTCAACTTGGATCATGCACAAAGGACATTAGTTCAAGATCTGATGCAGGAGCATCCAGTGGCAGCAGCACAATCTTGCTTCAACAAAAAAATTTCTAAGAGTTTTGCAAAGACCAACAACATGGCAGAAGTTGCAGTAGGCAAAGGGTTGCGATATCGCGACATGTCGTGATATTGCGATGTTGTGATATCGCGAGCAAAAGAGGGGCAAGCGATGCAAAATGCGAAAGGGTCACGAAATCGCGATCGCTTGCCCTGCTTTTGGTCGCGATATCGCGATGTCGTGATCCGCCTATGGCATCGCTTGCCATGCTTTTCATCTCGATATCACGACCAAAAGCATGGCAAGCGATGCCATAGGCGGATCGCGACCAAAAGCATGGCAAGCGATGCCATAGGCGGATCGCGACCAAAAGCAGGGCAAGCAATATCGTGACCAAAAGCAGGGCAAGCGATGCCATAGGCGATATCGCGACCAAAAGCAGGGCAAGCAATGCAATAGGTGGAAGGGTATCGCGACAAAAAGCAGGGCAAGCGATGCCATAGGCGGATCGCGACGTTGCGATATCACGACCAAAAGCAGGGCAAGCGATGCAATAGGCGAAAGGGTCACGAAATTGTGATGTCGCGATATTGCGACCAAAAGCGGGGCAGGCGATGCAACAGGCAGAGGGTCACGAAATCGCGACGTTGCGATATCGCGACCAAAAGCGGGGCAGGCGATGCAACAGGCGGAGGGTCACGAAATCGCGATGTCGTGATATCGCGACCAAAATGCAAGGTCGACGACGCAGCAGACGGAGGGTCGCGAAATCGTGACATGTCACGATTTTGTGACCAAATTGTAGGGCCGACGACGCAGCAGACGGAGGGTCGTGATATCACGACATGTCGCGATATTGTGACCTGTCATATTTTCACGCCAGAAGAAAAAGACAGACGTTTCGAATACCAAGACAACGAAGCGGTGCGAGAAGACAAAACGAAAGGTTTTGGAAGAGGAAACGAAGGACCACCAGCTGGAAATGAAGCGTCATCTGAGAACCTTTAAAAAGGAGAACAAAGGCATGCATAAGAGCTAGAAAATTTCGAGAACGATAACCTATTTCTATATTTTAAGAGTTTCAAAATTGTGTAAAAGCGCAACTCCCTATGACTTCTGTAATATTCTGTGTAACTGTAAATCTCTGTTGTATTTTGAATAAAATAAAGTTGTTTTTCTTCTTTGTGAGTCTGGTTCTCGTTCAAGATCCTAATTCTATGTAATTATAATATGTAATGACAAAGAAAGAACCAAGGAAATTGCAAGTGTTCAAAGGTAAAGGGGCTCATATATGTTCATGAGCAAAATGGAGTTTTTGAGACAAAATGTTCTAAGTTCTTTAAATTCCTCGAGCAATATCATAAGGAGAGAATTTTTCAAATTAAAGATCTTAAAGGAGAATTTCACTTTGAAGACTCTTAAATTTGAAACCTATTCTTGAAATAATTTTTAGCCATATTTAGTAATAATATTGATCCTCAACATGATGTAACTCCTACATAATTAGATGGTTACATACCTAGAATGTTAGATGGTAGTACTAGACAATTCCTAGAAACTAGTTTGAACTTAAAGATCTTGTAAAGGAATTGTTTGATATGGCATATAAAAAATCACAAGCCTTAATGGAATCTTAATAGAGCTTTTTTAACTCCATGTGATATCATTTAAGGCATGACCTATTTATGCTTCACAAAGAAAAACACTAAAGGTTCTTGGTGTAGGTCATTTATCAAGGTCTCATGAAACTCATCCTTGAGAGAGTGAAATGGGATGGTATTGAAGGGTGGTGCCCCATCATGCTCTTGAATTTTACTTATAAGATGTCAGCTAAAGCAATTTCCAATAGGATTAGCTCAATAACACAAGTAGTACTTGTCTTCAAAAAACAAGATTTTTTTAAAAGTTGCTTTATTATGAAAAATTTGGTCTTAATTTATCAAGCCTTAGAATGGATAGGTCATGCAACTTAGGATGTGGTCTTTGTTGAGTTGGATTCTAACAAAGCATGTGATTACATAAGATGGTCATTCATATTAAAATGCTAGATTGGCTTGGGTTCAAAACCCATTATATAATATGTTTAGCTATGCTCTCTACTAATGTCTTTGCCATAATTGTTGTCAATAAAGTACCTTCATGATATTTTTTATTATAATTTTCTATTGCCAAGGATATCATTAATGCCATAGGATATCTCTTTAAATTATTTGGAAGAATGATTCTTTACATGTCATTTCCATGTCTACAGGGCACCATGTTCTCATATCCCATCTTGTCAATGGTTAAATGCTTTATAATGTAATTGATAAATCATTTTTTTGCTTCAAACATCCTAAATATTTTTTAAAAAGCTTTGGGTTCCAATATTCTAGAACATAAAAAATAATTATTGCAAGTGTTAGATTGTGGACACCCATAATGAATTCAAGTATCATGGAAATGAATTCACCATGGTGATGTTGTGTGATACTTAGGAATCCATTTTGGATTCAATTCCATACTTCACATAATATGGTAGTGGTTTTTAAGCAAGTTCTAAATAAATTGGAAAATTTAACTCATAATTGTTTTATGGATAGGTCATGTGGAGAAAATATATATGGATACTTGTGTCATATATGGTTCTTGTTGGATCCTCTCTAAGTCACATCACATAAATTATATTAAAATTATTTGAGAGTTTTATGGATAAAATGAGATAGATAAGGTTTATCCATTGGAATAAATGGACCTTACCAAAAAATAAAGGAAGACTAGGCATCATGGACCCCTACAACATAACATTGCCTTGATCACAAACTCCATTTTTTTATCCCATCCTAGTCAGCTAATAGAGCGTAATATGGACTTGCCTATTCATAAGGTTTCGTAGGCAATGTCGAGTGTTTAGGAACCACTAGGTGTTATGGAGATATTGTTGGACGATCTGCATTAACGAGTTGTCGACTTTCGAGGACCGTTTTGGCAGTATTTTCAAAGACTTACTATTTTTAGTAAGTCAGTTAGGGTTGGATTCTCGGGAAACAAAAAGTACGACTAGCATCTTCGGCTTAATGGGTATCCGTTTTCGTAAGTTGTTTGGTGGTTGGATGTTGGGAGAACAATAATTTTAATTCCCAAAGATTTATAATGTTATATTTAAATATAAAAGTTAAATATATTAATGTTGGGCATTAATTTAATCTTAGAAGGGTTCATGTAACCACTTGAATTAAAGGGGATTTTATAAATTTCATATTTCTAATGTCATAAAAGTGGTATGGTCTCCTTGGAAAGTAATAAGTGATATTGTGGATTTAAGTCATTATATGTGTTCATTAGTAAATGAATTATTGACATAAAGCAAGTAAAAAAGAAAGAAGTTTAATCCCACATTCTACCCACATTGGGTCGACCAACTCGAGAAAAGAATAAATAGAGGTTGTGAGAGCATTTGAAGACATCTTTTGGTTATTACATTTCATGTTTGGAGAAAGGAGCTTGCTTGTAGCAGAGTTTGCAGGAAGATATCCGACTTGTTTGTGATGAAAAACCACGAGCAAGGGCAGATTTGGCTTGTTTGGAGACGAAACCCTTCAGCAGGAACATCACTTTTGGGATTGCAAGATATCCTTGGAGTTATTGTGGCATTTCCATGACGGAGAATGATTTGAGCTTCAAAGTGGCAGTTTGTTGATGATTTTTGGGGTGCACTTGGTGCCATTTTTAGAGTTACTTCAGATTGCAGATGTTTCCAGTGAGGCCTAACCATTAGAGGCTATTTTGAATTAGATTGCTTGGGTTTTGAAGAAGCTTGTATTGCTAATTATTCATAGTTTTTGATCAGCTTATCAGCCGTACACTTCAGCAGTTTGGAAGGGATCTATGTCATTTGTGATTGTTGCTGGTGTTAACTTCCAGAATTATATCAGGCCTTTAGATCTCTGGGTACACTTATCCTTGTACAATTTCCTTCATTGGGTTTGCTCAATATCATTAGAAGAAGTTTGTACTTAAATTTTGTAGTCATTGGAGGAGTTTTTAAGATACAAGCATTTCTAGTTTGCTGCTATTTTTATTTCCAGAATTTGTATTATTGCAAAAATATAAAAAAAATCATATTTGCATAAATCACGTGATATCAAAGCAATCAACAAACAAGACATTCAAATTTTCAGTTTGGAACCCAAGATCAGAACCTGGCTCTTTGGGTGGCAAATTTATTTGCTTTTGAAAGGGGTAGGACATTACAATGAGATAGATAAGGTTTATCCATTGGAATCAATGGACCTTACCAAAAAATAAAGGAAGACTAGGCATCATGGACCCCTACAACATAACATTGCCTTGATCACAAACTCCATTTTTTTATATCTTAAAGAACATGATCCCAAAAAAAAACTATTTGGGTTTAGATTTCAAATGAATTATATTGAGGGATCATGGATTGATAATTATATCCATGAAAAAATCCTTAATGTTTCCTTTTTTAATCTCAAATATTATCTTCCTATATTGACCATATGGAAGGTATAGAAGACTAGAGTTGAAAACATATCCTATGTGGATCAATGTTATATCTATAGACACCCTAATTTGGAATTCTTGGACAACCTTTGAGCTTGTAAATTCCTTCAATTAGCCCCTCCAACGAGTTTTATAGCCATCCAATTTTCCTTAGCCTTCCTTATACCTAATTTTAGAGAATTTATTGCTCTAAAGGTGATAGCATTGGGACATGAGCAATAACACCATTGGTGCTAATATGCCCTTGGTGATGCTTTAATAAAAAAAATTCAAATATATCTTTTTCCTATCCATTTTTACCTCTAACAATCATCGAATGGTATCACTACCTATATAACACTGTCAATGCTCCTACTTTTAGTGCTTCTAACTAGAATGAGTGGAATATCAGAAGTGTATCTGTTTAGCATATTAAGCCACCTTCCACTCTTAGGAATGATTGTGCATGTTGATATGTAGGACATGCCCATACCTTCTTGATCCTTCCATATTTTTCCGATCATTCCTTATTTTTCCTCCAAGAATGTCATTAATGCTTTTAAACTCAGGCCTTGAGGAGGGTATTTAAATTTAAAAAAAAAATTATCTAAATTTTCTATAGAAATTTAACCATATTTGTATTCTCTTGCGATGATTATGCCAAAATTTTAGCTTAATGTTGGTTCTCATCCTCTTTGAAATAGTAAAGTATTCATCCCCATAAGCACTTGATCAAGCATCCTATTTAGCAAGTTAACAATTAAATACTTAGCAAGCATCATCTCCAAGAATTTGGTGAGCTTTCAACAAGTAATGAAGGGTAACAACCTGCTACCTTGGATTGTATTTTTTCCCTTTCCTCCTTACTTATTTGGATCATCCATCATCTTATAGCTTTTGGGTTTTAACTAACTCTTTATTTTATTGTTATCTTATTGATATTGTGATTTGATCATATTATCTAACTATTAATCCTATTCATATTAGCTTATCTTGCTTATGTAGCTTAGTTAATCTTAATTTTCATGCTTTTATCTAACCAGGATCACTCTTTAGTAATTTAATATTATAATTAGACACTTAAACTTATATTATTCTATTACATAATAGTGTTCCTATCCTCCTAGGAAAATACCCTTTGTTTTTGTCATAATCAATCTTAGGTTATATTTCATTTTATCCATTTTTCTTATTTACAAATTCAGAAGTGATGCTCAATTATAGGTTGACAATGCTCCTACTAGTGGCACTTCTACCATCATAGCATTTGTTATTGCATTTTATCACTTTTATATTTCTAAAAATAAGGTTTGATCATCATGTCAAGGAAGCCCACTAGACTAGATAGATCCCCTTGTGTTGATCCTTGTCTATTTATTTTTGTTTTTTAGGTATTATCAAAAGCATTGGAAACTAACAAAAGCATAGGTAATGCTTCTGTCATTGTGTAGAACTAGGTTTTTCTATTCCTTGATTCCATTACTTTACACTTAAGGACTTAATTTTTTATTGTTGCCTATGTAAGTTAGGTTCTAGTTTTAGTTTTGTTATTAATTTAAGAAAGAATAAATAAGGAACCATATCTTAGTTATAATCACGTAGGGGATAAAAATAAATTCCAATGTTAGGCATCAAATCAGAATTACATGTAAATTACATCCTAAAATAAATTGTATGTTCCATTCCTTCTTTCACCATTTCTTAAAACAGAAAATAATTTGTTTATCTTTTCATTGAAATTAAAAAATCATCATAGTCTTAGGTCTATGTGTTCTTACATTTATTGTCTATGTATTTAGGCCAAGTTAATGTTAAGGTTAAGCAAAAGGATCTTAGGAGGAAACTTAATTTCCCTTTTAAATAAAGGTATTTGTGAAATAACCCATCAAGCATAGTCTTAGTCTCTTATAATATCCCCTAATAATTGAGGTGAGAAGCCCCCCTCAAGGGAGAAGTGTGTTGGATCCCCTTAGTCGACCCTTCACATTCTCCTTCCCTTCCCATAATATCATGGTCTTATATTTTTTGGTTCATCAATATGAAGGAATATACATGGTTGCTTCAATGGCTAGTAGCACCTCTCAACCATAATATAAAAAATACCTTAGAAGGTTCAACCAAAAAAGAGATCAAAAAAATACTAAAATCCAATTAGTAACACATTTCATCAAAATATCAAATATAAAATAAAGTAGATATTCCAAAGAACTTGAAATATATGTTTAGATAAAATACTCTCCTTACCCATTTGTCCAAATACTAAGAAGAAGACGTACTACAATAACTACATGGGAAGAAATTTAGCCAAATAAAACCTAATGCCTTTGAAGGCATGCTTAACACTAGTCCCTTGCTTAGGGAATTGCCTAAAGAAGATCAAGATATAAAAATTTCTAAAGTTGCAAGGTCAAAATGATCATATCGAAAAAAAAGGTAGCTACAAAATACTATTTGTGAAAAAAATATGATATCTCATATAATCACGACTTTATACAAGATAAATCTAAATACTTTAACCATGATAGTAACATAATAGAAACATAAGAAATAATGCAATAACTGAGTCGATACTATCCTAGTCAAAGAAAAGATTAATAAATAGGAATAAAGAGCTTACTACACTATGATCATCCACAAAACATATACAAGACTAAATCCTAATGCAAAAAAGTAATTACTTGATAACTTAGGGTATCAAGAACCATATAATCCACAAGTATAGATATAATAAGCATGAAATACACTTAATCCTATTCTTATCTTGCTTACAATATCACCACTATAGTAAGGAAGGACCACACCTAAGATTATTGTAGGGGATTCAAATTACCTTGAAAACTAGTTCTAAAGTAGCAACTTCAATATTTAACTATAAATACTGGTGGAGTGTCCTGTCCTTCTTTATGGAAGGTAGCAAACAAGTGGTCAATGAATTTAGTTATGTCTATAAGAACAAGAGATATAAAGGGAGCTAAAATAAGGTTGCATAGTATGGAAACAATAGAGGCAATAAATATCATAAATTGTTGAAAGTAGATAAGTAATATCATAAGCACTTGAATGATAGATAATCTGGTGAATTAAAAAAAATGGAAAAAATAACTTTTTCTTTTGAGGAAAATGACTAAATTACACTCTTTTTGAGCTATAAAGTCCTAATTTTTTGTTAATTATACATCGTCTTAATTCTAAGTATATAAATAAGCTAGGATTATGATGATACATCAAAAATACTACAAGATAATTAATGATCATGATCAACACTTGAAGTGGATATCATGGTTCCATTGATTGTTGGGACATATATTTTAAACGGTGTGTAAATATGTTCCTTATTCATGCCTCTATCCTTATTTTAGAGTATTAGGAACATTGCCAGGTATAAATGACAAGGAAATATGGCAAAAAGGTAATAAATTGTGTGAGAGAAAGGAATTAAAACCATTGACCTAGAAAGCTTGTTATTGTCTTAACAAGGACTAAAAAAATTAGTTCAACCTTTTCCTATATTATGAGGATGAGACTCTTCACCACCTATAAGTTAGTCATTAGTGTTATTTTTACAAATACATATTACCCTCTCCCTAAGGACTATGGACAACACCACAAGGGATAACCAATTGTGAGTTCTTAGGGAAAAATAAAAAAGATTGATAAATGATAGTAAAAGTAATATAATCATTGCCTCTATGAAATCCATACAACTGCAACAAAAATTATGCAAAAAAACATATTTACGATTAAATATTTAAAAATATAAATAGAGGATAAAATTTTCATTTTTATGTGCACTCTAATCCTTCACATGATCACCATGCCTATGTGTGAGATCATATTGATACACAAATATAGTTGATGGAATGTAGATGAGGAGGTAGAGCTAGAGAGGTAGATCCCCAAACCTACTTATGTATTTTTGAGCTAAAATGAATAAAATTAAAAAAATAAGATTAATGAATAAACACTTAGGCTACATATAAAGTATCTAAGATAGCACAATGAGCACCATCAATATTGCCACATCACATAGGTGGTGGGATCCAAGTAGAGTAGTTGAAAATAAACTAGAAGTTCTCCAAAAAGGCCTATATAAGTTTGACTAAGATTGTTGTTTTTTAAAGGTGGTGATCATAGTCAAAACTGAAGATTGTGGCCAAATGCAAGAAAATATATGATTTGATAAAATTTGGCAATCATATATGAAACTAGTGATAATGATCATGTGAAAAAATGGGAGATCATGGTATTATCTAAATAGGAGTGATATTGGTCGTAATCAGCAATCTTGATCCAAAACCAATTATCATAATCATTATAAAAATTACACTTTTTCATACTAAGCTTACTATAGAAATGGATGACAAGGTAACATTAGACATGGAAGAGATCAGGGTCAAGGACATGGTCAATATTGACATGGTTTCAAGGCTAACATAAGTAGAGCAGATAAGTTAGGAAGCAATAACTTGGTAGAAGATGACCACCTATGGAGACACATGAATCCTTATTATATATATAAATGGATACAAAAGGGTATGACAACACACGTACAAGTCCTACTTAGGCAAGTTAGCATTGATCATATGGTAGAGATATCATATATCAAGATGCACAAGTTATGTTACAAGTTTATGTTATTTTTGGATATAATAATCAATACCATTTTGCGATAGCCAACACTATATGAGAAGGTGGATATGATGGTGACTATGGAGGATGTCTACTTAATTATAGGGTTATCAATAATTTCACCATAAATCATCATGGTAGAGGTGTAGACACCTAAAAATATCACATTATCCCTTGTGCAACACTAATGATTAGTTGAAACGGAGCTCTGGCGATTTGGCGGGAAAATTTCTGAGCAGGCGACAGGCGATGTTCTAGGGTTTCTGGAGTGAAGGAAAATCCAGGGCCTTTGGTGAATTGACGTAGTGGTACTCTGAAGGATTGTCTGCTATACCAGGAGGGCCCAATGGGGTCTCCTCCAGACCCTCTCTCTGGGAGAAAGAGCTCATATGCTGAGATGTTAAAAGAAAATGCTTCATCTTCCAATGTCGAAGCCCAGAGGAATGCGTTTCAATCGCTCTTCAAGAATGCTGGCAAGAACTCAACTGCACACCGAGTTAATGGATGCCTCCCACAATCCGCCTCCAGACCTAAGATTGTCATCGAACCAAAGATGGTCGAGGACACAGTCATCTATCGAGCTAACCATGATCTGATTTGTAAATTCATGGGTATCCGACCTACCCTAAATTTTTTGCACACCTAGGTCAGACAGAACTGGGAGCCTCACGGTGAGTACTCCTTATGGTTTATAAGCAATGGGTATTTCATCATTAGCTTCTCTTCTTTAGCCGACAGAAACAGAGCATTTGAATCAGAAAAAAGGAACCACGGTCCGGCAGGGTTATTTGTTCAACCCTGGAGAGTGGGTTTCGATCCTCGTATCGAACCCACGGCTGTCCCGGTCTGGATCCGGTTATACGCTCTCCCGATGGAGTTTTGGGGTGAGCCAGTTTTGGAGATGATTGGTAATTCCCTTGGCAGACATTTGGGCGTCTCTAAAGATACCATAGAGGGTAACGCAACTGTTTTTGCAAGAATCTATGTAGAAATGGATATTAGCCAGCCTCTACCGACAGAGGTGGAACTTGATTTGGCAGGGCTATCATGGATACAACAGTTGGATTATGAGGCCCTACCCTTTAGATGCAGAGTTTGCCATAAGCATGGCCATTTGGCAAGGTTTTGTCCAAGCTTTGTGAACACAAAAGAGGAGGCCCCGCTGGGCACGCCAAATCGCCCCAGGGAAGGTAAGTCTACTCTTGTCAAAGATCCATCTAATATTCCGCAAGGTAATGATGTTCAGAAGGATGGCTTTGAACAGCCTAAATGGAGGAGAAAGCAAAAGAAAACTGGCAAGGAGCAAGCACAACTCAAGCCAGCAAATCGGTATGAAATTTTTAAGTCACTAGTAGATCTAGAGGACCAAGTCATGGAAGGAGTGGATGGGAATACTGAGGATAATAATACCCACACTCACTCTTCTCCTTCATCTCCTCCTGTCTTAGAACAGGTGATTGAGTCCACTGAGATATTGCAGCCAGAGATTCCAGGGGCATTGATAATACATTCCCAAGTACAGCCAAAAATTAAGGATGTCAGTATGGGAAGTGCAGAAAAGAACAGAGAAAGGCCAGCCCTGGGGATTACTCAGGTGGAAAAGCGATCCAAGAATAATAACTCTCAAGGAGCGGGCAGGAAGTCTAATAAGGATTTAATAGCAACGCAAGGAGACAAGCTGATCACTGGAGGATCGATGAGGACAATTGATTCTTACTGCTCTCAAGGTTTTCAATGATTATTCAATCTTGGAATGTTAGGGGTTTAAACAGTAGAACCCATCAATCTGCTGTTCAAAGACTCTTAGGAAAATGCAAAACAAACTTTTTGCTCATCCAGGAGACAAAAATGTCTTTAGATCTTATGTGTAAAACAGTTAGTAGAATATGGAGGGGCGCTGGTTATATGGATGTGGCTGCTCAAGGTGCCTCAGGGGGGATTGTCACTTTTTGGAACCCTCTGGAATGGACTGCAATAGAACATATAGCCTGGAGGGGTGTTCTCACATCTCATTTTAGGAATAATGTCACAACTGAACATGTTTTAATTACAAATTTTTATGGGGCTCAAAGCATTGATGGCCAGAGGCTCCAATGGAAAGTTGTTCACAACATGAGGTCCTCAAGACAAGATTTAGACTGGATTATTGCTGGAGATTTTAATGCTAAATTATCTGCTCGTGATCAGGAAGGTGGAACCCCAGTTTTGGATCTAGGGGACCGGCTTCTGATTGCCCAGGTCCAGGCTTTTCACCTAGTGGATATCAAAGGCCCTGGAACATACTTTACTTGGACTAACAAGAGGAGGGAGCCACACAGCAGGAAGGTAAAGTTAGACCATTTTCTGGTCTCAGAGGAGGCATTTGTTAATTGGAATATTAAATTCCAGATTTTGGAAGGCCTAGTTTTCGATCACTTTCCCATTCTGATGGAGGGAGGGACTATGATAGGGCAGCACCACAAACCGTTTAAATTTGAGAATTTTTGGTTACAAAAGGAGGATCTTCGAGAGAAAATTCTACAGTGGTGGGAAGAAGGCCGTCTACCTTTTGGGACAACAATGTTTAAATTCCACAAACAGCTCCATTTTGTCAAAGGTAAATTGAAACAGTGGAGGCAAGCTAATAAATCTGATTTCCAGCTACAAAGAGCTCCCTTGGTGACTAGATGGGAGGAGGTGCAAAAACACTTCAGGGAAGGAACAATTACTGAACAGCTTAAAATCGAGGATGATGCCTTGCGCAAAGCGGTTGAGGACATTGATAACCAAGAGGAAACTTACTGGAAACAAAGAGCTAGAAACACTTGGTTATTAGAAGGAGATAGAAATACAAAATTTTTCCATCGATCAACCTGTGCTAGAAGACAGATGAATAACATGGAAGTCCTTCAAGATGAGAATGGACACTCCTTTGATACTCTTCCTGGTATGCATTCCCACTCAGTGGATTATTTCTCTAAACTTTTTAAGGAAAGTAGGGAGCAAGATGTGGAGGCTCAAAATGAAGTTATTGATGTTATTCCCTCTATTATCTCTCAAGAAGAAAATCAGGCCCTTCTTAGACCTATTGATAGAGATGAACTGAAGAATGTGGTCTTTGGAATGAGCACAGGCAAATCTCCAGGTCCAGATGGTTTTCCTATTGAGTTTTTTCAGGCCTTTTGGGATACCTTGGAGGAGTCCAAAACTAATAAAAGAATGCTTAAGGCAATAAATCATACCTTCATCACTTTAATTCCAAAGGGAGAGGAAGGGGTTCATATCTCTGATTTCAGACCTATTGCCTTATGCAACGTGATTTATAAAATAATCACAAAGATAATGGCTGAACGGCTTAAACCTCTCCTTCATAACATCATTTCCTCAGAGCAAGGGGGATTTGTAGAAGGCAGACAGATCTTGGATGGGGTGGTCCTCGCCCAGGAGGCAATCCATACAATGCAAAAATTTGGTAACAAGGGAATGTTCATTAAACTGGATATGTCCAAGGCTTATGATAGGGTGGAGTGGGGCTTCCTGTCAAAGATGTTGGCAGCCTTTGGTTTCTCCCAGGACTGGATAGATTGGGTTATGAGTTGTGTTTCTACGCCTTCTTATTCTGTTCTAATTAAGGGGCTTCCATCACCTCCTTTTGGAGCCACACGTGGTCTTCGTCAAGGGGACCCTTGCTCTCCCTAT
This sequence comes from Wollemia nobilis, assembly GCA_028583015.1. NCBI lineage: Eukaryota > Viridiplantae > Streptophyta > Pinopsida > Araucariales > Araucariaceae > Wollemia > Wollemia nobilis. The sequence goes on along the minus strand of JAQPPZ010000331.1, from coordinate 928,557 downwards.
CTCTTCCTTATCTTGGTTGAAGGATTAGGTAGACTCTTCTTGAGGAGAAGACATCAAGGCCTGATAACAGGTATCAAGGTAGGTGAGGAAATTTTGACTCATTTACAGTTTGTGGATGATACAGGCCTGGTTGGAGTGGCCAGTCTCAGGGAAGCTAGAGGAATCAGAGATTCTCTTAATGTCTACCTTAGGGCCTCCAATCAAGTTATCAATGACAAAAAATCCAAAGTGGTCTTCTTCAATCTTGACCTAAGGCTACAGGACAGAGTTATAGAGATCTTGGGATTCACTAGGACCTCTCTTCCTGTAGTTTACTTGGGGGTTCCTCTGCATTTCAAGAAATTAAAAAAATATATCTGGAAGGATCTCTTGGATGGCATCAAAGATAGAATGAACCATTGGTCTCATAAATGGTTAAGCTACGGGGGCCGATTAAATTTCTTACAGTCAGTTATTCAGGCCATGCCAATCTATAAATTCTCTATCCTGGCTGCCCCGCATTCTATCTGGAAAGAGCTGGACAAAATGGCTAGAAGATTCTTATGGGAAGGAGCAAAAGGTGAGAAGAAATGGGCCTTGGTTGGCTGGGATAAAGTTACCCAACCCAAGGATAAAGGAGGGCTGGGACTGAGAAGCTCCAAGCTTAACAACAAAGCTTTGGCTGGTAAATTGTATTGGAGGTGGGTTTCCCAGCCAACATCCTTATTCAGTAGAATCTTAACCAGTAAGTATTTGGGCCATGTTCACCCCAATGACGTGAGCCGTTTCCCTTTGGATGGCAATGGATCCTTAGTTTGGCAGGCTCTTAAGCTGGGATCTCAAGTTATTAAAGACCAATTGTTTTGGAAAGTGGGAAGAGGGGAGAAGGCACGTTTCTGACTGATTCATGGGACCAGTACCCACCCATCATTGCTGAGTATCCCGAATTGCAACCAATTAAATCAGCCATAGAAACCAAGGGTTGGGTCAATATTGAGAATTACTTCAACACTAGCCAATTGGGTGAGTATAAATTCAAGAAGTTTAAGCGGTTGGAGGAGTGGCCAATCACTATCCCTCCGGAGCTGGCATCCATTTTGACCAAAATCTTGACAGCAAGGTTTCTCACAGGGAGAGACGAGGAGGATGAGCTAGCTTGGGGCTATGGGAACCTTGGGGTATATACAGTGAAGGAGGGATACGATCAGATTCTCCCAGAGCCTCCCCCACATTTATTTCCGATTCAAGATTGGAGGAAGATTTGGCATTCCAAGGGCTGGCCGAAAGTGAACTTCTTCGCCTGGCAGTTTATGCACAATGGCATTCTCACCTTTGACAATCTCAGAATAGAGGAATCATCGGTCCATCTCAGTGTGTTTTATGCCATAAGAATGAGGAGACAGCCGATCATCTGATGTTTGAGTGCCCCTTCACATGTCAGATTTGGAAGCGTTGGTTCTCTCATTATAAACTCCAGACTAATGGTGATCTGACTCGAAACAATATTTGGGAAAGATGGAAGAGAGGCAGATTTAAATCCAAAGCTCTTCGAATTGGTTGGGAGCTTGGCTTACTCTTCATCTGGTGGCAGGTGTGGCTGGAGAGAAATGCTCGTATTTTTAGGGAAACCTTCTCCTCGCTAGATGGAATTTGGCAGGTTATCTGGAGCAAAGTCGCAGAAACGGTTGCCATATATGCTGAAGAGGAAAATCCGGTTGATCCTGGACCACTGGAAGAGGGAGCTATTGAGCAAGTGAGAAAGGACAAAGCTAGCTGGAAACCTCCCCCAGAAGGTTGGGTTAAAATCAATACAGATGGAGCTACAAAAGGCAATCCGGGCAGTGCTGGAATTGGTGTTGTGTGCCGGGATCATGCTGGGTCTATGCTTTACTAGGAATTGCAAGGTCTGGGAAGAGCCACAAACAATGAAGCAGAAGCCTTTGCTATCAAAACTGCTTCCATATGGGCTGTTAATCAGGGACACAGGAAGATAATCCTTGAGTCAGATTCACAAATTCTGGTTGGCACTCTAGACTGCATGAGGAACTTTGCTTCGAAAGCATGGAGGTTACGGATTCTAGTCTCTCAAATCAAGGACCTATGGAGGGAATTAGAAGATGTGATCCCCGTCTATGTGCGTAGAGATTTAAATACGATGGTTGATTTCCTTGCAAATATGGGTGCGAAGAAAGAGGTAGGGGTACAGCTGCACAGTGACATGCCTATGGAGGATGCAGTGATTAGGCAGGGGCTTGCGCAATTCTTGAGTCAATGAGCAAAATTTTTGCTAAGGGTGGTTTTTGTCGCGATTCGCGACCTGTTGCGCCGTCGCGGCCCTTGGTGGGAAACTGTCACGATATCACGACAGGTTGCGCCGTCGTGGCCTTTGGAGGGAACCTGTCATGATATCGTGACATGTCACGTTGTCACGGCCCTTGGCGAGATGCTGTCATGATTTCACGACCCGTTGCACTGTCGCAGCCGTTGGTGGGAAGCTATCGTGATTTTGTGACCTGTTGCGCCATCGCGGCCTTTGGCAGGAAGCTGCATCGATTTCACGACATTTTTGGAGTAGGGGTACCAAGGAGGAAAATCGTCGCGATATCGCAACAGTTTTGTTGAATCGAAGAAAAGGGGAAAAATCGTCGCGATTTCGCGACATTTTTGAAGACTAGGAGCCAAAAGGAAAAATCGTCGCGATTTCATGACACTTTTGGTGGACTGGCGACTTTGGGAAAAGACGTCATGATTTCGTGACTCTTTTGGAGCTTGTGAGTCATGAGGAAAAGTCGTCGCGATTTCGTGACACTTTTGGCGTTTCGGTGCCAAGGCGAAAAGTGGTCGCGATTTCGCGACAGTTCTGGCGAATTGGCACTAAAAGGAAAAACTGTCGCGATGTCACGACTCATTTGAAGAATTGGCACCAAAGGGACTACTCATCATGATTTCATGACACTTTTGAGGACTGGGCCCCAAGTAGAAAAATCGTCACGATTTCGTGACACTTTTGGCGAACTGGCACTATTTGGAAAATTCGTCGCGATTTCGTGACACTTTTGATGAATGGTCGCCAAGTGGATAACTCGTCGCGATATCGTGACACTTATGAGGATTTGCTGCCGAAGGGAAAACTCGTCGCGATTTCGCGACACTTTTGGCGAGTAGGTGGCATGGGGAAAACTCGTCGCGATTTTGCGACAATCTTGAGGTCTGGGCGCCAAGTGGAGAACTCGTCGCGATTTCGTGACACTTTTGGTGTTCAGGTGTTGCTGGCTTTGGCTGTCGCGATTTCGTGACATGTCACGATTTCGCGACTGGTTGCTCGGGCGTGGCCTCGGCTGGGTTGACTGTCGCGATATCGCGACATGTCACGATTTCGCGACATGTCGCGTTTTTGCGCCTTGTTGTCTTTTTGTGCTCTGTAGTGGAAAGTGCTGTCTTTTGCTCTTTGCGCTTGTAATCTTGCTTCTTGGTTCTTGGTAGGGATGCTTTTTCTCCCTTCTGTATCTGTTCTTTGTATTAATACAAGTTTTTCAATTTTTTCAAAAACAAAAAAAAAAACACTAATGGTTAGTTAATTTGCAAAATCCCTTAAAATTTGCTTAATTTTCCTAAAACACTATTCATCCTTTTTAGTCCCTTTAGCCACCTAAGCCCCATCCTACACTTAGCCCTTGGTCACCATGTGACCACTTATCTAACCTAACTTGGGGCCACATCACCCTAGTCTACTCTTTGACTAATCCTAGCCTCCATCTCATCCTAGCCTACTCTACCCCTTATTCACCACATCCCCATGCACATTTAATATTTAAATGCCATGAAGACTTTACCCATTCATTACATGGATGAATTTGCATCCACATGTCATAATGAGGGTGAGGAATTTCTTCATCCCATGCATTTATGAGACATGGTGCACCCATGCCCATTTAATGCATGTGGATGGATGAGGAATTTCATCCACCCAAGGGCATTTATTAGGCATGGTGCACCATTCCACCTCAAAGGACACCTCACCACCCTAACCTTGGCCAATTTCTATAAATAGGAGGTCATTTATTTTATTTTGGATAACCAACAAATTGCTTGCCAAAAATCTATCAAAATCACTCTAGCCCCCATTGCATTCAAACCCTCTTTGATGCTAAACCCCATGGATGCTTTTGTATACCTCTTGTTGTCCCTTTTTATTTTATAAATTGCTTCTAGGTGTGGATTTAGATGACCATTATAATAGGGTAAGAGCTTCCAAAGAACCAAAAGAATATCCCATTCGATGGAACATTTTGTCTAACCAACATAGATCCAACCACAAGGATAGGTATAGTTACAGTCAAAATCGTACCTTGGGTATTGTTCCCTCTAGGAACCTATTCTAGTTAGTTGTAGACCAGTAAATCATAAATTAAGATAATAGTAATGGTTTTTCTCTATATTTAGCTTATTTAAGTTATGTTATCATGCAATAGATTATATTCTCATTTATTTTATCTTTGATCAATTAGGATCTAATCAAGATAGGTCCATAGTTGCTACTAAATTTTTATTTTGGATTGTGTAGGTTTAGAGGAATTATTCAACTAGTGGTGGTAAACAACTTGTAAATCCCACCCTCATTGAGGTGGTCAAAGAAATCTTTGGTGTCATAAACTTCACTAAAATAAGGGTTCTTTATGGGAAGACTCTTATTATAGCCCTAGAGGTATTTACAATATTTATGTAATACATTTTTTGATATCAATGAAATGGATAATTCTCTATGAACATATTTTGGAAATCACGGTGGGACATCTAAACCCTCATGTTATGTTATTTTAGTTTTTTATCTATCTTGCTTACTTTTTGCTATCATTTTTTGTATTTTTAGGTATAAAATCCAGCACAGAACCCTCCAAAACTAGGGCCCATCAAGTTAGGTCCAAGGCAGAAGACTTTTTTGTTATATAGACAAAAACCATATGGAAGGATATGGTCAACACCTAAATTGTGCAAATCCATACTATTACTGAAGAGCTCCAAAAATTGGACCCAACAAGGTAGGTATTAATTTTTAAGCAGGTAACATGGTAGCCATAGAAGTTGCATGTAGGTATAAGGTTGCATATTTTGTTGGAAATTTTGAGTATAGTGTGTTGTCATTGATGTCATAGGTTGATGTCAAAAGAGAAGATGTCAATGGTTATCATTGATAATATTATAATATTTATTATTATAATATTGGTTGAAGAAAAGCATTATAATATCTATTTTTGAATATTATAATGAAGGACAAAAGAGTTTGTTGGGACAATGGTTTAAAAATGAAGGCAAGATATTAATATTATTGAAGGCAATAATATTAAATGTGAAGGCAAAGTTTAGAGGATTAATATTATATCTTTATTAAAATATTATAATATCTTAATTATAATATAAAATATTTCAAGTTGTTATAATATTTGAGCCCCAAATTATTTGAAAGCAAATTTTAATTAAGGAGGTTGACGTCGTATGGGGTGAAAAGAAAAACATGGCATCGACGTTGATCGAATACCAAGTTAAAACATATAAATACTCATGCCTAAAATCGTTTGCAATGGTTGTGTGAAAATTCATGCATGCATTAATATATATATGATTCATTACATGTGGTAGGGAAGGAAAGGAAGTGATATCACATTTTTTATATAACGAACGATAAAGAGTTCAGGTTGGTTTGGTGCATATCATATCTCATCTAGCCATCTAGACCAGCTGGTGGCTAAGCTAGCGTGAAGGAATTATGAGGAGGAGTTTTTGGGTTCAAAACCCATCATAAATGTTTTATTTTGTTTGGCTGAGTTCGTGGTAGGAGGATACAAAATGTGATTGGTGCCTTTGAGGTCTCACGGGTAGCATTAGTGTAGCCGGTAGTGGCCCCTTTGGTTGGGTGCTTTGCTCTCATGAGGTGATAGGTTTGAATCATATTGAGGGCAGAATAAAAGAGGTATTTAATTTTTTAATTATCATTTGATTTTGTGGAGTTATAAGGTTGACTTGTTATTTAATTTGTGCTCATTTGATATAGGAGAAATAAGGTGTGAAAAATGTCTTTTTGTATTGAAATTTAAAATATGTTTAGAAGGAGAAATAAGGTGTGATATGGATTATTTCATTGTATAAGTTGTTTGTGTGTGTTTTAAGAGTAGGATCTATAATATGATTTATGGTTTAATTTTGGTGTATATATTTGCATGGTGAAGGAAAGTTTAAAGGTTTTTGTTCTTTAATTAAAAACCCTATTTTGAGAAAATAAAAGGAGTATTGACAAAATATTTTTGTGCACAAATTGAGGGAAGGTTTTTGTGATTGTTTTGAAAATAAGACTGGATAATCTCTTGAAGTGGCAAAAAGGAAATTATTTTAGAACAAGTTTTGAGGGCACTCTTCATCAAAGCAAGTTAAACAGGTATGTTGAAATTATTCCTTCTCTAAAGTGGTTGGTTGAGAAAATATTTCAGAATTATAAGGTGGAGATAAAAGGGTTGATTAATGTGTATTTTTGGAAATATTTGAGCTAGGGTTTGAGAACAAACTATGCATCATTGACTAGTGAAATTGGAAACACTTGAGTTAGGGTTTTGAGAACAAATTGTGCATTCTTCTTGGAAGAATTTGTGAAGCATTTGTGCATTGGTATGAGTGAAATTGAATGTGAATGAGCAAGTGTTAGAGACCAGATTTATAAAGCAAGTTGTGCATTATTGTGTTTGATCATTGATATTAAATTTGTAAAGAATAGAGACCAGTTTTGTGAAACAAAGTTATTGACTAGTTTGATTTGATTTGAGATGGTTTTGCATGAGGTAGAGACTATATTATATGAATGCAATATGTGTGAATGTGAATAACATGTTGAGTATTTGATAGTACATATCATTCTCTATATGTTCCAGAGGTTAAACAAATTTTCTAGGTAGAATATGACTGATTTGCCTAGTTGAAGAAAGCATTTCTGAAAGAGATATAAGCATTGTTTGCATGCAATATTTGGAAATATTTGAGTAGGTGTTGAAGTAGACTTGATCAAGTCTTGTGAGAAGACTTGAAGAAAAATTGAGTTAGATTTGAGCAAGTATTATGAGAAGACTTGAAGCAGATTTGGGTAAATATAGAAAGTAGGTTTGTGCATGTAATGTTTGTATATTTGAAAAACGTTGTGAGTAGAGTTAGAGCAGATTTGTGCTAGCCTTGTAATGATGTTTTGTGCAAATTTGAGATAGATATTTATGAGCAGAGTTAGAGTAGATTTGTTCTAGCTTTGTTATGACATTTGGTGTAGATTTGAGATAGAGTTGAGAGTTGGATTTTTATCAAACTAGAGCAAAGGGGATAGAGTTATCCTATGGAGAGAGATCCACAAATTAGAGCAGAGGGGATAGAGTTCTCCTGTGGAGAGAGATACACAAACTAGAGCAGAGGGGATAAATTTATCCTATGGAGAGAGATCCACAAACCAGAGCATAGGGGATAGAGTTCTCCTATGGAGAGAGATCCACAAACTAGAGCAAAGGGGATAGAGTTATCCTGTGGAGAGAGATACATAAAATAGAGCAAAGGGGATAGAGTTTTACTATGGAGAGAGATCCATAAACCAGAGCAAAGGGGATAGAGTTATCCTATAGAGAGAGATCCACAAACCAAATAAAAGAGGATAGAGTTCTTCTATGGAGAGATATCCAAAAACTAGAGCAAAGGGGATAAATTTCTACTATGGAGAGATATCCACAAACCAAAGCAAATGGGATAGAGTTATCCTATGGAGATATATCCATAAACTAGAGCAAAGAGGATAGAGTTATCCTATGGAGAGAGATCCACAAACCAGAGTAGAGGGGATAGAGTTCTCTTATGGAGAGAGATCCAAAAACCAGAGCATTGGGTATTGAGATCTCCTTTGAACAAAGTTTCATAAATATTGTAATATGGAATTGATTTCTAAGAGATTTTTTGAGAAAATTTAGAAGAAATATTTTCTCCATGGACGTAACCCACATTAGGTGAACCATGTTAAATTTGTTTCGCTAATGTGTGTGATGATATATGCATTGCTTTGTTATTGTCATTGATATTGCAATTGATAAAATTGGATAATATTTTCTAGAAAGAAAAGTAAAAGTTTACCTTATACTGTTCACCCCCCTTCTCAATATAAGATTTGTGTTCTTCAATTGGTGTTAGAGCAGGTTCCTTCGAAAAAGTCTAACAGCTTGAAGGAATATATTATAGGAACATAGATGGCATCTCAAAATGGATCTTCATAAAATAAGGTTCCATTGTTTTATGGGAACAATTATGCTTTATGGAGTATAAGGATGACACAAGGATATGAGACATGACAATCTGTTGAGGATGGGTTCACACCTACAACTACTTCTCCCACATATAAGGATGGTAAGAAGTTACATATGAATAATTCCAAGGCTATGAATGAAATCTTAAGTGGATTATGTGAAGTAGAATTTATGAAAGTTATGCAATGCAAATAAGCAAAAGAGATGTGGAACAACACAAAGCAAACATATGAAGGAGATAACAAGGTCAACTTGGCAAAACTACAAAACCACAAGAAAAAGTTTGAATATTTGAAGATGGAATATGAGCAAGATATTGCTAAATACTTACTTCATGTGGATGAGGTTGTTAATACCATGCGTGGACTTGGATTTGAAATTGAAGACTCCAATTTTGCTCATAAAGTATTAATATCACTCCCTATAAGGTATGATGCAAATGTTTCAGCTATAAAAGAGATGAGAGATATTGATAAGTTGACTATGGATGAGTTACATGGAATTCTCACAACTTATGTGATGATAATAGTAAAGGATCACACTTCTAGGAAAGATATAGCTTTAAATGCTTCAAAGAAGAAAAAAGATAAGAAACCAAAATAAAGTGGTGAGTCAAGCAGTAATGAAGAAGCTAACTATGTAAGAAGGAATAAGAAAGACTCAAGAAAGCACAAAGGTATGAAGACTATGAAATGTTTTAATTGTGGTAATTTTTATCACTATGCATCCAATTATGCACAAATCAGAAATAGTATCAATGAAGAGAAACATGATCATAAGAAAAGGGAAGAAGGTAAATCAAGGCATGAAAAGAAAAACAAGTATGGTCAATGAAAGCATGAAAAAAATTTCTTTCAAAGGCACAAGAAGATTTTCTATATTAACAAGGCAAGCAATGCTTCAAGTGACAATGATGAAAGACTCTCAAATAGTGAAGAAGAGATTCTACTTTTGGTAATAGAAGAGGAAGAAAATGCTCCTACTGAAGATAAAGTTGAAAAGTATGAAGATGCTCTTGGAGACCAAGAAGTAGAGAAAAATTCAGAAAATGAAAAGGAAGGCACAATTAATCTAGAAGAATAACTTATTGTTGCTCTTAGAGAGTTGAAAAGAGTTAGAAATCATAATTCAATACTAAAGGCTCAAGTTAAATAACATGAGGAATAAAAATAAAAGCTTCGACAAGACATAACAAACTCAAAATCTAAGGCAAGGAGATTTAAAGAGGTCATGGTTGAAATTTAGAGGTAAAAGAGTTAGAATGTGAAATATGAAAACATGAGGTAGTTTCTCTAAATATGGAAGTGAAATATTCTAAGGACAAGCTACACGGGCTTTGGGAAAAGTTCAAAAACTTTGAATAAAATTATCAATGCACAAAGATCATATATCAAAACAAGACTTAGTTTTGAAGAAGGACAAGGAAAACAAGAAGAAGGGTCAAGCTCAAGCTCAAAAGAAGAGGAAATTTTAGAGGAAGAGAGTGAAGAAGAAATTAATACTTATGCAGATAAGTTGAAGAATAGAAGCTTCACTAAGAAAGGAAATGATGCACAAACAAGAAACAGGGATCATCACAAAGAAGGCAAAGAAAGGACTAAGAGAAAAAATGTTTCAAAACAAGATTTTTTAAAGGACATTGTTTTTCATGTAATTAGTTTGGTCACAAGGCTATGCATTGCAAGGTTCATGGAAAAAAGGAGTATGGTTTCACTAAGAGGAACTTCAACTCATTCAAATATGGACATATTTTTCAAGGGTATTTCTATGCTTGTAATCACTTTGACCATAAAGCGATCCACTATAGGGTTCATGATTACAAGCGTAGAAATACCCTTGAAAAATATGTCTACAGGGTTCATGATAGAAATGATTATGGCTTCACCAAGAGGAACTTCAAGAAATTTACACCTTCCAAGAACTACAACATTAGGTGTTACAAGTGCAATAATATTTGGCATAATGCCAAGTAGTGTAGAATAAAGTTTACAAAACTTCTAGAGATAAGAGACAAGGACATTCAAAAGGATCACAATGGTATGGCTACAAAAATGTTGAAAAAGAAGGTTGACAAAGAAAAAGGGCATTGTATACTGGGAGTAGAGATACTCCGACCCAAAAATTAATCACCTCAAGGAGAGAAGGTGGGGAGGTGGCTAAGATAAGAGTGTTATATTTAGCCCCAAAGGAGTCCCTTTGCCATTGATGCCTAAGGGGGAGAGCATTCAGTCAAGGGGATCAGTTTCTTAGGGGGAGCAAATTTGGAATACAGTGGATGGAAAAGGAATTTGTAGAAAGGATTACCATCAATGACAAACGATGAGATTATTGGAAATTTTGCGTATAGTGTGTTGTCATTGATGTCATAGGATGATGTCAAAATAGAAGATGTCAATGGTTGTAATTGATAATATTATAATATTTATTATTATAATATTGGTTGAAGAAAAGCATTATAATATCTATTTTTTAATATTATAATTGAGGACAAAAGAGTTCGTTGGGACAATGGTTTAAAAATGAAGGCAAGATATTAATATTATTGAAGATAATAATATTAAATGTGAAGGCAAAGTTTAAAGGATTAATATTATAATATCTTTATTATAATATAAATATTTCAAGTTGTTATAATATTTGAGCACCAATTATTTGAAGGTAAATTCGAATTAATTTAAAATTAAATTTGAATTAAGGAGATTGACATCGTATGGGGTGAAAATGACAAGGTGGCACCAACGTTGATCAAAGAACAAGTTAAAACATATAAACACTCGTGTCTAAAATCATTTGCAAAGGTTGTGTGAAAATTTGTGCATGCATTAATATTTATATGATTCGTTGCACGTGGTAGAGAAGCAAAGGAAGTGACAACTCATTATTTCTACAGCAAATGGTGGAGAGTTAACATTGGTTTGGTGCATATCACATCTCGTATAGCTAGCTAGACTAGCGGGTGGATGAGCTGATGCTAAGGTGTTATGAGGAGGAGGTTTCAAGTTTGAAATCCATCACAGACATTTTATTTTGTTTTCCTGAGTTTGCTGTAGGTGGATACAAAAGGTGATTGGTGCCTTTGAGGTCTCATGGGCAGTGCTAGCACAGTTGGTAGTGGCCCCTTTGGTTGGGCACTTTGCTCTCACTAGGTGAGAGGTTCGAATTACATTGAGGGCAGAATAAAAGAGGTATTTAATTTTTTAATTATCATTTGATTTTTTGGATTTATAAGGTTGACTTGTTATTTAATTTGTGCTCATTTGATATAGGAAAAATAAGTTGTGAAAAATGTCTTTTTGTATTGAAATTTAAAATTTGTTTATAAGGATAAATAAGGTGTGATATGGATTATTTCATTGTATAAGTTGTTTGTGTGTGTTTTAATAGTAGGAGCTATAAGGTGCTTTATGGTTTAATTTGTGTGTATATATTTGCATGGTGAAGGAAAGTTTAAAGGTTTTTATTCTTTAATTGAAAACCTTATTTTGAGAAAATAAAAGGAGTATTGAGAAAAAAAATGTGCTCAAATTGAGGGAAGGATTTTGTGATTATTTTGAAAAGAAGATTAGCTAATCTCTTGAAGTGGAAAAAAGGAAATTATTTTGGAATATTTTTTTAGGGCACTTTTCATCAAAGCAAGTTAAAAAGGTATGTTGACATTATTCCTTCTCTAAGGTGGTTGGTTGAGCAAATATTTCAGAATTATAAGGTAGAGATAAAAGGGTTGATTAGTGTGTATTGTTGGAAATATTTGAGCTATGGTTTGAGAAAAAATTGTGCATCATTGACTAGTGAATTTGGAAACACTTGAGTTAGGGTTTTGAGAACAAATTGTGCATTCTTCTTGGAAGAATTTGTGAAGCATTTGTGCATTGGTATGAGTGATATTGAATGTGAATGAGCAAGTTTTAGAGACCATATTTGTAAAGCAAGTTATGCATTATTGTGTTTGATCATTGAGATTAAATTTGCAAAGAATAGAGACCAGTTTTGTGAAACAAATTTATACACTAGTTTGATTTGATTTGAGAGGGGTTTGGATGAGGTAGAGACTGGGTTAGATGAATGCAATATTTGTGAATGTGAAGATCATGTTGAGTATTTTATAGTACATATCATTCTCTATATGTTCCAGAGGTTAAACGAATTCTATATAGAATATGACTAAATTACCTAGTTGAAGAAAGCATTTCTAAAAGAGATATAAGCATTGTTTACATGTAATATTTGGAAGTATTTGAGCAGGTTTTGAAGTAGCATTGAAGTAGATTTGAGCAAGTCTTGTGAGAATATTTGAAGCAACATTTAGGTAGATTTGAGCAAGTCTTGTGAGAAGACTTGAAGTATATTTGGAAAAAGATAGAAAGTATATTTGTGCATGTAATGTGTGTATATTTGAACAAAGTTGTGAGTAGAGTTAGAGCAAATTTGTGCTAGCCTTGTAATAAGGTTTTATGCAAATTTAAGACAAATATTTGTGAGCATAGTTGGAGCAGATTTGTGCTATCCTTGTGATGGGGTTTGGTGAAAATTTGAGATAGATTTGAGAGCAGTATTTGGATAAAACCAAAGCAAAGGGGATAGAGTTCTCCTGTGGAGATAGATCTACAAAACAAGAGTAGAGAGGATATATTTATCCTATGGAGATATATCCATAAACCAGAGTAGAGGGGGTAGATTTCTCCTGTGGAGAGAGATCCACAAACTAGAGCAAAGAGGATAAATTTATCTTGTGAAGAGAGATCCACAAACTAGAGCAAAGGGGATAGAGTTCTCCTATGGAGAGAGATCCATAAACCAGAGCAAAGGAAATAGAGTTCTCCTATGGAGAGATCCAAAAACTAAAGCAAAGAGGATAGAGTTCTCCTATGTAGAGAGATCCATAAACTAGAGCAAATGGGATATAGTTCTCCTATGGAGATAATTCCATAAACCAAAGCAAAGGGGATAGAGTTATCCTGTGAAGAGATATCCATAAACCAAAGCAAATGGGATAGAGTTATCCTATGGAGAGATATCCACAAACCATAGAAAAGGATATAGAGTTATCCTATGGACAGAGATACACAAACCAAAGCAAAGGGGATAAAGTTCTCATATGGAGAGAGATACACAAACTAGAGAAAATGGGATAGAGTTCTCCTACGAAAATAGATCCATAAACCCGAGCATTAGGAATTGAGATATGTTTTGAATAGAGGTTCATAAATATTATAATAGGGAATTGATTCCCAAGATATTTGTTGAGAAAATTTAGAAGAAATATTTTCTCCTTGGACGTAACCCACATTGGGTGAACCACGTTAAATTTGTGTCCCTCATGTGTGTGATAATTTATGCATTTATTTGTTATTACTATTGATATTGCTATTGATAACATTGTATAACATTATTTGGAAAGAAAAGTAAAAGTTTACCTTATACTGTTCATCCCCTCCTCTCAGTATAAGCTAGTGTTCTTCATCTTTTGTCTCACAATTATAATCAATTTCTAGGTACAAGGTTATGTCCTTTACCTCATCATAATAATCAATTGCTAAGTGTAATGTTGCATCATGTACATCACCATGATAATCAATTTCTAGGTATAAGTTTATGTCCTATACCTTACCATCACATTTAATTGCTAGGCATAAGGTTATGCCCTTTACCTCACCATCATAATAAATTTGCTTCTTAGGCCAACTTGTCTTGCACTAAATGACATTCCAAGATGTAATTGCTCACCTATTAGCCTCTTAAAATCAATATACTCATTTTAATTTCATTTTGCACCTCTTATTTAGTAGTTTAGTCTTAGTTTCTTTTAGCACTCATTTCAAAAACATCTAACTTTTTATCTTCTATTCTTGTAGATAATGTAGACACCTAAAACACGTCATCTTTAGGAGACTACTCATATGGGAATCATTTTTGATGATATGAATGACCTTGGACACTCCCAAGGATAAGCAGTGGTTCTAACCACTCATTTTAGGCATATTAGGCCTATTCAACCTTAGTCATTGATGGCATCAACAACTAAGATCTTAGCCACGGTTGAAAAATGTGGCTAATATCCTAGCCATGATGAGGAGCTTCAACTAGCTTTGGAACTATTTAGACCTCCTAAGATGATCCAAATTAGTTGTAATGGCCAAATGCAACTGATTCTAGATGGTTTTGGATGAGGAAACTTATGGATGCTTCCTCCCAACTGCCCTAGCTTGGCAATTCTTGATCTTGGGTTCCTTGGGAAGCCAATATTAGGAATTAGGGAGTCTATTTATATACCCCTCCAATAGGCCAATAGGATACGAATTTGAATGTAGTGAATCCCTGCCAAACTAAAGAGCCAATTGCACCTTGTGAAGAGTGAGGAGATGCTACTAAAGTCTAGTTTGACAACCAAATTTGCAAAAATGGAGCTTCCAAAGGCTTGAGAAGCAATGATTGCAATTCCACAACAATCCAACATGAATTCCAGGAAATTCAACCATCAATATTTTTTTGAACACTGAGGAAACCCTTGATCATCAATTCCTTGGAGAATTTGAGAGTTTCAAGCCCTGATTCTAAGAGAAAGCAAGTTTATCCTATGGCCACTATTGTTAGCAGTGGCCCATAGGGCTAGATGTGGCTGTCACCCATGGCTAATAGAGCTAGCTACTCTGAGAACCCACGATGAGGGTTTTATTACCTTTTCCTCCATTTTTAGTTATATATTTTCATTTCTAGTTATGAAAGTAGTTTAATCTAGCATATATTAGCATTTTAGTATATATTTACATGGTTAATTCACAATATTAGAGGTAGCTTTACCTTAATATTTTTCACAGTTTCTATATTTCATAAATCTTCATAGATTAGCTTCTATTCATGCTTTATGCTTCAAATTACATGTTATATTAGCTAGATATATATGTTTTCAAGCATGCTTTACATTAATTTAGCCATTTCACAAGCATATTTGCATATTTTTATGCTTATTTCAAGTATTTACCTTATTTCTTACATTTCTTGAATAATAGCCTCATCATGAGAGGCTTCATATGCATTTGACGTGTTTTTTTGTTTCTTGCACGTAGGTGACAGATTGTTTGAAGCGTCAAAGCACTCTCAATATCAAACTCCTCTTGAAAATGGAGGCATCCTAGTAAGCCCTCAAGTAGATTTGGTGGAGACATGAAGACCATTGTGAAGCACACCTTCCCCTATTTCGGGGTCATTTGCATATTGTAACATTGTATCAAATTTTGGTATCCCTAAGAGGGATAAATTGTAATCAAAGATTCATTTGATCAATAAAAGAGATCTTCCTTTGTTATTTCCTTTTTGTCAAATGATTGCATAAATTACATGCTTTTGATTATTTATGTTGCAATAGTTGTTGTTGTGTGGTTATCATAGCTTTCGATAGTGAAGACCACGATGGAAACCCTACAATTTTCATTGTCTATTCACTAATTTTTCTATGTTTTACATTAAAGGTCTTAGCCATGCTTGAAAGTTGTGATGCATAGTCCCAGTAATGATTAACAATAGCGGCTAGCATCTCAACCATGGTTACTAGAAGCAGCTAGTAGAAAGTAGAGAAAAATATAATAGGTAACCCATCTCTTCATCAAATGAGGGATTCCGAATAAGTGTTCCTTTTTTGAATTTGTCTTGTTTTCTATGTTTTCCTATCAGTACGTTTTATTAGCCCACCTAGAAAAATTTTAAAATGGAAAACAATAAAAAATTTCTTGTTTGCTGTCAATTGCGGTTGACAATAGCAGCTAGCTTTGTTAGTTGTTGTTGTCAACAATGGCTAAGTTTTTGGGTTGTGTTTCTATCCAGTGGTAGATTCTATTGCCTATTATACAGAACAATGACCAACATTAAATTTGTGTGTTAGGTTTTGCATGCTTGGGGCCTATCCAAATACTAATTTTCATGTAATTTTACATTTAAATTTTTTGGAAATAACATTGAATATTGCATCCTTTCTAAAAATCAAACATCAATTTCCTAGGCATGTAGGAAAATCATGGGTTCTCTATGATGCATTTTATTTTTATGCAAAATTAAAATAAATCCCAACACACCACATTTCACTTAAACATCGGTGGTGTTGGTCTCTCACATCCAACCCATTGATCGAGACCAATAGTGTATGTCATTACCACTTGATTGGCTTGTTTAGTATTGTACTATCGATACCCAACCATGGACAAGGTTGATTCAAGAAATATCCTATCCATGCAAAATAGCATGCACTCCTATTTGGAGGGGTATATCATTGCACACAGTGTGTTGGGTGATAATTTGTAGTACTTGTGCTCCCTGATCGGGTATAGGCTTCATCTCCATACTTTGGTGGATTTACGTGACGACTTTCATTGTCATTTGTTGATCTATGAGTATATAGGTGAAAACCCTTAAAATATACAAGAATATCATCAAAAAAATTTCAAACACAATGAGATATAGTTTATATACTCAATGAACCAAAACACACTAAATAGTTTTAGAAATCACAAATAATATTTAAAAGAGATAAACACCCTTGTATACTTTGTATTTTCTAAAACTTACAAAATAGATAATTCACATCATGGTCAATACATAGAGAGGCCATCTTCGGTAAACAACCAAGGTCAAAGCTAAAGCTCCTAATCACACATAAGATAATGTGTTGGAACCTCTACCACAGAATGCCCCTAAATGACGTTTAGATAGTATCATAGGTGACAATTTGACATGTGGGGGTTCTATATAGAATACCCTAGTTATAGGAGGTAACACACATTCCTCACATGACAAAGCTAAGGATGGATCAATGCCCCCACTATCACATGATAGACAAAGAGAAAATCCACCCAATCAGGGGTAAGAAGATAGGGCTGCATCAAAATGCATATCCCTAAGGACTCCAAACCCTAATGAACTAGGAATGTTCATAATAGATCTCACCACAATTGGATTCAATGGTACACCTCCAAATGAACCTTGGAGAACTAGTTAGCATAATGGACTAGATCAGGTTCTAGGGATACTATGGTATATAACATATTCTATGTATTCTTGCTCCATGAGCTCACGTAGTGAGGACATACAAAGGTATACCAATGAGCCAAGAGAATGCTCAAAGTTCTCCCATAGCACACATACCCCATACATGCATGCAGGCACAGAGAACAGACAACAACATAACATAGATGTTTCCTTTATATATAAGGGCAAAATTATAGCAAACAAGTCTATTGGGGTGCATTATAATAAATCCCCTCATACCGAGCTATAAATTCAGAGGCCTCACACTAATGATCTTGTAGATCATTCATGTCTACTAGCTTCAGAGTAGAGACAACACATATTCCAAGACCAATTGAAATATGTGCATGCAGAGCAAGAGCGCCTTGAGCATGAGGACTCTCAACATCAAATGTTGCTTAGGCAATGTTTATATGAGTAGCACCTATAAGAAAAATGCATCCTTGAGAAAAAAGGAGCATGAAGAGAGAGAGGATAGATTATCGCAAGCTAATATACCTTCTTAAAGTGAGTATAGGAAGTACAACCAAATATATATTGCATTGTAGCCAAAATTACCCCCTAAGTAAGTTGAAAATTGTACTCATCATACGTCCCATCATACGCAATAGTGCCAAGTGCTAGAACAACATAGGCATACCTAGTATGTAGAATCATAAGGAGACGAGCAATATTAGTAGTATCCCAAGATCTCCTTAGTGGATTTGGATGATGAGCCCAATCCTCCACCTCAGCCTAAAAATAATCTACCTCCAGTAGCTCCATAAAGACCCCTTAGGGAAAAGGAAATTTTATCCTCACAAGCGTACAAAGCCTTGGTTGAAAAGGTAAGAGCTATTGAGAAACAATGGATAACTTATCAAAATCCTACCTTGAACAAAATTTATAATGAGCCTCTAGGTCCTTCAGTTCCTAGCCTAGCGTATCCCGATCATTTTGAGATGCCCAAGCTGGATAAATTCCAAGGTTATGAATATACACAAGAGCATGTTATGAGTTTCATGAACATGTGCTTCCATATCCAAAGCAACGATGCCTGGTTACTAAGAACCTTAATAATTACCCTTTTAGGTCCTGCCTTGGAATGGTTTAATATATAAAATAGGCACAACATTACCAGCTTCTAACAACTGGCAAATACATTTCTTGAATGCTTTTATTTTGGTGTTAAGAAGAAAACCAATTTTTTTGATTTGGTTGCTTTAAAGCAATATGACGATGAGCCAGTCATGGACTTTGGTAATAGTTGGAGGAATCTAATGGCTAAGCTTCTATTATCCATCCCCACTACTAAATTGATGTGAATTTTTACCAAGATCTACACAAAATACATCTCACTGTTATTACAACTACAAAAATACCAAACATTCAAAGAGGTTTTGGCACAAGCCAAGTTTATAGAGGATATCAAGTTACAAGAAGGTGAATTGAAACTTCGAACAAAAAGGAATGGAATAACAAGAACATAAAGAACTAAAATCACTAGGCCAAGTCTGCTCACATGAATCAGGTTGTGTTAATTCTTTAGAAAGAGAATAAGAGTCAACAAATGCAAAAATATCAAGCTCAACCTCCCCCTGCATAGTATAATTAGTGCAAAAACAATAATCAAGGAAAGAAAAAAGAACATCCTCATCGCCAGTTTAAACCACTATTTGGGACTATGGCATCAATATTCAATCAATTTTGTGAGGCTAAGGCCATAAAATTACCCAAAGTTAAATTACTCGATCCTAATCACCCTAAATCAAATGTATTTAGGGAATATCAATACTACCCATACCACAGACAAAGGGGGCATGATATCGAAGGGTGACACAACTTCAAGCATGTGGTACATAACATAATCGATAGGAACGAGTTGATCATTGACAATCCTCTAGATCCAAAAAATCAAAATATGGGGATATTAAATAATCCCTTACCAAATTATAAGCCATAAAGGAATAACATCGATCAATTCAATCTGTAGACCCTAAAACACATCATGTCGATGGCGACTACTCATATGGACATGCTACAAGACCATATGGAAGGATTTTAGACAGACTCCAAGATAGAGCAGTGGTTCTAACCACTCAATTTGGGCTCCTTGGCCTATTTAGTATGAACCACAGCTGATACCTACGATCTATAGGTTGAACCATGATTGAGACCTACGATTTATAGTCTAGACCGCAACTGTCACCTACGGTCTTAACTAAAGTTCAGTTGGCCTTCATCCGAGCAAAATCAATTTGAATGGCCATTTATTCTGGAAGAAGGTGGCTAATGGATAGAATCTTCCAATCCAACTATCCTAACCACCCCTTATTGATCTTGGCTTCTCCATGAAGCCACCCTTAGTCCTGGGACATCCTATAAGTATCCCTTCAAATTAGGGCAATCATATAGAGCATTTTGATAGCGAAGTGCTATCAAATAATCAATGACGCATTGGAGTTTAGAGCAACAAAGCCCTATTGAATTGTGGAATCACTTGAGTGTATAGAGAGAGCCTTGTTGCCATCACCATTGTCAATTTTTTAAGCATCATGACAAATTAATCCATGGATACCCTAAGGACCTAGGAGCACCAAGAAATGCTAATTCGATAAAATAAAGGCCCTATTCAACAATTCAACTGCCAAACCTATCAGAGGACACTAAGGAAACCCTTGATCATCAATTTGACAAGGAGGATCAAGATCACTACCCTTGAAATTGGAGGGCAAACCTACTTGGTTGCTCATTGCAGCTTTCAGCCACGGTTTACAGTGCAAACCGCCCATCAGAGCTACGGTTTGCCACAGGTATATGATCTCATTACTGTTCTTGTTTCATATTACTTAATTAGATTATATTAATCATTTGCATGTTTAAAATAGGGTTTTAGATATTTTTGACCCGTAGATTTAGTGTTTAGAGTAATTCTAGTACATTAGTGTAGAATATGCAAGAATGGGTTCTTTTCATGCTTTCATGCTCTATTCCATTTAATTAGGCCATTCAATACTTAGTTGCAATAGTATTTTATGCATTTCCATAAATATTTATTAATTTGGCATAGTTTAGATGTGTTTTACATGCTTTCTTTATTATATGCTTTTCATGGCTTTTACATGCATCAATCCTTCAAAGGGCCTCATCATGAGAGGTTGCCTATTTGTATAACTTTCTTGTGTAGTTTATTGATTGTAGGAAACAGGTTTAAAGGGAGCTTCAATGTTAAAAAACCTTCCTCAACATGAAGAAGAGGGTTAACTCCACCCTAGAGCAATTTATGACTATTTGAAAAAGTATTTATAGTGCACCTACTCCATTGGGGGCTTTGGCAATTGTATTGATATTATCAACATTCTGGTGACCCTAAGAGGGGCAATATTGTAACTGAGCTTCATTGTCTATATCAATAAAGAAACACGTATTTTATTTGATTCATGTAATATTGTTATGTTGTCATGCTTTTATGTTGATTTCCATTAATGCAATAGCTAGGTGTATGCTTTTTGGGATAGGTTAAAAGGTGATCATGGTGGAACTTCGCAAAATTATCGATCTAACTGTTGTTTCTTGAATTTTTGAAATTGTAGGTATAGACCATGACGATCAGTTGTGGGCCAACAATTGAACAGCAGGTTCAACACACGATTTATAGTGCAGACCACATACCAGACTTGCAGTTTACATCTGATAGAGCAGACAATAGAAAATAGAGTACAGATCGGATGAGGACCTGATGTGGGCCCCATTTTCACCCTCTATCATTTTTTTCTCTGCCTATGTTTATTCAAAATCATAAAAATATAAATTAAGTAGGATAATCAGGAAAAGAAGGTTAAAAAGAACTAAGTCCTTAGGATTATCGCTTTCTTAATTTTCAATAGACACAGCTAGGAACAACGGATCTTTGATTGCAATCCACCCTAGAATATAGTATGATATGTTAGAATTGTGTGTAGGTTTGCATTTTTGAGGCCCAAGTAGTGGCCATTTGCATACTATTTTGCATTTTCAAAACTCATGTAAAGTATAGGATGCATCTATGAATATAAAACGTTTCTTTTACATTACATGTAGGAAACAATCATTATGTTGTATTATGCATTTTTCATTTTATGCAAATTAAAATGAACCACACACACCACGTTTCACTTAAACACTAGTGATTTGTGCTGGATATCCAACCACTAGTAGGTTTCAATGATGGTGGAGGTTATTTCCATCCATTGGCCCAAATCCTACATACCCTTGGATACTAGACCAATACCAGATCCAAGAACCTTTTGTACCCTGGAAAATTTGCATGTATTCTCTTCGGAGGGTATAACACTGACTGGGGGAAAATGGATGAGGATCTGGGAGGACTTGTGCTTCTTATCTGGGTGTGGAATTTTATTACCACACACAGGGGATTTACATGGCCTAGAAGTCACATCCAGGTTGTCGAGCTATGAGCATACAAGTGAAAGCCAATTTAAACTGAGAATATCATTCAACGTTTTCAAAACACGATAACGAGTTCTATACTGATACAACAAATCATTGAAACAACATCAAACAGTTTAGGGCTCACTTTTACAATGTTAAAGAGATAATCATATTGTTTACTTTTTATGCTTCTTTATTGCTTAATTCATCAATATAAGGCCCTTATTGAGGCCAAAATTTTCAATAAGAGAGGAAACCTCTTGAGTCTTTCTTAGTTGGTTCATCATGATGACTAGGCATGATAGAGCTCAATCATGAGTTAATAAGTCAGAGAGTTCATGGAGAGGCTCTGAATGATTTTGATGTTCTCCTAAGGATATTTTAGACCTCGTACGCCTCCTTGCTAGGCATTGCATGCATCATGCACCTGAGGATCCAATCCTCCTAGCACAAAATTTTGATAGTCATCGCGAGCTCCCTTTGTCATGCAAGGGGTTCACCCATACAGATCATGGGGTTTCCTCACACTTATTGAGAACCCACATAATTAGGTCTCCACCTAGTGAGATAGAGAGTTGTGGATCTTACTCCATGATTCAGACCTATATGAAATTTGAGCCACTCGTAGTCCATGAGAGGCGACTACTCCAAGACCAATTGGAGGAGGCACGTAGTGAGCATAAGCATCTAGAGCGTGAGTGTGTAGAGAGAAATAGATCGCATCAACAAAGTTTGTATGATCTCCAATGAAATAAAGAGAGGATTTACCAATAGAAATCACGTGAAGAAAAATAATGTGAGGTAACTCCTAAAAAAAAGCTCATACCTAGAGTGCTTAGGCAAAAAGTCAATGCGATGCATCCAGTGCATTGTCAAGAGTTACCTAATAAGCAAGTAGATAGTCAGTCTTCTAGACAGATAGACATACCTAGGGCTATTGAAAAACCACATAAAGATATGTTTAAGGATCCCATGCGTAAGCATGAGGTCGAGAGTATTCAAGTCTGACAAGTGAGTAATGTCAATGCTCAAAAGTCGTCATAATCCTTGGGGCATATACAGTCTATTCCACAATATAAGGAACCTATGATTAATTTCCATAAATAGAAACTCAAACCTATCCCTTTCAAGGAATATGATCCTCCATTGCATATCATAACTAGGATAAAGTAAATTGCATATAAGTGAGTTTTGGTGGATACAATATCATCGATTAATATCATCACCACCTCAGCATTCAATCATCACAAAATTCCATTGTCCCACATCAAGGAAACAACATTAATATTGCAAGCCTTTAACGATGTGGAATCCTCTATAGTAGGTATAATAGTCCTCACCATCGAGGTAGGACAAAATATTATTCCTACATTGTGATACATTTTAGAGTGATCAAGACAGTATAATATGCTGCTTGGAAGGCCGTGGATAAGAGCCATGGAGTGTGTGCCATCAATAGTACATTAGTACATTAAGTACATCCATGGAGGTGAAGTCCATGTAGTGGAGGTGGACCCAGATCCCTTCAAGTATTATAAGACTAAGGATCATCTGTAGGAACCTGGTGACGCACCTATGCATCTGCAAGTTAAATTGGATGAGTCTTTCCAAAGTTTGAATGCAACCTTGCAGGCTATGGTGGAGTTACAGTCGCCAATGTTATCACCGGGAGAGTCACTTATGACCCCTGCATTCTTGACACTGCTTAGTAGGGAAATATTGATGAATGTCATCATAGAGATGCTCACATATTCTTCAAAGGTATCATTAGAGGATCCTCATACTCCTATCAATGAGGAAGAACCTAGCATGGTCATGGATGCATCCTTGTGTATCACACCATCTTCATCCATCATGTCACTAGATAGTCCTCATGAGGATGATTGTGAATATGAAGAGCGTATAGAGGCTAGCATTATGATGCTACCCACCATAGAGTCCATTGAGGATCTAGGTCAACTTGTCATCGAATATCTACATGTGGATCCTATCCTAGAGAAATTATATGAGTATGAGGAAGGTTCAGTTATCACGACTGAAATAGGATAGCCTCAGTATGTTTATGAATTACCTATTACCCATGCAATTGTGGAGTCTTCTCATGAGTTTGTGGGAATGGTTGACATTAGGCTAGAATATTAGGTGATTCCTAATCACATAGAGCTAGATATGGGGTAATATAGTGGTGTTTCCACATTGCTAGGAACAGAGCCTTTGAAATTAGTCACTCCTGACTCATTTATCATGACACCATCTCAAGAGCACAAATAGGTAGGTTCCTCACATCAGATTCGAGGTACCAAAATTAACATAGTTCAACACAACTAAGTGAAACAACAACTTGAGATGAGTCATAAGCATGAGCATGTGTATAGCATTGATGAAGTTTGTCATCAAGAAGCATATGCATCGGCTCAAATGAAGGACACAAGTGATTTGCAATTACCTAATGGATCCATAGCATCCACTTTTCTATTTCCTTCAAATGACAAAGGTATTTCAAATAAATCATTGGAAATACATAGGAACTCTTTGTCAGTATTACGATCCATTCTAAGCCGTCTAGAATGGATGGAGCATCGAATGGATGAGCAAGATAAGGTGTTGCATTTTATTATGAACTAGTTTGAAAACTTGGGATCACAAAACCAACCCTTATCTGAGGCTAAATTGCTTCCTGTGCAAGTACAAGAAAAACCTCAGTGAAATCAAAAGCCCATGTTGCTAACCCAACCATTGGGTCCTCAAAGTAAGTCAAGGTAGGTCAAGAGCCCAAAATAGTCGTAGCATAGTGGGACTCATTTTTAAAATATTCTATGTTTGACATATTTTAGAAGCTACAAGAGGCCAAGGTCATCACCTTGCCTGATATCATACCTTTAAACCCAAATAGAGCTAAACATTTGGGTTACAAGGAGCATCACTATTGTCTCTATCACCAAATATAGGGGCATGGTATTTGAGATTGTCATGAATTTAAGTGTGGTGCAAATTCTGATAGATAATGGGGTTTATCATGTAGATGGTTCTTTCATAGTGCCCCAACATGCTGAAGTGGAGGTCACACTTCCTCATAGGTGACCCCAAAGTCGTTAGTCACCTCGTAAGCCCAATAGGCCACTGTAATGAGTAGTTTCATTCCATATGACTACTCTAACTTTGTTCCAAAAGTTACATGAGGTAAAGGTATTCATATTACCCAAAGTCAAGCATAGGATATCCAAGACTGAGTCACCTAACGGGAGTCCCTTTTGTGTGTATCAAGTCCCTTTTGTGTGTATCATCGAGTGCATGGACATGAAATTTGAGGTTGTCATTCAGTTAAGAGGGCCATATAATACCTAGTAGAATGGGACGAGATCCATGAGGATGGTTCTCTCGTTCACCCTTACGAAAGCATAGGCAATCTGGTGAGGTTTTTTCTTCACCTAGGAGAGTTGATTTCTGTCACTCTTCCTAAACAAGCTGATTACTTTTTAATAAATAGCATGTACGCTAGGGGTATTCAAGGTAGCATACCTTTCCCACCAGCCACACAAAATTCGATAAGGCAAAATGAGAAATATAGAGGTATTGCACCTTCCTCACAATCATTGAATAACACACACACTAGGGGTACATAGGGCAGCATGCCCTCCTCAAAAGGCTCTGAGGGTTCCTGAAATTGCTTGGTCATGTCAGGAAAAGGCTCTGAGGGTTTGCTTATAACTGCTTGGTCATACCAAAAGGCTCCAAGGGTTCCTAAAACCGCTTGGTCATGTCAGTCAAAATGCCTCAAGGGTATTGTTCAAAACCACTTGGTCATCCTAAAAGGCTCCAAGCTAGTCTGTGAGTAGTTTGGTCAATCAAAAGGTACCAAGAGTTTCCAAAAAATTGTTTGGTCAACCTAAAATATCCAATACAAGGTTGCATGAGAATGCGTATCCCTAAGGACTCTAAACCCTAATGAACTAGGAAGGTTCACAATAGATCTCACCATAATTGGATTCAATGGTACACCTCCAAATGAACCTTAGAGAACTAGTCAGCTTAATGGACTAGATCAGGTTCTAGGGAGACTATGGTATATAACCTATTCTGTGTATTCTCTCTCCATGAGCTCATGTAGTGAGGACATAAAAAGGTATACCAATGAGCCAAGAGAATTATCAAAGTGCTCCCATAGCACACATGCCCCATACATTCATGCGGGCACAGAGAATAGACAACAACATAACATAGATGTTACCTCTATAGATAAGGGCAAAAGTATAGCAGACAATTCTATTGGGGTGTATTCTAATAAAGCCCCTCATACTAAGCTACAAAGTTAGAGGCCTCACACTACCAATATTGTAGATAATTCATGTCTGCTAGCTTTAGAGTAGAGACAATGCATATTCCAAGACCAATTGAATTATGTATGTGTAGAGCACGAGTGCCTTGAGCATGAGGACTCTCAACATCAAAAGTTGCTTAGGAAATGATTATACGAGTAGCGCCTACAAGAACAATGCATCCTTGAGAAAAAGGAGTGTTAAGAGAGAGAGGATAGATTATCACAAGCTAATATACCTTCTCAAAGTGAGTATAGGAAGTGCAACCAAAGACATATTGCATCATAGCAAAAATTACCCCCTAAGCAAGTTGAAAATTTTACTCATTGTACGTCCCATCATACGCAATAGTGTCAAGTGCTAGAAAAACATGGGCATACATAGTATGTAGAATCAAAAGGAGATAAGCAAGATTAGTAGTATCCTGAGATATCCTTAGTGGATTTGGATGATGAGCCCAATCCTCCACCTTGGCCTAAAAAGAATCTACCTCCAGTAGCTCCATAGAGACCCCTTAGGGAAAAGGAAATTTTATCCTCACAAGCGTACAAAGCCTTGGTTGAAAAGGTAAGAGCTATTGAGAAACAATGGATAACTTATCAAAATCCTACCTTGAACAAAATTCATAATGAGCCTCTAGGTCCTTCAGTTCCTAGCCTAGCGTATCTTGATCATTTTGAGATGCCCAAGTTGGATAAATTCCAAGGTGATGAAGATGCACAAGAGCATGTGATGAGCTTCATGAACATGTGCTTCTAGATCTAAAGTAATGATGCCTTGTTACTAAGAACCTTCATAATGACCCTTTCAGGTCCTGCCTTGGAATGGTTTAATCTATTAAAGAGGCACAACATTACCAGCTTTGAACAGCTGGAAAATGTATTTCTTGAATGCTTTTCTTTTGGTGTTAAGAAGAAAACCAATTTTTTTGACTTGGTTACTTTAAAGCAATATGACGATGAGCCAATCATGGAATTTGGTAATACTTGGAGTAAGTTAATGGCTAAGCTCCTATTCTCCATCCCCACTACTGAATGGATGTGAATGTTTACCAATATCTACGTAAAATACATCTCATTGTTATTACAACTGCAAAAATACCAAACATTCAAAGAGGCTTTGGCACAAGCCAAGTTTATAGAGGATATCAAGTTACAATAAGGTGACTTGAAACTTCGAATAAAAAGGAATAGAATAACAAGAACACAAAGAACTAAAATCACTAGGCCAAGCCTACTCACGTGAATCAGATTGTGTTAAATCTTCAAAAAGGGAATAAAAGTCAACAACCGCAAAAATATCAAGCTCAACCTCCCCTGCACAATATAATTAGTGCAACAACAAGAATCAGGGCAAGAACAAAGAACAACATCCTCATCGCCAGTTTACACCACTATTTGGGTCTATGGCATTGATATTCAATCAATTTTGTGATGCTAAGTCCATAACATTACCCAAAGTTAAATTACTCGATCCTAATCACCCTAAATCAAAAGGATTTAGGGAAGATAAATACTACCCATACCACAGACAAATGGGGCATGATATCGAAGGGTGACAACTTCAAGCATGTGGTATAGAACATGATCGATAGGAACGAGTTGATCATCGACAATCCTCTCGCTCTAAAAAATCAAAATATGGGGATATTAAAGAATCCCTTACCAAATTATAAGACATCAAGGAATAACATTAGTCAAGTCAATCTATAGACCCTAAAATGCGTCATGTCGATGGTGACTACTCATATGGACATGCTACAAGACCATATGGAAAATCTTGGATAGACTTCAAGATAGAGCAGTGGTTCTAACCACTCAATTTGGGCTCCTTCGTCTATTCAGTCTAAACCGTAGTTGAGACCTACGGTCTACATATTGAACCGTAGATGAGACCTATGGTTTATAGTTTGGACCAAAGTTGTCACCTACGGTCTTAACTAAAGTTCAGTTGGCCTTCATCCGAGCCAAATCGGTTTGAATGACCATTTGTTCTAGAAGAAGGTGGTTAAAGGATAGAAGCTTCCAATCCAATTGTCCTAACCACCCCTTCTTGATCTTGGCTTCTCCATGAAGCCACACCTAGCCTTGGGACATCCTATAAGTACCCCTTCGAATTAGGGCAATCATATAGAGCATTTTTATAGTGAAGCATTGTCAAAATAATCAACGAAGCATTGGAGTTTAGAGCAGCGAAGCCTTGTTGAATTGTGGACTCATTCAAGTGCATAGAGAGAGCCTCGTTGCCATCACCATTGTCAATTTGTCAAGCATCATGACGAATTAGGCCATGGATGCCCTAAGGATCTAGGAGCACCAAGAAATGCTAATTCAGGCAAATGGATACCCTATTCAACAATTCAACTACCAAACCTATTAGAGGACATAGAGGTAACTCTTGATCATCAATTTGGCAAGGAGGATCAAGCCCACTACCCTTGAAATTGGAGGGCAAACCTACTTGGTTGCTCACCGTGGCTTTCAACCATGGTTTACAATGTAGAATGCCCATCAGAGCTATAGTTTGCCATAGGTAATGATCTCCTTATTGTTCTTGTTTCAGATTACTTAATTAGATTAGATTAATCATTTGCACAATTAAAATAGGGTTTTAGAGATTTTTGACCCATAGATTTAGTGTTTAGAGTAATTCTAGTACATTAGTGTAGAATATGCAAGAATGGGTTCTTTTCATGATTTCATGCTCTATTACATTTAATTAGGCCATTCAATACTTAGTTGCAATATTATTTTACGCATTTCCATGAATATTTATTAATTTGGCATAGTTTAGATGTTTTTTACATGCTTTCTTTATTATATGTTTTTCATGGCTTTTTCATGCATCAATCCTTCAAAGGGCCTCATCACGAGAGGCTGCCTATTTGTATAACTTTCTTGTGTTGTTTCTTGATCGTAGGAAATAGGTTTAAAGGGAGCTTCAATTGTTCAAACACCTTCCTCAATGTGAAGAAGAGGGTTAACTCCACCCTAGAGTAGTTTGTGACTATTTGAAAAAGCATTTATAGTGCACCTACCCCATTGGGGGCTTTGGCAATTGTATTGATAGTATCAACAATTTTGGGTGACCCTAAGAGGGGCAATATTGTAACCAAGCTTCATTGGCTATATCAATAAAAAAACATGTATTTTCTTTGATTCATGCAATCTTGTTATATTGTCATGCTTTTATGTTGATTTTCATTAATGCAATAGCTAGGTGTACGGTTTTTGGGATAGGTTAGAAGGCGATCACGGTGAAAATTCATAAAATTAGTGATCTAACTGTTGTTTCTTGAATTTTTGAAATTTTAGGTACAGACCGCAGCTATCAGCTATGGGCCAACAATTGAACTACAAGTTCAACATGTGGTTTACAGTGCAGATCGTAGACCAAACCTGTGATTTACATCTGACAGAGCAGAAAACAAAAAATAGAGTAAAAATTGGATGAGGACCTGAGGTAGGCCCCATTTTCACCCTCTATCATTTTTCCAGAATCATAAAAATAGAAATTAAGTAGGATAATTAGGAAAAGAAGGTTAAAAATAACTAAGTCCTTAGGATTATCACTTTCTTAGTTTTTGATAGGCACTGCTAGGAATAGTGGATCTCTGATTGTAGTCCACCCTATAATACAATGTGCTATGTTAGAATTATGTGTAGGTGCCCAAGTAGTGGCCATTTGCATACTAGTTTGCATTGTCAAAAACCATGTAGAGTATAGCATGCATCTCTGAATATAAAACATTTATTTTACATTACATGTAGAAAACAATCATTGTGCTATATTATGCATTTTTATTTTATGTAAATTAAAATGAACCACACACACCATGTTTCACTTAAATGCTAGTGAGTTGGGCTTGACATCCAACCACTAGTAGGGTTCAACAATGATGGAGGTGATTTCCATCCATTGGTCCAAATCCTATGTACCCTTGGATACTAGACCAATACTAGATCCAAGAACCTTTTATACCCTAGAAAATTTGCATGTATTCTCTTCAAAGGGTATAACACTAACTGGGAGAAAATAGGTGAGGATATGGGAGGACTTGTGCTCCTTGTTTTGGTGTGGACTTTCATCACCACAAACAAGGGATTTATGCATCCTGGAAGTCACATCCAGGTTGTCGAGCTATGAGCATACAGGTGAAAGCCAATTTAAACTAAGAATATCATTCAATGCTTTTCAAAACATGATAAGGAGTTCTATACTGATACAAGAAATCATTGAAACAACATCAAACAGTTTAGGGCTCACTTTTAGAATGTAAAGGAGATAATCACATTGTTTACTTTGTTTTCTTATTTATTGCTTAATTCATCAAGATAAGGCCCTTATTGAGGCCAAAATTTTCAATAAGAGAGGAAACCTCTCGAGTCTTGCTTGGTTGGTTCATCATGACGACTAGGCATGATAGAGCTCAATCATGAGCTAATGAGTTAGAGAGTTCATGGAGAGGCTCTGAATGCTTTCGATGTTCTCCTAAGGATATTTTAGACCTCGCATGCCTCCTTGCTAGGTGTCGCACTCATCATGCACCTAAGGATCCAATCCTCCTAGAATGACATTTTGATAGTCATTGCAAGCTCCCTTCGTCATGCAAGGGGTTCACCCATATAGATCATGGGGTTTCCTCACACCTAATGAGAACCCACATCATTATGTCTCCACCTAGTGAGATAGAGAGTTGTGGATCTTACTCCATGATTTAGGCCTATAGGTAATCTGAGTCACACGCAACCCATGAGAGGCAACTACTCTAATACCAATTGGAGGAGGCACGTAGTGAGCCTAAGCGTCTAGAGTGTGAGTGTGCAGAGAGAAAGAGATCGCATCAACAAAGGTTGGATGAGCTCCAACGACATGAAGAGAGGATTTACCAATAGAAAGCATATGAATAACAATCATGTGAAAACTCCTGAAAAGAAGCTTATACCTAGAGTGCTTATGCAATAAGTCAACATGATGCACCCAGTGCATCGTCAAGAGTTGCCTCATAAGCAAGTAGATAGCCAATCTTCTAGATAGATAGACATACCTAGGGCTATCGAAAAACAATAGAAAGATATGTTTAAGTATCCCATGCATAAGCATGAGGTTGAGAATAGTCAATTTCGATAGGTGAGTAATACCAATGCTCTAAAGTCATCACAATCCTTGGGGTATATATAGTCTATTCCACCATATAAGAAACCTATGATTAATTTCCATAAACAGGAAGTCAAACCTATCCCTGCTAAGGAATCTGATCCTCCATTGCATATCATAGCAAGGATAAAGTAGATTGCATATAAGCGAGTGTTGGTAGATATAGGATCATCAATTAATATCATCACCACCTCAGAATTCAAACATATCAAAATTCCATCGTCCCACATCAAGGAAACAATGTCAATGTTGCAAGTCTTTAACGATGTGGAATCCCCTATAGTAGGCACAATAGTCCTCACCATAGAGGTAGGAAAAAAAATTATTCCTACATTGTGCTAAATTTTAGAGGGATCAAGACAATATAATATGTTTCTTGGAAGGTCATGGATAAGAGCCATGGAGGTAAAGTCCATGTAGTGGAGGCATACCCAAATCCCTTCAAGTATTATAAGCCTGAGGATCATCCATAGGAACCTGGTGAGGTGCCTATGCATCTGCAAGTTAAATTGGATGAGTCTATCCAAAGTTTGAATGCAGCCTTATAGACTGTGGTGGGGTTACAATCACCACACTTATCACCGAGGAAGTCACCTACGATCCCTACATTCTCGACACCACTTAGCAGGGAAGGATTGATTGATTGCCATCACATAGATGCTCATAACTACTTCAGAGGTGTCATTAGAGGATCCTCATACTCCTATCAATGAGGAAGAACCTAGCATGGTCATGGATGCATATGAGTGTATCATGCCATCTTCATCCATCATGTCACTAGATAGTCCTCATGGGGATGATGGTGAATATGAAGAGTGTATAGAGGTCAACATTATGATGTTGCCCACCATAGAGTCCATTGAGGATCTAGGTCAAATTGTCATCGAATCTCTACCTATGCATCCTATCTTGGAGACATTGTATGAGTATGAGGAAGGTTTAGTTATCACGATTGAAATAGGATAGCCTCAGTATGTTGGTGAATTACCTATGACCCATGCAGTTGTGTAGTATTCTCACAAGTTTGTGGGAATGGTTGACATTAGGCTAGAATATCAGGTGATTCCTAATCACATAGAGTTGAATATGGGGTAATCCAGTGGTGTTTCCACATTGTTGGGGCCAGAGACTTTGAAATTAGTCACTCTTGACTCATTTCTCATGGCACCATCTCAAGAGCAT
Source organism: Wollemia nobilis (assembly GCA_028583015.1). Lineage (NCBI taxonomy): Eukaryota > Viridiplantae > Streptophyta > Pinopsida > Araucariales > Araucariaceae > Wollemia > Wollemia nobilis. Next base: position 896,183 of record JAQPPZ010000331.1, on the reverse strand, counting down.
AAACATGTAGGTTCCTCACATCATATTGGGGGTATTGAAACTGACATAGTTCAACACAACTAAGTGAAACAAAAACTTGAGTTGAGTCATAGGCATGAGCATGTGGATAGCATTGATGAAGTATGTCATCAAGAAGCATCCGTATCGGCTCAAATGAAGGACATAGGTGATTTACAATTATCTAATGGATCCATAGCATCCACTTTTCTATTTCCTTCAAATGAAAAAGGTATTTCAAATCAGTCATTGGAAATACATAGGAACTCTTTATCAGTCTTGTGATCCATTCTAAGCTATCTAGAATGGATGGAACATCAAATGGATGAGAAAGATAAGGCGTTGCATTTTATCAAGAACTAGTTTGAAAACTTGGGATCACAAAAGCAACCCTTGTCTGAGGTCGAATTGCTTCCTATGCAAGTACAAGAAAAACCTCAATGAAATTAAAATCCCATGCGACCAACCCAACCATTGGGTCCTCAAATCAAGTCAAGGTGGGTCAAGAGCCCAAAAAATTCGCAACATAGTGGGACTCCTTTAAAAAATTCTATGATTGACATATTTCAGAAGCTACAAGAGGCCAAGTTCATCACCTTGTCTAATATCATCCCTTTAAACCCAAATAGAGCTAAAACTACGGGTTACAAAGAGCATCACTATTGTATCTATCACCAAATAGAGGGGCATGGCATTCAATATTGTCATGAATTTAAGAGTGTGGTACAAAATCTGATAGATAATGGGGTTTATCATGTATATGGTTCTCTCATAGTGCCCCAAAATGCTGAAGTGGAGGTCACACTTCCTCATAGACGACCCCAAAGTCGTTAGTCACCTCGTAAGCCCCATAGGCTAGTGCAATGAGTAGTTTCATTCCAAATGACTACTCTAACTTGGTTCCAAAAGTTACACGAGGCAAAGGCATTCATATTACTTGAAATCAAGCATAGGACATCCAAGACTGGGTCACCTGATGGGAGTCCCTTTTGTGTGTATCATCAAGATCATGGACATGACATTCGGGGTTGCCATTAATTTAAGAGGGTCATCCAAGACCTAGTAGAATAGGATGAAATCCATGAGGATGGTTCTCTCATTCATCCTTGTTGAAGCATAGGCACTCTGGTGAGGTCTGTTCTTCACCTGGGAGAGTTGATTTCTATCACTTTTCCTAAAAAAGCTGATTACTTTTTAGTAAATAGCATGCACGTTGGGGGTATTCAAGGTAGCATAACTTTCCCACAAGATATGCCAAATTCGATAAGGAAAAATGAGGAATTTATAGGTATTACACCTTCCTCACCATCATCGAATGACACACGCACTAGGGGTACATAGGGCAGCATGCCCTCCCCAAAAGGATCCAAGGGTTCCTAAAACCGTTTGGTCATGTCAGTAAAAGGCTCCAAGTGTTTTCTTATAACCGCTTGGTCATACCAAAAGGCTCCAAGGGTTATTGAAACTACTTGGTCATGTCAGTCAAAAGGCCCCAAGGTTTTTTGTTCAAAACTGCTCGGTCATCCTAAAAGGCTCCAAGCTAGTCTATGAGTAGTTTGGTCAATCAAAAGGTACCAAGAGTTTTTGAAAAATTGCTTGGTCAACCCAAAAGCTCCAAGGATTCTTAAATATCACTTGGTCATCCCAAAAAGTCCCAAATGTGCTCATAATCCCTTTGGTCAAACCCAAAAGGCTCTAAGGGTTTGCTGAAAACTACTTGGTCATCCTAAAAAGCTCCAAGGATTTTGTTGAAAATTTGCTTGGTCAATATAAAGGCTCCAACAACTTTTCCTTGTTTTTTTGTCACTCCTAAAGGCTCTAGAAGGATGTACTCAATTTTTGGTCAGATATGAGGCTCAAAAACTCATAAAAATTATAAAATAAACAAAATTCAAAAAAAATTGTAAAGCATAAAATCCATAAACATTGGCATTTAAATTTTGCATTCACACATGCATTCATTGCATTATTGCATTGTATATAGAAATTCATCATTCATTGCATTCTATAGTAGGAGGGATTATGTTTTTTAATATTACAAATGAAACCACGTTTGTGTCTAAATCATGCATCTTTGCATTTATCATAATCCATCATTCATGTGAGTAATTGTGTTTTTCAACACAACCAATTTTGTTGCTATGGAGAATATACTAGGGTTTTCCAGTTATTCAACCATACCTAGAGGTATTCTTAAGAGTTGATAGAAAGCTTGCTTTGCTTTTGTAGCTGAGGTTCAATTAGTATAGCCCTTATCATATTAGAATATTATCACTAATAAACAAATTATATAATCCTAATAAGGACTAGCGAAATATGAAAGACACGAAGCAGGACCAGGTATCCTGAGGTGAAAAGAGTTATTCTTATTTATACCTCTATGTGGATGGTATGGGAAATATTAGTAGTTGTCAAAATAACAGGTTAGTTCCCTATTCATAATCCCTTGCTTACGATAAAATGAGCAATATCCCAGAGTGATATCCCCCATCAATCCTCAAGATTGATACCCTAGATCGATATCATATATAGAATTCTCAGATTGATATCCCATATTGATATCATAAGATCGATATCCTTAATCGATGTACCAAAAATAGTTTCCCAAAGTCAAATCCCTAAAGGGATATTTTTGAAGAAAATTATCAAATGTAAATGCCAAAAAGTGAAGATCAAATGAAGATCAGAAAATAGGCTCAAGTGAAGATCAAATCAAGTTCAAATAAATATCAAATGAAGATCATAAATCTAAGTTCGAATGGTAATCAAATGAAGATCATAAATTCAATTCGAAGAGAGATCAAATGAAGATCCAGAGATAGTTCAAAGTCAAAATGAAATTTACTCCCTTGCTTCACCACATATGAGCAAGTATCCCTAAAATTGAAGGATAGAAAGGAGGGAGCTTGAATCCCTGGAGTTATCGGCACTAATGTACCTTACACGTGACGATATGTATGATACACTTGCATTTTGTTTGTGTGCAAACTAATGTTTGAATGTGGAAGAGCTAGCTTTAGGTGTCCTGCATTGCCTAGTGGCTTAGTCCAACTAAAATCTAAACTTGGGATTGGATAAGACATTTTTGGAGTCCCTATCTTAGCAATGGGCTGAAAGAATCCCACCTGACATAGGGGAACGCTCGTGTCTTATATTAATATACTCATGTGCACACACAGGGATAATGAACAGTTAGGGCCTATCCTAGCAAAAGCCTTGCACTTCAAAAGTCTAGTGTGGTCAGTATGCAAATTTTGATAAGTCTACTAGGGTGTTTGAGTCTCATGGAAAACCTCAAAAATTTCTCTAATAGCAAAAAATTACCAAATATTGCAAACCATATAGAATAAAATTATTAAACTACAAAGTATCAAATCCATGATACATCATTATATAAAGCACAATAAAGATATAGGATAGATACCAGATGGATATTAGAAATAATATTTAGATGACAACTGACTATATTGTGCACTTTTTTCAAACTTGCAAAAGAAAACAGAATGAGACATTATATCATTCACATCATACAACTTCATATCATTGCATTTCATATATGGGTGATTAATTGATCAAATTATTATTATGAGGATATTTCAATTACTTTCATTATTTTTATACATTCTTTGGTGTCGTCCATTAGATTCATAAACACATATCACATTCATTCCTTATGTTTTAAGTGATTAAAGCATATAGGTTCATTTACATTAGATTACCCTCATGTAAATAATGCATTACATACATTGCATCAACATATCGTGACATCGTCATAAATTAAATTATATGTGAGCTGCCCTTACATAACATAAATCATTCCCCTCTTGTATGAGAGAAGTAAGCCACCTTATATCAGCTATAGGATCATGGCCCCCTTGCAATGAAAGTGTTGGTGGTAAATGTGGTGCCATGACAACACAAGAAGATGATGGGTCACCCCTTTGAGCCTGAGACTAACCCAAGTCCCTCTATACTACAACCACAGTCCATAATGCCTCTACTAGCTCTAATGATCTAGTCAGCTCCTAAAATCATGCCTTTACTATTGTAGCACGCTTTGTCATAGTTTTAGCCTAATCCTGGACCTCCTAGATTCACCTCTCTCTGTTAGATAGCTTCAAATCTAGCATGGTGATATATGTGTCCCATTGTGGTGCATACTCATCTAGGTCCTCATCCTTAGCCTCCACTAGTGGTGCATCCTTTGTACCCCATATTCCCTCAGTCCATGGGTGCACATTGTGCCCCTATGGATCAACCTTCGCTACCTCCTCAACCCAACCGAGAGGTCCAGATCCCTATGACATAAGTAGGTACCACCAGGTATCCTATGCTAGGGTGGTCCTAGAAATAGCAACTCTAGACTCCTAGAAATAATTAGCAGCATCACCCAAAGCTGTAGGTAGCACCCACTATAGATGAGTCTCTAGAAATAGCCACCTATAGGTAATGAGCAACTCTAGAATGTCCTACACCAAGTCAAACTATCACTGGACCTATGAGTAGAACTAGTACTCAAAGATCTCGACCTTGCAGCCAAGTAACCATATGTCCCATTGAGCTTGGCATAGTAGCTTTCCAACCTCTGTCCACATAGGGCAATCCATGTATGGACACCAATAAATGACCCCAGGGCTTAGTGCTACAAACTGGCTGATGTAATGATCAATGTCCCTAGTATGGGACCTACTCTGGAATCCCTCCTCCTCATGAGTCTAGCATGCAGTGTAGCACTGATGTGCATCGTAAATCATAGTAATATCTAGAGGTAGCTCTATTGGTTGCTCAATCTAGATGTGCTGACAATCCCATATCTATAGTAATAAACTACAACTGATCCCAACCTAGCTTTGACAGGTAATCTGGTATAGCCCGTGGTATAATTGCCATAGTAAGGTATTCCCCCAAGTTAGGAGTAATGACCATCATGTGGAGCTTTGAATGACTCTCCTAACACAGGATAGAAGGTTCCAAGGAATACTCGTACCTGAGGATTCTGGAAGCACAACCTGCATGACTAGGTGCATAAAAACTACCTCACTGATAGAGAAGACCTACTCATCATACCAGTATCTGATGTGCATGCCTTCATGGTCCATATTGCATTGAGCCTTATCACTCTGATCTTCGAAGATAGCAGCACAAACTACCTCCTTTCTCTCACTAGAGGATGAGGTGATGGCCTCACCATCAATAGGGATCCAAAATATCCTATAGACATCCTCAAGGGTGATAGTCATTTCACCTGTCGATAGGTGAAATGTGTTGGTCCGGGCATTCCAGCTCTGGGCCAACGTAATCATGTAATCTTGATCTACCCTGACAGTGGGTAGATCCAAGACATAGCTGAATTCTATAGTTGTAAACCACTCTCACTCCCCATCAGTCAGTAGTGGGCGAAGAGTGTTAAGGAACTCTGAATCCCTAGCTCTAGAGGTCATTCTCTACAAAGACATATAGTATAAGGAAAAATCTAACTAAAGACTAATTAAATAGCTAAAAATGACCTAAAAAGAGATATATCAAGCAAGAAATAGCTAACAATGCAAAATTATTCTAAGCATGATAAAAAATTTAAAAAATACACCCCATAGGTGTAATAAAATTGCATTAACTGCCAAGAAAATCACAAAAAAATAGAAAATTTGAAAAAAATTCATGAAAAACGGGAACCGCAGGTCAAACCCGTGGTCCACCCAATCGTCAAAATTTTGACCGTTGTAATTAAAAACTAATCGTAGTTGATACTTGTGGCTCCCAATTTTTCAAAGAGGAATCACAACTTGTAGTTGTGGTCTAGGGATATGACCCATTTTAGGTCTTTTCCTAGCTGAAAAAGAAAAAACTAAAATTAATCTAAGCTAGCTTAGCCTAGGGCGTGGTTCATTGCCAATAGTTTAGTGTGATTAATTAACCAATTTATTAATTTGGTTCATTTTATTAGTAATGAATGTGAGGTCTTGATTTCAAATTACCTTACCCACACCAAGGCCTCAACTGGAAGAAGGTTGGTCACGGTCTACCATTCTGATGTGTGAAAGGTAGTAGGGTTTCAATTGCTTCAAGTAAATTCTCACACCTCTCAGAGCTCTTCAAATGGTAGTCACTGTCAAGGAATAATGAGGAATTTTTAAAATGATAGGTTTTTAAAACTTTTCCTATTTTTGTCGGACTGCAGCTAACACCCACGGTCCCGAGATTAGGGTTTTTCGCCTGTGGGTCTGACCTACGGTTCCCAAAATTTGAAAATTCCAACCATAGACTGCACCCATGGTTTGTAAATAGTATCAAAAATAGCAAAATACCATTGTGGGAGGGTCTTAAATGATAAATTAATATCTCCTACCAGATAAAATGTTAATAAGAGCAATAAATTTACAAATTTGGTGATTTTTAAGCACCAGGATTAATCAAAAATTCAAAATTAATAAAAAAATCAAATAATCAAAAGCCAAATGCACCTTGTATTCAGTTATTTACCCTATACACTTGGCGGTTGCAGCGACTTGTGCTCCATGCAATCTAGTGAGATGAGTAAATAACCATAAGGACATTTGGGGTAAAATTGTCATCGTTGATTTGATATGCTTATTTTCAATTCTAAAGAAGGCCTTTGAGGTTGGACTGCTCCATGGGAATGAGGCATTTCATGTCATTTCCCCTATGACATATTTTCAAAAAATCATCGACAAATTGATTCAACACAAAACTAATTGGATTTGCATCATTTTTATTCCCTAAGATGGCTATTGTAGCCCGACTACTCCATGGGATAGGAGTGTGTAATTGCTATTAACAGTTGGAATCATAAGCTGAACTAGGCTTAGCCAAGTACTTAAATGTTTAATTCTAAATTTGTTTAGATCATTCATTGTGGTCAAGCAACCTTGTTACTTCATACATTGTCATTACCCTCATCGACTCATCGCTTGAGGGGGTAGTCATAATATCAAATCATAATAAAAATCAGCAGAAGATCCTTGAAATCGTAAATCCCTTGATCTTATAAAAATTGTGTTTATCCTTGCAAATCATTATCAATAGCTATTATAAGCTTACCCCTTTTCTTGGGGAAAATAGCAACTATGAAGTTTGCTTGTTGTTCTCCGCATTTCAGATCTGTCTTAGAAGATACCTATGGAATGCACAACCACACCGAATGAGATGAGATGGACACAAGCTTTTCAAATGTAAGCCTTTCACCCAGTTGGAAGTAATGATTCTAGGATGCATGTCCTTTTGCAGGACCTGAGGCATCTAATGTTGATCCAACTAATGATCATCATAGAACCTTCGGTATCATTTTAGGAGGTCTATTTTTTCTCAACATTGTTCAATATCACAACGCATCTCAAAAGGGGTATCTTTAGACACCTAAAATATGTCATGTCAATGGCAACTACTAATATGGACATGCTACAAGACCATATGGAATATCTTGTACAAACTCCAAGATAGAGGAGTGGTTCTAACCACTCAATTTAGGCTCCTTGGCCTATTCAGTCTAAACCATAGCTGAGACTTACGGTCTACATATTGAACCATGACTGAGACCTACAATTTACATTCTGGACCATATTTGTCACCTACGGTATTAACTAAAGTTTAGTTGGCCTTCATCTGAGCCAAATAAGTTTGAATGGCCATTTGTTCTAGAAGAAGGTGGTTAAAGGATAGAAGCTTCTAATCCAACTATCCTAACCACCTCTTCTTGATCTTGGCTTATCCAAGAAGCCACCCCTAGCTCTGGGACATCCTATAAGTACCCCTTTGAATTAGGGCAATCATATAGAGCATTTTGATAATGAATCATTGTTGAAATAATCAATGAAGCATTGGAGTTTAGGGCAGTGAAGCCCTGTAGAATTGTGGACTCACTTGAGTGCATAGAGAGAGCCTTGTTGCCATCACCATTTTCAATTTGTCAAGCATCATGATGAATTAGGCCATGGATGCCCTAAGGACCTAAGAGAGCCAAGAAATGCTAATTTAGGCAAACAAAGGCCCTATTCAACAATTCAACTACAAAACCTGTCAAAGGATACTAATATGACCCTTGATCATCAATTTGACAAGGATGATCAAGCCCACTGCCCTTGAAATTGTAGGGCAAACCTACTTGGTTGCTGGTTGTAGCTTTCAGCCATGGTTTACAGTGTAGCCTGCCCATCAGAGCTGCGGTTTACCATAGGTATATGATCTCCTTAATGTTATTATTTCAAATTACTTAATTAGATTAGATTAATCATTTGCATAGTTAAAATAGGATTTTAGATATTTTTGACCCATAGATTTAGTGTTTAGAGTAATTCTAGTACATTAGTGTAGAATATGCAAGAATGGGTTTTTTTCATGATTTCATGCTCTATTCCATTTAATTAGGCCATTCAATACTTATTTGCAATAGTATTTTATGCATTTCCATGAATATTTATTAATTTGACATAGTTTAGATGTGTTGTACATGATTTTTTGATTATATACTTTTCATGGATTTTTCAGGCATCAATCCTTCAAAGGGCCTCATCACAAGAGGCTTCTTATTTGTATAACTTTCTTGTGTTGTTTCTTGATTGTAGGAAATAGGTTTAAAGGGAGCTTCAATTGTTCAAAAACCTTCCTCAATGTGAAGAAGAGGGTTAACTCCACCCTAGAGCAGTTTGTGACTATTTGAAAAAACATTTATAGTGCACCTACCATGTTGGGGGATTTGGCAATTGTATTGATAATATCAACATTCTTGTGACCCTAAGAGGGGCAATATTGTAACCAAGATCCATTGGCTATATCAATAAAGAAACACACATTTTCTTTGATCCATACAATCTTGTTATCTTGCCATGCTTTTATGTTGATTTCTATTAATGCAATAGCTAGGTGTACGATTTTTGGGATATGTCACAATCAAATGTGGATCAAACCACACACGCAAGGATTTATCGATATGGTGAACTTGGTCATAAAAAATTAGAGGTACAATCAGCTATATCCTCCTCTTGATCCAGTTCAAATTCAAGCTACGTCCCCATAAAGGCCAATGCAAAATAATTTTCCAAGCCCACCAACTAGACCGATGGTGACAATAAGGAATAGACTCGTTCATAATCTACATATGGCCTCAATAAATATATCAATTTATGATATAATAAAATAATATCCTAGGCATAGGGAGACACTAATGGATATCTTAAGGTCCATAAAAGTACAATCCCAAGATCTAGAAGCATTTACCAATTTTGTGGGATATGTGCGGCAGTGTCAAGAGCCTGTGATCCAATTCTATGATCATGAAATCAAGATGGTATCTACTGCTACAATGTACCTATCACCTCATATTATTGCATGTGTAAACTACACACCCTTCAAGTGTATGTTGATCGATATAAGAAATTCGATCAACATAATTACCATGAAGGCCTGGCCACATTTAAAATCACCTAAATCACATATCGTACCCTCAACTTTCATATTACCAGCATTCAATAATATATTGTGCTTGACAGTAGGCACTATAATCTTGCCTATCCAAGTCAGATTGAAAACCATTCCTATGATATGTCACATGCTTAAAGGTACAATGTAATACACCATTCTCTTAGGTAGGCCATGGATAAGAGAGATTCAATGTGTACCCTCAATATTACATAAATGTATCAAATATGTACATTAGGGGCAAGTGCATGTGGTTCCTTTGGATGAGGAACCATTTAAGTATGTTAATCAAGTGGATTTACTAGGAGATTTTATCCTCCCATAGATGCATTTGGATATAATACTTACATCACCTATCAGGCATCTAGTAGGCAAATTGAAGGAAGTGTGAATCAATCCTTTAATATCAGCACCATGACCAAATTCACATAGAATAATTACTTCTATGAAGCCTACAACATCGATAATGCTTAGGAATAATCAGAAGCTAAAAGTAGTATTGGGTGAAAAAGAGTCAAAAGAAATCCCCAACGTAGCAACTATCGAGGTCCAAAATCCCATGGAGGGAAACTCATAGAATGAAGTCAAGGAGGTATGTCATCCTGTCTCACTTGTATATTCAATTAGGTCATCTAAATCGTAGTTGATAATTCATTTAGTCAATCTCGGGTTAGCAGAATACCTAGTGCAGAATGTGAATTTCACACCAATCATCGAATATACATAGGATATGTGTAGGCCTCAAGCCTATCACTTTCCTATAGGGATGGTGGTACCACTAGGTGTGCCACCCAATAAAAATAACTTCATCTATGGAGGCTTAGATCAACTTGCACATCGATCACCCATAAAAGAAAATTATGATGAACCATTCATAGTAAACATTCATTATATTTCTAACACAGAGTTCACCCTTCAATATTTTGAGCATTACCATTGGCATGGTTACGATATGGGTCTATTTTAACAAGGGCGTTGAACTCCATATAAACCATGCTATCAGTTGTTGACTGATCAGTTCGAATTGGGTTATGACATAAGATGTTAGGATGAGATTCTAGCTATATCTTTAGATCACCTAAATCTAAGCATGGGGGTGGATGCTGATTGGAACCCTTACCATCCTAACCCTTCATATTATTGAAGAGGTTACTGGTCGATGACCATGGTTGCCATAGAACCACCTTTGGTATATCATGATAAAATTTTGGTGAAGGTTAGTATAGATAACATTCCAAAAATTGATAGGGTGATTGGAAATTGTGAGTATTACGACGACACTAGCATTGAAACCCAAAATTATGGTACAATAGCAAAATCCCAATAAAAAGCTACTTTTGAGGAGGGTGAATCAAAATCCATATCTAAGAGAGGTGGACCAAAATGTAATTATGTAGAAGATGATGATGAGAATTCCTTAGAGGATGAAGAATATGAGGATGAAAAAAATATGGTCTACCTTGGGACTTGCCATTTACATCATCTTAGAGAACCTGTCAACATGGAACCCATCTATCATGAGGTTTTCCCAGGTCCTCCTATTCAAATAAGGTCAGTAAATATGGAAGAGATCTACCATATGGTTTTTCCTAGCCCTTCAAATTTAAGGCAATTGCTTCTCCTTGAGGATCCAATTGTCATGTCTATGTCTCGACTAGACCCGATAATCCCCATTCTACCTAAGCCACATATAAAGGAAGGGAAGAAATCCAAAGTTAGTGTGTCTCATTGACATGGTCTTGAAGATCTCTTTCATTTCATCAACATGATCTCCATTGATTTGACCACTCCACTCTACAATCCATCTAAACCTTCAAAACCTTTGTACCTAAATACTAAGGCCATTGATTTTGATCATGCCAATTCACCTTTAGAGCCTGAATATTTCTTTCCTAATGAAGAAATGTTGCAATTGTTTTATTTTGCACCAGGATGTGCATACGATGTTTATTATACTGAGGGTAATTCTGATTTGGTGAAACCTTTAAACCTAGTAGATGACATCCATTTTATCCCTACACCTCACCAACTTGATTAGGGATCACATATGTCAATAGAGGAAACCTTTGAAGTGGATATCAATGATGATCCTACCAATCCAAGGAAGGTCAAATTTGGAGAGAGTCTATCTCCTAAGGAACGTGCCAACCTCATTCCTCTACTAAAAGAGAGACCTGATATATTTTCTTGGACATACAAGGAAATTTTGGGTATGGATTCAAAATTGGTTGCTCATAACCTTTCATTGGACCCCACCAAGAAACCATTCAAGAAAAATCTTAGAAAGATGCATCTGACTGGTGCTTTGATGGTTAAAGATGAATTGCAAAACTGTTGGATGTAGAATTCATCATTTCCATCGACTATTCGAAATGGGTATCAAACATGGTACCTGTAGGAAAACCTAATGGAAGAATCCATATTTGTATAAATTTTAGAGACCTCAATAAGGCAACACCAAAGGATTCATTCCCATTGCCTAATATCGATGCTTTGGTAGATGCGAATGTAGGTCACGAAATAATTTCCCTTATGGATGGTTTTTTGGTTACAATCAAATTCATATTAAACCTAAATATTAGCATAAAACCATGTTCACTACACCATGGGGAACATTTTACAACAAATATATGCCATTCGGTCTTAAAAATGTTGGTGCCACATATCAACGGGCTATGACATATATCTTTCATAACTACATGTATAAGATCTTAGAATATTATATCAATGACTTATTGGTGAAGTCATTGTTGTGTGAAGAGCATGATGAGGTTCTCAAAAAAGTATTAGATCATATGATAGAGCACAATGTCAAGTTGAATCCCAAGAAATGCATCTTTGGTATAACTTCAGGTAAACTCTTGGGATTCATCATTTCTAAACGATGGATTGAAGTTGACCGAACGAAGGTCAAGGTCATTTTAGAAATGTGTCATCCCATGAATATCAAGCAATTGAGAAGCCTACAGGGCAAAGTAGCATCTATAAAGTGATTCATCGTACAATTATCGAATAAATATCAACCCATGAATAAGTTGCTACACAAGGGGGTCCCATTTAATTGGGATGAGGACTATCAAAAGGCCTTTTCTAAGATTAAGCAATATCTGGCAATGCTACCAGTTCTAGCTCTGCCTAGACCAGATGTGCCTTTCTTGCTATATATCTACCACTTAATTTGCACTAGGAACCATGTTAGCCCAAAAGAACGTGTAAGGAAAGGAATAGGTAATATATTACATCAACTAAACTCTGATCAGCTATGAGCTACAATACACATATGTGGAAAAACTATGCTTGGTAGTAGTATTTATGATGGACAAGTTGTGCCACTACATGTCAAGTCATATAACATATGTAGTATTAAAACAAAATCCTTTGTATTATATGATGGGTAAAATGCATCATAATACACGTACTACAAAGTGGATCACGCTATTAATGGAATTCGATCTAGAATTCATAAGTCAAAAGTCTATCAAGGGATAAGTCATAGTAGATCAACTAGAAGATGCTCCTCTTCAGGATCATAGGCCACTTGTCATAGAACTTCTCGATGATGCAGTCTTTGTATTACCAAAGTTGCATGAACTCAAAGAACCTAAAAATAAAGTAGATATGTCTTTGTTCTTTAACAGTTCCAAATGTGAGCACGGGGGTGGTGCAAGAATTGTGTTTTTCATGCCACAAGGTTCTCCAATACCCTTGTAATTTAAACTTTGTTTTCCTTGTATAAATAACAATGATGAATACAAGGCCTTAATATTAGGTCTCCAAATAGTGCTCACCATGAAGATTAAAAGGATAAATATCTTTGGTGACTCCTTGCTCATTTTTAATAAATTTAAGGGGATCTATCAAGTAGATGTCCTATATTGAAGGTATATAAAGAGCTTGTAGACATGTATCTGGACTAGCTATAATGGTATGACATTGAAGCAATCCCTCAAATGTCCAACAGATTCAAAGACACCATGGCATATTTGGGATCTTTAATCCCTTAGAATCTGTCTTCTGACTTCACTACCATTCAAGTTAAAATGCTATAACAATCCGTGATACAGTGTGAGACACAAAAAAATAAAGAATCAATCCACATGATTCAAATAGAACCAACCCATGAATGGTTCTACAAGGCCAAATACTTTCTAGAAAATGTGTCTTGGGGATCGTTGATTTCATAAGGGCCTACAAAGAATGGTACCACCATTCTCCATAAGGTTATTTTCCAATAAGCTTTTATACAAGTCAAACTGTAGTGGGAACATATCGTTTAGTTAGTTGAAGTTATTGCCTATCAATATTGAATGTCATAATTAAATTATTTCCTTAAGCTTGGTATAATCCCATAGGGATTATCGCATGCCGCAAAATGAGCATTCAAATAGAAAGCAAAAAAATATGTCTTGATAGGAAACATTTTGTATTGTCATAGCTATGATAGAATTCTCCTTCATTACCTTGAGCTCCAATAATCATCTTGGGCAATCTCACAAGCTCATGATGGTACATGTGGTGGCCATTTCAGTGGCATGGTCATTATTGGCCCACTTTGGAGAAGGATTGCACAATGTATGTCAAGAAATGCATAAAATATCAACATCATGCTAATCTTACACACTTGCCATCACAGGCCTTATAGTCCATCCAAGCGGCTTGGCCATTTTCTCAGTGGGATTTGGATCTAATTGGTAAGATATCTCCCTTGTCATCGGGCTGACATACGTTCATTATAACGACCACTGAGTACTTTAAAAAAAGGGTGGAAACAATCCCTTTAACAATGACAATAGGAGCACATATTACATAGTTCATACTCTATAATATCATCTATCATTTTGGGATACCATCCAAATATCATATCGAATAATGGAACGTCATTCAAAAATAAAATTGTAAGGGCTTTAATATCCAAGTATAATATACAACACACTTTTGTGACTCCATACTATCCACAAGAAAATGGGCAAGCAAAAGCTTCTAACAAGACTATGGTACCAATATTGAAAAATATTGTTCAAGAAAACCACAAATATTGGTATACGTAGTTACCCCTTGCATTATAGGCTTATAGAACTAGTATACGGATACCCACTAGAGCAACTCCATTTTCACTAGTATATGATGCTGAGGCCATTATGCCTTTGGAATTGGAAATTCCAATCCTGCGCATTGCATTGAAAGAGTTCATCGATGAAAACACTACACGACAAGCTCATCTCGACCAATTGATGCTTCTTGATGAACATCGCATGAATGCCCTTGAGCATCTTTGATTTTATCAAGAACACCTAAAATGAGCTTAAAATAATAAAGTCCATCTAAGAGACTTTAAATTTTGGGATCTTGTGCTGAAAGAAAACCTACAAAACTCAAACTTACCACCACATCTACGAGATAAATTTACGACCAACTGGTTAGGTCCATATATCATCTCAGAGAATATAGGACCTAGAACTTACTGCCTAACATCACTTGAAGGCGATGAAGAGCCTAAACCTCTCAATATTATTCATATTAATGCATTCCATACATAAACTTCAAAATTTCAAAAATAATTCAAAAAGCAATAAAATCCAAAAACTTTGCAAAACATCAAATTTACAAAAACATTTACACTATGCATTCTCATTTTGCACATGCATCCATTTAATTACATTGCATTTAGGCATTTCCATCCATTACACTTGCATTAGGATAAGTTGTGTTTGCAATATTACAATCGACACCACATTTATATGCTAATCATACATCTAATCATTATCATCATCCATCATCCTTGTGAATAATTATGTTTTTCAAAACAACCTCTCTTGTTGCTATAAGGAATATACTAGGGTTTTTTGGTCATTCAACCATACCTAGTGATCTTATCAGATTTTGTATAAATCTAAATTTTCTTTCGGATATGAGATCTAGTTTTGATAGCACTTAGAATATGTCAAAATCCAAACACTAATTAACACATTTACAATCCTAGTATAGACAAGGAAAGATGAACACTACAAAGTGGTCCTAGTCACCTTAATAAAAAGGTTTTACTTACTCATCTTGTGATGTGCATGGTCTAGGGTTTTGATCATTTAAAAAAGGACAAGATCCACCATACCCAAAGAAATACCTTGCTTTCATAAAAATAAGCAAATTCCCAAATTAAATATAAATCAAACTCCCTTGCTAAAAAAAATGTAAACTAAACAACAATTTTCATCACTAAGAATGAGCAAGTATCCCAATAAATGTGAAGAAAATAATGGGGTGAAGAGCTTGAATCCTTGGAATATTCCACACTCGAAGCCATTGAGTGATCTCCAATAAAAAAATGGGCTGAATGAATCCCACTTGGCATTGGGGTAGTTCTAAGCAATTTACAAGTGAGATAGCTTTAGGTGGCCTGTATTGCCTAGTGGTCTAGTCTAACTGCGTTCAAACTTAGGATCATGATGAAAATTTGGTAATCCTCGTTACATCAATGGGCTGAATGAATCCTACTTGGAAATGAGATAGTCTTATGTATCATATAATATATTCATTTGCACAAATAGGGATAATGAATATCTAGGTCTTCATAACAAAAACCTTTTATCTTTTAAGAGTCCTGTATAGTCATTATACAACTTTTTATTAGTCAACTAGGGTGTTTGATTCTCATGGAAAGCCTCAAAACTCCCTCATAGCAACAAATCATCTCATTTCATAGATCATACATCTCAAATCATCTCATATCATAAATCCACAATCATGTCATCTCACATATGGATGCTTAAATGATTAATTATTATGATAATATTTATCATTATCATTCATGATTATTATACATTTTGTGGTTTCATCCATTAGTTTTTTAAACACATATTACATTCATTTCTTATATTTTAAGTTATTAAAGCATACAGGTTCATTTGCATTAGATTATCATCACATAATTAGTGCATTGCATTCCACATCATATATCATATCACATCACAAAAAATTAAATGCATAAACAATTGAAAACAAATTAAATATGCATTTAATGTCATAGTGCATCCATACATGTACATCATAGTATCTAAGCATACATCTATCATATAGCTAGTGCATGTCATCAATACATCACATCTATATAGAATTAATCAACATAGCATATAAGCATTGCATCCATGTGCATATCATAAACATAACAACAATAAAATGCAACACACATAATGAGATATCAAATATAATATCATATATATATATATATATGTGTGTGTGTGTATCCAAATGTATACATAGAGGTACATAAAAATACTCATAGGATACAATAGTGTAGGTCCTCGGATATTACACTGAAACATGATACAAAGTCATCAAGACATAATCAGGACTAGCCTATGCCACCTGAGTTGCCTCCTCCCTCAACTCCCTCCCTATGAGGTTGCTTGAAGCTTGTGACATCTAATATCTCTAATCTAGCCCCTAATTTGTGGCTTAGTTGTACATAGGACTACCCAAACTCACTTCACCTTCTCCTGTGTGACCCTACTATGGTAGAGCATGTAGGTAGAGTACCTCCTAGCATAGCAACCTGTCCCTCTAGCTACCTGATGTATACACCATCAAACTAGCACCTAGCATCATATTGACCAATTAGACTTTGTAGCCTAGCCATCTATACCTATAATGATGCCACATATCCTATAGTAGGTGCACCTATATCTACTGGTCCCTAAGTGGTTGGAGAAGATGGTGTATCCTATGAAGTGGAAGGTTTCCCTCTCATCATCCTGAGTGTATATCACTCTATAGTCTAGAGGTCTAGCTGTGCCTATATCAGATCCCATTGTTCAGTAATATTCTCTATCTCTATTGTGGTCGAGTCAACCTATGCTTGAGGGGTATTCCTCTTCTACTTCAATCCCTACCACTGAGTTTACCCTAATGTAATATGTTCCTAGAGTGCACTCATCTACACCTGCAAGGTGGCAATAGAGGTATCCCTCTCCAAAATATACCTCTACATTGTCTATAGATATGCCTATAAGCCATGTAACTAGGCCCGTAGCTATGACACCTCATCATCAATCTCCTCCTTGCCATACTCATCTCGAGCCTCCTCCTCTAGAGTGGTGGCCCATCTCCACTCACCCTCTATCCTCTAAAAAACTTGTCACCCATGAGGGCAATCAAATGCTGCCTTTGTAGCCTCCCCATCCCTAGATCTACCTAGGGGACCGCCAACTTACCATAGTCTCATGGTCCACCAACCATCGTAGTTAGGAGTCATCCTCGCATCTGCTAATCCTCTATCCTAAATCACATCATCCTCATATTTCAATGGGATCACCTAAGGCCATTATAACTTTATATCTATCGTAAGGCAATCGTAGAGACTAGCTCCTCTAGGATATCATGGTGTATCCCAAATTGTATGGTGATGCAAGAGAATTGGAAGAACTCCCGCATACTAGGCTTGTGTTTGATGACCTAGAAATCATGCCTGGTCCACCTCAAATAGTGGTCTATCTTCTCCCATATTGGGTAGTCTAGGTATAGGTGCCAAATGATTTAGTCGACATGCAACCCTATTAGTTGGTCCATGTAATGTTGAAGATATCCTATGTGAGATTTGTTGCAATAAGTCTCTAATTCTCATAGCTAGAAAAATATATAGAACTATGCAGTAGTTGTTACTATAGCAATATGTAAAGGTAGACCTCTAGGATGCTCTATCTTGATGTGCTCCCATGCCCATATCTGAAGCAGAAGACTACATCCAACTACCACTCATCCTCGTTATGTGATGCGGTAGAGATCATTGTAAATATCACAAGAAGGACACTCCCCCATGATAAGATCATAGGCTGGTCCATGGTGCTCGTAAGAAGATCCTACACTATGGATAGGAGGTTCCAAGAGAACCTCACTTTGAATGTATCATGTAGCACAACATTGCAAATTATGTGCATAAGGATAACCTGACACCATGAAAAGATGTGTGCCCTATACCAGTGGTCTGGCACCCCACTGTGCTCAATGTACTCTAGTGCCTCCTCATGCCTATCACTGAAACCCATTGGAAGACGGTATTATTCATTGTGGTAGCCGAATAAGTGATGGTCTGTCCATCAATAGTAATGAAGGATATGCGATACACATCCTCCAGTGTAACCATCATCTCCCTAATCGAGAGATGGAAGGTATTAGTTTGTGCATCCTAGCGCAGGGATAATACTATCATGTAGGACTATTCTACCCTAATGGTGGGCAGTCTTAGGACATAGTCGAGGCCCACAACCCCAAACTAGTCTAGGTCTACTTGCCCCAACTGGGGCAGTAATTCACACAACAAATTTGGCTCCCATGTCCATGCAGTCAAGGTCTGAGGAGAGTATCACATAATCCACCATAAGTGAAAATTTGAAAAAAATAATAATAAAATAAAGTACAAAAACAATAAAAAATGCACTTGAAAAATTAAAAAAAAAACAAGCAAAAGTATAAAAAAATAATTAAATCAAGTAAACTTGCAAAAAAAATAAAAAATTTGAATTTTTTCTAAATTTTCTTAGTCATTTTTAACAACCATAGCCACTGTTGCAGTCGTGATTGTCATCCATGGCAAGCACCAACAATCAATTTTTTGATCGTTGGTGTTTGAACCTAGCCGAGGCTGACAACTGTGGCCCCCAATTGGCAAATTGAGAGCCGTGACTACCACCCATGACTATGGGAATGACCCCTTTTGAGGTCATTTCCCACCCAAAAAATGAAACCCAAAATTAATCCCACCCTTATAAGCCAACCTAAGGCTAATCCTAAGCTAAGGTAAGGTTCATTACCAAAACGTTTAATCAGGTTCATTTAAGCCATTACTTAGTGAGGTTCATTTTAAGACTTCAAATCGAACGAGAGATACAGAGATGTTACCTTCAAAGCATCGGCTCCACCACTAGTGTATGCCTCTAGTTGTGGTCTACCATCGTGGCAGGTAGTGGTTTAAATAGCGTTCCATGTCAAAGGATTTCTTCTTCCTCTCAGAGTTCGCACTATCAGGTTCTAGCAATAGGAAATAATGAAAAATAAAAATTCTAATTTTACTTTTATATTTTTCATTTGGCCCTCAATAACTAATTTCAACCATGGACATAAATTTACAAATTACTGACCATTGCTATCAGACACAGCTAGGAAAATTGCTAAAACTGCGACTAACAACCACGACTAGAAGCTAACAATAAATGCTACCAAATTCCAACTGTGAGGAACTTCAAAATGCATAATAAAAAATATTCAATGGTCCAAAAACCTCAAAAAATTTAAAAATAATAAAAACATCACATAAATAGAAATTCAAATATGCCTAGGACCTAGTTATTTATCCTATACACTTGTCAGTTGTAGTAACTTGCACTCCATGCAATCTGGTGAGATGAGTAAATTACCATAAGGCTACTTGAGGCAAATTAGTCATCATTTAATTGAAATGCTTCACTTCAATCCCAAATAAGGCTATGGCAGCCATACTACCCCATTGGAATGAGGTGTTCATTTCATTTCTTCTATGACATTTTTAGAAGATCATCGAACAAAGTGATTCAACACAAGCTTAAATGGAATTGCTATCATCTTGATTCCCTAAGAAGGCCATTGTGGCTAGACTGCTCCATGGGATAGAGATGTACAATTACTATTAATGGTTGAAATTATGGCTGTAATTGGCCTCACCATATAACAAAATGCAAAAGTCTTAAATAGTCCAAATTATTCATCTTGGTCAAGTGACTCATCACTTTAATCAATTATCCTTTTCTCAATGACTCGTTTCTTGAGGGGGTAGTCATAATATCAATAATCATAATCAAAATTAACAAAATATCACTTGATCATGTAAATTATATTTGTATTACGAATCATTGCTAACAATTATCATAAGCTTACCCTTCTATTGGGGAAAAAACAAATATACTAGTTTAGAGCATTTTAGCGATCCACCTATCAAATCAATTGTAGAAACTCTAATGCTACCTGATTATCATTGGACACGTGAAAGCTTTATAAATTTAAGCCTTCCATATCATTGTAAGCAATTATTCTAGGATGTGCATCCTTTTTAGGACTAGGGTATCTAATTTTGATCAGATCAATGATCATAATTCAACCTACAATATGACTTTAGGTGATCTATTTTTGCTCAACACCGTGTTTTCCCATAATGCATCCCAAAATGGGTATATGTAGACACCTAAAACACATTATGTTTAGGAGACTACTCATATGGGTATATTTTCAGACCATATGAATGATATTGGACCCTCCCAAGGCTAAGTAGTGGTTCTAACCACTCATTTTAGGCATCCTAGACCTATTCAACCTTAGCCACTGATGGCATTAGTAGATAAGATCTTAGCCACAGTTGACAACCATGGCTAGGATCCTAGACACGCTAAGGAGTTGTGGCTAGCTCTGTAACTATTTTGAACTCTGGAGCTGAGCCAAATAAGTTGTAATGGCCAAATACAACTGATTCTAGGCAGTTTTAGATGAGGAAACTTCTAGATGCATTGGTGTTGTCCACTTCCTCATTTGTGATGTTTTCATGGTATGAATTGGAAGGAGCCATAGGGTTGATAGTAGGATGATTGGGATCAAAACTATTAATGCATAAAGGAGAGTTGTATTATGTACCTTTATTTCTTAGAGGTCTTCTTGGTGATCTTATGAGACCTTTGTTTGTATTCTCTGAGCTTGATAATCGACTGTTTGGTCCTTTGGTCCACCTGCCACTCATGCACTAGCTTTAATAAATTTTTAAATTTTTGCTATAAATTTCTTTGAGATATGCTATTTGACTTGTCGTCAAGAATAATATCTTCAATTTGTGATTGGATTTTTGCAAAAAAAAAAAAATGTAAAAAAATATGGTTTTCGCTTATTTGGTCGCTCCAACTGCAACACAAATTGTTTGAATTTAATAGCAACAACTAGTTTCCTTCCACTAAAAATTTCTAATGGCTAGTAGCTCCAAAGACTACCTTGAGTTCAAATTCTAATGGCTAGTAGCTCCAACGGTTAGTTGGCTATAGCTAGTGATGGCTAAGTTTGGGTTGAACAAACAGCTAGCAACCAGGGACACAACAACCATTGTGCAAACTAGGATGACAAGGGATGGCGCAACTAGATGACACATGCTTGATGACATTGGATACGACCATGGATTAGATGACAAGGTATGGTGCAACTAGATGACACATGATTTACGACACCAGACACGACCACGGGTAGAATTTGAGATCGATTAGATAGGATAATTGATGTAGAATCGAAAGATATATAGGACATGTGAACAAGACACCAAGCACAATGCTAGGTGATAGAGAATAATCAAGACATAGAACCTAATACGACCAAGACATAAGGAAGAAGACTCGATGGAAACTATCGACAAGACCATTTTGACCAAGATGTAAGTGGGAAGACTCGATGACAACTATGCAATACACATGGATGGGAAAATGAGCCTACACATGAATACAAGCTAGGTTTGGTATGACCGTACTCACAAATAATGATGTGTCACTTATTTCTTTTAAACTCCACCCATAAGTCCATCCCAATCATGTGGGATAATTTCTTTGGAAGAATTTTTTAAAAATAAAATCATGTACCTTAGACTCTATGATTAATAATTTTTTTGCTGCGTTTCGATTGGTCATTGGGGATTTGCGATAATAGCGGTTGTATTTGCATCGTCTTCAATGAATTCTTGCACGATTGAACATTTGGATGCCTCCTCAACTCCTTCATAGGTATAATTTTGTTGATGTGTTTTGATTTTTTGCCAAGGATTTTAGTTGGCTACCACCCTAAAATTTTATTGGAGAAATCGTTCTGTTTTATGCCCTAGACACAAAGTGATAAACGTCTTTACTTCATTTTTGGATCAATTTTTCTCATGATTTACTGGTGGCAAGATGCCCTAGATTATGGATGGGTGCTTGAATGGAGTAATATGGATTTTATTTGTAGTAGTTGTGCCAATTATTAATTTGTAAGACATGATATATTTGCATGGTATCACCATGATTGGATGCTGCAAATAGTGGGAGTTCATCAGGATAGTGTGGTGTTCCAAAAAAATTTATCCCTTATGCCAAGATCACAATTTCGATACCACTTGTTAAGGTATTTCTACCTTAATAACTCTCATGCAAATTTAAATATAATGATTGGAAGAAAATACTTGCAATAATAGGAATAATAGATGAATGAATCAAATCAAATACAATCGCCACTTAAGGAGGGCTACATATTCACCTCTAGGATGGCACAATCCTTATGGATATCACAAATGAATTCTTATATGAAAATATAATCCAAAAACAAATCATTCTACCCTAATTAATAAATAAATCAATGAGTGAATAATTGGAAGGATCCATATAGCCGACTAGCTATATATTGGGGTTGTAACAATGATTCCTCCCAACTACGCTAGCTTGGAAATTATTGATCTTGGCTTCCTTGGGAAGCCAAGATTAGGAATTGGTGAGTCTATTTATAGACTTCTCCAATAGGCCAATAGGATTCAAATTTGAATGTAGTGAATCCCTACAAAATTAAAGATCCAATTGCACATTGTGAAGAGTGAGGAGATGCTGCCAAAATCTAGTTTGACAACCAAATTTGTAATAATGAGCTTCCAAAGGCTTTAGAAGCAAACATCACAATTCCACACCAATCCAATGTGAATTCTAGAAAATTCAACTACCAATATGTTTATGAACATCGAGGTGACCCTTGATCATCATTTCCTTGGAGGATTTGAGAGTTTCAAGATATGATTCTAAGAGAAAGAAATATCAGCCCATGGACACTATTGTCAGCAATAGCCCATAGGGCTAGCTATGGATGTCATCCACGGTTGATAGAGATAGCTTCTATGAGCACCTATAGTAAGGTTTTTGTTCCTTTTTCCTCCATTTTTAGTCGTAGATTTCCATTTCCAGTTATGCAAGTAGTTTAATCTATCATCGATTAGCATTGTAGCAGATATTTGCATGATTAATTCACAAAATTAGAGGTAGCTTTACCTTAATATTTTTCACATTTTCTAGATTTCATAAATCTTCATATATTAGATTCTATTCATGCTTTATGCTTCAAATTACATGTTATATTAGCTAGATATATATGTTTTCAAGCATACTTTACATTAATTTAGCCATTTTATAAGTATATTTGTATGTCTTTATGCTTATTTAAAGTATTTTCCTTATTTATTGCATTTCTTGAATAATAGCCTCATCATGAGAGGCTTCATATGTGTTTGACGTGTTTTGTTGTTTCTTGCATGTAGGTGACAGATTATTTGAAGCTTCAAAGTACTCTCAACATCAAATTCCTCTTGAAAATGGAGAAGGAGGCACCCTAGTAAGCCCTCAAGCAGAGTTGGTGGAGACATGAATACCATTATGAAGCACACCTTCCTCCATTTTGGGGTCATTTACATATTGTAACATTGTATCCAATCTTGGTATCTCTAAGAGGGACAAATTGTAATCAAGGATTCGTTTGATCAATAAAAGAGAGCTTCATTTGTTATTTTCTTTTTTTCAAATGGTTGCATATATTACATGCTTTTTATTCTTTATGTTACAAGAGTTGTAGTTGTGTGGTTTTCATAGCTTTCTACAGATAAATTTCACAAAAATAACCTTTTGTATTAGACCAATCAACAACAATAAAGAGAGCCTCCAAAAACCCCTCATACTATGAACTGTACCTATAGGCATGGTCATCATTGTGTATCGTATAAACCAATATGATTGCTTACAAAAACCACAAATTAGATAATCATAGCATGTGCATCACTTCCAATTAGCATCCAAATAACGTAGGACCTTAGGTAAGCATTTGTATACCCCTTTGAGTCAAAATTTAAAATTTATTATTTCCAAATCAAAATTTCTTTTTTTGTAGCTTCAAAAGCATCAAAGCTAATCTATTTTTTTTCAAAAAGTCATTTTTCTCTTAAAACCGTGCTTCAAAAGCATCCAATTTGCTCTATTTGTTGCAAAAAGATAATTTCCTTGGTGTTTGGCTTCAAAAGTATTTTGTATTTCAAAGGGAAATTCTCTTTCAAGTTATTTGATTTTATGCTTGCATCCTTGTATTTCAATTGTTGAGGATAATCATCTACATAAGGCTTGAATAAATCCCTAAATTTCTTTGTCTCTCTAAGCTAAGCCAAATTTTGATCTATCTCATATATAAAAGATCTTGGTAGACACCTGATCATAACCTTGACAAGAATGTCTTAACCAGTGTAGATAGATTTGCAACCAAGTAAATATTTGCATAGCTCATTGCTTAAGTCAACAATATTTCATTTTCATACTCTTAGCATAGATCATTGCTTCAAATAGCAATCTTTCATTTCTTGCTTAGCATATATATTTATCCAAATAGAAATTTATTTTCTTACCTTTAGCATAAATTTTCATTTCAAAAATTAATTTTCTTACTATGCCCATAACATAAAGTTTCATTTCAAAATGTAATTTCCCTTATCATACCTTTAGCATGAAGTTTCATTTCAAAAAGCATTTCCCTTATCATACCTTTATCATAGACTGTATTTTCAAAAAGCAATTTCCCTTATCATTCCTTTAGCATAAAGTTTCATTTTAAAAATTAGTTTCTCTTATCATGCCTTTAGCATAAAGTTTTATTTCAAAAATGAAATTTTTTACTATCACGCCTTTAGAATAGACTTTGTTTTCAAAAAGCAATTTCCCTTATCATGTCTTTAGCATAAATTTTCATTTCAAAAAGCAATTTCTCTTATTATACCATTAGCATAGACTTTATTTTCAAATCAATTTCCCTTATCACACCTTTAGCATAAATTTCATTACAAAATTCAATTTACTTTCTTGCCCTTAAAATAGGTTTGTTTCAAAAGCAATTTCCTTTCATCAAAATAAAAATTTAAATTTGCATTCATAATATAGTTCTTGTTTGTGTATCTAATTAAACAGGCAAAATTTCACACATGTGCACGTACTACTAGACACATTGAAAATGTTGTATTTTATCACCAACTATCAATTGATATCTATGACATAGGGTTTCATCTCCAATTGTCAACTCACTAGCCACCGTAGTAGCCATTCATATAGTTTTTTGGACTTAATCATCAAGAAACTTGCTACCTTTGGGATTATCTTGAGATAGTTTAGGATATGAGTCCCTAATCACAAGGCTATATAATTCATGGGTGTGCAATTTTAGTTCTTAACCAAGCTTACCCAACATGAAGTGGAAGTTGACTGGGTTGACGTAGGATTTAGACAATGTCACCTCTTGTACAAGAGGTTTCTTTGTACCATTTTGGACACCCCAAGATATTTTTGCCTTAGGAAGCCTACATTTGTTTGTGTATTTGTATCTCTTTATGTAAATTTGGGTGTATTAGAGAGTGTGCATTGACATACCCTTTTAGATATCATCCATCTACCCTTTAGGGGTCTTCAAAATCGAAAACTTACCCAAAAAATTTAAAAAATCAAACAAAAAATCACAAAAAGAGTAATTATATGATAAAACTAAAACACCATAAAACACAATCATGCCCAAAATGCACTCACTTACAATCATTTATGTTTACTAAATCACTTGTTTTATTACTTAGATTTTTTTAAAAATATAGAAAAAATAAAAAACCAAAGCAACAAATGATAAAAAATCACCCTCTTTCTATTTTTCCATCATCTCCAAGCTTTGTAACCTATCTTTAATAGTATTTGCATAGATAGCTACGATTGCAAGCAAAAATTGTAAGGTTAAGTGTGGTTGAACTTAGAACTACACAAGTCAGTTTGGTTGTAACTAGGATCATAGAAAGAGATATGATTTTGTTTAGAACCAAATTGCAATCCCTTTCTACCCCTCCTCTTCATCAAAGCCCCCTTCCTTCCATCTTCCCTCATGGTTCTAACCTGAAGCTAAGCTTGAGAGCAAGAGAACCTAGTCATGGATGCTTCTATGTTGATCCCTCCTCCAACCAACCTATTATAGCATCTAAAGGAAACTTCCTCCACCCCATAGCAAAGTCACTCTACCCCTATCAAAATCCATGTTTAAGTGGCATGTTGTAGCATGGAATTTCATCCTATGATCAAGACCTAATGCATCATGTGACTCAATTTTCTCCACCCATGATCTATCATGAGGGGATTCCTTCATATTTTTTACATCTATCTGCACATTATAATCCAACTCTTCTTTAAGTACCACCTCTCTCCCATCACTCCATTTCCCATATAAAATGACTTGATTGATTTGTATTTCACAACCTTTTTGTCCCTCTTTTCCACCTCCTCCATCTTACCCATATTCATATCCCTAGCCCTATCAACCTCCATATTCCCTCGCTATTATCTTTATCAATCCTATCTCAGAAACCCCAAATCCTCCTTCACCTGACATGTAGCACATATTAGAGTGCCTAAAATTACTTGAACTATAGTTGAGTGGCCATGGGTATCAAAATACCATTGATAATCCAGTCATGATGACTACTATATTAACTCCACTCCATCGGAATCAACCTTGACAACAAGGATATTAACACCCTAGGCAAGATTTTCCTCCACTGCTACCTAACCAAACTATCATTCGATCTCAACATCCCCATTGTTCAACTAATAATTGGACTCCTCTTTTTGAACCATTAGTCAAAATGTTTCAAACAGTATCTAACACCAAAGCAATCATCTTACCTACTACTCAACTAGATGATCCAAAATGGTACAAAGAACATCAATTTTATTTCTACCATCATCATTGAGGGTATGACATTACTGATTGTCACAATTTTAAAAACCTAGTATAATATTTGATTGATCAAGAGGACATACAATTTTACAATCCCCTCACCTCAAATCAAAACCTTGGCATATTTAGAAATATATTGCCTCAATATGGGATGCAACAACCACAATATCGACACCACAACTTCTCAATCTACACCTTAACAAATTAATCATATCAATAGTATCTTGTCCCACCAAGGTTTTTTGGTATGATCAATATTGTTACCAACAATCAACAACATTTGAGGTAATATTCTCCATCATCATGACCCTCTTGGTACATCCCCATAATCATCTCTTCTCTTATTTACTTTGCACTAACTACTCCTTCTTTCTCACCTCTCTAACTTATTTTATTCTCTTTCTTTAGTAGGGCCCATTTCATTGTTGTATGGTCACACAAGTAGCTACATACTTATCATTTATCCTTTTCTTTATCCTTATCTATTTCTTCTCCATGTATTCCCTAAAATTATCCTCCTCTTATTTTTATTTATCCCCCCTAACCTTCTTTTTCTCCTTATTTCTCTCCTATTCACATCAATCTCATGGCTGGGGAGTCCACCCCTTGCCAATTTTTCATGACTAGGAGACTCCACCATATTTCAAATCACTTTTCTAGTTTGGGGAGTTGACACCCCCTCCAACCAATTTTTCAACTAGGAGAGTTAGAATTACCTTATACTTTATCACTTCTAATTCAATCATACAACCAAATATTGAACCTTATATCTCATCATTCTTTCACATTACATTCATGCATAAACACAATAAGGCTCCTAATGTGCTAATTCAATCACCTTTTGGATGCATGGATATGTTTTGACCTATCCTAATTGGTATAATTAATCAATGACATGTACATCACATATTTTTTTGATTTGTATGCATTATGTTTTTATATTATTGTCATGTGTCTAAATGTAGGGTTTACCCTTTATCACATTGTCTTCTTAATCATGTTGTACATAAGCACCTTTGTATTTCATAAATAGTCAATAAGCATGTACTAGTTATCCAAATGATTATGATGTCTTACTCGTTCATATTCTTAGGTTGCTTGATAATAGAAGTATTTTGTATTATTCAACTTGTTCTAGTTGATCTAATCAACCTTTGTCGATTGTCAATATGTTCTAATGCAATTTTAGGCTTCCCCTGAATAACTTGAGCTCTTTCTTGGACTAACCACATATCACAAATTAAGCAAAATATGAGTTTAGGTAATGCAATGCCATGAGTAGTCTTTCCATAAAGTGAAAGTTTTATCGCTCATCCTATCATTCGTATAATCCAAGCATGAAGATCTAAAAAAGAAAAAGTTGCAAAACAAAAGAGAGAAAAAATAAACACAAGCAAAAGAGAACCTCCATAAAATGGAAAGGAGTTCTATCAAACATATTTTTCTCAATTTCTCAAGTATTTTAGACATCTCCATCAAGCTAATAGATCCCTAGTTAGTAGTGGAGCAATGTTAAATTATTATTGGGATAACCTCCATCGAGGCTATAGACACCTATCTGGCAGTGGAGTATACCTTATGAGTGATGATATATCTATCACATTAGCAACCTTCATTTTATACAGACCACTATGTGTTTGTGTATGAGCTAGATTATATTAGCTAATTTTATAATTGGTTAGTCCAACCTCACTCAAGATGGAAAATCAATATCATTACAAACACTTTGGTCTATGTGAAAGAAGCTAAAAATCTAACACCTAATGCAATATGTGATCAATTTAACAAGATATAACATATAACCAAATGCAAATAGAAAATATAAAAGAAATGTGTCCATATTTATTCATATTTTCCAAATATTCTTTACAACAAGGTTACAAAAACATCCCTCTTAGGTATTGACCATTTGATACATATTACAATAAAATCACTCCATGTGATAGATGTCTTCAACATATTCTTAGAATCCTCAAAATTTGATTATAGGAGGGATTATCCCTGGAACCTCATCTTTGTGATGCTATTGAAGATGATCTTGAAGGTGAGATTCTTCTGATAAGACTTGAATCTGCACATAATGAAATGCAAGATATGTTAGTAGCATATGAGGTCTTTCAAAATGAGGCTTAACTCTTGAAAAGTATAAATCATAAGCAAAGGCATAAATATTGATAAAGATACATGCAATACTAAAAAAAATGTTGAAATATTGAAATAAATACCTCTATTCTAGACTATAATTAAATGGAAATGCTAAAAATGTAAAATTTATTGTTAAAGCCTAGGAAATGATATCTTAAACCATAGCCAATGATGATCAGAGCAGTCAACTCTATTAGCCACTATCAACATCAATGGTGGCACCTATGGGCCGCTTTAGAAAACAACGACCATAGGATGAGGGTTATTCTCTCTAAATATTAGCTTGGTGATGATCAATTCCAAGGGTGAATCGATGCTCAAGAGTTTCTTGTGTCTTGAAACATAATTTTATGGTGAAATTGACTTTGATTTTTTAAAATATGGCACTTGAATAGCTAGGTTTGATCTTCAAGCTAGGGTAGCCTCCAATGGTTGAAAAATAGGTGTCATTATGCAATTTGGTAGGGCTTTGCTATGCCTTAGAGGGATGTTGATTATCTCTTAAATCCATTAGAGCTTCACTACAGTATTCACACCTAAATTTATCTAGGTAAATTGGTAGTATTTCATTAATAAAGATAGCCAAGGTTTTCCATGTAAATTTGAGGCCTTAAATAGGCACCCAAAATCCTTGCTCTAGCTTCAAAGGAACTCAATAACAAGAAATTTTTAGGCTTGGGTAGTTGCAGAGATGCTTCCAAAAGATTTGATATCTTAACTACTTAAGAAATCATTATGCTCAATGGATTTCACTTGGATTTGGTATCTCGAGTTGGTTACAAGGTTAGCCGCTATCGACAAGTGTGGCTATGGGAAAGTTGCTTGTAGCCATTATCGATAGGTGCAGGTAGCCTGTAACTACTTTGATCATCAACAACTATAGAGGCAGTCATTAATTTCATCAATGACTAGGGTTGCATAGGACTAGACTACCCTAAATGAGTGGTTAAAACCACTGTTGGGTCTTGGAAAGGTTCAAGATCAATCATATGGCCTGCAAAGGTATCCATATGAGTAGCCTCCTAAATATGACATGTTTTAGGTGTCTACACATAGACTTAATATTATTTGGGATGGTCTAGAATTCTAAGGGATATTGATTGACTATTATATGAGTTTTATTGTTTAAACTAACATGTTTGAATTTTAATAATGTGATCGAACTACATGACTAGCTTCAACTTACTAGCTTTCTCTTCAAGTCATTTGTTAATATTAATTCACTTTGTTCTTTAAGTTCAATGTGCCTTGTTATTAGGTTCATGATAAATCCATTGTGTTGCTACTCCACCCATGATCATTATTAGCATTGCATTTATCATTTTCATTACATATTAGATTATCTTATGTTATGTTAATATATCATTGTGACTGTTAACTTGTCATTGATTAATTATATCATTTTTATTGTGAAATTAAATTACATATATCCAAAAATTGATTAAAAAACACATCTGAGTCTAAACCATAATCATACATCACATAAAGCATTTAAAATACATATCATCTAACATTTAATGTCTATCTCATCATCATACATTCATAAAAAAACATAACAATCAAAATAAAAATCACCAAAATAAAAATTTAATCTCAAAATAAAAACATTAAAAATCACAAATTAAAATTCAAATAGAAAATCACAAAAAAAAAACTCACTCAAAAATTGAAAACATAAAATAAACTCAATAACAAAATCAAAAAAATTAAAATCAAAATCTGATCACAAAAAAAAAATCAAAAAACCAAAAAAACACAAACTTCAAAAAACAAAAAATAAATAAAAAATAAAAAACCTTGAAAATTTGTAAAGAATACTATCAAATTTGCATCACATAAACCATCATATCATATGTAACTCCCACATAACATCATCCATCCATATCATCCTAGCATGGTACCCATCACATTATCATCATGTCAATCATTGTTGTGCAATGACATTTTGGTCAATCACTTCACTGTTGTGTTATGCTTCACTTATCAACTCACCACTTGATGGGGTAGGTACTATCCATAAATGTTGCTTTGCACATAATAAATATCAAAAAAATCAATATTGGAATTGAGTTTGTCCAAGAACTTTTCCTGAGACTATCACAAGCCCTCCTCTACTAGGAAAAAAAGAAAAAAATTTCTTCTTAACTCAAAATCTAATCCAAATCAATTTGGTATGCTCCATGCCAATATCTTTATGGTTACTCATATGTTAACTTCATTGAGGTGGCCATTCAAACCCACTTATATAATAAATTTATAGCATCATGAGGGTACTTACCAATGGTTTATTAGCTTGCTAAGTCAATCAAGCTCAACAATCCATCAAAGGTAAAGTTTCAAATATATTCACCCCTTACACAATTAGAGTATATTACGTTATTTATGATTTGATACAATCATGTTTCTCCTCCCTCAACAGTCATTGTGGCACGCCAAAATCCATGATCAACCATAATCATTCATCATCAATTCATCCTTATTATAATCAACCATCCAATCTAGTGTCATATATTTTTGCACTGCACCATGTTTTTACACACCACAATACAAAAGGGACAAATGTAGACACCTAAAAATATCACATTATCCCTTATGTAGTGCTAATAGTTAGTTAATTTTCAAAAGCCCTTAAATTTTTTTTAATTTACCTAAAAACACTATTCATCCTCTTTAGCCCCTTTAGCCACCTAAGTCCCCTCCTACACTTAGGACCTAGTCACCATGTGACCACACCTCTAACCTAGCCTAGGGCCACCTCATCCTAGTCTAATATTTATCTAATCCTAGCCTCCACCTCATCCTAGCCTACTCTACCCCCTACTCTCCACATCCCCATGCTCATTTAAAACCTTTAATTCCATGAAGAATTTACTCATTCAATGCATTTATGACATGGATGACTTTACATCCATATGTCATAAAGAGGGTGAGGACTTCCTTCACCCCATTCATTTATGAGGTATGGTGCACCCATGCCAATTTAATGCATGTGGATGGATTAGGACTTTCATCCATCCAAGAGAATTGATTAGGCATGGTGTACCCTTCCACCTCATCAGACACCTTATCCCCCTAATATTGGCCAATTTCTTTCATTTTAGAGAATCAAAAAATTGTTTACAAAAACTTTGTCAAAATCACTCTAGTCCCCATTGCATTCAAACTCTCTTTGGTGCTAACCCCCATGGATGCTTTTGTATACCTCTTGTTGTCCCTTTTTGTTTTGTAAACTGCTTGTAGGTGTGGATTCAAATGGCCATCAGACTTGAATAGAAGCTTCTAGATAACTAGAAGATTCTCCCCTCCAAAGAAATTTTTTTTTTGACCAACATAGAGTCAGCCACAAGGATAGGTATAATTGTAGTCAGAATCATACCCCAAGATACGGTTCCCTCCAAGAACCTATTCCAAATAGTTGCATACTAGCAGATCAAAAATAGAAGTAAGAATCGCTAGTTTTTCTCTATATTTAGCTTATTTAAGTTATTTTATCATGCAATATATTATATTTTCATTTATTTTGTCTCTCATCAATCAGGGTCTAATCAAGATAGGCTCATAGCTGCTACTAAATCCTTATTTTAGGTTTTGTAGGTTTAGAGGATCTATTCAACTAAATGTGGTACACAATCAGTAAACCCCCCCCACCTTAAAATGATCAGAGAAAGCTTTGGTGCCATAAAATTCGCTAAAAGAAGGGTTTTCACTAGAAGACTCTTATTGTATCCCAAGGGTTATTTGCAATATTTATGTAATACATCTTTTTATATCAATGAAATGACATTTTTTCTATGAACGCAAGAGGAGACTTGGGATATTCTAGTTTATTGAGCCTTTAAGATATATGCTTAGATAGGAAGAGGATAAATTTGTTAGATCAAATATGAACAACCACTTAAGTACCATTCATATGATATTATTGGATCCTCCTATTATTTGCATTTGTGTGCTATCACAAAGGTACACATAGAATCCCCATCATATTGATACACCCACTATACTTATCCCTAAATGAGGTATTATTAGATCATAAAGGACATTTGTAGGGAGCAAAACTACTAGTTGTCTTGTATCATGATCTATATATGATCTAGGACTAGAGAGTGCACATTGACCTAATATTCTTGCTCTAGACCTAGATATATGAACCTTTTTCATGTATCATCCCTAGGGAATCTCACATGACATACTTACCAATAAGATATGAATGAGACCATGGTCCCATGTAGCAAGAGTAAAACAACATAAATTACCACCATAAAAATGTATCCCTCATAAATAAATTATCTAGATACCTTATCACCGCTTATGATTGATAAGCTACTAGAGTGTGCAAATAATAGTAGGCATACAATAAACAATTATCATGCATGATCCATCAACTAGAGGTTGTAGAACCACATAGGATTGAGTGGGCCCTTGTATATTTTGAGGACCCTCTTCTAAATAGGATACTATTGCCTCAGTAGATAAAACTTAAGGGAGAATGAGGACCCTATAATTTAGGGACTAAATATTCTAGGCGAGGCCATAGCCATGAATCCTATGCATTAGGTATTGGCCAATAGTATACTTATGGACACTAACTCACCATCCATACCACCAATGTATGATAGGGGGAAATACATCTAGTGCTAAAGGTGCATGATGCAATAAGGAAAAGACCTCAGAAGGCTATAAAGGAGGGCAAAAATGTTGTGAATAATACACTAGAGGAGGAGGTAGAGGTATCTAAGGAGGATATATATGTAGAGGATGTCCATGTATGTGACATTGGAGACCATGGGAATGATAAATTGATGATCCAAGTATACCCTACATTTTTGACAACTTGATGATCCAAGTAGAAAAATAGGAATGACAACTTGATGATCCAAGTAGAAAAAGTGTTATGAACCTGCAACTTGAAATATGAATTGAATGCAAAAAAAAATCATTGTTTGAATAGAATCACAATTTGTATTGAAAGGCAAAAACCCATAATATAATAAATTAATGTTCTTGGATGATCTTTGGAGCATCCTCCTTGTCCTATTTACATCTATCTAAAATGTGTGAATGGTGAAGGGATGTGTCCCTTTATAATACAATATAATATATAATATGATTAAGAGTTACGTTAGGAGGGTCCTAACATGCCACCCTCCTTTGAAAAAGCTTTGTCCTCAAAGTTGGAATTGCAAAAATTGTTGTTAAATCTGGTGGAGCATCTCCCACAGAGCATCCTCTGAAGGTAGACCTTTCCATTGAATCAATACCTCGATGATGGTGTGGTTACGGAGGCGGCGCATACGTCGATCTAGGATAGCTTCTGGTTCAACCATGAGAGCTCCATTATCTAAAAATTCTGGAAGTTAAGTTTGTGTAATGATGTTAGTGCCTATTATGGCTTTAAGACAAGAAACATGAAATACCAAATGGATTTTGGAAGATTCTGGTAATTCAATTTTATATGCAATAGGTCCAATACGCTATAGAATCTTATATGGGCCATAAAATTTTGGTGCTAATTTTTGTGACCCTTTTATTTTCAATGAAGTTTGACAATATGTTTGGAGGAAAAGAAATACCATATCCCCTTCTTGAAAAACCCTTTTAGTTCGATGTTGGTCCGCTTGTTACTTCATGTAGTGTTGAGCGATATGTAGATTGTCGTTCAGAAAGTGAATGAGTTCCATATCTATAGCTGGTGCTTTTGTACT
Organism: Wollemia nobilis; assembly: GCA_028583015.1. Classification (NCBI taxonomy): domain Eukaryota; kingdom Viridiplantae; phylum Streptophyta; class Pinopsida; order Araucariales; family Araucariaceae; genus Wollemia; species Wollemia nobilis. The sequence continues at coordinate 861,105 of JAQPPZ010000331.1, read as the reverse complement.
TCCTAGAAGATAAGAGGTTAGAGATGGGGGTGATCAACCATATAATGCTTCGAAAGGGGTCACTTTTATGTTTGTGTGATATGTGGTATTATACCACCATTCAGCTAGTGGAAGCCATTTAACCTAGTGAAGGGATTTGGTGGAAATAAAGCATCGAAGATAGTTTTCTAATAATTTGTGTATAATTGATTTTATTCCAATATTTTGAGTGTTTGTGCTATATGTGTTAAGTGCTCTTCCCATGTCTTGCTGTAAATCAAAATATTGTCAAATAAAACTAAAATAAATTTTTGAAGGAAGGGAGAAAATACCTTATTCATAAGACTTTGAAATGTGGATGGAGTGTTGGTGAGGCCAAAAGGCATCACCAAGAATTCTTAATGTCCCTCATGGGTGCAAAAATCAGTTTTGGGTATATCGTTTTCCTTAACTCGAATTTTGTGGTAACCTGATCATAAATCGAGTTTAGAAAAATATGCGGCTCCATTTAGTTCATCGATTATTTCATCAATGACTAGAATAGGAAATTTGTCTTTAATCATTATTTTGTTGAGAGTGCAAAAATCCACACATAGGCACCATGATCCATCCTTTTTTCTTACTAGTATGACTGGCGAAGAGTAGGGACTTCTACTAGGTCGAATGACCCCTGCCATTAGTAGGTCTTGTACTAATTTTTCTATTTTCGTATTTTGTAAGTATGGATATCTGTAAGGTCTAATATTTGGAGGTTGATGTCCCAGAAGTAATTGAATAGAATGATCATGACTTCGTTGTGGAGGTAATCCCTCTGGTTCTTTGAATATTTTATCATGTTTCTCTATTGCAAGGAAAATAGTTGGGCAACCATGCCTCTTCCTCCTTTTAAAAGAATATTTTCCATTCTATGGGAACTTACGATTTGTGTGGGACCCATTTTTAAACCTTGAATTGTGTATGTTTGGTTGGTTTGTATAAATTGCATCCATAACTCTTCAAAGTCCCATTGAATTTTTCCGAGCATTCATAGCCATTATACTCCCAAAACAATATCACATCCTCCTAATGGTAATACATACGTATCTACTTTCATGTTATATTCCCCCATTGTGAGTTTGATATTCCTGCATTTGCCTTTACATGCAATTTTTCCTCCATTACCAATCATGACTTCGAAGTTATTGCAGGGATATATAAAGCAATTAGCTTGTTTGGCCAAACTGGGGTCTATAAAATTGTGAGTGCTACCAGAGTCTGATAGTCTTACAATGGCACTGAGAGGGGGGGTGAATCAGTGTGGCTCTTTATAACTTAAAACTTTAACTCTTAAAGCCAAAACAATGAAAGCTTAAAATCACATAAAGCAAATGTAACAAGAGAGCATTCCACAACACAAGATGTAACGAGGTTCACCAGTTTTGGCTACTCCTCAAAAATAGACTACTTGGACTCCCATCCAAATCTAGCCTTTGCAAAGCACCAACTTTACAATCAATTTAACAGCACCCACTAAAAGGAGCACCAACCCCTAATTTATCTGCACCAACAGAAAGGAGCACCAACCCCTAATTTACCAGCACCGACTGGAAGGAGCACCAACCACTAATTTATTTGCACCAACAGAAAGGAGCACCAACCCCTGATTCCAAGCACCAACTCAGAATTCTATTTTGAATATTTTTGAAATAAAAATGCCTTCGCTTTTACAAGACCCTGACTGGTCTATTGCTTTCTCAACATTGCCCACTCTTTACACAGCACACACGCTGCTCATTCGCCTCCTGTGCACTCTCTTTCAACAATACTTTCACACTCTTTCTGTAGAACTTTTTCACTCTGAGCGGCAACTTTATTTCTCCATGCAACTGCCCTTTTATAATCAAATTGTCTAATAGTAACTCCAGTTGTAACTCCATCTTTTATTTCTCATGTGCCACTTGCCAGTTGTAACTATTCTATTAATATTCTCTTCTGCCACTTGTCAACTGTAACTCCTTCTATATGTAACTCCTTTTGTATATATAGTGTGGGCATTACGTTACATGCAACGTATGTCTCTACCATGACTGTTCGTCTTCTTGGTCATGACTGTTCGTATCCTTTTCTATGCATGCATGCATTTTTTGATTCTATTTATGCGACTGTTCGATTTCTCCTTTTTCGATAGTTCTTAAAATAGCTTGCATGATTTCTATCTATAACTGCCATTGTAAATGTCGTTCTACTTTCAGTTGACTGTTAGTAAGTGTGTTGTTGCGACCTATCGTGAAATCGTGACATTTCTGTCTCTTTGTACTCTTCTCGCCTTCTACCCACAAAAACATGACATGTCATGATATCGTGACATTTTTTGCCTCCTTGTCCACTTCTTGGCTTGCACCCGCAAAAACTAGACATGTCACGAAATCGTGACACTTTTCACTTTCGTACACTCTACTTGGCTTGCACCAGCGAAAACCAGACATGTCACGAAATCGTGACACTTTTTGCTTCCTTGCACTTCTCTGCCTTTCGCCCATAAAAACGGAACATGTCATGAAATCGTGACACTTTTGCTACCTTGTGCCTTTTTTGTCTTTGGCCTGTGAAAACACATGTCACAAAATCGTGACACTTTTCCTCCTTGGTGCTTTCTCTTCGAACCTATCGTGAAATCATGACACTTTCTCTCCTTGGCACTTTTTCTTCAATCCTGTCATGAAATCGTGACACTTGTTCATCCGTATAGTCCTTCTTGCAAATTGTCACAAAATCACAACACTTTCCTTTGCAAGCTTCTTCTCTCTGAACATGTCGTGAAATTGCGACAGTTTTCTTTGCCTGTGCCTTCTCTCCAAACATGTCATGAAATCGTGACACTTTTCTTTTCTTGCGCATTCTTTCCAAACATGTCATGAAATCACGACAATTTTCTTACTTGCCTTCTTTGCTTCCAACATGTCATGAAATCATGACAGTTTTTCTACTTGCCTTCTTCTCTGACAACATGTCACGAAATCACGATAGTTTTTCCACTTGGCTTCTTCTCTCTCCTCGACAACATGTCATGAAATCATGACAGTTTTTCCACTTGCCTTCTTTGCCTCAAACATGTCGCGAAATCGTGACAGTTTTGCTTGCATTTTCTCTCTCCTCTGATATGTCGTGAAATCACGACAATTTTGCTTGCATTTTCTCTCTCCTCCGAGATGTCACAAAATCATGACAATTTTGCCCGCATTTTCTCTCTCCTCCGAGATGTCACGAAATCGTGACAATTTTGATAGCATTTTCTCTCTCCTTCGAGATGTCACGAAATCGCAACAATTTTGACAACATTTTCTCTCTCCTCCGAGATGTCGCGAAATCGTGACAAAAAACATGTCGCGATATCGCGACAGTTTTCTTACTTGTCATTTTCTTTGATTTTTTGAATCTGGGCCACTTTGTCTTCTTGGAAATTCACTGTACATGTTCTCACCGACCTCTGAACTCTTGTCCACTGCATCAATCGCATCAATCGATCTATCTGTCTATGTTGACAACAATGACAATATTTTTGCTGCACCTTGCTCAACAATCTCCCCCTTTGGAATTGTTGGCAACACTCATGCAATCTCCTATAATTCTTCTCCCCCTTTGACAATAATACCAAAGGGCTACTGCAGACTCCCCCTGAGTCCATGCACAACATTCTCAGGCACACATTATGACAGTTAGAAAAAAATTACAAATATGAGCACAAAGATAATTAAATATATAAATTCTCCCCCTGAGAATGTGATCCCTCACTCAGATCTATCTTCAACTGTGTTGGCTGCTGGATCTCTATCCATTGAGACTCTGTCCTCTGTACCCTGTCAGTAGGCTCACACAGAATCTATCCAATCTTATAGAATCATAGAGAGAATTGTTAGAGACTCAATATGTTCTATACTTAATGCTCAATGAATATATCAATTAAATCTCATAGAAGCATAAAGAGAATTGTTAGAGACTCAATATGTTCTATACTCAACTCCCAATCTCAACACAACTCAACCAATCACTTTTTACATTTTCAACTTGGTCTGTGTTTTCTACAGTCATGGCTGGTCACACCTTACTTTCAACTATTCGACTCAGGAGACAACATTTTGTCACACACTCCATGGCCAAATTTTTGTTCTGCAATGCCAGTAGCATCTGCATACATCTCCACCATGCATCTTGGATATTCCCAACAAGCTTGAACCTAATGACAACTGTTTGTCTCTCTCTATAGTGAGAATCCAGTAGGCTACCTCAATCCACCCAGCCAAAAATACGTCTGCAGTATGCTCTGCGCCGTTCCATCCAAACTTAGCGATTGTCTTCACCTTTTGCATTCTCTGCACACTCCGCTCTCTCTTTGCACTCACTTCGCACACATACACAACACTTCCTCAAACCACTACTAAAACTGAAAACACACTTTAACAACTGAAACAACAATATCCCGACTACTTGCCTTTCATCCTCAGATACCCAGACAAATACAAAGGAGCATTAAAATAAAACTTTAATATTGCTCCCCCTGAGGATGTGCCACCTGGAGTGGCTTAGTGCAATAGAGGAGTAATCTCCTTCTGTCCAAGGAGACACGATTTCCTCTCTTCTTTCTTTCTCCAGTTTTTCTTGAACTTAGGCTGAGGATTTTCACCTACATCCACATTTTGAACCTTTTCATGAACCTAAACATTTCTCTTGGGTGGTTGTCTCTTGTGCATTCTTGATGGATAATTATTTTCTTGTCTGTGTTGCACTCTTTGTGTCTGATGGAATCTGTGGTCTTGTCTTAGATTAGTTGCAGAGGTGCTTGGACAAAACCTTGCTATGTGCCCATGACCATTACAGTTAAAACATTGCACATGATGTTCACTCAGAAGAGCAGATGTATTTCTACCAACATAACTCCTTGAATTATTATTCAATCCACAATAAATTGCTCGGTGACCATAATGGCTGCATCTAAAACAATAGCCATTAAAAGCATTATTATGAAAAGAGTGAGAGTGAGAGAACCTCTTTTGCTATGGTTGCTTTGCTGTAGATTTCCTTTGAGATTTTCTTCCTTTTGAAGATTCAGCTTCAGGCTTTTCTTTCTTCTTTCCTTCATCAGTGAACTTCTTCTTCTCTACATTTTTGGAAGATGATGGTTGTTCAGCTTCATATCCAAGACCAAGCTTAGTTGTGGAGCTTCTTTGTTGCTTTATCATTTTATCTAGCAACTTTGTGCTCTTCTCATATTTGAGATTTACATTGGCCTCTACTAGTTGTTTCTTCAATGAAACAATCTCTTCTTCTTGTTGGCAGCAAACAGTCTCTTTCTCATTGATTTGAGACCTGAGAATATCTTCAATCCTTTTGTACTGTTCTACTTGCAGCTTTAGATCAACAATAACTTTGTTAGATTCCTCTTCACTTGTGCTGCATACATAATTCTCATCATCCAGGTGTGTCTTCAAGGCTTCTTCTGATTTCTTGGCCTTTTGAACCTGTAAGAAGAGATCTTCAATCTCATCCCCATATTCTTCCAATTTCTTGGACAGTATTTTGTTCTTTTTCTTTTCTATCCTCAATTCTTCAAGTGCAGCTATCAACTCACCTCTTAGATTTACTTCAGCCTCAGCCTCAAGGTTTCCATCACTTTCCTGTTCTTCTTCTGTATTTTCTTCTTTGAATGCCATGAACAGAGTTTCACCTATTTCTTCTTCAGAATCCTCACCGGATCTGTCTTCAGAGGAGCTGACATTCTTGGATATGAAACTTTTCTTCTTGAAGTGGTTGTTTCTGAAATTCATCTTTTTCTTCCAGTCACTTCTTTCTCGGTGCGATTCTTCATCACTTTCATTCTCCATATTTCATGGACATTTAGTTGCAACATGCCCAATGCCTCCATAGCTGAAACATTTAAATGGTAGCTTTCCTCTGTATTTTCCTTGTCCCCTTTTTAGTTTTCGAACAAAGTTTGCTTCCATCTCATCTGATGTCTCTTCATCTTCGGATTCTTATTTTGCTTTCGTATGTTTGTGGGCTTTAAACATAGCTTCTCTGTCTATGGGATCAGACTTTCCTATTCTCATATCATATGCAGTCAATGAACCATGCATCTCATCCATACTAAACGTATTTAGATCTTTGGCTTCTTCTATAGCTGATACTTTAGAATCAAATCTTTTGGGAAGAGATCTTAATACCTTTTTTACGATTGTAGGGTCTTTGATTTTCTTGTCGAGTCCTCTAATGGCATTAATGACTTCATTTACTCTTAGCATATATGCCGCTATGTTCTCATCGTCATTCATCTTTAACGCTTCGTACTGAGTTCGATGAGTTTGCAACTTGGCCTCCTTGATCTTATCGTCTCCTTCATGAATGCTCTTCAATTTGTCCCAAATTTCTTTTGTAGTTTTACAGCTCATGATCTTTACCAGTTCACTGTTTGCTACATCGCACATGATAGCATTCTTTGCCTTTGAGTCATTCTCAAATAGTTTCTTATCGACAACATCGGTTGGAGGAGTGGTGGGTATTATGTATCCACTTTCTACTGAGTCCCATATGTCGTATCCCAATGCACATAGATATGTCTGCATCCTGATTTTCTAGAACGCGTAATTAGTCCCGTCAAACAATGGAGCTTTGTTTGATGAGAATCCTTCACCAACTGCCATTGTGTCACTTCCCAGATCACCTTAGCCGATTGAGCTTGTTCAGAAACTTGGCTCTGATACCAATTGTTAGTCTTACAATGGCACTAAGAGGGGGGGTGAATCAGGTGTGGCTCTTTATAACTTAAAATTTTAACTCTTAAAGCCAAAACAATGAGAGCTTAAAATCAGATAAAGCAAATGTAACAAGAGAGCATTCCACAACACAAGATGTAATGAGGTTCACCAGTTTTGGCTACTCCTCAAAAATAGACTACTTGGACTCCCATCCAAATCCAGCCTTTGCAAAGCACCAACTTTACAATCAATTTACTAGCACCCACTGGAAGGAGCACCAACCCCTAATTTATCTGCACCAACAGAAAGGAGCACCAACCCCTAATTTACCAGCATCGACTGGAAGGAGCACCAACCCCTAATTTATCTGCACCAACAGAAAGGAGCACCAACCCCTGATTCCAAGCACCAACTCAGAATTCTATTTTGAATCTTTTTGACATAAAAATGCCTTCCCTTTTACAAGACCCTCGACTGGTCTATTGCTTTCTCAACATTATCCACTCTTTACACAACGACACACCCTCGTCATTCTGCCTCCTGTGCACTCTCTTTCAGCAGCACTTTCACACTCTTTCTGTAGCACTTTTCTCACTATGAGTGGCAACTTTATTTCTCCACGCAACTGCCCTTTTATAATCAAATTGTCTAACAGTAACTCCAGTTGTAACTCCATATTTTATTTCTCATGCGCCACTTGCCAGTTGTAACTGTTCTATTAATATTCTCTTCTGCCACTTGTCAACTGTAACTCCTTCTATATGTAACTCCTTTTGTATATATAGTGTGGGCATTACGTTACATGCAACGTATGTCTCTACCATGACTGTTCGTCTTCTTGGTTATGACTGTTCGTATCCTTTTTTGTGCATGCATGCATTTTCTGATTCTATTTATGCGATTGTTCGATTTCTCCTTCTTTGATAGTTCTTAAAATAGTTGCATGATTTCTATCTATAACTGTCGCTGTAACTGTCATTCTACTTTCAGTTGACTGTCAATAAGCTTGTTGTTACGACCTATCATGAAATTGTGACATTTTTGTCTCTTTGTACTCTTCTCGCCTTCTACTCGCAAAAACATGACATGTCACGATATCGTGACATTTTTTGCCTCCTTGTTCACTTCTTGGCTTGCACCCGTAAAAACCAGACATGTCATGAAATCATGACACTTTTTGCTTTCGTACACTCTACTTGGCTTGCACTAGCGAAAACTAGACATGTCATGAAATCGTGACACTTTTCGCTTCCTTGCACTTCTTTGCCTTCTACCCGTGAAAATGGAACATGTCGCGAAATCGTGACACTTTCGCTGCCTTGTGCCTTTTTTGTCTTTGGTCAATGAAAACACATGTCATGAAATCGCAACACTTTTCCTCCTTGGCGCTTTCTCTTTGAACCTGTCGCGACATCATGACACTTTCTCTCCTTGGCACTTTCTCTTTGAACCTGTCACGAAATCATGACACTTTCTCTCCTTGGCACTTTCTCTTCGATCTTGTCATGAAATTGTGACACTTTTTCATCCGTACAGTCCTCGCAAATTGTCGCAAAATCGTGACACTTTCCTTTGCAAGCTCCTTCTCTTCGAACATGTCACGAAATCGTGATAGTTTTCTTTGCTTGTGCCTTCTCTCCAAACATGTCATGAAATCGTGATAGTTTTCTTTGCTTGTGCCTTCTTTCCAAACATGTCATGAAATCATGACAGTTTTTCTTACTTGCCTTCTTTGCTTCCAACATGTCGCGAAATCGCGACAATTTTTCTACTTGCCTTCTTCTCTGACAACATGTCGCGAAATTGTGACAGTTTTTCCACTTGGCTTCTTCTTTGACAACATGTTGCGAAATCATGACCGCTTTTCCACTTGGCTTCTTTGCCTCAAACATGTCACGAAATCATGACAGTTTTGCCAGCATTTTCTCTCTCCTTCGATATGTCACGAAATCGCAACAATTTTGACTGCATTTTCTCTCTCCTCTGAGATGTCGTGAAATCGTGACAATTTTGACCACATTTTCTCTCTCCTTCGAGATGTCATGAAATTGCGACAATTTTGATAGCATTTTCTATCTCCTCCGAGATGTTGCGAAATCACGACAATTTTAATAGCATTTTCTCTCTCCTCCGAGATGTCGTGAAATCACGACATAAAACATGTCGCAATATCGCGATAGTTTTCTTACTTGTCTTTTTCTTTGATTTTCTGAATCTGGGCCACTTTTGTCTTCTTGGAAATTCACTATACATATTCTGACTGACCTCTGAACTCTTGTCCATTGCATCAATTGCATCAACTGATCTATCTGTCTGTGTTGACAATAATGACAATACTTTTGCTGCACCTTGCTCAACAGAGTCTAAGAGCACAATAGGGTTTTGTTTCTTAAAATATCCTTTTACCTTCATTGTTTGTGGAATCGAGTATCCTGCTAATGTGTTAAAGGATATTTCTATTTTATCTTCTTGGTTTTCTTTTGCAACCTTAGTTATTACTTCCACTTCTATGTCATAAACTCTTTGGGAGTGCAATCAACTGTGTCCAAAATATATAATTTTGGTGAGATGCATTTGTGGTTGGGGGTAAACTTTTCGTCGTAGTGGAAACATAGGCACTTTTATCATATTTATTTTAGCTCTTCTTGGCTAATTCGTTTAATTGGCATGACCTCATTCAATTTTTGGCTGGTGTAGGTATTTCGTGTTTTTCCTGAAAAAAATCTTCCTATTTGCCTTTGGTTATTGTTCTTCTCTTCTATCATTTGTGCTAATGCCACTCCATGCATCATATAGGATTTTGTATTTGTACCTCCATTCTAATGTATTATTTTAGGACACTAATGAAACAAATTTGGAAGAATGATGCATCTAGTCCTGTTGTAAGGTTTGCAAATTTCTCAAATTTTGCTTGGTATTCCCTTATAGTGGAGGTTTACCGCAGTTTAGTGAATACTCCTGTGAAGTATTCAAATTTAGTGGGGCCAAATCACAACATTAAGTTTTTTGTGAATTCGGTCCATGTGGGCAGACCTTTTGTTTTCTCATACCATTGATACCACTAGGTAGCAATTTGTTCCAAGTGAAATGATGTGATACGAACTTTTTGAATCTCCGAAATTTGATATAAGGTAAAATATTGGTCTACCCTATATATCCAATTTGTGGGGTCGCCTCCATCAAATTTTGGAAAATATAGTTTTGTGGTACGGGGAAGGATTAATGTCTATGGTTCCCCTATTAATGTTTTTTGTGATGGCATAGTGTTCTATTTTTCGTTTTGTATGAGCAACAAATTTTGTTGTACTAAGTCCATGGAATGGGTTGTAGCATCCAATTTAGTGGATATATCTATATTCGAGATGGTGATGTTTATGGTTAGGTCTACTATTTTGGTAGCAATTTTATCTTATAAATTGTCCTTTCAAAATGCCATTCCTTACATCATGTCTCTCATTTCCTTGGAAAACTACGAGAGTTCTTTCGTAATTTCTTTTGAAACCTCCTTCACAATCTCATTCATTGTGTCTTGAGATCGTCTTCCCTTAGAAATTTTAGGTGTGGTTGGTTTATAAGTGATTTGAATATGCAAAAATTATTTTTGTCGGAAAAAATTATCTATCTTCGTCGTGTTTAATTTTACGTACTTGCTGCTCTTTTTCACATCGAAAAATATTTTCCTCTCCTGTACTCGTTGTTGGGGTTTTCTAACTCTAGTAATACATGATGTTGTCCAAAAAATTTTGTATGCTACCTTTGCTGGCGATTGTGGCCTACTGTGTAACAATTCCATTAGTAATGGTTAGAATGTGTGTTGAAAAGAAAACGTTGTCGAGTAATGGCTTGTCAATAACTAGAGCGGGGTGGGGAAAAAATTTTAGGTCTTTTTAGCTCTGATCCAGTTGTTATGAACCTGCAACTTGAAATATGAATTAAATGCAGAAAAGAATCATTGTTTGAATATAGTTTGTATTGAAATGCAGAAACCCACAATATAATAAATTAATGTTCTTGGATGATATTTGGATCATCCTACTTATCCTATTTACATCTATCTAAAAAGTGTGAATGGTGAAGGGATGTGTCCCTTTATAATACAATATAATATATAATATGATTAAGAGTTACGTTAGGAGGGTCCTAAAAAATAGGAATGACAACTTGATGATCCAAGTATACCCTACAATTGACCATATATTTATCTCAATACTTTTTTCTTTTTGTTGCATGTATAGTTAGATTTAAACTAGCTTAATTACACAATTATCTATGATATATGATCCGATATTTTATTCTCTATGTAATTGTAGAGGTAACCCAAGGATAAAGAAATTTTATTGGTATAATTGAGAGAGTCACCCTAGGTAGTGTTCTTGATTTTGATAACTTACTACTAGAATCACCACTATTGGTTGACCCTTTTAAGTAATTGTATAGCTAGGCCTACCACCTCAACATCATTTTGACCTAATTAACAAGAAAATACATACAACATACCAAATTTATGAGAGGAAGTATAGACCATAATTGATATGAGAGGCTAATGTAGTGGATGACCAAGATTATCAGAGAGGGCAAGCCCTATAATAATATCCATTGTAGGTTCAATTGAAGCTAGCTCAAGTGTAGAGAGATATGGAAGGTCTTAGGATGTTTATGTCACAATAGTCAAGCTTAGTCACCCCGCATAGATGCATAGGAACTCAAAATATAGTTTGAGATGCATAGGAATCATTTTATAACCATAGCCCCTACATTGTATGTACTATATTATATTATTTGTATCCATCATGGTACCCTCTATATTATATATAGGATTATTTGAGGCCTAAGGTTATATATATATGGGACATAGGGTAGCCTAGGATTATAACACTCATTTCCCATCATACTATGATGTACCCATATGTACCATACACTCTTTATATATATATATATATATATATATATATATATGAGATAGAAACTTTTTAAGCACATGTGTATATTGTTCTTGATTATGTTTGATGATTATTTTCATGTTTTATCCCCTTATTTTTATTAGCATTTAGATGTATGTATGATTTTTTATGTGCAAAATTATGATATTCTAAACACTCTAAAATTATTTTGCATAATACACAACTAATACACACATGTAATATGTCACCTAATATCTCACATTTCCATCAAATATTGAAAACTTTTAAATATACCTCAAAAGGTAACCATTGACAAGGGGGGTTGAAATGATACCACAAAAATGAGATGTAGGTGATCTATATCTCAGCATAGACTATATCTCTAGAATATCCAATACATATGATGTTTCAACTAGCATGAACACCACTATAGTAGAAAGACAAAAAACTTCAATATCTAATGGACACAATGTGTCAACAAGCACAACCACCATTGTAGGTATTTGAAAAGCATGATGTATCAACATACAAACTCACCACTACTATGGGAGTGAACTAAAGTGGTACCATAAATAAGGGATGCAATTTATTGTCACCTTGATCCTAAAACACCTTGTAGTATACAATAATGATGTGTTGACAAGCATACTAACCACTATATTGATAATAATATCTAACAAGCACAATATTTCAATAAGCATGCTTACCAATTCTACATGAAATGCAACCACAAAATAATATTTGATAAACATGATGTGTCAACAAGTAAGCCCACCAACTACTACAAGGAAGACCAAGAGTATACCACCAACATAGAAATGTGCAAGTGATCTGTCTCTTGATCCAACTCATACCTTGTATATTAGTGAGTGTGATGTGTAAACAAGAATAAACACCATGATAGAGGGAGAAAACATAACATAAACAAACAAATGGTAAGATATGCATTGTAGTGTGCCCAAAGTAAGAATTATTTATAGAAGGAGAACACACATACCCCTACTATAATGGTCTAAGACCACACACTATAGTATCCATATAAAAGTGATGTGCCAACAAGAATGCTTGCCACTATAATGAAATACAATTGAGACTAATTCATTTTGAATATTTTTAATGATTTTAGTACATAAAAATTAAAACGTGTCATTGTATTTTTGACTATATACCACATAAAAGATAATGTGGGTTGAAAAAATGTAATTTCTTTATGGCACTTAAAGTATATTATTGAAACAAAATAATAGGGAATACTATAAAATCATCATGATACCTATTATTGTCCATAGTAACACCATGATGGAGGAGAAAAATTAAAGTATAAACAAAATCAACATCAATAGATAATATTAAAAAAGGATGATGAACACCATGCAACTATAATGACACAATGTAAGGCATGCAACTAGAAAAAATCAAGATAAAAATGATAAAATAATAATTTGTTATACTAAATTTACTAGAATACGAAGATCACTACTTAAAGTGAATAGTGCGGTTAGGAGAAAAAAAACAAAAAAAAAGTTCCAACAATCAAGAATATATAGGACTAATGCAAACACAAATTAATAAGGCAAATAATTAAAGCAATCAAAGTGTAAAACAAGGCAATAAATACAATAGGTAAACTAAGAAAACATAATGATTGTACAAGAAAGACAAAAGGGACTATGTGTAAAAGCATTTTACATGCATATAATTTGTGGATTCCTTCAACTCAAATCCTTTCATTATTTACAATTTCATTACCCCAAATCCATATAAATATTTGATAGTATAAGGACCAAGCCATTTTTATATAAACTCACCCTTGCATTTGTCATGTATATTATCAAGCTTGAGGTCAAATTTCCCAACATTAAAATCATATTGATATATTTTCTTATTATACTACTTGGTAACATGACTTTTGTAGGTTTTATTGTGTTCATGATCATACTTGTGCTTCTCATCAAGAATAGTGAATTTAGTAAGATGTATTTTTTGATACTCCTAAATATTCATCATGACTCAATAAATTCTTTAAAGAGACATGTAGAGAAGGTAATTCAATATCAAGTGGTAAAATAAATGAAATACATTAAACCAAGGAAAAGGAGGTTTCACCTATGAACATCCAAATATTTGTGTAGTACACCCAAAAATTTAAGTGCCAATATTTCTTTGATTCTCTAATTGTCATTTTCAAATTATTAACCAGTTACAAGATTTAGCTTGACTATTTTATTGTGGATAATAAGGCATGGAAAAATAATGTTGAATATTTAATTTGAAACTAATTTTTTAACTTATTTTTTCTTAAAATAAATTGCATTGTCTAAATTATAGTATATGGGACACCAAAATGACACATTCCAAATTAATAACAAATTTAGACACAGTGAGGGTTATACAATTTGTAACAATCATAACTTCCATCCACTTTGTAAAATATTTTATGGCTATGATAATCAATTTATGTCCATCAAAATATACGAGTTATAGTTCCCACGAGGTTAATCCCCCAAGTGGAAAAATTCTAAGGAGACTCAGTTGGATGAAGAACATGTGTAGGGGCATGAATTTCATCCTTTTGGAACTAGAATTTATCAAATGAAATATAGTTGTATAAGTTATGGAATGACCAATAAAACTTCCCTCCAAAATCATCACTATGGAAATCAAAGAGGGCTTTTTGAGAAACACAAAAGTTCCAAATTAAATTAAATCAACCCAGGTTACAACTTAAATAGTTTAGGAAATAAACTAAAAATAGGGAAGTGAGAAATAGGGAGAAAGTATAGGGAAAATAAAGAGAATTAAAAATTGAATTCTCTCTCACTGCCTGTCGTCATTGCCTATCGTCCACCTTGGTGTCGTCATCCACCTGCCGTCCACCGTGGTAACTTTAGATGCCAACATTCTCCCCCTTAAAGTTGAGAGGGCTGACAAGATAGTCTCTCAACTTTATATATTGAGCTTTAGCTATGCCTTTGGTGAAGATGTCCGCAATATTGTCCAAAGTGCTGCAATGTTTAAGCTCAACAATCTGGTGCTCCACCATGTCTCGAATGAAGTGATACTTCATATCAAAGTGTTTTGATATGCTATGGTGGATAGGATTATATGCCAATTGAATGGCACTCATGTTATCATAGTACAATCTGGTAGGACCACTTTGTCGTTCTCCAATCTCTTCAAGGACTTTTCTCAACCATAGAGCTTGAGTACTAGCATATGTAATTGCTATATACTCAACCTCAGTAGATGACAATGCTACAACAATCTACTTTTTGGAACTCCATGTAATTAGTCCTGACCCTAGACTAAAACAGTTCCCTGATGTAGATTTTCTATCATCTATATTGCTGCCCCAATCACTATCACTGAAGCCAACTAACTTTACATAATTACATTTGTGGTAATGGATTCCAAAATCCAATGTACCCTTTACATATCTCAAAATTCTTTTAGTTGCTTGAAAATGCATCTCGGATGGATCAGCCATAAACCTTGAAACAAGAGAAACAACATACTGAATATCAGGTCTTGTGTTGGTGAGAAACATCAAACTCCCAACCATGCTCCTGTAAGTGGTCATGTCAACTTTCGGTGCTCCATCATATTTGCTCAAATGGATTCCATGACCCGTTGGAGTTGCAACTGATTTGCAATGCTCCATGGAAAATTTCTTGATCATATCTTGAGCATATTTGTGTTGACATATGAAGATCCCTCTATTTGTTTGATGAACTTCCATGCCTAGGAAGTAATGCATTAAGCCCAGATCTTTCATCTCAAATTGTTTCATCATGGAGTGTTTGAACTCCATATTCATCTTATCATTACTACCCATAAATATGAGATCATCCACATATAAAAAAACTATGAGAATATCTTTACCTTGCTTTAGGTAGTAGAGAGTAGGTTCACTTTTGCTCCGAGTGAATCCATACTCCTTGAAATAGCCATCAATGCGAGAGTACCATGCTCTTGGTGCTTGCTTGAGGCCATATAGGGCTTTTTTCAGTTTGTAAACAAGGTTCTCCTTACCTTGTTCTTTAAAGCCTTGAGGTTGTTGAACATAAACCTCCTCATCTAAGTACCCATTGAGAAAGGCACTTTTTACATCCATGTGCTGAATTTTCCACCCTTTGTGGGCAGCCAAGGAAAGTACTGATCTGATTGTTTCCTGTCTGGAAACAGGAGCAAAGGTCTCCTCATAATCAATGTCGTATTTTTGAGTGAAGCCTTTTTCTACAAGTCTTGCCTTATGTCTTTCAATGCTTCCATCAGCATTGAATTTGGTCTTGTAGACCCATTTGCATCCAACACATTTTTTACCCTTAGGAAGCTTCACTAGCTCCCAAGTATCATTCTTTTTTATAGAGGTGATTTCCTCTTCCATGGCTTGTTGCCATACATTATGAGTGCATGCTTTCTCATAGCTAGATGGTTCTAGTTGTGCACTAGTCATTAAAGCATAATTAACTACATCTCCTTTAGGATCATTGGAGTCATCATCTCCATACATATGCAGATTTTCAAGTTTTTGTAAAATTGCATTCATTTCACTAGCCTGACTTCTAGTGTATCTTTTCTAAAAATTCTTATCCAACATTTGAAAATATGGATGATGTTGTAGTGTTCTTTTACCTCTTGATGGAGAATAAATATCCATAGGTGAAGAACTTACTGATATTTGTGGAGAAGGACTTGGAGTAGCTGCAGATGTACTCGAAGTAGTACTCATGCTTGGGCTTGGAGGAGTTCCTTTGTTATTTTTAGGCTGAATTTGTTGCACTTGCTGCACTTGTTGTACTTGAGAAGAACTTGCATCATGGGATTCATCATCAACAAAAACTTTTTTATGACCCCATTCTCCCCCTTCATCAAAAATCACATCCCTGGAAAGTACAATTTTATGCATTTTTGGATTGTAGAGCCTATATGCTTTGGTAGACTCACAATATCCTACAAAAATACATGCTTGAATCTTGGGGTCAAGTTTATTTCTTTTTTCATCAAGAATGTGTGTGTATGCTAAAGAACCAAAAACCTTGAAATGTTTTACATTCGGCTTTTTTCCATACCACCCTTCGTAAGGAGTGATCCCATCCAAACTAGAAGTAGGACTCCTATTTAGAATGTAAACACTGGTTCTAACAACATCGACCCAATACATGTTACTGAGATGCTTAGTTTGAAGCATCGATCTGTCCATTTCAACTATGGTGTGGTTCTTTCTTTCTGCCACACCATTTTTTTGTGGAGTATAGGCAATGGTGAATTTCCTTTTTATCCCACATTCTTTACAATATTTTAGAAATGCCTTTGAAGAGTACTCTCCTCCTCGATCTATCCTTAGACATTTTACAATAAACTCACTTTGTTTCTCTACATTATTCTTGAAATCTATGAAGCAATCAAAAGCTTCATCTTTGGTTTTCAAGAAATAGATCCAACACATCCTAGAGAAATCATCTATAAAAGTGAGAAAATAGGAATTATTACCTATGCTTTTTGTCTGCATTGGACCACAAATGTCCGAATGCACTAGTTGAAGTGGATGGCTGGCCCTCCACGCTTGTCCTTTTGGAAATTTGGATCTTGAGTGCTTTCCCAAAGCACATCCTTCACAGACCTCCTTGTGTTCAGCAATTTTGGGAAGTCCACATACCATAGCTTGAGAAGTTAACAATTTCAAGCTAGCAGAATTTAGGTGACCATATCTCAAGTGCCAAAGCACACTTGGATTTGCTATAGCAATACTTGCAAGTTGAGCTCCCCCTGGTTCCCCAAAATTAAGGGGAAATAACCTATTCTTGGTCATAGGTACTTGTGTAATGACTCTATTACAATTGTTTTTATCAAAAATTACACATTTGCCCTCATCAAAAACAAGTCTGTAATTTTTCTCCATCATTTTTCCAACACTAAGCAAATTATGTTGGAGTTTGGGGGTGTAGTAGATGTCATTTACCCTTTTTGTGCCTTATTTTGTTGGAACCTCCATGGCTCCAATGCCTTCAACTTGCAAAGCTTTATCATCTCCCAACTTGATTCGAGATTTATAGGTGGAATCCATTGTAGCAAAGAGATCTTCTTTGCCACTCATATGGTTGGAACAACCAGTATCCAAAATCCAAGTGTCAGTCAGATTTTGATCTGATTTTCCATAAGAAAGAAATAGATTTGATGTTCCTTCTTCTTCACCATAGTTGCCATATTGACCGCTGCCTCCTTGAGAAGTCTTGGACCAACAGTCTCGAGCAAAATGATCGGGCTTGCCACAATTGAAACAAGCTTTCTTTTTGTCACCTCCTCTTCCTTGATTGCCATTTCAACCTTGATTTCCACCTCTACCTTGATTGCTACCTCTATTTTGATTGCCACCTCTGCTTGGATTTCCTCCTCTTGGGCTGCTTCTGCCTCTTCCTCTTCTTTGTCCTCTGCCTTGGCCTCTACCTTGTCCTCTTCCTGCACCCTCATTGGATGAGAAGGCTTTATCATCACCTCCATAGCTTGTTGAAGGAGATCCCTGTAATCTCTCTTCATGAGACATTAATGAACCGATTAATGCATCAAAAGTTAGAGTGGAAAGGTCTTTTGATTCTTCAATGATGATTGCAATGTGGTTCCATTTATGAAGAAGTGTTCTCAACACTTTCTTCACAACCACTTCAGGTTTGACTTCTTCGCCAAGAGTTTCCATCTTGTTGACAACTACTTTGACTCTTATGCAGTAGTCTCCAAATTTCTCATCTTCATTCATTTTGAGATTCTCAAAATCTCGTTTCAGGGTCTGAAGCCTTACTTGCTTCACTTGATCGCTTCCTTGGAAACCTTCTTTCAAGGCTTTCCATGCATCTTGGGAAGTTAAACAAGAGGTAATCCTCGAAAATATGCTCTTCTCCAATGCTGCTTGGAGATGATAGAGAGCAGAGGAATTGCTCTTTTGTGCTTCTTTCTTTGTCTTCTTATCGGCTGCACTCAACGTAGTCCAATATGTAGGTTCTGTGTAACCTTCTTCTACTATGTCCCATAGTCCCTTGCCTATGAGTAAGGTCCTCATCTTGATGGACCAATACTCATAATCGAACCCATTAAATTCTGGAATGGGTAGATTATTATTGGATGCCATAGCTATTGGAAATAAACTAGAAACACACTTTTATTTCTCAATTACAATCAAAGCACTCTGCTTTTCAAAGAAAAAAGTTACAGATTTAAATCAAATCTAACTTGATCTACTCTCTCATAGATATTATGTTCTTCCTGAAGAGGTTCTCCTATCACTGGATTGACAAAGTTGTCAGCAACTGAATCTTCGTCGTCACTAATAAGAATGATTTCTGGTGAATATGGTTCTAGCTCCAGTATTTCAACTGAGTCACTGTCACTGAGATGAGTATTCTCTGGCTCCTGTGGTGCAACTCCTATAGATTCTGACTCCTCAAATCTTCTACCAAAGGAATTGTCTTCTGAATTAGCATCATATCCTGCATCTGGTGCTCTTTGTTGGGCTATTACAGCATTTTGTAGTTGATTGAATACAGTATTCAGTCCATACGTTCGAACTTTTTCATCAAAGGATTCGGGGTTTTCTCTTACTAAAAGAGAACAAAGGGCATGATAGCATCCAGTAGACCTTATCATGAATGATTACAAAAATATTTCTCGTAGATGCAAAAAATATCCCCCCTTAAAGCCTCTTAGGCTATTACAAAAAAGTTTCACCCTTCAAGCCTCTTAGGCTATTACAAAAATTTCACCCTTCAAGCCTCTTAGGCTATTACAAAAATTTCACCCTTCAAGCCTCTTAGGCTATTACAAAAATTTCACCCTTCAAACCTCTTAGGCTATTACAAAAATTGCCTCTTAGGCAATATTTTCCTTTTTTTTTTTTTAATTTACTAAAATTTTT
Organism: Wollemia nobilis; assembly: GCA_028583015.1. Classification (NCBI taxonomy): domain Eukaryota; kingdom Viridiplantae; phylum Streptophyta; class Pinopsida; order Araucariales; family Araucariaceae; genus Wollemia; species Wollemia nobilis. The sequence goes on along the minus strand of JAQPPZ010000331.1, from coordinate 841,591 downwards.
AAAGAAAGTTTAATATATATTTTTATTTAATAATAAAAAAATTTCGTTTTAGAAATCAAATTTAAAAGATGATTTAAAAAACAAAATAATTTAAATTATTAAATAAAATATTAAAAAATACTTTAAAAAAATAATAAATAAATTAAAAATAAATATACCTCGTCCGCAAATCGCCCGCGAGGATTGAACCCGCGACCTCGCGGGTGGAGAGGGCCTTAGCGCCCGCCTCCGCACCACCCCGGCTACCACCGCTGGTGGTGTTGAAAAGCACACCACATGCTTTATTGTCTCCTCCTCAACGGGGAGACAAAAAAAAGAAAGCCTTCTAAAAAAGGTTGGGGATCTTAATCCCACATTCACAAGGCCGAAGGGCCTTGTGTTGTTTATAAGCATGAAGGCACGGGTAGATTATCGATTGCCTTCGGGCAATCACCCGCCTTCCTTTTGCTGTAACCCTGGCCAATCCAGACATGTGCCACGTCTGCCCCCTTTGCCATGTCAGTCCTCCGTCTGTCATCTGCCATGTGTCCACCTACGTCAGTCCTCCGTCTGCCATGTGTCTAGTGTCTCCATCTACCACGTGTCCAGCGTCAGTCTACCATGTGTCTAGTGTCTCAGTCTGTCAGGTGTCCAACGTCAGTCTAGTCAGGATAGCTCTACTTTTCACCATGTGTCCACCTTGGAAATCATGTCCACTTGTTAGGTTCAGTCAGGACAACTATGTTGTCTACCACGTGTCCACCTCAAGAATCATGTCAGCCTATCAGTTCTAGTTCCACATGTCCAGGTCCTCTACGGGCCGCTCCTCGGCTCCTCGGGATGCGTGCCTATGGGGTCACCTCCATGTGTCCAGGTGGGCTGCTCCTCGGCTCCTTAGGATGAATTTCTACACTTGCTCCTCATTCCATGAGCCTCTTAGAGTGATCAATAACCCTAACCTAACCCTACTCTGATACCAAAATGAGAAACACAAAAGTTCCAAATTAAATTAAATCAACCCAGGTTACAACTTAAATAGTTTAGGAAATAAACTAAAAATAGGGAAGCAAGAAATAGGGAGAAAGTATAGGGAAAAGAAAGAGAATTAAAAATTGAATTCTCTCTCTCACCACCTACCGTCATTGCCTACCGTCCACCTTGGTGCCGTCATCCCCCTGTCGTCCACCGTGGTAACTTTAGATGCCAACACTTTTGGTACCTTGACATTTATAAGGCATCATAGGATAACTTCATCAAGGTTTTGACAGTACACTCCACTTAGAACCACATATTGGAAATTTCTCCTATTAATGAAAAACCCTTACATAGCATTGGTTTCAAGTGGATATGTTTGATATGTTTGATCATATAGAGTAACTTGGTAATAAATAACATTAAAATGAATTATATGTAGTTTCATTGGGTCTTTAGTGATAGAAATAATAGGTTCATCATGAAATTTTACCACATATTAATTTAAAAAATATTTTTATATGGTATGAATTTGCTATATAAAGTGGCTAAAGAGTCAACCTCAACAATTTTTTTCCTTAATGAATGATTATTGGAAAAGAATTTAAACACACTGATTAAGTTTATAGCTACGTTATGGTAAGGGATCAAATGTAATGCTTTGATAAAATACTCACTTAAGATTTGATGGACCATAATTTAGGAATCCTATGACATTATGATGTATTTAAAATTCATACATTGAGTGGTTGGGAACCCTAAAATTAAAGCCTCATATTCAATAATGTTCTTGGTAATGACAAAATATATTAAGCAAAATATCATAGGAATAAGTAGGCCAATTGGATATTTAAGAAATATTACTATCTCCTACCCCAAATTTATTTCTTGTACCATAAAAGTGAAGAGTCCAAGTATTATAAAAAAGGTCCTCCTCAATTTCTATAGTAGTATAAGGTGTGTCTATGTTGTCTTTAGCCTTGGTCATACCATCTCTCAATAGCCTTGTGAGACTCCAAGAGAGCCTTTTATTAGTTGGTAATTCATAAGGGTTAGACTCTTGCATCAATATAGAATAAATAGAGGAATTAAAAATGAAAAATTCATGAGGATACCAAGAAATAACCATTATGGTCTCATCTTGTAATGACTCCTTTAAGGGATGTTGGGTTAGATTATGAGTAGCCACCAAATGATCAACACTTAATATTTCATAGTTTTTTAGATGATGATAAGGAGATCAAATGCTTGCATCATAGTGATCCACTTGTACTATCAGGTGTCAATAAGTATCCATGGTTTTTGAATTAGGTGTCCTAGTGGGTCCATTTTAATAAGCACATATGATGTCTAGTATAATATGTCATGTATAAGTTTCACATAAGAAAAATAAATAGACAAATAATACTTATTCATGGTGTATCTATATTTTATTAGTAGCATTATTTAATTTATATAATACACATAATACTCTTTACTATTATCATCTTATTGGGTAGGGACTGCTCCCAAGGATACTTGAGTAGCTAGTATATACAAAACAAACAAATTATATGGGTTGGGTGGGTGAAGAGTTTATGGCCTTGAAATAATTTTCTTAAGTTCAAGGAAGGTATTATTAGAACTTTCATCCTATTTAAGATCAACATATTTTCTAAGTATATGATTAAGTAGATAAGCTTTGAAGGCTATCCTAAAGATATATTTCCTAATAGCTCATATCTTCCTCAAGAAAGATTTGATATCTTTAATAGTATAAGGGGATATAAAATTAATGTATTTTATCTTATCATGGTCCATATCTATACCCCTATGAGATGACATAAAACCAAAAAAATTATGCTGAAAACAAATTTCTTTGGGTTAAATGTGACCTTATAATGACATAATCATTCACATATGACATGAAGGTCAATGGGATGATTAATTTATTTTTTTGACTTAACTAAATGGTCATTAACATAATACTCCACTATATTTCCAATTAATTTATGAAAGACAATTATCATAGCTTATTTATGAGTAGCTATAACATTATTTTATTCAAATGACATGACAAAATTGTAGAATGTACCCTAAAGTGCAGTAAAATTTATTTTAGTCTAATCATCAATGGCAATTGGGATTTGATTACACCTTGAATAGTCATCCATAAGGGAAAATATATCATACCATGTGGTAGATTTGATAATTGTGAGAGGTCAAAAACCGTGCACCAATAAATTAAATGTAAACACAATAAATTAACACAAGCATGTAATTGAAACACAATGATAAAAACAGTAAAAGATGGGTTCCCTTTTTACCAATGATAAGTTGTATTTCTTAGAGTGTATTACAATAACATATCCTTTAAGGAGTTCACAAATGTGATACAATCAATTCAAATAAGAGGATTTTTATCCCCTATAGATTATCCTGATGCATTGAGCATTCTTCTTGTAATAATAAATCATCTTGGGATGAGTTTTCCATGACCACTATGGTGGATATGATGTGGATCTTACACTCCTTTATCGTATATTGGATCTTGTAGTCTACACTCAAAGAAAATAGAAATGTATCAAAAGCATATGAAGAGCTCGCCTAAGTAGGGTCCATAATAAATGAAATGAATGTGATAAAAGTAGATAAAACCAAACTCAAGCATGTAAAATTTGAAATCTATCTAAATGCAGAAATAATAAAAAATGTTTATCTAAGCTATATTTATCTCTACCAAAGGCCATCTCATATTAGGGTGACCTTACCTACGGATCATCTCGGGTCAAGACGACCGCTATCTTGGGATTGTGTTTGTTCATGGTTGAGTTGGTATGGTGTCTAGGATCGACCTGGGGTTTTGTTAATGGATTGTTGCATTATGAGAGTGACTTGATGGGTTGGATTGATCACCAAGGCAAGGATATTTTATTGCATGAAATATAGGAGCACAACTTCCAATCCTTTTTAGTAGTTTGATAGCATGATTTTTAGAAACAAGATGGCATGGGTGATCAAAAGGGGTAACACTTTATTATGTGAAAGCTTGAGCTCGAGGTACAATTTTGGGAGCACTTCGTTGCTCAAAGATTTCAATTTGATATTATTTTCAACTAAGGGGTGAGTGCCAATTTATAAAATTCTTGGATGAAAGCTAAAAATGGTGAAAGCAACCTGCATGAAAAATTAAATAGGTAGTTCGCATTAAAAAAAGTGAATGCTTATCTCTAAAATATCATGTGATTTGTCTTTGCATGCATTTTTCTAATTTGGCCCATGCAAAGCACTTAATGATTTCTTGTGGGATCATGCATGAGATTAACTGGTAATTTTAGCTACTAGTTATGCACCTTTTTATTTTTAAATATGCTTTTAGGTGGCTATCTCAGGTCAATATGGCCATGGTTTGGCAATTGTCTCAGATCAAGATGACCACATTTTATGGGGAATTATGTCCATTTAAGTGGTGAAAACCTCTATTTTAGCCCTAAATATTCCCAAGCTAGGTTATATGGTCTAAAAGCAGTCCATTTAGGTAGTATCCTTAATATTATGTATTTTAGGTATCTACAAATACCCCTTTTGGGATGCTTTGTATGACAACACAATGCAGAGTAAAAATAGAGAACCTAAAATGGTCGATTTGAAGTTTAATGATATTCATTATACAAATCAATGTAAGATATCCCAATCATGAAAAGAGCATGTTCTTTTGAACCATTTCTTCCAACTCATTTATGGACTTGGTTTGGTCTTGGTTTCTCTTTAGCCATGGGTAGGCACAAGGGTCTATAGGCTCTAGGCTTTGATAATACCAAGTATTTATTTCAGTCCTAGTTTTTTCTCAACCATGGATAGACGTTAGTGGTCTAGTAGTAGTGGTTTTACAAATACCAATAACTTGTTTGATTTTAATTTTTGTTTGTTATTTTTCCTAAGCAAGGAGGGCATATGATTGTCTTTGGAAATGATTCTTTAATGAACTCAATTTGCAATTGTGAGTGTTTGATTATTTATTTGATTTTTTATTTTTTAATTTATATGACTACCCCCTCAAGCGATGAGTCAATATAGGAGATGGAAAATGATGAAAGTGATGAGTCGCTTGACCAATATAACTTGATTTGAATTTTTTTAGATTAATGCAAAAGTTAAAGGTCTTTTGAACCTATGGCAATGTTGATTTTGATCCTATTTGAATTTTTGTAATTTTTATTATTTTTTTTCTTTTTTTGAAAAAACCATGGCCGTCTCACCTTGAGATGGTCACATTTGTGCCATGCGGCCATCTTAGACACCCACATCTTTGGAAAATTATAAATAATAATTTAGCATTTTTTGACATCATTTTCATCGTCTACGATGAGAAAAGAGAGTGATAGGGAGGAGGAGAGTGAATTTTTGACACAAAGCACTACCAAAAAGTGTACTTGACCATGGACCAACTTGAGACTTCTTCAAGTGGAGGAGATAGATCTAGGAGGGTAAGCACCTCATTTGCACTTGTCAATTTAAGGATAATTTGAACCTCATTAAATAAAGTAGTTAAGGTACATCACATTAATGAATTAAGAAAATGAAACTCATTTTATATTAGCATAGATTAGATATTTGACTATGTTGCCATTTTGTATTTTATTTTACAATTAATTTAAGTTGTACGAATTTTCTTTTCAATTTTGAATTTGGGGGTGGTCTTAGGGTGAGACAACCCTACTTTTTAAATTTTAGTGGTCGTTGGGTCTAATGATCATTTTTTTTTTGGAGGTCATCTTGACCCGAGATGACCTCACCTAGGGGTTGTCTCAATCTGAGATGGCCTCACTTAGGGGTCATCTTGGGCTAAGATGACCTCTAGGAATAATGATTAAGTTTTTTTATTTTTTATTTTTTGGTTGTTTTTTGTTTTGTTATTTGTTTTTTTTCCTGTGTTGATTGATTGTGAATTTTATATATTTTTTTTAGCTTCTTAGAGCACATAATAGGAACCTGTGTCTTTAAGATATTACATGAAGCTCTATTTAATGATGATTGGAAGTGGCTTAAGGCCCTTGGCCTTATGCATATTACGATATTTGAGTCAATGTATCCAGACCATGTTTATTTGATAACCTTAATAGATCGATGGGACATCCAGACTAATATTGTATTGCTCCAAATTTTTTGCATCCTTACCTTCAGGCTATAGGATCCATGCCCGGAAGGGGGATGCGAGAAGGATGGGACAATACCTCGAACCGAGAGGCCCTTTGAAGGTCGCGCCTCTCGGGGGAGGGGTATAAGGGTGAATTTTTGATGGATGGTGGGGTTCACCAGGAAACTTTGAGTGGCAGTTTCCATGCCTAGGTTGAGAATGGGTTTGATGTGTTCATTTTTATATTCAATCATTCAATTCCTAGGTTTGGCCAAGATGAATCTAAGCTATTCTATATGCCAATGCTGATTTATATGGATACAAAAAGCATGAATAAGTGCTAAACATAGAAAGTGTGCTAAATAAGATAGAATGTACCTGATTTTGGATGTCTGATGAAGATTCTAAGGTTTGTAGAAGTCCAGATCATCTCAAATCTTACATTATCATCTGCAATTGCACAGAATCATCTCAGATCATAGTCGATCATCTGAGATCAGACGAGATCATCGTCGACCTGACGAATTCATCAGACGAATTCATTAGAAACCTGCAATCACAGGAACAGATACCAAAGACCAAAAATGCAACTACAAAAGCAAGGGGAAATGATAGAAATAATAGTAAACTTGCCTAAATGATAAATCCAGATAACAATTAAAGGAAATGCATTAATTTAATAATTTATTTTAACTTTATCATGCATCTATGCTAAATGAGGTGAACTCCAGAATGCAGAAATAGAATAAACTAAGTTAATGCATAAGGAAATGAAGAGAGAAGATAAAAAAATGCAAACTCTGGGCTCTGATTGCCCCCAATCTGGACTACAGTCGAGATCACCTCCAATCATACGAGATCATCGCCGATCTATGATAGGATCATCCGAAATCATCTGGAATCACCAGCGACGATCCGAGCTTGCTCCAGCTGAAAAACAGTAAAATTCCTGCAAGAAAAACTTGAAATACACAATGCAACAATGGTGCGAAGGTGTTCTAATGCACGAGAAACTAAAGTTGCAGGGAAAATCAGCCAGGGGAAGTCAAGAAAAATCCTAAGTTTATATAGGATTTAGGGAGAGGTTAGGAGGTTGGAGATCACCCCAATTTGGGAGATCTCCAATGGGGGAGACTCTAACCGCACAGACACGCTTTCTGCCCAAGTTAGAGAAGCTGTTGAAATAGAAGCTAATTATGAAAATTTAGTTTTGGGACAAAATCGTCTGGACGTTCTGTTCCAGATGAATTCGTCAGATCTGGGAATGATTTCGTCTGATCGTCGATGATATCGTCCAACGGTCAAAACAAATCCTAAAAATGGCACAAAAAATGAGGGGAGCGGGTAACGGGCGGTTAACGGGCAGTTTTGGGGTTAAAATTCAAATTTTTATCTTTTTACTAAGGGTTTAACTGCGCCAATTTTAGGGTGCTACATTTTGCCCCCTCTTTAGCGAATTTTTCGAAGAAAATGCGTTAAAGACGAGTTCTTCCCGTTTTACGAGAAAGCAAAAATTTACTCAATTTTTTAGACGACGATTCTAGGTCGAATCGTACGACTACTTACTATGGTGCCCCCTCCGTGTTTTTACCCAAATCGAACGTTTGAGGTAAAAGCGCGGAAAAGCAAAATTAAAAATGTTATTGTTTTTAAAATAAAATTAAGAAAAATAGGGTAAAACCCTAATTCATTTTTACTGTTCATTTTCACTATTTTTAGAGCTCTGCAGACAAAATGGTCGAAACCACGCACAGATCGACAGAGGTCCGACGTGGGCTATGGGTAAGAATCTAAACCTAGTGAATTATGTTTTAATTTGATTTGTGTAATTTGCAATTTAAATTTTGACTATTTTGGGGCATCGCGGCCATTTTTAGGCCGTCGACGACGTCGGGACGAAATCGTCCCAATTTCGTCGAAATCGTCCCTAGATCGCCGATTTCGTCTATGGGCAAAATCGACGGAATAGGGGCGATCCCGTCCAACAAGGGACGATCCCCAAGTTGAGAAATAGGAGACGATTTCATCCTACAAAGGATGATTTGATTTAATTTAGGATGATATCATCCAATGGTGGACGATATCATCATTTTTATGAAATTAAGCTTGTTTGAATTGCATTTAATTGATTGTAATAATTGTTTTATTAATGAATTTTGTTGTTTTATTGTTTATTTTGCAGAGGGGATTACTAAAGAGTCAAGAATGGAAATACGGGGGGTTGAGGGATGACGTGGCCACGCTCAATCAGGTAGAGCGAGACCGACTGGCACAGGTCGGACTACAGCATGTGGCAGAGATGCCACAAATACCGATAGCACTAGCAAGAGAGATGGTATCCGGGGTCATCCTACTTTCGATTATCGATAGGGGAGATGGCTCCCACTCTGGAGGATGTATGGAGGATCTTGAGGATCCCCATACAGGGATGATTTATGACTCCTACGGCCAATCAGGGCTAGGCTATGATGAGGCTATGTGGAGACCCGAGCTTCACCCTGGAGAAGGGCGGAGTGAACATCGAGTCTCTGAGGCAGATGCCTGGGGCATCTAGGTTGACTCGGGTTTTGGTAGGGATAGTGGGTGGCCTACTATTGTGCCACCAGAGCGGGTGCATATTACCATGGCTCCTTTCAGATGTGGTCTGTGACATGAGAGACCACGGGTATAGATTTGCATGGGGCAGCTTTGTACTGTGCCACTTGTATAGGATCCTGCACGGGGTCGTATACAAGGGAGGTCAATGTCTAGTTTTGACATCGCTACTACAGGTTTGGTGCTGGGAGCACATCACGATGCGGAGGCCGGTAGGACTCCCACTGATAGGGGTTGATCGGGAGAGACCCCGGGTTTTCTATTGGTGGCTCTAGAGAGGGTCACAGCGGTGGATAGATCTGTCGATGTCACGGAGGTTACTAGATGACCTCATCCCTGACCAGATCACCTGGAGGCCATGGAGAGAGCATCCAGGGTGGGGAGAGGATGGACAGGAGTTGGCTCACATCAAGCGAGTCTACTGGTTGAGGATGGAGCGAGGAGAGGTAGAGCTCCACCGCTATGACCGAGTTTTGTGATAGTTCGGTCTACAATAGGGGATCCCATCTCTCAGGGACTATGAGTACTCCCAGACTATCTGGGATAATACCACACTGAGCGAGGCTCCGGATATGCAACGATTCTGGAGCCAGGATGTGGATGATGCCCCCATCTAGCCAGTGGATGGGGATGACGTTGGGGTCACTGATGGATATGATGCCTGGTACGTAGGCATCCACCCTCCTCGGATGACGAGGGCACAGGGTCCGATGCATGCCATGGTGCGATGGATGGGGAGGCGACGCCAGGATGCTATTGAGGCAGCACGAGGTCACGAGAGGGAGAGAGCAGTGACGGTCTCCATAGGAGAGATGCCAGAGGATGCCACAGGCTCCACAGAGACCGCAACAGATAGGGAGGAGGGAGGAGGGATTCCCTGCTCAGCAGGGGGAGAGGCCACCATCGCCCGATAAGGGCAAGGGTGTCGAGGTGGGGGAGAGCAGTGAGATGGTGGCTCTCCGGGCTGAGAATGCCCACCTACGAGCTCAGGTGCAGACTCTGTAGGATGAGGCTACACGGCTCAGGGCTCGGAGCAGAGGGGCGAGCATGCAGGAGTTGGCACGGTCTATTGCTCAGACCACATTCTATCAGGGAGCATACTTCTAGCTGGTTCCAGAGGGCCAGAGGTTACAGCTACCAATCGGCATTATGGAGCCGATCAGGATGGGATCATCGAGGACATCCTCACGATCGACGACGAGGACCCGAGACACATGGACCTCTATGGGACCACCTCCTCCATGCCAGGGTGGGAGAGGAGATGAGGCTGAGAGCTCGAGGGCTTCTCGAGACTAGCTGCTATAGACTGTAGATTGGATATATATTTTGAGAGGATTGAGTATGCCAGGGTATAGATTGTGGCATACCAATCCAGTTTTGATATGATGTACAGATATTTTGATATATATATATATATATATATATATATATATATCTTTTTATGATATGACTTGTCCACATGTTTTATGATGCTTCAATTTTGGATTTGTTGATTGATTATTCATGTAATTATGTCGTTGGAAATAAATTATAATTTTATGTCATGCCATAAAATTTAAATGGAATAATCTGATGTAAACAAATTGGTTGTTTTGTGGTGTGATGTGATGAAAAATAAAAGGGACTTCTAACAATAATTTCAAAGGACATTGTCGCTGTTATAGACCATTTCATGGAGTCGCCACTCGCTAGGTCGTCAAGCTAATCCCAGTATAGAAATATTGCTAAAAGTAAAAGGGTGCTTAAGAGACTGTCTTAAGACTTTGTGTTGTGATGATGAAAAATGATGATGGTGATGATTTGTTTTCAGATTTTCATAAAAATATTATGCATGAAATATAAAAAAATATGATTTTTGCTAGGCATAAATTCCTAAGTGTGATAAAATTTTTGAACAATTCCTTAGGAATTATACCATGGTTGCAAAATGGAATGTTGACATAATGAAATGAAAATAGAAAAATTTGCATTCCTTTTAAAGCACAATTGTGTAACATAATGATGTAAGCCATATGTTTTTATGAATTAAAATGAATGGGAAATAAAATTAGAACAATGGTTTGCGCTAGGCATAGAATTATAGGTATAGACTTATACCATCATCGCGAAATCCAAAAAGGAAATTGATATAATAGTTTTATTGCATGACTTGATTTTTGATTTTGAGATAAACATAAAATAATATTGTGACTTGTAGTTTACTAGGTTTTTGAATTCCCCCTCTTTGGGGAAGTCGAATATATAAAGAAATGTGACTTTATTGCATGTTTTGAAAGAAGTTTTGGATTTTGGAAAGAAATATGTATTTAATTGTTTTTATGCTAAGCAAATGTTCTTAAATAAGAAGATGAAATGATTCTAAAAGAATTGCAAAAATATTTTAAATTATCTTAAAGACAAAATGTAGATTTATAAGGAACCCCATGTGCAGATGTGAGTTCATTGCCGATCTTGATTTATCATAATGATACAAAATCTCTCAAATACAAATGTGTGTGCAATTGTATTGTTCATTCACCAATTTTGAGCAAGATAATTTGATACAAGTAATTTGAATTAACCAAATAAGTGTTCGTTGACCATGATTTATATGCATGTAACCGTACCAGACTACTATGTAAGTCGGGTCATCAAGAGCTAGCTAATCCATAAGCCGACATAGGTCTATACAAAAGAAGGTCGCTAATGTGACAGACATATCACCACGCTAGGGATTACCCAAGGCCAAGCGGGTTGGGCACAAACCACTTGTTATGGGGCTTACCTCACAGTTTTCGAATAATTGAGAATTCCAGGGATTCAAGCTCATTCACCCTTCTTTTCTTTTTCAAGGGGTAGGGAAAGGGATTTTATTGCTTTTTGCTTTTTCTTTTCTCTTTTGCTCTCTTTTTTTTTTTGTATTTTTTCTTGGAACTGAGACAATGCTGAAATATTGCTGTGATGGTACAAAATAATATTTTTCTTTTTCTCATTTTCTTTGACTTTTCTTTTTCTTCCTATACTAGGGATACTTGCTCGGATTGGCTGTGGAGCAAGGGATTTTTATTCGGGTAGGGGTGAGCTTGTCCTTTTGTCAATTCTCAAAGATTCTAGACCATGTGCATGATAGGATAGCAGGGGAAACTTTTCGCTCAAGAAACCATTTCTACTATGTAGCATCATATCGAATTTGCAATGAAATCATTTTAATGTGAAAAGATATACTTGGTTCAAGTAAATAACAAGATCAATTCTCTATGCTCAAAACTTTATTTAATTCAACTGTGGACTTTGATATAAGAGAGATTAATAATCATACCAAATAAAATCAAGATATTTATTCATGTGAGTGTGAAAGTGCGGGATTCCAAATAAATGCTAATTTATCCAAAATAATTGAAAATATAACTGCAATACTTCAAGAATTGATAGGTACGAAAATAAAAGATGTTTTTGAAGATTTTGATGATTTTGAAGTTTTTATATTTTGATTTTAATTTATGAATTGAAAGAATAAATACTATTACTATTTTTGAAATTTTTATATGGATGACTAAAATGAAACAATATGCAAAATAACAATATATACAATGATGAAATGACCAGATTTTATGCATAATAGCGCTTAAGATGCATAATGTTCATAGGTTCTTTAAGATATTTACCATCTAAGGTAGCTAATCGGTATGCTCCCGATCCAAATTTAGCAATGATGATATATGGCCCAAGCCAGTTAGGTTCAAATTTACCTTTAAGATCTTTAGTTGCATTAGTATTTTTTTTATTTTCTTTTAAGACAAGGTCATCGATCTCAAAGGATCGATGATGAACTTTCTTGAGGTATGCTCGTTTAAGCTTGTTTTGGTAGGCTCGAAGATGTTCCAAAGCATTGATGCGCTTCTCATCTAGGAGTTCCATCTGACTAAATCTGCCGACATGATATTCATCTCCTACTTCAGTATCTTGAAGTAGTAGAGCCAAAGAAGGAACTTCTAATTCAAAGGGAAAAATAGCTTCAATGCCATAAACCAAAACAAAAGGTGAAGTGCCCGTGGGAGTGCGAACGCTAGTTCGATAAGCCCACAAAGCAGGATATAATTGGATGTGCCAATCTCGACCAGATTTATTGACCAGTATTTTGAGGATTTTAATTAATGTTTTATTAGATGCTTCTGCTTGGCCATTACCCTGAGGATAATAGGGAGTGGACCAACGATGTTGAATTTTATATTTTTGACATAATTTTTTGACATCTTTATTTTTGAAACAAGTTCCATTATCTGAGATGAGATTTGCAGGAATTTCGAACCTACAAATAATTTGATTAAAAATAAATTTGGAAACTTGGGTTCCAGTGCAAGAAGCTAAGGGCATAGCTTCAACCCACTTCGTGAAATACTCGGTGGCGGTTATGATGAATTTGTGTCCATCAGATGACACAGGGTTGATTTTTCCAATGATGTCTAAGCCCCATTTTGAAAAGGGCCAAGGAGATGAAATAGCCTGTAGTTCTTGTGCAGGCGCATGGACAAGGTCAGCATGTTTCTGGCACTTGTCGCAATGGCGCACATAATCATGTGCATCATTCTCCATGGTGGGCCAAAAATATCCTATCCTAAGGAGCTTCTTAGCAATGGTGCTACCACTAAAATGTCCCCCACAAGATCCATCGTGGGCTTCACTCAAAGCTGATCTAGATTCTTCTAGATTCAAACATCTCAATAGGATGCCTTCAAAAGATCTCCTATACAACGTATTGCCAATAATTATGAAGTGACTTGCTCGTCTACGTAATAACCGATGCTGGTTGCTATTACAACCTTCAGGGAAGGTCCCATTTTGAAGAAAATTAAATATATCGGTGTACCAAGGTTCAGGAGTAGTTTCGTTGATTAGAAACACATCCAAAGGTTCTAAGCATGATTTATTTGAAGCGGGTTCCTAGAGTCGATGAATAATGATGGTAGCATATTCATCATCTAACTCCAAGGGCAAAAGAGATGCGACTTGCAGCCATAGCATCAACCACACGGTTGCTAGTTCGAGGAATAGCTTCCAAGGTAACTTGATCAAATAAAGATATTAATTGTAAGACATATGCTTTATATGGACGTAATTTATCATCTCTGGTCTGATAAACATCATTGATTTGATTTATGACAAGTTGAGAATCATCAAAAACCAATAGATTTTTAATTTTTAGTGCCAAGGCAGCTCGTAATCCAAGGATTAGAGCCTCATATTCAGAAGTGTTATTAGTACAAGCAAACGTTAATTTAAAGGACAGAGGTATAAGATGTTTCTATGGAGATATTAAAATAATACCTGCACCAGCCCCACTCATGCATCGGGCTCCGTCAAAGTATAGGGACCATTGCTCTGGATGGTCTGCCTCTAATTTAAGGCATTCATCAGGAAACTCAATGATGAGGGGATGGGTAGACTCTAAAGGTGCAACAGCTAATTGATCTGCTATGATTTGACCCTTAACAGACTTTTGTCCTATAAACATGAGTTCAAACTCGCTTAGCGCAAGAACCCACTTTGTTGTGCGACCAGATAAGTACGGTCGACTCATGAGATACCACAAAGGATCGAATTTAGCAATAACATACATTTTCTGACTAAGCATATAATGGCATAGTTTCTGTGTAGAAAATATGACTGCTAGACATAACTTCTCTAATGTTGTGTAGTGGGTTTCATAACTGATTAAGGTTCGGCTAATGTAATAATTAGCACGCTCTCTTTTCTCATCGTCAAGTTGAGCTAACATAGCTCCTAAGGCAAAATCTGAAGCAAAAATATACAAGATAAATGGGCGATCAGTGTCTAGGTGGTGAAAGCATAGGTGGGTTAAGGAGATATTGTTTGAGGAGTTCAAATGCTTCCTGACATTCATCATCCCAATGAAAAGAGACATCTTTCTTAAGAAGCTTAAGAAAGGGTCCTATTTTGTCCGCCAACTTATCGATGAAGCGATGAATAGCTTGAAGCTTACCTTGTAGACTTCGTAATTTAGATATATTTGTGGGTGTGGGCATATCAGTGATAGCCATGATCTTGAGAGGGTCAATTTCAATGCCACGTAAAGAAACTATAACCCCCAATAATTTATCGGACTTAACTCCGAATATACATTTGGTTGGATTCAGTCGGATAAGATATTCCCTTAACCGATCAAATACTTTTCTCAAGTCATCTAAATGATCATCTTCTTTGATGGAACGAGCTATAATATCATCTACATAATCATGTAGAATATCATGCATCATATCATGAAAGATATAAGTCATGGCTCGTTGATATGTTGCACCTGCATTCTTCAAACCGAATGGCATCACTTTCCAACAAAAGGTCCCCCAAGGGGTAATAAAGGTTGTTTTAGCCTGATCTTCAGGAGCTATCCTGATCTGATTATAACCAGAAAATCCATCCATTAAGGATATCATTCCACTCCCAATAGTAAAATCAATGATCTGATCCATGTTGGGAAGAGGAAAATCGTCTTTAGGGCATGCAACATTAATATCTCTAAAGTCTATGCAAACCCTAACTTTGGTAGCTTCTTTCTTAGTTACTGGAACTACATTCGAGATCCATTCAGCATAATCAATGGCTTGTATAAAAATAACCTTCAGGAGTTTTTCTAATTCCCCTTTGACTAGTAAGGCCACTTTAGGATGCATTTTTCTAAGTTTCTGTTTAACAGGTTTAGCATCCGGATGGACTACTAGGTGATGCATAACTACGTAAGGGTCTAATCCTGGCATATCTTCATATGTCCAAGCAAAGACATCTTCATATTCTTTAAGAAATGCAATGTATTTATCTTATTTTTCTTGACTCAATTCTGATCCAATGTTGATTATGTGAGGGTTATCTTTGGTTCCAATGTTAATTTTTATGACATTCTCTACTTCCATGTGTAGATCTCTCTCAAAATTAGGTGGGGTGGGTGAAATGCCCAATTCTTGTAATTCTTCCAAGGTTAGCTTGGATAATTCATCTTGAGGAGTCGTGGCCTCAAGCTGGGCTATACTAGGTATAGAGCCATCGAAATAAAATCCGTTATGTAATAATTCCTCAATGGAGACATCATGGAAGATATCTCCCTCCAACTCATCATCGGATTCAACGATCATCTCGAGGTAAGCTATGGATAGCATATTACATGTAAATGGCTTATTCATTAAATGCAAGGCATCACGTTTATCCAAATAATCTTGGTAACATATGAGATGGTCATCATCCTCAAATGGGAAGGGCTGACCTTTACTAGGAAATAGGCCCACACCACATCGGGTAGGCCATGGCTCTACCTCAAAAGGTTCTTTCATACCATTCTGGAAAGGTCCCAAACCTTTCCCTTTATATCCCAATTTAAGCATTATAGGCTTAGCTTTAATATACTCATTAGTAAAATAACATCGAGCATATCCATCATAATGTGTCTTGATGTTTCTAGGTATTCTTCCCTAGTCATATCCCTTATAAATAAAAGCACAGCTCCCGACTTGGTAAATACTTCCCATAGGCTGTGGGAGGCCCAAGGTACGAGGAGAGGGTGGCAAATTATTTAAAATAAGGGAATCTTGCATAGCAGCGTTTGTTTTTTCTGATATAAGAATTTTAGATAAATCGGGTAAGAGCTCATCAGTAAGAGCGTAAGAGGTAGAAGGAACATTTCCTACATCTTCGGATGCGGAAAATATGCCTCTGGTAGGTGTAGATGTTGTAGAGATGTCGATGGATGGGTCTATAGGTATGGAAGTTATAGGAGTAAAACAAGAAGCATTGGTTGTGGGTTTAGGATCTTTTTGAGGTCCTAATGTGGTTTGTTCGGAAGATGGTTGAACTATATGTAGAGGTGGAGTTGATGGAGAAAAATTAGATGATGTTATGGGTGTGTGTTTCACACGTTTAGATGGATGATGAGAATTAGGATGTGTGGATGATAGAGCAGGGCAAAATTGAACTCCAACAGGTTCTGCCAAAGCACACATATCAAAGGGTCTAGGATCACCATGAATGGTAACCAACTGATTCTTAAATTCGAATTTAACACACTGATGTAAAGTTGAGGGAACAGCTCGCATCGCGTTGATCCAAGGGCGACCCAAGAGTATATTGTACGATGCAGGGCAATGTACAATAAACACGGTCGTGTCTAAGGTTCTTGGACCAACTTGCAATGGGATAGTAATAACTCCACACGTTTCTTGTGTTTCGTCATTGAAGGCTTTTATGATCATATCAGTTCTTTTCATTTCATCACTTCTAAACCCAAATATTTGGTAGAAGTCAAAAGTGCAAATGTTTAAAGATGAACCATTATCAATCAAGACTCGTTTAACTGCTACATCTCCAATTAGGGCAGTAATATATAAGGGGTTATCCTTATGTAAACTATGTTGCGGTATATCTCTATCCCGAAAGTCAATACAATCGACTTCTCGAGTTATGATAGTATTGGCCATGGCTTCAGAGTTGAATATTTTGTGGTACCATCATTTGGCTTAATGTGAGCATTAATTCATCCCTATGTGTAGGAGAAGATCTTAAAAGGTCCAAAAGGGAAATTCTAGCTGTAGTATTTGATAATTGTTCATTAATATTATAAGGAGGTTTAGGTTGAACATTAGGCGCATGATTCCCTTTATTAGGAACTTTCAAAACAAATGGAGCTGATCCATCATTCTGAGTTTGATCTTGTTGAGAATTTTGAGCCTGTTGTCGAGTAACAGCTCCGATGGTACCTACAATATTATTTTGCGGATGATGAATGGGTCTTGGTCTAGCGTTTATGGCTTGTTCATTAGAAAGTAATTGGTGAGAAGATGGTCTAGTAGTGACTCTTCTTGGAAATGGTTCTTCCAGAACCATAGAATTTGTGATAGGTTGAATAGCATCTGATTCATCTTCAGAACTATTCGATTGATTTGAGGTGATTTCCATGTCACTTTCAGTCTCGTATTTTGTATCACTAAGATCAGGTGTCCGAATATTATATAGAGGTCTGGTCGTAACCATGGATAAAGTTGTGTCAAATATTTGCAGATCATGAGCAGGTAAATGTCCACTAATAGTCCCTACATATCGGGTAGGAGGGGGAACATTATGATGCTCAATTTGATTAGCCACCTCTTTACCATGCTTTGGTAAAGGATGTTGAAATATGTCCAATGATTGATTGGCATTCTGATTCTGATTTTGGGGGATGTTCTTTTGAGCATTATTAGGAGGATTTTGTTTAGGTTGAAAGGCTTGCACCTCCATCTCATTGTTATCAATTAAGTCTTGTATTTTATGTTTTAATATTTTACAAGAGTTGGTAGCGTGTCCAGGTCCTCTATGGAAATCACAGTGTAAATCAGCTCTGTATCCGGGTATAGTTGGATCAGGTTCCCGGATATTTGGTAATTGGATCAAACCTCATTCTAATAATTGCGGTAGAATGGTTGATAGAGGTTGATTTAACCTAGTAAATTCTCGAGGTGGTTTATCAGGAGGTTTCAGTATAAACTTCTCCGTTGTCTTCGCAGCATTAACAGTAGCAATATTTCTACTATCAGTGACTCCATCACCCACAACTTGTTTATTTTTATATTGATTTCTGGATGTTTTCTCATCATCTTTCTTTTTAAGCTGACCTCTCCTAATGAGAGCATCTTCCACTCTTCGAGCTAAGTCTATAGCTTGATCGAAGGTGGTCAAGGTAGCAGTTGATAACTCATAGGATAGTTGTTCTTGTAAATTATTGATAAAGATATCCAACATTTCTCGATAAGGTAACACAAAGTGTAATTTTCCTATCAACTGTCTCCACCGAGCTAGGAAATCAGCAAAACATTCATCTTTGTCTTGTTTTAAGTTGTACAAATATTTAATGGTTACATGCCTTTCGATGTAGGCACTAAATTGATGAACAAAAGACTCGGTTGTTTCTTCGAAATTCCTCAAAGAATGAGTGGGTAATTGATAATACCACTCTAATGCCATTCCTCCTAAACTTTTTGGGAACATTTTTAGTAATAACAAGTCATCATGTGATATATCATGACATGCTATCCTAAACATACGAAGATGCTCTATGGGATCTTCGGTTCCTTTGTATATAGGTAGGACAGGCATAGGAAAGTGTTTAGGATATGGTTGTGCTACGACTATAGGATCTAAAGGCTGACTACACATCTCTCGATAATTGTACGAGGGATGGTAGGGATCTATCTGGTCCATGCGGGAGACTAACTATTTCACCATGGCTTCCAGATTACTAGTTTGTCCACCATATTGGTTCGGTGGTACATGAGTATGGGATTTGTGAGCGTATGATGGCGTGACGTAAGGATTAGATGCTATATTGCTATTATGCAAATGGTTGGTAGGGAGAGTATTATGAAGAAGATTTGTAGTAGCATTATGTTGTATCCCAGATTGTTGGAAATTGGTGTTTGGTTTTGTTTTGGGCTTTTGTTGATTTGAGGTATGTTGATCAATAGCTTGGCGAAATAGAGCAAGTGAATGAAGGTTTCTTTTGTGTGGGAATAACTCTAGGCTTGGTAACAGGCACTCTAGGTGGTTGGGTAACCTGTTGTTGTTGCATGTTCTGGATTATAGCGGCCATATCCAAATTGGATGGTCCAGCTTGATCACTTTCTTGATCAACGAAGGACAAGGGATTAGTGCGTGTGTGATATATTTCTTCTAGGGTTGCTTGAGTGTCACTAATTTGATCCTTGTCCATATGGACTGCTCTATTAAGAGTGCCAATATTAGTATTGAGGAACTTCCAGAAATGTTCCATGTTCTCAAAAGTAACAACTCCTCCCGGAGACATTTTAGGGGATGAGGATCCTTCCTCTCTAACAGTTTCTCTTTGTTCATTTCCTACAGCAAACTCTTCTTCTTGTTGGTCTAGGGTTCCTTCTTCCTGAATTGGGTCTTCAGGAAGGACATCTGGGTTATTTAATGGTTTTCCTAACCAATCTTCTTCTACTTCAGTCTGTTTTCCATTCCTAAGTCTAGTCATTATGCTTAAACTTAGATTTTAGCAAATATATATATATATATATATATATATATATATATATATATATATATATATATATATATATATATATATATATATATATATATATTTGTATGGACAAGTTTGGGAGGTATATATTTTAATTATATACCTACTATAATACTTAAAAGAAAATGTTTTAATTTTTGTTATATTTTTGTTTTGTTTTTGTTTTTTGTTTTTTTTGTTTTTATGTTTTTATAATAATATTATAAAGACAACAAACAACATACTAAATGCAAGAAATAATAATAATAAAAGAATGGCTTAGTTTTCTATAAATAGTTTATGGATATCATTAATAGGATCAAGTTCATCAGGAGTCATGAAATGCTCCTCTTCAAATTGGAAATGGTTTTTCAAGAATTTGACAAAGTGTGCTATGGTGATATTATCTATTTCAGACTCTGACCTGTAGAAATAAAGTTCATGGCAATACTCTCGATATAACACAGCTCTAGGAACTCTATTCCATCTCTTTCTATCCGTAAGAATGACCTCTTGATCCTCTATACGAGATAGAAATTTATGTACTACAACTGCGTTGTCGAGGTATTCCTCAAAGGTGTACAACTCGAAAGACACAAGTGCTCTTTTATCAGCTAACCACCTATGGCAAGCTCTCTGAAGCTCATGGTACAAAGTCACCTGATCAGGATCCAGGATTCTATCTAGGACAAACCTCTTAATTTGCCTAAGTTCTGTCGACCTAGATGAAATAATACTCAATCTCCTATTAAGTTCGTCCCATAAAGGTGGGACTCTATATGTTTGAGATACTCTAAGCAAAGAAGTAATCTCTATGGCTGCTAATTGATTTTCAACATTTATGGTGACAACTCATCTTTTATTATAATCTACCATCTAAATATGATATGCAATCTTAACAATCTTCTCCCTTTTTCTTTTTTTTGTTTTCAAAAGGTTTTTAGTTTTCACGTCGGGTTCACCAAAATGTATCGCTCCAAATTTTTTGCATCCTTACCTTCAAGCTATAGGATCCGCTCCCGAAAGGGGGATGCGAGAAGGATGGGACAATACCTCGGACTGAGAGGCCCTTTGAAGGTCGCGCCTCTCGAGGGAGGGGTATAAGGGTGAATTTTTGATGGATGGTGGGGTTCACCAGGAAACTTTGAGTGGTAGTTTCCATGCCTAGGTTGAGAATGGGTTTGATGTGTTCATTTTTATATTCAATCATTCAATTCCTAGGTTTGGCCAAGATGAATCTAAGCTATTCTATATGCCAATGCTGATTTATATGGATACAAAAAGCATGAATAAGTGCTAAACATAGAAAGTGTGCTAAATAAGATAGAATGTACCTGATTTCGGATGTCTGATGAAGATTCTGAGGTTTGTAGAAGTCCAGATCATCTCAAATCTTACATTATCATCTGCAATTGCACAGAATCATCTCAGATCATAGTCGGTCATCTGAGATCAGACGAGATCATCGTCGACCTGATGAATTCATCAGACGAATTCATTAGAAACCTGCAATCACAGGAACAGATACCAAAGACCAAAAATGCAACTGCAAAAGCAAGGGGAAATGATAGAAATAATAGTAAACTTGCCTAAATGATAAATCCAGATAACAATTAAAGGAAATGCATTAATTTAATAATTTATTTTAACTTTATCATGCATCTATGCTAAATGAGGTGAACTCCAGAATGCAGAAATAGAATAAACTAAGTTAATGCATAAGGAAATGAAGAGAGAAGATAAAAAAATGCAAACTCCAGGCTCTGATTGCCCCCAATCTGGACTACAATCGAGATCACCTCCAATCGTACGAGATCATCACCGATCTGCGACAGGATCATCCGAAATCGTCTGGAATCACCAACGATGATCCGAGCTTGCTCCAACTAAAAAATAGTAAAATTCTTGCAAGAAAAACTTGAAATACACAATGCAAACAATGGTGCGAAGGTGTTCTAATGCACGAGAAACTAAAGTTGCAGGGAAAATCAGCCAGGGGGAAGTCAAGAAAAATCCTAAGTTTATATAGGATTTAGGGAGAGGTTAGGAGGTTGGAGATCACCCCAATTTGGGAGATCTCCAATGGGGGAGACTCTAACCGCGCAGACACGCTTTCTGCCCAAGTTAGAGAAGTTGTTGAAACAGAAGCTAATTATGAAAATTTAGTTTTGGGACGAAATCGTCTGGACGTTCTGTTCCAGACGAATTCGTCGGATCTCGGGATGATTTCATCTGATCGTCGACGATATCGTCCAACGGTCAAAACAAATCCTAAAAATGGCACGAAAAATGAGGGGAGCGGGTAACGGGCGGTTAACGGCGGTTTGGGGTTAAAATTCAAATTTTTATCTTTTTACTAAGGGTTTAACTGCGCCAATTTTAGGGTGCTACAAATACCTTCCACATTTCTACTAATGAGATGACCATCAATCTGGAGGATGTCTATAGGATCCTCTACATTTTTTTAGAGGGATAGTCCATTGTGTCCTCATCCACTAGTCAATAGGTGATTGTATTGCAAAGAGTATATCATAAACACTGGAAGATTGTAGAGCATGATTTGGAGAGTGGTGGGCTAAGGGTAGAAAAGGGTTATGATACATAGCTCATGATGTGTAGGCATGTAGTGATTATATCATACTTATATATAATTCTTCTGGTGCAAGGTTTCCATGGAACCTCCTTTATCTTATCCAAGATTTGGTGGAGTGCACTGTGTAGCAACCATAGATTATGGCTTGGGGGACTACCTTACTAGCACAACTTAATGATGAGTTATTTGAGATTTTGCATTATGGATGACTTGGATTAGGGTGAAACTTCCTTCTATAAATCTAGGGTTGGGAGCACATTCATATGGATAGAATGAATGGGCTACCATGCGTGACACAATGATAGATGGTTGATAGGGAGATACCCTATGATATTCATTGGATATGGGACTAGGAGTGGAGTCAATGTCACACTTACTTAGGCATGATTGGTCATTATATTGACTCCTTAGAGAGGTTGATGCTGAAGCACGTGATATGGTGGTCATGGAGGGATTGTACGCCTTGGGTAGAGATAGATCAAAAATTGAGGTGGATGAGATGTGGTTTATGGGTGATCGATCAACATGGTAGTGAGCGAGAGTACTTCCAGTACTCATGTATGACCTTCTGGTTGGGGGTTTTCTAGGATATATCAGATGAGCCAATCATTTATAGGTGGTGGATATATGAGACAAAGCTAGCTTGGCCTTAATTTGAGATAGTGGATGATGTGGCAAATGAGGTACTAGTTGATCCAAATGTAAAGGACCTAAGAAATACCCCAAGGTATGACGCTTGGTGGGTGACTTGGCTATGGTAGTGAGGAAAAATAAGTGGTGATTAGGCTAGGGTAGCTAGTGAGTCAGTGGATCATTCATAGTGATGAGTGCATCACTAGACTAAGGGGTGGGTTGAGGCCTTTGAGAGATATGTAGATGAGTAGGAGGGTGGGGTTGAGGATTCTAAGGAGGAGGATCTTCAGGAGCAGATTTTCACACTCAGGGAGTAGATTCACATCCTCCAAGTATAGTTAACTGATAGGGATATAGTGTAGGCATTAATATAGAGTCAACTGGATCACGAGAGGTAGATATGGTAAGGTTTTGGTGAGGATAGGGACACCCTTCAAGCTCACATTGAGAATCTAAAATATGATACTAGGAGGTTGATGACAAAGTGAGATGCTCTATGGATTCAGGTGGTTGGACTCACAATAGAGTGAGATGCTCTATAAATGTATCTTTCAGGTGTGACTATAGAGTGTGATGCTCTATATCTTTAGTGTATAAGGATGGTAGCTAGACAAGAGTAAGTAGTGGTAGGGATGGTTGCAAATTAGGGTACATATGGGTAGGTCATAGGTGATGTGGCCAAGCTATAGGTATAGCTGATGGATATTTAGGGGATGTTGTCCCGTTATACATCTCATTATCATTCAGATCAAGACTACATTGCTCTTTTGGATGATAAGGTGGAATGATTAGGTGGTAGGATACCATCATGGGATTCGTTAGAGCCATCATAGTAGAGCTAACATAGCGATTCTGGAAAGAATTCAGTGAGACCATGATTTCCTAGGTTCATAGAAACTCCATAGATGTTGGGTGCCAATGGTTTAGGGTAGCCTCATTGATACGATATTGAGAGCATTGGTGAGATCAACAATATAGGGCTGGGCTATTTTTATATGTATATGCTTCTCTTTTTGAGTGTGAGGTCCAAGGACCCACTCCATTATAGCCTATGGGCATTATGCACCTGATGTACTATTTCATGATATTTATATATAATGATCTTTTTGGTTATGTTTATCACGTTGTTTAACTCTTATGTTACTTCATGTATACATGCACTTATGGATGCAATGATGTATGCCTAGATATTGTAGATATGATTATGTATGTATATTAGAAGTAGTATGGATGCATAGATCTAGGTACGTATATGATGAACTAACGACATGATGATGCAAAATATAATTTATATATTTATATGTTAAAACATAATAAATGAATCTAAGATGCAAAACAAACTAAGTGTAAGCACCATAGGATGTATAAAAGTCATTAATAAAAATGTTAACCTTTTCACAAAAGTCATACATTTGAATATGAACTATAAAAACATAATGTAATGTAATGGATGCGAGATAGTAAGATGTTACAAGAGAACAACGAGGTTTCTTATGAGACTCAAATACCCTAGTTGACTAGTCAAAAGTTGTATATTGACTATACATGACTCTAAAAGATACAAATATGCTAAGAAGATCGAAATATTCAATTTCCCTATGTGTGCATATCAAAGTTTATTAATTTGATGCATAAGACTACTCCATTGCCAGGTCAGTATTTGTAGCCCATTATTGTAATGGGAATTGTTCCATTATCATCATTACACGATGTTGGATGTGGTTGGACTAGACTACTAGGCAATACAATCCACCAAGATCTAGTTCAATTGTAAGCTAACATTGGTCTATATAAAAGGTCACTAATGTGATAGACATATCACCATGCGTAAGGCTACTCCACTACCAAGCTGGCATCTATATCCCATTGTTGGCAATGGAGGTTACCCCATGGTTATCAAAAACTAATAATTCCAAGGATTCGAGCTCATTACCCCCTTCTTTTATTTTGATTTCTCTTTATTTTCTTTTTTTTTTTGGGATAATTGTTCATTTTTTAGGAGAAAGGGGATTTTTTTAGGGATACTTACTTATTTTTTAGGAGGAGCAAGGAGATTTTTATTAATTTGGGTAGGGGGAAGCTTTTCCTTTTGTCAAATTTTAGCATTCTAGACCATGTGCATTCTGGGATGAGCAAGGGAAATCTTTCACTTAAGAGGCAAGGACTATGTTGTAGTGTCATCCTAAACTTAAATTTAAAAGTGTGAAATTGTGTTGGGATTTTGATATATACAAGGTACAATCAAAGCAAGGTCCTACTTTCAAAAATTAGGATAGATTTCTACAAAATCAAAAAATAAAACTAGGAATGATTGGATGACCAAAAGACCCTATTGAACACCCTATAATAGCTTACTGGGTGAGGGAAAATGACACAAACACCTGGGACAAAAAATGTGGATGGAATGGTGTGCTGTATGTGTGTTCCTTATGATATTTTTAAAACTAAGAGGTGTGTGTAAAATTGTCAATGAATGTATAATCAACATTGTTTATGGTCATCCAGTATCTACTCTATCTTACAAGAACCCCTTAATAGTAAAAATATCACAAGAAAAAGTGCAAATGATGATGATTAAAAAGGTTTTATTAAGACTCATGATAGTCATACAAGCATGGTGCTCTAAAAAATACAAATAGTAAAAATGAATGTGTGGTGTGTGTAAGTCTTTTATGCACTTTTGAATATTGAGAGGTGTGCATAAAATAATCAATGGTTGTATGAATATCATTGCTAATGATAATATGATATCTATACTATCTTACGGGGACCTCTTAATGGTCAAAAGACCATAAAGAAAGGTGTAAGTTATGACATATATTGATGCTAATGCAATGCCAGATATGCCTAATGCAATTAATCAATGAAATGTAGTAATGTAAATGCAAGATGATGTAAGCAATGCAAAGTTTTTATGTTTTGATTTTATATTGTTCTTGTTGTTTTTATGTATTTTATTGGTTTTTTTATGCATTGTGTATTATGCATGAAATGCTTGTAGGTGGATAATATTAAGGGGTGCGGGTTCCTCAACACCCTCAAGAGAAGCTAGATGATAAGTCCCCAAACCTACTTTTTGCAATATGATAAACGAACATGACCAGTTAGTCACAAATTTATCCTGCAAATGAGGTGACAAGTTGGAATTTTGTTGGTTTTATTTTAACACAAGATCACCAAATTCAATAGTTCTGAGATGGAATTTTTTGTCATACACTTTCTTAATGCGATCTTGATAAATTTGAAGATGCTTGAGAGAATTTATGCATCGTTCATCAATAAGCATGAGTTGATCTAGGCAAGCTTGTCATGTAGTGTCATCATCGATGAACTCTTGTATAAAATGTGCAATGATAAAAATTTTGATTCCAAGGGCATAATGGCCTTAGTGCCATATACTAACAAAAATAGAGTTTCCCTAGTGGGCATCCAAATGCTAGTCCAATAAGCCCATAGTGCTAGAGGTAGTTGAAGATGCAAATCTTTATGATTATTGTTTTACTATTTTCTTGAGAATAGCAATTATTGTTTTATTTGATGCCTTTGCTTTCCCATTACTTTGCATATAATGGGATGTTGAAAAGCTATGTTGAATATTATATTTAGTGCATAAATATCTTATATCCTTGTTTTTGAATGGTGGCCCATTATCCAAAATTATTTTGAATGG
This sequence comes from Wollemia nobilis, assembly GCA_028583015.1. Lineage (NCBI taxonomy): Eukaryota > Viridiplantae > Streptophyta > Pinopsida > Araucariales > Araucariaceae > Wollemia > Wollemia nobilis. The sequence goes on along the minus strand of JAQPPZ010000331.1, from coordinate 814,995 downwards.
GATACCAAAACGACATATGATATAATGTAATATGAATTTTACAATGTGCAAACCTATCATAGTGGTATGAGGAATAGTTTCCACCCACTTTGTAAAATATTCTATGGGTATTAGGATAAATGTGTGATGGCTAGATGAAGGGGGAGATATTTTATCGATTAAGTCAAATCCCCATTACAAGAAGTACCACAACAAATAAATCAGTTGTAAGGCTTACAAAGGTACATGTGAAATATTAGCATGATGCTAACACTTAACACACCTTTTAACGTAAGTGTAATAGTCTCACTCCATAGTGGGCCCATAATAAACCATTCGAATGATGTGTTTAGTGATAGCCATGCCACTCAAATGACCATCACAAGTACCATCATGAGCTTGGAAAATAGCCCAAGTAGATTCTTGGAGCTCTAAGCAATGAAGGAGAAGACCATCGTAGCTAATATGATAGAGTATATATCCTACCAAGATATACTTTATCACTTTTTTCTTGAATTTTCATTTTGTAGCATGTGAGAATCCTAAGAGAATGGTACCTAGTTTCAAGAAATATCTAAGTTGAGAAAACCAATATTTATAGGACTTTTTTTGGACCAAATGAACTGCTTGATCCTCTCTAGATACACCTTGTGCAAATACAGAGTGGGAGAGAACCTTAAGGTAGATGTTCATGTTATCTTCACAAGGATTTTGTGAGACCAAGGAAGCCAAGAAAGCATGGTTCAAAAAGTCTTGAATTGGGAAAAATCTATGTTAGTATGGTTCAATTTGTATCATGTGAACATTTCGCTCATCTTTGGAAATATCTCATAAGACTGCAACTTGAGAGAACATCTTAACCTAAATAGTTGTGACATCAGTCAATGGTTTATATGAAATTAGAGACCCTAAGGAAGCCATCATATTCACAAATTGGTTGGATGAATGAGGTACAACCTCAATGTTGTACCATTCAAATTTAATTAGTATTTTATCTACAAGATCTTTGTAGGATTTCAAAATTGGACACTTGCATTAATAAATTTCCTTACCCTAGTTAACTATTAACAAGGAGTTGCCAAAGATGTTTAGTTTATTTATGTTCATGGTGAGAGCTATTGGAAGACCCAAAAGGAGGGATTCATATTTGGCATTGTTGTTGGTGTAGGGGAAATCAAGTTTAAAGGAAATGGGAATAGGAGCCTCTTGTGGCATGAAAAACATGATGCTTGCACCACCCCCATACTCATATTTTGAATTGAATAATAACATTATATCTATTGTATTTTCTAGTTCTTCAAGTTTTCGTGAGTCTAACAGTGCAAAGAATTCATCATTACTAAGCTCTATTTTTGGTGGCTTATCATCGAAGAAAGGAGCTTCTACTAGTTTAACAATGATGATCTAACCTTTAGTAGGCCTTTGACTTATAAATTCACGGTCAAACTTCATCAAAAGCATGATCCACTTTATAGTGCAACTATTGTGATAAGGGCAACTCATCATATACCACAAAGGGTTTTCTTTGAAAATGACATACATTGTTTGATTTAACATGTAATATTGAATTTTCTTGGTGGTGAAATCCACTACTAAACAAAGCTTCTCAACATAATCATATTTGAGCTCATAATTGACCAAGGTGTGACTAATGTAATATATGGCTTGTTCCTTATTTACTTTATTCTTTTGGATCAACATGGTTCCTAAATCAAAGTAAATGGCTGCAATATACAATAGAAATGAAACATATTTTTGGGGCATAGCTAACACTAGTGGAGATACCAAGTATTGTTTAATTCATCAAAGGATTTTTGGCACTCCTTATCCCAATCAAAAGTTACCCCCTTTTGCAATAAATGATTAAAATTCTTGAATTTATTCAAAATTTGCGCTATGAAGCATCAAATAGATTGAATTTTCCCTTGTGTATCTACCTAATATTAGTAGGAAGAGGCATATCCATGATTGCTTTAACCTTGGTTGGATCTAATTCAATGCCTATCTTAGAGATAATGAAGCCTAAGAGGTTTTTGCATGTAACTTAAAAATGCACTTCTTAGGATTTAAGCATGTGTTATGCTCTAAAAGTTGATTGAAGATATTTTTAAATACATCGAGGTGATCCTGATGCAATAAATATTTTGCTAAAACATCATCCATGTAGTCTTCCAAAATATTGTGCATGTAATCATGAAATATGTAACTCGTAACCTAATGATAAGTAGCACTAGCATTTTTAAGACTGAAGGGCTTGACTTTGTAACATCAAGTCCCCTATGGAATGGTAAAAGTTTTTTTGGGTTGATCTTTAGGGTTGGCCTGAATTTAAATGTAATCCAAAAAAACATCCATGAGGGAGAGCATTTCATGATTGGTTGTGGTTTCAATGAGTGTATCGATGTTCAAGAGTGGGAACTCATCCTTGGGACTTACTTTGTTTAGATTTTGAAAGTCTATGCATATGCAAATTCCCTCGTTAGCTTCCCCTATAGGGACCATATTGGAGATCCAATAGAGGTAATCAATAGATTGGATGAATATTGCATCCAAAATTATTTACAAATCATATTTAACCATTAAGGCTATTGTTGGGTGTATTTTACAAAGTTTTTCTTGATTAGTTTGATCTTTGGATCGAGTGTTAAGTTGTGAACAATAAAATTTGGATCAAGACCCAACATATATTTATAAGACTAAGCAAACACTTTATTATACTTTGTTAAGAAATATTTGGTCCATTCCATAGGTGATACACTTTGTCCTAATTTGACAATCTAAGGATTAAGTATTTTTAGGGTTGGTATTGATATCAATGTTAATCGTTTCTTATACTAACATGTAGGATACCTCTAATTTGTGAGGTGTAGGGATCAAATGAATATCATCAATTGGATTTAGAAAATTGAATGTATCATTGGGTTCAATCTTGTCTTGACAAACATCTTCAGATGGACCTAAGGAAAAGTGAAATGGTTGTAACATTTCCTCATAAGGTAGGAACTCTTCTGGTGATGGTGAGGAAGTAGCACTATCAAAATCAATAGCCTCAATATTGAGGTGCAAAGGTTTTGAAGGGTCACCTAGGTAGTGAAGTGGTGTGGTGAGGTCAATGGATATCATATTGATGGTTGGCAGATAATATCCATTCTCTAGTGGAAAAATTTGATCAAAGATGGGTGGATGAAGATGCACCAAGAGTGGTTGCGGTGGTGGTGGAATGATAGGGTGTGTTATAGGATGAGTGCAAGCAACGAAGTCCCCTAGTTGGAAAATATAAATCATTAGGGATGATAGTAACTATAGAAAAATAGGAAGATAAAATTAATCTAAATCATTGAGGGGCTTGATAGTAGCTAATTCATCCTTTGAACTAGCTGAAGAAATAGAAATTACATCATACTCTTGGTAATATGGATCGATAGATTTGGCATCACCATATTTTTTTGATTCATCATATTATTCAATCCAATCATTTTCAAGATCATTACCTATTTCAGATTTTTTTTTTTGTTAGGCCCTTCCTCTTCTTGAAACTCATTATTAGATATATAATATCTTGTATGCTCCTAATTGGAGGAGGAAGGAGGGTGGGTGATGATAACCGTGATTTGGACATGGTCACTGAGAAAATGATTATAACCTAGGTCAGCATATTTATCATGATCAATATCCCATCCATATCTTAGTGTTATGTATTTAAAATAATCAACAAGAAGTTCATTGAGCATATGTATGGAATAGCCTAGCTTGAACTTGTTCATAGGTAGCTGATATTGGGGCTCTAGATAGGTTCAAAGACCTTGATCATCCATTTCCTCACCAATGGTAGTGATTAAGATATTGCAATGCAAAGGATAGATTTGACATGTACTAAATGTTGGTTTGAAAGGGTTCTTAATCCTCTTTCATCTAATGGGGTGTGTTTAAGGGAACATCAACTCCCCCATAGCAGGGAAATCTAAAGAAACTATCACACCGATGGGAAAAAATATAATAGGAGGTTGAAATTTGTCTTGACCTATCTCACTAAGAGGAGTGAATGTGACATCTTGTACTATATACTCCCAAAATATCAGGCTAGATACATGTACTATAACTTACAAAGGCTCTTCCTTTGTATGGGAAATGTGAATGGGTGCTATTGAAATAGTTAAAATCATAGGTATGGGAGGTAGCTTCAGTGATTGGGATGTGGATGTGTGGGTTGGCGATGATGGGGGTGATGATATGGGTGTCTTCTCAAGGTTCTTGGTAGGAATATCTAATGCATGAGAAGGGGTTTCTATGTCTATTGATGATGATTTTTACTTTGATCTAGACATAGAAGATATATGTTGAAGGATTGGATGAGTGTTGGGTGGATTGGGTTGGACCTCCAGATGCATTGATGGTAAAAAGGACTCATTGGGATGTGAGACCATGTTACAAAATTTAAATGGTTTTGAGTCCGTAAGGACACAATGCACTTGACCTTCATGTATGTATTTAATGCATTGATGTAATATTGAAGGTACACACCTCATGTATTGGATCCAGGGCCGACCAAGTAGCAAATTATATTGCATGGCCCCTTTTAGAACATGGAAGAGTGTGTGAATTATTTTTAATCCAACCTGAATAGGAAGAACTATTATCCCGATGGTAGAACATAACGCATCATTGAATTCTCAAAGGGTGAATGTGGATGTTGTGATGTGGGATGGTGGAAGTTTGAGGTATTGAAGGGTAGATGTAGTGATGATATTGATTGAGGAGCCTATGACTATCAAGATATGCTTATAATGGATCTAATATATGCTGGCAATGATATGGTATGGAGGATTCGGTATATCAATGGGTATAATCTTGATCTCATGATCATGAAAATTTATTGCAAGCTCATTGCAATATTGTATTTGCCCTACAAAATTAGCAAAAGTTTTGGGATCTTGTGGTTGTAATTCGATCAATTTCAATATCTCCATTAGAGCTTCTCGATGTGGCTTTGATTTTTGTATCAGCTCGTATATGGAGAGCCTAGTCGATGTCATTCTTAGACTTTGGGTAAGTCTATTCCTTATTATCAATATCGATTGAGGTGGGCTAGGAATAATTAGATTAGGTTAAGGAAGTCCTTGCGATATTGAAGGAATGTTATTAGGACTCACATTAGGTGTGGGTTGATTTGGATATCATTGGTTCCTTGTGACAATACTAATCATCCCCACAAAATCTTGGTGAGGTGGATTGGCATGCATATTATTCACCTACTTTGGTTGTTCTTCTTGGTTGGTAGGTGCTATGTTTGTTTCATGTGTGGGCAAAGGGTCTTTGAAGACTCCTATGTTTTGATTATTTGGGGAAATAGGATTGTTAATTTTGAATCTCTTACCTCTCGATCATATTATGTACTAGATTTTTAAAGGAGTAACATGTCTCAATGTCATGACCCCTTTATTGATGGTAAGCATAGTATAGATCCTCCCTATGAGACTTTGATTTAGGCTAATTAGGATCTAGTGGATGGATCTCAAGGATATTGATTGCACCTCACATAATTGATTGAAAATCAATGCTAATATTTTTAGCAAAGGAGTATATTGCCATGGTGGTCGATGTTATTGGCCTTACTTTTGGTTCTATTACGGATGATATTGGGTTGGTGGAGGTTGAGCCTAGTAATTAGACTGAGTTGGTGGTCATAGTGGTGTGGCTTGGTTTGAGGATCTAGGGATACTCAAAATAACTTGATTTATTGGGGCCACCTTCTATTGTGTGTTGCCTCCTTTAGAATTCTTGTTCATCCATTCCTTTTTATGAAGCTTAATATCACCTTCCTAGACTTTAATGTCCTCAATGACCTTAGCTTGTGCTAGGGCCTCCTCAAAGGTTCGATATTATTGGAGTTGTAGTAGAAGTGATATTTGCTTCAAAAAACTCCTAGTGAATAGTCTAGTAAGCTCCATTATAGGCACATTAATAGGTAGCTTTGTTAGTATTACTCTCTACTAGTTACCATAGTCCATAATTGGCTTATCTTTGAATTGTCTAAAGACTACACAAGTTAGTCAATGTTACCTTTTTTTTATGCTAAATTAAAAGCATTCTAAGAATGCATTTGCCAATTATTCAAAGGAATGGATGTTATGTCATGGTAGATGATTATACCATTCTAAAGCAGGCCCTACAAGAGTTATTAGAAATATTCTTAGCATGAGGGCATCATCATCCTGAAGATGAAAGCATATATTCATGAAATGGGTAACATGCTCTTGAGCATATTCATCTCCCTTGAACTTATCTAATTTTGGCATTTCAAAATGCTCAAGATATGGGGGTGATGGAATGGATGGGTGCAATGGTTGGTTGTGAAGCTGATGCAAGGTAGGTTTTTGGTAACCTATACCTAAAGTTTGTTTCTCTAAGGAATTAATGTGATCTTTTAGTAACTTATATGCATTCAACAAAATGATTTCATTTGTTCACCTTTTCCTTCAAGGAGGAAGTGAAGGTGGTTGGGTGTTTTCAACATGCACATCCTTATAAGGTAATTCAGGGTATGTGTCGATTGGTTCTTGATATTTTTACTATGATTCCTCATAAGGGTCATACTCCTATGGATAAGTGTATGGTATATTTTATTTAGGTAATTGGTGCCTTTGAGGATGTATGGATGGTTTATTTGGTCATGCATGAGGTGGATGATTTTGGTTTGGCCATAGTGGAAGGTTTTGATATTGCATAGGGTGCCTTGCACATGTTGCAGCCTATGGGTACTAGGTGTAGGAACCGTTTCATGCAATTTCCTTTGTAATTGCTCTTGTTGTATCCTTTGTTGATGCAACCTTTGTAGGTGTGACCATTTTTGGTCCACCTATTGTTGATTTAATTATTGGTGGTCTAATCGTAGTTGATCCAGCTGTTGTTGTCGATTAATGTTTGGCCTAGGTGCTTGATGAGTGTGGTTTATTTCCTCAAATGTATGGGGTCTATTTACCCTTGTATCTAAAATATGGATGGGCTTGTCTTGTCTCTCACCCCTAGTAAGATCTACAACCTATTTTTTGTGATCCCTAAAGGTCACATTGACCTAATATTTAGGTTTGGAAGTAACAACTATACAATAGAGCGATATAGAAATGCAACACTCTTGAATGAATGATCTCTCTTGAAACATATTGGGATGATTTTGGTTACCCTCATCTATAACAAATGTGAGAGCCAACATGGGTTATTTGTGAGAACGGTGGTTAACACGTGTATCCTCTTGATCATGTTCTTGATTTATAGATAGATGCTCAGTTGGGGAATCCTGGTAGTAGTCATATTGGTATAGGATGTACTCTTGCACTACTTCTAATGGGTCTCTAGGATGAGCCGAGATGCAAATGTGACACTACCCTACTAGGCCCCTCAGTGGGTGGATGATTATTTTTATAGAAATCAATCAAAGTGTCTAGATTAGGAAAGTCTCCTTTTTGATCGTACTTGGGACCTATGGGTGCTTCTTGAATAGGGATTTCCTAAAGGTTAGATTCCTTAAATGAGATATCCTAGGTACAATGTGTGCCAAGGTGCCAGTCAGGAATGGCAAGGTCCTCTAGACTATATCAGATATGTTCCATTTCTCCTTATGGATATTCAATAGCACTGACTCTTGATTGAGCTTGACTGTGTGTTGTTACCATTATCTAAACAATTCAAATAGTAAATAAACAAACAAGCAAGAAAACAACTTATTTTGTGTTTTTGATTTTTTTTTTGGTTGAATTTTTGTTTTGATTTTTGTGTGTTTTGATTTTAAAACCTATTCCTATGATAACTAAAAGGTAAAATGAAATGAAAACTATGAAATGTAGTTTGTGCACACCCCTCCTATCGAGGAATGCAACACAAATGGCAAAAATATCTTCCTAGGATGTTGGATATGGTTGATAGGTATCCTAAGGAAATAGTTTACCTCTCGAAGGAGGTTGTGTTGTCTAAGTCTTGGTACTGATCAAAATATGATTTTCCCTTCACGCTTGGGTGTGCTGGGATAATAGTGATAGCTACAATCCACTTATTATTGAGCCCTATGGTTAAAGGGTGATTAATACTAACCTATCTTAGAATGCACCCAAGAGTAGGGGACTTTTCATTGATGAAGTCCAAAAATCCACTCATGGGGCTACTATGGTTGCTAGGGGCCCAATCCACATTGAGAGATGAATGCCCACATCACATCATTGTTGTTACTCGTTGGTGATGAAATCCAACTAACTAATGTTAACTTGTCTTGCATATGTGTGAGGGTTTATTTTAATTTTTGTAAAATGAAATAAGAGAGCATACAAATGATCTTTTACTAATGTAATAAAAATTAACTTCTGTGATGCAAAACCTATATGATATTCAACCTTTGAGCAAGCAACAAGGCAAGCAAACCAAAGAAAAAAAAAAAAGAGGATATCTTACATTGATATGGCCATGAACAGACCATCTAGACTTGATATAACAATAGATAGAGGTCATCTAGACTTGAGACTATAGAAACCTACTTTTTGCCATCATCCTAGGGTGGTATGGTGGTGAATTTTAGGCCAAAACCTCCAAAAAATGGGTCGAAAGCATCCAAAACCTCTTATGGAGTGGCTAGAACCACTGTGAGGCTTCTAAGGGCTGCCCAAGGGGCCATATGATGCCAATTTTATAATTTTTTTAATGCTTAATCGGGTTAACCATATTTTAGTGTCTATAGATGCCTATTTTTGAGATGTGCATCACAATGTTGAGCAAAAATAGATGAAAAAAATATTGAATTATTAAGGTTACTTGATAACCTAACCAACTTTAGATGCCCCAATCATGGAAAGGGCATGCATTATTGAGTTCGTGTTTCTGAATTGCTAAATGAGCATGCCTTAAGCTTAAACATTGTCTGTCATGAAGGGACAAGGTCGATGACTTCATGATTCCAGTAATTTCAAGTGTTATGATGTGATATTGTGTGCTTGTTTTCTTCCCCAATCAAGGGCATGATTGTCTTTCTCAAAGATTCGTTGAACGACCACAATTTGTATAATTGAGTGTGTGCTTACTGATTTGGACTGAGTATGACTAACCCCTCAAGTGACAAGTCAATGATGGAATGACAAATGAGAAAAGTGATGAGTCACTTGACCCAATTGACTTGTGTTATGCTTACCTTTAGTTTTATCGTATGAAAAATAGGGCAATTTTGGAGAAGATTTTGGTGACTCTACTAAGTTTTACTAGAGGAAAGGAGCTAAAAACTATATGCTCAAGGGGTGGTCCAGCCACAAAATCATTATTAGGACATTATTTAACAAATTTTCCATCCCTCCTAGGATCCTCATGATTGCATGTTGATTCATGTGAAATTTGGACCCAATTTGAGCTGTTTTTGTGTAGTTTTGGACCTGCTTTGGGTCATTTTGGGTTATTTTGGCCTATTTTTACTACCACCGTCCCAGGGTGGGATGAGGGCATGTTATACCACCGTCCTAGGGTGGTATATGTGGTAAAATATGTGCTCATACCACCCTAGGATGGTGGTGACCCCTGCATCTCTATATAAACCCAAAATATGAGGGCTAGGCTCATTTATGCATGCTTATTTTTGTAGTTTTGAGATGTGAGGAGTAGGAGAGTGATTCTGAGTAGTGAAGCACTATAAATTTCATCCCATAGTCACCATGAGCCAATGGGAATACTCAGCCAGTGGAGGAGCCAGTGCGATATGGGTATGCCAAGTTTTTCTTATTGCATTTTCCTAATGTTAGGAGTTGATTTTTTTTGCTTTTATGGCATGTTTTTGGTTTGGAAGCATATCACACTATATTTTAGGTAATTATACCTAATTTATGAGATATGTACCAATTTTTGTATTTTATCCATGTTTTTGTGCAATTAGATTGTATTTTATGGGTCCAATTTTGCCTTGTTTTTTTTAATTTTTGATGACCTAAAAGGTCTTTTTGAGCCCAATTTATTGAAGTCATCCCTATGTGGGATGGATAGTGTGGGATGAGCATGGGAAATACCTTGGTGTGATGGTCCTAGGGTTTGGGGGCCATCCCTATGGGGAATGGTCACAACCGGCCTCAAAGAGGGGCCATTTTGAGTCTTTTCTTTTGAGTGTTTTTGGGGCCATTTGAGGCCATTTTGGAGTTGTATTATTGAGATGCTTATCCCTATCAGGTGGTAATGAGTATATATGGATTACCTACTCTCTTTTATTCCATGAGGTATGCCTTAACCATAGATTACTAGGAATTGTTGGATGTCATCGGCCTCAAGTAGGTGACACAGTTAGAGCTTGTGATAGGAGACCATGCATATTTGATTGCCCTGATTGATCTGTGGGATCCGTGCACCAATAACTTCCACATAACCATGGGGGAGATGATGCTAATGCTTGAGGATGTCGATCAAATTCTTTGAATTTTGATATAATGGTGGCCGATTCGTACGATGCCACGAGACCAAAGATGTGAAGTGGTTGAGAGGTACTTTAGTTATGATCTAGAGACGACATAGTTAGACTGCTTTAATGGGGGTATGTTGGTAGGATTATGGCATGAGGTGAAGGTATTGGGGGTGAGTCATACACTACTTATGATGCTCATCTCTAATATGTTGTTACCTAAATATTCTGGAGTGAGGTTCCCATGGAAACTGGTGGAGATAGTATTTGCGTTGGTGAGGTGCACTGTGGTGGAGCCACTGGTGATGGCATGGGGTACTACACTACTGGAACAACTCTACGATGAGTTGTACAAGATCCACTATCATTAATGGAATGGTGTGGGGTGTAGCTTTTTATTACAGTGCTAGAGATGGTAGCACATAGCTATGGGATGACCATAGGGGCTACCATGGATGACTCAGGCATAGCTGGCAAACAGAGAGATAGGATATGGCATCCTATGGTAGAGGGCTCAGGAGAGGGGACAAAGTTAGTGATTCACAGGCGATATGGGTAACTATGCATATCTATTTACACAACTCAAGGTAGTCAACATGTTTTGGAGGCCATACAGATATTTCCTAGAGTGGGTAGATGCTACTGTATAGCTCCGTAGGGTGCAGCAAGGTAGGGGGCTTGTTGGATGACATGGCATGGAGTGGGAGTACTTTTATTTTGCTCAGGTGATATGATAGTTTTGGTTATGCAAGGGTATTCCCAATGATTCGGTACCTTTTTGACATCATGAGGATGAGAGGACATTGGCATGGCCAGTAGTAGAGGTAGTGGCATGGGATACAGATATTGTAGTAGACATTATAGATGTGGACGATGTTGGCAATACAATGGAGTATGATTCTTGGTGGGTGACAGGCTAGTGGCATGGAGAGGGGCCACTAGGGAGAGTTGTAGCTAGGGAGGCACATCAGGAGGTTTCTAATGAGGACTAGGATGAGGTAGGCAATTGGTTGGGACACATGGTAGGGGAGCACACAGTTCTCCTATACTTAGGATATTGAGGTGACTTTGGGGATGATGCTATCGGGGATGAGGAGGTGCAGTCACCATATATGGAACATGGTGATACAAATGTAGAGCTACGGGATGAGCTACTCAGTGTTAGGCAAGAGAGAGATATCCTAAAGACACAGGTGCATGATGCACAAGCAGAGCTAGTAGTACAGTGAGCCAAGGCACATGTGGCTCAGGCTGAGATAGCATCTCTTTGGGCATAATTACGATCTCAAAGCCCTACATAAGAGGATTCCAATAGTGGGGAGATGACTAGGCTACAATAATAGGTGACATGAATCCATTTGGTGGTAGAGACTTATCAAGCACGATGCTGATAGGGGCATGCCTATGTGGATGAGCTGGAGACAAAGGTAGTGCACCTTGGAGGGTGTTTATGGGATGATGTAGCTACCAGTGGGTCATACTAGAGTCACCATAGTAGGACATGGAAGTCCTCCTCTAGGCTAGAGGCACCAAGGTCTAGGCAGAGAGTAGATAGGGTAGGTGGTAGCAGGTATGGGAGTTCATAGAGGACATCGATTGTAGGTGGGAGTGTGAGTCATAGTACCGGTCTTGCGTGACCATGGTAGTGGCTCACATGACTCTTTTTGTGTTTTTGGATGTTTTAGCAGTGTGAAGTTTGAGGACTCATTTTATTGTAGCCTACGAGCAACATGATGTATATTTTTGTCTTATACATACATACACACACACACACACACATATATATATATATATATGAGTTTTTTATGTGGTTTATCATAATGTGCTTATTATGTTATGAAATGTATGCAAATGTATGCAATGTGATTTATGATATGATGATGGATGTCTATCCTGTATGCATATTTTGTAATGTGATTTTATTTGATTTTGTACATGCATGGATGTATGGTGAGATGGATGATTTATTTGATTTATAGGATGAAATGTGTGGACTATATGACATATTATGCTAGCACCATAGACTATGTATATTGCACCAACTCATATGTAATGTTGTCATGATACTTATTTAATGGATTTGTGAGTAGTGTAACTGAAATGGATGAGGTGAAGTAATATGAATGACATGATGTTTATAGAATGTCCATGAGGTTTTCACGAGGCTCAAACATTCTAGTCAATTGATCAAAAGTTGTATACTAACCATGCAGGACTTTTTGACAAGGTATGAATCCGCTAGGATGACTAAGGTACTTCATATCCCTGTGTTTACAAGTGAGTTAATTCCTGTGAGATGCATAAGGATACCGCCAGTGCAAAGCAGGATCTCAACCAAACCTATACTGAGGATAAAGCAATGAATGCCACCATCCTAGGTTTCGTACTAAGTATGAATAGACCACTAGGCAATCTATATTACCAAAGCTAGCTCATCCACATGAAAACATTGGTCTACACATACACCCAAAATCTAATATGGTAGACATATTTCCATGCGGGAGGCTACCACCATTGACGGATAGGCTATCCACCAAACCCATAATGAGAATCACCTGATGGTTTTCCAAATGCTGAGAGTTCTAGGGATTCAAGTTCGACTCCCTAATTTCTTCAATTTGATTGGGATACTTGCTCTCATGTAGAGTGATAAGAATCATTGTTTATTTTTCTCTTTTTAGTGATAATAATCACTGTTTATTTTGAGTTTTTTATTTTTTCTTTTGAGCAAGGAATTTGAATTTTGAGTGATGGGGATCACTATTTCTTGTGGTTTTTGATGTGTGCACTTTTTTATTTTTGTATTTTTGTACTTTTAATTTTTGCTTTGTGGGGGTTTGAAAATTTAGACTATTGCAAACATGTGATAATTTGGGATTTTGATGACAAAAAAGGGGGGAAAACCACTTATTGTTGTGGGGGAAATTGGGTGGAGGAGAACTTGTCCTTTTGCCAACTCTCAGCATTCTTGAACCATTCACATAGGGGGATGAGCAGGATGACCTTTTCACGTAACCTAGACCACTTCATGGATTTCATCTATCTTTGTGTAAAACTTGGATTTTTAATTATTAATTATGTTTGGTATATGATGTACACAAGGTATAATCTAAGCAATATTCTACCTCCTAAAAATCATGCTAGCCTTCTAGAAAATTTGAGTAGATATTGGATATGGCTGAGTGACCGAAAACCCCACTAACATTCTAAAACAAATAGCTAAGTGGAGGGAATAGACACGAGTATGGAAATGTAGGAAATGTAGATGAAAATGATAAGTGACTATGGAATGTGGTGAGTGATGGACTTGACAACATTGATTATGAATTATGACTAATGTACAATATTAGTGCTAGACATGTATGATCAATTCTAAAAAATGCAATGTGCGATAAAGAATATGCCTAACGAACGTGATAATGCAATGGTATGCAACTTGATGGGAGTGCAATATTTTTTGTATTTTTATGCTTTAATGATGTTTTTGAGTTTTTGATTGATATGTATACACATGTGACCAACGAGCTTATTTGGGGGCCATTGGGGCATTTTGGGGGACCAAAGGGGTTATGGATGCCTTTGCGGCTTTTAGGGTTGACTTAGACAATCGTAGATAGTCTAGGAGCGTTTTTACTTGACCTAGACGATGAAAAACTACTAGGAGCCTTTTGGGTGGCCTAGAGAGGCATTGGCACTTAAAAAGTGTCTACGAGTTCCTAGGGGTATTTGGTTGTGACCAATAAGCTTATGGATGCCTTTGGGGCTTTTAGGTTGACCTAGACGATCATAGATAGTCTAGGAGTATTTTTACTTGACCTGGATGGTGAAAAACTACTAGGAGCCTTTTGGGTGACCTAGACGAGCAATGACACTTAAAAAGTGTCTACGACTACATAGGGGCATTTTGTTGTGACCAAATGGCTTATGGATGCCTTTGGGGCTTTTAGGGTTGACCTAGATGATCGTAGATAGTCTAGGAGCATTTTTACTTGACCTAGACGGTGAAAAATTGCTAGGAGACTTTTGGGTGACCTAGACGGGCGATGACACTTAAAAAGTGTCTACGACTACATAGGGGCATTTGGTTATGACCAAAGGGCTTATGGATGCATTTGGGGATTTTAGGGTTGACTTAGATGATCATAAATAGTCTAGGAGCATTTTTACTTGACCTAGATGGTGAAAAACCACTAGGAGCATTTTGGGTGACCTAAACGGGTAGCGACACTTAAAAAGTGTTTACCACTGCCTAGGGGAATTTGGTTGTGACCAAAGGACATATGGATGCATTTGGGGCTTTTAGGTTTGACCTAGATGATCGTAGATAGTCTAGGAGCATTTTTACTTGACCTAGATGATGAAAACCTGATAGGAGCCTTTTGGGTGACCTAGATGGGCAATGACACTTAAAAAGTGTCTATGATTGCCTAGGGTATTTGTTTGTGATAAAAGGGATTATGGATGCCTTTGGGGATTTTAGGGTTGACCTAGATGATTGTAGATAGTCTAGGAGAATTTTTACTTGACCTAGATGGTGAAAATCCAGCAAGAGCCTTTTGGGTGACCTAGACAGACAATGACACTTAAAAAGTGTCTACCATTGCCTAGGGGCATTTGGTTATGACCAAAGGGCTTATGCATGCCTTTGGGGATTTTAGGGTTGACCTAGATGATCATATATAGTCTATGAGTGTTTTTACTTGACCTAGATGGTGAAAAACTGATAGGAGCCTTTTGGGTGACCTAGACGAGCAACGACATTTAAAAAGTGTCTACGACTGCCTAGGGGTATTTGGTTGTGACCAAAGGGCATGGATTTCTTTGGGACTTTTAGGGTTGAACTAGATGATCATATATAGTCTAGGAGTGTTTTTACTTGACCTAGACGGTGAAAAACCGCTAGGAGTCTTTTGGGTGACCTAGATGGGCAACAACACTTAAAAAGTGTCTATGACTACCTAGGGGTATTTGGTTGTCACCAAAAGGCTTATGGATGTCTTTGGGGATTTTAGGGTTGACCTAGATGATTGTAGATAGTCTAGGAGCATTTTTATTTGACCTAGATAGTGAAAAACTGCTAAGATCCTTTTGGGTGACCTAGACGGTCAGTGGTACTTAAAAATTGTCTACGACTGCATAGGGGCATTTGGTTGTGACCAAAGGAATTATGGATGCCTTTGGGGATTTTAGGGTTGACCTAGATGATCGTAGATAGTCTAGGAGCATTTTATTTGACCTAGATGGTGAAAAACTATTAGGAGCCTTTTGGGTGACCTAGATGGTCAACGACACTTAAAAAGTGTCTACAATTGCCTAGGGGTATTTTGTTATGACCAAAGGGCTTATGGATGCCTTTGGAGATTTTAGGGTTGACCTAGATGATCGTAGATAGTCTAGAAGCATTTTTAATTGACATAGATGGTGGAAACCTGCTAGGAGGCTTTTGGTGCTCTCTAAGCATGAAACAGTCACAAGTGAAGGATGTTCAAGGGTTTAGGATCCTCGACACCTTCAAGGGAGGCCATGTAATAAGTTGTGGGCCCAATTTAACTATTGATGACAAAGGGACCTAACCAGTTTGCCGTAAAATTGTCTCATAGATAGGGTGGCAAGCTAGAGTTCTATTGGTTCTCTTTTAGGATGATATCACCAACCTGAAAGTCTCTAAGATGGACTTTCATGTTGTAGGATATTTTGAGCCGCTCTTGATACACACATAAATGCTCAAGATCATTAATCAGATTTTCATCCAATAATGTAAGTTGATATAGGTAAGCTTGTCACGTGGTATCATCATTGATATACTCCTGCATGGATATGCACAGTGATGGGATTTCCAGCTCTAGAAGCATGACTGCCTCAACACCATACACTAGTGAAAATTTGGTTGTCCCAATGGGCATCTGAATGCTAATGTGGTAAGCCCATAGGGCAAGTGGAATTTATGTGTGCCAATCAGTATGATTCTCTTTGTCTATTTTCTTAAATATGGCAATTAATGTCTTGTTTGATACTTTTGCTTTCCCATTTTCTTGCAAATAATAGGGTGTTGAAAAGTTGTGTTGGATATTACATTTTGTTTTCAAATCACACACATCTTTATTCTTGAATTATGTCCCATTATCCGAAATGATCTTGGATGGAATACCAAAATGACAAATGATATTATGCAATATTAACTCTGCTATGAGGGGTCCTAGCATAGTGGTAAGGGGGATTGCTTCCACCCACTTTGTAAAATACTTGGTAGCTATAATGATAAATGTGTGATGACCTAAGGATGCAGGGGAGATTTTTCCAATTAAATCCAATCCTCATTGTGAAAATGGCCAAGCTGATTGGATCGGTTGCAAGGACTGAGAGGGTACATATGTCAAGTTAATATGGTGTTGACATTTCACACACTTCCTCACATATGCACAACAATATTGCTCCAAAGTTGGCCAATAATAGCCCATGCGAAGAATGCACTTTGCGATGGCCATGCCACTAAAATATCCACCACAAGTACCGTCGTGTGCTTGGGCCATTGGCCATGTTGATTCTTGATACTCTAAGCAACGAAGGATGATTCCTTCATAGCTCCAATGGTATAGGATGTCTCCTAACAAGACAATATTTTTTGTATTTCATTTGAATGTACTTTTGGTAGCGTGTGATAATCTAGGTGGGATATTACCAAGCTATAGGTACTCTCTAATTTGTGTGGACCAGTCCTGCTATGTGGAAGCCTTGATTGCATGAATTGCCTGTCCCTCATGAAGTTCATCTTGAGAAAATGTTTATTGGGATAGAAATTGTAAGAATAGCACTGTGCTACTATCAAAATGATTTTAGGGGAACAAATTTCCCGAAGCAACATGATTCAAGCACTCGTGAATGTGCGAGAATATCTCTTGATGAGGTTCTACTTGAATCAAGTGGACTTCTTGCATGGCTTGAGTGATCTCACACTATACACAAAATGATTAGACAACCGAGGGAGTTCCTCTATGTCATACCATTCAAAATTTACCAAGATTTTATCCACAAGGGCTTTGTAGGCTTGCAAAACTAGGCACTTGCATGGGTAGATTCCCTTGACCTAGTTCACTATAAGCAAGGAGTCGCCAAAAATATTGATTTTGTTTATTTTCATGGTGATAGCCATTTGAAGACCTATGAGCAAGGCTTCATACTCAGCATTGTTATTGGTACATGGGAAATCAATTTTAAATGATGGGGTTTGGGATCCCCATGTAGTATGAAAAACATGATCTTTGTGCCACCCCCTTGCTCGTAATTGGAGCCATCAAAGAAAATATTCATATCTGCCTGTGACTTAGGCTCGTCAAAATTGGGTGATTCTAATATTTGGAAGACTCCATAATCAGGAAAATCCATGCTAATAGGCTAATCATCTTGGAGAGGAGCCTCTGCAAGTTGATCATAAATGACCTGGAACTTGATTGAATTTTATCTAATGAATTCCAGGTCAAATTTTGTCAACAACATGATCCATTTTGTCATGCAACTACTATGATAAGTATGACTAATCATGTATCCCAATGGATTCTCTTTAGATACAACATATGTAGTGTGGCTAAGCATATAGTTTTGTAGCTTTTTGGTAGGAAAACACCACCGCTAGACATAACTTTTCAACATATGCATACTTGATCTCATAGCTCACTAGGGTGCAACTGAGATAGTATGTGGCATGTTCCTTGTACAATTCATTTTTTTGGGATAACATGGCACCCAATGTAGTCTCAGTAGGTGAGATATATAATTAGAATGACACCCCTGGTCTAGGTGGAGCCAACACTGGCGGTGAAGCCAAGTATTGTTTAATTACATCAAAGGCATCCTAACACTCATCGTCCCAGTGGAATGTGACCCCCTTGTGCAAGAATGTGTTCATGGGTTGACACTTGTCCAAAAATTGTGCTATGAAATGTTTGATGGATGCAATCCTCCCTTGCAAGCTAAGAAGTTGCTTGATGGTATTCAGGGGAGGCATTTCAAGGATTTCCTTGACCTTGTTAGGGTCCACTTCGATGCCTCATTTGGAAACTATAAATCCCAAGAGCTTTCCATATGTGATGCCAAAGACGTACTTCTTGGGGTTCAGTCTCACATTATTTTCAATAAGGTTATAGAGAACTTTGCACAAGATATCTAGGTGTTCATGACGTAATAAAGATTTAGCCAGTAAGTCATCCATGTAATATTCTAAAATTTTGTGCATGTATTCATGGAATATATATTTCATGGCACGTTGGTAGGTGGCACTGGAATTTTTAAGGCCAAAGGGCATGACCTTGTAACAAAATATTCCCTAGGGCATTGTGAATGCCATTTTCAGCTAGTATTTAGGGTTGATATGAATCTAATTATACCTAGAGAAGTCATCCATAAGGGAGAGCATTTCATGGCTTGCGATGGCATCTACCAGGGCATTGATGCTCAACAAAGGAAAATCATCCCGAGGATTCACTTTGTTTAGGTCTCAAAAATCAATGGAAATGTGAATCCTCCCGTCAAGCTTCTTGACGGGGACCATGTTGGATAACCATGGTGGATAGTCTATAGAAATGAAAAACTTGGCATCCAATAGTTTCTATATCTCGTATTTGACCATCAAGGCCACTGTTGGGTGCATATTTCTCAACTTTTGCTTGATAGGCTTGGCTTTGGGGTCAAGCATTAGATTATGGGTGACCAAATTTGGATCTATTCTCAATATGTCTTTGTAAGACCATGCAAAAGTTGCTTTATTATTTATGAGAAGGGCTATATAATCGGCTTGCTCTTTGGGGGATAAGCTTTCCCCTAGCTTGATACATTATAGGTTTTTATGATCTGAGCCAATATCTTTGTCAACCATAGGCTCGATTGACATATGTGATCCCTCTTCCAACTGGTGGGGAGTAGGGATCAAATGGATGTCATAAACTGGATTTAAATCCTTGATGGGAACCTCGGGTTCCTCCTTAGCATGGAAGACATCATGAGTTAGCCCAGCGGAGAAGTGAAACAATTCACCTCAAGTCAAATACTCATAAGGTTATGGGGGTGAATCAATGCGATCCCAATCAATAACATCTAGATCTATATGGAAGGCTTAGAAGTATCAGCTAGGTTGTGAAGTGGTGTGGTCAAATCAATGGAAATCATATTGATGGAATGTGTCTGCTCTCCAGGACCATGGGCATGTGACTATATATTGATATCATCTCCCACCCCCAAATGTGGTTCTGGGGGAATGGGAGTCACTGGGTCCTATCTGAGGATATACTGTAGGATGGGATCAATAGGCTCAAGGAGCTCCATGTGTGTGGGTGAGTTAGGGAAGACCTCATGGTGAATCTGGCCTAAATTGATAGGCCTTGCCCTCAAGCATGGGCTAACATGAAATTGAAAATAGGCTTCTTCTATGTCGATGGGCTCGTAACGATGATGTAAGTAATGATGACCAAGGTATGCCCTCTCTATTTCATCCTCATAGTCACTACCGTATATGGGAATCTCATTGTTGCCTCTTGGGATCGGGTGATCAGGTAAGTATAGTCCCATATATGCTCGTTACTCATAATTATTGTCATGGATGAGGACTTCTTCATTCTCACCTCGTAGCACCTCAGGATCACAAGAATCCATCTACTCAAGTAAATTAATTGCACCCTCCCTGGGAGGTCTAGCTTCCTATGGGCAAACCGGATCTTCAGGAGGAAGGAGCTACCACCAAATAGGATCAGGGAAATGGAACAGATGCAGGAGGCTTTACTATTGGTCTTTAATGGGAACGATTTGTGAATGATCACTATCCAACTCAAAAGGGTCAAATGTTGCCACCTCGTAACCTGACACATCATCTGAGGTCCATTCATATGAGGTCCCTTGATCTGATTCATCACAAACATGGGGACAACTTCATGAACCTTCCCCTCTCTCAAAATGGGGAAGTATGTCACTGAGGATTGTGGGGTTCCATCTGGCAGTGGGAAGTAGTCCCCTAGGGAGTAGACTGTATTGGGATTTGCATAAGGATCTTGAGCCAACCTGTCCCTATAGCCTATAGTTAAGTGATCTAGGCCATCCATGAGGACATCTAGAGACTAGGGATTATTGTGTTCCACTCCTGACTTGTCATAGGGAATTTGATACTATGTTTGATAAGGGATTCTTGTGCCCTGATCACACATACCTAACCCATAACCATACTAGTTACATAGTTCAAGGTACTTCAGGGTGAAGTTAGGGATAGACAAGTAGTTGATGTCTTCTCCAAAAGGCTCCTCATCCTCATCCTAATGTTGGTAATGTTTTATGCCATATTCAAGGCCCCCATAGACAAAATTCCTTTGATTAGCAGGAATACCAAGAGGCACGATAGTGCCTATGGGAAGATGAGGTCTACCTATGTCTTGCATTGACTCTATAGTAGGAGTAGTGGTGACATTCCTAACCATGTATTCTCCTAATATGGTAGAAGCTAGGTGCATTGTAACCTGGGGCTACGAATAGAAGAGGGATGAGAGTGAGACTTGATTTGGCTCATTATTTGCCTCATGTGGTGTCTCTTCATCATCCAGGCTAGGTACTATTTTGTAGAGATAATGGATATAATCGGTTGGACCTCATCAATGGGAAGCTTCTTTGGGTTCCTAGGCAAAGGATACACTGGTGTACTAGGTGTCTAGGATAGAGCTGATGATGAGGATGGCATGGTATTCGATAGTGGTAGGGTTAAACCTTGATTGGATTTATTCAGCTAGAAATATAGACGTGTTGATGGCAAGGTCAACTTGGGTAACTTTTGCACCATGTTGTAGTACTTGAAGGGCTCTAGGTTCAAGGGGATGACATGAACTTTCCCTTAGTGAGTGTACTTGAGGAACTGGTGAGAGATAGAAGGGACACACTTAATGTCCCTAATCCATGGTATTTCTAACAAGATATTGTATACCATCTCACACTCCAAGATGTGGCACATTGTAGGGATGATCTTTTCTCCTACTTGAATAGGTAGGACGATTGTACCAAACATTGAGCATATGGCATCACTGAATGCTCGAAGGGTGTAGGTAGGTGTAACAATGTGGGATGTTGGGAGCTTTAGGTGCTTGAGAATTATAGTTATGATGTGTCTTGAATACCCAGTGTCTATCAACACTCTCTTGTATGGTGTTCCACTCACACATGCGACAATGTGTAAAGGGGGATCCACCATGTCATGCAGAACCAGTTTAAGTTCATCTTCTAGAAAGGTAATAACTAGTTTTGTGTATTGCCACACATGCCTCACATAGTTTTTGAAGGAGTTAGACTCTTGGGTCTTAAGCTCGATTACCTTAAGGATCTCCTTCTCTATGAGGTTGTGATTGCTGGATGAGCTCATACATGGAGATTTGGGCAAATGTTTTTGTTAAGCTCTGAATGAGCTTACTCTTAATGGTGACTATAGGCCTAGGTGGGAGGCTTAGCCTGGGAGGTGGTATAGGCTAATATGTCAAAGGGGCTTCACCCTGGGCCATAGGTGGTGTGGCTAGACTTGGATACCACCTATTTCTTGTCACAATACTGACCATGCCAACATACCCTTGCTTAGGATGGGTATGGTGAACCTCATTTACTTGGGGCATTGGTTTGTCCTACTCTGCATGGGCAGGCAAGGGGTCCTTGAAGACCTCCATCTATTGGTTATTTTTTAGGATAGGGTTATCTACTTGGAGGGAATTCCTATCAATTAGGTCTTCCACCAATTGTTTTAATTTATAGCACATTTGCACATCATGCCTATTTTGCCTATAAAACATGCAATATAGGTCTTCTTTGTATCCTTTGGGCTTTAGTACATTTGGGTCTATAGGTCAAATCTCAGGTAGATGTATCGCATTGGTCACCGAAGTGATCAATCAATGAGTCCATAGATTCTACAATGAGCATGAATTGTTGCTTGGGGTGATGTTGTTGATTTTGCCCTTGACCATTTTGGTTATCCTTGGCATAGTTCCCAGAAGTGGGCCTGATAATTAGGCTTTTGAGGTGGTGTGGCTTGCGTTGGCCCTGGGATACTAATTGCAACTTGATTTACTATTATTGAATTTAGTTGCACTAGGGTTTTTTTAGTATTCTTATTCCATTCCTTCTTGAAAGGGTTTGCAATATCACCTTCTTGAATCTTGATTCCTTCAATGATCCTAGCCTATGGTAAGGCATCTTCAAGAGTAGGGTATTATTATAACTACAACAACAAGGATATTGGCTTTAAGAAACTTTTAGATAAAATCTAAGTCAAATACAACATGGGGAGAAGATAAGGCATCTTAGCGAGCAGGGTTCACTATATATTGCCATAATTTGTTATTGACTCATCGTCATATTGTTTCAACCCAGCTACATCGGCCAGCATTGCTTTTCTCTTGGTATTGAAGGCAAAGTGCTCTAGGAAAGCATCCACAATTTGGTCCAGATTGTGGATGCTATGCTTAGGGAGTTGGTAAAACCACTTGGAGGTAGGGCTAACGAGGATAGTCATAAATGTCTTCAAAAGCAAAGCATCGTCATCATGAATGCCAAAGCATTGACCTAAGAACATAGTGACATGTTCCTATGCATCCTCTTCTCCCTTGAAGGTGGCCAATTGAGGCAACTTAAATTGTTCTACATATGGAGGTGCAAGTACTGAAGGAGACTACGCAAATAGCACATAGTGGGATTTTGAGATCCTAACCCAAAGGTCTTGTTCTCAACTGACTCCAAGAATTCTAGCAATGCTTTATACAGGACTGAGGACTTAATCTCATCATCCTTTTTCACATCTTGCGATGGAGGTCTTGGGTCCTCCAACCTATTGCAAGGTGGTGGTAAATAACCCCCCTGCCTTGGTAAGGTGTATCCGATGAGGCCCAAAAATGCCTCATTATTGCACAATGTTTGACTACCATATGATAAGTTAATTGCCAAATAGTTGACTAAAATATACTATTTGTTAAGTGTTTACATGATTTTATGTTAGGAATACTATATCTCTGTTTTTGACTATTTTCAGCATTTTGTGACTGATTTTGCTTGATTAAGTAGCAAGTAAGAACATGCATTTCAATTAACCAAATGTGGTATGCTGATATCCATTAACTTCTCAATGGTTTTTGAATGTTTTCCTGCCCTTCAACTTGTTTCAAATCCACATTGAAGACAAAAGTTTAGGACTGTCATAAATCTGAAAATCTGAAAAAAACAGCCATATAAAAATCAGCAAGCTGTCACTTTATAGGAACACCTTGAAGTTGTCAAGCAAAGCATGAGGATATGGATGGAATGAGTTCAGAAGGACTACAGAAGACATCTGACCTATTTAGAAGCATTCCCACATGGTCTAAATAGGCAACAATAGGGTATAACAGAGCAGGGACAATTGTGCAACATTGTTGCACTATTTCAGCATGGTTACTTGGTGAATGAAGTGTATAAATTCAGTAGCAACTTGATGTACTCCTTCATGTTGATATTTGAATAATTTTTCCATGTTCTAATTTGTTTGAATTTGCAAGAAATGCCAATATTTTACAACTGTGCAGCAGAACTGGAAAATGCAGTAATTTACCATGTAAATTCCAACAAGCTACCAATGAATGGCAAGGCATGAAATTCACATCCAAGGAAGAATGAAGACTATTGCAATCTGATCCTGAGGGCTAATCCACCTTAGAAATGCAGCCAAAACCATTTGGAGTCAACACAGTTGGTCATTCTAAAGATCTTCGGAATGAACACAGTGTCTTCGGAATGAACACAATGTCTTCGGAATGAGAATTGCAGTATCTTCGAAATGAGCCACTTATCTTCGAAATGAAAACAGAATGTACTTTTTGACTTGTTGACTGAATTTTGGCGGTGGAAAATGGGATAAGAAGGTTGATAAAGTTAAGGGAAAATATCTCCCATCTGATTTTTCTGTCCTTGCCATCCAAAGCCACCATTCATGGAAAAGATCAATTTTGATCCTCTTCTAGGATAAACCCAAAAAACTACAGCATAATAGAAAGTTGTTTGCAAGATAGGAATGGCATATTCTGAAGTGGAGAATGATGTGTGAGATATTTCTAGACTCCTCCCACGTACTCCCACCACTGAAGATGCTTTCTAAGGGCCAATGACTACTACTGCAACACAAACCGTCCAGATTTGCATTTATTTCAGATCCAGAATTATTGGCAAATCATTGTAAAGCAGCACATAGGCTGATTTGAGCATGGGATATGTTGTAAATATTTATATAAATAACATAGCTCCCTCCTTGGTTGAGCCAGTTAGGAATTAGAATAGAGGAGAGTTTTCAATTGCAGCAATTAGGACTGTACAGTAATTTTTTGTAACAATTTTCAGCATGTTTTGTCATCAATAAAAGTGCAGCTATTTTATCATTTTCTATTCTGAGTGTTAATTAGTTAAGGAGTGCTTTTCACCTCCTTCTAGATCAGGAAGTATGGGCCCACTTTCAGATCTAGAAGGAGGGATTTTATGGCAGGTTTTAATCTGTAATTTTGCTACAGGTAGAATTAATAGATTGCTTGCCAGATTTCATTTTCTTGTTTTTATTTTGTATTATGTGATTTATGTTTTCTATTATGTTTGTGTATAGCATTTGTGTGTATGTCAGCTGACAAATTATATTACGCATTTTTCTTTTGCTTTCCATGTTTTCCCTGCTTTCTATTTTAGCAACTTTCCATTTTCAGCATATTTCATTTTGTTGTCAATTCCTGTAGCAGAAGCTTGACGACCTTTTGTGGCAGGGCATTGACAGGTGTTTTAGAATAAGTTTCATTTACAAGCATCATTTCAATTATGCAAGAGTAACTAGATTTCAATTCTGCAAAAGTAGATTAGATTTCAATTTAGCAATTTCAATTATGCAAGAGTAACTAGATTTCAATTTTGCAAAAGTAGATTAGATTTCAATTTAGCAATTTCAATTCATGCAATTGTAGTTAATTGTTAAATTCTGCAATTTAGATTTAGTTTTCAATTCTTGTAATTTATTTCAGTTTCCATTCTTCAGACTAGGTTTAGTGTGACACCAAAAGGCTAAACCAAAATCTGCTTCACCAATAAATGCTTGAAATCTGAATGCCTGAATTGTACTCTGCCCTAACCTTCTATCGTAGACAACCTTGGACACCACCCCGGATTGATAAATCATTGAGATTAAATGATGAGACTCAATGACACTCATCATTTTGGCATCGTTGTCGGGGATCATGGTGTTGTTAGAGGGTAAAAGCAGTCAAATAATTATTATTGTGCTAACATATGAAGTTTAGAGTAAAATCTGAATGAATAGCTGGTATAAATAATAATTATTGATAGTTGCATTTCAGTCCATTTAGAAAACAAGCAACCACAGGGAGGTGATCTTCACACTTGGGGGTTAAATTGCCTATGTTTGAAATTCTTGATAAAAATAGAAAGAATTCATCATCCTCATTATCAAGAAATATAAGATCTTTTAAAAAATAAGAGCCATCTGCTAGTACTGCCCTTTTTATATCCATATCATTAGGGTAGTATAAACAAATTTGTACTAGGTGTTGGAAAGATATCATGGTAGATATACAAGACTATCCCTTGAACAAAATAGCCATATCAGCTACCTGTAGCATTTGTTCATAGGGACATATCATTGATGAATGCCATTTACTTCCATAACTTAGAGATGCAAAATCTGTTGCCTAGTCTGAATTCTTCTCAAAGAGAGATCCCAACAACAACAAACAGGGCAAGTAAATCAACCACCACCTTCAGCCCAACCTGTGGCCAATATACAGGACAGGCAACCCCTGTCTATGTAAGCTAAAAAAAAAAAATCACAAAAAAACTTTTGCACAATCAAAATAGGAGTTTACAACTTAATGATGATCCTAGAGTTTTCCATTATTACTTAAATATTGTTAGGATTTTACCATGCTAAACCGCAACCTAGCAATTCTTAGCCTACACAAGACAATAGTTGATCTCATTAGAGGTGATCCTACCTGACAAGTAGTTGATCTGCTAAAGTTGTACACTTCTTGTATTATTGTGCAAACCAAAAATATTTCTTTTTTAGCCCAACCTATGATCAGTCTGAATAATACAGGATAGGCAACCCCTGTCTATGTAGCTGAATCTGGTATAAAAAAAAAAACCTACAGGAAATGTTATTGACTGCAGCAACATCCAACTGTGCTAAAACAAGAACTTACCTGAGCTTGAAGAGACAAAAATCAATGGAGATACACAAAAAACCTTTAGTCCAAACACACAGAAATTAGCCTTGGATAAAGGAGAAAAACTAGAAAAATTGCACATAGAAAATTTACTTCCATTTTACAAAGGGGTAAATTCTGTCCTCCTAGGAATGAAACAAATTGAAGTGCAGCCAAGAAAATTCTTGAACATTATTAGTTGGCTGACTTATAAACAAAAAGCAAAATTGTTGCTATTTTGAAACAATATTTCAATCCCTTTACATGGAATTACAAGGGTATATCAAGATTTTATCTTGATGTAAGCACTTAACATCTTTTGGGAATTGGTATTTAATTGTTTCAAGAATAGATTGACAAGATTTTGCAGACTAGGAGCCATGGACAACACTTGATTGAAGAAGTTTTCAGATATGGAGCAAGTGCTTCTTTCTCCCATTGGTAATTCATGGAGGATGTTAGTGGTGAATGGACATTGCCTTCGGGTATACCATGCACCATTAACTAAGGAGGAGTTCTTGAAGGAGATTCCATTGGATGTACACATAATGGAAGAGAATTTCTCTTCAATATCAGATTCAGAGTGATGATAAAAAGTCTGACAAAAAGAAAAAAAAAAAAAATACAAGAAAAGAAAAAAGAAGAATAGTCTTGTTTGTGAACTTCCTTTTTGGGTACAAGCAAGACAAGAAAATTTGAAAAAAAAAAAGAGAAAAAAAATTTGCAGCAAAGGCATGTCCCACAAAATGGGGATACATGAGGACAAGCATCAATTTCAGCAAGAAAGAGGAACAATGGAGCCAATACTTCATTTCCAAGCAATAAGGAGGCAATGATGATGTAAGAAGATTCTTACTGGTCATCTAGTAAGGAAGGTTGCATCAATGTTGCAGGTTTCAACAGAAAGAGATGGTGTTTTCATACAACAATTGACATGTTTTTGCAGAATAAGGATTGGTCTTATCCAAATAAGAGTGAGTTATGTTCTCTCTCATTGAAGCACTTGAAAAAAAAAAAAAGGACAGAAGTTGGTTGAAAACCAGAAATGGCAGCCTCTTCTGATGAAAAAAATGAAAAAAAAAGAGATGAAAAAAAAAAATGAAAAAAATATATAAAAAAATGAATAATTCAGTAGTGAAAACCTTCTTGGAGGCGCTACTGAGTTGGCTTGCATGAAAACCAATTTTTCGGCATGCATTGCCTTGTTGATCTACCCATCATTGTTCCACCATTGTACAAATCTCACACTGCACATGTGTTATGTTTGTTTATGTTTTCAGATAGCCTGCTAACAATCATCAAAAGCAGCTTGTAAGGTGCATGACCAATTTTCAGGACAGTAAGGTATGTGTTTCTTGCATTTAATTCATAGTAAACATTTAGCATTTAGTGTATGATAGTCGGTATTTGGCATAAACTATTCATACAATAGTGACAAGTTGAAAAAAAGGAACATGTTCAAGATGTCAAGAAACACCCCCTTATGCCCTTAATTGCATGGAAATTTCAAAACTATGCAAAAACCTGATTTTGGGACAGACATGGCAGCAATTCTATTTCAATTTGTAGGGCAAATTTTAGAAGGAGAACTGCAAGTTTATATCTCATAATTGTCTGATAAATTGAAGGAGGATAATCAACAAAATGCACCCGAAGGTTCTATTTTAGTACTACTGGAATAAAATAACAACATACAAAACAAAGAATAGCATCTAAACAAAAGGATGAAGAAGGGATTTTTGATGTTATGGAAGGCTTATACACTCTAGATATGGACCCACAATAGAATCTGTAGCTAAATTTTGCATAGGAGGTCATTTCTGCATTTTTTGAAGATCTTCAGAATGAGAAATGCAGTCTCTTCGAAATGAACAGACATCTTCGAAATGAGAAATGCAGTCTCTTCGAAATGAACAGACATCTTCGAAATGAGAAATGCAGTCTCTTTGGAATGAACAGACATCTTCGAAATGAGAAATGCAGTCTCTTCGGAATGAACAGACATCTTCGAAATGAGAAATGCAGTCTCTTTGAAATGAATAGACATCTTCGGAATGAGAATACAGTCTCTTCGAAATGAGCAGGATATCTTCGAAATGAGCAAAAACTATACCAAAATTGCTGAAAATGCTACAGAATAGCAAAAAGAGTAGGGTACATCAAATATTGAGGTTTATAAGGCTCTACCACAAGTAAGTACATCCCTCAAGCATTTCAAAAAAAAAAAATTATAATTTTGTTCAAAAGGTGCAAACAACAAAAATAAGCATTCAGGCTGAAATGTTGTTAAGAACAGAAAATTCCATCAGTAGTAGTGCATCTGCCAAATACGGTTCCACAATAAGACTATTGCAAGATGAATCATATGATATCAAGCCTTTAAGAGGTACCTTGCAGCACTAAAACTTGTAGAAAAATAGAAAAATAGTCATACATGTGCTTAATTGCAAAATACTTGATATAGTGCAGCAAGGAGGAATTTCTCAGTTAGCAGGTAGCAAAGGATGTTGTTCACAAGAATAAAACCCGCATATTACTATGGCCTACTAAGATGCATGAGGGCATGCATCAGTTCAAGTTGGGGGGGATGATGAGGCCCAAAAATGCCTCATTATTGCACAATGTTTGACTACCATATGATAAGTTAATTGCCAAATAGTTGACTAAAATATACTATTTGTTAAGTGTTTACATGATTTTATGTTAGGAATACTATATCTCTGTTTTTGACTATTTTCAGCATTTTGTGACTGATTTTGCTTGATTAAGTAGCAAGTAAGAACATGCATTTCAATTAACCAAATGTGGTATGCTGATATCCATTAACTTCTCAATGGTTTTTGAATGTTTTCCTGCCCTTCAACTTGTTTCAAATCCACATTGAAGACAAAAGTTTAGGACTGTCATAAATCTGAAAATCTGGAAAAAACAGCCATATAAAAATCAGCAAGCTGTCACTTTATAGGAACACCTTGAAGTTGTCAAGCAAAGCATGAGGATATGGATGGAATGAGTTCAGAAGGACTACAGAAGACATCTGACCTATTTAGAAGCATTCCCACATGGTCTAAATAGGCAGACAACAGGGTATAACAGAGCAGGGACAATTGTGAAGCATTGTTGCACTATTTCAGCATGGTTACTTGGTGAATGAAGTGTATAAATTCAGTAGCAACTTGATGTACTCCTTCATGTTGATATTTGAATAATTTTTCCATGTTCTAATTTGTTTGAATTTGCAAGAAATGCCAATATTTTACAATTGTGCAATGAGAACTGGAAAATGCAGTAATTTACCATGTAAATTCCAGCAAGCTACCAATGAATGGCAAGGCATGAAATTCACATCCAAGGAAGAATGAAGACTATTGCAATCTGATCCTGAGGGCTAATCCACCTTAGAAATGCAGCCAAAACCATTTGGAGTCAACACAGTTGGTCATTCTAAAGATCTTCGAAATGAACACAGTGTCTTCGAAATGAACACAATGTCTTCGAAATGAGAATTGCAGTATCTTCGGAATGAGCCACTTATCTTCGAAATGAAAACAGAATGTACTTTTTGACTTGTTGACTGAATTTTGGCGGTGGAAAAGGGGATAAGAAGGTTGATAAAGTTAAGGGAAAATATCTCCCATCTGATTTTGTCGTCCTTGCCGTCCAAAGCCACCATTCATGGAAAAGATCAATTTTGATCCTCTTCTAGGATAAACCCAGAAAAACTGCAGCATAATAGAAAGTTGTTTGCAAGATAGGAATGGCATATTCTGAAGTGGAGAATGATGTGTGAGATATTTCTAGACTCCTCCCATGTACTCCCACAACTGAAGATGCTTTCTAAGGGCCAATGACTACTACTGCAACACAAACTGTCCAGATTTGCATTTATTTCAGATCCAGAATTATTGGCAAATCACTGTAAAGCAGCACATAGGCTGATTTGAGCATGGGATATGTTGTAAATATTTATATAAATAACATAGCTCCCTCCTTGGTTGAGCCAGTTAGGAATTAGAATAGAGGAGAGTTTTCAATTGCAACAATTAGGACTGTACAGTAATTTTCTGTAACAGTTTTCAGCATGTTTTGTCATCAATAAAAGTGCAGCTATTTTATCATTTTCTGTTCTGAGTGTTAATTAGTTAAGGAGTGCTTTTCACCTCCTTCTAGATCAGGAAGTATGGGCCCACTTTCAGATCTAGAAGGAGGGATTTTATGGCAGGTTTTAATCTGTAATTTTGTTGCAGCTAGAATTAATAGATTGCTTGCCAGATTTCATTTTCTTGTTTTTATTTTGTATTATGTGATTTATGTTTTCTATTATGTTTGTGTATAGCATTTGTGTGTATGTCAGCTGACAAATTATATTACGCATTTTTCTTTTGCTTTCCATGTTTTCCCTGCTTTCTATTTTAGCAACTTTCCATTTTCAGCATATTTCATTTTGCTGTCAATTCCTGTAGCAGAAGCTTGACGACCTTTTGTGGCAGGGCATTGACAAGTGTTTTTAGAATAAGTTTCAATTACAAGCATCATTTCAATTATGCAAGAGTAACTAGATTTCAATTCTGCAAAAGTAGATTAGATTTCAATTTAGCAATTTCAATTATGCAAGAGTAACTAGATTTCAATTTTGCAAAAGTAGATTAGATTTCAATTTAGCAATTTCAATTCATGCAATTGTAGTTAATTGTTAAATTCTGCAATTTAGATTTAGTTTTCAATTCCTGTAATTTATTTCAGTTTCCATTCTTCAGACTAGGTTTAGTGTGACACCAAAAGGCTAAACCAAAATCTGCTTCACCAATAAATGCTTGAAATCTGAATGCCTGAATTGTACTCTGCCCTAGCCTTCTATCGTAGACAGCCTTGGACACCACCTCGGATTGATAAATCATTGAGATTAAATGATGAGACTCAACGACACTCATCAGTATCCACATACTCTATCTCTGGATCATGCTCAGTATAGGCCCCGTAAGGCATCTCTCGAGCCAGTCTATAAATGGTAGTATCCACCTGCGGTGGGTACCCTATGTTTTGTCAAGGAGGCATCTCTTGATCTGGCCTAGGAGGTCACAGAGGTAACATTGGATAAGGTCTCAAGGACCTATCTCGAATGAGCGTGGTTTGCCTTGGATGGATTTCCTACCTATGTGTCTTAGGGGTAGGGACCCTCTCTTATAAAGTATTCTGGAATAGCTCATTGGTCTGCCATTCGATCCTTTCTTTCTCAAGTTGGGGCAAGCGGTCTAATTGATCTTTGTCTCACCGAAGCTTCTTGAACTGAGCTTGGAATTTTGTATATCTTGAAACCGCTAGCCTAATTTGATCCATAGTGTGAGGCCTAAGAGGCATAGGAATATCACCCTAGGGCTGACCTCGTTCAAGATACTTTGTGGTATCCATAGGGTGCTTGCCTCTCTCAAGGTTCACTGCATTGACTCAAGGTTCGATCTGGAACATATGTTCATTATACTCAGCTGGCGTAGAGGCACATCGGGCATGTGTGAAATATTTTTCCTGAGGAAATTCTAGGATCTCCTCATGTCTTCCCTCCTCGATGAGGAAAGGTAGGGCATAATTGGCTCACCCCAATCGATGAGTGGCATTTTTGTCAAGTTGCATGATCTGATGTATACTATCAAGGCGATGCAAAGGTAAAGTCATATCGACTTGCTCTGAACAGTGTGTGAAGTCATACTCCTACCTATGCTTAGGCATGTCTACCCTGAAGGGTAAGTGGATGTGTGGCATTGCTCTATCTATTAGCACCTCAGTGCATAGTTGCCTTTCATCAAGGAAGTCCTATGAAATATCTACATACCGAGAACACTCTCCCAAGTAATGCTCATCATCCCTCAAGGTGTCTCGTAGAGGATCCCTTCAGAGATGAGGCTCGTGCCCTACTATCTTGGGGCTAGGTGGAGTATAAGCTCCATAGGGAGGTATAACCAAGTCCCTTGGGCTATATCAGAGATTATTCATGTCTCCTAATCCACTTTTTGTAGATTTCGCCCATGTTTGGGCTTGGCTACGGATGCACGCCATCACACTCCTCTATCAATACCCCAATTGATTATATTATTTACAAATTTTTAATGAAACAAAAAACAGAAAAGGAAACACCCAAAAGATAGATGATTATCTATTTTAATTTTTAGATGTGAGTCCCTAAACTATTTTGTGTGTTTCAGATGTGCTATTTGTAAATAATGACCTTATGTCGCATATTTGAAATATTGTTGGATGATGTCCTAATTGGCTTTCACCTGTATACTTGTAGCTCGTCAACTTGGCTATGAACTCCAGGTTAAATTATCCCACCTATAATGTGTGGTGATTAGTTCCACACACAGCCAGGGAGCATAGGTCCTACCAGTTCCTCACCTAGTTCACCCATAGTTTGTGATACACCTCCCCGAAGGGTGATGGGTGCTATAACTCACGGGCTATAACAGATATTGGAACTAGCATTTGCAAGATGGATCAAGTTCATGGGATTTGAGCCAAGTGTATGGATATGAAACCCGTTGTCACTTGTGCTCTATCAATGGTTGGGGATGAATTCCAACTCATTAACGTTTTAAGTGGATCATGGTGTGTGTGGTTCTTTTTAATCCAAGAAAGTAAGCAAAGAAGCATTCGATGATCATTCACTAAATGCATGCAAATAAGTGTGTTTTACTTTTAGAAAGTTAGGATAAATAACCTACAAATGTAACTTATGAATGCAAATCCTAAATGCTAGCTTACCCATTGGGTAAGCCACAAGCAATCAAGCCACAAATATGCATTGCTACTTCAAGTTTATTTCAATTTTTCTTCTTCCTTTTGTTGCTTTATGTTATAAGAAAAGTAAAAATATGACTTTTAACCTTTCTATGCAAACAAATGATGCAAGAAAAACCAATTTTTATAGTCTTTGAAAATGCAGCAGAAAAACAAAGGGTTTAGGCACTCACTTTATCAATTTTGAGACCTCCAAATTCTGAATTTTTGAGCAGAAAATTCTCTAGTTTTTCAATGCTCTAGGGTGGGATGATTAGAATCCCTACTACTATCCCAAGGTAGGACGGTGAAGCCACCATCCTAGGGTGAACCATATAAAGGTTCTGCCACCGTTCCAGGGTGGGAAGGGGAGCACCTACAACACAAAAAGGTTAAAAATTGTAAAAATGGAGTCAAATTTTCATCCAAAGCACAAGGGACAACGGTCCCACCATGATCACCACTATAGTAGGGAAAAAATTTGCACCTAATTATGATCAACAATAAATGTATCTATCCTTTATAGCATATGAGCATCAAACAGAAGCATGCATGCGAAAATGAAGCAATACCAAAAAATAAGGAATGAAATGAAAAAATTCTCTTTCTTATTAATTTGGTGGATCAAATCCAAGGTTACACAACAGTCCCCTTGAGGGATCAAAGTTGATACAACTTTTACAAATTTTGGGTGCCCAAGGATCAAATCCTTTATTAAATTTGGGTGCACATCCAGTGTCTTTCCTCGCACCCACAATCAAGGTGGGTGGGCAAATGCCACCGCTGCTTCTACCTTTAATCTCTGATGTTTGATATTCCTTCCCAATTCCTTATAGGAACTTGCACCTACACACAAGGAAGCAAAAAGGGTCAAATAGCAATCCTCGCAGGCACAAAATGGCATATATATTAAAAATATATCAAATCAACTCAGAATGACTTGAAAATTTATGGGGATGTTAAATAAGATGTTTTGAGGGGATATCACCAAAAAAATATCTGAAATTGCATCCATAGAACCCTCGATTTTGTGTCACCCGCCTGTAACCTACGAAGACCAAGAAAAACAATTCTCGCACCTAAACATGTCCAAAACGCATGAAATTTGGATAGAATGCATAAATAAAAATTTTAAGACAATCCATATAGATATATTTTCAAAATTAGGCACAGATCCACCTTCATATAATTGGGGTTCCCGGATGGGCCTTACGAATCTGCAAAACCTTAAAAATGTGATATCTCGGCCAATTTAACTCCAACTTGCATCAAATTTGAACTTGAAAATCCTATGATAGTCTAGAATAATAATAAAAAATAGTAAATAAATTGTGGAAGGATTTGCCCTCATCCCTGGGGGTGACGATGGTGACTGCAACTAATTGGAGGGCACTCTATGAGGGGATACCCACCAATTCTGCACACTTTTTTATTCCAATCCCATTGGGAAATTATCCTAAAAATTCTAATGGGTGTTGTCATCGAATTTGGTGAATAAATTCACCTGGATGAAAAATTTATGCTCAAAATACCCTCTTGAAGTCATCCGGTAACCTCCTTTACTGAGAAGATATTTCGAGGGAAATAGAGCATAATAAGTTGAGGGGAAATATTGGTAGCACTTTGTTGCATATCCTAGAACTCCTCTCTCCATTTTTATGTGGATATTGGATCCATTTTATATCCCAAAGGGGCTTATGTACAAAAATACATGTGAGGGCATGCATTGCAGGAGGCGCCATTTGTCAAAAAGGAGGCATGCATTGGATGGGGAAGATAATCTCCCATTTTAGCCTCCATTATGAATTATATCATAAGGATTCAGTGCCCTCTGACCTACATGCTTCAATTGGTGGGGTAAATGGCAATTTTTGGGTGTCATTTGTCCCAAATTTGACTTTTTTGGGTCAAACTTGCTCACCATCCCACCCTAGGACGATGGCTCACCACCATCCCAAGGTGGGACGATGGGAATATGCCATCATTCTAGGGTGGGACGATGGAAATCTGCCATCATCCCAGGGTGGGACAATGGTGAATTTTGGGCCAAAACCTCCAAAAATTGGGTCGAAAGCCTCCAAAGCCTCTTATGGAGTGGCTAGAACCACTGTGAGCCTTCCAAGGGCTGCCCAAGGGGCCATATGATGCCAATTTGATCATTTTTTTAATGCTTAATCAGGTTAACTATATTTTAGTGTCTACACACACCAAGAAAAATCTTCTAAAACTAGAGATAAACATCCCAAAACTTCCCAAAACTGATCTCAAATGCTACAAAACCTCAATTTGACCACTTCTAGTCATTTTGGGCATCATTTTTCACCTTTACAAAATTTACCTCTTTGACAAAATTTGCTAGTGGTAAATTTGGTATATTGAGTGGTGAATTTGGTAAAACTACAAAAATCGATCCCTAACATCCAAAATTAGTTTTGACCAAATTCACCACTCCTACCAAATTTGCAAATGGTGAATTTGGATAGTGGTAAATATGGCAAATTTTCAAATTTCAAAACTTATAAAATCAGATTTGCTTCCTTACCAAATTTTCCACTCAGGTCAGAGTTTGGTTGATATTGGTGAATTTGGAAAAATGTCCTAGAATATTCCACACAAACAAGAGAGGCATATAATGACCTCCTCTAACCTCTTCCATTGTGTAGCTCTAAAATTATCACACTCCTTTCCTCCAGGCTAATGGATTTGCACCTTGAATAGGAATGGGAGAATATTAGGTCTACACCTCAGAGGAGAGGCACTTGAGATCATACCCTCTTTGGTGATTTTTCGATGAATTGGGTGGGTTCACCAGGAAATATTTTATGGTAGTTTCCACACCTAGGTTTTGGAGTTTGTTTGATGTATTCTTTTTAGATAGTCTCACATACACCTAGTTTGGCCAATATGCAACTACACTATTCTACATGCAATTTTGATTCACATGAAGATAACAAACAACATAAAATAGGAAATAATGAACAATGCAATGCTTATAAAGTGATTTAAAATTCTAACTCGGATCCGGATGGCTGATTTCTACAATATTTTGCTTAATGCATACATGATAGATCAATTTAGGATGAGATCAGGTGGTACAATCCTATGATCGGTCGGTCTAATCTACGATCGATCGATATGATCAGTACAAAATCCTACAATTCAATAATTGAACACATAAAATAGGAAATTCATAGCATAACATGCATTTTATAAGATGTATTAGAATAAGTAATGAGTTATAATTTGAAATAACTGCATAAATGAATATACATCTTAGATATATGCATAAAAATTCATGAAAATGGTATAAAATGAATGAAAATATAATGCATAATTTGAAATGGATTTAAAATGGTCTAACAGGTAATGAATATGATCTAAATAATGAGAAACAGGGAGAGAAAATGCAAACAGTGAATTTTGGATGCCCTCAAGTAGCTTAGTAGTAAAAATTTTTGGTGTAGACAAGATCGGATAGTTTTCTCTAAGATCGATCGGTCTTATCTAAATATTGGGTGGTATGATACAAATATTGGGTAGTACGATCCTGTACATATCCAACTAATGCACAAATCCAACCTACAAAAACATAGCAAAAAGGTGAAGTAATAGAGTGAAGGTATGCAAATTTTCTAAGGGGAATCTAGGGCAAGGAGCCTAGATTAAATAGATTAGAATAGGTTGAGAGGTTGGGCTAAAAATGAAGAGGGTTACAACTTCCCCTATTTTGGACGAGATCATTCGAGCTGATCTCGTAACTATCGTGCAGTTGGCTAGGTAAGGACAAAGAAGTTACAACCATTTTTGTTGCCTTGCTAAACAAGACAATTTTTAGTTTTGGATGAGATCAGGTGATCTGATCTCGTACAAAATCATCTGATCTCATACAAAATCGTACGATCTCGTACAACGGTTAAAAATAAACTTGCAATGGGCACAAAAATTGAGGCAGCAAGTTAGGGGATAGTTTAATTTGATTTTTCTAATGTTTTTAACTTAGGATTGATTAATGTGGGTCAATTTTAACCCACTACATTTTACCCCCTCTTTAGCACATTTTTGAAAAAAATATGTTAAAGATAAGATGGCACACTTTACGAGAAAGCAAAAAATTTATTGCAAATTTTGTTGATGATTTCAAGTTTTATTGTCAAACTGTTTTAGGTATGACACCCCCTTCAAGTTTTTACACCAAATTCCAAGTTTGGTGAAAAACTCGAAAGTTGCATTTTTAGGGTAAATTTTAATAAAATTAGAAAAATTAGGGTAAAACCTAATTCATTTTTACTTTGCAGTTATTCTGAATTGAGCTATGAGGGAAATGGCAGAAGTTCCACATCTAGCCAATTTGGTGCAAGCAAGAGCAGGCCAGATATGGGTAAGGATCTTAGACTATATTTCATTTAAAAAATGATTTTTGTTTTTAATTTTGTTATATTTTAGATTTTTAGGGTACGGTCACTGTCGCGTGGCTATGTCGACAAGATCAGACCAAATTTTGCAAAATTGGTCCAATTTTAGCAATATCGTTTTATCCAATATCATCAAAACAGGTTCAATTTTGATGATATAGGTCTAATTTTATCAATATCGATATGATTTTATCGATATCGGTCTACTTTTTTTATATCAGTATAATTTTTTTGATATCAATCTAGCTGATATCGCACAAAACCAACTGATATCAAACAAAATTGCTCGATATCAGACAAAATCACCCAATATAAAATAGAGTTGTTTATTTGATAAGTTACTGATTAAATTTTTTATTTTTTTCTATTTTTGTTAACAGAGGGAACCTCTAAAGAACCAAGAGTGTAGTTACGATGGGTTTTAGGCTAACCTAAATTCCCTTTCATTGATAGATATGGGGACTCTAGATGCTACTGGGTTGAGACATGTGGTATAAATACCACAAGTTCCAGTAGACATGCGATTGTTGACTGCTTTGGCTGAGCGATGGTACCCAGGTTATTGTTTCTAGCTACCTATGGGGGAGATGACCCCTACTTTGGAGGATTTCTATAGGATTCTCAAAGTACCTATAAGAGGTATGTTTATTACTACTTCTGGTAATCAGAGGTAGGCACTTCAGATACTGATAGGTAATTCTAGCTTCCCTCTAAATAAGGGAGGCATTGGGATTGAGCTCTTGAGTTAGAGAGATGGGGTTTCTCGGTTGACAGTTTTACTCGGAGGGATTTTTGGGGGACTACTTTTGAGCCACTTCAATGGCTACCATCTACCATGGACTCTGGCAGAGGTTGTGGTAGACATGAGGGAGCAGGGGATATGGTTTGCATGGGGGCCCTTTATGTTATGCCATTTGTATAGGACTCTTTTTAGGGTTGTATAGCATTGGCCCTTCCTTCCTATAGGTTTGGGCATGGGAGCATATAGTCGTGCGAAGGCTAGCAGGGCTTCCATTGGTAGGGGTGGCCACAAAGAGACCTAGGGCTTTCTATTGGTGTCCACGCAGAGCTCCTAGGAGTTGAATTTCTATTGACATAGCTAGGAGGTTGTTGGATGAGTTGACAGTAGATAACATCACATGGAGGCCTTATAGAGATCATCCAAGGTGGGGAGAGGATGGTTATGAGCTAGCTCGTGTGAGGTGAGTTATTTTGTTGCATATGGACTAGGGCGATGTGGAGCTGCACCGCTTCGACCTAGTTATGCGATAATTTAGGTTGTAGCAAGACATTCCTAGGACTAGGGATATCTATTTTTCTAGTATGACTCAGGATGCTACAATAGTGAGTGGTGCTCCCAACATGGCATAGTTTATGGATCCTGATCCAGATGACAAGGTGGTTGCTATGATTTACAAGGATGACAAGGTGGTTGCTATGATTTACAAGGATGACATTGGGGCTACAGATGGATATAGAGAGTGACATGCTAGGATTCAGTCTATGAGGATTACCAAGTGAAGGACTATAGTAGAGTAGGCAATTGATTGGGTCTGGTAATAGTGATGCCCATCTATCCATCAACAACAACAGAGGACATAAGTACCCTCTAGGAGAGAGGGGCCTCACATTAGGGGTGGAAATTAGCACCATATAAGGTAGGAGAGGGCATTTGGTACTGATGAGAGATCCAGGAGGACTAGGGGGAGGGGAGGGATGGTGAGAGGAGAGCATCTCCTTAGTAGGAGAGGAGACCTAACTTTCTCGAGAAAGGTATCATGATAGAGGAGATGGGGTAGAGTAATGATATGGATGCTCTACAGGTGGAGCTAACTAGTCTAAGGGTGGAGAATGCCTATCATAAGACTAATATTGAGTCTTTAGAGGTAAATTTAGCATAGGTTTGGGCATAGGCAGCTCAGGGAGTTGAAGCTACGATATCTTTCCAGTCAGGTTGATCAAGGAGGAGTTGATTAGGGGATGATTTATTATGTTCAGTTTGAAAGATGACCTTCTACCATAATGTGCAATTCATGGCGGTACCGATAGAGCAGAGAGTTCCCATACCTACTGATATCGCAAGTCCTATTTTCTTAGGTTCATCATCCCACTCTACATCTAGAGCGACTACCTCTAGGGCAACTACTGAGGTGAGATAGTTTTGACCACCACCACCCCCTAGCAAATATGATGATGCCCAAAGCTCTAGAGATTCTAGGGGATAGGAGGTGATCTAGGAGATTATTTTTGCTATATATTTTAGTGACTGAGTATGCCGATGTTGGAGATTGTGGCATACCAGTTTGACTCTATTTTGTATATAGACTATATATATATATTGATCTTCTTGTCTTATGTGACTTTGTATGATTTGATTGCATTTTATTGTATTTATTTTATGATGTTTAAATTTCTTTATAATCATGCTTTCTATTTTAAATATTTTGATCATGCTTAACATAAAAGAAAAATGGGTTGATTTTTGGTAAAGTATATTTTTGAAAAGGATATTTTTGAATGATGATAGAATTGATGGATTAGCAATGAACCTCAAAGGATGTTGTGCTATTATATGACCGTTGGTGGAGATAAAATGCTCGCTAGGTCATGAAGTAAATCCTATTACGAGGGAGTTTTGTATTGCTAATAATAGAAAAGTTTTTGTGGGGCTCAAGAGTGATCTTGAGGCTTATGATGATTAAAGAAGATGTTTGATTTTTTTTGAGAAAATTTTATTTTTAAGGAAATATTTTGATAAATATTATTTTTGTGAGAAAATAAAGTGATTTAAGCATGAAAATTTGGGAAGGATGACTTGCGCTAGGCATAGAATTCCTAGTGTGAAAATTTTGAGAAAAACAATTACTAGGAATTATACCATCATCGCAAAGTCAAAAATGCAATGCATGATAATATGAAATTGTTTGTTCTTAAAATACAAATTGATATGAAGCAAATCATTGTATCACATGTTTAAGAAGATTGAGAAATATGAAATGATTTAGACCTAAAAATTTGGGAAAGATGACTTGCGCTAGGCATAGAATTCCTAGTGTGAAATTTGAGAAAAATAATTACTAGGAATTATACCATCATCACGAAGTCAAAAATGCAATGCATGATAAATGATTTTGGAAATGCAAGTTCTTGGAATAAGTCATTTTGAAGATTTTGAAAATTTTGAAATATCTATGTAATGAATTAAACTAATGTTGTTCGACAAATTTCAAAGAAATATTTTGAATTATTTCTAAGACAAAGTCAAATTTATCAAGAACCAAGTGTGTGATGTGTGAGTTCATTATCCATCTTGATTTGTCATAATGATACAAAATCTCTCAAGGATCAAATGTGTGTGCTTGTGAAATTAATTTACCGATTTTGAGTGAGGTAATGATACAAGCAAACTTTTATGAACCAATGTGTGTGCAAGTGAAATATTCATTAACCATGATTTTGTGCATGCCATTGTACCAAACTACTATGTAAGTCAAGTTACCAAAATCTAGCTAATCCACAAGTGGACATTGGTCTGTACAAAATAAGGTCACTAATGTGATAGAAATATCACCACGCGAAAGGCTTACCCAAGGCCAAGCGGGTTGGGCACAAATCGTGAGTTATGGGGCTCACCTCATGGCTTTCAAATAACTGAGGAATTCTAGGGATTCAAGCTCATTACCCCCTTATTTTCTTTTGATTTTTGGAGTAGGGATTCTTGTCCATTTTTGAACAAGGGGATTTTATTGCTTTTGTAGTGGAACTACTTTTTCTTTTCTTTGATTTTTGCTTTTTTTTTTTCTTTGGGATACTTGCTCAGATTAGACGTAGAGCAAGGGATTTTATTTGGGTAGGGGGGAGCTTGTCCTTTTTCCAATTCTTAGTATTCTAGACCATGCACATAATAGGATAGCAAGGAAAATTTTTTTCTTAAGGAACTAAGACTACTATGTAGTATCATTTTTTGAATTTGCAACAAATCATTTTTAAGATGTGAGAATGTGTTCTTGGTTCAAGAAGTAGCAAGATCAGTTCCCAAAACTCAAAATTTTATTTAGTGAAGTAATAGTGCTTTTTAATACAAGAGATATTTATAATCAAAGTGAAGAAATCAAAATTTAGTAAATATGTGAATTAAGTGAGTGGTTCAAGATAACTTTTGAGTTTATCTGAAATAAAATAAAATATAACTTGAATTTTGGAAAACAACACACATTGATGCAAAGAATGAGAGCTTAACAATTTGAAATATTTTTGGAAAATTTTCATGTTTTTCAATTTTTTTGGTTGTTTTGATAATATGATAATTGTAATTTGAATGATGAATTTATTTACAAATATATATAGAGATGAAATTTTTTGCTTTATGCATAATATCTTTTGAGATGCATGATATTCATTGGCTCCTTGAGATCTTTTCCATCCAAGGTATCCAAGCGATATGCACCTGATCCAAATTTAGCAGTGATGACAAATGGTCCAAGCCAATTAGGTTGAAATTTACCTTTTAAATATTTTCTAGCATTAGTATTTTTTTTATTTTCTTTAAGTACTAAATCACCAATTTCAAAAGATCGACTATGAACTTTCTTGGCATATGATATTTTGAGTTTATCTTGGTAAGAGCGAAGATGCTCTAGAGCATGAATACACTTCTCATCTAGAAGCTCCAACTGACTTAGTCTTCCAACACGATATTCATCTCCTACTTCAACATCTTGAAGTAGGAGAGCTAGAGAAGGAACTTCTAACTCAAATGGAAAAACTGCTTCAGCACCATAGACCAAGACAAAAGGTGAGGCACCTATAGGAGTATGAACACTAGTTCGATAAGCCCACAAGGAGGGATATAATTGCATGTGCCAGTCATGGCCTGATTTATTAACCAATATTTTTAGTATTTTGATCAAGGTTTTATTAGAAGCTTCAACCTGGCCATTTCCTTGTGGATAATAAGGAGTAGACCATCGATGTTGAATTTTATATTTTTGACATAATTTCTTAACATCTTTGTTCTTAAAGCATGTTCCATTATCAGAGATGAGAGTTGATGGAATTCCAAATCTACATATGATTTGATTAAAGATGAATTTAGACACTTGAACTCCTGTGCAAGAAGCTAATGGTATAGCTTCTACCCATTTTGTAAAATACTCTATTGTTGTTATGATAAATTTATGACCATCAGAAGAAATAGGATTAATTTTACCAATAATGTCTAAACCCCATTTAGAGAAGGGCCAAGGAGAAGATATAGCTTGGAGTTCCTGAGTAGGAGAGTGGACAAGGTTTGCATGTCTTTGACACTTGTCACAATGATGCACATAATCATTAGCATCCTTTTCCATGGAAGACCAAAAATATCCCATTCGAAGGAGTTTCTTAGCAATGGCACTTCCACTAAAGTGTCCTCCACAGGATCCATCATGGGCTTCACTTAAGGCTTTCTTAGACTCTTCTAGATTGAGATATCTTAATAGGATACCTTCAAAAGATCTTTTGTATAGGGTATTACCAACAATTACAAAGTGAAAATATCTCTTACGTAATAGCCTATGTTGGTTTCTATCTAATCCTTCTAGGAAGGTCCTTGTTTGGAGAAAATTAAAGATATCTATGTACCAAGGTTCTAGGGTTATTTCATTAATTAAAAACACATCTAATGGCTCTAGACATGACTTAGAGGAAGCTTATTCTTGGATTTGGTGAATAATTATAGTAGCATATTCATCATCCAACTCCAA
Source organism: Wollemia nobilis (assembly GCA_028583015.1). Taxonomy (NCBI): domain Eukaryota; kingdom Viridiplantae; phylum Streptophyta; class Pinopsida; order Araucariales; family Araucariaceae; genus Wollemia; species Wollemia nobilis. The sequence goes on along the minus strand of JAQPPZ010000331.1, from coordinate 771,443 downwards.
AGGTAATAAAGAGGTAGCTACAACCATGGCATCGATGACACAATTGCTAGTGCGAGGGATGGCTTCTAAAGTTACTTTCTCAAATAATGAAATAAGCTTAAGAACATACTCTTTATAAGGATGGATTTTCTCATACCGTGTTTGATAAAATTCATTAATTTTATTTATCACAAGCTGAGAATCTTCAAAGACTAATAAAACTTTAATTTTTAAGGCTAAAGTGGCTTGTAACCCAAGGATTAGAGCCTCATACTCTGCAATATTATTAGTACAAGAAAATTGAAGTTTAAAAGACAAAGGAATAAGGTGCTTTTGTGGAGATATTAATATAATACCTGCACCTACACCGCTCATGCATCTAGCTCCATCAAAATACAAATACCAAGATTCAGAAAGATCTTCTTCTAAGTTAAGACACTCATCAAGAAATTCTATGGTTATAGGATGAGTAGATTCTAGAGGTGCAACAGCTAATTTACTAGCTATAACTTGGCCTTTAATAGATTTTTGGCCGATAAATGTGAGTTCAAACTCACTCAGAGCAAGAACCCACTTAGCTATGCATCCTAACAAGTAAGGTCTACTCATCAAGTACCTTAATGGATCAGACTTAGCAATGACAAATGTTTTCTAACTGAGCATATAATGGCACAATTTCTACGTAGAAAACACAACTGCCAAAAAAATCTTTTATAATGGAGTATAATGGGTTTCATAGTTTATTAATGTTCTACTTATATAATATGTGGCTTGTTCTTTCTTATCATCATCAATTTGAGCCAACATTGCTCCAAGTACAAGTTTAAAAGCAAAAATGTACAAAATAAAAGGACAATATAGCCTAGGAGGAACAAGCACTAGAGGATTAAGAAGATATTGTTTAAGTTTTTCAAATGCTTCTTTACATTCATCATCCCATTGAAATGGAATTTTTTGTAAATTAACTTAATAAAAGGTTGGGTTTTATTGGCCAACTTGTCAATGAAGCGATAGATAGACTATAATTTACCTTGTAAACTTCTTAATTTTGATACATTTTTAGGTGGTGGCATATTGAGGATAGTCTTAATTTTAAGGGAATATATTTCTATACCATGCATAGAAACAATAACCCCTAACAATTTTCCCGATTTAACTCCAAATACACATTTTTCTAGATTTAGGCAGATCATATATTCTCTTAGTCTATCAAATACTTTTTTAAAATCATTGATATGCTCTTCTTCCTTAGCTGAACGAGCTATAATATCATCTACATAATTCTGTAGAATATTGTACATCATATCATGAAAGATATATGTCATGGCTCTTTGATATGTTGCTCTTGCATTCTTTAAACCAAAGGGCATTACTTTCCAATAGAATATTCTGCAAGGTGTAATAAAAGTTATTTTGGGTTGGTCTTCAGGAGCTATTCTAATTTGGTTGTATCATGAAAAACCATCCATGAGGGATAAAATCCCACTCCCAGCTGTAAAATCTATAATTTGATCCATATTAGGGAGAGGAAAGTCATCCTTAGGGCATGCAACATTAATGTCTCTAAAATTAGTACAAACCCTAATTTTAGTGGTTTCTTTTTTGGTTACTAGAACAACATTTGATATCCAATCAGCATAGTCAATAGCTTGGATAAAAACTACATTCAAAAGTTTTTCTAACTTATTTTTTACTAGTAGTGCTACTGTAGGATGCATTTTTCTAATTTTTTGCTTTACAAGTTTTGCATCAGGGCACACTACTAGATGATGCATGACCATGAAAGAATCTAGGCTTGGCATATCCACATATGTCCAAGAAAAAACATCAGCATATTCTATGAGAAATGCAATATATTGGTTTTATCTTTCTTCACTTAATTCTGCTCCAATTTTGACCATGCACAGGTTTTCTTTTGTTCTAATGTTAACTTGTAAAATATTTTCTACCACAATATTTAAGTCTCTTTCAAAATTGGGTGGTGCGGGTGACACACCCATTTCTTGTAATTCTTCTAAGGTTAACTTAGCTAACTCTTCTTGAGGGGTAGTTGCTTCAACATGGGATATACATGGTATAGACCCATCAAAGAAGAATTTATTCTTTAAAACTTCATCAAGAAAAATATCATGAAATATATATCCCTCCAAATATTCATATAGTTTAGCAATCATGTTTGGGAATGCTATTGATAACATATTACAATAATATATCCTTCTACTTGGTTTCAAAAATTCTTGATGTGATAAATTTCATTGATATGTTACAAGTTGATCATCATTCTCAAATAGGAATGGTTGGGTTTTTTTAGGAATGTAACCAATACCACATCGAGTAGGCCATTTCTCAACTTCTAAAGGTTCCTTTATTCCATTTTAAAGAGGTCCTAAACCTTTACCTCTATAACCCATGTTACACATCATTTGTTTTGATTTTGTATATCCATTAGAAAAGTAACATTTAGAAAACCAATTTTGATCAATTATGATACTCATAATATTAATTTTACCATAATAATACCCTACATAGACAAGGCATAACTCTCAACATGATACTTACCAACTTTCGTGGCAATCCCATCATTCGGGGAGATGGTGATAATCGAGATAACACCATGGAATCTTGAGTGGAAAAATTATTGTATTCTAAAGTTGTGAGTATTGAAGATAAATCCAATAATACTTTGAGTGGTCATTATTCTAGGGAATGGTTCTTCTAGAACTAATAAATCTATGATGGGAATAATTTTATCTGACTCATCTTCAAAACTATTTGAATTATTTGAGGTGATGTCTAGTTCACTTTCCATCTCACTTTCTATGTTTTTTGTGTCATTTTGTGTACCTTCTGAAGATGAAAATTGAAAATATTGTATTGGTCTAGTTGTGACTACAGATAGGGTAGGTACATAGGAGGTTTTCAAATCTTGTTGTGGCAAAAATTTATTAATGGTTCCCACATACCGAGTTTAAGGGGGAACATTATGATGTTCTAGTTTATTTACAACCTCTTTACAATGTTTGGGTAAAGGATGTTGAAAAATGTCTAGGTTTTGATTTGCATTTTGATTTGGTTTTCTTTGGGTATTATTTTGAGCATTATTATTTGCAAGAAATTGTTGTACTTCCATTTTACCTTTATCAATAAAATATTGTATCATATGTTTCAACCGCTTACAATAATTAGTTGAATGTCCATCCACTTGATGAAAATTACAATGTAGATCAGCCCTATATCCAGTTGCAGTGGTATCTAGTTGTCATATCTTTGGCAACCGTATTAAACCTTGTTCTAATAATTGAGACAAAAGCATGGTTAATGGTTGATTTAATTTTGTGAATTCTCTTGGAGGTTTTTCAGGAATATTCAAAAAAAATTCTTTATAGATTTTGTACTATTGATGTTTGAGGTATTTCTACTATCAGTAACTCCATCACCTACTACTTGTTTATTCTTATATTGGTTTTTAGAAGTTTTATCTTCATCCTTTTTCTTAAATTGGCCTCTTCTGATAAGGGCATATTCTACCCTTATTGCTAAGTCTATATCTTGATCAGAAGAGGTAATTGTAGTTGTAGAAAGTTCATAGAATTATTGTTCTTGTAAATTGTCAATAAATATTTCCAAAATTTCTCGATGAGGTAAATCAAAATGCAAATTTCCTAGAAGTTACCTCCATTTTGATAGGAATTCTACAAAAATCTCATATTTCCCTTGTTTCAAGTTGTATAGATACTTAATGGTGACATGTCTTTCTATGTATGCACTAAATTTATGAATAAACATTTATGTTGTCTATTAAAAGTCTCTCAAATAATTTATTGGTAGTTGATAATACCATTCTAAGGCCATGCCTCTAAGACTTTTAGGGAACATTTTTAGTAACAACAAATCATCATAAGAAATATCATGACATGCTATCCTAAACATGCAAATATGTTCAATAGGATCTTCGGTTCCTTTATATATCAAGAGAACAGACATAGGGAAATGTTTTGGGTATGGTTGAGCAACCATAATAGGATCCAAGGGTTGACTACACATCTCTCTATAACTATATGAGGGACGGTAGGGATCCATTTGATGTAGACGTTAAGCTAGTTGTTTAACCATGGCTTTAAGCCCCTATGGTTGTCCACAAAATTGATTTTGTTGCACCATGTTGTTGTGTCTTTGATAATAAGGTTGTGTTGTCACATGAGGATTTCTAGTTGAAATACTATTGTGCAAAGTGTTTGTGGGAACAATGTTGTGAAGTTTATATGGGATTGTGTTTTGTTGAAATTTATTTTGATGATGATTGGTATTTTGAATTATTCTTAGCTCTTTGTGATGTGGCTATTTGTTTATTAGGAGATTGAGAAGCATAAGAATAATGTTTTTGTTTAGAATTTGAATTTGTCATTGGTGGTGGTTTTGCTATGTTTTGATTTAAATTTTAATTTATATTTTGGGATGTACCAGCTTGATCTTGATTTGTTCTATTTATGTAAGTTAATGGATTTGCATGTAGTTGGAAAGCAGCTTCTAAAGAAGCCTCCGTTGAATAATATCTCGTAGGAAGCTGACCTTATGTTTGTATCACATGATTAATGACATCTATATTTTCTTTTAGAAATCCAACAAAGTGTTGAAAAAATTTAAAACTGACATTACCTTCATCATCCATATAAGGCTTAGTTGGATCATCTATTTCATCTTCTTTATTATCTTCTTCACCTTGTTCTAAAATTCTATCATATTCTATTTGAGCTCTATCATAAAAATTTTCTTGATCTTGTTCCTCCATGTAATCAGATTCTAATTGCTTACCACTTCTCAAAATTCTAGGTATTTTTGTTTTTAAGATGTTTTTATCTTGCATATATATATATATATATATATATTTAGAGAGATTGCTTAAATTCTTGGGGTATATATTATATATATACCTATATAAATATGCAAATATGTAAATATATAATATATTTTGTTTTTTTTTTTATGTTTTTGAAAACAAAGTAGAAAATACAATTATAATATTCTAGATATTATACTTTAATCTTCCTAAAAGAGTCTATATATATTGTTGATAGGTTCAAGCTCTTCAGGTGATATATAATATTCTTCCTCAAATTGAAAGTTGGCTTTTAAGAACTTGACAAAATGGGCTATAGTGATTTTGTCAATTTCAGAGTTTTGCATATAAAAGTATAGTTCATGATAATACTCATGATAATGGACTGCCCTAGGAGTTCTAAGAAATATTCTCTTATTTTTAAATACTATTTCTTGATTTTCTATGTGTGCTAGAAACCTGTGTACTGTTATGGTATTTTCAATGTAATCATCAAAGGTATAAACAATTGAAGAAATACTTGCTCTTTTATCCGTTAACCACCTCTCACATGCCCTTTGAATATCAAAGTAGTGAGAAGTTTTCTCAAGATCCAAGATTCTAGCTATGTCAAACCTTTTAATTTAGCTAAGTCTTGGTTCATTCGCTTTTATAATGTTTAATATTTTCCAGAGCTCAATCCACTATTCTTGAGATGGAATACTAGAATTTTCTACTATTAGAGAGATTTCCTATGTAGATAATAATGTTCTAACATTTATGCTTGCGGCTCTTCCTATGTTGAAGTCTAACATATATGAAATAAATCTAGAACGTGCAAATTTGACTAATGATATTTTTGGTTTTTGTTTTGTTTTTATAGATTTTTATGCTTTTTTGTGTTTTATAAATCAGAAATATGCCTATGTTTTTCATGTCGGGTTCACCAAAGAATGTAGCTCTAAAATTTTCACACTTCTTTCCTCCAGGCTAATGGATCCACATCTCGAAGGGGAATGGGATAATAGTAGGTCTACACCTCATAGGAGAGGCACTTGATATCATGCCCTCTTTGATGATTTTTTGACGAATTGGGTGGGTTCACCAAAAAATATTTTATGGCAATTTCCATGCCTAGGTTTTGGATTTTCTTTGATGTATTCTTTTTAGATAGTCTCACACACTCCTAGTTTGGCCAATATGCAACTATGCTATTATACATGCAATTTTGATTCACATGAAGATAACAAACAACATAAAATAGAAAATAATTAACAATGTAATGCTTATAAAGTGATTTGAAATTCCAAATCAGATCTAGATGGTTGATTTCTACAATATTTTGCTTAATGTAGACAAGATCAATCAGTTTAGGGTGATATCGGGTGGTATGATCCTATGATCGTTCGATTCGGTCTACGATCGATCGATCCGATCAGTATAAACCTGCAATTCAACAATTGAACACAAAAAATAAGAAATTCACAACATAACATGCATTTGATAAGATGGATTAGATTAAGTAATGAGCTAGAATTTGAAATAACTACATAAATGAATATAGATCTAAGATATATGCATAAAAATTTATGAAAATGACATTAAATGAATTAAAATCTAATGCATAAATTAAAATAGATTTAAAATGGTCTAACAGGTAATGAATATGATCTAAAGAATGAGAAATAGGAAGAGAAAATACAAACAGTGAGGTTTGGACACCCTCAAATAGCTTAACAACAAAATTTGTTGGTGTAGACAAGATCGAGCATTTTTCTCTAAGACCGCTCGGTCCTATCTAGAGATCGGGTGATACGATCTAGATATCAGTTGGTATGATCTTGTATGTATCTAGTCGATGCACAAATCCAACCTGCAAAAATATAGCAAAAAGGTAAAGTAATAGAGTGAAGGTATGTGAATTGTCCAAGGGGAATCCAGGGCAAGGAGCTTGGCTTAAATATATTAGAATAGGTTGAGAGGTTGGGCTAAAAATGAATAATGTTACAACTTCCCCTATTATGGATGAGATCATTTGAGCTGATCCTATAACCACCATGCAATTGGCTAGGTAAGGACAAAGAAGTTGCAACTATTTTTGTCACCTTGCTAAATAGGGTAATTTTTAGTTTTGGATGAGATCGGGTGATCCGATCTCATACAAAACCATACAATCTTGTATGACGGTTAAAAAAATCTTGCAAGGGGTACGAAAAATTGAGGTAGAAAGTTAGAGGATAGTTTAATTTGATTTTTCTAATGTTTTTAACTTAGGATTGATTAATGTGGGTCAATTTTAACCCACTACACATTGATTCTGCATGCTACAATAAGGTCTTAGATGCATTTTTTTAAATTTGATCTTATCCTTTCTCCCTCCAAGTCCCCTTCCAAATCCTATTTAAGGATACCATGGGGTAAGCATTCAACAAGACTTTCCACTATAGCAAAGCTCTACCAATATTTCTAATGTCCTCTCTTTCATAGCATCTTCTATTTCTAAACTTTCCTCAAGCATTTCTAAGTTTTCATTAAGTAATTGGAGCATTTTGTGAGCATTGAGAGCAAGTCAAGCAAGGCAAGGACTTTGGAGTAAGGAGGTCACCATTAGAGGAAATAAAGAGAGTTCTCCTAGCTCCTTTATTCTCTCCTCCCACCTTAGCTTCATTGCATTTTTTCTCTAGATTGTAACCTCGCCAACTTGTCATATTTATTTAGTATGATTTTACATGCTATGCTCTAACTTCTCTTGTAGGGTTCTAATCCTTATTTTTTGGCATCCCCTAAAATTATTTTTGCAACATTCTAATAGTATTTTGGTAGCCTTTTTCTTCAATAATAGCATCTCCATTTCATTTATAATACCTCTTTTTGCAAATTTACTTAGATTTACATTCATTTTACTATCATATTTTGGTCATAATCCTCTATTTTGTAGGGCCTTGTTGCATTTTCTAACATATCTTGTGTTATAATGCTTGTTTCCATATTATTTATAGTCTTCTTACTTATGTATACAACATACTAATCCTTTTTTTCCTCCATGCTCTTTTAGTTTTCATACTACTTTCATTTTGAAGCATATGCTTAAACATAGTCATTAACTTTCCAATTTCTCCTTCCATGCATTTTATGTAGCTTTACATTATATCTACATAGCAAGTTTTCCTTCATCCTTCAAGGCAGGGTGTTGATGATACAAGGCTATTATTTCCTTGATATCCCACTCCCTCAACCAAGCTTCAAGCATCTTACCTAACATCATAGTATACATTGTAGTCATCTGCATTTTCATTTCAACTCCAATTTTAGCCATTTGTTCACTGTTGCAATTTATCATATGCTTTAGATAGTGTTTATAAATCTCTTTTTTTCATCTAGTCTCTTCATTTAAACACTGATATTCTCTAATTAGAAGTTATATTAGGTGTTTTAAATCATTCCTAAAAACATTGCATACTATTCCCACTCTCTTTCACTCCTGTTTAATTCAAATTTCAGTCATAGCCAACATTGTCATCCTTTTGCACACATTCTAATTTTAGTCCTTAAATTCTTTGATTTGAGGGTCTAATCCTCTAATTTTATCAATCACAAACTTAGTAGATACTGTTAGGATACTTCCCTTTCATTTTCAACACAAAACATAGTTGAAATCAGCCCAAATCAACCTCTAAAACTCTTAAAACCCATCCTAGGACCAAATTTTCTACCTTGCACTATTAGTGGTGAAATTGGTAGCCTAAAACACTCAGAATCAAATTTTCCACTCAGACCAAATTTTCTAGTTTTGAATTTAGCAACATACCAAATTCCACCCCAAGAGGTAAGCATACTCATTTATTTCATCAAAAAGGGGTTTGATAAGTTATTTAGAAAAGTTTCTACCCTATCCAACCCTTAGACATACCCCTTAAAATATAAATCCTTTTTTATTTTTGTAGATTTACCAAATTTTCCACCCTAGTGGTGAATTTGGCAATAGTGGCAAATTTGGTACTTTTAGTGGTAAATTTGGTAGATAGGCTTTGAGAGAGGTAATTTGGCCACTTGGCCCTTCCTTAGCTTTGAAATTTTATTTCCTTTGTGTTATGTTTCTATTGTTTTATTTTTTTACATTAGAAATCACATTTGTTTTGGGAAATTAAGGAATCCTAACTATAACCCTTAATCGTTTACAAAATCATGCAATATCTTTACAAAAAATTCTGATTTCCTTAAAAAACACTTAAAAACCAATCAATTAAGGAACCTTAGGTTAAATTATATCTTCTCCTTCATTTTCAAGTACTTAGGCAAAGAATCGAAAGTCATTTAGTTGCATTTAGGCTAGTTTGTCTTCTTGCATTCCTTCTTGTTTGCCTTGAAATAAAAATACCTCCTTAGATAATTCATCAAATCTAAAAAGCATATAGGATAGCTCTTGTTTTCATGCATTTTGTGTGATATAAGCTTAGCATGCATTTAGGTGATCATTGATGATTTAGGTTTAAATAATCATTAAGGCTCAAAAAAGAGTTAGATAGATAGAGATCCAAAATCTTAGGTGTTTTATTTGAATAAACCCATTAAAACATCGATTAAACAAGTGCAACATCAACTTTCATACAACCATAGAAAAAATCATTGAGTAGGAGTCTAGTTGTGTTGAGGATCTTCGTATCCTCAGGGTCTCCTTTGGAAAGAGACTCTCAAGTGGGAAAGCAGAGATTCTAATAAATCTTCCCCATGCACACTTGACATTAAATTAGACTTAAAGGGAAAAGAACACAAATTTTTCCCACCATCTACATATTTGGTGAACCCAATGTGAACACTCATTTTGCCTTAACAAAGATAAAAGTTTGTTAAACTTAAACAAGATCATCTAATTTTCTTGCTTAGCTTACATCATATTAAATTAAGATAACAAGAACATAACCAATTGCTAATCCTACTAGGGGAAGGATAATGACCCCTTGAGTAAACCGAAGTACGAACCTTAGGGGAGAAATATTCTTGGGTAAGTATATCATGGTGGATTAGTGGGAGTCATAAGGAGGGTTGTTTATCAAGGTGACATAAGGATCTCAAAAATCTTCTCTTCTTTGCTATAAGTACTCTAGAAACAAAACTCTAATAAATTAACCCCCTTTTCAAACTCAAACTTTTAAACCATGTCTCAACATCCTTACAACACCTGAAATAAGGGTATACTTGCTACACCTCATGAGGGATCTTCTCATGAACAAATTGAATAAGAAGTAAACCCTTGGTCGCAACAAGCACCTAGGGAACAAGAATTAATTGTTGAAAAAATTTCTTTCCAAACTATAGACCACGTCAAGGAATACATCAAAAGAAACAAGGATATATTTTTAGATGTTCTTAGAGATAAACTTAGAGAGCAATCAAAAAAAGAATCCACCACAATGCACGATAATATCAAATATTCTAACGATCAATCAACTACCGCTCAAATCAATGAAACTCAAAATAACTTGGCAAGTATCAATGTGGCTATGGCTCAACCTACTGATTCTACAACACCTCCAACCACATCTATGGGGATCCCCACTACGGGAAACCCATTCTCAACTAATGATACAATCAATACTATAAATCCTTTTTTCACTCATGACATGGGATTTAGCCAAGTCCCTCCCACCATAACGTCAAGTCAAAATTCTTCAACTCTCATGAATATACCTTTCATGTCACAAACCTTCGCTCAACCACTTGTGCAACCATTAACATTACCTACACCATCAAACCCTTCATCAAATGACATCCAAGATATCAACACTAAAATATTAGACTTAGAAAAGAGGGACTCCAAGTTTGAAGAACTTGAGCATCAAATTGCCTCTCTCCAAGGATCATCTAAGTTAAAGTACTCTTTTGAAGAGTTCTACAATGAGCTATTAGACCCAACCATCCTTAATCATCCCTTTCCAAAGAACTTTAAAACTCCTAAATTTCAAATGTACAATGGAAAGAAATACCCCATTAACCATCTAAGGCTATTTCAAATAGCTTGTAGCAAGATCAATCATGATGAAAAATTTCTCCTTAGGCTATTCCCTAAAAGCCTTAGTGGTTTATCCTTAGAATGGTATTTTCAAATACCTCACCATTCCATCACAAAGTTCAAAGAGCTTATGGAAGCCTTCATTAAGCAATTTTTGATCTACATAGATGATAAGGTCACCATAGATGACCTTTATCAACTTAAATAATCTAAGAATGAGAAATTTTTAGACTTCTTAGCCAAATGGAGAGGTTTAGTAGGAAAACTCCAATACATTCCTCCTCCTAAAGAACTCTTGCATATTTTTATATGAAACCTCCATGAATAATTGTCATATCCTTTGGAAATGATGAACCTAACCTCCTTTGAAGAAGTCATCGACATGGCTAAAAGAGTAGAAGCCATCCTCATAAGATGAGGGCAACTCAACTATAACAAGAAAGAAGATGAAAAATCCCTAATAAGGGGTAATACAAAAACAAACATGTCGTAGGAGATGGTGTAACAGAATCTCATCAAAACAACAATATAAACACTACTCAGAATACTTCTCAAAAGTTGGTCATCCAAAGAGAAGAGAAACCCCAAAGGCAATACATAAATACCGGACAAAGTCAAACGTCTATGCTAAAAATGCTCCTTGATTCTAAATTAATATAACTTCCACCTATTAGGCCTTGGTATCTATCCAAGGGAGCCCCTTTTTGGTATAGACAAGATGAATATTGTGACTTTCACCGAATAGAAGGACACACTACCAACAAATATAGAACTTTAAAGAACATTATTCAAGACCTCATTGAGGAAGGAAAAGTAACATTCAATAAAATGGAAAACCCCAACAAAGGTATGGGAATATTTCAAGACCCCTTACCAATGCATGATCAAAAATCTACCAATTTTTTAGGCACCATTCATTTATCTAGATCTTCTCATGCCATAACTAGGCAACAAGCAAAGAATCAATCTTCAAACCAACCTCCATTGGTCATCCTAAGAGCAAAGATCAATATTCCTAATAAATCACCTTTGGTACTCACACCTTCTCAAAATACTTTGTATACCTTCGATCTTCACCAACAATTAGAGGAGGTACCTACAAATATCTCCCTCCTAGAATTGCTAAAAATATCACCTGCTCATAGGGAAATATTGTTGAAACTCTTAAGTGAACAAGAAGTCCCTCAAGACATATCTCCAAATGATATTGCTAACATGGTTGGACTAGCTGGAGTGAATAATGCTATCTTAGCCTTTCATGAGGAAGATACTCCTCTCGAAACCATATCGAGGGATTCCCCTCTTTACATCATAACTCAAATAGGTGATAAATATATCAAGAGAGTCTTGGTAGACAACGGGTCAACCTTGAATGTATGCAACATCAAATTCTTACAAAATTTTGACTTAATAGAAAATGACTTGCAAAAGTTGAACCTCATAATTAGAGCCTTTAACAATGAGGAACGAGAAGTAATTGGTACCATCACTTTACCTATCAAATTAGGACTTCATGTCCTAAACACCCTCTTTTATATGATATCATGTGATGTAACATATAACATACTCCTTGGAATACCTTGGATACATGCTATGAGGGCAGTGCCTTCCACCTTACATCAATGTATCAAATATGAGTATCAAGGTAGGATCATCCATGTTCTTGGAGATCCAGAACCTTTTGCTATGTGCAACTCTATTGACCTACAAGAGATTAATCTTTTCCCTTCCATACAATCATCTAAGTCAAGCAATCAACCAAAAGTAGATAAAGGAAAGGAAATATTAGAGGAACCTCTCATAAACTTAGAGGATACTCCCCAATCATCCTCTTCCAATGATCAAGTCAACTTCATTCATCAAAAGTTAGATCCTTTCGTAAACTAGTAAGCATGTTCCTATCTCCTCATGATATAGGTTTACCCAATAGGAAAGGACTTAAAATCCAAATAGGATCTTGTACTTTCATCCATGGAGGAACCACCCTTGATGAAAAGATCCAAGGATATAACTTCATACCTAGTGAATGAACATACACTTCTTGTTATATGTCACCTTCATTTTCCATAGCTAAAAAAATGCTTTCCAACATGGGTTATCAAGGTAAAGGCCTAGGTCATTATGAATAGGGTATTAAAGAACCCCTAGAAGCTGAGCCTTGATCACCAAGATGTGGGATCGGATTCATCCCCAACAAATATGAACCTTATTCTATATCAAAAGAAGATGATAAAGATGATTATCTTGAGTCAATACATGGATTCCAATGGGATGATGAGGATGAAGAAGAACTATGGTCACTCCTTAACAAAAGTGCCCTATAAAACCATACGATTTTGTAGCATCAACATGTTGGAATTGGTTCATCCAGAATCAATAACAATCGAAGAAAATCTTGAAGATTCTTTGAATGATCATCATATAGAAGAATATCTCAAATAAATCTTCAACCTAGACTTAGCTCAACTTCCTTACTTAGAACAAACATCTATGGATCTACAAGAACTTAAAGAGTTAGGGATAATAGATACCCCTCTCCATTTTGAGGATGAATCACAAGCCTTAATTGAAGAAACTATAGATTTCAACATAGGAATAGACCAAGACCCTCACCTTATCAAGCTTGGAAAAGTTTTGACCCAAGAAGAATGAATAGAGTACACAAATCTATTGAAGGAATTCTCTAACATATTTGCTTGGGGATACGATGACATGCTAGGACTCGACCCTTCACTAGTGGTCCATCATTTGGTAGTACATCCCAATGCCAAACCCATAAAATAGAAATTAAGAAAGATACATCCAAGAGTCGCTCTTTCATTAAAATATGAATTGTAAAAACTCCTAGATGTTGGCTTCATAAAAACCATATATTATTTGGATTGGATATCCAACATCATCCCTGTCACCAAGAAGGAAGGATCCATTCAAATTTGTATCAATTTTAAAGACAAAAATAATGCTTTTTCCAAAGGATGATTTCCTTTTGACAAACATAGACATGATATTCAAATTCACTAGAAGATCCAATATGTTTTCCTTAATGGATAGATTCTCAAGCTACATCCAAATAAAGATAGTGCTAGAAGATCAATCTAAAACAACTTTTACTACCCCTTGGGAAACCTTCTAGTATCAAGTCATACCATTTGGCCTTAAAATGTAGGAGAAACATATCAAAGGACCATGACATATATATTTTATGATCTTATGCATAAAATTATAGAAGACTACGTAGATGACATCTTGGGTTGATCTCAAAAAAGACAAAACCACGTTTGAGATCTCAGATGTATCTTCGAAAGATTACAAGATTATAGAGTCAGACTAAAATCCAACAAATGTATATTTGGGGTAACATCAAGAAAAATATTGGGATTCATTGTATCCCATTGCAAAAATGAATTTGATCCCTCCAAAATAATGGTAATAACAAACATGCCACCACCTACAAATCTAACTGAATTATGAAGCTTTCAAGGCAAATTACAAGCCATTTGTAGATTCATATCGTAACTTGCATAAAAGTGTCAACCTTTCTCCAAATTATTGAAAAAAGGAATAAAATTTGAGTGGTATGAAGGATGTCAAAAGGCCTTCGAATATTTAAAAACTTATCTCCTAACATTGTCTATCTTGGTACCACCAAACCTAAATCAACCATTATTGTTATACATAGTAGCTACCAAACATGCTCTTGGAGCTTTACTAGCCCAATATGATGAACAACATAGAGAAAGGGTGATCTACTACATCAGTAGAACCTTAGTAAATTATGAAACTCACTACACACCACTAGAGAATATTTACCTAGAAGTTGTCTTCTCATCTCTCAAACTAAGGTACTACATGCTTAGTCAAAAGACTTACATCTTAGCAAGGGTAGATCCATTACGCTACCTTATGTCAAAACCTTATCTATCAGGTAGGACTACAAAATGGGTCATAGCCCTTAGTGAATTTGATATAGAATTTATAAATCAAAAATCACTAAAGGGGTAAGTCATAGCCAATCAATTGGTCGCATCCCCTTTAGAATCAAAACATCCCATAAGCATATCTTTTCCAGATGAGATAATCTTTTTGATAGAAGCCCAAGAATCCAAAACTTGGATCTTATATTTTGATGGAGCTAGATGCACAAAAGGTGCAAGGGTAGGAATTGTCCTAGTCACTCCACAATAAAAACTCATCTCATTATCCTTTAAACTTTTTTTCTCATGTACTAACAATACAATAGAGTATGAAGCACTCATCCTAGGTCTTAGGGCCACAACAAAACTAAACATTGAAAACTTAACAATATATGGTGATTCAAAATTGGTCATCAACCAAGTAATTGATACTTATCAAACAAAATATGAGAAGTTAAAATCATACAAAGATATTGTGGACATGTTGAAAACTTGCTTCAACCAAATCACCATAGAAGCCATACCATGATCTATAAATCATCATACCGATGCTATGGCTACAACAACATCTCTCATACCCTTAGAATTGGAATATGAAGAAGCTTCTATTATCATAAGGTCAATCAACAAATCTTCCACAATCGAATCATGCTTGCAACCTCTTAACATATGCAATATTGAAATATATATACCTCAAGAACCTTGGTATCAAGACATCTTTAAATTCCTCAAATAAGGAACATTCCCTGAGGGTTCTAACTCTAAAAAATGAAGATAATTTAGAATAAAAGCTTACAAATATGTCATCATTGGAGATATCTTATATCGACGCTCCTTTGAAGGTATACTTCTTTGATGTGTAAATGCAAATGAAGCCCAAGCTATCATAAAATAATCCCATGATGGGGCATGTGGTGGATATTTTAGCATATTATCCATAGTCAAGAAGCTCCTTAGAATGGGCTATTATCATACCTCTATGGAAAAGGATGCTCACAACTATGTAAAGAAATATGACAAGTGTCAATGACACGACAACCTTGTTCACACCCCTTCTCAAGAACTCCAACCAATCACATCTTCTTGGCATTTCTTCTCTTTGGGATTGGATATCATAGGTAATATCAAACCTCAATCATCTTATGGGTACTATTTCATCATCATCACTGCAAAATATTTTATTAAATGGGTTGAGGCAATACCTCTATCTTCCACCATAGGAATCCAAGTATAAAAATTCATTTTAAACCAAATCATCAGTCGATATGGTATTCCTTCTACCATAATTGTAGATAATGGCACCCCTTTTAAAAATAAAGAAGTTTTCAAAATATGCACCAAATATAAAATTTAGCAAAAATGGTCCATGCCATACTACCCACAAGGAAATGGATAAGTTGAGTCCTCCAACAAAATGCTAATCAAAATCCTTAAGAAGCTTGTGAACAAAAATGGATGAGACTGGCATTTGCAACTCTACCCTTCCTTATGGGCATATCGCATGAGTGTGCATACTCCCACTAGAGTAACACCATACACTTTAGTTTATGGCACCAAAGTAGTATTCCCCTTTGAACTTGAGATACCTTCTCTAAGAGTCTTGTTACAAGATTCTTTGGTAGGAGATGAATATCACTCAAGTCACTTACAATAGCTAGAAATCTTAGAGGAAAAATGCATCAATACCCTAGAGCATCTTAGAACATATCACAATAGACTTCAATGTGCTTATCACAAGAAGGTACATCCAAGATCCTTTGAATTTTGGGACTTAGTCCTCAAAGAAAATAAAAAAATACTAATATCAATGTTGACCTAAAAGGAAAGTTTGAACCTAATTGGTTAGGACATTTCATCATCATAGCCAAATTTAGATCTGGAGCCTACTGCCTAGCCACATTGGATGGCCAAGAACATAAATAACCAATCAACATCATGCATATTAAATGATACTACACATAAAACATCAAGTCATTTTCTTGTTCATTTGATTGAATGCATGACAAATATCATCATATCATCATACACACTTTACCCCTTACATGATTTCTTAGTTTGCTTGATCATACCATAGAGTCAATAGGGTTTACTATGATGCAAAATCCAATCCTTATTACAAATACATTTACATTGCATCTACCTAGGCTAACCATATGTTGAGTAAACTCTCTCAATCCAAAAATCTTATCCACTAAAATATTCTTCTACACCCCACTTCGTTAATATCATACTTCTCTTATTCTCCCTCTCTTGTATTAAGTGATGTATGACGTGATCATTCATGACCCTGATGACCTTGGTTTTCCCTTTTCTTTTATCCCAACCTTGGGGTATCCAACAATAAATAACAATCAAATACACTTCCTTCTCTCTCTCATCCATCATGTTTCTTTCCTCTCTTTGGAATAAGTAATATGCATGACCTACTTTCCTCTATTTCATACATAGTCACATCATTGATTTCAACAATATTTCACAACAATATTATCAACAATATATATCTACAATATTCTCCAACAAAATAGTCTCTTTTCAATCAACACTCATGATTATTTAATAGACTCCTCAAAGACACCTTTTTCTCTCCTATAATACATCATCAACCTTTTGCAAATTTTTAAAATGGTGTATTGCATGAGAGAAATTTAAGAGTATTCTATTGAATGTATCATGACATCTATTCATCACATTCTTCAAATACAACTCATTTGATATGCCATCCAAGGATGGAAAACTACATTCAACCAATCTCTTGTGAATTCATAATCACTTGTGAATTTCACTAGTTATTGGTTGAATGGGGTTCTCTTCCCTGATTGGCCTATCATCTAAGTTCACAAAATCATACCTAATATATCACTACCAACTTACTTATTTGGTAGGTCACATGGGCTGAGAGGCCCTTAATCATCCATTCTCCTATGGATTAACAATTACTTGTCAGCTTTATATGAGAACAAATGATTAAGGGTAGTATTTCCCATTTGACATACCATTTTAATATGCAATCAAAATATAAATAAAATCTCCATGCATCGTCTTGATAATAAATCATAGGGATTGTAGGATTTCATTGATCCAATATCTCATAGGTTTGTAATTTCTTGCAAATATCATTAGGCAATGGATCAATGCTATCTTTACTTTCTCTTTGATTTATTGCATCAACATGCTATCACATTTCATAAATCTCACTAATTGCCTTTGATAGTCCATGAGGCTTTTGAAGACTCTATCGATCCAATATCTCGTAGATGTACAATCATTTGTAAATATTACCAGGCACTAGATCGATATTATCCTCATAGTCTCCTAGTTCATATCATCAACATTCTATCAAACAAAAATTAAAATCTCTCACAAGCTATTGTTCAAATAGGTCTATCAGACTACGAGGCTCCATAGACCCAATGCCTTGTATATATACAATTATTTGTATACTTCACCATATATTGGGTCTATGTTATCTTTGTAGCCACTTGGTCTTCTACAATAATAGAACATCCATAAATCATATTCTCTCCATCGACTATTTGCTTGATAAACCGTTGGATCAACAAAATTTTATTTTCAACTAAGTATATTATGCAAATATGCTATAAACATCTAATATCAAAATAATCACTCATCAAGTATGCTAGATATTCTCTATCTAGTTGTACAAAATGTTAGTCAATAGATAGAGAACTTCCTCCATCTTAGCGTATAACAACGAACTATCACTTTCTTCTTTTCTTCAAAACTAAAACATCTATAATAACTAATAGGTCCTTTGAGAACATTAGGATTTGGTAATCAACACTTCATGTACCCATGATCATTTATGACTACGTCAAGTAGTCAATTATCATATCCTTGTGCCTCCTAACAACCTATAAGCCAGCATGGATGTTATTTATTCATTCATACAAATAAGATCCTTCAGACTAAGGGTAATGTTGTTGCATGGACCTCCTAGACAAGGGGATTCCTTTTTCCCATGCTCTACGCATATACATTCCTTTGTACATACATCAAGCAAAGGAGAAGGGCTTCTTCTTCTCTTGGATTGTCCATATGGGAGCGTTACCCTCAATTTGAAATATTTTGTTTACAATATCCTCGAATATTTCAACATATTAGAGGTGGTTACGAGTATTAAGTCCAATTCCTCATGTACATGTAAATATTTGTATATGTATTAGGTAATGGACTTATATACTCTTGTTACCCTCTCTCATGTGTTAAGAAATTCAACAATACTAAGTCATCAAAATAATTTGCTTTCAAATGATGAGAGGAAAAATGACAAGATAAAATTATTCTGCAAGCCTTTATACAAATGCTTACAAGCATAATTATGTTAAAAAACCATTCACAAATCATCATTTCAATGTCTTGCAAAAACCTTGCAAGCATCACAAACACTTACATAACATTGCAAAATATTTTGTAATAACAAAACTGCATTACAAAATCAATTATAAAAGTATTTCATCACTTTGCAAAACATTTGCAAATACTATAAAATTAGTTACAAAAGAATTTCATCACTTTGCAAAACATTTGTAATCATTATAAAATATTGCAAAACATTTGCAAATACTATAAAATTAGTTACAAAAGAATTTCATCACTTTGAAAAACATTTGTAATCATTACAAAATATTGCAAAACATTTTGCAATTAGAATAAAAGACATCAAAGGCATTATAAAACATCATTTGAAAGCTTTACAAAAGACTTGCAAACAACAACCATCTTATCTATGTAGTCAAGTGTTTCATAAAGAATGGCACTTGAACATTGATAAGAATAAAAATAATTTCATCTATACAGTTAAGTATTTCATAAAGAATGACACTTAATAATTGATGAAAATCAAAATAATCTTATCTATGCAGTCAAGTGTTTCATAAATAATGGCACTTTAGCATTTATAAGAATCAAAACAACCTTACCTATGTAGTCAAGTGTTTAATAGAGAATGGTACTTGAGCGTTTGTGAAAATCATAAATCTTATCTATGTAATCAAGTATTTCATAAATACCACTTGAACATAAATAAGAAGCAAAATAAAATCACCTATGAAGTCAAGCATTTCATAGAGAATGGCACTTGAACATTGGTGAAAATCTTAAATATTATCTACACAATCAAGTGTTTCATAAAGAATGGCACTTGAACATTGATAATAAGTAAAACAACCTCATCTATGTAGTGAAGTGTTTCATAAAGAATGGCACTTGAACATTGGTGAAAATCCTAAATCTTATCTACGTAGTCAAGTGTTTCATAAATAATGGCACTTGAACATTGATAAGAATCAAAATAATTTCATCTATGCAGTTAAGTGTTTCATAAAGAATGGCACTTAAACATTGATGAAAATCAAAACAATATTATCTACACAATCAAGTGTTTCATAAATAATGGCACTTGAACATTGATAAGAAGCAAAATAACCTCACCTACATAGTCAAGTGTTTCATAGAGAATGGCACTTGAACATTGGTGAAAATCCTAAATCTTATCTACGTAGTCAAGTGTTTCATAAAGAATGGTACTTGAACATTGATAAGAAGCAAAACAACCTCACCTATTCTTTCAAGTGTTTCATAAATAATGACACTTGAACATTGGCGAAAATCCTAATTCTTATATGCAATCAAGTATTTCATAGATAATGGCACTTCAACATTGATAAGAATCAAAACAATTTCATCTACATAGTTAAGTGTTTCATAAAGAATGGCACTTAAATATTGATGAAAATCAAAACAATCTTATCTACGTAGTCAAGTGTTTCATAGAGAATGATACTTGAACATTGATAAGAAGCAAAACAAATTCATCTATGCAGTTAAGTGTTTCATAGAGAATGGCACTTAAACACTGATGAAGATCAAACACCTTATCTACACAGTCAAGTGTTTCATAGAGAATGACACTTGAACATTGATAAGGAGAAAAATAAATCATACAGGTACCTCATCTACACAGTCAAGTGTTTCATAGAGAATGGCACTTGAACATTGATGAGAGGAATATATATATATATATATATATATATATATATATATATATATATATATGTACATACATACATATCATAAGCACCTCATCTACGTAGTCAAGTGTTTCATAGAGAATATCACTTGAATATTGATGAGAAGAAAACATTATATATCATATAGGTACCTCATCTATGTAGTCAAGTATTTCATAGATAATGACACTTGAACATTAATGAGAGGAAAATATACATATATACATATCGTAGGTACCTCATCTATGTAGTCAAGTATTTCATAGAGAATAGCACTTGAACATTGATGAGAAGAAAATATTATGCATCATGTAATAATGCAGGTACCTCATCTATGTAGTTAAGTGTTTCATAGAGTATGGTACTTAAACATTGATGAGAGGAAAAATATTTTTCAAAAGATTATACTTCATGTACATATTACAGGTACCTCATTATGTTTTAAATGCTATCATGAATGCGACACTATAGGCCACCATTTAAACATAATGAGATCATGTTCCCGCTTATGGGAACCATAAAAGGAAAAGCATCTACCTCTAAAAACATGAGCATTATCCTATATCTGATGTACAGATCACTACTCACATCATACTTCTAAAATCTCAATACATATCTCAAACATGGAAACTTCTCTCCCTTATCATTTGGTCAAAATCATCATTAAACAACCAATCAAGACTACAATTGCTTAGTCAACTATATCATAAAATCTCAACACATCAATGCATAAATCACACATCAAAGCATCAACATCTAAATCAAACCACAAAGAATAAAAATATCATATCAATATCAAAGCACAAGTATCATATATATATATATATATACCTCATATCATACATACCATTAGAGAAGGTGTATCACAAAATAAAATAACATGATACATTCAACTCATGAAAGAAGGGTGTACCACAGCCCCAAAATCTAATATACTCACCTATGGACATCCCTAAATCATGCTAGCTAGTGGAACCCACCTCTCCATCACCACCTAGAGGAGGATGAGGGTGAAAACTAAAATATCTTTAAGAGGTATCACTCACTAATGGATCCCTCGATTGTGATCCTGAAGGTGATGGCACCCATCACTCCACAAGGACCTCTACCTAATATAGTTGGTGGTAGTACATGGTCTACCTTACTCTCTTTCAACTTGAACCACTACACATTGTAGTATCATTGTAATATCCACTCTCATAGTCTCCATCATCACTTTGGAACTCTCTAGTGCTACTCTAGAACTCTCTAGTGCCTCTCTAGAACTCTCTAACTATCACTCTAGTAGCCCCATAATCATGGTCACCACCACACTATCCAAACCTTGCCTAAACTATGATCAAATCTCATATCTCTCCCTTATCACCTTCTCCAAATCAGATCTAAGACCAATAATTGTCATCTAATTCATGGCCCACTCCTCCCTGACTTGATCCAAATATGATTGGAGTCTGGATATGATCCCCTCACTATCAACCCTTACATGTGCCATCTCATATCGAATATTGGTCACCTCCTCTTGGACCCTGGTGACCTCCTCTACCCGTATGACCTTAGAAGCTACCAAATAACTCCTAACCTTATCTAATGTATGACATAGAGACCTCAACTCTACCATCAAAGCCTCCTCCACATTCCTTCTAGGACCTTCCCCTCCACCCATATCTAGTCCTACACTGACCAAGTTAGGTCCTACTCTACTTAAATTTAGCCCTACTCTGCCTGATCTTGATCCCACTCCACTAGGTAGGGCACATAGAAGTGGAATCATGATCAATGGAGCTACATCTAAATGGGTGCTAGATGATCTCCCAACCCTCTATATCGATGTCATCCTCTACCATATCTCCTATCCATAATGATGTTTAACTGCCCTCAAAGAACTAAATATGTCTTAAAAATCCTATATCTAGTCCCTCAGTGGTTGACCCACTATCATTTTATGGGGCCTAAATCACTCATACCAATTAGTGTACCTTACTGTCACTCCATCATCTAGTCTAGGGGTTAGCACTACTATATCATCCTAATCAACCTCCATAAATATAATAGGGTCCATAGGATCCCACCATGTCTCACGATGCTCTTGTTATACCTATATCTCACCTACTACTAGTACCCCTTGTACCTCTCCAAACTAGTGTATCACGTGATCATACTGGTATAACTCATAAGCATTATTCCCATCATATAACCATCAAATTCACCTCACCCTAAGCAAATACTTATGATCACCTGACCATATATACCTATCTCTCCATGATCACCAGATAACATGCACCACCCTCACATCATCAATCAAATATCTCACCCAAGCTAATGAGTAGTGTGAAGGTCAGATACACCTATCCCATATATAAACTATATGCCTATCAAAGTTCACCATCCCTCATCACTATAAGAGGTTGGTTGGTATCTATGTGCTCCCATGCCCAGACTTGAAGCAAAGTGTAACATGTCAAACTCTGACCCTATCTATATACCACCCTATATGAAGTGTGGTATAACTTCACCAAGATAATAGGGGCCCATGCATATATGGTCTGATCATCCCTCAACCCTACTATGATAAAAACCCATCCCCATGGCATGAAACATTACTAGTACCACCCATCATAAGCCCCAACATGAATGATGCTAAAAGCATAGTTAGTAGACTAATATGCCCTCCTACATAGGTATAATTGATCCTCAGTCCATCCTTCATCCTTGAGAATTCACCCTTCCTCGAGAAGGATAACTTCCTAACTCTCACACTCATCCCCATGTGAATGGGAACACCTAAAATAAGCACTTTGAGGATGCATCATACATATTCTAGTGTAATTGTCATCTCACCCATTGGTAGCCTAAAGGTATTAGTATGCGGGTACCACATATCTACAAGGGATTTCTATAAGGAGTTATCAAACTCCAACTTAGGTATGTATGCCATATAGTATAGCCCTATCGCTTCCAAAATTTCCACATTCTTCTCCCTCTAATCACTCAATAAGATACTCCCTAATCACCTTGGGCAACACTATCAACTCACCAAGATCTTCACCCCTACAAAAACCACATCTAAAATATTTAGTCACAAAATCCATCAATTTACCTCAATTTTTTGCAAAACTAGTACCATTAGATAGATATGAAAAAGAGATTTCCAACAAGTATAAATATACCTATATATGTAAAAATATTGATACCTTAAATTACAAAGCAAAAATTA
The DNA here is from genome assembly GCA_028583015.1 of Wollemia nobilis. Taxonomy (NCBI): domain Eukaryota; kingdom Viridiplantae; phylum Streptophyta; class Pinopsida; order Araucariales; family Araucariaceae; genus Wollemia; species Wollemia nobilis. The sequence continues at coordinate 747,481 of JAQPPZ010000331.1, read as the reverse complement.
TAGTCCAATACCAAATTCCCCATTGGTGCCAAATTTTCCAGTTTCAAATTCACCACTGGAGCCAAAATCGCCACTAGCACCAGTGCCAAATTTACCACTAATGTCAAATTCATCACAACTCACGAAAAACCAAAATAAGGGACCCAAAATAAAAAATTTAATTTAGGGTAAATCACTTACCTCTCAGTATCACTTTGATACATCAACTATCCTTTGAACGACATTCACACGATGGACTCAGCCTCATATGTGCCATCTCCTCTCATAGCCCTCTCTCTCTCTCTCTCTCTCCAACTTGCTATAACTAGAAAATTGCAAATGCAGACATATTCACCTTTTCTTTTACCTTTTAAACCACTAGCCTATCATCACAAACTCATTGAAGCATCCTGTATTTCAAAATTTGTCCTAAAAACACACCATTGGGTGTATAGTTCTTAAAGAAGAGGCTATACCATAGGGAAAAAAAATTATGGGGCAAAGTAATCTTCTCTAGATATCAGAGCATGCAAAATGAGGTATATACATGTAATGATACAAAATCATCAAAATCACAATCAACAAAGTAATACAATAGCAATGCACCATAGTGTCATAATTGAGTCTCACAAATTAAATTTTGATGCAACATCACAAATATTGCAACAAAATTAGGGTAAAATATAGACACCCAATTTTGACACACTAAGCAAAATCTTCCAAAACTAGTTGCAAACATTCCAAAATTGATCACAAATGCTACAAAATCATAATTTGACCACTTTCCATCATTTTTCACCTTTACCAAATTCATCACTCTGACAAAATTTGTCAGAGGTGAATTTGGCAAGTTGAGTGGTGAATTTAGCAAAACTACAGAAATTGACCCCTGACATCCAGAATCAGTTCTGACCAAATTCGCCACTCCTACAAAATAGTGGAAAATTTGGCAAATTTTCAAATTTCAAAGCCTATGAAATTATATTTGCTTGCTTACCAAATTTTCCATCTAGGTCACCAAATTTTCTAGTGGCGAATTTGATCAATAGTGGTGAATTTGGAAAAATAATATAGAATCTTCGACATAAACCAGAGAGGTATGGATTGACCTCATCTAATATCTGCCATTGATTCTACATACTTCAGCAAGGTCTTTGATGCATTTGTTTGAATTTTGTATTATCCTTTCTCCTTCCAAGTCATCTTCCAAATCATATTTAAGGAGAACCATGGGGTAAGTATTCAACAAGACTTTCCACTATAGCAAAGCCCTACCAATATTTCTAGAATCCTCTCTTTCAAAGCATCTTTTATTTCTACTTCCCTCAAGCATTTATAAGTTTTCATCAAGCATTTGGAGCATTTTTTGTCCTCTAGGTTGTAGCAGGGATGGCTTTGGAGCAAGGAGGTCACCATTAGAGGTAAGAAAGAGAGCTCTCCTAGATCCTTTCTTCTATCCTCCCACCTTAGCTTCATTGCATTTTATCCTCTAGGTTTTAGCCTTGCTAATTTTTCATCTTTATTTAGTATGTTTTTACATTATATGCTCTAAATTCTCTTGTAGGATTCTAATCCTTATTTTTTAGGTAGCCTCTAGCATTGTTTTTGTAGCCTTCTAACAATATTTTGGTAGCATTTTTCTTCAATCATAACATCTCCATTTTATTTCTAATACCTCTTTTGTAGATTTACTTAGATTTACATTCATTTGCTCTCATATTTTGGTCATAATCCTCTATTTTGTAGGGCCTTTTTGTATTTTCTTATATTATGTTTTTTTATTTTTTTGGTAGGTAAAATTGATTAAGTGTGGGGTTTAAATGGGCCCCAAACCCAAGTACATAAACTTATAGCTAACCCAAAAGCATAATATAACACAAGCCTACAAATTGGCCAGCAACAACCTGAACAAAAAGGTCCAAATAGCAACAGATAAGGCTGGTGTCGGAGATTTTGAGGAGTGTTTGTTGTCATTGATGTCAAAAGCATTGTTGTGCTATGTTCGTCATCTTTGAGGACATTAAGTGTTTCTTCCAAAAGCAAGAAGGTCTTGAAAAGCAATAGGTTATAATATTTATTTTTAAATATTATATACCCAGGAGGGCTCAAAGGATAAAGATCCAAGGAAGGAGAAGCAAGTTCAAATTAAATAATAATATTTTATTATTATTATTTCGGATCAAAAATCGAGTTTAAGAAGATCAAGGATCAAGTTGGAAAAGACCCACAAGAAGATTTAATTTAAATTAAAATATTTTAATCTTTGATTAAAATTTTAATTTAAATAATGATGGGTGCTAAGGTTAATTTAAATATTTATTTAATATTTAAAATTAACTTTAATATTCGAATTCAAATTAAATTCGAATAATCATCGACGTTGGAACAAGCTATGGTTTGCATATAAATAATGCCAAAGTTTGGCATTTGGAAAATTATCCATGCGATTGTATTTTGGCTCGTGCAAAGGAAAACGTGTATTTTCGCATGTGTATTTGAGCAGAGGAAAGGACAAAGTGTGGTAGCCTCCGAAAACTACTCGAAGCCCCTCGTAGCTGAGTTGGCAGCCAAGGGCTACGTAAGATGCATTCGAGATGCCTGGTGCGGGTTCGAATCTCGTGCACACCATTTTGTTGAAGGGAGGTTCATGTTTGAGTTTGCGCCATTCGAGGGAGAAGGAAGTCAAAGGCACGTTCGTGCCTTTTGGCTCTTGTGGAGCCACGCAGCCCAGTTGGTGGGCGCGAGCACTACGAAAGCGCTTGGGGGAGAACCATCGGTGGTTCGAATCCCACCAAGGCCTTTTGGGCAGCATAATAGAGGTATGCACATTGTTTGGGTTGACTTGGCTTGCAAAAAATAAAAAGGGAAAAATAATTTTTGTTTCCAAAGGTTTATGTTAATTAAAGTTTTTGCATAATTAATTTGGATTATAAGTTGTTTAGGGGAGTTAAAAGGGGAATGCAAAACTTTGATTTCTGAATTGAATTTTTAAGTGTTTAAGGAGTTATAAGGTAGTAAGGAAAGTTTATTTTTGAGATTGAAGGTTGTTGAATATTATTTTAAAGTTGGAGATTATAAGGTGTATTTGAGTATTATTTTTGTATTGAAGAAATATTTTGAAGAAGTGTTAGAGTGATAATTCTTGTCATCTAACCTTTGTGCTTGGCAAGGAAAGTGGTTATAATTGAGACAGGTTTTGAAGTCTATTCTTCATCAAGTAAAAGGTATGGGCATATTCTTCTTTGGTTGAAATAATTGATTGGTTGAGATTTTCTAAAAACAATATTGGAGTGAAAAGGACTTGGTTAAGTTTTCCTTTGTGAGTTTGTTGAGTTGATGAGTTTTTTGAAATGGAAGTAAATGCTATAAACCTTGTTTGATAAGCATTGTTGGAGATTTTGAGTGAGTGAATGCATACTTCATTGTTGTGTGATTGAGATCCCTTGTTGTTGAGTTTGAATATTGGATTAGGGTTTGAAAGAACATGAGTATCATTGTTATGTGAAGTGGTGAACTATCTTGAACTAGGGTTTGCAAGATCATGAGTATCATTGTTATGTAAGGATTGTTTGATAAGAATTGTTGTTGAAGTGATTGGTTGAGTGAAGAACTTGAACTAGGGTTTGCAAATATCATGAGTATCATTGTTATGTGAGGATTACTTGATAAGCATTGTTGTTGAAGTGATTGGTTGAGTGGAAGTGATTGAGCTTAGTTGAGTGGATGTGTTGAAGTGATAGTTCAAGTTCTATGAAACAAATTGTTCCATATTCTAAATTGATTTGAGAAAGAGATTGAGTGTTTGTAAGTGTGAAACATATTGAGTCTCTAAAAATTCTCTATATGTTTCTGTGATAAAAAGAGAGATTGAAAGTGATTGAGCATTGTTGTGAATGTGAAGCATATTGAGTCTCTAACAATTCTCTATATGTTTCTATGAGATTGAACAAGTTCTAGTGAGGACTTGTTGAGCATATTTGAGGTAAGTATTAGAGAAGACTTGTGGATAGATTGGTGTGAGCTTTTGTGGAAGCTTACAATATAGAATTGAGGATAAATATTATTGAGTAGATTGGAAATGAGGATTTGTGAGGACTTGTTGAGATATTGGACAAGTTCTAGAGAGGACTTGTGGATAGATTAGTGTGAGCTTTTGTGGAAGCTTACAAGGCAGATTTGAGATAAGTCTTTGAGAAGACTTGTGAGCAGATTTGATTGATTGATTTGTTCAAACCTTGAGTTAAGGTTTGGGGTAGATCTAGCAGAGTTGATTTGAGATTAAGTCAAGCTTTGTGTTAAGGCTTGAGGATAGATATTGAGGATAGATTTGTGCTAGACCGAAGGACTATGTTTAGTGTAGATTTGTGGATAGAATTTGGTGCATATTTGAGGATATATTTGTGCTAGATCAGAGATAGAGATTGAGAAGATTTGTGCTAGATCGAAGGACTATGTTTAGTGTAGATTTGAGATAGAGTTGAGAGTAAGATTTGGAGGTGATAGAGTATAGAGGATGATAGTCTCTAGTGGATAGAGATCCATTAGCTAGGGTAGTGAGGATAGGTCTTTTGAGAGAGGATAGGAGTCTTTAGTGGATAGAGATCCATTAGCTAGTGTAGTGGAGGTAGCAGTTCTTCTAGAAGATCACCAACTAGAGCAAAGGAGATTGGTGTCTCCTATGGATAGAGATCCATGAACTTGATTAGGGGATTGGTGTCTCCTTTGGATAGAGGTCCATAAACATTGTAATAGGGAAAGGATTCCCAAGAGATTGATTGAGAAAATTTTAGTGAAATATTTTCTTCGTGGAGTAGCCCACATTGGGTGAACCACGTTAAATTGGTGTCTCTATTGTGTGTGGTGATTTATGCATTGCTTTGATTACTATTATTGATATTGCTATCTATACATTGCATAATATTGATTGGAAAGAAAAGTAAAAAGTGGTCTTATATTGTTCACCCCCTCTCAGTATAAGCTTGTGTTCTTCAATTGGTATCAGAGCGGGTTCCTTCGAAAGAGTTTAACAGCTTGAAGGAAAAGCTTACAAGAACACAATGGATTCTAAGAATGGGTCCTCAGATAATTCAACACTAGTATTTTATGGAAGCGATTATGTATTTTGGAGTATGAGAATGAAGATTCACTTGATGGCACTTGGCAATGAAATATGGGAAGTAGTTGAAAATGGATACACACCACCAACTACTCCACCTATAGATAAATATGGTAAGCTTCTACATCATTACAATTCAAAAGCAATGAATGCAATTTTGAGAGGTTTGCATAGAATAGAGTTCATAAAGGTTATGCATTGCAAATCAGCAAAAGGAATTTGGGATAAGTTGCAAAGCATATATGAAGGAGATAAAAGTGTCAAAAAGGTAAAGATATGAAATCTCAAAGGACAATTTGAAGAATTAAGAATGAAGGATGAGGAAAATATTAGTGCTTATCTACTTCGTGTAGATGAGGTTGTTAATACCATGCAAGGACTTGGACTTGAGATTGAAGAATCTGATGTTTGTGATAAGATCTTAAGATCTCTCCCAAAAAGGTTTAGTGAAAATATCTCTGCTATAGAGGAATCAAAATATGGTGATATTTTGACAAGAGATGTATTACTTGGTATTCTTACAACTTTTGAGATGAGAACAAAAGAGGAACCTAATCTCCGGAAGGAAGCAACCTTCAAAGCTACTAAGAAGACAAAGGGTAAGAAGTCAGATTCAAGCAATGAGTCATCCAGTGATGAAGAAGCAAATTATGGCAGAAGGAATAAGGATCCAAGAAGATTTAAAGATGCAAAATATGTTAGATGTTTCAATTGTGGAAAGTATGGTCACTATGCAACTGATTGTCAAGAAGCTAGAAATAGCAATGATGAAGAAAAATAGGATCATAAGAATAGGGAATCAAAAAAATATAGGTACCAAAAGAAAGGCAAGGATGGACAAGGCAAACAAGGAAAGAAGTTCTTTCAAAGATAGAAGAGGAGTTACTATGCAGACAAGGCAAGTAAGTACTCAAGTGATAGTGATAATAGTTTCTCAGATAATGATAAAGATGAAGTTCTATTTCTGATAGAAGAAAAGGAAGAAGTTAAGAAAAGGTCACCAATAATTCTCAAGTGTTTTAGATGTGGTAATTTTGGACATCTTGAAGATAGTTGTACAAAGAATGGTTTCAGTTTTAGTGATGATGAATATGAAGATACACTTGAAGGACTAGAAGAGAATATTCTAATGGCACTAGAAGAAGAAGGAGGTGATCCTATAGAAGACAAGTCAGAAAAGAATGAAGATGTTTTCAAAGGTAAACAAATAGAGGAAGAATCAGAAAAAGGAGAAGTTGATCTTGAGGGAGAGCTTATTTATGCTCTTAACACATTAAAGAAGGTAAGAAAGCAAAACTCCCAACTTAAGCTTCAGTTTCAAGAATGTGATGAAGAGAGAGGAAAGCTTATAGAGGATCTAAACAAGTCAATGGCTAAGACAAAGAAGTTCAAGGATAAGTTAGAAGCAAAGGTCTTAGAATGTGAAAGGTTAGAACATGAAGTGGCTCTACTAAGGGAAGAAATAAAAGAGTCTAAAGATAGGTTATACAAGTTTGGAAGAAGCTCAAAGAATTTGGATAAGATTATCAAGACACAAAAGCCTACATCAAGCAAGATAGGTCTTGGTTTTGAATAGGTACAAAAGAAATAGGAAGAGGAGTCAACCTCAAGTTCTGAAGAAGAAGAAACTTTAGAAGAAGATAGTGTAAGAGAAAGTGAGACTTCTGAGGATGAGTTGGACAATAGAAAGTTCAACAAGGAAAGAAACAATGCACAAAGGAGAAACAGATGGAACAGGAACCAACATAGAGTAAGAGAGACTAAGAGACCAATGAGGTCAAGGCAAGGAAATTTCAATGGATGATGTTTCTCATGTCACAGATTTGGGCACAAAGCTTCACAGTGCAGGACACATGAAAGACAGGAATATGGGAACTTCAGGAACAGGTAGTTATTTCATGGGTATTGCTACTCTTGTAATCAGTTTGGTCACAAGGCAATGAATTGTAGGGTTCATGATAGGAATAGATATGGCTTCACCAGGAGAAATCCCAAGATATTTGCACCTTCAAGGAATAATAATATTAAGTGTTACAAGTGCAATAATGATGGACATACAACAAAGTGGTGTAGAGAAAAAATTCCAAAGACAAGCAGGAACATGAATAGTCAGAGGAATCATAAGGATCATATGAGGAGGAAAGTAGACAAAGGAAAAGAGCAGTGCATGCTGGGAGTAGAAATACTCCCACCCCAGAATTAACCACCTCAAGAGGAGGTGGGGGAGGGGCTAAGCTAAGAGTTTCATTCTTAGCCCCGAGCCCCAAAGGTGACCCTTTGCCATTGATGTCAAAGGGGGAGAGATTTGAGTAAGGGGGAGAGATTTGAGTTAGAAGGAAAGCATTCAGTTAGGGGGAGTAGTTTCCTAGGGGAGCAAAAAAGAAAAAGGTTAAGGAAATGGTAAAAAGTAATTGGGTTGCCATCAATGACAAAGGGGGAGATTGTTGGACATTTTGAGGAGTGTTTGTTGTCATTGATGTCAAAAGCATTGTTGTGCTATGTTCGTCATCTTTGAGGACATTAAGTGTTTCTTCCAAAAGCAAGAAGGTCTTGAAAAGCAATAGGTTATAATATTTATTTTTAAATATTATATACCCAGGAGGGCTCAAAGGATAAAGATCCAAGGAAGGAGAAGCAAGTTCAAATTAAATAATAATATTTTATTATTATTATTTTGGATCAAAAATCGAGTTTAAGAAGATCAAGGATCAAGTTGGAAAAGACCCACAAGAAGATTTAATTTAAATTAAAATATTTTAATCTTTGATTAAAATTTTAATTTAAATAATGATGGGTGCTAAGGTTAATTTAAATATTTATTTAATATTTAAAATTAACTTTAATATTCAAATTCAAATTAAATTTGAATAATCATCGACGTTGGAACAAGCTATGGTTTGCATATAAATAATGCCAAAGTTTGGCATTTGGAAAATTATCCATGCGATTGTATTTTGGCTCGTGCAAAGGAAAACATGTATTTTCGCATGTGTATTTGAGCAGAGGAAAGGACAAAGTGTGGTAGCCTCCAAAAACTACTCGAAGCCCCTCGTAGCTGAGTTGGCAGCCAAGGGCTATGTAAGATGCATTCGAGATGCCTGGTGCAGGTTTGAATCTCGTGCACACCATTTTGTTGAAGGGAGGTTCATGTTTGAGTTTGCACCATTCGAGGGAGAAGGAAGTCAAAGGCACGTTCATGCCTTTTGGCTCTTGTGGAGCCACGCAGCCTAGTTGGTGGGTGCGAGCACTATGAAAGCGCTTGGGGGAGAACCATCGACGGTTCGAATCCCACCAAGGCCTTTTGGGTAGCATAATAGAGGTATGCGCATTGTTTGGGTTGACTTGGCTTGCAAAAAATAAAAAGGGAAAAATATTTTTGTTTCCAAAGGTTTATGTTAATTAAAGTTTTTGCATAATTAATTTGGATTATAAGTTGTTTAGGGGAGTTAAAATGGGAATGCAAAACTTTGATTTCTGAATTGAATTTTTAAGTGTTTAAGGAGTTATAAGGTAGTAAGGAAAGTTTATTTTTGAGATTGAAGGTTGTTGAATATTATTTTAAAGTTGGAGATTATAAGGTGTATTTGAGTATTATTTTTGTATTGAAGAAATATTTTGAAGAAGTGTTAGAGTGATAATTCTTGTCATCTAACCCTTGTGCTTGGCAAGGAAAGTGGTTATAATTGAGACAGGTTTTGAAGTCTATTCTTCATCAAGTAAAAGGTATGGGCATATTCTTCTTTGGTTGAAATAATTGATTGGTTGAGATTTTCTGAAAACAAGATTGGAGTGAAAAGGACTTGGTTAAGTTTTCCTTTGTGAGTTTGTTGAGTTGATGAGTTTTCTGAAATGGAAGTAAATGCTATAAACCTTGTTTGATAAGCATTGTTGGATATTTTGAGTGAGTGAATGCATACTTCATTGTTGTGTGATTGAGATCCCTTGTTGTTGAGTTTGAATATTGGATTAGGGTTTGAAAGAACATGAGTATCATTGTTATGTGAAGTGGTGAAATATCTTGAACTAGGGTTTGCAAGATCATGAGTATCATTGTTATGTAAGGATTGTTTGATAAGCATTGTTGTTGAAGTGATTGGTTGAGTGAAGAACTTGAACTAGGGTTTGCAAAGATCATGAGTATCATTGTTATGTGAGGATTACTTGATAAGCATTGTTGTTGAAGTGATTGGTTGAGTGGAAGTGATTGAGCTTAGTTGAGTGGATGTGTTGAAGTGATAGTTCAAGTTCTGTGAAACAAATTGTTCCATATTCTAAATTGATTTGAGAAAGAGATTGAGTGTTTGTAAGTGTGAAACATATTGAGTCTCTAACAATTATCTATATGTTTCTGTGATAAAAAGAGATATTGAAAGTGATTGAGCATTGTTGTGAATGTGAAGCATATTGAGTCTCTAACAATTCTCTATATGTTTCTATGAGATTGAACAAGTTCTAGTGAGGACTTGTTGAGCAGATTTGAGGTAAGTCTTAGAGAAGACTTGTGGATAGATTGGTGTGAGCTTTTGTGGAAGCTTACAATACAGAATTGAGGATAGATATTATTGAGCAGATTGGACAAGTTCTAGTGAGGACTTGTTGAGCAGATTGGACAAGTTCCAGAGAGGACTTGTGGATAGATTAGTGTGAGCTTTTGTGGAAGCTTACAAGGCATATTTGAGATAAGTCTTTGAGAAGACTTGTGAGCAGAGTTGATTGATTGATTTGTTCAAACCTTGAGTTAAGGTTTGGGGCAGATCTAGCAGAGTTGATTTGAGATTAAGTCAAGCTTTGTGTTAAGGCTTGAGGACAGATATTGAGGATATATTTGTGCTAGACCGAAGGACTATGTTTAGTGCAGATTTGAGGATAGAATTTGGTGCATATTTGAGGATAGATTTGTGCCAGATCAGAGACAGAGATTGAGCAGATTTGTGCTAGACCGAAGGACTGTGTTTAGTGCAGATTTGAGATAGAGCTGAGAGTAAGCTTTGGAGGTGACAGAGTATAGAGGATGATAGTCTCTAGTGGATAGAGGATGATGTCTATTACAGTTTGAGTAATACCCACGTAGGGGTTGCTTAAGAGAAGTAACTACCTAAAAAAACTATAAAGGAGTTATGACAAAAACTCATGTAGGGGAAGCTCGTAAAAAATCCAAAAAAATATAATAGACACCTATATAGAAATGAACATAGTGCTAAAAAAGACCCACACAGGGGCACTATAGATTATAATTAAAATCCCACGCAGGTGATCAAAAGACCAAAAATATAGAGATACAACATGAGAACAAATAGAGTACTCAATAGATCTAGACCTATATCTTTGTAACATCTTCATTTATAGGATCATATCTAGGATGGTTCGGGAGTAGTACCTTAAGAGTCTCACTGATCTTATCCATGGGCTAGCACTGATAGCAATATAGAGAGTCACACTAGTCAAAAAAATTCTACCATAAGAATTAGAACCATAGAAACACATCATGCTGAAAATGGTAGAATTAACATTGGAGAAGCTGGCTCACTAGAACCTGCAACCATATTTTTCAAACCAAATCATTATTAGTAGCATTTAAAACTTATTGGGAAAATATGTCTTTCCAAATGGACAAATATTTATGGATAACTCTCCAATTGGCAAGAACATGGTACACATGGATGATAGAGATATCATTGAAATTTTGGGATAGCTTCTTAGTTTCCTGAAAAATAGTTCTAATATTACAATAGGACACCCTATTGTTTTTAAGAACATTTATAATGTTCAAAGAATATTATATTATAATACTTGATGCCCTCTTATTTACAATCTTCTTGCTTATGTAGACAACATACTAATCCTTTGTTTTCCTCCATGCTCTTTTAGTTTTCATACTACTTTCATTTTGAAGCATATACTTAAACATAGTCATTAAATTTCCAATTTCTCCTTCCATGCATTTTATGTAGCTTTACATTATATCTACATAGCAAGTTTTCCTTCATCCTTCAAGGTAGGGTGTTGATGATACAAGGATATTATTGCCTTGATATCTCACTCCCTCAACCAATATTCAATCATATTCCCTAACAACATAGTATACATTGTAGTCATCTGCATTTTTATTTCAACTCTAATTTTAGTCATTTGTTCAATATTGGAATTTCTCATATGCTTTAGATAGTATTTATACATCTTTGTGTTTTTATCTAGTCTCTTCATTTAAACACTAATGTACTCTAATTAGAAGTTAGATTCAATTTTTTAAATCATTCCTAATAGCATTGCATACTCTTACCACTCTCTTTCACTCTTATTTAATTTAAATTTTAGTCATAGCCATCATTGTCATTCTTTTGCACACATTCTAATTTTAGTCCTTAAATTATCTTGTTTGAGGGACTAATCCTCTGATTTTATTAGTCACAAACTTGGTAGATACTATTAAGATCCTTTTGTTTCAATTTTAACCCAAAACATAGTCGAAATCAGCCCAAATCGACCTTTGAAACTCTTAAAACCTATCCCAAGACCCAATTTGCCACCCTACACTATTAGTGGTGAATTTGACAGCCTAAAATACTTAGAACCAAATTCACCACTCAGATAAATTTTGCTAGTTGTGAATTTGGAAATAAGTCAAATTTCACCCCAAAGGTAAGCATACTCATTTCTTTCATCAAAAAGGGCTGTGATCAATTTTTTAGACAATTTTCTACCCTATCCAACCCTCAAATAGACTCCTTAAAATAGAAATCCTTTTTTTGTTTTTGTGCAAATTTACCAAATTTGTCATCCCAATGGCAAATTTGGGAGTAGTGGTGAATTTGGCATTTTCAGTGGCAAATTTAGAAAATAGGATATGATAGAGGTAATTCAGCCACTTGGCCCTTCCTTAGCTCTGCAATTTTATTTCCTCTGTGTTCTATTCCTATTTTTTACTATTTTGCATTAGAAATCACATTTATTTTGGGAAATTAAGGAATCCTAACTATAAATTCTAATCATTTACAAAATAATTCAATCTCTTTACAAAAAGTTTTTATTTCCTTACAAAATACTTAAAACCCAATCAATTAAGGAACCTTAGGTTAAATTATATCTTCTCCTTCATTTTAAAGTACTCAGGAAAAGAATTGAAAGTAATTTAGTTGCAATTAGGCTAGTTTTGTCTTCTTGCATACCTTCTTGTTTGACTTGAAATAAAAATATCCTCCTTAGATAATCCATAAAATCTGAAAAACATATAGGATAGCTTTTGTTCGCTTACATTTTGTATGATGTAAACTTAGAATGAATTTAGGTGATCATTGAAAATTTAGGTTTAAATAATCATTAAGTCTTGAAAATGAGTCAAAAAGATAGATATCTAAAATATTAGGTGTTTTGTTTAAATAAACCCATTAAAACACTTATTAAATAAGTGCGACATCAAATTTCATACAACCATAGGAAAAATCATTGAGTAGGAGTCTAGTTGTGTTGAATATCTTTGTATATTTGGGGTCTCCTTTGGAAAGAGACTCTCAAGTGGGGAAGCAGAGATTATAATTAATCTCCCCTACACACACTTGACATTAAACTAGACGTAAAAGGAAAAAAACATGAAGTTTTCCCACCATCTATAGAGATAACCACTGTCAGACTAATCTAAAGTTAAATAACTCCTATAATTTTTACTGTAAATGAATATTTTCTTAATTTTCTTTATAGAAAAACAAATTATTTACCTTTCTTTACAAAAAATAGGACAAATAAAGATAGATAGACTTACTTTGAAAGCCTAAGTTTGATGTTTTGAGCAAGGTGCAACAACAATATTGTCATTGTTGTCAACACAGTCAGATAGATATGTTGATGTAGTGGATAGGAAGTGCAAAAGCTATTCAGATGCAAAAGACAGGAGTTCAAAGGTTATTCAGAGCATGTACAATGATTTTCCAAGAAGACCGAAGTGCCCCTTTTGCAAAATATCAAAGAAAAAGACAAGTAAGAAAAGTGTCATGATATCGTGACATATACAACAGGCAAGAAAAACTATCACGATTTCGTGACATGTTGGAAGAGAGAGAAAAAGTAGGAAAAACTGTCACGATTTCACGACATGTTGGAAAAGAGAAAAAGCAGGAAAAAATATCACGATTTTGTGACATGTTGGAAGAGAAAGAGAAAGCAAAAAAACTATCATGATTTCGTGACATGTTGGAAGAGAAAAAGACAAGTGGAAAAATTGTCACGATTTCGTGACATGTTGGAAGAGAAAGAGTAAGCAAGAAAAACTGTCGCAATTTCGTGACATGTTGGAAAGGAAAAATGCAAGTGGAAAAACTGTCATGATTTCACGACATGTTGGAAGAAAAAGATAAAGTAGGAAGAAGTGTCACAATTTCACGACAAGTTCGTAGAAAGAGAACAAGAAAAGTGTCGTGATTTCGCGACATGTCACATTTTTGTGAGTAAAATAGGATAGAGAAAGCAAGTTTGAAAAGTATCACAATTTTGCGACATGTCACATTTTCATGACAAAAGAAATAGAGGAAGAGTATAGAAGCAGAACTATCGTGATTTCACGACAAAAGTAGAAAGCAAGACTTCAAAAGCAGAAGTGTCACGATTTCACGACAAAAGCAAAGAAGTAAAGTACGGAAGCAAAAGTGTCACGATTTCATGACAAAAGTAGAGAAGAAGACTTCAAAGGTAGAAGTGTCATGATTTCATGACAAAATCTAAGAAGACTTCGAAAGCAGAAGTGTTGCGATTTCATGACAAAAGCAAAGAAGTGAAGTACGAAAACAGAAGTATCGCGATTTCGTGATAAGAGCAGATAAGAAGACTTTGAAGGTAGAAGTGTCATGATTTCATGACAAAAGCAAATAAGTGAAGTACAAAAGTAGAAGTGTCACGATTTTGCAACAAAAGCAGAGAATAAGACTTCAAAGGTAGAAGTGTCATGATTTCATGACAAAAGCAGAAAGCAAGACTTCGAAAGTAGAAGTGTCACGATTTCGTGACATGTCGCATTTTTGTGACTCAAAAAGGACAGGAAGGCAGAGAAGCAAAAGTGTCACGATATCGCAACATGACACATTTTCACTACTCAAGAAGGGAAGACAGGAAAAATAACAAAAGTTTCGCGATATCGCGCAATATCACATTTTCCCGACAAAGGAATAGAGAAAGCATACGGAGGCGAAAGTGTCGCGATATCACGACATGTTGTATTTTCACAGGCCAAAGCTAACAGAAAGAGCAAGGAGAAAAAGTGTCACGGTATCGCGACATGTATTTTTGTGGTCTAATGCAAGGAGAAAGAGAGAAAAATAAAAAGTGTCACGATATCACGACATGTATTTTTGGGGGCCAAAGCAAGGAGAAAGAGAGAGAAAACAAAAATATCACGATATCGTGACATGTATTTTTGCAGTTAAGTTGAAGCCGACGAAGACCAATGACAACCGACTAATATTAGGGTTGACAACCGACTAAAATTAGGGTTTACAGTTGTCATGAAAGTCGACTAATATTAGGGTTTATAGCCGACTAAGATTAGGGTTTTCATCACAAAAATTTTGTTATAAAAGGAGGGTTTTTTGGAGATTTCAAGTTGTTGAAGTGAGGGATATACGGTCGATGTGCGCAGAGAGCAAGTTGTATCGAATCATGCTAAGTGCAAATTTTGCTAAGAAAGTAGAGTGCACAAAAGGGAGAAGATGATCGTGAAGTTTGACTGTAGCGAAGCAGAGTGTGCGAAGTGATTGTGTAGAGAAAGCAGAGTGCACAGAGAAAGCAAAGGTGAAGAACACCAGTCAAAGTCTAGCACAAACAAAGGTATCTTACTATCAATATTCTAATTTCATAATTGAAGTCCAAGTTGATACTTGGCATCAGGGGTTGGTGCTCCTTCCAGTTGGTGCTGGTAAATCAGGGGTTGGTGCTCCTTTCTGTTGGGGCAGATAAATCAGGAGTTGGTGCTCCTTCCAGTGGGTGCTGGTAAATTGTTTGTAAAGTTGTTGCTTTGCATAGGCTAGATTTGGATGGTAGTCCAAGCAGTCATTTTTGAGGAGTAGCCACATTGGTGAACCTCGTTAAATCTTGTGTTGTGTGATGTTCTCTTGTGATACTTGCTTTATCTGGTTTTAAGGTTTCATTATTTTAGTTTTAAGAACTGTGAATTTAAGAAGAGCTACACTGATTCACCTCCCCCCCTATTAGTGTCATTGTAAGAATAATAATTGGTATCAGAGCCAACTTACCTTCTTAGGCTAAATCAGTCAGGTTTGATCTTGGATTAGTACACAATGGGTAAGAAGAATAGATCCTCCTCCAAAAGGGCATCTCAGTCAATTTTAGTTCCTATGGAAGAGAAAATTGAATCAGAAAAGGTTGAAGATTTCTCATCAAACAAAGCACCTTTGTTTGATGGAACTAATTACATGGTCTGGAGAATAAGGATGTAGACATATCTTTGTTCTTTGGGATACGACATCTAGGATTCAATAGATAGTGAATACACAATACCCATCACTCCTCCAACTGATGTTGTCGATAAGAATCTATTTGAGAATGACACAAAAGTAAAGAATGCTATCAGTTGTGGATTAGTAGATAGAGAAATGGTAAATATCATGTGTTATAAAATGGCAAAAGAAATATGGGACAAATTGAGGAGTATTCATGAAGGAGACGATGAGATCAAGGATGCCAAGTTGCAAACACATCAAGATCAGTTCGAAGCTTTAAAGTTGAATAACGATAAGAAAATAGAGGCATATATGCTGAGAGTTAATGAAGTCCTAGAGGATGATTCTAAGAAAGAAACAGGTGGAGGTCTTTTCATGACACTCAAATAAGAAACAAAAAAAGAATAGGAATATGATGAAGAAGAAATTGATGCAAAAATAAATTTGAAAGAGGAACTAATTGCAGCTCTGGATGAATTGAAGATAGAAAGAAAAAGGAATAAGGAAGTCTCAAGAAAGCTTGAGGATGCAAATGAAATAATAACTAGTTTGAAAGTACAGGTAGAAGAATTCAAAAGGATTGAAGAAACTCTTAGGTCACAAATCAATGAGAAAGATATTGGTTGCTGCAAACAAGAGGAAGAGATTGTTTTATTGAAGAAACAACTAGAAGAGGCCAACACAAATCACAAATTCGAGAAGAGCACAGAGTTGCTAGATAAAATGATAAGCCAACAAATAAGCTCCATGGATAAGCATGGTCTTGGATATGAAGTTGAACAACCTTCATCTTCCAACTCTATAGAGAAGAAGAAGTTCACTATTGAAGGATCGAAGCAAGAAAATTTTGAAGTGGAATTTTCAAAAGGAAGAAAATATCAAAGGAGATCTACAACAAAGCAATCACAACAAAAGAGGTTCTATCACTCTCACTCTATTCATAATAATACTTTTAATGGCTATTGTTTTAGATGCAACCGGTATGGTCACAAGGCAATTTATTGTGGATTGAATAATAAATCAAAGAGTTATGCTGGTAGAAATACATCTACGCTTCTGAGTGAACACTATGTAGAATGTTTTCAATGTAATGGTCATGGGCACATAGCAAGGTTTTGTCCAAGAAATTTTGTATCTAATCTAAGGCAAAACAGTAGATTTCATTAGACGCAAAGAATGCAACACAGACAAGGAATAAATCATGTACATAAAATAAAGAAAAATAATCATTCATCAAGGATGCACAAGATACAACCACACAAGAGAAATGTTCGAGTTCACAAAAAGGTGCAAAACAGGGATAACCTTTTTTAGATATTAGTTATCTGAAGGGTTCAAAATTAATATTAAGGTCAACCGTGGAACCACAAGTAACTTCTTTATTTTAAAGTAAAAGTGTTTTAATAAAGTTTTGTCAATTTGTATAGTTGTTATGTGGAGTTTAAACGATATACATATATCTTGGAGTGGAATATAAATGGTAGTGTACTTTCTAATTCAAAAAAATTAGAGTAGATGTTTATTTTTATAAAGGTTGCTTTTGATAGAAAAATAAGTATTTTAAGGAATATTATCTTTAAAAATGTGAGCTTTGTATTTAATTATTTTATTTTGGTGTATAGTAAAATTAAGTGACCAAGTCTATGTTATTCTATAACCTTGGACTTACTAAAAGGGACTTATACTACATGTTAGGTAACAAAACCATTGGTTATCTAATATTATCTAGGGGATAAAACTTAGTAACCTTTGTATCCTTTAGGTAGATAGTTGGAAAATAGATATTGTTGATAAAAGCTATTTGCTCCTTTGTGTAGAGTTTATTAAAATTTCTTCTTAAAATCCAATTATGTTGATATGTGGGTATGCATACAACATGTCCTGAGAATGACTGTAGTCTGGAGAAATAAGTCAAAACATGAGAAGTAGCCAATACATATAATGAGAGATAGAATGGGATGTCTTATCTAGGTCACTTCTCAGGAGTATAGTGATAGTTCGATGCATCACTATGGTTATAGAGACTAGCATGACATTAGTAGCTAGATCTACCACACCATTTGGTATGGGATAAACAAATGTGAATCAAAGTGGGTATTGTGACTAAGACTAGTTTTAGGGTATTGGCATAGCTCTTGTTGACTTTGTGTAGTAATACAATCAACAAGATACTTGGCATATGTATGATAGACTCTTGTATATTTAATTGGAACAAGTTGATCGATTGGATCAAGGTTCAAAATGCTAAGGTATGGGGAGTGTATGCATACACCTTTTAGGTGTTATGGGTCCTAAAGGAAAACCTCTACCATGGTTTTATCCTCATGAAAAATAAATAGGATGATAAATGAGGTAAGTCGATTCCACAAAATGGTAATTTTCATGGGATTTGGCTGATCTTGTCTGAAGAACATGGACTTATACTGAGAGGGGGGGTGAATAGTATAATACTTAACCAATTAATAATTTTAACTTTAGATAGCAGTGGCATCAACACAACATTAATCAAGACAGAAAACATCACACATTGAAGACCCATTTTTAACGTTGTTCACCCAAAATGGCTGGGCTACGTCCACAAAACTTTTCTCTAAAAATTTCCTCAAAGTTCTTTGGGAATCCTTCCCAATTACAATATTTATGAGCCTTGGCCCAAAGGAGATACCTTACCCTAATAAGAATTTATGAGCCTTTGCTCAAAGGAGATACCTTCCCCTCTGCTCTAGAAATGATCCCTCAGAAGATCAACTGCCTCTACCTCTTGCTAGCACGTGGAACTCCTTTCCACCGAAGACCTCCTATCCTCAATGCTTAGCCTAAGAGACCTCTGCCTTCTATGATCACATCCACAGCAGCTCAACAACCTGTACCAAACATAGTCAGTCGGTCTAGTACAAGTCTTCCTTTGTCTATCAGATCTGTCCAACACTTGAACAAATCAATCCTCTGCACACAAGCCTTCTCAAAGACTTGCCAAATCTGTCCTCAGGTTCTTATCAAAGAACCAGTGCACCTCTATCCTCAAGTTCTCTGATAGAACTATCAAACTCAGCTCACAAGTCCTCTGCTAGGACCTGTCCAAATCTACTCATAAGTCCCCACCGAAACCTGTCCAAAACTGCTCACAAGTCCCCATAGAAACCTATCCAAAACTTAGCAAGCTTGGCCAACATCAAAAATCATGCTATGGAGAAATTGCGCATGAATTCTAACACCACCCGCTGCGTCCACTTCACGATGTAAAACCCTTTCACGTTATTCAAACGTGGAACCTCTCATTCGGGTAGCGCACCAACAACCTAGTTGCTACCGGTGCACCGAAGGCACCCGGTGAGGTTTAAACCTCATGCTATTAGCCTTGTTCCTTCTACGCCAGGGATTAAATAAAACAATAGTGCCTCCCTTTCTTTTGATGCGAACACAAAGACGAAAACCTTATGATAGATTTACGACAAACGATGAGTACAAAAAAAATGAACAGCAGATTCACAAAAACGACGAAGACATAGTCGAACGACGGGTTTACGAAAACGGCGAAGACACAATCAAACAATGGGTTTACGAAAACAACGAAGACACAATCGGAGAAGAAATCTGAATAGTGGATCATGAAATCACAACGAGGAAGAAATTGAATAGCAGATCACGAATTCACAGTGAGCAACACTTTTCAAAATGCGGATTCGATCATTCTTGATTTTCATCGAGGGAGATTTATATGCATTTTTACCATAAGATCTTGACGTCGGCAAGGAGTTTAACACGTCGGTGGAGGTCTTGGCTAGCGCCCACAATATTAAAACATAACGTCCACATAGTTAAGACATTTGCGCCATGGGTTAGAAGAACCCATTACAAACAATAATTTAATATTTATTTAAAAAATAATTAAAGGGAACCTTAACAAGGTTTTTAATTATTTAAATAAATACTTCCTCCTGGACCCAAATGCATTAAACTAATGCATCCACTTGTAGTCTTTAAACCCTCCAACTTGGGGTTTTACAAAAGACCTTTGAAAATGCCATGCCGAAACCTTCAAGAAACCTTTTATCAAAGCAAAACTTTTGACATCCAACAAATTCCTTTAAGAGCTTCTTGACATCAATGACAACTTATACACATGATCAAAGGCAATGTACCCAATGTACCAAAAATTGCCAACAATCTCCCCCTTTGTCATTGATGGCAAACCTTTACTGAAAACACTTCTCAAGAGCCAAAACTGAAACCAACTGTGCTAACAACTGACCAACTGTGCCCACAACTAAGAATCTTCCTTTGAAGTTTTGCTCCCCCTGACTTGAAGCTCTCCCCTTCACTTTGAAGCTCTCCCCCTTAGTCATATCTCTCCCCCTTTGTCATCAATGGAAAATGGTCACCTTTGGGGCTCGGGACTAAGAATGAGCCTCTTAGCTTAGTCCCTCCCCCACCTCCTGATGAGGTGATTAATTTTGGGGTGGGAGTACAACTCCCAATTTCTCCCTTAGATACTCAAACGTATCTCTTGGAAGAGGTTTGTTGAAGATATCTACAATCTGATCTTTAGTAGACACATACTCTACCTTGACCTGCTTGTCTTGCACTTTCTCCCTTAGAAAGTGATACTTGATGGAAATATGCTTTGTCCTTGAGTGCATTACCAGATTTTTGGAAATACTTATGGAACTTGTATTATCACAAAGTATGGAGATGGGTTGTTCATGCTTGAATTTAAAATCCTCCAAGGTGGTTTTCATCCATAAAACCTGTGTACACCCAGCCACTCATCGCTATGTATTCAGCCTCTGCTCGTAGATAAGGAAACTGAAGGTTGTTTTTTACTTAGCCAAGAAACCAAACTCTTTCCCAGAAAGAATGCTCCACCATTAGTGCTTTTCCTGTCATCAATAATACCTGCCCAATCTGCATCTGTATAAGCTGTGAGAGTGAAATCATCACATTTGGGATACCAAAGCCCAAAGTCCATAGTGCCCTTCAGATATCTAAATATCCTCTTAACTGCCATAACATGAGAATCTTTAGGAGCTACCTGAAATCTTGCTACTAACCCAACTGCCTGCATGATATCTGGTCTGGTAGCTGTAACATATAATAAACTGCCAATCATTGATCTGTATAACCTCTGATATGTCATTGGAGATTCATCATCTTTACTCATATTGCACCCTGTAATCATTGGAGTACACACTAGTTTGATGTCCATCATCCCAAATTTCTTCAACATTTCTTTGATATACTTTCATTGAGAGAGAAATATACCATCTTTTGATTGAGAAATCTGAAGACCTAAAAAGAATGACAACTCTCCAATCATAGACATCTCAAATTCCTTCTGCATGGTGTTATCAAAATATTTGCACATCTGAGTATTATTTCCCCCAAAAATAATATCATCAACATAGACAACCATAATCAACATATCATCACCTTCATTCTTAATATACAAATTGCTATCCGCCACACCTTTCCTGAAGCCTTGCTCATGAAGATACCTGTCAAGTCTTGAGTACCAAGCCCTAGGTGCTTGCTTTAACCCATACAAGGCCTTTTTCAGTTTACACACATAGTCTTACTGTTCCGAGAGAGACACTCCTTCTAGCTGTTCTATGTAGACTTCTACCAACACCCCATTTAGAAAAGCTGACTTTACATCCATTTGATAAACCTTGAATGATTTGAAGCTTGAAAGGGAAAAAAACATTCTGATAGCTTCAAGACGAGCAACAAGAGAAAATGTCTCTTCGGAATCAACACCTTCTACTTGAGCATAACCTTTGCAGACTATCCTTGCTTTGTTTTTGACAATCTTTCCATCCTCATTGAGTTTATTTCTGAATATCCATTTTGTGCCAATGACATTATTGTCATTAGGTCTTGGAACCAATTCCCAAGTTTCACTTTTCTCTATTTGATTTAGCTCTTCATCCATTGCTTTTACCCAAAACTTATCTGCACATGCTTCATCGAAATATTTTGGCTCAATCTGAGATAATAATGAAACATTTGTAGAATCATGTGAGGGAATGACTCTTCTTGTTTGCCTGCTATTTGGATCACCAATGATCTAATATTTGCGATGATGTTTTTGAACATATCGTGAAGGAGTTTTGGGAACCAGTTATTGTATTTCCTCTTCTTCATTTGAAACCTCTCTGAATTCTTCTTGACAAATTTCATCACTGAGTTCCTGGATTGTTTCTCTTATCCCTGTCTTTTCATCAACTATTACATTTATGCTCTCTACAACTGTATGAGTTCTTTTGTTGAAGCATCTGTAGGCCTTGCTTTTGCTGGAATACCCAAGAAAGATTCCCTCATCACATCTAGGATCAAACTTACCCAAATTTTGGTCTTCTCTTCTGATGAAGCACTTACTCCCAAACACTTTGAATTATTTAACTGTAGCTGGTCTTCCTTTCCACAACTCATAAGGAGTTTTATGATGATTGACTCTAATTTGGGCCCTGGTGATAATGTAGACTGCTGTACTGACTGCCTCTTTCCAAAAGCCATATGAAATTTTTGACTCATTTAACATAGCTCTAGCCATATTTTCAATAGTTTTGTTTTTCCTTTCAACTACTCCATTTTGTTGAGGAGTTCTTGCTGCTGAATATTATCTTTTGATTCCTTGTTGCTCACAGTATTCCATAAATTCATTTGAAGTGAACTCTCCTCCTCTATATGATCTTAAGCATTTTATTCTCTTGTCAGTCTCATTTTCAATCATTTCTTTGAAAGCTTTAAATTTTTCAAAAGCTTCAAAATTTTCTTTGAGAAAAGTAACCCAAGTCATTCTAGAATAATCATCTATAAACATCATGAAGTAGCTTTCTCCCTGAATGCTCTGAGTTCTAGTAGGGCCACATAAATTAGTATGAATAAGATCCAATGGTTTTGAAGAAGTATACCCTTTTGATTTGAAATTGGTTCTGGTCTGTTTTCCATGTTGACAAGGACCACAAATGATGTTATGGGGCCTTTTTATTTTGGGCAAGTCTCTAAATGCTTCCTTGTTATTAATATTGACAAGATTATCAAAGCTCAAATGCCCCAATCTTTTATGCCATAACCAACTCTCATCTTCTTGAGTTAGAAAACACTTTTCCTTTTTTATCTCACTTAGCATGTAAATATTGTTTGGAGTCCTTGTAGCACTAGCAATGAGTTTTCCATTTTTTTCTTTACTTATCTCACATCTATCTGAAAAGAAAGATACTATGTGCCCTTGATCACAAAGTTGACTCACACTTAGAATATTATGTCTTAGGCCTTCTACATAAAGCATATTTTTTGTTTTGGATTTCCCATCCAAACTAAGAGTCCCTTTACCACAGATTTTAGCTGACCTGTTATCTCCAAAACTGACTGTTCCTCTGTTTGTTTCTTTTAAGACCAAAAACTTTTCCTTTTCACCAGTCATATGTTTTGAACAACCACTATCAAGATACCATTTCTCTACTTTGTCTTGAGCATGAAAAGTAGTTTGAACTATCATTGACTTAGATTTGATCTCATTTCTCTTTTTAGTGAACTCAAGGCTAGATCTATCCAAACTGCACATCCTTGCTATATGCCCAAAATTATTGCACTTGTAACACATGACATATTTATTCATAAGAGGTGCAAAATAGTTAACATTTTCCTTACTATGGCTATTCACAAACTTATTGCAATGCATAGCTTTATGAACAAATTTCTTGCAAGAAAAACAATAGCCATGGAAAGTATTATGTAACCTGTTTTGATGCCTTGGATGATTGTTCTTCTTGTGACCAACTGGAATCCATCGCTCTTTAGGATGAAGATTGATATTGCTTGAAGCCCCTATTTCTTGAATGGTGATACCATCCTTATTTTTCTTTTCACATGGAGTATTCTGTCTGAGAGCCAACTATTCCAAATTCACTCTAAGAGACATAACCTCTTATTCTAGTTTCTCGCAATCAGCTTCCTTTCCTTTGAGAACCTCTGTCAGAACCTGTTCAACCTTCTTCCCTTCTTCAGCTAGAATTTTGAAGTCTATAACACTTTGAGACAATTCTGATCTTGCTATCTCTTCTTCCTGACATTGATGCTTGAGAACAGAATTCTCTTCCCTGAATTTCTCAAGCTTTCTTAAAGCCAAGAAGAATTCACCTTTGAGATCAAACTCAACCTCTTCATCTCTTTCTGAATCTGTATGTTCCTATGATAGATCTTTCTCCAAGCTGTTAGGCTCTTTTTGGAGAGACCCGCTCTGATACCAATTGAAGAACATAGACTTATACTGAGAGTGGGGGGTGAAAATTATAAGACTTAACCAATTAATAATTTTAACTTTAGATAGTAGTGGCATCAACACAACATTAATCAAGACAAAAAACATCACACATTGAAGACCCATTTTTAACGTGGTTCACCCAAAATGGCTGCGCTACATCCAAAAAACTTTTCTCTAAAAATTTCCTCAAAGTTCTTTGGGAATACTTCCCAATTACAATATTTATGAGCCTCAGCCCAAAGGAGATACCTTCCCCTAATAAGAATTTATGAGCCTCTGCTCAAAGGAGATACCTTCCCCTCTGCTCTAGAAATGATCCCTCAGAAGATCAACTGCCTCTACCTATTGCCAACACGTGGAACTCCTTTCCACCGAAGACCTCCTATCCTCAATGCTTAGCCTAAGAGACCTCTGCCTTCTATGATCATGTCCACAGCAGCTCAGCAACCTGTACCAAACATAGTCATTCGGTCTAGTACAAGTCTTCCTCTATCTGTCAGATCTATCCAACTCTTGAAAAAATCAATCCTCTACACACAAGCCTTCTCAAAGACTTGCCAAATCTATCCTCAGGTTCTTCTCAAAGAACTAGTGCACCTTTTTCCTCAAGTTATCTGATAGAACTATCAAAATCAGCTCACAAGTCCTCTGCTAGTACCTGTCCAAATCTGCTCACAAGTCCCCACCGAAACCTGTCCAAAACTGCTCACAAGTCCCCACTGGAACCTATCCAAAACTTAGCAAGCTTTGCCAACATCAAAAATCATGCTATGGAGAAATTGCGCATGAATTCTAACACCACCCGCTACGTCCAATTCATGATGTAAAACCCTTTCGTGTTATTCGAACACGAAACCTCCCGTTGAGGTAGCACGCCAACAGCCTAGCCGCTATCGGTGCGCCAAAGGCTCCCGGTGAGGTTTAAACCTCACGCTGTTAGCCTTGTTCCTTCTATGCTAGGGATTAAATAAAACAACAGTGCCTCCCTTTCTTTTGACGTGAACATGAAGATGAAAACCTTACGGCGGATTTACGACAAACGACGAGTACAAAAAAAATGAATAGCGGATTCACAAAAATGGCGAAGACAATCAAACGACGGGTTTATGAAAACAGCGAAGACATAATCGAACAACGGGTTTACTAAAACGATGAAGACACAATCGAAGAATAAATCTGAACAGCAGATCACGAAATCATAGCAAGGAAGAAATCAAATAGCAAATCACGAATTCATAGCGAGCAACACTTTTCAAAATGCGGATTCGATGATTCTTGATTTTCATTGAGGGAGATTTATATGCATTTTTACCATAAGCTCTTGACGTCGGTGAGGAGTTTAACACATTGACGGAGGTCTTGGCTAGCGCCCACAATCTTAAAACATAGCGCCCACATAGTTAAGACATTTGCGCCATGGGTTAGGAGAACCCATTGCAAACAATAATTTAATATTTATTTAAAAAATAATTAAAGGGAACCTTAACAAGGTTTTTAATTATTTAAATAAATACTTCCTCTTGGACCCAAATGCATTAAACTAATGCATCCACCTGTAGTCTTTAAACCTACCAACTTGGGGTTTTACAAAAGACCTTTGAAACTGCCATGCCGGAACCTTCAAGAAACCTTTTATCAAAGCAAAACTTTTGACATCCAACAAATTCCTTCAAGAGCTTCTTGACATCAATGACAACTTATACACATGATCAAGGGCAATGTACCCAATGTACCCAAAATTGCCAACATTGTCCACTTGGGTAGCAATCTATAGGAGCTTTAGAACTCAAAAGTGGTTTGGTATGTCGATACTAATTTATTTGTATGGTAATGATTCATTGGGTAAAACAAAATAGTAATAAAAAATATAGTAGTCTTAGGATTAAACATTGATTAAAAAAAAATCCCTATATTATTGCTTGGCTTATTTATTTGTGGTACAACTAGGTGAGTAGACTTGGGTTGTGACATATGGTATTATAGTAGAAGGGATCTTTGAGTTGTAGGACTTTGAATAAATGTTTGTTTAGAAAAAAATTAAACTATATATTAACTTGATCCTTTTCGCTATAGGTCTTATGGTGCATAGAATGTAAGATAGATCTTAAAGAAACCTTGGGGGATCTAGGGAGGAAGAAACCATCACAAGATTACCAAGAGGACGAAGAACTAGGTTAAGGAAAGAAGGACCTCAAAGAAAAAGAAAAATGAAACAGATTAATGAACCTCCTCTAAATGAGTCTAGTGAGGTATCTGTTAGGGAAGAAGAAAACCTTGCAAGAATAGTACAACTATTACAAACTCATATGGAACAATAAAGAGAAGAAATATACCAACAAAAAACCCACATGATCCAATAAAAGAAAATGATAGTTCAATAGCAAAAAATCATAGATTGGCTAGGGGTAGGGAGAATGTAGGGAGGATAGAGAAAAAACCTAGTGAAATTGCAAGATCCAGTACTAGTAGGGCTAGAGTAAGTGTGGAATTGACCAAAAATCTAAGGAAAGTGGTAATATTTTAGTTTAATGGAAAATAAGATGGTGATGCAATGGAGAATTGGCTGAACAAACTGGAGTCATACTTCTCCTTGGTGATTTTATTACTAGAATCTAAAATTACATTGGCTATTATGAACATGGTTGAAGTAGCCCTATACTGGTGGAAACCTTCAAGAGAGGGCAGGGTATTGAAACTGTGGATCTCAAATAGCAAGATTTTGTTCAAGAATTTAGGAATAGATTCCTAACTAAGCAATATTATGTGGAAAAATTTAGAGAATTTACTAATATACAACAAGAGGTTAAGTTAGTATATGACTATCATCAAAAGTATATTCAACTACTAAAATATGCCACCCAATATGAGATTAATGAAGAAATGAAAGTTCAAAATTTTATTTTGGGACTGCATCCCAAAATTATGATGGTGGTGAATATGCGTAATCTAATAGATCTTCCTACTACTTTTGATTTGGCATGAAAAGAAGAAACAAATCAAGAGAATAGAAAGGTAACTTTAATTATCAAAATTTGTCTGAAAAAAAGAAAAAAATGAACTTAGCAAGCTGAAAAGCGTTGGTTTTATGAAGTGGGAGAAAGATCAGAACAAGAAACTAAAATTTGGAGATCAAAATAGGTAAGGAGGTAAGAACAAGAATAATTCTTAAGGGAATAAATTTAGGAAATATGGCAAAGGATATCCTAGATAGATCAGAGGACATCAAATCAAGAGAAACCTAAAGATGATGCACCTCAAGGAAAGAATGGGAATAATAACATAGGTGATAGAGCTCCTCCAAATGGTTTCTATGTATTTCAAGGACTTAATTTTTTCAATAAGTGCCACCATAGAGCTGATATTCACTAGAAAACACCAGAAGAAAACATCCGTAGAACCTTTGCAATGATAGGTAGTCCCATTCTTGATGGTCAAGTTACTCTTTTTTTGTTAAATGATAAAACTTATAATAAGGATGTACGTATTTTGATAGATAGTGGATCAACTGATAGTTTTATTTCCATTAGATTAGTGAGGGACATACTTGTAAGACCTAGATTTTTGGCTAATGGTTAGAAGGTGGAGTATGGATCAGGGTAAACTTATCAAGTAAATCAATGTTTATTTGATCCTCACATAATTTTTCCTCAAGGGAAAACTAATTGGTATTTGTATGTGGCTCCTTTGCATACCTTTGACATCATTCTTGGTGTTGAATGGTTAAAATCTCACAAAGTTATTTTGAACTTTTAGGAAAGATGGATGGATTTTGAGGATGAATCTAATCAAAGGGTTAGGATTCATTGTGACCGTGATACAATTAAGCTACATATATTGTCTACAATGTAGATAAATAAAGTCTTTAGGAAGAAGGGAATGATTTTTGTAGTTAAAATTAATAAGAAAGAAGGGTCTGAAATGGAATCTGATCTATTCCAAAAGCATTCTATTTTGGAAGAATTCAAACATGTGTTCTTGTATGAATTTCTAGAATTACTTCCTCAAAGAGAATTTGAATGTTCTATAGAATTGTTGCTTGGAGCTACACCTATTGCTAGGGTTCCATATAAAAATGACTCCTATTGAGATATAAGAGCTCAAGACACAACTACAAAATCACTTAGATAAAAGGCTAATCAAGGCTAGTGTGTCACCATGGGGAGCTCATGTTTTTTTTATTATAAATAAATATGAAACCCTAAGGATGTGAATATACTATCAGTTGTTGAATAAGGTTACTGTCAAAAATAGGTACTCGTTACTTAGAATATATGATCTTTTTTATTAGCTAAAAGGAGCAGCCATCTTATAAAAAATTGACCTAAGATCAGATTATCATCAATTGAGGATTAGAAAATAAGATACTCTTAAAATAACTTTTAGAACAAGGTATGGACATTACAAATTTATAGTCCTACATTTTGGGTTAAATAATGCCCTAGATTCATTCATGAATCTCATGAATTTTTGAGAGCAGTTGGACCCGTTTGTGCTTCTCTTTCTTGATGACATTTTGATCTATTCCTAGAATAAGGAGGAACATGATCAACACATGAGAACTATACTTGAGACTCTTAGAAATAATTAGTTATATATAAAGTTATCAAAGTGTAAATTATACACTCTACAAGTACAGTATTTAGGTCACATAGTATCTACTAAGTGGATTTCAATCAATCCCAAGATAATGGAAGTAGTTATTGATTGACTTGCACCTAAAAATGTGACTAAGATGCAAATTTTTATGGGATTTTTGGGCTATTATAGGTAATTTGTGAAGGGTTTCTCAATAATTTCTCAACTAATTAACAACCTTCAAAGGAAATGAAAGGTTTTTAAATGGACAGGGTAGTGTGAAGAAGCCTTCCGAATTTTGAAAGAAAGGTTGACTACCACACTAATTTTATAACTATTGGATCCAACTAAGAAGCTTATAGTATGCACTAATGCATCAATTTATGGATTAGGAGGGTTTTTGACCCAATATGATGTGGTTATTACCTTATAATCAAGGAAAATTAAGAAGCATGAGGTGAACTATGCCACCCAAGACTTGGAATTGGTAGTTGTTGTGCATGCCATTAAAGTTTAGAAGCAATACTTGCTTGGGAGACCATTTGAACTTAAGATAGATAACCAAAGTTTAAGATACATATTTACTCAACCCATATTGAATGCTAGGTAATGATGCTGGATGGAATTTCTAGCTGAATATGATTTTGGCATTGAGTACATTAAGGGAAAGGAGAATAAAGTAGTTGATGCTTTAAGTAGAAGAGGACACATCGCTGCAATGAAAAAATGTCAATATGATTTGGTAGATCGAATTAAAGATATGCAATAGAAGGATGAATTTTATCAGTCTTGTAGTGCTCAAATTGAGAAATACCCTAGAAAAGATATAGGCTTTGTATATAGTGATGACTTACAGTATTATAATAACATATTAGTTATTCCAAATTTGAATGTATTGAGGGAAGTAATCCTTAAGGAGTCATATAATACTCTTTATTCAGTGCATATTGGAGGGTAAAAGATATGTGACAGTTTGATAAAGGCCTATTATTGGCCAGGTATGAAAATATATATCAATGATTATGTGTCCAGGTGCTTGGAATGCTAGAAAGTGAAATTAGAACATCTGCACTCGATCGGTAGAATGTACCCACATGCCATATCTACACAAAAATGGTAGGTAGTTTCAATGGACTTTATAATGAGTCTATTTAAAACAAGAATTAGGCATGATGCAATCTTGGTAGTTGTAGATAAGTTAACCAAGGTTGTACAATTTATACCTAGAAATGTATAGGATGATGCACCTATTGTAGCTAGTAAATTTTCCAGAGAGGAAGTGCGAATGTATGGGTTTTCTAAAATAATAATTTTGGAAAGGGATTCTTGCTTCACTTCAGAATTTTGGTAAGCATTGGGTACTAAATTGAATATCATATCAAAATACCACCTTGAGTTATATGGACATATTGAGAGGGTGAATCATATTTTAGAGGATATGTTGAGAATGTATTGAATTGATCAACATACCAAATGGTAAGATTACTTATACCTAGTTGAGTTTGCATACAACAACAGTTATTATGCATTACTAGGTATGGCACCTTTTGAAGCTCTGTATGGAAGGAGATGCATGACTCCCTTATCTTGGGATAATTTATAAGATCGGGTGGTGATTGGTTAAAAAATAATAAAAGAAATGGAATAGCAATAAAAAATATTTCAACAAAAGCTGAAGGAAGTTTTAGATCACCAAAAGAGCTAAGAGGATCTCAAAAGAACACCAAGAGAATATTCTCTAGGAGATAAAGTATTCTTTAGGGTGAAACCAACTAAAATTTCTATAAAATCTTCTAAACTTGACACTAGATATGTGGGTCCATTTCAAATTGTGTGTAAGATAATTCATGTTGCATACAAATTTTCTCTATCTCCAAGCTTATACAAAATCCATAATATCTTTCATGTGTCCCTGTTTAGGAAGTATATTTATGATCCCACCCATTTTTGGGATGTTTCTAGTTTGTAGATGTCTGAACCACTAAAAAGTGAAGTTAGACCTATTTGTATAGTTGGTTATAGGACCAAGAACCAGAGAAAGAGGAACATAGAGCAATGTCGAGTCCAATGGGACCACTACTTGGACAAAAATGCTATATGGAAGAATGTGGAAGATATGCAACAACAATTTCCTTATCTATTTGAGTAGACATAGACATTATAGAACATTTTATGTGGATTGACGATGTATATGTATATATGGATGTGTGACTAGACTACTGAGTAGAATAGCTTTGTATATATTTTCGTTTAAATATAAATATGTGATTTACTATATTATGAAATTTCATGTGACAAATTCGAGTTATTAAAATGCTTAGTATGAATGAAATTGCATGAAGTATGATTTGAGAAAGAAATTCTATTATTGATCAAATGAATGAGTATGTATTAAAAAATTTTAATCATCTATGAAATATAGGGACTGTATTTGTTTCTAGTGGAGGAGGATGTAATGACCCTCCTTGCGCACAATATTTGATTAACAATTAAATTAATTATATAAACTTGCTTTTTTCTTTGGAATGTGGTACTGCTAATGACTTTGTTTAACCATGACCAAGGATTTTTTTTGATAGATAAGACAAGTCGACAAAAAAGGTAAGTGGGAAAGTGATGATTTTTCTTGTGAGTACATGGAAGCTCACTTGGGTGAGCCTCATATAGGTGCATTGAAATGAAATGCATTATGTTTGCATGTGCCATATATAAAATGATTTTTTAGTTGTTTGTTCAATTATATATGTACTCATATATGTTAGGAGGGCAATGAAAGTGCCAAAGGCATGGGAGACTTCATTTGTTGAGTAGTGATGATTTAGATTTGTTGGTGTGAATTTATCAATAAATTTAATAAAAAAGGATAACTATATATATATATATGTATGTATGTATGTATGTATGTATGTATGTATGTATGTATGTGTGTATGTATGTATGTATGTATGTATGTATGTATGTATACCTACATAAAAATATATAAATAAAATATGCACATATTAATTTGAACAAATGTGTTGGATATATATTTATTGCACATGTTTACATGCTTTTTAAATTTGTTGGACATTTTTAGTCCTCTAAGTAAAAGTTGTCATTTATGTCACCTCATAGAGTTATCACTCATATCAAGGAATTCAGCAAGAAATAAAGTCGTCCAAGGTTGTCACTATCATCCAAGAAAAAGCTTCAACAATGCAAAAGTGAAAGGAAAAAGGCTCCATAATATTTTAATATTATTGGGAGCACAGGTTAAGCGATTGGTTCATAAAAGCTCAAAATGGGTTATTGCCAAGGTTAAAAAGGAGCTTTAATAATTATTTATAAATTATTTAAATTCATAAGGAATTTAAATTTTATAAATAATATTCCTTACACCAAGGTTGTGCATTAAGACAAGGCTCCAAGGTTTAATTAAACTAAAACCTAAGGTTGGTCTAATTTAATTTATAATATTTAAATTTAAATATATTATAAATTAATCAACCAAGCCGACATTGAATTAAATCGATGCGCCGACGTGATTGCATAGAAGACAAAGGCATTATATATAATGCCCTAAAAGAAATTAATCAAATTTATCGTTGCTAATTTGTTTGGAATGCATGCAAATTAAGGCTCATGTTTTAAAAGACTTTACGAATTGCGAAAGGGTTGAAGCAGGGAACGTTTGACTTGTGGAGCACATAGGTCAGCTTGGCCTAGTGGTGCGTTGGCTTGGTGAGACACAAGAGGTCCCGCATTCTATTTTCTTGGAGGTTGCTTGCAAGGTCAAAGCACTCGAAGCGTGTTTTTATTATTTTGAAAGGCACAGTTTCGTGAGGTTGTTGATGCAGTTCGTGCCTTCTTAGGCACATGTGGGCATGTGGCCTCGTGGTGGCTTTTCCGTGGTTAAGGCATTGGAAAGGAAGACATTGGGGTATTGAATCCTTCCGAGAGGCAAGGCGAGTTAATTTTTATATTTTAATTTTTATTAAATAGCCTTAAGGGAGAAATAAGGGTTATGCTATGCCCTAGAAAAGTGAGATATTTTTTTATGGTTTTATTATTGGAAGGTTAGCATATTATATATTTTTGGAAAGCATTTTTCAAGGGCTGTTTGATTAACTTGCTTAGAAGGAGAAATAATGTGTGTGTAAAGAGATATTTCTATTTTTGTAAATGAGTTCAAAAGTGAGTTTGATTTATTCTTTTTCAAATGGGATTATTTCTTTCATGAGAGGACATGATGGATTTTATTGAATAGGAATAATAAGGTGTTATTGGGATATTATTTTTATTGTTGTAATATTACTCAAGTCCTCTAACCTCTTTGTGATTAAAAAGGAAATATTTGAAAGTGTGTTGAGTTTGACATATTTTGTGGACAACTCCTTGACATCAAAAATGTATGGGCAATATTCTCCATTGACTTGATTGGGTGATTGATTTCTGAAAATATCATTGGAGAGAAAAGGATTGATTGTGGTTTCCTTTTCGAAAGTGGTTGGTTTAATACTTAAAGGTTTTCTGGATTGAGATTTGTGATTAAAATTTGTTTTATAAAGCATTGTTGTTGAAGCCAATTGGTTATGCAAAGAACTTGAACTTGAGTTAGAAAAGAACATGAGTATCATTGTTATGTGATATTTGTGGTTGAGCATTATTGGAAACATTTTGAGTCGGTTGATACATGCTTGGACTAGGTTTTGTGATAAAGGGTTGTTCCGTGAGGTGATTGGTTGAGTAGAGTTGATTAAGCCTAGTCAAGTGGATGCATGTGGTTTTTTAAGTTCCATGAAACAAAATATTCTATATTCTGATTGAGTTGAGATTGAGCTATGAGAATAGAACATATTGAGTCTCTAAAAATTCTCTTTATGCTTTTATGAGATTGATTTGAGTTGAGATTGAGATTTGAGAATAGAACATATTGAGTCTCTAACAATTCTCTTTATGATTCTATGAGATTGAGTTGAGAAAGTGATTAAGCATTGAGTGTAGAACATATTGAGTCTCTAACAATTCTCTTTATGATTCTATGAGACTAAAAAAGTTCTTTGTAGACTTGTTAAGCTAATTTGAGGAAAGTCTTTGAGAAGGATTGTGGATTGATTTTATGTAAGCTTTATGTAAGTTTGCAATGCAGATTTGAGAAAGTCCTAGAGAGGACTTGTTGAGTACATTTGGACAAGTTCTGAGTGAGCTTTTTGAGTATATTTGGACAAGTTCTGAGTGAGCTTGTTGAGAATATTTGAGCAGGTTTTAAGTGGACCTATTGAGTAGATTTGAGTAGGTTCTGAGTGGACTTGTTGAGCATATTTGAGTAGGTTCTGAGTGCACCTATTGAGCAGGTCCTGAGTGGACCTATTGAGTAGATTTGAGAAGGTTCTGAGTGGACCTGTTGAGAAAATTTGAGTAGGTTCTAAGTGAACCTATTGACAGAGCTTTAGAGGTGACAGAGTATAGAGGACAGAGTCAAAAACTAGGATAATTAAAGATAGATATTCTGATTGAGGAGTCTTAAAGTGGAGAGAGATCCACCAGTTAGTGCAGCAAAGAGATAAAGTCTTCTAGAATATCACTAGCTAGAGCTGAAGGGGAAAGATTTCTCTTATGGAAGAGATCCATGAACTTGAGATTTAGGGGATCAACATCTCCTTTGGACAGAGGTCCATAAACATTATAATTGGTAAGGATTCCCAAAGTATTATTTGAGAAATATTTAGAAGAAATATTTTCTCTATGGAGGTAGTCCACATTGGGTGAACCACATGCAAATTTGTGTCTCTATTATGTATGGTATTTTGTGCATTACTTTGATTATTGCTATTGATACTTCTATCTATACATTGCATAATATTGAATTAAAAATAAAAGTAAAAAGTGGTCTTATACTGTTCACCTCCCCCCTCTCAGTATAAGCTTATGTTCTTCAATTGGTATTAGAGCGAGTTCCTTCAGAAGAGTTTGACAGCTTGAAGGAAAAGCATTCTAAGAACACAATTGATCAAAAGGATAAAAAATATGGGTCCTTCAATAATGCAGTACTAGTATTTTATGGAAGTGACTTCTTGTGTTGGTGTGTGTTGATGAGATTTCACTTGATGGCACTTGGTAATGAAGTTTGGGATGCAGTGGAATTTGGATATGATTCAACAGCCAATCCTCTTATAGATAAGTAAGGTAAGCTTCTAATGCATGCAAATTCAAGAGCTATGAATGCAATTATAAAAGGGTTGTGTAGATCAGAATCTAAAGGTTATGGATTGTAAAACAAAAAAGATATGTGGGAACTATTGCATACCATATATGAAGAAAATAAAGGTGTCCAAAAATATAAAATCATAAATCTCAAAGGAGAGTTTGAAAATTTAAGAATACAAGATGATGAAAACATTCTTGACTATCACGGTAAGATTGATGAACTTGTACATGATATGAGAGGTCTTGGAATGAAGTTTGATAAGTCTGATGCTTGTGATAAGATCTTGAGAACTCTTCCATAAAGTTATAATGAAAATATTTCTACTATAGAAACATCAATTGATAGTTATTCTTTGACAAGGAATTCTTTGCTTGGCATGCTTACTACTTTTGAGATAAGAACAAAAGATCCTATTCTTTCAAAAGAAGCTGCATTCAAAAGTGGAAAAAAAGGAAAAGGGTAAGAAGACAGAATCAAGCAGTGAGTCTTCCAATGATGAAGAAGCAAATTATGGCAGAAGAGATAAAGGTTCCAAAATAACCATAGATCTAAGATCTGTTAAGTGTTTTAATTGTGGAAAGTATGGATATTATGCAACAGAGTGCAAATAACCAAAGAGCAACAATGATGAAGAAAAATAGGATCACAGGTACAAGGAATGAAAAAAATATAGGTACCAAAAGAAAAGCAAGGATGAACAAAACAAACAAGGGAAGAAGTTCTACCAAAGGTAAAAGATAAGCTACTATGCAGATAATGCAAGTAAGTACTCAAATGATAGTGATGCTATTTTTCAAACAATTATAGAGATGAAGTCCTAATTATGATTGAATAGAAAGAACAAGTTAAGAGAAAGAATCCAATTATTCTCAAGTGTTTTAAATGTGGTCGATTTAGACATCTTGAAGATGATTGCACAAGGGATGGTTATAGTTTCAGTGATGATGATTTTGAAGATTCACTTGATAGACCAGATAAAAATCTTCTAATGGCATTAGAAGATGAAGTGAGTGATCCTATAGAAGACAAGCCAAAATAAAGAAATGATATGGACAAAGGCAAACAAATAGAGAATTATTCATTAGAGAATTGCTATGATATCAAGGGAGAACTTATCTATGCCCTTAACACAGTAAATAAGGTAAGAAAGCAACACTATAAGCTTGAAAGTTAGTTTCAATAATGTGATGAAGAAATATTATTGCTCATAGAGGATTTAGAAAAGTCAAAGGCTAAGGCAAGCATGTTTAAGGATAAGTTAGAAGCAAAGATCTTGGAATGTGAAAAGTTAAAACAAGAAGTGGTCATACTAAAGGAAGATTTATAGGATTCCAAGATTAAGCTATACAAGTATGTAAACAGTGCAAAGAGTGTGGATAAAATAGTCAAGATACAAATAAGATCAACAAACAAGATAGGTATTGGTTTTAAACAAGTTCAAAAGAAATGGGAAAAAATGTCTACTTCAAGTCTCTAAGAAGAAGGAAATTCAAAATAAGATACTTTAGAAGAAGACAATTTAAGTGGGAATGAGACATCAGAGGATGAGTTGGACAACAAAGAGTTCAACAAAGATAGGAATAATGCACAGAAAATATACAGATGGAACAAAAATCAGAACATGAGACCAATGATGTCAATACAAGGAAGCTTCAATGGAATATGTTTTTCATATCATAGGTTTGGGCACATGACTTCAAAGTGTAGGATATATGAAAGATAGGAAAATGGAAAAGGACAACTTTTTCAAGGGTATTTCTACTCATGTAATGAGTTTGGTCACAAGGCAATGAATTGCAAGATTCATAATAGAATAGGATATGGCTTTACTAGGAGAAACCCTAAGACAGTTGCAGCTCCAAGGAATAATAATGATGATCACATAGTAATATTGTGTAGAGAAAATATTCCAAAAACAAGCATGAATAGGAACATGAATATGAACAGAAACAAAGTCCGAAACAAGAACGGGAACAAGGATGAGAACAAGAACAATAATAGGAAGAAGGATGAGAATAGGAACAAGAATAGGAACAGGAACAAGGACAAGTATGAGAACAAGAATAAAAATAGAAACATAAGTGATGAAAGGAACATGGATGACGACTTGGAAAGAAATAGTCAGAGGATTCAAAAAACTCAAAAAAAAAAAAAGAAAGATAAAGGTAAAGAACAGTGCTTTCAAGGAGTAGAAATACTCCCACCCCATAATTAACCACCTCATGTGGAGGTGGGGGAGGGGCTAAGCTAAGAGTCTCATTCTTAGCCCCGTGTCCCAAAGGTGACCCTTTGCCATTGATGTCAAAGGGGGAGATATTTGTGTATATTGGGAAAGAGATTTGATATGGGGATATATTTAATATTTGAGAGAGCATTGAGCTAGGGGGACCAAAGTCCCAAGGGGAGCAAAAAGAAGGTCAGGTTTCAGTAAAAGGATATGGGTTGCCATCAATGACAAAGGGGGAGACTATTGGACATTTTGATTCTTGTAATTCAAAGTTGTCATTGATGTCACCTGATAGAGTTATCACTCATATCAAGAAATTTGAAAAGAAATAAAGTCATCCAAGGTTGTCACTATCATCCAAGAAAAAGCTTCAACAATGCAAAAGTGAAAGGAAAAAGGCTCCATAATATTTTAATAATATTGGGAGCACAGGTTAAGCAATTGGTTCATACAAACTCAAAATGGGTTATTGCCAAGGTTAAAAATGAGGTTTAATAATTATATATAAATTATTTAAATTCACAAGGAATTTAAATTTTATAAATAATATTCCTAACACCAAGGTTGTGCATTAAGACAAGGCTCCAAGGTTTAATTAGACTAAAACCTAAGGTTGGTCTAATTTAATTTATAATATTTAAATTTAAATATATTATAATTTTTTTTTTTTTGTAAATTTAGTATATTAATAGTGGGTTTTTATAGAGGATCCCAAAACCTTATGTACAAAATCAGCCTTACTTCTAATGATGCATCATGCCTCCTGGCTGGATATATAAGCTTGATTGTAGAGATAGAAAAACCTAGTCTAATTGCCTAGAGGCTACAGAGAAGGCATATATGCCTGAATATTGAGATAACAAAATGTAATTTAACTGAGGTAAAAAAATATAATAGCCAAAGAAATTGAAACATTTAGAGAACAAAAACAAACATCCATTCACCAGTCATATCACAGCTACTCTGGATCCTCTTGATCCTTTGAGTTTTGACGCTCCTGGGTCTGCTTCAGAATTTTGATCATGGAGTTAGCAGAAGTGAGAATGGTAGATGCCAGACCCAGGAGGGGTTGTCCAGGAGGGATATCCTTGTCACTCTCAGTGTTCGACAAAATCTGTAGTGGGAGGACGTCCTTCTCCTTCTTGATTTTCTTTAGGTGCTAGGAGGATCTTCCGAGGGTGGAGGACTCACCACCAACGCTCTATTTTGACCGAATTCGAATGGTGTTCCTATATGGGGAAGGCCTATCAGCGTTGGGAGGGTAGGTTATGTTGGGGCTGGAGGCTTGGCCCTTCGTAGGGGTGGACGCACTACTAGGGGCCTAGGAATTTAAAGGGTTGACAACTTGCGAGGGAGGGTGCATGGCCAGGGAATTCCTGTAAATGACTACCATGATGTCTTGATGGGTGGGTGGGGATAACAATTTCCTACTCTTCTCAATGGCAAGGGCAAGGGAATTCGTTAGGTAATCAGGGAAGCTCACTTGCTTGGCATCATAGAGGTGATTATAAAAACTAATGTGGAAGTTGTGGAGAGGCTTATCCGTATCATCACAAGTGATATATTGCATGATGGGAATCATGGTGGACCTGTATGGTTTAGGGAGGGCTAATCGGAGGAGTCAATTCTTGTCCTAGCCGAGGTTTTTCCCTTTATCAAGGAACTGCTCCATATCCTCGGCCCAATTGTGGCTGTCTCTTCTGATGTTCCGCCCAAAGAGGGGTAGACCAGAGACCACCACCATGAATTCGATAGAAACTCAAATGTTTATCCCTTTAATGAACACATCGCCCTGGGTCCAAGTATCAACAAAGGCTTGTGTGATTTCCTGGTCGGGACCGGTAAACTTTTCCAGAAAGGGCAACAACTTCTTGGCTTTCATAAAAATTCTCACCTCATCATACAGGGATAGAGAAGAGGGCTCGATAAAGGGACCAACCATGGTTAATACTACCCGTAGAATGCTCCAGAGATAGAGGTTGGAACTAACCACCAGAATATATAAGAAAGAGAGGGGTGGATAAACCTGACCGTGAACCGCCATCCATGATCGTCCCAGAGCAAGCGCCGCAAGCCTAGGGCCAAATAGGGAAAGGCCTAGTGGTGGCATGCAGATCAAGAGCCTACCAATCCCTTGACTGTAGGTGCCACATTGCCTTTCCACATGCCTTACCATAAAACCTTCGTCATCCTTCCATGCACGGGAGGCAGTCCGGTAGAGGCACCGAACAATGGAAGGACTGCAGAGAGCATGCCAAATTTGAGGCAAGGATTTGGTGAGAGCCTTGCCCAAACATTCTAGCAATTCGCCATTGTCCCAGCCACACGTGGTCACCATTGGGAAGGGGCACTTTGGACTTCCATCACCGAACATAATTGGAATCTGCAACGTGAGGGAAAATCTAGCTAGACCACCTCGGTGGAAAAGGGTGCGCTGATTGCCACCAGGGCACCATGTCTTGTACACCTTGGAAACATGAAAGCTTCTAGCTTTGGAGAAAGGACTGCACTTCGCATGACTCATGTGGGTGCTAACACACAGGGGATTGGAAAGAGCTACCACCCCAACCCGACACACATTGGGAAGGACCTTCCAAAATCTGCGTGGAGAAGACATCATGATGGGATATCCACTTTGGTCAATCTTTCCCCCTTGGATGGGAAGCGTGATCACCACACGACCGAACATGTGGTCGCGAGCCCTTTGTTGGCCATGTGGTCTACCACGCGATTGCCTTCTCTGAGGATGTGACCTACTTTCCACCTGCCTCATTGGGATAGGAGCGTTCTTGCCTCGAGAATGATGTTAAAGACCCTCCAAGATGGGTCCTTGGTGCCTAGAAGGTAGTTTACGATGTTGAGCGAATATTCTTCTATTATTAAAGGTCGAGGATCCTCTGAGAGGATTTGGATTCCTCTCAAGATGCCTCTGGCTTTGGCAAAGTGATTTGACTGGGAGCCCAACTCTTCACAGTAGGCCAACACTAGGTTCCCATCATGATATCTAACTACACTACCTGATACAGTGAGTCTTGGATTACCCTTAGCCACTCCGTCAAAATTCAATTTAATCCACCCCACGAGAGGCTTGGTCCAAATGAAACTTCTTTGGTAGGGTCTTGTGTCAGCTTTCGGTGACGGGCAGAGATCCATCCTTCTGAAAATCACTTCTTTGCTCAAAATGTGGGGACGAGGACTGAGAGTGGCTTTATATTTCTTGATGGCATAGGATAAGGCCCTTTGAGCAACGAAAGGAGTCATTTTTAGGGCTCTACCAAAGACTCTGGCATTCCTTTCTAGCTAGATTTCCCAGATGGAGTGGTGGAAGGAGGCCTCAAGAAGGAAGTGGTGTTTTAGATTCTTGAAAGGATTGGGCCACTGATGGAAAGCATCTATGAGGGATCGAGGGGAGAACCAGAGGATTTGGAAGGAGGATAGGACAATGCTAAGGACCGAGTGGTAAAAGGGGCAGTGCAGGAATAAATGATTTGTCATCTCGCACTCAACTGAGAACATGTAGCACCT
The DNA here is from genome assembly GCA_028583015.1 of Wollemia nobilis. Classification (NCBI taxonomy): domain Eukaryota; kingdom Viridiplantae; phylum Streptophyta; class Pinopsida; order Araucariales; family Araucariaceae; genus Wollemia; species Wollemia nobilis. The sequence continues at coordinate 707,164 of JAQPPZ010000331.1, read as the reverse complement.
ATTGGGTAAGGCAAATCCCATCTTGTGAAGGTTTTCAATGGTTAAAGATTTGTTGTGGAAATCAATCCAAGCAAATAAATTCACTTTAGGGATGACCCCTTTCCTCCAGACAACTTTCCATCGATGTTCTAGAGCAGTCTCGCTAGTTAGAAAATCATAGGCAGATTTGACATAGAATAGACCATCCTCCGTGCCTCACTAAATTATTCTGTCTATCCTCCTAATATATGGGATGATAATTGATTAGAGGATGTTTGACAGATAAGTCACTTCATTATTAAACCCATCCACAACTAGTAACTTCCATCGAGGGGGGAAGGTACTCCGGTCTATGAAATCCATCACCTTGAGTTGGGAATTTGGGTCGGTCTGAGCTCTCAGGCTAGCTAGGTCCACCCTCAAACCAAGGGCCTCATCAGAAGCCCACATGTCCTTCCAAAAGAGGATGATATTTTCATCTCCCAAAATCTAGTGGGCTCCCAAGCTGATCAAATGACGGGCTTGGAGTACAGATTTCCAAAAAGCCAAAGCTTCGGAGGGAGCCTTAGAATCAAGGAAAGAATTGGAACCTAGATATTTCCTTTTGACCAACTTGACCCACTCAACAGAGTCATTTACTAGGATCCTCCATGCATGCTTAGCGATCAAAGCTGTGTTCATAAGCCCTGATCTCCTCATCCCCAAGCCGCCTTGGTATTTCCTCGAGCAGACCTTATCCCAGGCAACGAGGGAGATTCTGAGTTTTTCTTCATTTCCAGACCATAGAAATGTCCTCTAGAGCTTCTCAATTTTGTAGTGGATATAATCTGGAAGCAGGAACACTGACATAAAGTAGGTTGGGATCCCCTGAAGACAAGCTTTGGTAAGGGTGGATTTCCTAGCTTGCGATAGGAGTTTGCCTTTCCAAGTGCCCAACTTCTTGTGTAGGCACTCCAGGATCATGTTCCACATACTTCCTCTGGCATGGCCATTGCAAGACAGGGGCAGCCCTAGATAAGAATTAGGCAGGGAGTCAATGGTGCACTCCAAAATTCTAGCAATCCTGAGTTGCCTTCATGGGGGAGTGTTAATAACGTAGATTTTGCTCTTAATGTAATTGACCTTTTTCCCGATAGCCTATTCATAACGGGAGAGGATCCGCTTGAGGGATTTGGATTGGGCTACCGATTCCCCAGTGGAGATGAGGGTTTCATCCACAAATTGCTAGTGAGTGATGGGGTGAACTCTTGTAGTGGGAAGAATGCCAAAAATCTTGTTCTATCGAAGAGCCTCTTTCAAAGACTAGCTCAGAACCTCCGCTAGGATGATGAAGAGGATAGGTGACAAAGGGTCACCTTGTATGAGGCCTCTGGCACTTTGGAAGTATCCAGTAGGGGATTCATTGATTAGGACAGAGAATAAGGGAGTGGATATGCAGCTAAAGACAAGGTCGATCCAGTGAGGATGGAAACCAAACTTGAGGAGGACTGCACACAAGAACCCTCTATCAACTCTGTCAAAGGCTTTGTTCATGTCTAATTTGAGAAAGAGTGCAACATTCTTGGAGTGGTAAGTAGAGTGAAGAGTTTCATGGACAGTGATGATGCCATCAAGAATGTTTTTGCCTTTAACAGTGCTTCCCTGGCAAGGATCAATCAAGAGAGGGAGGACGGGCTTCAGTCTGTTTGCTATAGACTTGGTGAGGATCTTGTAAAAAATATTGCACAGGATGATGGGCCAATAATCAGAGAAGCTTTTGCAGGCAGGGGACTTTGGGATGAGAGCAATAAAGGTGGAATTAAGCCTCGGGTGAATGGATCTGGAAGCTTGAATATCCCAAATAGCTTCGCACACATCTAAACCCACAACCTCCCACATGACTTGAAAAAAGTGGGGGGAAAACCATCAGGGCCAGGGGCCTTGTCAGGTTGCATAGATAACAAGGCTTCTTTAATCTTAGATGAGGAAAAAGGGTCCAGCAACTTGATGCTTACCTCATGGGGGACTTTAGTCGAAAAGTTGGCAAGCAAAGATTTTTAGACCTGGAGGTCACTGTCGGGAGGATCGCCAAGCAAGTCCTGAAAAAAATCAACAGCTTCATTTTTTGATTTCCTCTTTTTCTCTTGTTATGTGCCCATCCTTGCAGGACACTTCCTTGATCTTGTTGGACCCTCTATGCCTCATGGTTGATGCATGGAAGAACCTTATGTTGGAGTCTCCATTCTTCAACCAAAGGTCTCTAGATTTCTGGCGCCAGAAGGTTTCCTCCCTTACTAGAATAGAATGGTAGTTCACCAAGAGGCTCTGTTCTTCTTCCCTGAGGGACTCAGGTCACCTTCGAGCTCCATTCTCTCCTCCAAAATTTTTAGGTTCTCCAAAATGGACTTCTTGGATTTGAATATGTTGCCAAATACCTCTTTATTCCATATTTTCAACTTCTCTTTGACCATCTTGAGTTTTATAGCCACTCTCTTTGAGGTGGATCCTCTCACTTCCTGTTGCCACCAATTTGATACCAATCCTTTGAATTTTTTATGAGAATTCCACATGGATTCAAATCTGAAGGGGGTATTAAATACATGCTCGTTGCTCATCTCAATAATAATAGGGTTGTGATCAAATCCAATCCTTGGTAAGGTCGAGAGAGTTGCACCTCCAAGGATGGTAATAGCTTCTTGGGATATGAAAAATCTGTCAAGCTTGACTTGAATAAGGCTACTGCCGATCCTCCTGTTGCTCCATGTGAAGGATGCCCCTTTGAGGTCTATGTCAAGCAAGTTGTTAGTAGAGACAAAATATCTAAAGTCCTCTAGGCTGCGGCTGGAATGGTCGGATCCTCCTTTCTTTTCAGATGGGTGTAGAGGATAGTTGAAGTCTCCCCCTATGACCCAAGGAAAGTTACTAAAATTATCCCACATCTGGGATATAGCCTTCCACATTTCTACTCTCTCCATGGTAAAATTTGAAGCATAAACATTGGATAGGATACAAGAAAAATTGATGGTTTTGGAGTGGAACAACACATTGATAATCCTATTGGAGGTTGATAGCAAGCTACCCTCGACACTCTCTGGATCCCAAAGGACCATGAGACCACCCGTTTTTCCCACTGTAGGACTGGAGAGAAATTTTTTCTTGGCCCAAATGGCCTTAGCAGCTTTATCATAGGATACTGGATCGGTCTTGGTCTCCTACAAAATTAGGATGGGGGGGTTGGTCCTCTTTCGGATATCAGCCACTAACCTCTGTTTGGTTGCTCCATTCAGTCCTCTCACATTCCATGAGAGAACTTTCATCTGGATAGTTTGAGGTTCTTCTTGCCTCCCTTTCCTTGTTGGAAGGGAGGTTTAGGTACATGTGTTTTGCCCGTCTGAGTATCAGAGTCATCTCGAAATAGCAGACATTGGGTGCCATTCGTGATGTCTGCACCTTTGAGTAAGTCTAGTTCGAATCATGGCCACTGGTCTAGGTGGGGGAAGCTGTGTAGGGGTCGGTTGAGTTTGTGATGTTGAGGGAACTTCTCTTGTGGCTATCGCGAGGGCAGCTCTTGGGTATCTCTTGTTCCAAGTCACGATGCTTATCATCCCCACATACCCTTCCATGGGGAAATTCTACTACACCTCATTGACATGAAGAGGTTTTTCTTATGCATCATGTCCGGGCAAAGGATCTCTGAACATGCCCATTTTTTGGTTGTTAGGCGCTATGGGATTATCCACTGCCAATGTGTTGTTGTCAATGAGATCTTGCACTAAACCTTTGAACTTCTAGGTGTTAAGGTCATGCCATTTTCTTCTGTGGTATCTACAGTAAAGATCCTCTCTGTAGCCCTTAGGCTTTGGGGCATTAGGATCTATTGTTTGAATCTCTGGAAGATTAATCAAGTTTTCCATTGACAAACGGTCAAACAAGGAGTCCCTGGACTCGATGTATGGTGTAAATTGCCGCCTAGGGCGACGCTACTGATTGTTGTACTATTTTTTATTTTCTTTCGCATAGTTTTTGGGAGGCACTGCCTAATAATTAGCCTTTGGAGGTTGTGTTGCTTGGGCAGGCTTAGGGGCGTTGATAGCAACTTGATTGACCGCGGCGGGTTTCTATTGTGTAGTCCCTGTTTTAGTGCTCTTGTTCCATTCTTTTTTCTCAGGCTTGGCAATTTCACCATCCTGTATCTTGATCTCTTCGATAATTCTAGCTTGCATTAGAGCTTCTTCTAGAGTGGCATATTGTTGCAGCTACAATAGCACAGAGATCGATCATAAATAGCTCTTTGCAAACATTTGAGTTAGGTCGGACATAGGAGGGAGGTAGGATAGCTTTGAAAGCAACGTCCTCCACTGATTCCCATATGCCACCATATATTCCTCCTCATACTACTTAAGGCTAGCTAGATCACTTAGTGACGCCTTTTTCTTTGTGTTAAAAGTGAAACATTCTAGGAATGCGTCCACTAGCTAATCCAAGTTATAGATGTTATGCTTCGGTAAATGGGTAAACCAATCCAAGGTAGGGCCTGCGAATGTGGTTATAAATGTTCTTAATAGCAATGCATCATTGTCTTGAATACCGAAGCATTGGCTCAAGAATCGAGTCACATGCTCTTGAGAATCTTTGTCACCTCTAAAGAGTGCCAACTGGGGTAGCTTAAAATGTTCGGGGTATGGAGGTGCCGGCACTGACGGATGCACAGGATGACTATGGAGTTTGCGTAAAGTAGGCTTTTGGGGCCCAGAAGTCTTGAGTTCCATAGTCTCTAAGCATTCTAACAACACTTTGTATGCATCGGAGGACTTAATCTCCTCCTCCTTAGTTTGCTCCCGATGTGGGTTGTGGGGAACTTGAGGCCTTTGGAGGGAGAGCTGGGTAGCACCCCTTCTGCCTTGATAGGGCATTTCAGCCCGCTCTTCTTCTTTTTCATAATACTCATAAGCTTCCTGAGGAGTGTCTAGCCTAGGCCTGTAAACATTGATGGGTGCCTGTAGAGGATGCCCATCATGGTTTCGGGGAGTGGCCTCCCACTCAGGTCTAGGAGGTCTTAGAGGTAGTGCTTGATGAAGTCGCGGAGACCTATCTCGTACTAAAGGGTTGTGCCTCACATACATCTCAGATTTTTGTGTGCGAGGGACTGGGGCCTTCTCAGGCGCATTGTTGTGAAGCAATTCAGCTGTCTGACACTGAATGCACTCTTGGTTAAGGCGAAAAAAATGTTCTAATTGCTATTGGTCTTGCCTAAGCAGCATGATTTGCGCTTGGTGGGTAGCTAGTTTGGTAAATGCCAAGTAACTTTGTTCCGCTGTCTCTTGTCTAGGAAGCCTAGATGCCTCCCCTACATGTTTGTCTCGATCATGGTGATTCGAGATCCTTATGGGCTGCTTCCCTCTGTCGAGGTTAGCGGCATTCACTTGAGGTTTTGGCCTTAATGGGCGATCCTGATACAAGGCAGGCATGGAGGTACATCGCTCCCGTGCTGTGTACTGCTCTTGAGGAATGTAGTGATCTCCCTTATACTCTCTTTCGTATGGGTAAAAGGTGCACATAGAATTGTCTTGCCCTCCTTGGAGAGCCTGATACTTTGGATACTGCCTAGTGTCTTGAACAGTAACACGGGTCAAAGGAGGGATGAAGAAATCATGTGGCCCCTCTTTTTGGACCCTTTGTTGCTCTAGAGCAGTACACAGTGCTTCATCACTAGGCCACCCATAACGAACTTCTACGGGAGGTCTAGTGTCTGTGTTGAGATCTGCGTATAGGTTATCCTCATGAAAGGGCCTATTCTGAGTGGGGGTACCCCTTAAGGAGGTGCCTCTATGCTCTTGTCTAGTGATGGCATGAGTTGGAGTGCCCCTCAAGGAGGTGCCTCTAAAGTCATGTTCTGTAACTACATGGTGTGGACTAACATGTGTATCCTACTGCCAAGGTGGGATGGCCAAGTCTTTAGGGCTATAGCGGAGGCGACTTTTCCCCCTTGGTGTATTCTCTGCAGCTTCTGCCCGTGATTGGGCTTGGCTACGAGTGTACACCATGGTGATGTTAACCTAAAGATGCAAAAATTCTTTTTTTTAGATTTTTCTTTTTATGATTTTTTTTTTGATACTCTAAATAGAAAATAGCATACACACACAAGCAATGATTATCTCTTTTAAAGATTAAGAGTGTGCCCTAATTCTGGTTTAGTGTGTTTTGTTGTTTGTTTTTGAAAGCTTTTTATGAAAACCATTTAAATGCAATTATGAAGGCTCATATGACTCCCAAAATGGTCGCCCCTTCAATATACAATTGTCGGACCGATATACCAACCTATCTATATACCCGCCCTTATGTGAGGGAGACTATAGGTACGTGAGAGCAGATGATACATGGAACATAGGCGGTACGAAAGGGGAATCGGTCTGTTTATGACACCTACCATAGAAAACTTATCCTCATGCACTAGGAATCACCCTAGCTACACTTGGTCAACTTTCATCAGGATTTACGTCTAGCAACAGTGCGATCGGGGTAATGTATGCAAATATCCAAGCCAACATGGTGATGAAATCCATTGTTGGTCTTGCTCAAGGGCTAGGGTTTTATGACCAGCTCCTTGGTTTAAGTAACCACATGATGTGTGAGGTTCATTTTAATTTGCAAAAAATGAAACAGGCAAACAAAAAGGAAACTTTCCCTAAGCCATACAAAACTGAAAATCAGAAAACAGAAAACAAAAATTTGATAGAGGCTTGTTAAAAACCCCTACCTCTTCTCTGCCCAAAAGGATGTTTCTGACTTGCTGCTCTGAAAAATGTATAGAACGCTATTCTTCCCAGGGTGAGACAAATATCAAAACCATATTCGTTTCAGGGTAGGACGAATGCCTATTCGCCCCTGGGTGAGACAAATCCCAATTTTGTAATCGTCGCGGACCGAAACGAATAATAGTCTAATGACTGAAAAATAGGTACCTGTGATAAAAATAGGAAATTTTAGATCAGAAATCTAACCTAAAAAAAACAGAGGACAAAGGTCCCACCATGATCGCCATTGAAAGCATGAGATTCCGGAAGATTGAAAGGAAAACTAATGCGATGCATTCAAAACCCAAAGTTAACGCTTAAGGTCCTATAAAGTGAAATGCATGAAATGAAAGAAAATAGACGAATTTAAATGAAATAAAATGAAGTATAGAAAGCACAACCCCTTTTATTTATACTCTTCCAATTCGGTTACAAAGACGTCTCCTCCCTTTTAGGGGGTAGGAGCATTAACATAGTTTCAATTACAATCATGGATTTAGTGTTCCTCCTTCCGCGTGCCCACATGTGAAATGGGCGAGCCAAAGTGTTGCCGCCACTAGTATTGATGAATCTTTAATCCTTGTTGCTCCTCCTACATTCAAAGAAACAACAAATCGTCAGTAGCACCTATGTATGATAATGAAACTCGCAAATCTGAAAGAGTACTGTTCATGAATATAAAAGATAAATATAACGATGATTAAAATGAATCTGAATAGACTAAAAATTTGGCAGAAGCATAAACAGGTAATTAATAAAATACTGCAAAAGAAACAGTCACCAAATTCGACGCAGATCGGTATTCATTTCGGGGCAGGACGAATAAACCTGCAACAGACTGGTATTCATTCCGGGGTGAAACGAGTAAACCTGCCACAAACTGGTATTCGTTCCAGGGTGAAACGAGTAAACCTGCAATAAGGCAGGGGGTTCCCGGAGGCAAACCACCCACCGGTTGAGACTTTGTTTTGACACCAATCCGCTTGGGATGAGTCCGAAACCTATTGTGATGTGTTATCGGCAAATTGGTAGGATATTGTGTCTAGAAAATTGGGTTTTGGGTCTTGATTCGTGCCTCCAAAAGTCACCCAATAACCTCCATTTCGATTAAGAGATTATGGATGTAAAGGCACAAATCATAAGTCAGCAAAATAGTAGCACTTCATTGCTCAAAATGCTCCTTCTCTATATCTTTTTTGGGTGAGGAAATTCACCCTTTTATAGACCCAAGGGGTCTCTTGAATTAACATGCAAAAGTGCTATTTTGCATGAATGCTTTTTTCTGTGAAGAGAAGACTTCTCCCTGATCAAGGACTTCATAAATGCTTCTGTAACTTCTTTTGCATGCTCAAAAGAACTCACTCACACTCCCATGCAATGAAGGGAGAGTTAAGTAGCTAATTTGAATTGTCATGAAAAAGCCCACTCTCACTCCCATGCAATGAAGGGAGGGTCAAGTGGCAGATCTGAGTTGTCCTAAAAAGCTCACTCTTATTCCCATGCAGGGAATGGAGAGTCAAGTGGCAGATCTAAGTTGTCAAAATAAATCGCTCGTACTCCTATGCCATGAAGGGAGAGCTTAGTGGCAGTTCTGAGTTGTCCTATGTCGAGGTTTGACTTTTTGTCGGTCAAACCTGGTATTCCTCCCACCCCAAAACGAGCGCCAAAATTCGTCCCTGGATGGAATGAGTACCAGTCTGTACTTGTTCTTGGGTGGAGTGAATAATCAAAAAAGTGCCTAAAAGGTGCCAAATTGACATCTGACCTCTAAATCTACTTTTAGAAGTGGTTAGGACCACTGTTTAACCTCTGGGGGCTGCCTTAGGGACTGTTTGTGTCAATGCGATCAGTGCTCGTTGTCACGTAATCATATTGGTGCTATTTTGGTGTCTACACTTTCCAAATTTCTGCTCTCTCCATGGCAGAATTCGAAGCATAAACATTGGATAGGATCCAAGAAAAATTGATGGTTTTGGAGTGGAACAACACATTGATAATCCTATTAGAGGTTGATAGCAAGCTATGCTCGACACTCTCTGGATCCCAAAGTACCATGAGACCACCCGCTCTTCCCACTATAGGACTGGAGAGAAATTTTGTCTTAGCCCAAATGGCCTTAGCAGCTTTATCATAGGATACTGCATCGGTCTTGGTCTCCTACAAAATTAAGATGGAGGGGTTGGTCCTCTTTCGGATATCAGCCACTAACCTCCGTTTGGTTTCTCCATTCAGTCCTCTCACATTCCATGAGAGAACTTTCATCTGGATAGTTTGAGGTTCTTCTTGCCTCCCTTTCCTTTTTGGAAGGGAGGTTTAGGTACATGTGTTTCGCCCGTCTGAGTATCAGAGTCATCTGGAAATAGTAGACATTGGGTGCCATTCGCGACGTCTGTCATCGTCTCTTTGTATCTTCTATATTTGTTGGGAGGTCGGCCTTACTTCCTCTCACTTCCATAATCCATGCTTTGCTTTCGGCTCATAGCATTTCGAGGGCTTATATGTCTGGTTTGATTGTCGGCCCTCCTTCATAGGAGGTAATATTCTAGCAAGGTTTGGAAATGGTTAAAATCGAAAGGGCCCTGGTCCTAGAGCTTGGGTGGATCTGACTGAGTGGTGTTTTGGGGGGGATACGTTCCTTCTCCTCCTATGGATGACTCTCCTAGCGGTAGTTTCCTCCTCGCTGGGTGTCCACTCTAAACTTCTCTGGTTTCGGTTGGTGGGTGTTATCCTCCTCTGGCTGGGATACTTCATCATGGTCCCTGGTGGGGCTTGGAGAACCTTGGGCCTCCACATTTGGAGGACTAGGACCTTTCTTCTGGACTTCTCCATGTTCCAGGGGGTTAAAGCTCTCTCACTTCTTCTTGCTCGATTTTTGAGAAGGACAATTGGACTAAAGGTGGCCTTGTGAACGACACTGGGGGCAGAAAGCTGGTCTATTCTCATAGACTATAACTTGTTTGTGGAGGATAGTGCCTACAGACTGGAGGGTGATGGAGGATGGGAGGTCCACCTCTAGATCTGTAAAAACACAAAATTGGGCCTGGATGAACCTGGTTCGGGCTCGAGTGGGAGGGTCAATAGTGACCAACTCTCCTATAGAGTGGGCAATGCCTCTTATTACATTTTTGTGCCATTCGAAGAGGGGGAGACTCGGGAGTATGACCCATATTGGAGCAATATTGATGTTCTCAGTGTCTGGGTTGAATTTCATGCTCCACTTCCTAAGAAATAGGCTCTTACGACCCAGGAACCATGGGCCTCCAGCCAGGATTTTGTAGTAGTCCTTGTTTTTTAGGCTAATAATGAAAAAGCCATGGGTTAGGGCCGCCAACTCCATGTGCACAGAGGTCCTCCATTTGTTTTTTTCCCATCTATAGATGGTCTCCATGTCAAGATGACCACCAATGAACTTACCAATGAGGGTATATTTCTTGTACTCCATGAAGCTTGAGAGGACATCCGTCAGGATATCCAACTCATCCCCAGCCAGAAGCAGCTCCTTGGTGAAGAGACCGCTTAGGGTTTCTAAAGCAGCTGCCTGGGCATAGGAATTCTGAGGCCCTCCTCCCCTTTTATCTAGTGGTTCCTTACCTTGACTGTCTTCGTCATCATTCCGTAATCCCTCTGTTGACAAGGATGCCTTAGTACCCCTGGGACCCGACTACCCTCCGTCCGCTCCGTTGTGCCCTTGGTTCGAACCGTTGCCGCTTTTGTGCTCTATCGCAAAGGAAGTCCCGCCCTCCATCCCACTCTCCAATTGATCCACTGATATGAATTATTATTACTTATTTTGATATATCCTAGTTGTATTCTACTTTTCAAGCATTGGTACTCACATCTACAACTCAGGCATTTTCTTTTCTCACCAGACACCTTCCTTTCTAGCTCAAAAATCAAAATATATTATAAATTAATCAATCAAGCCGATGTTGAATTAAATCTATGCACCGATGTGATTGCATGGAAGACAAAGAAATTATATATAATGCCCTAAAAGGCATTAATAAAATTTATCCTTGCTAATTCATTTGGAGTGCATGCGAATTAAGGCTCGTGTTTTAAAAGACTTTACGAATTGCGAAAGGGTTGAAGTAGGGAACACTTGATTTGTGGAGCACATAGGACAGCTTGGCCTAGCGGTGCGTTGGCTTGGCAAGATATAGGAGGTCCTACGTTTGATTCACTTGGAGGTTGCTTGCAAGGTCAAAGCGCTTGAAGCACATTTTGATTATTTTGAAAGATGTAGTTTCGTGAGGTTTTTGATGCAGTTTGTGCCTTCTTAGGCACGTGTGGACGTGTGGCCCAACGGTGGCTTGGCCACGATTAAGGCATTCAGAAAGAAGACATCGGGGGATTGAATCCCTCCGAGAGGCAAGACAAGTTAATTTATATATATATATATATTTTTTAAATAGCCTTAAGGGAGAAATAATGGTTATGCTATGCCCTAGAAAATTAAGAGATTTTTTATGGTTTTATTATTGGAAGGGTAGCATATTATATATCGTTGGAGTTCAAAAGTGAGTTTTATTTATTATTTTTCAAAGGGGATTATTTATTTCATGAGAGGACATGGTGAATTTTATTGATTAGGAGTAATAAGGTGTTATTGGGATATTATTTTTATTGTTGTGATATTACTCAATTCCTATAACCTCTTTGTGATTGAAAAGGAAATATTTGAAAGTGTGTTGAGTTTGACAAATTTTGTGGACAACTCCTTGGCATAAAAAAGGTATGGGCAATATTCTCCATTGAATTTATTGGGTGATTGACTTCTGAAAATATTATTGGAGAGAAAAGTATTGATTGTGGTTTCCTTTTTGAAAGTGATTGGTTTAATGCTTCAAGGTTTTCTGGATTGAGAGTTGTGATTAAACTTTGTTTTATAAAGCATTGTTGTTGAAGCCAATTGATTATGCAAAGAACTTGAACTTGAGTTAGAAAAGAACATGAGTATCATTGTTATGTGAGATTTGTGGTTGAGCATTTTTGGAAACATTTTGAGTTGGTTGATACATGCTTGGACTAGGGTTTGTGAGAAAGGGTTGTTCGTTGAGGTGATTGGTTGAGTAGAGTTGGTTAAGCCTAGTCAAGTGGATGCATGTGGTTGTTCAAGTTCCATGAAACAAACTATAGTATATTCTAATTGAGTTGAGATTGATCTTTGATAATAGAATATATTGAGTCTCTAAAAATTCTCTTTATTCTTATATGAGATTGATTTGAGTTGATATTGAGCTTTGAGAATAGAACATATTGAGTCTCTAACAATTCTCTTTATGCTTATATGAGATTGATTTGAGAAAGTGATTAAGAATTGAGTGTAGAATATATTGAGTCTCTAACAATTCTCTTTATGATTCTATGAGATTGAACAAGTTCTTTGTGGACTTGTTAAGCTAATTTGAGGTAAGTCTTTGAGAAGGCTTGCAGACAAATTTTTTGTAAGCTTTTTGGAAGCTTGCAATGTAGATTTGAGCAAGTCCTAGAGAGGACTTGTTGAGTATATTTGGACAAGTTTTGAGTGAGCTTGTTGAGCATATTTAGACAAGTTCTGAGTGAGCTTGTTTAGCAAATTTGAGCAGGTTTTGAGTGGACCTATTGATTATATTTGAGCAGGTTCTGAGTGGACCTATTGAGCATATTTGAGCAGGTTTTAAGTGGACCTATTGAGCAAATTTAAGTAGGTTATGAGTGGACCTAATGAGAAGATTTGAGAAGGTTTTGAGTGAACCTTTGATAGATATTTTGAGGTGACAGAGTATAGAGGACAAAGTCTTAGTGGATAGAGATCCAAAAACCAAGACAATTGATGATAGATCTTCTAAGTGAGGAGTATTCAAGTGGAGAGATATCCACCAGTTAGTGTAGCAGAGAGACATAGTCTTCTATAATATCACTAGCCAGAGCTGAAGGGGAAAGAGTTTTCCTATGGAAGAGATCCACGAACTTGAGATTTAGAGGATAAACATATCCTTTGGATAGATTTCCATAAATATTGTAATTGAGAAGGATTCCCAAAGGATTATTTGAGAAATATTTAGAAGAAATATTTTCTCTGTGGAGGTAGCCCACATTGGGTGAACCACATTTAAATCTATGTCTCTATTATGTATGGTGTTTTATGCATTACTTTGATTACTGCTATTGATATTGCTATCTATACACTACATAATATTTAATTGAAAAGATAAGCAAAAAGTGGTCTTATAATGTTCACCCCCCTCTCAGTATAAGCTTGTGTTCTTCAAAATTAAAAAAACAAGATAGCTCCGTTACCTATGATTCAACTAAAAGAGTGGAAAAATAATGGTAAAACAATCAATGAGTTAACTATGGAGGAAGTGATGTCTTAAGTAAAAACAAATTCATGTTTCTCCTGGAGTGAGAGGAGAGGTGTAAAAAATAATAAAAACAACTAGAAAAAAGAATGCATGAAAAGAAACCGGTGAAGGGATATTTTGGGTGGAATGATTTGGATTGTGTGTGGGGGACTATTTTTTTGTGTGTGGCTAATCTACATGTAAATTTTGATAGCTAAAACATCTAGGTGAAAGAATTGGTAGAATGCAAATTGCATATCAATATTTAGCAATTTATTACCAGGTTGGAACATTGCCTCTTATGTCTTAGTTTTGTTTGATCTAAATTGTTGTTTCGCATACGATAAATTGATGTGAAATTGAAAATATTCCTCTGTGAGAATTTTGTGTGTATTTTGTGCAACTATGATGTTTGCTATGAAAATAAAATGATTTTTTGAATCCACAATTTATATTTGTTATTTTTTGTATTTGAATTTGCTTCACTGTGTGATTTCTTGAGCTATGGTGCAATCATGGAAGCTCATAATAAAATTGGAATAGTTTTGAAATACCCAAATTCATTGTGTGGTTACTATTGCTTGGAAACCATGAAATGGTATTGAAACTATAAATATTTATGGTTTGAATGGCAATAGGGTAATGTATGGTTATTTCTATGATTATTGGTTTCTATGATTGCATGTGAATTTAGTTGCATTAGTTAGTGAATTGCATTCATGAATGAGCCAAATTTGGTCCCCTGTTCTCTATATCTACAATGGTGGTCACTCCAGTAGTAGTGTAGAATAGTTCATAGTGAGGGTAGATATTATTTCACCTTTATGTTATCCAGTACATTCTAGAGAGAATGTATAAACCAAAACTGGCAAGAGAAATAGTAGAATACTTAAACCTGTTATGTAATGTTGTGATAGTAGTTAAATTTCCCAAAAAGAACTTGATTCGTTTATTTACCATTCAAAATTAGATTATGATATTTTTGATGATGGCTAGTCGTTGATTTTTCCAAAAGCAAATATTGTAACACGTATGTGTTATCACTATATGAGATATTTTTGGGAACTAAAAATTAGTTATATTTATTTTATAGAATTATATTCCCTAATTAGAGAAACTTAGCCTTTGTTCTAGATATTGATATTATTTTATAATTAGAAAACTATGTAGAGTTCTGAGAGTAATTTAACATTACAGTTTTACTTTGGCTGTGTAGATAAATGGAACTCATGTTAAAATATTATCCTTTTGGGTAAACAATTTAAAGTAATGAGAGGAGTCACTTATATAGTTACCATTGTTATATTGTAAATGATTTGTTAATGTATTTGCTCAATGCAAGACTTTATTATATTTGTAATATTCAAATTATGATTACAATGTAATTCGATTGCTATCTTTGAAATTAAGACTATCATGTTATGCACTTGTTTGGTTTAGTGTTGAATTAAACCTTGTTAGACTTTAAATTTGAACATGAATTTAATTTGGGAAGGGTTTTCAAATAAACTGGGTGCAAGGGGTGAGGTAGATACGTCTTAAAACAAGCATGATAGGAATATTATGAGATGTAGTTTTATAGATTTTATTTAGCAAAGTTAAAGATGCTAGCTCAATATCATTAAAATTTTAAAGTAGATCCTTAACTATTGGTGCATTTTTTTGAGAAAGAAATAGTTAATCTAAGCTATAGTGGGTTTAAGTGTAGACTTTCACTATGTTTGGTTTCAGCAACCTATTTTGGTAAAAATATTTATTTATATAAGTAACTCTTGGCTGGAGTGTAAAATCAAATTATTAAATCTTCATGTAGCTACTTGTAATTTATTAATATGGCATATGTGTTAAAAGAGAAAGAGCCAACCATTGTAATATATTAGTTCTCCATAGGGTTCAAACTTAAGATTAATGTCAACCATGGAACCACTTGGGATTAGGAAAGTAACTTCTTTATTTTAATGTAAAAGTGTTTTAATAAAGTTTTATTAATTTGTATAGTTGTTATGTGGAGTTTAAATGATATACATATATCTTGGAGTGGAATATAAATGATAGTTTACTTTATAATTCAAATAAATCAGAGTAGATGTTTATTTTTATAAAGGTTGCTTTTGATAGAAAAATAGGGATTTTAAGGAAGATTATGTTTAAAAAAGTAAGATTTGTATTTAATTCCTTTATTTTGGTGTATAGTCAAATTAAGTGACCAAGTCTCTGTTATGCTATAACCTTGGACTTACTATAAAGGACTTATAGTATATGTTAGACAAAAAAACCATTGGTTATCCAATATTATCTAAGGGATCAAACTTAGTAACCTTTGTATCATTTAGGTAGATAGTTGGAAAATAGATCTTGTTGATAAAAGTTATTTACTCCTTTGTGTAGATTTTATTAAACAATATTTAGAAACCCAACGATGTTGAGATGCGGGTATGCATATAATATGTCTTGAGAGTGACTGAAGTCTAGTATAATAGGTCATAACATGAGACCTATCCAGTAATTATAGCAAGATATTGAATGGGTTGTCTTCTTTAAATCACTACCTAGAAGTGTAGTGATAGGTCAATGCATCACTATGGTTATAGAGACTAGCATGACATCAATAGTTAGATCTACCACATATTTTGGTATGGTATAAACGAATGTGAATCAAAGTGGGCATTGTGACTAAGACTAGTGTCAGGATATTAGCATAACTCTTGTTGACTTTGAGTAGTAGGAAAATCAACAAGACACTTGACATATGTACGCTAGAATCTTGCATATTTAATTAGAATAAGTTTATCGATTGGATCAAGGTTCAATATGGTAAGGGATGGGGAGTGTATGCGTCTATCCTTTAGGTTTTATGGGTCCTAAAGGACAACCTCTACCATGGTTTGAACCTCATGCCAAATCAAGAGGATGATAAATGAGGCAAGTCGATTCCACAAAAAGGTAATTTTCATGAGTTTTTGCATCTCATCCACTTGGGTAATTGTTTACAACAACTTTAGAACTTAAAAGTGGCTTGTTATGCTGATACTAAATATTTGTATGATAATTATTCATTGGGTAAAACAAAATAGTAATAACAAAGATAGTACTCTTAGGGTTAAACATTGATTTAAAACACAAAAGTTCCTTGTATTATTGCTTGGATTATTTATTTATGGAATGACTAGGTGAGTAGACTTGGGTTGTTATAGATGGATTCTATATGCTTTGATTAAGAGTGACATTTTTAGAATTAACAGAATTGTAGGATTCATTCGGAGTCCGATAGTGACCCAATTCTTTGCCAAGTCCCTTCATGATAGGTTTTTGAGCTCCATAAAAATTATCGACAGTGATGAGAATTTGGGAGCCATCCATATTTTTCAATCATGGTGGATTTTTAGGACCCATACGAAGTCCACAGGATGCCCACTTCTCACATTTGGTCATTTTTTACACATCTTGATGACGAGCCTTTGGGACTCCTCTAGAGTCTACCAACAATCTATTATTCTGACAAGCTCTTCCATTATAGGCTTTCAAGATCTCTCTATAGTCTGGAGGATGCCCACTTTTATACTAGGCTAAACACTTAGCCATTTTTTGTATGCTTTTACAGTGGAATTTTGAGATTCCTTTGAAGTCCAATAATAACCCATTTTTTGCTAGGACTGACACTTAGTCATTTTGTTGCAACTTTGAGTCTTCTCTTTTGCTTAAATGCTAAAGCAAGTGGGTATGAGGAAAATTACCCATATTGCAAGGGTTCACTATTCAAGTCTAAAAAATTACCTTTCTTAGATTTTAATCATATTTTTTGCCCAAAAGATTCACATGGGTGGAGACAAGCAAAAACTTCACCCACATTCTTGGTGACTCACAGGGGATTTTCACTTTTTGGAAATAAGGAACTTAGATGGTCACTTTTGTTTTTAGAACTTTCTAATGGGAGAGAAAGGGAGTAAGGAGCTAAAAAATAAGATAAAGGAAAAACAACAGGTAACTATTGCAAAATAAAGGTAGATGGCGGGTGATAGGGCAGAGGCTACATGCCAAAAGGGAGGAAGATTTGAAAAAATAGAGTGGAAAGGACAAGCACATAGATGATAATAAGTTGGAAGAAAAATACTAACACAGAGGAGGAAAATTAGGAGAGGATGCAAAAGAAGGAGCATTGAAAGGGCCACTGACCCAAATAATTTATGGCATAATTCATAGAGGAACAAAAGTAAAATTTACTAACAAAATAAATAAAAGGGAAGGTAGTTCTAGAATTATCCCACCAAAATGGTAAGGGATATTACCTTGTCCATGGGACACCCTCACAATATATGCTTCCATGGGCATACTTTGCTATTGCTAGTCATTATTTCAATAATAGATAGCTTACCAAGGGCATCTATTGTTTTTGCATCCTCTTTTCTTTCTTACATAGCCTAGTAGGAACCAATTTTGCAGATCATAAATTTCCATGTATTTATTTAGATTCATTTTTTAACCCATCTGTATTCCAAAAATATATTTTTTGGATTACACTTGTCATCTTCTATAGAGTGCATCTCCAAAGGATGCTTCTGCTATTTGGTACTCACAGAACTTATGCCTCTAGATGGGGTGTCATTTTCAATAGATTTGGTTTTTTTTAAAAGCAAAAAATCCCTTGTGTGGCCGCCTTGGTCTAAGAGACCATGAAAAATGGGTTTTACACTGTCAAAGTCACCTGGGAATCACACCCGGCCCTGCCCGCACCAACATTATCAATTGGATTTTGGGTACCCAATTCAACTTTTTTGTAGGGTAGAGATTTGAACCTAGGACCTCCCTTGGAGGGTTGCCCTCTCCTCTCCAACTCACCTACAACACCTGGGTAATAGATTTGGTTTCACATGAATCATTTCTTGGCATAATTTTTATGTCAACCAAGGTTCTCCCTTTTTGTGACCTTTCAGTCAACTAACATCATTTCCTTATATGGTATGGCGTATCACTAAGTTCTCACAAGTTGTGATAGTTCCACTTCAAACTACTAAATTTTTAGGTGCATCTCCTACAACCTTTGTACTATTTTTTTCTTGTCCATTGGGCTATGGATTCCAAAATTTAATATCCAAAAAATGAGGGGGATACAAGGGATGAGGGTAGAAATAACTCTAATAAAAACAACTGACGACACCTAGGATTTATTTTACATCAAAAAATTATGATGATTAGGTTATCTTGTAATAATTTTTCTTTTTAATATACTTGTATCCTTTGTATAATATGATGTCACATTATAAGATTCCATGTACCTATCATATATGTTTATTTATTCATCGATTATGTACACAAAATTAGTATATGCTTAACACCCTTGAGCTAGGAGATCTTCTATAGATTATCATGTGAACATGCAATGTCCAAACCATATGATACCAAATGTGAGCTACTCTCTATGCTTAGTTTACCATGGTTCCAAATTATAATCAGCCCTAGTAAAGTTTCATTTTTATTTTTCCCCCTACTTTGGAATTTTTGCATTTTGTGTATACGTACTCAACATAAAACTTGATGTTGTCCTCTTAGCCTTGCATCCGAACATTGGTTTTTTGGTGACAAATACAATATTTATCCCTTCCAAAATTCCATTTGGCTTGTCATCCATAGTTTATTTTCTTTTTTTTCTACTATATTATGAGTTTTCATCCAGTGGCAATAGTTGCAATCCTCAGCATCCCATTGAATTTGAAAGTTCATCCTTAGCTTTCATATCAGTTCCTTAATAGGGATCATTTTTTCTCTTCATGTTCTCTAATGTAGATAGGGTGAAATACTTTATTTGGTATCATGATGATTTATATAGCAATTGTAATTAGCATCTGATCATGCTCCTAGATTATACACCTTCCCATATACTTCAAAAAATCCAAGGATAAACATATCCTAAAAAATAAGGGTACATCAAAAACTTCTATATCTTGGATGATAGGTAAGTCTAGGTGCCCACATATTAACATTAGGACCTTGTGTAGTGTCCCTAACCTCTTTAAATTCTCTATCCTAAAGTTAAACACCAACTTTTGTGCATTTGGTTTCAACCCTAAAATTCTATATATTTTTACTGGCATGATCAATACCCAGACCTTTGAGTCCACCACATAATTATGTAATATGTGATTTTTCGATGAAAGAGATAGGTAGAATTTAAGAGATTTATCCTTTGAAGAATTGAGAAGATATATTTTGGTTAGTGCATGTATACCATTAATATTTGGTGATTTCCCAATGAAAATGTTAATCAGGTTCACCTTTTCTGATACCAATAAATATTTTCTCAATACTATTGGCACGGGGATATAAATTTTGTATAATTTATGAAATTGTTTTATTCTTTCTGCTCTCTTCTCAGTATTAATAGTAAAAAATTATAGCCTTTTATATACATCTAGCATTTTCTAGCATAGTGATGGGCTTTGTGAAGGAGAATTTTGCAAAACCATTTGATCTCTTGCATTAATACCTTGCACTGGTGGGAATGGAGGACCACCATCTGTATATCTCTTTTATTGAGATGTCTCCAGGTCTACTTCCTTCCAATGTTCATACTCTTACACTATACTGCAAGTAATTATATTATTCATCATAGGTCAAATCCTCACTTGCTCATAATGATTACAATCTTCTTCAATTTGAAGATCATTATGGAATAGATAAATGATTGAGCTTGAGATTTGATTGTCTTTTTATTCATTATAATTACCCTATTGTACCCTCTTCTCTAATCTTATTAACTAAATATGGGAAAATTATTGAAGTTCTTGTGTAGTCAGTTAGTAGCTACCAAGATATTTTCTCTTATTTTTTGAGAGTTGTCTTTCCATGTTTTTAACTTCTTCAGCTAGCCATTGAATCTTTATATTTAGATCTTGCTTTATTTTGTACATGTCCATATGGGTATTGGCAAAAATATCACCTTTGTTATTTGATATAGGTATGATTTAACCTTATAAGGGAATGCAACATGAAATGTATTTGTTAAGGTTTTAAGAGGATACACAACTTCCCTAGGAAGCATTTTTCTTGCTTGAATTATTATATTTTTGGCTTGTCTGACCTCTTTAAAAATTTACGAGTATCCATTTTCTCTAGATTTCTAAATAAGATTGCTTATGTTAGAGCTAAAATATTGAGTATAGTACAAGTATGATTGGATAGGGTATGTCTAGGACTCATGTTGTTAGATTATATTACATAATTTAGGTACATGTCAATGTACCACCTTGGGTACATTGTTACATTAGGACTTTATCTTAGGTTACTTGAGGAATAAGTAATAAATACACAAGTATCAATGTGCAATGATGTAAATGTACAAGGAGTCCAATTGTACATGAGTCATAGGAAATATGGTTAGTAAGAGAAAGGAACAAGCAACTTATCTACTTATATAAAGATCCCATAGTGAATAGAATAGTATGAATCAGAAGTGAGATTACTATAGAGTAGTGAGTAGGTACAATGTAGTTTCTATTAGAGTTTTGGAGTGTTCATTTCCTCCATTACTATGCATTGTACTATTTTCATATCTTTCCATTAATAGTATATTTCAGTATTCTTGTAGAATTCCATTATCTTACTTTTTTACATATTTTACATCTTGTGATTGCTTTCTCCCATATAATACATTATCAAAAGCTAATAGTGGTATCAAAGATACGGTAGATCATATAGGATAGGAAGAGCCACAAGAGAGATTGAGAGTAGAGAAGAAAATATTAGCTCTAGAATTTTTGAGATTGCATGTGGCTAGAGTCTTTCCAAAGAGTTGTAAAAAAACTTGTGAAGACCAGGACTCAACATTTATTCCACTAGATTGATAAATCAACTAGTGAAGATTCATAACTTACAATTTATTCCATTACAGTCCTAATAATTTATTGTAGGAAAAAGAATATTAAAAAATAGTTTGGAAGCTTTCTACAAAGAACTAAGAAGAATATCATCTTTAAAATCAATCCAGCACCAAATGTAACAATCGAAAGAATAGGAGATTCTAGGAACTTGAGGGAAGTTCTGTTGTAGACCTACACATTGTAGAAGAATAAAAGGCCATAGTAGCCTTATTTATAATTAAATAGACTCCAGAGAAGAGTCTAGAAAAATATAAGAGATTGGTAATATCCATTGAATAATACAAACATCGTATTGAAGAAATCAGCTTGAAGAAGCTAAAGATACCCATAGAAGGTCCCATTAAAGAACTCCTAGTTTGGAGGTTGGTGATATCCATTGAATCTTGTAGATTACAAAAGTGAAGAATAACTAGAAAGGTCTTGTTCCAGATTCTAGAAGCAACAAATTCTAGAGATTTGAGATATCTCATTTACAACACTTCCACAATAGAAGGTTGAAGAAAATGTCTCATTGAGAAGACCAAAGAAGCTACAATATTGAAGACCTTGGAGAGGTCTTAAGGAGAAAAAAGGAAAAAGGCTTGGTGAGCCTCATTGAAGAAGTTTCAAGAAGAATTCATTGGATAAATTCACTACCAAGGAGAAGTTGTTGATAGCAAAGGAATTGCTACAATTATCACCATATGACAACAAGCCCAAAGGAGAATGATTTGGCAAGTAGTTTACCAAATTTTGGAGGAGACTAGTGAAGACCTAAATACTTTTATATTCTTGAGAATAAGGCTATAGTTGAAGTCAAAATTTGATAAGGAGGTTAAAGGAGAACACAAATAGAAGAAGCCTACCAAATATAAAATATTTGGAGATTGCCTTTCATAGCTAAAAAGGCACATTTCAAAGATAGGGGTTTACTAAATCTATATCAGAATATTGAAGGATTCTTGGAGGAGAATCCCAACTACAAAAATTTATATTTCCAAGGTACGTCTTGAAGGAGAAGTTGAACCCAACTACTATAATTTTAGGAAAAAATTTAGAGGGTTTCAAAAGCTACGATTAGGTGAGTTAGAGAGTTATTCCAAACAACCAAGAAGAGTTGCAATTTCATCAAACTAAAGATAGAAATTTGGTGAATCAAATCACCAAGACATCCACCATATTTAGAGGTCATTAAAGGTAAGAAAATTAGGTGCAAAGGGTTCATTACTTGAATACTTATATTTAGTTCATTATTTAGCTTCATTAAGAACCTTATTAGAATCTAGAAGTTGCAAGGAGAAGGTTGCATTTTAGAGTCTTCAATAGAAGTGCAGAAAAGTTCTTTTAATATTCTTACCTGCACATTAAAATAGAAGTTGGATATATTTTTAAAGAAAGGAAAATAGCGTCTTCCTATTATCTAGTTACAACTAAGAATATTACATTAAGTTTGCAGAGACTACAATACATTTAAGAGTTATTTAAGAGTTATCATTAGTGCATATTCCAAGTTACTTTGAAGGAGCAATAAGGTGAAACTACTATTGCACTATTCTAGATTGTCTAACTTACTACTATTAAATATTACTATGTGCATTTCTTGTTAACTTAAGGTGTAATCTAGACAACACAAAATTTGCTTATATTAAAGTGTCTATAGACACTATTAAGTGCATAAAAACTACAATCTATTATGGCCTAGACAAGCAACATTACAGGTTAATATTCCTCCAAGGAGTGGAGAAGAAAGCTACCTCATCAAGAGCATAAAGAAATCTTGCAAGAAGGATATTGGAAGATCTAAAAAATAGGTGCAAATTCAAATATTCTATTGTAAAAGTATTTATATTAGTTTCTTGCACCATTAGAAGGATAAGCTTGAGCATATTAAGGACACTCCAACAGCCTTCAAGACTCATTATAAAGGGGTCAAGAAAAGTAGCACTATCCAAGCAAGGTAGAGAGCCAACAAAGGGCTCATATTCAGGTGTGTAAAGATACCATCTTTGACCTTTCATCAAGCAAACATAGTATCATATACCTACAATGTCAAATCCAACTCATTATCCACATAAGAGGGATAACATATCAAGGTCTACACTAAGCACCTATCATCTATTGCATTCCAATGTAGCACTAAGGATAAATCATTACAATAGATAAGAAATATATAGCATAAACAAAAGGGTAGATTACCAAGGAAGAACTACCAGCTAGAAGAGCACCATATAGCCATCATCAAAGAACCATCGAACTAGAGCCAAATTGCAAAAAGGAGAATATCATCATCAAACATGCAAGAGAAGTGTTGAGAAAAATATATAGCAAAGCTATCATTGGCAAGAAGCATAATAAATATTGAGAAAGGTTATTTCATGCAAACGAAGGGGCTACCACTTGGAAAATTTGGTAGAGCACCCATATTGTTCATAACATCTACGTAGAAATAAAATGCCCATTCTTGAGCATTAGAAAATCATTTGAAGAGCATCTTCATCATAGCTACAAAATAAGGAGCACTGAAATAATATTGATAGCATTATCCAAGCACATAAGCCTCATGGATGTCATCCCAAGAAGTGTTAAAGTCACACAAGTGTTACCCAAGAAAAAAATCTATGTGGGTGTCATTTCAAAGGTATTGAAGCTAATTAAGCACCCAATACTATAGGAGGTAAGTGAACCAAAGTAATAGCACGTAATGAAGAATAGAAAAGTGAGGTGACCAACGAAGCATCTCAAATAGAGTCAAGGACTATCATAAATCAATGCTATCAAATTTGAACATTAAACACTCAAATTGCAAGGTGGACATTAGTACTATTAAAGAAGTGAAGTCTAGGGATGAGATAGAGCATTGAATGCTTGTATTTCAAGGGATAGATAACCAAAAAATACCAGCATCATCAATTAGATAAGAGCATTGATTGATCATAAACATCTAAATTCAGAAGCTCATTCGCTATAATTCAAAGGGAAGGTAAAAGTTCTATATCGATTAATTTTTTGCTTTCCTTAATTCAAGAGTTATAAGGTGCATACTATAAGGTTGAAATATAATTATTATTACATTGATATATCAACCTTGGAAACTAAAGAAAGCAATTTTGGTAAAGGTAGGAGATATCATAAAATTGTTTGATATACAAACACTAAGATATTTACAAATAACTAAGTAGGAGGTATAAGGTTTTCAACCTAGATAAATTGATTTGCAAATATTATTATTATTTTCTAATATTCCAAATTAGGGAGTTATATTTTTTTTGGTAGATAAGATACTATAGCATTAATACTAGGTTTTACAGGTTGACCCAAAACCTTTTACAAAAATCAACCTAGGGCTATTGATGAACATGTCCTTACTAAGGATCCTATATATGTAAAATCTACATGCCACCAAAGCCATTACATCTGGTAAGGCACATAGCCTATTATAAAAAAGAAACTTCCCATACAACATTTTGGGTATACCTCGAGAAAACACACCTACATCATAATTACAAAAAAGAAACAGACACAGATCCCTTCCTTGAAAAAGTTGAGAAACAAAAAGTTGCAGACATACATAGCAGAGTACTAAAAAACTCCCACAAGCTCTATATTGATAGCTACTCTTAATAATTCTTTGGTAATTACTTTCTTCCGTATATGATATGCTTTGGGACCACATCTCGTCTTGGCCAATCAGCCTTGGAGAAGTGAACCTGTTGGCTAGATTTATGGTGGTGGCTATCTGGTGGTCCACGTGGCTCTAGTTCAAAGTCTTATATTGTCATTTCTTTCTTACCCTATGATTATCAACCAACCTCAAATTACTAATATGACTAGGAGCCATATTATCTGACATGTGACTGTCCCCATTAGTCTTTGTGGTATTTCCAAGTAGCATCCACCAAGAAAATTGAATTATTGAGTTATAATGTATCCTACATCAAACCCTAGCATTGGAATTTAGAAAATTGAATTATTGAAGGTAGAAGAAGGAAGTTCATTAAGCATCATTAAGAGTTGGAATTAATTGGTTACATTTGTCTCATACTCACATTAAAGGGATAAAATAAATCCAACCATAGAGAACTTCAAAATTGATAAGTGCATAGTTCATTAGGAGAGATAAGGTGAAATAGGAGTTGCTTATTGTTATTTATAAAACATTACAAAATAAACCAAAAGGTGAACAATAACTTACAAATCACTTTATCAAATCTATTGGATATAACTAGGGAATTATAAAGTAGTCTACAAGGACCACCATGACTTTAAATGAATTCATCCTTACAAAATCTCAACTACTTAAGGTTCTAAATTACTTATCATGGAATAAAAAAGTGAGGGCTATTTTTATATTTGAAAAACTTTGTAAAATTGTCAAAGAAACAAAATCTAAACCAAATTCAAGTGATATAGAGATTCAAAAGTTCAAATAAAGTGATTCTAAGGCATTAATGATAATAAATTTTGCCATAACAGATAAAGTGCAAGCTTACATTAGTTTGGTAGGAACATCTACATAAGCTTAGAAAACCTTAGATAAAATATTTGAAGATAAAAATAAAGCCACTATCTTAAATATTTAAACTCAATTACATTCCCTAAAATTGAATAGTAGAGAAAAATAGAACTATTCCTAAGGAATGTAGCAGACATTAAGGGAAAATTATTAACCTTAGGAGAAAACATTGAAGATAAATTCCTTGTTCAAGTGACCATGAGAGCACTTCCATAATGCTACAAAAATCTAGTTACATATTTACAAGTTCTAAGTAAATATACATCATTTTATGAGCTAATAAATATTCTTTAAGAATATGAGGTAGAAATAATAGTGAAATATGAAATGACTAACATTGCATTGGTTTCAAAAGATACTCCACAGGGAAACATAACCTCATATTCAAAATAAGAAAGACAAGGGAATAACAAATATTATCAGATATGCAAGATAGAAGGTCATAACACTAATTACTGTAGATTCAATCCGAGAAACCAAAATCAAGAAAATCATATGAACTATGGAAGCCAACCAAATAGGGCATTCCAACCAAGGCAATATCAAAATAATCCACGTCAACAAAAGTTTCAACATCAAAATAATTATCCACAATTGGAATATCATGAAGGAAATCCAAAAGGACACCTAGCTCAAAGGATTGAATAAATTGAATAATTTGAAGATCCTAAAAACAATCATGAAGTCAAATCTCTTTCAACAAGGATAGCATTTTATGAAGATACTAACTACTTGTTTGAATAGATTATAGAAAACAAAGGAGAGTACAAACTCCAAGATCAATAAGAAGATACATATTGAAGACTAAAGTATTCAATACCCAAATAATGTAATGCGAGGGGGTGTTAGAGTGTATTACATTATTTAGGTACATGTCAATGTACCACCTTGGGTACATTGTTATATTAAGACTTTATCTTAGGTTACTTGAGGAATAAGTAATAAATGCACAAGTGTCAATGTGTAATGATGTAAATGTACAAGGATTCCACTTGTACATGAGTTATAGGAAAGGTAGTTAGGAAGAGTAAGGGCCAAAAAACTTATCTTCTTATATAAAGGCCCCATAGTGAATAGAAAAGTATGAAGTAGAAGTGATATTACTATAGAGTAGTGAGTAGGTACAATGTAGTTTCTATTAGAGTTTTGGAGTGTTCATTTCCTCCATTACTGTGCATTGTACTATTTTTGTATCTTTCCATTAATATCATATTTTAGCATTCTTTTAAATTTCCATTATCTTACTTTTTTGCATATTTTACATCTTGTGATTGCTTTTACCATATAATACATTATAAAAAGATAACACATGTGGGATCCTTATCTACATTATTTTGAATCAGGCATTGAGGTTGATAATAATTTCATGGGGATCTTATTTGATGAATGAGAGTTGAGTAAGTAATAAAAAGGGATCTTCAAATTCATTAAACGTATCAATGAGTGCTTTCACCAAATCAACCCATGTGAAAATGCTTCAATTTTCTAAATATCTATACCATAAAAATACCTTCCTTTTGAGAGAGAGAGTGAGTAGCCTGATCATCACATCCTTGAATGTAATGTTATGGATAGAATCCATGGAAGACACATTCTGATAATGCTCAAATGCAAAGTTTTATGTACCATCAATGCTCGATAAAGACCTTAGAGTAGCCTTGGGGATGTCATGTTGATATGATATATTGAGGGAACTCATGTCATCCCATCAAGGATAATGTTTTTGAGCCATAGGTATCTGTTGAGATAGTGATATTTCAAAATTATTTGGTCCTTCCTTGAGGTAAGTATCACCAGATGAGCATAATTACTTCATTGATGAGGTCAAGACTACTCCTCAAATATTTAGTCCTCCAATAAAAGTAATATTCAATTAGAATTTCAAACACAACATATCATAGATTTAAATTGTGCTTACAATAGAGTCACAAAGTGATGGGTAGAAATTTAGATAAAACAAGGTATCACAAAACCCTTATTTAGCCAAAATATGGGATGTTAGGTCCCATCGAGTGTGCCAAAATTTGTTGATAACATGGTGGGTTTATGATCTTTATTAAATAAGGTATTAAAATTTCAAACGCGACTAATCATAGAATATAGGTTTTGCACTCACATAGAGTCGTTAGGTGATTACAAAAAAAATGATTACTTAATACAGGGTATCACCGAACCCTAGTTTAGCCAAAATATGGGAACTCAGGTCCCATCAGGCATGCAAAACATTATTGGTAAAAAATATATTTAAGGAAAGGTTTGTGTTCCCATGGACCTCAACCAACATAGAATTATGCTAGATCCATTAAGGATTGATGGTCATTCTATAGAGAAGGTTGGTTCCTTGGGAGTCCTAGTTAACTGATAAAAAATAATAGGGGTGAAAAGGGATGTTGAAAGAAAGAAATGTAGCTTAACATAGAACTTATAAGGGTACATATTTAGCCACATAAAAACACATGCATTTTTAAGCTTAAACAATTATAAGAAATTGCATATATCACCTAACAGAGCAACTAGTTTTATCCTCATCTAACATTGACTTCATTTTGAAAGTAAATTCTACAACTAGATAATGAAGTGCATAGAATCCAGATTACATAATTAAAGCTAAATAATATGACCAATTTTAGAAAAAATAAGTGAACAAATATTCATACATACATGATACAATACAAAGGCCAAATAGTAATCCACTTGTATTTCTTGAATAGTAGAAATCTTACATGTGAGTTGCAAAAGCTAAAGATCCGACCCTTTTGAATGCTCAACATTCTAATATATATAGTTTTTACAATGAATTCTATTACAAATAATCATGATGTTTGATCATGGAATGCTCTTGTGTCAAGGGAGTGGCCAGGTTATATATATTCCCTTCTATCACCCTATGCATTGTAACCAAACACTCATGCTAAATGGGAGTGGGTTGTGCTAGCTACATCAGGTCCCTTGATTCATTTGATACATTTGAAAATTTTATCACTCCATGATGTCTACCTACCTACATATGGAGGTAGTGGCTTGTTAAATCATGTATCTTGAATCATAATTTTGACCATTCTTATGATGCTGAAATACCATCCATATCCTACCAGATGAATGTTGGATTCCCTTTTACTAGTTAGATGCTGCAATTTTGGGGTATTTTGATACTTAGATTCCTAGATTTTCTCTACTCTATAGATTCTGCATGCTTTGATGAAGAGTGATATTTTCAACATTGATGGACTTTTGGGATTCATCTAGAGTTTGATAGTGACCCAATTCTTTACCAATCCCCTTCATGATGATTTTCGAGCTCCATCAAAATTGTTGATATTGACAGGAATTTGGGACCAGTCCATATTTTTCTATCGTGGTAGACTTTCAGGACCCATCCAAAGTTTGAAGGATGCCCACTTCTCCACAAAGCCTAACGCTTGGTCATTTTTTGTACATCTTGGTGATGGACCTTTGGGACTCCTCTGGAGTCTACTAGAAACCCATTCTTCTGAAAAGCACTTCCATGATGGATTTTTAGGACCCATTTGAATTTTTGAGGATGCCCACTTTTCTATTAGGCCTTACAATTAGCCATTTTTTATATGCTTTTGTGATGTGCTTTCGAGATACCTCCAGAGTTCAATAGTAACACATTTTTTTGCTAGTACTAACACTAGTCATTTTCTTGTAATTTTGAGTCTTCTCTTTTGCTTGAATACTGAAGCAAGTGGGTATGAGGAAAATTACCCACACTACAAGGATCCACTGGTTGAATCCATAAAATTACCTTTCTTAGCTTTTAATCATCTTGTTTTCCCAAAATATTCATGTGGGTGGACACAAGCATAAAATTTACCCATAAACCTAAAGTGGCAGATTTCTCACTTTAAACCTCACAATGTTTATAGAAATTCATAAAACCATACATCTTCAAAAAATGAGACCCTCAATAGACAAGTCCACAAATCTCTAAAAGATGGAATCCTCAACAAAAAAATCCATAGATCTCCAAAAAAATGAACCCTCAACAAGTAAATCCACAAATCTCTAGAAAATGGATTCGTTAGTAGACAAATCCATAGATCTTCAAAGAACAAAATCCTCAATAGAAAAATCCTTCAAAAACTCAAACTTGTAGATTTCTCAACTTCTTACATATAAAATCTAGCAAATCCCATTTATCTCTAAAAAAATTTACCCCTCAGCATACAAGTCCATAAATATCCAAAAAGTAATTTAATATCGACATTCTAAAAATTGGAACTTTCACCCATTGAATTGACTTTCTAAATTTCCTCCCTCCTTTACCACTAACGGGAGTATATCTAGATGGATTCCATTTGGTGGTATCCATATTTTATCTTCCTCTCTAAGAGATCCCTAATCATCTATCCATATGACCATCCCATTTTCTTATCTACAAACATGTATCACCTAAAATTCTTCCAATAAATTCAAGGATCTTAGTGTATCTATTAAAATATCTGCTACTCTCCAACTTGCCATCGATATTTTGTTGATGTAATTAATAATATTCAATGAGTCTCCCTCAATTATTAATATCTTAGCCCCTAACTAAACCATCATCTTAACTCCTACTAATACCGTTGTAGCTTTAGCCTAATGACTACTCATAATGCCCAAGTACTCACTCATCGCTCCAATCATCATTCCCTAGGTATCCCTTAGCACTGCTCCTCCTCTAACTTTTGTTGGATTTCCTTTAGAAGCCCCATAAAAATTTAGTTTCATCCATAATTATTTGGGTGGATGTCACTTGGTCATGCTCCTCAAGCCTCCTCAAGGATTTCCATTCACCCCCAATTGGACTTAGATTAGAATTTTTACTTAATTTAGCCTCCTCAAATGACTCGACTCATGCATTTTCAATTATTTAACATTCTACACTATGGATGCTATGATGTGTTCTCTATTATTGGTTTTATATCTTTTCTCCTCTTTAAAAACCCTTCCATTTCTTTCCAACAAAACTCCCCATGCATAATGAAATGAAATCAAATTCCAAATTTGATTTAATATTGGGCTTCTAAATGGCTTATCCCATTATTCTAATCATCCTACCATATTTTTAGGCAACACCCACACCACCCATATTTTTTAAATTATTTGATACAATATTTTGAGGGAGGAATTACAATCTCGTAATATGCGAATCACCAATTCCTCATGAGCTTGACAAAGCTAACATATATTAGGGAATTGAAAATCCCTTTTATGTAGGTTATCTATTATTAAAATCATTTTTTAGACTAGCAACCAAAGGAAAATTGTTAAATCAAAAATTGCAAGTGAAAGATCATAGGTTGATTTAATAGTGAACAACCCTTCTTGAGTAGCTCCCCATACTATTGTATCCTTATCCAAATTAGGGCTTACATAATATGCTCTCATTGTAGTGCTTATCATTTTTAGCTCTTTCTCATATTGATTATGGATTCTCAGCTCCTTCCATCTTACTTTTCCTCCTATATCCAAATAATCACTCACCATATTCCCATAATTTTATTCTCTCTAATTTGATGCTTGCTAACTCCTCATCATTTAATAATGGGTACTTCTCTAGCCATGCATCTTCCTAGAAGTGGATAGACATACATTCCCCACCTTCCATTGGGTTTCTTTTCATAGCATCTCTCTACCCTTTACTATATGGTTCCATACTAATGATCGTCGATAGGACTCTATTGTGGTCAAATATCTACTTGTGAAGGCATTTCTCTTAGAATTATTTCTCATAAGGCATGATCCTCCTTCACTAAATTTTGTCCTACATTTGTTTCCAAATCCTTGTTTATTTTCTAACCCCAATTCCTCCTCTTGATTTATCATTGCATACTCTCTCCCAATCCACAAGTGGAATTCTACTCCTCTCCTCTAATCCTAACCATAAGAAAATATTTTGAATACTTTCTACTATATGTTGAGCAAGGTGTTGCAAGAGTTTTGTCATTGTTGTCAACTCAGGCAGTTAGATCTAATAATGCAGTGGACAGGCAGTTCAAAAGTCATTCAATGCAGGCTGATAGATTTTAGGGTTTGCAATTGACCACATTTAGGGTTTGCAACCGACCATGTTTAGGGTTTGCGACCGACCAAGATTAGGGTTTGCATTTGCATAATCAGTCGACTACTATTAGGGTTTTCATCTCAAAATCTCAAGTATATAAGCGAGGCTATTTGGAGATTTAGGAATCCATCATGTGAATGTTGAAGTGCGAGATGCGGCCGTAAAAGCGCAGATAGCATAGAATCGGTGAGATGATAGCGAAGTGCATAATGTGAGCTAGTTGTGTCGAGTTGTTTGAAGTACGATTGTGAATGCGCATAGAGAGAAGAGTGTGGAACGACATAGAGTGTGCGAAGCATGTGAGCAGAGAAAGTAGAATGTGCAGAGAGCACAAAGGGCAAAGTTGATTGCAAAGTTTGGCTGTAGCAGTGCAGTAGATTGTGTGAAGAGATTGCGCAAGAAAGAGCAGAGTGTGCAGAGATTGCAAAGGTGAAGTAGATCAGTTAGAGTCTTGCAATAACAAAGGTATTTGTCAAACATTTTCATTCAAAATTGAAGTCTAGTTGGTGTTGGCAAATTAGGGGTTGGTGCTCCTTTCTGTTGGTGCAAATAAATAAGGGGTTGGTGCTCCTTCCAGTTGGTGCTAGTAAAAAAATTGTAAAGTTGGTGCTTTGCAAGAGGCTAGATTTGGATGGTAGTCCAAGCAGCCATTCTTTTTGAGGAGTAGCCATTTTGGTGAACCTCGTTAAAAATCTATGTTGTGTGATGTTCTCTTGCTTTGTACTTATTATATTTGTTTATAAGTTTTAATTGTCTGTGGTTTTTAGAGCTGTTAATTCATTGATTTGGAATGCCACACTGATTCACCCCCCTCTCAGTGCCATACTAAGTACAACAATTGGTATCAGAGCCAAGTTCCCTTTAAAGGATAAATCAGCTAGGGTTGATCTTGGATTAATACTCTAATGGCAAAGAAAGGCAAGAATGGAACCATGAGACACAAGAAGAAAATATCACACAGGGTGATAAAAGAAAATAAAGATAAATTCATTATTGTTGTAGATTCAAGAGATGAATCGAACAATGGAGAAAAGGCCAAGAGTCAACTCGGTCATAATGCAGGTTCTCAAGGTTCAGAATGTTTTGATCAACTCCGACATAATGAACGTCAGTGTTATGGGTTTAGTAGCAGTGAAGATGAAGAAGAAATAGAATCAAAATAGGAATGTAATAAAGAAGAAATGAATGCAGAAGCAAATTGGAATGAAGATCAAATTACAGCTCCAAGTAAGAAGAATAGAACCTCCTTCAAAAGGACATCTCAGCCAGTTTCAGTTTCTGTGGTAGAGGAAATTGAACCAAAAAATGCAGAAGGGGTGAACACTGAAGCAGATAATAAAAACCTCAATGCTGAAGTAGACTGGGAAGGTGAGTTGATCTCTGCTCTTGAAGAGTTGAGTATAGAAAAGAAAAAGAACAAAATATTGTCCAAGAAATTGGAAGAATATGGGGATGAGATTGAAAATCTATTCTTACAATTCCAACAGGCCAAGAAAATAGAAGAAGACTTGAAGTCACAGCTGAATGATAAAGTCAATGTGTGTAACAAACATGAAGAGGATTCTAACAAAGTAGTTAGTAATCTAAATCTACAAGTAGAAGAGTCTAAAAGGATTGAGGAAACTCTCAGGTCGTAGATCAATGAGAAAGAGATTATTTTCCACAAACAAGAAAAAGAGATTGTTTCATTGAAGAAACAACTAGAAGAGGCCAATACAAATCTTAAATTTGAGAAGAGCACAAAATTGCTAGATAAAATTATAAGTCATCAGAGAAGCTCCACGATTAAGCATGGTCTTGGATATGAAGCTGAACAAGTTGTATCTTCCAATTCTGCAGAGAAGAAGAAGTTCACTGTTGAAGGGTCCGAGCAAGAAAAGGTTAAAGCTGTATCTTCAAAAGAAAGAAAATATTAAAGGAGATTTATAGCAAAGCAGCCACAACAAAAGAGGTTCTACCACTCTCACTTTTTTCATACTAACACTTTTAATGGCTATTGTTTCAGATGTAACCAGTATGGTCACAAGGCAACTTATTATGGATTAAATAATAAATCAAAGAGTTATGCTGGTCGAAATACATCTGCATATCTGAGTGAACACTTTGTACAATGTTTTCAATGCAATGGTCATGGGCACATAGCAAGGTTTTGTCCAAGAACTTATGTATCAAATCTAAGGAAAAATAGTAGATTTCATAAGACGCAAAGAACACAACACAAACAGGAAATAAATTAGGTTCATAGAAGAAAGGAAAATAATCATTCATCATGGATGCATAAGAGACAACCACACCAGAGAGATATTCAAGTTCATGCAATGATGCAAAATAGGGATGCAGGTGAAAAATCCAAGCCCGAGGTCAAGAAAGTTTGGAGAAAGAAAGAAGAGAGGAAATCGTGTCTCCTTGAACTAAAGGAGACTGCTCTTCTACTACACTAAGCAACTCCAGGTAACACATCCTCAGGGGGAGCATTTTGAAAAAGGTTTTATTTTAATGCTTCTGTATATTTTTTTGGGTATCTGAGGATGAAAGACCAGCAGTTGGGATTTTTTGGTACAATTGTCAAGTGTGTTGGCTGTTCATTTAGTTGTGTGTGGAAGTTCTGTGAAGGGTAGTGTTTGCATTGAGAATCTTCACCATTGGTAGTATTGCTTATGTCATTGTTGTTTTGTTGATGGTTCTTACTGCCACTGATTATAGCTATGGATTATAACAGTTCAGATTGTTTTTGTTTATTGAAAGAATGCTTGCCCCAGCTGCGTATTTGTGTTTTGATAATAGCAACATGTTTTTGTTCGATGCTTGATGTGAATATTGTCAGATCTTTCATTACACCTTGGTGAATATATTTAATTCACAAACAGTTTTGTTTTAACTTTTAATATAATGCCAATTCAAGGATAAGAAGTTTGAGGCTGAGTAAGGTGCACTACGGTTGGCCATAAAGTGTTTGAAAAAATGTCTTCTTTTGACATGCACAGTTGAAAGTAAGAGTTGGCGATGAAATTGCAATCTTTGGACAAAAATTGGTATAGATGTGAGTCACTTGTCAATTCTGTTGATAGAAGTGAAATCAACATGTTGAATGGGAAGATTGAAGAAAAAGTTTATAATGTGCAGCCAGATGATTTCCAGCCTGGTGATGAATGTTTGAGGTGCTTTTATAAAGAATTAAGGTAGTCTACTAGATTCTTACTACAGAGAAAGACAAACAGCTATCAATAGGTTCAAGTCTGTTGAGAATATTCAAGATGTATATGCAGATGTTGTTTGCATTACAGAGCAAAAATTTGGATAGTTAAACGATCAGTGTATGATTTCACTAAAATCAGTGGACAATTTTGAGATTACAGAGCAATAGAGGGTTGAGGCTCAGAAGATAGCGTGAATTGAAGTGGCCACATATTCCCAAGAATAGTCTAAAATTTGACTAGCCATTGGGATCAAATTCTCAGGGGGGGCATTTGTGCATTTGTTCATCTTATTGATCATATCCATGATTTTTGCTAACTATTTCAATGTGGTTTTGAGAATGGTGTGTATGGACTCAGGGGGAGTCTGCAGCAGCCCTTTGGTATTATTGACAAAGGGGGAGAAGAGTTACAGGAATGTACACAGGTGTTGCCAACAATTCCAAAGGGGGAGATTGTTGAGCAAGGTGTTGCAAGATTTTTGTCATTGTTGTCAACTTAGGCAGTTAGATCTAATAATGCAGTGGATAGGCAATTCAAAAGTCATTCAATGCAGGATGATAGATTTTAGGGTTTGCAATTGACCGCATTTAGGGTTTGCAGCCGACCATGTTTAGGATTTGCAGCCGACCAAGATTAGGGTTTGCATTTGCATAATCAACCGACTACTATTAGGGTTTTCATCTCAAAATCTCAAGTATATAAGCAGGGCTGTTTGGAGATTTAGGAATCCATCGGGTGAATGTTGAAGTGCGAGATGCGGCCATAAAAGCGCAGATAGCATAGAATCGGCGAGATGATAGCAAAGTGCATAATGTGAGCTAGTTGTGTCAAGTTGTTCGAAGTGCGATTGTGAATGCGCACAGAGAGTAGAGTGTGGAACGACACAGAGTGTGTGAAGCATGTGAGTAGAGAAGCGAGAATGTGCGAGAGAGCACAAAGGGCAAAGTTGATTGCAAATTTTGGTCGTAGCGAGTGCAACGAGATTGTGTGAAGAGATTGCGCAAGAAAGAGCGAGTGTGTAGAGATTGCAAAGGTGAAGTAGATCAGTTAGAGTCTTGCAATAACAAAGGTATTTTTCAAACATTTTCATTCAAAATTGAAGTCCAGTTGGTGCTTGGCAAATTAGGGGTTGGTGCTCCTTTCCATTGGTGCAGATAAATAAGGGGTTGGTGCTCCTTCCAGTTGGTGTTGGTAAACAAATTGTAAAGTTGGTGCTTTGCAAGAGGCTGGATTTGGATGGTAGTCCAAGCAGCCATTCTTTTTGAGGAGTAGCCATTTTGGTGAACCTCGTTAAAAATCTATGTTGTGTGATGTTCTCTTGCTTGTACTTATTATATTTGTTTATAAGTTTTAATTGTTGTGGTTTTTAGAGCTGTTAATTCATGGATTTGGAATGCCACACTGATTCACCCCCCCTCTCAGTTCCATACTAAGTACAACACTATATTAGCTACTTAATGTGGTATTTTAAGCATTGATAATAAATATAGAATTATTGCTTGGAGATTACTCTTAAGAAGTTGTAACTTATTTGCATGACTCAACAAATTTCCCTTCCAACTAGATAATTTACTTTGAACCCTCTTAATCAAAATATTCCACATATGATCATTGCATGCCCTTGTAAACATTGGCATTCTCAACTAAATAGAAGTAAAGGTTAAAATATTACACCCAACCACTATTGTTGTTCTTCTATCAATTATCTATAGTGTTTATAAAATACTTATTACTCTTGTCCATATTTATCATTTGTTGGGATGATTTTTCATAGATACTTAGTATCCTCCTAAATTCCTTCACCTCAGCTACAGATGGTCTACCCAAAAAAATTTTGTCATCCATATATTTTTAGTGAGTAATACCTTCTTTGGATATAGATGGCTTCAAGCCACATATTTCTCCTGCTCTTTTTGTTGATCCAATGCACCTTCCCAATGCTTGTGCCTTTATTATGAAGTTATACAGGGACAAAGGGTCCCCTTGTCTTAATCCCTTGCTGCTTTCATAAATATAGAATTGTTCATTATAATTGAGAATTTAGGTCCTCCATAGTTGCTATTCACCCACCTCTTCAAAATCTGTTAAAACTAAACTTCTCTAGGACTCTATCCAAAAAACACCATGAGACCTGATCATAGGATTTTTCATGTGAAGCTTTAAAACCATTCCCTCATTTTTACTAATTTTAATTTAATGCATGGTCTCTTGGAGTGTGATTACTCCATACAAAAATTTTCTACCCTTCACAAACCCCCCTTGCTACTTTGAAATAATCTTTGGGAGAACAAACTTTAGTCTTAATGTAATCATTTTTAATATTATCTTAGAAATGACATTACACAAACTAATTAGCCTAAATTATTTAAATCCCTTCAACCTAGAATTCTTTGGAATGAGCATTAGGAAATTATTATTGTATTGTTTTAACACTTTGCATGAATGGTGTGACTCTCTTACTATTGCTACTACATCCTTACTCACTATGTTCTAGAAGTCTTGGAAGAAACCCACTTGAAATCCATTAGGCTCTAGAGCTTTATCTTTTTCCAATGAGAAGACCACTTCCCTGACCTCTTCCTCACTCATATATTTGAAAATTTATGCATTAATATATCTATATATAATCCTTGTAATATGTTGAATTAATTCCTCCATAGCTTCTTGGTCATCCTACCTATCCTTTGTTAACAAAAATATGAAGAAATCCACCACCCCTTGTCTAATTTGATATTCCTCTCTTATTACTTCTCTATCCTCTTTTTGGATTTTATATATCCTTGCTACACTTTTATGTCTTATGGTAGAGACATGAAATAATATTGTGTTCCTATCTCCTTCTGTTAACCATTGGTTCCTTAACTTTTATCTCTAGGACATATACTACCTTACCATTATTATATGGAACTACACTTGGATAAATTTATCTCTATTAAAAGGGACATGATTCATCCCATTTTTTATTTCCTCCATAGTTCAACTTAATTATTGTCTTAATTTTTCCTTTTGTAAGAAGATATTTCCAAAGACCTCCTTTTTCCACATTTTTAATTCCCTCTTCACATGTTTCAATTTCTTAGCAACCACATACATCTTGGATCCTTGGATCGGATGCATCCACCATATTTCTATTTCCTCATAAATTCTTGGGTGTTTCAACCACATGAATTAAAATTTGAAGGGGTTACTTTTCTTTCTATCCTCTAGACTACACAAAAATACAAGAGGGTTATGGTCTGATCCTATTCTTAGCAAAGGTGCCAAAGTATGCTCATAATTTTCCTCAAACCACACAAAGGATAACAAAACCCTATCTAATATCACATAGATAAATTCCTCCCCTAACCTCCTATTAGTCCATGTGAATGCATTGCCACTCAAATCAACATCATAAATACTTGATGTTAATATAAAATTGCTAAGGTCTTCCATACTCTTGGTGAATCCTTGGGACCCCATTTTCTTCTAACCTGGTCTTAATGGAGTTTTTAAGTCTCTTACCACCATCCATATTATCCCCCTAATATATTGTATCATCTATTTCAACTCTTTTCAAAAATTATTTCTTAATCTACTTACATTTGGAGCATAGACATTTGTAACAAGAAAAACCAACTTTGAAGACTTGATCAAGAAAATAAGTGATAATTGATTTACACTTCTAGAGATAATTATTTTTAGAGATATATCCTACGTTGTTACTAGGATATTAAGATAGATTGGGTGGATAAGATATATTTAGTTAGTTATGATCCAACGGATCATATTGTATACACTTGTTATTTAAGGAAGGACTCTCCATGAAATAAACAAGAATTTTTTCATTCTTCAACATGGTATCAGAGCGGGATTTCCCTGCCCTGTGAGTTTTGAGTGTGAATTTGAGGGGGTGTTTCCTTGATGGAAATCCCCCCCTCATTTTCTCCCTCAATTTAATTCTCTTTGGCCATTTTATTTTTTAGAAAACTGAGGGAGTATGCTCTCCATATTTTGATGGATCAGAAACCAGACGTTTTATGGAAAAATTAATGGTTGCAATTCTTTTAGGGTATAATCTAATGTGAGGTGAAGATCTATTGGTGAAAGGTCTTGTATGTTGTATTTTTTTTTCCCATGCTATGATATGGTGCATCAAATATCATGGTCTCAACAAGACAGATCATTGCTTGCAAGTAGACACTCATTTTTTGCACCACCGCAACCGGCATCCATGGCTCTCTATCGCCCCCTTAGCAAAATTTTTAATCATTTATCAACATGGATAATTTGTCGCTCATCATCGATGTGCATCATGAGACCTTCACTAGATTTCCAGCATTAACCTATACTTCAGTTCCATCACTGCTCAACCAAAGTGGTCACCCCAAAACTATTATGGCCAAGAACATTAGCTTTGCTAACTAGAATATCCTATAAAATATTGTTGTTTCCCTCCATGGAAGGTGGTGAATAATTTTTTGAGGCACCATTGAGAGTTCATTCAATTTTTTACCTCTATTGGATGTAGATAGGATAATATGACACTAGACAATGGATCGAGTATGGAGAAGTGGTCTGTGATACAAGATGTTGTGTTCGATATTTGTAGCCACTGTGTGCATAGATCACAATTTAATAAGACTTCTTTTGAAGATATCTAAATAATGCAAGGGTTTTGTGGATATTTATTTCTCCCATGGATGATGCTTGTCGTTGGTTGTCCCATAGTCATTGGGGTCAATTTTTTTTCCAGAAATGTTCGGTAATATGTATCCCCAAAAGCGCTAATCGTGGACACCATCGTCAGAAGGAGGTAGGAGGTGAACTACTTGAAGTGAGTAGTAAGTGGAGATCTCCCTACTATAGAACATTTAAAAATTCTTCTAATATTCATAACCTTCATAGCCGATACCTTGTGATTATCTTCATTCAAACAAGCAAATTTTGTCAGTATGGAAGAAAACTATGATATTGAACTGCAGCAATATGGGAACATTTTTACTATGTTGGCCAGTTTTTTGGTTTAATTTCTACATGTTGGAAGTTTCCTTTTTTTTTTCTGCATGTAGAAAATCATCGTAGCTATGTGATGAGGCCCCAAAATGCCTCATTATTGCACAATGTTTGACTACCATATGATAAGTTAATTGCCAAATAGTTGACTAAAATATACTATTTGTTAAGTGTTTGCATGATTTTATGTTAGGAATCCTATATCTCTGTTTTTGACTATTTTTAGCATTTTGTGACTGATTTTGCTTGATTAAGTAGCAAGTAAAAACATGCATTTCAATTAACCAAATGTGGTATGCTGACATACATTAACTTATAAATGGTTTTTGAATGTTTTCCTACCCTTAAAATTGTTTCAAATCCACATTGAAGCCAAAATTTTAGGACTGTCATAAATCTAAAAATTTGAAAAAAAAAACAGCCATATAAAAATCAGCAAGCTATCACTTTATAGGAACACCTTGAAGTTGTCAAGCAAAGAATGAGGATATGGATGGAATGAGTTCAGAAAGACTATAGAAGATATTTGACCTATTTAGAAGCATTACCACATGGTCTAAATAGGTAGCAATAGGGTATAACAGAGCAGGGACAATTGTGCAGCACTGTTGCACTATTTCAGCATGGTTACTTGGTGAATGAAGTGTATAAATTTAGTAACAAATTGATGTACTCCTTCATGTTGATATTTGAATAATTTTTCCATGTTCTAACTTGTTTGAATTTGTAATAAATGCCAATATTTTACAGTTGTGCAGTAGAGTTGGAAAATGTAGTAATTTACCATGTAAATTCCAGCAAGCTACCAATGAATGACAAGACATGGAATTCACACATAGAGAGGAATGAAGACTATTGCAATCTGATCCTGAGGGCTAATCCACCTGAGAAATGCAGGTAAAATCACTTTAAGAACATAAATTTGGTCATTCTGAAGATCTTCAGATTGAGAAATACAGTCTCTTCGGATTAAGAAATATAGTCTCTTCAGATTGAGCCACTTAGCTCTAGATTGAGAACATAAAGTGCTTTTTGACTATTTTTTGATGATGGAAAAAGAGAAATAAGGTTGAGAAGGTTAAGGAAAAATATCCCCCAACTGTCTTTGTCGTCCTTGCCATCCAAAGCCACCATTCATGGAAAAATATCAATTGATCCTCTTCTAGGATAAACCCAGAAATAACTGCAACATAATAGGAAGTTGTTTGCAAGATATAAATGGCATTTTATGAAGTGGAGAAATATGTGTGAGATATTTATAGACTCCTATCATGTACTCCTACCATTGAATATGCTTTATAATGGCCAATGACTACTACTGCAACACAAATTGTCTAGATTTGTATTTATTTTAGATCTAGAATTATTGGCAAATCACTGTAAAGTAGCACATAGGCTAATTTGAGCATGGGAAATGTTGTAAATATTTATATAAATAACATAGCTCCCTCCTTGGTTGAGTCAATTAGGAATTATAATAGATGAGAGTTTTCAATAGCAGCAATTAGGACTGTACATTAATTTTCTATAACAGTTTTTAGCATGTTTTATCATCAATAAAAGTGCAGTTATTTTATCATTTTTTGTTCTGAGTGTTAATTAGTTAAGGAGTGCTTTTCACCTCCTTATAGATCAGGAAGTATGGGCCCACTTTCAGATCTATAAGAAGGATTTTTATGGCAGGTTTTAATCTATAATTTTGCTACAACAGAATTAACAGATTACTTGTCAAGTTTACTTTTCTTGTTTTAAGTTTGTATAATGTTCTTTATGTTTTCTATTATGTTTGTGTACAAAATTTGTGTGTGTGTTAGCTGACAAATTATATTAAGCATTTTTCCTTTGCTTTCCATGTTTTCCTTGCTTTTTTGTTTTAGCAACTTTCCATTTTTAGCATATTTCATTTTATTGTCAATTCCTATAGCAGAAGCTTGATGACGTTTTGTGGCAGGACATTGATAAGTGTTTTTAGCATAAGTTTCATTTACAAGCATCATTTCAATCAAGAAAGAGTAAATAGGTTTCAA
Organism: Wollemia nobilis; assembly: GCA_028583015.1. Taxonomy (NCBI): domain Eukaryota; kingdom Viridiplantae; phylum Streptophyta; class Pinopsida; order Araucariales; family Araucariaceae; genus Wollemia; species Wollemia nobilis. The sequence continues at coordinate 665,434 of JAQPPZ010000331.1, read as the reverse complement.
TTCTGTAAATGTAACTTAGGATTTCATTTCAGCAACATTTAAATTCAGTAATCTAAATTCTATTATTTTAATTCTGCCAAAGTAGATTAGACTTTCAATTTAGCAATTCCAGTTCCTACAATTGTAGTTAGATTTCAATTACTGCAACTTAGAATTAGTTTTTAGTTCCTGCAATTTTCCATTCTACAGATTAGGTTTAGTGTGACACCAAAAGGCTAAACCAAATCTGTCTCACCCAATAATTGCTTGAAATCTGAATGCTTGAATTGTACTCTCCCTAGCCTTCTATCATAGACAACCTTGGAAACCACCCTGTATTGATAAGATATTTGAGATTTAATGATGTGCTTAACGACAATGCATCATTTTGGCATCGTTTTTGGGGAACATGGTGTTGTTAGAGGGTAAAAGTAGCCCAATAATTGTTAATTATACTAAATTATGGACTTCAGAGTAACATCTGGATAAATGATTGGTATTAGTAATATTTTTTGGTAAATTGTAGTTTAGTCCATTTAGAAAACAAGCAACCACAAGGAGGTGATATTCACACCTAGGGGTTAAATTGCTTATGTTTGAAATTCTTGATAAAAATTGAAAGAATTCATCATCCTCATTATCAAGAAACATAAGATCTCTTAGAGGAGCCATCTGCTAGTATTGTCATTTTTATATCCATATCATCAGGGTAGTATAAACAAATTTGTACTAGGTATTGGGAAGACATCATGACAGATATACAATACTATCCCTTGAACAAATAATCATATCAGCTACTTGTAGCATTTGTTCACAAGGACATATCATTGATAAATGCCATTTACTTCCACAACTCAGAGATGCAAAATTTATTGCCTGGTCTAAATTCTTCTCAAGGGAGATCCCAAAAACAACAAACAAAGCAAGTAAAACCACTACCTCCAGCCCAACCTGTGGTCAATCTAAATAATACAGGACAGGTAACCCCTGTCTATATAAGTTGAGTCAGTTAAAAAAAAAAATCACAAAACTTTTGCACAATCAAAATAGAAGTTTACAGCTTAATAGTGATCCTAGAGTTTTGCCATTATTGCTTAAATATTTTTAGGATTTTACCGCGCTAAACCGCAACCTAACAATTCTTAGCCTACATCGACAATAGTTGATCTCATTAGAGGTGATCCTACCTGACAAGTAGTTGATATGTTAAAGTTGTACACTTCTTGTCTTATTGTGCAAACCAAAAATATGTCTTTTTCAGCCCAACCTATGATCAATATGAATAATATTGGATAGGCAACCCCTGTCTATGTAGTTGAATCTGGTAAAAAAAAAAAAAACCTACAGGAAATGTTATTGACTGCAACAACATCCAACTATGCTCAAACAAGAACTTACTTGAGCTTGAAGAGACAAAAATCAATGGAGATACACAGAAAACCTTTAGTCCAAACACACAGAAATTAGCCTTGGATAAAGTAAAAAAACTAGAAAAACTATACAAAAAATTTACTTCCATTGAACTCCTTAGTAAGAAATTACAAAGGGGTAAATTCTATCCTCCTAGGAATGAAACAAATTGAAGTGCAGCCAATAAAATTCTTGAATATTATTAGTTGGTTGACTTATAAACAAAAAACAAAATTATTGCTATTTTGAAACAATATTTCAATCCCTTTACATGGAATTACAAGGGTATATCAAGATTTTATCTTGATGTAAGCACTTAACATCTTTTGGGAATTGGTATTTAATTGTTTCAAGTACAAATTAACAATATTTTGCAAACTAGGAGGCATGAACAACACTTGATTGAAGAAGTTTTTAGATATAGAGTAATGCTGCTTTCTCCCATTGGTAATTCATGGTGGATGTTAGTGGTGAATGGACATTGTCTTCAGGTATACCATGCACCATTAACTAAGGAGGAGTTCTTGAAGGAGATTCCATTGGATGTACACAGAATGGAAGAGAATTTCTCTTCAATATTAGATTCAGAGTGATGATAAAAAGTTTGACAAAAAAAAAAATACAAGAAAAGCAAAAAGAAGAATAGTCTTGTTTGTGAAATTCTTTCTTGCTTACAAGCAAGACAAGAATATTTGAAAAAAAAAAAGAGAAAAAAAAAAATTTGCAGCAAAGGCATGTCCCACAAAATGGGGATACATGAGGACAAGCATCAATTTTAGCAAGGAAGAGGAAAAATGAAGCCAATACTTCATTTCCAGTGATAAGGAGGCAATTATGATGTAAGAATATTCTTACTGCTCATCTAGAAAGGAAGGTTGCATCAATATTGCAGGTTTCAACAGAAATAGATGGTGTTTTCATACAAAAATTGACATGTTTTTGCAGAATAAGGATTGGTCTTATCCAAATAAGAGTGTGATGAAAAAAAAAGGGACAAAAGTTGGTTGAAAACCAGAAATGGCAACCTCTTCTGATGAAAAAAATTAAAAAAAAAAAGGAGATGAAAAAAAAAGAAAAGAAAAAAAAATGATGAAAAAAATAAAAATGAATAATTAAGTAGTGAAAACCTTCTTGGAGGCGCTACTAAGTTGGCTTGCATGAAAACTGATTTTTTGGCATGCATTGCCTTATTGATATACCCACCATTGTTCCACCATTGTACAAATCTCACACTGCACATGTGTTATGTTTATGTTTTCAGATAGCCTACTAATAATCATCAAAAGCGACTTGTAAGGTGCATGACCAATTTTCAGGATAGTAAGGTATGTGTTTCTTGTATTTAATTCATAGTAAATATTTAGCATTTAGTGTATGATAATCGGTATTTGGCATAAACTATTCATACAATATAGGCAATTTGAAAATGGAACATGTTCAAGATGTCAAGAAACACCCCCTTATGCCCTTAATTGCATGGAAATTCCAAAACTATGCAAAAACCTGATTTTGGGATAGACATGGCAGCAATTCTATTTCAATTTATAGGGCAAGTTTCAGAAGGAGAATTGCAAGTTTATATCTCACAATTGTCTGATAAATTGAAGGAGTATAATCAACAAAATGCACCTGAAGGTTCTATTTTAGTACTACTGAAATAAAACAACAACATACAAAACAAAGAATAACATCTAAACAAAAGGATGAAGAAGGGATTTTTGATGTTATGGAAGGCTTATACACTCTAGATATGGGCCCACAATAGAATCTGTAGCTAAATTTTGAATAGGAGGTCATTTCTGCATTTTTTGATGTATCTTCGAAATGAACAGTCATATCTTCGGAATGAACAGACATATCTTCGGAATGAGCAGGATATCTTCGAAATGAGCAGAAACTGTACCAAAATTGTTGAAAATGCTATAGAATATCAAAAAGAGTAGGGTACATCAAATATTGAGGTTCATAAGGCTCTACCACAAGTAAGTACATCCCTCAAGCATTTCAAATCCAAAATTTTTATCAATTTTGTTTGAAAGGTGCAAACAACAGAAATAAGCATTCAGGCTGAAATGTTGTTAAGAACAAAAAATTCCATTAGTAGTAGTGCATCTGCCAAATATGGTTCCTCAATAAGACTATTGCAAGATGTATCACATGATATCAAGCCTTTAAGAGGTACCTTATAGCACTAAAATTTGAAAGACATAAAAAGAGTCATACATGTGCTTAATTGCAAACTACTTGATATAGTGCAGCAAGGAAAAATTTCTCAGTTAGCGGGTAGCAAAGGATGTTGTTCACAAGAATAAAACCTGCATATTACTATGGCCTACTAAGATGCATGAGGGCATGCATTAGTTCAAGTTGAGGGGGATGATGAGGCCAAAAAATGCCTCATTATTGCACAATGTTTGACTACCATATGATAAGTTAATTGCCAAATAGTTGACTAAAATATACTATTTGTTAAGTGTTTGCATGATTTTATGTTAGGAATACTATATCTCTGTTTTTGACTATTTTCAACATTTTGTGACTGATTTTTCTTGATTAAGTAGCAAGTAAAAACATGCATTTAAATTAACCAAATGTGGTATGCTGATATCCATTAACTTCTAAATGGTTTTTGAATGTTTTTCTGCCCTTCAACTTGTTTCAAATACACATTGAAGCCAAAATTTTAGGATTGTCATAAATCTAAAAATCTAAAAAAAATAGCCATATAAAAATCAGCAAGCTATCACTTTATAGGAACACCTTGAAGTTGTCAAGCAAAGCATGAGGATATGTATGGAATGAGTTCAGAAGGACTATAGAAGACATCTAATCTATTTAGAAGCATTCCCACATGGTCTAAATAGGTAGCAACATGGTATAATAGAGCAGGGACAATTGTGCAACACTGTTGCACTATTTCAGCATGGTTACTTGGTGAATGAAGTGTATAAATTTAGTAGCAATTTGATGTACTCCTTCATGTTGATATTTGAATAATTTTTTCATGTTCTAATTTGTTTGAATTTGCAAGAAATGCCAATATTTTACAACTGTGCAGTAGAGTTTAAAAATGCAGTAATTTACCATGTAAATTTCAACAAGCTACCAATGAATGGCAAGGCATGGAATTCACACATGGAGAGGAATGAAGGCTATTGAAATCTGATCCAAGGGCTAATCCACCTAAGAAATGTAGCTAAAATCACTTGAAGAGAACACAGTTGGTCATTCCGAAGATCTTCGAATTGAACAGGTATCTTCGGATTGAGAAATACAGTCTCTTCAGATTGAGCCACTTAGCTCCGGATTGAGAACAGAAAGTGCTTTTTGAATTTTTAACTATTTTTTTATGATGGAAAAATGAAAAGAATGTTGAGAAGGTTAAGGAAAAATATCCCCCAACTGTCTTTGTCATCCTTGTCGTCCAAAGCCACCATTCATGGAAAAATATCAATTGATCCTCTTCTAGGATAAACCCAAAAATAACTGCAACATAATAGGAAGTTGTTTTCAAGATATAAATGGCATTTTTTGAAGTGGATAAAGATGTGTGAGATATTTCTAGACTCCTCTCACGTACTCCCACCACTGAAGATGCTTTCTAAGGGTCAATGACTACTACTGCAACACAAAATGTTCAAATTTGTATTTATTTCAGATCTAAAATTGTTGGCAAATTACTGTAAAGTAGCACATAGACTGATTTGAGCATGGGATATGTTGTAAATATTTATATAAATAACACAACTCCCTCTTTGGTTGAGTCAGTTAGGAATTAGAATAGAGGAATGTTTTCAATAGCAGCAATTAGGATTGTACAGTAATTTTCTATAATAGTTTTTAGCATGTTTTATCATTAATAAAAGTGCAGTTATTTTATCATTTTATGTTCTGAGTGTTAATTAGTTAAGGAGTGCTTTTCACCTCCTTCTATATCAGGAAGTATGGGCCCACTTTCAGATCTAGAAGGAGGATTTTTATGGCAGGTTTTAATCTGTAATTTTGCTACAGTAGAATTAACAGATTACTTGTCAAGTTTACTTTTCTTGTTTTAAGTTTGTATAATGTTCTTTACATTTTCTATTATGTTTGTGTACAAAATTTGTATGTCTGTCAGCTGACAAATTACATTAAGATTTTTTCCTTTGCTTTCCATGTTTTTCTTGCTTTTCTATTTTAGCAACTTTTCATTTTCAGCATATTTCATTTTGCTGTCAATTCCTGTAGCAGAAGCTTGATGAACTTTTGTGGCAGGACATTGATAGGTATTTTTAGCATAAGTTTCATTTAAAAGGATAATTTCAATTATGAAAGAGTAACTAGGTTTCAATTCTGCAAATGTAACTTAGGATTTCATTTCAGCAACATTTAAATTCAACAATTTAAATTCTATTATTTTAATTCTGCAAAATTAGATTAGACTTTCAATTTAATTCTAGTTCCTACAATTGTAGTTAGATTTCAATTATTGCAACTTAGAATTTTTTTTAGTTCTTGTAATTTTCCATTCTGCAGATTAGGTTTAGTGTGACACCAAAAGGCTAAACCAAATCTGTCTCACCCAATAATTGCTTGAAATATGAATTCCTGAATTGTACTCTGCCCTAGCCTTCTATAGTAGACAGCCTTGGACACCACCCCAGATTGATAATATCTTTGAGATTTAATTGTGTGCTTAACAACAATGCATCACTATGGATTCATGTATTTATTTGCTAGGGATAAGAAGCCCACTGGTGAAAGAGAAGCCCTCTAATGTTCTAGTAAATCATACCAATAGTAAATCATACCAAATCTGGAGATGCACTATCACTTTCTATTTGTTTTTATGATGTGTACATTTTGCACACAAATAAAATAGATATGGCACTATGAGGCATGACTAAAATGAACTTCCAAAATCATCACTTTTGAAATTTGAGTGCTGTATGAATTGGAGATGGACTTCAAGTGGCAACGATTTCATACAACTCTGCAAATAACTTCAGCAAATCATTGTGACGGACAATGAAGATCTTCCAGTGTTGCATGTTGGTGCAGGGGTGTTTTATGACTTTATTCCATTGGTGAACATCATTTCCTATGTTCCATAAAAATCCTCTAAGCAAAGTGTTGCTATCATGGTATTTTGACCACATTTTGGGCACTGATGGTGATTATACAACTATGTGGAAATGGGGAAGTCCTTGTTGTCACTTAAACGATGATGTTTTGGTGCATCTTAACTTTTGTGTCCTAGCTCACCAATCAATGTGGAAATTTTGAAGTGGAGGTCCAGATATGGATAGTGTGAATTTCTAGAGTGGGCATCAATCTGATGTCATTACAATACTCCCTTTGGGCATGATGTTAAAAAATTCTCATGTCATATGTAGCTATTTTGATCCCTAAATGGTGCTCACCAAGATTCACCAATGAAAAAATCACACCCTCCACGTGGCTATAAAAATGATTCCCCATCCATTGCAGTGATAGTGTGATCTAGTGAGCAGACAATTTTTGTTCACTTAGTGATATTATGATCCAGTAATGTTGGGACTGAAAGAGATTGTTTTTTTGAGATATTATTAATTTTTTTTCCAAGTTTTATTGGATGTTTTAAAAATTATTTGCGCTCTCTAGAGATTTCTACTATCTTGCATATGCTTATCTTGTTCTCTTTGGTGGAGGCATTATCAAGGTGCATGTACTGGCTTAGTCTGCTATGAACTTTCATCATTTAATGTGTGTGAGAAGATTAGTTGGTTGTTGAAACCTTCCTGCCTTTCATGAATTGTAGGTATGATTTCATTTTTTAAATGGATAAAAACAAAATATTTGTGAAGTAAATACTGAGTAGTTGAGGAAATATGTGGCTATCATAGCCTTGCATCATTTTTTTCTTGGCGCACTCCTCCAACTGCAGTCGTGTTGTGTTGTGCTCCACCATCATCGTGCTCTCATGGAAAACAAATGAATATGTGTTATCATATCTGCACAAATACATAGATCATCATAATTTTTTTATGCATGGATTACATCATCCTAGAAAGGGCCCACAAACCTGTAGCTATTGGGCTATTTGATGTAGGGTCGTCAAGTGATAGAAATTATAAACCTCTATTGGACCGGGTGAATTTAGATTTTGAGAGCTCTTTGGATGCGTGCAATTTGTCATCGCTCATGTGGCAAGACACATATAGTTTTCACCAACTATGATTGATGGTGAAGATGGCTCATGTTGGTCATGAAATATTGTAGCCAAATTGAGGGTGAATGTATGATTTTGTGGTCCAATGTAGCAGGGTCATTATAATGCATATTTAAAAATACAATTTGCTTGTATATAATTCCAATATTGGAGGTTCTTTTTCCTGGTAGGAAAACTCTTAAAAACTCCTAAGTTAAGCATTTTGTCCCAGAGTACCACTTGGATGGGTGACCACTTGGGAAGTCCCAGAACTACACCCACTTAGAGGGACATCATTTTTTTTTGTATTTTTGAGCACCTTTATTTTTAGGAGTATACCTTATATATACTCGTTGGAAATATTTTTTCAAGCCGAACACAATGGTGGTGTCCATTTTTAGTTTTGAAACTATTTTCTATACTTTTTGTGGCTCAAAGATTATTGTAGCTCGAATGCACTCTCAATTGAAAGGTTTTGTGTGGCTACTACAAACTAAATTTATAAAGTCCCTTTGATCCTTATTTGGCTTCTTTGGTGACTTTTCCATTTTTTGACAACTACCTTGGTGCCCTTTAATTTTTTATTCCCTTTTTTTGTTGTTTTCCGACTTAGTTTTGGACCTCGTTATTAACCCATTGTGTTATTATAGGTGGACACCACATATTTGTTCTTGTGGAGTCATTTTGGACTACCCTTGCAATTGTGGTGCTTTTTTTCCATCCTATCTTCACACTCTCTTTTTTGTGAGACACTTTGGTTTAAGGGGGTTTCCTTTGGTGACTTTTTTATGGTTTGCAACCTTGTTCATAGTCACAAGCACCATATTTTATGTTTTTCCTCATATCTTCTTGGAGTGGGAAGACATTTAGTTCAATGACGAGGTATCTCTACTTTTGAGACATCACATGGATCCTTTACAGGCCTTTCTTAGTGTAATTTGTCTTAGGGGGTGTTGAAGAGGACATATTCCTCTCCATCCTCCTTGCACATATTCCTTATTCATTTGGCAGTGGTTTTTTCATCATCTCTCTAGCAGAGTTTTTTATGGATATATTATACATGAGTACCTTATTAGGCCTTGTTGGGACTCATTTCTATGGATATGCCACTTGTTTGGTTTTATTATTTTTCACTACCTCTTAGTACCACTTAAGGGGGGTGTTAGAGATATCCTAGTACCACTTAAGGGGGGGTGTTAGAGTATATCCTAAGTTGTTACTAGGATATTAGGATAGATTATGTGGCTAAGATATGTTCAGTTAGTTATGATCCAATAGACCATCTTGTATACACTTACTATCTAAGAAAGGACTCTCCATGAAATAAATATGAAGTTTTTCATTCTTCAACAATTATAGTGAATTATCTCTACACTTGGATGGAGTAAGACCATTTTACCATTTTTGAATATTGGTTCCAATCAAATATGGATCCATCCAAGGTTTGGGTGAAATCCTAATCCAAACCAAACGAATCAGACCCCTATATGAGAGCATTGGTGATGGTAGGTAAAAAATCCTCGTTACTGAACCCTCATGGTCAAGTCAATAGCAAAAATAAAATACTAGAATTTTGGTAAGATTATAATGCACTAGCATGCTAAGTAGCTAAAACTAGAAAGATAAGTTTGACTTGGGGATACTTGATGAAATCGAACAACCAACTACATCCAACTAGTGGTAATAACTAGATCAATGGGAGAAAGTAGAAGAGAGAAACTTCCAAGGAATGCATGAGGGGTGACAACCAATTATGTGTTAGACTACCTCTAACCATAATATAATATTTTAAAAGGCCTATTTTCACTTTGAGGACTCTCACCCCCAAACCCTTGCATGTAGGGTCACTAGCCCCCATACCCCTTAGTCAGGATTGCATCCCTACACCTCACATATTATGTAAAAGTGTATGGTTCCCTACATATATGACCCTCCTTTTTATAACAAGGTACACCATTTAAGACACTAAAATGAGGCCTCTATAGGAGTTACCATTGATCTAAATACATTAATTATGGTAAATCTACAACAAATTTCTAAGCATGAATTACAAGACCTCTTCTCAAGTGGACCTAGTTCCAAGAGCCTTAGGATTGTGCACCAATAATGTAAAATTACTATAAGTAGGAATTTTTAAAGGGGGAATTTTGAATTTTAGGGGAGAAATATCCCATGTATTATCTTTAAATATATGTATTTATTCTCATTGTAAATTATCAATTTACATCCATTTTTATAAGGGAGTTTTCCTTCATTCTCTCTTTTGTCTCAACTTGGCTCAAGTCTTGTGTTGTTTGTCGATTAGTTTTCCTTCATTATATCTTTTATCTTAGCATGGCTCAAGTCTTGTGTTGTTTGTCGATTATTTTTTAAACCTCTTATCTCTACATGTAACGTAGAGTTCACACTAATAACAATTTGTGACTGCTTATGAAAAATTGTCCTAGTTCTAGTGTGGGTGTTCTCTTTTCATGCATGTTTTGGAGGGACCTATGTTCCTCATGCAATTTTGACCACTACGTATGTGTTTAATTCAACCTACTATGGAACATAGGATTTTTTTAGATCTATAGTGTATCAACACATGTAGGTAGACTAGATAAGTTAGATTTTTTACTACTATTTTTCCTCTTTTTCTATTTTCCTAGCAAAGACACCCAATAGAATAGACTATTGTAGGAAGGAGATATGAGCACTAAATATCTCATCTGAATAATGAGTTGGAATTGGTAGAAAATATTAGAGGTTATCTGAAGGAGACATGTCCCACACTCCATAGAATTTCCAATATTGGCACCCTCCATGATGCATAAGGCACCAAACATACCCACTCAAAGAGATAAGAGAAACCATAATCATAGGGGGGTCATGACACTCAAGGCATAAGGGCCATTTTAGACCCCCAACAATAACTTCTCCCTTATATATTTTAGAGTTCCATATATTCAAAATACCTCTTGAAGCTCATTTAGATCCCTCCTAACAAATCTTACCCTTCATCCATATTCCACTCTAAATACTTTTCCACCTTGCATAATATAATTTAGTTTCTTGCAAAAAATACTATTTAGGTTCGTGGTCCTTCAAAATGGATCTCACCATCTATGTTTGTTAGGTGAATTCATTCCACTAACATTCCATGATATATATATTTTTTGTTGGAGTATATTACATTATTTGGTACATGCTAATGTACCCCCATTGTACCTTCATGGTACAATTGTAAATAATATATTAGGATTGATTCATAGTTTAGAGTGTGAATTATATTTCTCTTTTATGTAAAGTGTCATGCAAGTTAATATGCAAGTATATTTTGAGTCTATGTGCACAAATTTCTTATATGTAAGAGTGAAAACATGTAATGTAAATATGTGCACAAGTGTCTTAGGTTATATTGTGCAAGTTATGGAAGTGCAAGAGTCATGTATAGGTGTGTGTACAATATAGTGTCAAGTTTTATCAAGTATGCAAGTGTTGAGTATAGAAGAGCGAAGAGTCATGAGACTTCACATATGTAAAGGAATAGTCAAGTGTCCAAAAATTCATATTACTATGGCTATATTATGGATATAGTACTCCATATGATCACATTATATTATAGAGAAAAGTGAACATCACTATCATATTTGTAAGAGAAATAGGAGTAATAAATATTGTATACATTTTGAGAAATTAATATTGTAAGTTGTTCTTCATGCATAGTACATGAATGATTCAATCTATTTACATTCATATTGTTGCTTATTATTGAATGTTATTTGATATATTATAAGCCTTGATCTACATGTTAATTTTCTCATATTATTCTACTCATATCATCATATTTGAACTTATTAAATTGTGGCTACATTATGTTTGATATTTTGATATATAACCTATGATATTTGTGGTAGTATTAAGGCATAAAAATCCATCAGTGGTATTAGAGCTACCACCATACTCTATCTAGATTGATAGAGTTTATTAGGCATTATTACAAAATCAATTTTATTCAATTTGATAAATTTTATTAAGAGTTTGTCCACTTTGAAAATAGTGAGACTCAAAATATATTTTAAAGGTAATAGTGAGTAGATAGGCTAGGGTATTTCCATAATTTAAGAATAACCAATGAAGACAAGGACTCAGTTATATAGATAGATAAATCAACTTTGAGATAATTGATCATTCAGGGACATAGTCGACCATTGATGTTGATAGAGGATTTAGAAAACATTGATATCCCTTGATATTTATTTTAAAATTTTAAGATACAAGTACATTCAGGCCACCTTGACATTAATAGAGGAATCGGGGACATTCAAACCACCTTGACATGGATAGATGAATAAAGGACATTTAAAGTCACCTTGACATTGATAGAGAAATCAAGGATATTCAAGTCACCTTGACATTGATAGAGGAATAAGGGACATTTAGAGTCTCCTTGATATTGATAGAGGAATTAGGGACATCCAAGTCACTTTGACATTGATAAGGATTATGCAACAAAAATAATATTTAGGTCATAAAGAAATTGACCTTTATATTGAAGCCACTATAGAGGAAGAGATATAGTTGCAATAGATATTAAGCTATAGAAGTGTGATAAGCTTCTTACAACAGATAGAGAATAGTTTTAGCTTCTAAGTGCAAAGAGGAAAGATAGTAGTGGATTGGAAAGAATAAAAAGCTTCCTAAGAGAATATAGAATAGAGTAGAATACATAAGAGAAAATATTAATCTTGAAGAAGGATAAAGAAGCATATATCTTACGTTATATAGCTTCAAGAATTTATTTACAAGATACTAGAGGAACATATCACATCATATGAATGTTGACCTTGATACCAAAATAAGATTTAAGTCATATATATTGATCTTGACATTATTATATTTTAGGTTATATTGAACTTGACATAGGTCCAAGAGCCTAATACTAAAGAACATAGATCATTTAGAGAAATAAGTTTGAGGTATATACAAATTTCAAAGTGAGAAGAGGTCTAAGATATATTTAAATAAAAATGAGAAACATGAGATACATATAGTGAGCTAAATAAATAAGAAGAGGCTAGAAATAGTTCTATATATAGGAAAGCAAACTGTCATTTAGAAAAGGTTGAGGTATATATGGTGAAATAAGCATATGAAGATAATCCTAAGACAAAGGATTCGAAGAGGTTTAAGAGATACTACAAAAATAAAGAATAAAAGCTAAGCTATATAACATAGAGCATCAATCAAAGATATTATTGAGGCCAAGAAAGCACAAAGGTCAAGATAGTTAATGCCAAATAATAATAGATAGAGTATCTCAGATAGAGTCACACTAAATGAAGAACATAGATAACCAAGTTTCAAAGAGTAGTAGCATGGTCAAAGGTAAGGTTAAAGGTTAATAATCTAGTAATCAATTTTGTATCATAAGAACATATAATCTTTTGTACCTATACCTACAATAAAGAAGAATTTACAATACAAATAGAGAATCATCTAAAATAGAGTGACCAACACTCAAATAAGAACAAAAAATAGTGGATAGCACAACACAGGTAAATATTATAGGCTCTAACATGTAACAATATAGAACACTATACATAATCAGCGTAACATAGTAGTAAGACCAAGCTAAGTAGACTTGGTTTGCATTAGAAGATGCAACATCAAAAAGAAAAAGTGAATCGCTGTAAAAGTTACCAAGTGAATCATAGTATGAAGATAACACCAAGTGCAAAGGACAATAGATAATGTCTTATTGGAACGTTGCTATAAATACCTCATTCTAACATCTTCTACATCTCATTGCATTCTAACATCTCCAAATTGATTTGAATATTTGAGAAAAATATTTAAATGGTGTAACATTTACATGCATTCACACACTTGGCAATTTCTAATTAGAAGGGCAATATATTCAAATCGATCTCAAGCATGTAGACCAAAACCCAAAGTCACCTAAGAGTTGCAAGCATGTAGACCAAAACATGAAGTCACAAAAGAGCTGTGAGAATGTAGATCAAAACCCTAAATCATCTGAGAATTATGAGTGAGTAGACCAGAGCACAGATATGAGTCAGATATAGAGAGAAAACTAGAGGTATTCTAAAATAATAGGCTTTTCATAAGCCAAATTTTTTATATTAAAGTTTTATTAGGAGCTATAAGGCTAAAATAGAGGATATTTGGATTAATTAAATAACTAGGAGAATGGAGTGATAAGTAGGGATAATTAAGGTTGTTTAAGTTTTTAAGGTCTCATTATGTTATTTATTGGAGATATAATAACTTCAATTAGTCTATTTTTATTTTTAGATAAGATTTTTCAAGTTTGAAGTTTATCTAATTTTATTTCATATTTTGAGAAAATAAAAAATTTAAAAACTATTGAATTATTAAATATTTAAGTATTTGGGATATAAAAGGATTTCAACTTCAAATATTAGGAAAATATGTATTTGCAAAATTCATTCTTTAGTTTTTAAAACTAGGAAGACATAAGGTTTACTACTTCATAGGATTTTTTTTTTTGAATTTACATGGTGGAATTAGTAGCCGCCACGAATCCGGGTAGGCTGTCCAGACTTTTATGGCCGCCATAGTATTATGTGTTGTCCGCACCAGAAGCCGCCACACAGATCTTTGCACATTCTGCCCCTATAACCACCATGCCACAATCATTTTAAACCTTTTACACCGCTAAAAGCACTAGGAAAGGGACAATCGTTCAGTCCGGTGAGGCCCGAGATTTGAAACTTGGACCTCTACCCCCCTTATGGGGTTTTGATGAACCAATTGGTCTACACCTCGGACCTTAATTCATAGGAATTAAATTAGAAATTTTGAAAATTTTTAATTTATCTAAACTTGAGAGTTATAAGGTTGTCAACTTCAAAAGGAACATGGCAAAGAAAAAGCAAACAAAAATAAAATTAAATGATCAAAAACTAGAAATACATATGCTATAAAAAATAAATGAAGAAGAAAAATTATATTTTCAAGAATAAATATACAGTCAAGATGTCTCACTAGAAGAGATTACGAAAATGTTGTATGCAAAACATGATAAGAAAAATTGAAGAACAAAATGGTACATCAATAAAGTAAAAGAGAGTATTACAATCAATTATGAGAGAAGTCAAAGATAAACATTTTTTAATGCTTGGTAATTATCTAAGTTCAAATCTTGATGAAGTAGTTGAAGACTCTAAATGTGTTTTTACATTACCTAATGATATAGGAAATATAATGTATATGGCATTACTTTCTAATGAAGTACTTAAAGATAAGAATAGAAGACGAGGAAATTATTAAAGATTTTAAGAACAAGCTTATTGATATTACTAGTGAAGCAAATAATTTAAGAGTTATGACAACAAATATATTAAAGCCCATGATGATAGATGCATGTTGTGATACTAATGATCTTCATCAAAATGAAAAGGAAAATTGTGATACAAGCTATGATACTTCTAACTTGGAATTCATAATAAAGACAAAAGAACTTGATCCAAGAATAGATGTTGCAAAAAACTTAAACTTAGTTCATGAAAACATAGAGTGTGCAAACAATGTGTGGTACAAAGAACATTGTAATGAAGACTTCAAACATTAAAAAAAAATGTGAACATTCTAAAAGACATGCATACAAGATAGAAAGATGTCAGAATCTTCAATGTTGCAAAATTTGTGGAGGTACCAATCATTATCAAATAAATGTTTGGTACAAAGAAAATCATATTTTTGAATGGATATACACAATGACAAGAAAATCTCTTAATGGATTTTCTCAAAATATTTCTCAAAATTTAGATATGGGTACAAGAAATGTATGAAATTCTTCAATACTATAATTAGAAGGAAAATAGTAGTATTGCCAAAATTAGAACTCAAAGTCAATCAAGAAGATGAACCTGATGGAGATCAAATAGAAGATCAAATACATTGTAATGTCACTTGAACATTGAAGACATAGACAAAGACCATGATTGAAGAATAAAGTATTCAATAACCAAATGATGTATTATAGGGAGTTTTGGGAGTATATTACATTATTTGGTACATGCTAATGTACCCCCATGGTACCTTCATGGTACAATTATAAATAATATATTAGGGTTGAGTCATAGTTTAGAGTGTGAGTTATATTTCTCTTTTATGTAAAGTTGTAATGTGCATGAAATGCATATGTCATGTGAGTTAGTGTACAAGTGTAAGTTGATTCTATGTGCACACGTGTCTTAGGTTAGAGTGTGTAATTTATGGAAGTGCAAGAGTCATGTATAGGTGTGTGTACAATATAGTGTCAAGTGTTCATCAAGTATGCAAGTGTCAAGTAGAGAAGCCAAGAGTCATGAGACTTCACATATGGAAAGGAATAGTCAAGTATCCAAAGATTCATATTACTATGGCTATATTATGGAGATAGTACTCCATAGGATCACATCATATTATAGAGGAAAGTGAACATCACTATCATATTTGTAAGCAAAAGAGAATTGCATACATTTTGATCAATTAATATTGTAAGTTGTTTTTCATGCATAGTACATGATTAATTTAGGATATTTACATTATTATTGCTACTTGTTATTGAATGTTATTTGATATTATTATAAACCTTAATCTACATATTCATTTTCTCATATTTTTTTACTCATGACCCACCTTGGCAGGACTCATTTATGAGATGGATTTTGTAAATGTGTGATGTTTTATTTATCAAGGTTAATTGCATTATGAATGTTTAATTGCAATTATTATTTTGATTATATTATATGAGGATATGGTATTGTTGATGTTATGTGTGCTTGCAGGACCAGGTACTCTTGTAGGTGGACAAGGAAGTGTAGTTCAAAATGACTACATAAAAATAAATAAGGTGATAGACCTCTAAAAAAAATTAAAGTCTGAAGGATAGGCATGAAATTGTGTTATGTCTTGATGTCACTATCAAAATACCTAAAAAAACTTCAATTGCAAAATTGGGTACAATTTTGTGATATGGGTTAGTGTTGTAATCATGAAAACAAAAGGAGAGTCAAGTGCGACATTAGGCGCGATGTCAAAAAATGACCCAATGTCATTGTCACGGATAACTAGAAGGCTCAAGATAGAAAACCTGACACGACTTCATGACTTGCAACTGCATCATGATTGTGAAGACCATAAGAAGATAGTGTAAGGGAATTATTGTGAAATCATGACAAATTTTTATTGTATTCATCGAAGCTAAAAAAGGATCACCAAGTAAGAAGTATCATGACTTTGCAATAGTAGAAGCTCCAAAGGCTCATGGGATAAAATAAAGGTGTGACATAGTAACATGTTCTTATTTCATGGTTTCCAAGCCTGAAAATCGCAAAGGTAAATAAATAATTCAACATCATAAAATGTATCTATGTTGTGGCTTCCACGAGTTACAACAAACATATTTTTCAGAGGTTTTAGTCTACCACTACCATTACAAGATCAACAGTGATAGGTACTACCAAAGAATGAAGGATGGACTAGATATCAAGTTCATATCCACTATTTTTTTGTATGCATGGAGCATTTAATAGGTAGTTAGAATCTAATAACTCTATTATATTTTTTAATTAATAATGCTACACGATGATCTCATGAGTTTGGCAGCCTGGCATTCTGTTGTAACAATTTTTATTAAAGTTATATTTGTATTTTGAATTTTGAACCATAGAGGTATTATAAATAAGAGTGATGGCCTCTTGTGAAAGGGTCAACTCAGATGTTTATAAGTTGCATGAATAAATACTTTTGGAATGATCAATGCAATAAAAATCTTTGTTTAGCCTCTCGTTCAACATCTTGTAGAAAATATATGTATAAATGGATGAATGTTTCTGTTTAAGCTAGATGAATGTGCATGACATTAATTTTACTTTCTATATTCTTGTACATGTTAGTTCTTTGGTTCTAGAACTGATAGTCTATGGAGCTAAATATTGATTTAAGGTTATTATACATATGATAAAACTGGTTGGTCTATTAGGAGGTTTTAATCTACTTAAATTCATGATATTTATATTTACTTCTTGATGTTAACTAATCAACGTTATTACTCTCTTTCAAAAAAATTTCCCTCAATCATAGTTTTAGCTAGTTAGAACCATACAAGAGCCAACCTTCTCTAGAGATTGACCCAGTTTAGTTCCATAGCTTTCCTGGTCATTCAATTTTGGCCAAGTATTTTGCACAATAATCAACCATAGGTATATTTTGGACCAACACTTTTTGGCACACCCAGTGGGACCAAAATACATTATGCACATAGGTTAGATATTTGGTGTTTATATTTTCTCTATTTTAATCTAAATTACCTGGTGACTCCATTCAAAATATTTATATCCATTGTTTAGTATTTAAATACATGATCACTATATGAAAATAAAAAAACTTAGAGGAGCGTATAAAGTTTTTATAACTTCACATTGGTAGTCTCAGAGTAAACCTTGTTCTATCTGCTAGATCAGTACCCTCATATACCATCACTATAAGTCCTCCCCCTTAATTCCTCTCATTACAGCCACTAGTACATCTTCTGGTGTAATCAATCTTACCCCTGCTACTTCCATCAGTGCAGTAGCAATAATGGCTAACCCAAACCAGAATATCTTTCCTTATCCCTCATGGAATAATTTGGGTCCCCTGAATCTAACCATTTAGAACCTCATTCTTCTAGTAGCTTTGAAGGCAATACCAAAATATGATGGCACAAGCAAGACTTCTTATGATCACTATCAATATGTAGCATCACTAGCAACCATTCACAATATCACAAAAGAAAATATGATGATAAGGTTATTGGTCATATCATTAAGAGGGAAGATGTTGTACTGGTATAGAAATATCCCTAATTAGACCATAACCACTTGGGTAGGTCTTGCTGGTAAACTTGTAGAAGAATTTAATGAGTAGGAAGATCCTTTATCCCTACTTACCCAGTCTACTATCATACAGAAACATCCTCAGGAAGAGATAATAGATTTTATTATCACATTTAGTTGTAAATGGTAGAGAGTGTATAATGGACAGACTAATGAATGAGCAAGCAATGAATTACTATCTACGGGCCTTCAAATCAGATCTAGGCATGTCTATAATATAGTCTTAGGTGTTCACCTTACCACAAATATTTTAGGAAGCCCTGGGGTAGAAAAGGACCTTAATGTTATTGGGATATTACCACCTAAAATGATAATACCTATATTCCTAGATCTTCCTTAGATTTCTAGTACCAATGTGTCATATCATTATTCTAATCCTATGGTAGATTCCACAAAATGACCTACAATACTAACTGTACGAGCAATACAATATCCACCTATATTCCCATATTTGCCTCTAGTACCTAAAGTACCTACTTTACTAGTCCCAAATCCTCAACTTGCAATTCTCCTAGAAATATAGACAACTATAAAAATCTAACCAATGAGATCACTTTGATGAATATGTGAGAAGCTAAGAGAAATTTATAGCCCAAAATATTCCCCTAGGTATCAAAATAATAAGCTACTTCAACCAGTAGATATAAGTATAGATCAGGTATGGTGTATGCAAATCAACAATAGTGAATCCTCTATATCCTCAACTAAATCTGATTACTTGTGTTCTACGTGTAATAATCCATATGATGAAAGTTCATGTATTATTAACCAACACCACATATATAATATGGCTATTGAAAAGGAAAAAATAATAGGCAAGGGATAGGTTAACATGATCAAAGAAATGAGTCATAATTTTATGATGCCATATGTGGAACATGTTGCAATCTTGACTAGGTCAGGAAAAATACCTCTCCAAGTTGATCCTAATGAACTTAATCCTCTTAAAATCCTTTCAAGAGCAAAAAATAAAACTGAAAATATAAATCCTTATGACACTACACCTTAAAGACTATCTCAAATGCAAGGAGTAGAAACTAGCAGAAATGAGGCTACATCGAAAGAAGTTGAAATATAAGAACAAACAAGGGATAAAGTAAAATATCCTTCCTTAACAAAGTGTCAAATAATAGAAGCAACTCAAGGACACAAAAATAGGTATGTTCCATCTGTAAAAGAAAAGGATAAACAACTTGATCCTCCTACTTTCAACATAGTAGAAGAATTAAAGAAGAGTCCTTTAAAGGTAAGCATGTACGATGCACTGTTACTTTCAAGATATATTGACTTATTACAAGAATCCTTGAAATCAATAAAAAATAAAAACAAACCTCACCCTCAGTTGAATCTATCCCATGCCAATATAATACCAAACACAAGTAATAACAAGCCTCCTCCTTTCTATTTGTCCCTTCAAATGGAAGGATGGGTGGTACACAATTGTATGATAGATTTAGGTGTAGCAACTATAGTGATGCCCAAAGTTGTATGTGATATTATGGAGATGGAATATACCAGGAGTAGCCCTGGAGTACTATGATTGGATGGCACTCCAGTCAATACTATAGGAGTAATCAAATATATTCCTATAGTACTACATATAATGCCCCAAATCATAGTTATATCAGAGGTAGTTGTGGTTGAATTAGAGCCTTACTTTAGGATGTGTATTTCAAGAGAATTCATAGCCAATATGAGGGGATATTTATCTCTTAATTATTCACACATAGAGATTCCATATAAAGGTAGAAGGATCAATATTTTCAATGAATTTTTTTTTTTATTTCATATTGAGAAGATTGGAGAAGACAAAAAACCTACTAATAGTGTGAGTATGATTACTGAAGAAATTGAGGGGTTAGATCTAATGGAGGAAGTTATAGAAGAACTCTAGACTAAGTACCAGATTTTCCTAAAAGAATTTAATTTAATGATTGATATAGGTATGGGGACCTATTCAATCACAAAACCTAAAAAGGTTGAGCCCTCCTCTTTGATGAAAGAACATATCCCCATAATCTAGATATAGAAATTGTTCTTTGATGGTGGCAGATGTAAAAATTGGGATGGGGTAGACATAGTGCTAATATCACCAACTGGGGATGAGAAATGTTTCTCTTATAGGTTGATGTGGAGCTACATGAACAATATAGTAAAATATGAAATGTTTTGCTTAGGTTTTAGAAAATATGCTGGGGGTCAAGTAGTTGTAGATATACACAGATTCATAATTGATAGTTAATTGGGTCATAGAAAATTCCATCAACAAACAACATTACCTTAAAGCTTACCAAAATAAGGTATGGGACTTTTTTGAAGCCTTTGAAGCTTTGAGTATTAAATCTATTCCTAGGGAGCGTAATACTCAAGCTTATATACTAGCATCTATGGGGGCCAACAATTGTCCAATAGCCAATGTCATACAAAAGTAAAAAATAGTGAGGCTAATATATAAACCTTCAATACAAGATAAGGATCCATTTTGGTAAGTCTTTGAGACTGATGAACAGGTATTAGATTTCTTAATCTATGAAATAAAATGTACAAGTGATCGAGCCTTAGAAGATGAATAATATGAAGGACTTATTCAACTCAAGAACAATAATATACCAAAATATCTGATAACTCTTGAAAGTCTTTTTGATAGCAGTGATCGGTTAGTGAATCACAAGATAAAGGTTGATAAGTAGAAATACAAGGAAATGCAAGTAGAACTAGGAAAAACACTCAAAGTTGGGGTTTAATATTTAGGAGAGGTAGATAAATTCCTAAAGTTATACAAATATTCCCTAACATTATAGCCTAGACATACTATAACCTCAAGGTGTGTAGCAAGAAAATAATACAACACACCATTCAACTTGATCCTAGTTCAAAGCCCTTGTAACAAAAATAGAGGCATATCAAACCAAATATAGAAACCCGAATGAAGCAAGAATTACTAAAGCTGCTCCATGCCAAAATAATATATCCCATCAAACACTCTACATGGGTTGCAATTTTGGTGTCAGTTAGAAATAAGAGTGAGGATATCATATTGTGCATGAAATTTAGGAATTTGAATAGGTTCTTTTTGAAATATCACTATCCCCTACCTCAAATAGACCAAATATTGCATGCTATAGCAGAAGAAAAGATATTTTCATTGTTGTACAGATTCTCTAGCTACAATAAAGTTTGGGTCAAATATGAAGATCAACATAAGACTACATTTACTACTACATGGGGAACTTTTACATATCAATGTATGCCTTTGGACCTGTCCAATGCAAGGGCTACTTTTTAGAGAGCAATAGATTTAACTTTTGGAGAGCTCATGAACAAGGTAATAGTTATTTATCTAGATGACATGATAGTGTTCTCCCACAAGAAATAAAGGTATATTAAACATATTAGAATGATTTTTTAAAAGTGTAAACAATTTGGTATTTTCCTTAACCCAAAGAAATTGTAGAAGAGGGAACTCGAAATATGTTATCTCCAAAAAATGACTAATTGTTGACCTAGAAATATATTTTAGATATTCCTCTACCATTGAACAAGAAAGTATTGCAGTATTTCTTCATAAATATCAACATTGTACAAAATTTTATTATAAACTTTGCACAAATATTAAATCCTATGATAGAACTACTAAAGAAGAATGTTGACTTCAGGTGGACTAACCTAAGGAAAGAAGCATTCATGAATATAAAAGAGGTAATCTCTCATGCACCTGTGCTACTCAATATTTGATTACATAAGATATTTTACTATGTACAATGAGAAGAGATATATTGCCTTTCTAATACAAACTATGCAAGATCACGAGGAAAGGTATAACTTCATTGAAAAATAGGTTTATGTAGTCATGAAATCCTTAAATAAATTTAGGCATTTCCTATCCCAAATCAGGACCTTGATGTATGTGGTACATATTAATGTTAGAAACTATAATACAGGGAGATTTTAGTGAGAAAAGAGTAGGATGTGTGTCAAAATACAAGAATATAATGTAAAGATCCATTCAACTAAGGTAGTGTTGAGGTGTGATTTTGTCCGATTACAAATATCACCCGACAATTAGGATCGTAATCCTCTCTTGCAAAGAAAATATGTTTCTCCAAGGTTCTTTTACGTAACACGTTATGAATTTATGTCAATTAAGTGCATAGAACATCTCAGGGATTAACAATCAACTGTTAACAAGGGGCCTAGTATAATAAATATTTTGATCTTGAAATCATTACTTGCATTTTCATCAGTATAATTTACTTTCTCAAAATGAATAAACTTACCTTTTAAAGCTAATATTTGAGAATGCAAATCTATTTTAAAATATGAACTTTGATTAAAAATGCTTTTAACCTTATATTAAACTTGCATGAATGTTTTAAAGCATTTTAATTCAAAACTTGCATTTATTTCATGAATGAAGCTTAAAATCAGATCTAATAAATGATGAATAAAATAAAAACCCTAATTATAAAATGTGAAACACTTTATAATCCCTATGTTTGGGTCTTTAGAATATTCTAAGCTTTATAATCCTTGCTTCTTTTCATAGAATATGAATAATTAATGTGTATGAATTCTAATTATAAATTTTTGTACTTTATAATATAAAAATTAGAATTCATATAACCTTTTAAACCAAATATTTATTAATTCAAATATTTGAAATAAATAAATATAAATAATTAATATGTATGAATTCTAATTATAAAGTTTTGTACTTTATAATATGAAAATTAGAATTCACGTAATCTTCCTTAATGTGATGTTTATTTATTTTCAAATATTCATTAAACTAAATATTTGAAGTAAATAAATTTAATCCTTTCAATAGTACTTTGGACTTTATGATTTGAGATTGAAAATTTTAATAAATCAAACTTCCAGAAACATAAATAAATCTCAAATTATGGATTTTAAAATTTTATGATATTAAAATCAATAATCCATATAATCCTTCTCTGTCTCTGAAATTTATTTGTCAAATATTTATTAACTTAAATATTTGACCTAAATAAATTTTACAACCCTTTCTATAAATCTGAATCTTTGAAATTCAACTTAGGGTTTTAATAAAACAAATTCAATGAACTTTATAAACTTTATGAAATTTAAAATCAAAAGTTCATTGATTCCCTCCTCCAGTGAAATTTATTCACCCAAAATATTTATAGAATTAAATATTTGAGTGATAAATTCAAACTTTAACCTAGTTGTAAAATTTAAATCTTTTATAAAATAAACTAGGTTTTATCTTAAATCTTCATGTCTCAAATAAATTAAAAAGGTCTTAGGGTAAAGAAACAAATTTGAATAAAACGTTCGGACAAACTTGCTACAACACATAAACACAACTTTGAAAACCAAACTCGAGTAGACCAGATTTTACACAATCCTACCACAAATTTGGTGCTATCTTCTATGGAAATTTTAATTAAAAAAATTATATCAATCAACTTATAAATTAAAAACACCACAATAGTGCTTGCTTTCAATAAAAATTGAATTTGATATAAAATATTAGATCTTACAATGAATCCAACAAAGTCTCTGTATTCGTGTGCAAATGTAGCTTCCTCTGCAACTTGGTCTTCTATTTGGCTCCTTTCAATATTTCCTATTTTTCTCCAACCTGTCCGACCCTCTCTTTGGTTTCTAATTCTCCATTTATAACTTGAGAAATTTGTTCCTCTTGATTAATTTGCTCCGTTCTGTCAGTTTTAAAAATGAATTCTTGAAACCCTAATATCAATAAAGCCTTTTCAAATATTAACCTTTAATAATCCTGCCCACAAAACAAATTTAATTAGAATATAAAACATTTATAAAATAACCTTCTTAAATATAATTAAATTATAAAGTTATAAAACTTTATAATTTAATTAATTTATTTAAAACATAACCATTCTAACTATATTAAATTATAAAGTTATAAAACTTTATAATTTAATTAATTTAAAACAAGACATAACTAAACATAACATACGAACATGACCATACAGGAATAGGAAGGAACCCTTGGATTGTGATACAGAATTTAACATTGAAACCATTATAAGACAAAACACCTGAAGATCAACTTCTAGACACTAGATGATGAAAGCGAAAAGCAAAGACAAAAAATTTCAAATTTCAAGTGGGTCCCCAATTTTGGGGTCGTTGTGAAGGACGTCACAACATTGGCGACTCTGCTGGTAAATGTACCTGGACATTTTGGACTCAAAAACCAAACTCTGAAAACACACAAAATCCAAATATTAGAATTACAAGCATCAGTAAGTGTCCAGAGAATGAGAATAGACCAATACAAATATGAATTACCGAAATCAGAGATGATTTATGCAGGATATGATGTATTGTTGGTGGGGATCAGGTGATATGTATTAATGATCATTTTCAATATAAATATTTGTTTTGGCCATGCTTGTCATCGTACTTTAATCAGGGGCCCTAAAATTGACCTTTCATGACCGATAGGATGATATGGAAAATAATATGATATGAGCTAAAAGAATGTATTGAAATGAACAACCTGTCTTACAAAGACTCAAACATTCTAGTACAATAAACAAACACACTAAAACCTGTCTAATCCTCTTAGGACCAAATGTGTGTGCCATGAATTCCTTTACCAGATCAAGAGCTCAATTATGATCCTACTATCATCTAGAACTAGTGTGTGTGCAAGTGAGTTCATTACCTCATTTTGACCAAAATGGTTAAACCTATTATGAATGAATCACAAGGCTAGCCTACCCATTTGAACGATCATAGGTCTCACTTTTCAATGAGACATGTCACCACGCATGAGCGTACTCCACTGCCAGTCAAGCGTCTATAGCCCCGGTGGAGGTTAACCCCATAGTCCATGATTTTGGCTTTAGATTGCTTGAATCTTGGGGATGACTACCCATCCGTCTAAGGGACAAGTAGTATGAATCCTTATGACCCAATAGTCAGTGGTGCATGATGCAAGTAGACTCAAAGCTTTGGGGAATCAGATTCTCAACCAAAGTATGATGAGAATTTGACCCTATCCTTACTACTCTGATTTTTTTTAGAATTTCAAGAATTTATGGTAATAATGAATTTCATGGACTATGTTGCATGATGGGACTAACAAGGATGCCCCTTTTCACCTCACATTTTCTTCCAAGGATGGTTTTGACCATTTTACCCAAAATATTTTTAATATGTGTAAGTTGTGCTTGGTTCTAGATAATTTCAACATCAGTTCTCGATCTCAAGATATTTTTAATGTATATTGTGCAATGATCCTAAGAGAATTTGACACACTTTTTGGTGGTTTCCTACCACACTAGAAATGGTTGAGTGATCAAAAACATTTAGGGATTCGAAAACTATGGTGTGTAAACATGAAGCCTTGTCTTTTACAGTTTTGTACAAAATGCCTTTGTGAAAGTGCCCCTGATTAAAGCAACATGACTTTTGCTAAAACCAATTAGAACTTTTGAATTTGATAAATGATCTTTCTATGGGATGTGAAATGTGGAATGTGAGGGTGATGTATGCAATGTTATGAAATACGAGTGTATGCAAGTGTATTTGTGATACTTGTGGATTTTTTGCAATATAATTCCAATTTTTCATATTTGCCTTATCTTAGTTCACATTCATGAGGACATAAACTAACATCTCATTTTTCTTATTCTCCAGGTTTCACAGGTTTTCAAAATAGGTAATTTCATCCTATACAATCCAGGATCAAACATAAACAGAACCAACAAGTGACCATCGTCTCAATCATAACTACCTTACTTTTGAAAAACCCACTTCGAAATTATATCAACTTGAATCACACATCAAAATCATGAAGCTCCAAAACTGGCAAAGTCAATTTATCATTGTACTCAACAAAACACAACAAAATGTGACAACACTTAACAACAAAACAACAAAACATCAACAACATCACAAATTAACACATCAACAAAATAACTAACTAACAAACTCACAAAACAACAAACTATACAAAACACAAAAATAAGAAAACAAAATCCAAAAGACTATTTACAAAAATATACATTATGTACAAGACACTGCAAAATTTCTACCATCATTTCCATGGATCCCAAACATGATAGGCACACCTTAAAAGACATACATGATTATATACCTGGCAAGTTTTGTAAGAGTCCAATAAAAATAAGATTAGGCCAAAAATAGAAATTCTCATTGTGCCTATCTCATCCCATTGAGTTGATTCAAAATTATAAGCAGTTCCATGTTTAAGATTTGATTTATTAAACTTAAAATTGAAAACATGATTTTCAATTATCTTTTGTTTATTCAATGCAGTGTGAATTTCAAACCTTAATTCATCACTCTGACTTAACTTTTCATAAGCATATAAAATTTCTTTCAAATAAGAAGCTATTTCTAAAAATTTTAGCGCAAGATCATCATCTATGTTTTTATGCCAATCATATTCATGCAAGAATTGACAAGCATCTAGGACATTTGGTATAAGAAGATCATTAAAAATTTGTGCCCTAGATTCACTAGTTGATTGCTCATGAATTTGATTAAGCATTTCAAAAATGTTTTCCTTCATTTCATTTATAGCAAAAATTTTAAGAGTTATCTCCAATTTCTTGTTAGCAACATTTGACATTTCATCATTGATAGCATTAGCATCAAAAAACTTATCATGCAAATCATTACCTAAAAATTTTGTAACCAATGAGAAAGGTGAAGATTTTACCTCGTCATCTATACTCAACACATCATTATTAGCTTTTACCAATATTTCATGAGCATTTGTCATTTTTTCCTTTTCTTCATGGTCTCCATCATGATCACCTTGTAGTTCTTCATCTTCGTCAAATACCTGTTTGTTAAAAACACCAAAATTAGGCACCCAATTAAATGTATGCCCATCCTTTTTAAACCATAAATCTGATTGATCACAAGATGTGTTAAATAACAAATTTTCTTGATCAACCACCTGAGTTACTTCAGATAGATCAACATTTTCCTTTAGGTTATCACCAACATTAAATCCAAACCATTCATGTGAATTTGTACTCAAATTTTTATTAGTCATGGGTAAAAGAGATGACTTTACCTCTTCCTCATTACTAAAAAATGAGTCATAAGAAACATTTACCATATCTTCATTTTCAATTTTAGCAAGGTGTTCAATAAATTCATCTTCAAAGTGATTCAATTTTGGAACCTTCTCTATTTCTGCAATAGGCATGCCATTTTTTGATTGAGTAGGAATTGTGAAATCTTCTTTTGAAATAGAAGTTTCAACATCCTGCATATCAAGTGAAACAGAAATTTTATCAGTAGAAGTATGAGAAAACAATGATTCACCATACATACCCCATCCATTATAATAATTATCTTCTAAAGCTAAGGGATGAGATTTTATCATGGCTTTAGAAAACATGTGATTCTTTGATTGTACAGGAGTTGTAGACTCTTCATGTAAGATATCAATTTTAGCATCTTGCATTTCAGATGAAGAAAAATTATTATCAATAAGCATAAAATAAAAACATTCATCATATCTTCCCCAACCATTACAAAAATTATCTTCTATAGTTAAAAGGTGAGGTTCAACCATATCTTTTGTGCAAACTTTGGATAGGTCTATAATTTCCTTTTCAAATTCACCTATATCAATCACCTGAGATGAAGACCTATTGATTTCTTGTTGTATGAGCATTGTAGGATCCTTAAGTGACACAAGGCTTTCAATTTCCTGCACATCATCTGAGATAAGAACTTCTTTGGAAATTGTGAATAAAGTGAATAATTCTTCTTCATGATCTGAAATAACAAAATCATTATCTTTCTAAAGCACTTGGTGACATTCCATATTTTCTTTCATACCATCTTTGAATTCATTTTTAGATTCACCTTCTTCAATAAATAATTCATCTTCAACTTCAAACAATTCATCTTCCTCAAGCAATAAGATTTTAGGATCAGTCATTTGAACAATCATCGTCGAGGTATTATTTTTTTGTAATCCCTTGCAATATTCAATGAAATCACATCTATGATCATTCAATTCTTTAAATTTACCTGTTTGAACATCACACTCATTATCCTCCTGAAACAAATGATGAAAATCTATCATTTCTTCTATATATTCTTCAGATTCATTTTCAAATTTATTTTCTTTAATTTCAAAAAATTCATCTTTCTCAAATTCATCCTCCTCAATTTCAAAGAATTCATCTTCCTCAGATTCATCCTTTGGTAAGACAAGGGTTTCTTCAATGGGATCAATTTCTGTATTTTGTTTTATAAGATCATCCCAATCCTCCTTTGTGAATAATGGCTCTAAGTCAGTTTCTACATTTTGATCAACTTGATCATCACAATGTTCATTGATGGGTATTGACTCTAAAACCTGCACCTCATTCTCAACATCTAAGGTGGTTGTGACATCTAAACTATCAATTTCCACCTGACTCATTTGTGATCTTTGATTATGAGTTTTAGGTCTAAGTCTGTATAATTGTTCCATATTAACACCTTGAGATATCAATTGTTGTTCAAATGTTACTACCTCATTATAAGCTCTAGGCAATGATGTAATGTTAATACCTTTCAAAAACATAGCAGTAACATGATCTAAGGCTCCCATGTATATTTGAGTAGCTCTTTCTTCTGAAATGATATAATGTGTTCCCACCTCGGTATACAACCTATGGAATTTATCATTAAATGATCTCATGGGTTCATTAAATTTTTTACGAATAGAGACAAATTGATTTAACATCATAACTGAATCATCCAACCTTCCAAAATGTTTGAGAAATGCTTTCTCTAGTTTAACCCAAGAAGTAGCATACCTTACAGGTAATTGTATGTACCACTTAAGCGCAACCTCATCCAATGGGTATGAAAATAATCTACAAGGAACATCTCCCTGCATGAGCTGCAAATGACTTAACACACTCTTGTATCTCCGAATATGGTCTTTGGCTTGATCCACATCATGCCTAAATCTAGGTAAACAAACTTCTACACCTTCAAGAATTTGATGAATAGGCATGTTTAAACTGCTATAATAATCACCTATCCAAGAAGCCATCATTTCCTTTACTGAAGTAGGTGATGCCATTAGTGAAATTTAAAGAACACAAAATTTAATGCCAATATTATTAGTCAAAGAAATATATCTTGCAACTAAGCATGAAATGACTAATCAATTGATAAAAATATATGCATCAATTAAACCTTGGCATTAAATAACACCCTTCAATTTGTAATTTTTTTTAAACTAAGATTTGAATGATTTCAAATGAAAATCAAATATTTACCTTTCATGCCCTCCTTCTAGCGCCAATTTGTTGAGGTATGATTTTGTCCGATTACAAATATCACCCGACAATTAGGATTGTAATCCTCTCTTGCAAAGAAAATATGTTTCTCCAAGGTTCTTTTATGTAACACGTTATGAATTTATGTCAATTAAGTGCACAGAACATCTCAGGGATTAACAATCAACTGTTAACAAGGGGCCTAGTATAATAAATATTTTGATCTTGAAATCATTACTTGCATTTTCATCAGTATAATTTACTTTCTCAAAATGAATAAACTTACCTTTTAAAGCTAATATTTGAGAATGCAAATCTATTTTAAAAGATGAACTTTGATTAAAAATGCTTTTAACCTTATATTAAACTTGCATGAATGTTTTAAAGCATTTTAATTCAAAACTTGCATTTATTTCATGAATGAAGCTTAAAATCAGATCTAATAAATGATGAATAAAATAAAAACCCTAATTATAAAATGTGAAACACTTTATAATCCCTATGTTTGGGTCTTTAGAATATTCTAAGCTTTATAATCCTTGCTTCTTTTCATAGAATATGAATAATTAATGTGTATGAATTCTAATTATAAAGTTTTGTACTTTATAATATAAAAATTAGAATTCATATAACCTTTTAAACCAAATATTTATTAATTCAAATATTTGAAATAAATAAATATAAATAATTAATATGTATGAATTCTAATTATAAATTTTTGTACTTTATAATATGAAAATTAGAATTCACGTAATCTTCCTTAATGTGATGTTTATTTATTTTCAAATATTCATTAAACTAAATATTTGAAGTAAATAAATTTAATCCTTTCAATAGTACTTTGGACTTTATGATTTGAGATTGAAAATTTTAATAAATCAAACTTCCAGAAACATAAATAAATCTCAAATTATGGATTTTAAAATTTTATGATATTAAAATCAATAATCCATATAATCCTTCTCTGTCTCTGAAATTTATTTGTCAAATATTTATTAACTTAAATATTTGACCTAAATAAATTTTACAACCCTTTCTATAAATCTGAATCTTTGAAATTCAACTTAGGGTTTTAATAAAACAAATTCAATGAACTTTATAAACTTTATGAAATTTAAAATCAAAAGTTCATTGATTCCCTCCTCTATGAAATTTATTCACCCGAAATATTTATAGAATTAAATATTTGAGTGATAAATTCAAACTTTAACCTAGTTGTAAAATTTAAATCTTTTATAAAATAAACTAGGTTTTATCTTAAATCTTCATGTCTCAAATAAATTAAAAAGGTCTTAGGGTAAAGAAACAAATTTGAATAAAACGTTCGGACAAACTTGCTACAACACATAAAAACACAACTTTGAAAACCAAACTCAGGCAGACCAGATTTTACACAATCCTACCACAAATTTGGTGTTATCTTCTATGGAAATTTTAATTAAAAAAATTATATCAATCAACTTATAAATTAAAAACACCACAATAGTGCTTGCTTTTAATAAAAATTGAATTTGATATAAAATATTAGATCTTACAATGAATCCAACAAAGTCTCTGTATTCGTGTGCAAATGTAGCTTCCTCTACAACTTGGTCTTCTATTTGGCTCCTTTCAATCTTTCCTCTTTTTCTCCAACCTGTCCGACCCTCTCTTTGGTTTCTAATTCTCCATTTATAACTTGAGAAATTCGTTCCTCTTGATTAATTTGCTTCATTCCATCAGTTTTAAAAATGAATTCTTGAAACCCTAATATCAATAAAGCCTTTTCAAATATTAACCTTTAATAATCCTGCCCACAAAACAAATATTAATTAGAATATAAAACATTTATAAAATAACCTTCTTAAATATAATTAAATTATAAAGTTATAAAACTTTATAATTTAATTAATTTAAAACAATGAACAATTTTAAATATATTAAATTATAAAGTTATAAAACTTTATAATTTAATTAATTTAAAACAAGACATAACTAAACATAACATACGAACATGACCATACAGGAACAGGAAGGAACCCTTGGATTGTGATACAAAATTTAACATTGAAACCATTATAAGACAAAACACCTGAAGATCAACTTCTAGACACTAGATGATGAAAGCGAAAAGCGAAGACAAAAAATTTCAAATTTCAAGTGGGTCCCCAATTTTGGGGTCGTTGTGAAGGACGTCACAACAACTAGTAATAAGTAGAGCTTTGTGTCAAGAGTTGGAAAAAGAGGCTAAATCAGAATATGTGGTCTACCAAGAACTTGAACCATTTTAGAAAATTAGATAGCCCTTAGAGAGCTTAGATTATTTTTATGAACTTATGATCTACTTCTAAATAGGAAAATACCCAATGTGCTTGAGTGCCTCACAAAAAAGGAGGTACAGACTGCAACCTCTAAAATATGTTCTATTACTTGAATGCTTGTATAGAAATAAATTAGATGATGTTCCTTTGAGATGCATCAAGGATGATAAAAAAAAAAGATATTGGAAGAGTGCCATGGAGGCTTATCAGGGTGGCACTACTCAGGTAGGACCACAATGATAAAAATACTAAGAATGGTTTGTTATTAGCCAACCATCTTCTTTGATGCTTTTAAAGTTACAAGGGCATGTGAAGAATGTCAAATATATGTAGGAAGAAACAAAAATACTTCTTTACCTCTCAAGTCCATCCAAGTAGAAAAACCTTTTAGGCAATGAATTTTGGACTTCATAGGGGTAATTGAACTAAACTCATCCATAGGGCACAAGTATATTTTGACTACTACAAACTATTTCGCTAAATTGATTGAAGAAATACCCATAAAGAAATATGATCAGGAGGTAGTGATTGAATTTGTGGACAGTTTGATTATAAGATTTGGTATACCTGATGCATTGGTTATAATGGCCCATCCTTCATTGAATCAAAGATGACTAATTTCGTAGGTAAATACATAATATATTTAAAAACTTCTTCCAACTACTATCCATAGGGAAATGGTCTAGTAGAATCGACAAATAAAAATTTACTTAGAATTCTAAAAAGGAATTTGAAGGAAAAAAAAAGGGGCTGGAATTTACTGATAAATCAAGCACTATGGACTAATAGGATCACCATAAAGAAGTCCATCAACACTTTGTATTATTCTCTAGTATATGGGAAAGAGGCTATTCTCCCCATACATATGGAGATACCTGCTCTAAGGTTGCTTAACCAAACCCATGTTGTAGAAGATGACCTAGTAAAATATAGGTTGATGCAACTTTTACAGCTAGAAGAATAGAGGGAGTAGGCTTATGTACAATGTTAGAAACATCTAGAGGAGACAAAAGGATGGTTTGATAAAAATACCACTTTTAGGAAATTCAAATTTGGGGATCTAGTCTTGAGATGGAACAAAAACAGAGCAAAACCTAGGGATCACCAAAAGTTTGACTATTTTTGGGATGGTCCTTTCAAAATCATCACTAACGAACAATATAATGCTTTCCAAATCCAGGATGAATAGGGAAGGATCCATCCCATTCCTATCAATGGTTTCACCTAAATATCTATTTTTATTTATAAGATTCCATCCCATGTATTTTATGTATCATATGTATTTTAACTTGTGTCTTTGTAGAATGTCATGATTTTTTGACACTTCCCAAATTCATGGTAAATAAAGGATAAATATGCATAAAGTCATGACATCTTAGTGAGTTGCAATAACAAGTGAATGAAGGCATCTAAAAAGGAAAAATTGGCATGATTTTGCAGCAAGTCATCATGTCATGGTCAAATAGTCAAAATAGCTCAAGATGAAAAGTAATCATGGCTACACGAATGGAGGGGAAATTGTTTTCAAATTTTGAGGAAGCAACAAGAATAATGATATTATAAATATGATGTTTGCTATGATACATAGAAAAGGATGGTGCACAAGTGGAAGAAAAAATTATGTCCCAATAAATTCATCGATAAAATGGCCAACCACCATAGTAATTGCATGTTATCCTAATTCCCACAAAGGCTCTATATATGGCTAAAAAAACCCTAGCAGTCCCTCATTTTTTTAAAGTATCCTATCAAAATTGCCTTCCATCACTAGATTTTCCCTCTAACATCAATGCTCTCAGAAGAAATTTTCAGTGCACCAAAGCTCAAAAAGATATAAGTACCATAATTGTAGATTCATCTTCAACTGCAGAAGTTGCAATGTAGATGGAAGAATATAAGAATTTTAAATTTCAAGATAGGGATGCAAGAATTACGAACATCGTGGTTACATACAAGGGTGTTATGCAACTTAGGATGGATGTCAAAGAAAGGCTTTTGATAGATATTTCATGTTCAAGCCCCAATTGGTTTTCCTTCTATTCCTTTCTCTTATTTTACATCTACAACCCAATGCACCCATGTCCTCAATGTGTGTACACCATAGCCAAGTTCTATAGCCCTAAGCATAAGATTATTTGAAATATGCAAGGATGCCCAATTTTTACCCTTGAACCAGATGTTTTTTTTGTTGTTTTTATTGTGGGTATGGCCCTAGCTCCAAAGCCCAAATTTTTCCATCCCGATGACCAGGAAAATATTACATACCAAAAAATAGCATAAAAACCTTCTTCAAGATACAACTAAAATGCCACCGTAGGGCAAGAATTTACCAGAAACCCCTATACCCCTCATAAAATTCAATAACCCTAAGCTCTTATCCATGTTAGCTATAATTTTCAGGTTATCATCAAATGAGGAGGTCCACGGTTGGAAAATTGCATTGGTCTAGTACATTTAAAACCCTAAGTTTTACGATACTTCAGTCATGGACCAGAGCACCAAGCCCATTTTTTTTTATTGGTAAAATTATCTATATAGGAAAATTTAGAACAATTGACCAAGTTGAAGAGGGGTTACCAAATCTCCTTTAGATAGTATTCACACTTGGTAGTTGGCTTGGGTCTTCTTTTACTTAATGGTGTGATAAATACCCTTCATACCTATAATAGATAGAGATGATAAGGATAATTTGTTACCAGTGTCTTCATGGACCACAATGCTCACCACCTCTAAGACATACTACAACTTCAACAAAGAGTTTTTGGGACCTACACTGAAAATCATGTATGGGAAAATGAATAAGCTATCCTAGAAGGTTAAAACTATTTTTTAGATACCACATGCAGAGGAGGGAACTGGTTCATTATGACATAGGGTTTTATCATTAGATTGTACAGTTTCATAGGGATGCCATTTTTTCTACCTTATTATGTTACAAATAAACTATTCATAGAGTATTATAGGTAGAATATATATATCAACTACCAATATGGCACATGTATAGGTAATAAGGGAACCTACAACCTACCATTTAATTTTGAGGGTATAGCATTGACCACAAAATGACAACATGAAAAAGTTGCTCAGGCCCTGAGGAACTTGGATTTGGTAGAATTACCACAAATATGGAGGTACAACCCCATTGACAGGTTTTCTGAGTGACTGTTTATTCTTAATATATCTAGTACCTAAAATTTTAT
Organism: Wollemia nobilis; assembly: GCA_028583015.1. Classification (NCBI taxonomy): domain Eukaryota; kingdom Viridiplantae; phylum Streptophyta; class Pinopsida; order Araucariales; family Araucariaceae; genus Wollemia; species Wollemia nobilis. Next base: position 630,187 of record JAQPPZ010000331.1, on the reverse strand, counting down.
CAAAACTACAAGAAAGCATATAGAGTAACAAAGAAATAATAATGAATATGAAGATCTAGAATGGAATGTAGAAAAAATATAGCCTTTGCCCTCATGGCATGATTTCTATGAGTGAATTGTAGATTATGATCCCAAAAATATTGCAGAGTACTTTCTGGATGAGAAAACCATCTAAAAGATGCAAAATAACCTACATTGGATAGAGGTAAAGATACATTTTTGCTGGGTCATGAGAGTTGAAAATAAATTATCTTCAAGATATGGTCTCAATTGATGATGAGTTTTCCCTTAGGTATGACAAGTACCAAGAAACTTGGGAAGAAACCATTGAAAATAAGATTGCTCTAAATTTTCATAGTACCCTTAGGTAAGGATAGGCTACCAAAGACACTTCCAAATAAGTAGATGTGGGTAAGGTAAGGTGATCACCTAGGTTCAACTCTAAACCATAAAATATATTATCCCTCTCTCCTCCTCAAAAGGAAAAGTGATAATGTACACTCCTACCCAAGAACAGTTGGAGAGATATTCAAAAGCACCCTTGATGATGAAAAATATGGGTTATACCAGATAAGACCTTTGGAAGCATGCATAAGATATTATTGAATCCATATAGGTTCAATAATTGATATGATGTAGGCATAGGATCATCAACAAGATTTAGAAATAGAGTCTAATTGTGTTCCTCTTGTAATGCAAAAAAGGAAGAGATAAATTTCATTTGAGGAAAGCTCACAAAAAAATAACAAGCAAGAAGAAGTTACAGAAAAAGTGAACACCTTGGAGCAAGAGGAACATGTAGAGCAATTGCTTTGGTAACAAGATGAAAGTGCCTCATGGAAGAAATAAGTGGTTCAACAACCACCATCCATGTAATATGCAAAAAAAAAATACCACCTATGGAAGGTACATAAGAAGAATCGTATTCACATCCAGCAGTGTTAGGTATTATTCCTATTCCTTCCTCTTCTCCCCCTTCTCTTCATTCCCCAGATAAATCTCCCTTCCTTTCTAGTGAAAATAAAAATATACAACATCCACATTCGCCTACACCACCTTCATCTCCATATCATCAACCTCCACCCTCACCACCACCTTCTTCATCTACTTTATCCAAATAAGTTCTAATTTTTGCACCTCCCTCCATAACACCACAAATTGTCACTTCTGTAGACTCCCTTTGTAGCAATACCTATTTCATCTCCCATGAGCATTAATTCCATTCTCTTAATAATACCATTCTTCCTTGTCCAATTTCCATTGTTACCACCCCTACCCATTTATTTTTTAGATACTCACCCCATTGTTTCAAAACTCAAGAGATTCAAAAAGGGAAACAAGAATACCTATGACTGGTGGTATACAAAATATACTCAATATTCCAATAAATTTACTCAAAATATGATTGTAATAGATCCCACCACCCTCCAAAGGATGAAGATGAAAATCACACCCTTGGTGGAGAAGCTAGTAGAAGATATGATGATAGAAGACTATCAGGCTGAATCAATTATAGAAGACATCACCCAACTTACAATGCAAGATGAATTCATGACTATCTAGGATCACCTGAAAGACATTTACTTGCATAGATATTACTTCAAAGATATGTACAAAAGGGCTAAATATACAATTAAGGAACTTGAGATAGTGTTGGATGAGTAGAGAAATATTGAAAAGCCTCTAAAGAATGAGTCCAAGAAATGGCAAGACATATTTCATAAAATGGAAAAATATAAAAAGGAGGTTGAATATGCTAATAGGAGAAACCAATTTCTAGCTAAATAGGTCAAAGATATTCAATAGCAAATTTAGGAAGAGAAAATAAAAACAATAGGATTTTCAAGGGAAAAGGCCAAACAAGTGAGGAAGGAGATATCCGAAGATATCTTGGATATGAGACTCAAGGTACGACCTATACTGATATACATGAAAGACATAAAATAAGTATTGGAGATTGCAAAGAATGAATTCAATGAAGCTAAAGGTTCCATGCAATCAAGACTCTCTACAATAAGAAATATTCATGCCCTAGCTGAGAGCAAATATGGTCAAGTAGAAAATAGAATCCCCAATATAAAATGGTCTAATGCTAAGATAATAGCTAGGTATTTCTTCAAAATACATAAGCTCATGAATCAAGGTTGGCAACTCATCCATGAGCTCAAAGCTAAATCCAACGAGATACTAAAACATCTAAGTCTTGCTAAAAATATGGATTTGTAAGATTATGGGGTGAATATTCTAGCATCCTATGATAAATAGAACTTAATGCTACCATAAGAGCAGCCATAGATGATGATTCTAAGTAGATATTGAGTAGTCAGGACCTATGCAATAGGAGCAAGTTTTCAAACTTTTATAGAATCTCACTCAGACCAAGTCCTGCCTATATGAGGTAATCCTAAAATCTAAAGGCTTATCCTATGATAGTGTTTCTGAACTAGAATATATTTATCACCAATTCACAAAATCGTTATACGTTGATGATGAAGCTTGGGAATAGGCTTGCCAAGACTACAATAAGATCGCTAAAAGGCTGGAATACCATAATTCTAGAAATAGAACATAGGCAGTCAACGAAGTTGGAAAATATACATAGGAAGAAGTTGAAGAGGAAATAGAATATGTATTTGGAGGTGACACGGAGAAAGAATAAGATGAGGAGGCTAAAGTAGAAATTAAAAAGGATAGATCCTTGGGTGACCAGAGGGCCAAATTAATAAACTATCTATTCAAAAAAATTTCTCTCATTCATCCCTCCCTTTTTCCTCAACCCTCATCATCTTCCTTTTACCCTTTCCCCTAAATTTTACACTCATTTATCAACCCCATTTCATCCTTTTGTCCTTTATTTTTTAGACTCAGTTCACCCAAGGGATAAGGCTCTAGGTTATAAAAATTGTATGAGTAAATTATCTTGGGAGATGCCAAAAATGTAGTCAAAATGACTCAGCATCATGATTGTTAAAAAAAAAGGAGAGTCAAGTGCAGTATTAGGTGCAACGTCATGACATGACTCAACATCATGATTGTTAAAATAAAAGGAGAGTCAAGTGCAATATTAGGTGCAACGTCGTGACATGACCTAGTGTTGTGGTTACAGATGCCTAAAAGGCTCAATATCAAAAACTTGATATAACTTCATGGCTTATAGCTACATCATAGTTGCAAATACCATAAGAATATAGTAGAAGAAAATTGTCATGAAATCATGACATGAATTTTTTCCACGTTCACCAAAGCGTGGAAAGGATCACCAAGTGAGAAGAGCGATGACTTTGAGATAGTGGAAGCTCCAAAGGCTCATGGGATAAAAATAAAGGTGTGATATCATGATATATTCTCATGTCACAATCACCAATATTGGAAAATCCTGAAGGTGAATAAAGAATGTGGCATCGTGACATGTCTCTATGTCATGACCGCCATGAGTTACAACAAATAATATCTTTCACAAATATTTTAGTCTGCAATGGTCATTGCAATATCAATGGTGATAGGCCCTTTCAAATAACAAAGGATGGACTAGATCTCAAGTTCATCTCCACTACTTGTTTGTATGCATGGAGCATTTAATAGATGATTAGAATTTGAGCACTCTATTTTATTTTTGAACCAATAATGTTACATGATCTCACAATATTGGTAGCCTAGCATTATGTTGTCATAGTTTTGATAAAAGCTATTTTTGTATTTTGAATATCGAACCATAGAGGTATTATAAATAAGAGTGATGGCCTCTTATGAAAGGGTCAACTCTTAAGCATTTACAAGTTGCATGTGTAAAGACTTTTGGAAGGAGCAATGCAATAGAAATATTTTTTTGGCCTCTAGTTCAACATCTTGTAGAAAACATATGTATGAATGGATGAATATGCATGCCATTAATTCTACTTTTTAGATTCTTGTACATGTTAGTTCTCTGGTTCTGGAACCAATAGTCTATGGAGCTAAATATTGATTTAAGGTTATTCTACATATGTTAAAATTGGTTGGTCTATTAGGAGCTTTTAATGGCTACTTTGTTTCATGATATTTATATGTACTTCTTGATGTTGTCTAATCTGCACCATTACAAGTTCTAGCGTCAACTATGTTACTCTCTTTTAGAACTCTTTTCCCCTCGATCACAGTTTTAGATAATTAGAACCTCATAGGATCCAACCTTCTTTGGATATTGACCTGGTTAAGTTTTTTAGCTTGCCCAATAATTAAATGCTAGCCAAGCCTTGGGTGCAATAATCAACCATAGGCAGATTTTGGACCAACAGGAATTCAACCACCAAGAATCATATACCAAAAGGGAAAAGATGTCCAGTCAGTGTGATATAAAGTCTAGGGTATAAATTACCCAGATTAGAATTTACCCACATATAATTGCATCTCATTCTACATGTTTGAAATTAAAACCAACAACAAGTAAGTTGTCATAATGATTAATGGAGTCATTTTAAGTAGAATTCAATAACTTAGAAGTTATTGGTAAACCTTCTATGTAGGTGGTTGATAAATTGCTTCTTTTTTGTTTACCTATGTTTGAATAATGTTTAACCTTATAGGAATGATGCATGTTGGATAAGGTAAACATTTCTTGTGATATAATTATAAAAATTATATTAAGATCATATTACAATATAATTGTTTGATATTAATATTGACCATTGATTAAACTATTGAAAAGGTGATTTAATCTATATTTTTACTTGGATGGTGAAAAGGAATTTTAAAGAAGCACACAAATTAATGGTGGTATTGCTTTACTTATAATGTTATGTGGGTATTATAAAATAAATTAATTAGCTTTGATTGTTCTAAATCTTATTAATGCTAATAATTTAGCAATAGGAAACTAGATATATAAACGAGGCCATGGTGATGTATTTTCCTAATGATGACAAGGGAAGGAATTTAAAGTTTATATTTTTTAAATAATTAAAATTTAGTAGGGCACTTAGAGTTTAGGATGAGAGCCTAAACAAGAAGGTGATAATTTTCTCTTGCTCAAGAGGATCTGGGTGGTTAAGCTTGGGGGCAGAAAAACCAAGAAAAGAAAAAAAGGAAGCATGTAGTAGAGAGGAAAGGAAGGAAGGAAAATTGGGATATTGTTGTATTTGGCGATAGCTAAAACTTTTGAAAACTCTTCTTCTTTACTCACGTATTCATAGTGGAAAGTGGATAATAAGGTAAGCATATTATTGCTTCTTCTCTGATGGAAATTCTTACTTTGATAAAATTTTAAACTTGTTATTCATGAGATGCAGGGTTTTCATTGAATGAATTTTTGGTAAATATTATAATTATTGGTTTTACAATGCACCTTTGAAGTCTTTAAACTTTTTAAGGACTCCTTTTTATCTTTATGGAAGAAGAGATTGGTGTTGTTGGTTTATTCCCCTATGAAGTATATTGGTAATTTTTAGTTTAGTGCTGCCAAGCAATCCTTATATGTAGTCAATAAAGGAAGTATTGCCTATTTTATTTTAATAGTAATGTTTGGCTTCCAAATCCATTTTTGAAAGCTTCTTAAAACCAATGAGAAATCCAAGTTGTTTTTTTATGTATGCATCAATCCTCTCCCCTTGAACATTTTTGTTATTTTTGTCCTGACTTCCTATTGACTTTGGAGTGCTATATTGCTTGGGTGTAAGCTCTTTATTTATATTGCTTACCTAATTCAATCTTACTTCTAGTGGTAACTATGTAGCCTCCATGTGTGATGTTTTTGTAAATGGAGTCTGTGTTGGATTGAATATTTAGTTTTATTTTTCTATGCTTTGAGTTTTACTTTAAATATGGTCCATGTTTTGTAGAATGGTATAGTTCTATTTATTATTTTAGATTAAACTTAACTACTCAAAATTCTACATCCAAAAAGGATGGGTTTTACTATTGCAAACTTAGAAGTTTGCTACCCATTTTGGCACGTCTCGATATGGATAGTTTTTCATTTTATAACTTGATTGCTTATTTTTTCCAATAGGGGAAGGTGTAGTGAATGTTTGCCATGATATGTTTAAGTATTTTAATATCATGTATGTATTTATTAGCTAGTTAAAGTATTTTAGGCCTAAGTAGGGATGTTCGGATCTTTCATCATGTAAGAGGTAGGCATTATAAAATTGTGTCTTGATTTTTTTTAAGATTAATGCTGAGGTATGTGTTCATTACAATGGGAACCCATTTCCTTTAAAAATACTTGTTTTCAATTTATTAAAAATGTAATTGGTTAATGAGGTCTTTATTTAAGTAGCTTTTGGAAATATTAATGATGTTGCTTGTGTCTTATTCAAAATTCATAAGTTTAGTGTTCATGAAATTTTGGATTTATCAAAATAAAAGAGAATTTGATTAAAGGAATATTATAGGCACTTTAATTTATAATGGAATCACAATGTATGGATGAATAGAGTTATTTGTTGAAATTGATTGATTTACTTAAAGAGTAGAAGGTTTATTTGAAATAATAAAAGAATGGATTTTTCTTAAATTATTTCTTTTATATGTGGTTACAAGAGATACTTATATGCTATTTTATAAGGAAGTTTAGTATTTATGTATGAAAATTTAATGAAGATTATATTGGATGCAAATTCCACTGATGATAAGGAATTTATAGGGATTCCTTCTTGTATTTGTGATTTAATTTGAAAATGAATTACATGTGTAAAGAACCATATTTACTTTATTTGATTAGAGGATTAAGCAAGGTATGTAGGAAATTGAATGGTCATTTTCTATATACTATTATTATATGCATTGAAAGAGATATAGAATTTAGGAATGCATAGTCATATCAAGGAGCTGATATGATCCCTTGCCATATTCATTTCTTGGTGAAGCTCAAGGACTATAGTGTGTAAAGCTTTGCATAAGAAGAGTTATTTAAGGTTTTGTTGGGAAGCATTCTATTTTTTAATATTATTGTAGCTATATTTGTAAATAAAGAGTGGTTTTTGGACAAAACTTAAATAAACAAATTTGGATATTTTAATGGCTTTTATAATTGAGAAAGACATTGTTAATTAAGTTTGATTATTTTGAAGAGATTTGTATATTGATGATTTAAGTAATGTTTTTACTATTACAATTTAATTGAAAATATGAGATTCTAGTTATTCTTATAGATTGATAGGATGTATTTATGAATGGAAAAAAGAAATATGGATGGATGATAGATGGAACTTGTTAGAATTTTATGCTTATTATTGAATTATGTGAAGCATTGAAACCCATATATTGCATGTGATTAAATATGTTACATTGCAAAGTAGTTTGGTGGTTATGGAACCAACAAGTGGTTGCATTACCTACCTAGAGAGCGCCTACGTGCACTATTATTTTGCATAATAATGTAATACATAATGACTTATGCTAACATCCCCCCTTATTTCATTAATAGCAACTAAAAATAACATTGTGGAAAACTTCAAATTTGACATGAGCAAGTGCCTTGGTGAAGATATCTGCAAGTTGCTCATTAGTGGGAATGTAGTGGAGTTGTATATGATGTTTTGAAACTTCATCTCAAATGAAATGACATCTAGTGTCAATGTGTTTGGTGTGATCATGAAATATGAGATTCTTAACAAGATTCAAAACACCTTGATTGTCATAAAAAAAATGAAGAGGAATATTCTTTGGAAGGCCCATATTTGTAATAATGTGACATAACCATATCATCTCGCAGACTACTCCACTAGCTATGTTATATTCTACCTCGATAGAATAGATAGCAACAACCTACTACTTCTTACTATGCCAAGAGATAGGACCAGATCCAAGATGAAAGCTGTACCCGAAAGTTGACTTTCGGTCATCAATGGATCCAACATAGTCAGATTCCGTGTACCCTTGTAGATAGAATTTGTTATTCATTTTGTATTCCAAGCCAAAATATAGTGTACCATGGACATAATGAAGAACTCTTTTTGCTGCTTTACAATGGCTCACATTTGGATCCTACATGAATCATGAAAGATAACCCATAGTAAAATTAATATCTTGCTTGGTGTTTGTGAGATATATGAGACTCCCAATCAATTGATGATATATAGTGTCATCTTCCTCTGGAGATTGATAAGATCAAGATAACTTAAGTACTGTCTCCATTGGTGTAGCTTTAGACTTAAAATCAGTTATCCAATATTTATCGATCAAAGTCTTGGAATATTTCTTTTGGGTAACTCTTATATGATGTTTCTTTTGAGTCACTTCTAAACCAAGACAATAGTGAAGAAGTCCTAGATCTATCATTTTGAAAGATGTGTTTAGATAATTTTTTACTGTATCTATCATACTCTCTGAACTTCTTGTTATGATCAGGTCATCTACATATAGCACCAAGATCACTATATCAGAACCATTGTTCTTTATATAGATATTTGCATCTGACGAACTTCTTTGAAAACCATGTTGCATGAGGTGACTATCAATTTTGATGTACCAAGCTCGAGGAGCTTGTTTCAGTCCATACAAGGATTTTATCAACTTACAAACATTATATTCTTGCCCTTCAACAAAAAATCCTTCATGTTGGATCATGTACACTTCTTCCTTTAGGTCACCATTTAAGAAAGAAATTTTTACATCCATCAGATGTAACTTCCACAAAAACTGAGCTACCATGGAACAAAGTACTCGAATGGTGGTCATTTTTGTAGTAGGGGTAAAAGTCTCTTCATAATCGATGCCTTATTTTTGAGCATAGACCTTTGCAACAAGATGGGATTTATGCTTATCAATAGAATCATCTATCTTATATTTTACTTTGAACATCCATTTGTAACCAATGGGCTTCTTTCCTGAAGGTAGATTTACTAGCTTCCATGTATGATTCTTTATGAGAGATGTATGTTCTGCTTCCATAGCAACCTTCCACTGAGGCTTACTAAGTGTATATTTAACTATTATGGGTTCATTTTCATCTAATGCTATTAAATAAACCCTCTCATCCTCCATATTCATATCTCTACCTTCCACTGCATCCATAGATAGTTCATAAAACTGTTGGTAAAGCTCACCAACCTCTGAAGTTGATGCCTCTGCTCTCTTCTTCTAAGTCATATTACGAGTACAAGTTCGATCTATATTTAGATCTAGAAGTGATGTTAACTTGGAATCTCTCAATGTAGTGGTATACCATTTGGAAAACTTATTCTGAGGAGGTGAATTCTCTTTCTTAGGCTCATCTTCCTCAATGTATACAACTGTGTTATTTGATTTAAAAGTTTCATCAAATACCAAATCTCTACTTATATGTGTCTTCTTGGTTATAGGATATATCAAACGATATCCCTTTGAATGCTCATTATAACCAAGAAAGATACATTGTAGGGTCTTCTCATCTAAATTCTTCCATTTCTATTTTTGTATGTGCATGAATGCCTTACATCCAAAAATCCTTAGATGAGAAATAAAGGGTTTCTTACCACTCCATGTTGCTTGTGGATTTTTACCCTGTAGATCCTTTCTGGGTGCTTTATTTAGGAGGTATGATGTTGTGTTTACTACTTCTGCCCAATACTGATCCTCAAGATATGCTCCTTTTAGCATACATCAAACCATTTCCACAATGGAATGATTTCTCCTCTCTGCAACTCCATTTTTCTAGGGTGTATAGGTTGTAATCAGTTGTCTCTTAATCCCATGTTCTTTCAAAAATGATGAAAATTACTTGGAAGTATATCCCCCCCCTCGATCTGAGTAGAGGATTTTAATGAAACATCCCGACTCCTTATCAACAAGTTTCTTGAATTGTTGAAAGTACAAAAATACCTCTGATTTCAATTGAAAAAATAAAACCCACATATTTCATGAGTAATCATCAAAAAACAATTGAAAATACTTCTTTCCACCATAGTTGGTTGGCATAGGATCGCACATATTGGTGTGTACCAACTCCAAAGGTTTCTTAGCTCTGGAAGAGCTAGCTTCAAATGGTACCCAATGTTGCTTCCTTGCTAAGAAATCAAAGCAAACTAGCAAGATGGATGAAAGGTGGTGAAGTCCTATCACCATATCATATTTTCTCAATTTGAGCAAATATTCTGAACTTAGATACCCATATATCTTATACCATAGAGAAGTAGCCTCCTTTATAGTTGCTGCTAGAGAAATATGAGGTATTGAAATGGAATCTAAAATGAACAAACCGTGTTTATATGATCTGGTTGTGACATGTTTACCTTTTCTAGTTATAAAACATCTCTTAATGCCTTTTGTAACTTAGAATACAACATCCAAATTTTGATCCAACATCTGAGGAATGGAAAATAGATTATTAGATAATCCAAGAAAATAGAGGACCTTCTCAAAATGATAGTTACCATCTAGAAGAGTAATAGAAACATCCCCTTCACCCTTCACTTGGTAGACTTGATTGTCAGAAATTGTTATTGACTTACCTTATTTCTCCTCAAATATCTCAAACCATGATTTGTGGCAATCATGTGCTTACTGGCTCCTGAATCAATATACCATACAACATCTATCTGGGGAGATGAAGTATGGGTTATGAGCACCTTGTGTGCTCTTTCAGAGTCTGAGTCTGAGTCAGACCATGCAACATCTGAGTTTGAATTGGATTAAGCATAAGAAACATACCCTTAGGTTGCTTATTCTTCTTTTATGATTTGTGTTTCCCTTTGCCCTTGTTATTATGAGGTTGGTCATTCTATTGCTTTTTATTAAACCAACACCTATTTGTGTCATGGTTATTCATATCACAAATATTGCAATATTTTTTGTCCTTCTGTTGATATTGTTTCTCTTTTCCCTTTGAGGAAGAACCTCCTTTTTGAAACTGACCTTGTTTCTTACCCCCTTGTTGGGTATAAAGGGTATTATCTGGTACTTCATCCTTCTGAATCTGATTTGCCTCCTCTATTTGAAGCAAATTCACCAACTCCACAAAAGATACTTGTCTACCAAAAACATTGAGAGAGGTGATCAACATCTTGTAGGACTCTGGAAATAATCTCAAGATGATAGAGGTCAAGAGAGTATAATCCATTGGTTGTCCCATAGTATTTAATTTGGCTTTCAACTCCACCACTCTGCAAAGGAATAGATCAACTGTCTCCCTAGAGTTCATACTGAGGGTATGTAGTTGAGTTTGAAGGTGTAGAATAGTGGACTAATTCTTACCTTCATACATAGTAATCAAAGAATCCCAAGCTTACTTTCTGGTTTTGGCATCACATATATGAGTCTGGACCTCATCTATAGTAGCAAGCAAGATAAACATGAGATATATTTTTTCCTTATTATCAAAAGCTTCTTGATATTTTACTATTGTTTGAGGGTGTTTTGTAGTTCCAGTCACTACATCCCATAAATATTCCACCTTAATAATGGTACGCATCTTTGTCATCTATGGAACGAAGTTAGAACCTTTTAGAAACTATGAGTCCGATATATATTTATGAAAAGTGCCCATTTTAAAGGTTCCTTATATCACCAATTGGTCTCCCTTTCTTTATGCCTTCTAGACCTATATACTGAAACTACTCTATATATACCCGCCCTTACATGAGGGAGACTATAAGTATATACAAGCAACATGATACATGGAACTTAGGCAATACTAAAATGACATCGTGTTGTTTATGACACCTACCATATAAGGTCTATTCCTCATGCATGGGTCGTAACTTCCCATAGACAATTTGGAAAGGCCTTCATCAGGATTTATGCCTAATAACAATCATGATGTGGGTATGAAATGAAGTGAATAATAGAACTAGTTTGCCTTATTTCTTCCTGATGATTGATAGATAACAAGCTCAGACATCATTGTTGTAGCTATATTAGGTGTTATATATAGTAGTCCAAGCATGACAACATCACCTGTAAGGGTGGACCAGAGGTATCGTATATACCGAACGCTACTGTGTAATAAATTGCATGAATAGGTGTATAAATTTGGGGTCTTTTTTTTCTTTTATTTGTGTGATTGTTAATGCAAGAAAATAGGAAATTTAAATGCAAAAAAAAATACCCACATATGCCCATAAATTTAACTACCTAAGGTGTCGATTTCCACCGCAAATGCAAAAAAAAATACCCACTTTTGCAAAATGAACAATGTGGGAAAAAAAATTGCCAATTCCAATAAATAATTACTTATCCCTCCAAAAAAAACTTGAAAGGAAGGCAGGTATGTATGGAAGAATACCTCAAAAAACATGCTTTACTATGAACTTCGAGCTAATAAAACTGCTATTATGCCCTATTTTGAATGATAAGTAGTTGCTTTTGGAAATAAAATCGACTCTCTGAGGTCAAAAAATGACAAAAAAAATTGACAAAAAAAAGCAAAAAATTGACAAAAAAATTGATAATTTTTTTTATTAGGGCATCAATTTTTATTGCTTGAGAATCATTTTTTCTTGTCGGGGCATCAACCAGGGTGTCACTATGTGCATGTGGACATCACAGTGCACAAGAAAGGCATCACAAGGTAGAGGCAAGCGTCACTATGCGTAGGTGGGCATCATTTTTCCAAAACGTGCATCACCAGGCGGAGGCGACCGTCACCAGGCTGAGGCCGAAATCACCAAACTGAGGTGGGAATAAAACAAACTTCTGAGGGGAATATAAACTATGACCTACCTCCAACTAAGCATGATGAATACCACATGAGCCATTGTGCTAGAGACAATGGAAAAGCGACTGACTATTCATAGTCAGCGTCGGGTATAGCAAGGGAAAAAAAACACTTTATCCCACATTCTTCACATGAGAGCTTGTGGATACTTTAAAAGAAGTGAAAGCCACATAGACTTTCAGTTTACTTCTAGCAACCACTCTCTATTTTTCTTCTCTTTTTCCTGCACCTTTTCTGAACTATGGACCTACTGCGTGTTGTCTTCGACTCGCGTGCTGCATCCTTGTCCCATGTGCTGTCTTCACCTTGCATGCTATCTTCAACCCACATCTTGTTCTTGACCTGCGTGTTGTTTGTGTCTTGCATCCTATGTCCTCTTTCTAGTGTTGTATATTGTGTCCTCAAATCGTGTACCAAGAAGTTGGAGCAGTTGGTGAACTACATTATCTATGTCCTTGATCACACCATGGTTGGATCTGATGCCATATTGAATTATGCGAAGTACTAAAACCCATATATTGCATGTGATTAAATAGTTTACATTACAGAGTATTTTGGTGGTTATGAACCCAAAAAGTGGTTGCATTACCTACCTAGAGAGTGCCTACGTGCACTATTATTTTATATAATAATGTAATACATAATGACTTATGCTAACACTTATGGATTTAGGTATATTCTTTTATGATGTAAATATTATTTGATGTTTGCTTAGAAATCTTAATGTATTTTTCTATCATAGGAAGAAGAGCATGTTTCTTTATGCAAGAGTGAGCAAGAGAGATAAGGCTCCTATGATGTGTTATATTTTGGTTTGGGGGTTTTAATGGGGAGGTACTTCTTAAGTAACGACATCTAGAAAACCTCTTTAGGTGAATCCATGCTTAAGGTAGTTGTGGAGGGGAAACACCTAGGTTTTTTTTGCTATGGGTATTTTTAGTGGGGAACTCGAGTGTGTTCCAAAGATAGGGAATATTTATATAATATTCTATGTGGTGTAGATAGAATCTTGCTTCCAAAACCATGGGGGTTTGGAATCCATGTGCAAAATGGATTAAGTGATGGCATATTGAGTGGTTTGGCTTAGGTGTCCATGCGAAAGTAGCACATGGAGTGATAGTCATCTTAGCTAAAACCATCACGAATATTATGTAGTTAAGTATAAAATATTTAATAGTTACACCATAGAGGTGAAACAAATGAATAATAAGGTATTATACCTAGAAGTAGCATCATAGATTAATATACGTTTGGTAAGAACAATGGTGATCCTCTTCTCTAAATATTAAGAAGAGATAATCTCAATGTTATGTTTAAGATATCTTGCATTCACATAGAATGAAATAAATTTGGGGTGACCATTTGAGGCATCCTTTATGTCATGGAGGTATATCAGGTAAATCCTAAAATTCATAGAAGATTGGTCTCTCCTATCTAGTTAATAAACATCTACAATATTATAATATTGAAATGTGGTAAAGTATTGTCAACTTTAATCATGTTGGAAAACATCTATGTTGAACCTTAACTATAGTCTTTATCTTGTGTAAAAAAAACATTCTCTCTCTTAGGCTAGTTAGTTTTGGGTTGTTATAGTTGGTATCAAAGCTCTAGGTCATAGGGCTAGAAGCTTCCATAAGTAAACTTAATATTGGCCAAATTGGATTAGTGACATTTGTAAGGAAATATATTCCATTGGGGATGGAACCTTACATGAAGTAAGAGTGACCATCAATATTATCAATGGATGATAATAATCTAGTGTTAGTTCACATGAATGGTATAACAAACTAGGGCTAGGAGTACAATTTGAAGAAGAAATTGTAACATAACTTTACCTTTATTTGGAGTGGTAAGGTAATATGGCATAAAACTTGAGAAGAGGAAGATGTAGATATTTCAAAATGACAAGGTAGACTAGGTAGGATAGTGTAAAGGCTAGACCCAAGGAGATGATTTGGGGAATTCCAATAGAGAGGTGAAGAACCTCACTGTTGTTGTCTCTCTATTACAATAGTAAATTAACCAATAAAAATAGTTGTTATAAACTACTGTGAGTCAAAGTTCATAGAATATAAATTATAAGTTTATATAAGAAGGAAATTCTACTATAAGAGAGTAAGAAGTCACGGCCTTTATAGAGGAAGAACTGATTAAGGATTTTAATAATGTAAAAATATCTAAATTCACTATAAAATATGATGATGATTCAACCAAGACTTGGCTAAATGAGTTGGAGACTTAATTCTCCATAAATAACTATTCCTTAGTGACCAAAACAATTTAAGTCACTCTCTATTTATAGGACACAAGGTTGGAATGGTGGAACACTTTTAAAGTTGAATAGAATATTCAAGTGATAAATCTAAAGTGGGAAGATTTTTTTGTAGGATTTAAGAAGAGGTTCCTCACAAAACAACACTATGTGGAGAAATGTGAGGAATTCTCCACACTCCACCAAGGAAAAAAACTATGGAGATTTATTACCAAGAATTTTGTGAAGTTACTTAAGTATGTACCATTATATGAGAAGGATGAGAATATGAAGGTACATAAATTTATCTTAGGAGTAGATCCTAAGATTAGATCGATAATAAACATGCTTAAGCCTAAGACTTTGCAAAAGGTATATGATTTGGCTTGACAAGAAGAATCCAACCTACAATCATATATGACTTACTTTAACTATGTGTAATTGTCAGAACAAGATCAATAGTCTCTAAAAAAAGAAAAAATATTGGTTTAAATAAATGGGAACAAAAGAAAAGTAATAAAAATAGAGATAATATGAAATTCAAGAGAAAGAATGATGGAAAACAAATGAATTTCAAGAATAAATTCCAAAATAGGAATAATAATAATGTTCCTCAATCTCAAAGGCAACCAAAATCATCATTAGTGGAGTGGGTAGGGGAAAAAAAATAGGAAAGACACCTTAGTCCAAAGGGAGGTTACTACGATTATGGGGATCCACATTACGTAAAAATATTTCCAAATAATCAAGGACCAAGGAAGAGGACAGAGGAACCCAAACACAAGATCTATATAGAAATGGGAAACCAGAACCTAAATGGGAAATCCATACCAATGCTCTTGAATGGTAAATTTTTTAATAAGGAAGTTAAAATTTTGATAGATAGTGGAACTACATATATTTTTATTTCTTCTAGTATAGTAAGGGAAATTCCAAAAAGACCTAAATTTTTGGCACATAAGTGGAAAGTGAATTATGGGTCTAGATAGACCTACCTAGTGGATCAATGTTTTCCCACAATCAAAATCACCCTACCCAACAACTCTACCTTTTGACACCTATATGTAACATCGCTACATGCCTTCAACATCATCTTGGGAATGGAATGGTTAAATTTTCATGGAGACTTAATTAACTTCAAAGATATATGGATAGAATATACAAATAAATATAAGCATATACTAAGAATCATTAGTGAGGAAGGGTCATTTCAACCTTAGTTGATATCAACAATGCAGCTAAAGAAAGCTATTATAAAAGGTAGAATGGTCTATATCATTAAGTTAAACCATATGATTAGGGATGTTAGAAAGGAGGAATTTTTTGGGAATCATTTGATTTTACATGAATTCAAGGATGTATTTCCTAAATATCTCTCTGGATTACCACCTAAATGTGAATTTTATTTCAATATCAAATTGATGCCAAGTGCAGAACCCATTCATATAACTCCCTATAGGATGAATGCTATTAAAATACAAGATTTAAAAGTGCAACTTCCGGGGTTGATGAAAAAAAGTTTTACTAAACCTAACGTGCCACCATGGGGTGCATCTATTTTATTTTTCAAAAAGAAATAGTGTTCGCTAAGGTTATGCATAGACTATACAATGCTGAATAAAGAAACCATCAAGAATATGTATACCTTACCTAGGATTGAAGATATGTATGATCAACTCAAGGGTGCCATCATATTATTGAAAATTAATTTAAAATTAGGATACCATAATAAAAGAGTTTGAGACGAGGATACTCACAAGATAGCTTTTAAGACCCAGTATGGACACTACAATTTCATAGTATTACCTTTTGGGATGACCAATGCACTGAAAAAATTCATGAATCTAGTGAACAACATGTTCAAGAAGCATCTGGATCAATTTATCTTAATATTTTTGAATTATATCCTGATATATTCCTAAAATAATAACATGATAGATACTTACAAGTAATGCTTAAGTTTTTAAGGAAGAATCAACTCTATGGAAACTTGTCAAAGTGTAACTTTTATGTTCCAGAGGTACAATATTTGGGATATATCATATCTATAGAATGGATAGTTACACCAACTAATAGAAGCCATTTTGAGTTTGTCACCACCAACTAATGTGCTTAGAGTGCAGAGCTTCATGGGCGTTAGCTTTTGATGTAATGATCAATGGGAGATAGCAATCACAAGATGTAGAATAATATAAAAGAAATTAAATCTACTAGATGATTGAAGTATGTTGAATAGAATAACATAAATGAATACAATGTAGATATGAAGGAAATTAACAATCCATTAATGATGCTACTGAACTACATTGCACCCATCACCAATATATGGTGATATACACAGTATTGCACTACTACATATGACTATGCTATAAGCAGATCTATCTATCTATATCCCTCTTCTCATATCTATTTGACAATGAGACCTTTCTTATATATGAAGACAAATTCCTTGGCCAACACTCTACCTAGAGAAAGGATTTTGGAATGAAATATGGTCTTTGGTTTTTTAAGGACCGACTAGTTAGACCAAAAATTAGTGATTTAAGATCAATCATGCGGTAAGCGTATAGATATCCATACTCTACTCACCCTAGAGGGGCTAAAATGAGGGAGAACATGAAAAAGAACTTCTATTCATCAGGTATAAAGGAATATATCATTTATTTTGTTGTTCGAAGCCTATAATACCAAAAATTTGAAGCTAAGCATAGACATCCAACATGATAGTTATACCCACATGATATACCAATGCAAAAATGGTAGGTCATATTCATGGAATTTATTATGGGATCACCTAAGAATAGGTACAAGCATGACACAATCCTTGTAGTAGTCAATAAGTTGACTAAGGTTACACACTTCATACCAAGGAACACCAAGGATGATACTTTGGTGGTGGCAAATAGGTTTGAGGTTCCACACTTCATACCAAGGAACACCAAGGATGATACTTTGGTGGTGGTAAATAGGTTTTCCAAAGAGATATTTATGCTACATGGGTTTCCTAAGATAATCATCTCATATAGGGAATCCAAATTTAAATCCAAGTTTTGGTAGGCTCTTCATCATGTAGTGGTCACAAAACTAAACATTAGTTTTGCATATCATCCAAAAACCAATGGTCAAATAGAGAGGGTAAACCAAGTCTTATAATATATGCTTCGCATGTACTACATAGACTATAATTCTTGGTGGGAAGATGTTTTACATATAGTAGAGTTTTCCCACCCTTTTAAACCCTTATCCCACTCATTAACATAATAAAATATTATAATACAATCAACCCTAGGTTATGTGTTGCCCATGCCAACTATCCATAATACCCATACACAATATAATTTTATATCCCTATATTCCTATCCCAAGGTACCTAATATAAATGCATTTAGCAAAGGTGAATCATATTTTTATTATTATATTTTGTTACTTTTCTTGAGTCTTTTTTGTCCATGTTTAAATTATACTACAAAATAGGTTTTTTCAAATCAATTGAATTAGAAAGATGCAAACAAGAATTATATTTTACAGATTTTAATTTCTCTTAAATTGCTAGTTGCGAGTTTCATTCATGGACCATAGCCTTTATCAACTAAGAGGATTTTTATTTAGCTTAATTTTATTATTGTAGAGTGTCATTTGATAGCATTTCTAATTGTCCATGTATTATTATGTTTATTTTACTATAGTATTTCATAATGACTTAGATTAATTTATATTAGTAGATATAATTTTCCACTAGCATATCTTAGCTTGTCAATATTTATAAAATGCGTCAAACCAATTTGAAAAATGCTCAACAATATTAGCATTCAACAAGATCTTAACCTTCCTTTTTTACTTCTAATTAAGGAAACAAAGGTCTTAAAACTTCAACAACAACAATTTCATCTCTTGTAAATAATTTCTATGAATTTCTTGAGAAGTCATCGATGAAAGAAATGTAGTAGAAAGTTCATATTAGTGCATCAATGTCCATATGCTCATGAATATCTATATAGAAGAGTTCAAGAGACTCTTCATGTCTATAGTCACTTATTAAAACTTACTCTTCATTTATTTCTTGAGTATATAATCCTTGAAATACTCAAATAAGTCATTTATAAGTTCACTTTCATAGACATATTCTTGATTCATAGCCTATATAAGCTCTTTTACTTTATTTAAAATATAGAATAATGTATTTAGTTTGATATTTACTTTTGATATTGCATTAGTAGTATCTTTAACATTTGTATACACACTTAACTTGTATAATGTTCCAAGCCATACTTATCCAAAACTACATTCTCCAGCCAATTTACATCATTCTTATTAAAGATATACCAACATTAACCATTTACCTAATTGGGAACAAGCTTGTTACTTCTAGAACATAAATCATATTAGTTATCCTCATTACCTTTCCATATTTATATTTATTATTTCCACTAGCACATCTAATAACTCAGTGATTAAATTTATTTTCATGAAATATGTAACCTCCATTAAATTCTTTTTTGTTAATAAACCCCTTTCTATAAAATTATATCAAAATAACTTCTACAATTAATGATATTTATCTACTCATAGTCTTTGATTATAAACATGCATAGAAGAGATGAATGTTATTATTAATGTTTATTGGACATTTTGAGTAAATGAGTTGTCATTGATGTCAAGAGTGAATGGTCCTTAATGTCGATAGTCAGTTTCAGTGAGCAGTGCAAGGAGAAGCAGTTCCACAATCAGTGCAGAAAGGAGAGTCCGCTTCTAGTTGGTCAAAACCCGGTTCCAGGTAGTCAGATGTGGTCCAAAGTGCAAAGAAGAAGCCCAAGTGAATAATATTATAATATTCCTTTATAATATTATACAGGGAAGTTTAAAATTAATTATAAATTAATTAATATAATTTTATTATTAATTAATTTACTTAACTTATAAGTTATTTAAATTAATTATTAATTAATTTTAATATTAATTATATATTAATTTATGGTTATTTTAAATAACCCTAAGGTGGGTTATTAAAGTCAAAATTCGAATTTGACCATCGAGCACCGACGTGGGAGTCAAATATCAAAAAATGTGTATAAAAAGGGACTCCTCCACCTTAGCCCAAGAAATAAATATGCATTCGAATTAATCCTTGTGTTATGCGAGCTTGTGCGAATCGTTCTGTGCAATCAAGAGGATTTCATTTTTTTTTAAAGTGCCAAGAGGAGGCAAAGGGACTTCACCCACCAAGGAAGGTGCCTTGGTCACCAAGTGCAGGTAGCGCAGTTGGAAACCACAACGAAGCAAAGCGTTAGGGGCAGCGAGTGGCGAAGGTTCGAATCCGTGGGAGTATTTTTTTTTGTGTGAAGTCAATGGTGGATGAAGGTACAAGAGGAAGGAAGCTTCCCTTCCTTCTCGTGGGTGCCTATAGCCCACATGGTGGGCACCAAAGTGCTAAGGCGCTTGGCGCTTGGGAGACGGTGGTTCAAAACCCGTCGAACCCCCTTTTGGGGTAAAGGACAAGGTATGCATTTAGTTTGGTGCCGGATTTTTTGGAGGAATTAATTTAAGCCCTAAAGTTTAATTTTTGCCTAATTTATTTAGTTTATAAGGTTTTAAGGGGAGTTATAAGGTTTAGGCAAATATTATTTTGAGAGATAAATTTTTGGAGATTGATTTATTAAAATTGGAAATAATAAGGGGCATTTTGAGTGAGTAATTTTTATGTGTGATTTGATGATTGCTAATTTCAAGGAGTAATAAGGTGTATTTGAGTTTGATTATTTTTGTAATTAAGGAATATTGTGAGAGAGTGTTAGTGTGATATTTTGTCATCTAACCATTGAAATTGGCAAAGAAGAAAATTGTGAATGAGACAGGTTTTGAAGGGTACTTCTACATCAAACAAAAGGTATGGGCACATCTTCCTAGTGAATGATTGTTGAATGTTGTGAATGCTAAGTTGGAGTGAAAAGGGTTTTTCTGAATAAAGAGTTGTTGATAAAACCTTGTTTGGTGAGCATTATTGAGTTGGTTATTAAAGGTTTTTTTATGGAATAAGATTTGTTGATAAAAACTTGTTTGATAAGCATTGTTGTTGAAGTGATTAGTTGAGTGAGGAACTTGAACTAGGGTTTGTCAAAGATCATGAGTATCATTGTTATGTGAAGTTGTAAAATATCATGAGTATCATTGTTATGTGAGATTGGTTGATAAGCATTGTTGGAAATATTTGAGTGAATGTTCATAAGTTTGGACTAGGGTTTGTGAGCAAGGATTATTTCATTGAGTGATTGGTTGAGTAGAGTTGGTTGAGCCTAGTCAAGTGGATGTGTTGATGTGATAGTTCAAGTTATGTGAAACAAATTGTTCTATATTTTGAATTGATTTGAGAAAGAGGTTGAGTGTTGATGAATGTGAAACATATTGAGTCTCTAACAATTCTCTATATGTTTCTATGATAAAAGAGAGATTGAAAGTGATTGAGAGTTTGTGAGTGTGAAGCATATTGAGTCTCTAAAAATTCTCTATATGTTTCTATGGTAAAAAGAGAAATTGAAAGTAATTGAGCATTGTGGTGAATGTGAAGCATATTGAGTCTCTAAAAATTCTCTATATGTTTCTATGAGATTGGACAAGTTCTAGTGAGGACTTGTTGAGAAGATTTGAGGTAAGTCTTTGAGAAGACTTGTGAACAGATTTGTGTGAGCTTTTGTGGAAGCTTACAATACAGAGTTTGAGGATAGAGATTGTTGAGCAGATTGGACAAGTTCTAGTGAGGACTTGTTGAGCATATTGGACAAGTTCTAGAGAGGACTTGTGGACAGATTAGTGTGAGATTTTGTGGAAGCTTACAAGGCAGATTTGAGATAAGTCTTTGAGAAGACTTGTGAGCAGAGTTGATTGATTGATTTGTTCAAACCTTGAGTTAAGGTTTGGGGTAGATCCATTAGAGTTGATTTGTGATTGAGTCAAGCTTTGTGTTAAGGCTTGAGGATAGATATTGAGGATAGATTTGTGCTAGATCGAAGGACTATGTTTAGTATAGATTTGAGGATAGATATTGAGGATAGATTTGTGCTAGATCGAAGGACTATGTTTAGTGTAGATTTGAGGATAGAGTTTGGTGTAGATTTGAGGACAGGTTTGTGCTAGACCAGAGATAGAGATTGAGCAGATTTGTGCTAAATTGAAGGACTATGTTTAGTGTAGATTTGAGATAGAGCAAAGAGTAAGCTTTGGAGGTGATAGAGTATAGAGGATGATAGTCTCTAGTGGATAGAGATCCATTAGCTAGGGTAGTGAGGATAGGAGTCTTCAGTGGATAGAGATCCATTAGCTAGTGTAGTGGAGGTAGTAGTTCTTCTAGAAGATCACCAGCTAGAGCTAAGGAGAAAGGAGTTCTCCTATGGATAGAGATCCATGAACTTGATTAGGGGATTGGTGTCTCCTTTGGATAGAGGTCCATAAACATTGTAATAGGGAAAGGATTCCCAAGAGATTGATTGAGAAAATTTTAGTGAAATATTTTCTCCATGGAGTAGCCCACATTGGGTGAACCATGTTAAATTGGTGTCTCTATTGTGTGTGTGGTGATTTATGCATTGCTTTGATTACTACTATTGATATTGCTATCTATACATTGCATAATATTGATTGGGAAAGAAAAGTAAAAAGTGGTCTTATACTGTTCACCCCCCTCTCAGTATAAGCTTGTGTTCTTCAATTGGTATCAGAGCGGGTTCCTTCGGAAGAGTTTAATATCTTGAAGGAAAACTTTCAAGAACATAATGGATTCTAAGAATGGGTCCTAGATAATTCAACACCAATATTTTATGGAAGTGATTATGTATTTTGGAGTATGAGAATGAAGATTCACCTGATGGCACTTGGCAATGAAATATGGGAAGCAGTTGAAAATGGCTACACACCACCAGCTACTCCACCTATAGATAAATATGGTAAGCTTCTACATCATTACAATTCAAAAGCAATGAATGCAATTTTGAGAGGTTTGCATAGAATAGAGTTCATAAAGGTTATGCATTGCAAATCAACAAAAGCAATTTGGGATAAGTTACAAAGCATATATGAAGGAGATAAAAGTGTCAAAAAGGCAAAGATACAAAATCTCAAAGGACAATTTGAAGATTTAAAAATGAAGGATGAGGAAAATATTAGTACTTATCTACTTCGGGTAGATGAGGTTGTTAATGCCATGCAAGGACTTGGACTTGAGATTGAAGAATCTGATGTTTGTGATAAGATCTTAAGATCTCTTCCAAAAAGGTTTAGTGAAAATATCTCTGCTATAGAGGAATCAAAATATGGTGATATTTTGACAAGAGATATGTTACTTGGTATTCTTACAACTTTTGAGTTAAGAACAAAAGAGGAACCTAATCTTCGGAAGGAAGCAACCTTCAAAGCTACTAAGAAGACAAAGGGCAAGAAGTCAGATTCAAGCAATGAGTCATCCAGTGATGAAGAAGCAAATTATGGTAGAAGGAATAAGGATTCAAGAAGATTTAAAGATGTAAAATATGTTAGATGTTTCAATTGTGGAAAGTATGGTCACTATGCAACTGATTGTCAAGAAGCCAAAAATAGCAATGATGAAGAAAAATAGGATCATAAGAATAGGAATTAAAAAAATACAGGTACCAAAAGAAAGGTAAGGATGGACAAGGCAGACAAGGAAAGAAGTTCTTTCAAAGACAAAAGAGGAGCTACTATGCAGACAAGGCAAGTAAGTACTCAAGTGATAGTGATAATAGTTTCTCAGATAATGATAAAGATGAAGTCCTATTTTTGATAGAAGAAAAAGAAGAAGTTAAGAAAAGGTCACCAATAATTCTCAAGTGTTTTAGATGTGGTAATTTTGGACATCTTGAAGATAGTTGTACAAAGAATGGTTTCAGTTTCAGTGATGATGAATATGAGGATACACTTGAAGGACTAGAAGAGAATATTCTAATGGCACTAGAAGAAGAAGGAGGTGATCCTATAGAAGACAAGTCAGAAAAGAATGAAGATGTTCTCAAAGGCAAACAAATAGAGGAAGAATAAAAAAAGGAGAAGTTGATCTTGAGGGAGAGCTTATTTATGCTCTTAAAACTTTAAAGAAGGTAAGAAAGCAAAACTCCCAACTTGAGCTTCAGTTTCAAGAATGTGATGAAGAGAGAGGAAAGCTTATAGAGGATCTAAATAAGTCAATGGCTAAGACAAAGAAGTTCAAGGATAAGTTAGAAGCAAAGGTCTTAGAATGTGAAAAGTTAGAACAAGAAGTAGCCCTACTAAGGGAAGAAGTAGAGAAGTCTAAGGATAAGCTACACAAGTTTGGAAGGAGCTCAAAGAATTTGGATAAGATTATCAAGTCACAAAAGCCCACATCAAGCAAAACAGGTCTTGGTTTTGAATAGGCTCAAAAGAAACAAGAAGGAGAGTCAACCTCAAGTTCTGAAGAAGAAGAAACTTCAGAAGAAGATAATGTAAGAGAAAGTGAGACTTCTGAGGATGAGTTGGACAATAGAAAGTTCAACAAAGAAAAGAAAAATGCACAAAAGAGGAACAGATGGAACAGGAACCAGCATAGGGTAAGAGAGACTAAGAGACCAATGAGGTCAAGGCAAGGAAACTTCAATGGATGATGTTTCTCATGTCACATATTTGGGCACAAGGCTTCACAATGCAGGACACATGAAAGACAAGAATATGGGAACTTCAGAAGTAGGCAACCTTTTCATGGGTATTGCTACTCATGTAATCAGTTTGGTCACAAGGCAATGAATTGCAGGGTCCATGATAGGAATAGATATGGCTTCACCAGAAGAAATCCCAAGATATTTGCACCTACAAGGAATAACAATACTAAGTGTTACAAGTGCAATAATGATGGACATACAACAAAGTGGTGTAGAGTAGATATTCCAGAACCAAGCATGAATAGGAACAGGAATAGGAATAGGAACATGGACATGAATAGGAATAGTCAGAGAAATCAAAAGAATCAGATGAGAAGGAAAGTGGACAAAGGTAAATATCAGTGCTTGATGGGAGTAGAAATACTCCCACCCCAGAATTAACCACCTCAAGAGGAGGTGGGGGAGGGGCTAAGCTAAGAGACTCATTCTTAGCCCCGAGCCCCAAAGGTGACCCTTTGCCATTGATGTCAAAGGGGGAGAGATTTAAGTAAGGGGGAGAGATTTGATTTAAGAAGAGAGCATTGAGTCAGGGGGAGCAGGACAAAAATAGGTTAAGAAAATTTGAAAAGATAATTGGGTTGCCATCAATGACAAAGGGGGAGATTGTTGGACATTTTGAGTAAATGAGTTGTCATTGATGTCAAGAGTGAATGGTCATTAATGTTGATAGTCAGTTTCAGTGAGCAGTGCAAGGAGAAGCAGTTCCGCAATCAGTGCAAAAAGGAGAGTCCACTTCTAGTTGGTCAAAACCCGGTTCCAGGTAGTCAAATGTGGTCCAAAGTGCAAAGAAGAAGCCCAAGTGAATAATATTATAATATTCCTTTATAATATTATACAGGGAAGTTTAAAATTAATTATAAATTAATTAATATAATTTTATTATAAATTAATTTATTAATTAATTTACTTAACTTATAAGTTATTTAAATTAATTATTAATTAATTTTAATATTAATTATATATTAATTTATGGTTATTTTAAATAACCCTAAGGTGGGTTATTAAAGTCAAAATTTGAATTTTGAATTCGACCATCGAGCACCGACGTGGGAGTCAAATATCAAAATGTGTATAAAAAGGGACTCCTCCACCTTAGCCCAAGAAATAATATGCATTCGAATTAATCCTTGTGTTATGCGAGCTTGTGCGAATCGTTCTGTGCAATCAAGAGGATTTCATTTTTGTTAAAGTGCCAAGAGGAGGCAAAGGGACTTCACCCACCAAGGAAGGTGCCTTGGTCACCAAGCGCAGGTAGCGCAGTTGGCAACCGCAGTGGAAGCAAAGCGTTAGGGGCAGTGAGTGGCGGAGGTTCGAATCCATGGGAGTATTTTTTGTTTTGTGTGAAGTTGACAACAGATGAAGGTACAAGAGGAAGGAAGCTTCCCTTCCTTCTCATGGGTGCCTATAGCCCACGCGGTGGGCACCAAAGCGCTAAGGCGCTTGGCGCTTGGGAGATGGCAGTTCGAAACCCACCGAACCCCCTTTTGGGGTAAAGGACAAGGTATGCATTTAGTTTGGCACCGAATTTTTTGGAGGAATTAATTTAAGCCCTAAAGTTTAATTTTTGCCTAATTTATTTAGTTTATAAGGTTTTAAGGGGAGTTATAAGGTTTAGGCAAATATTATTTTGAGAGATAAATTTTTGGAGATTGATTTATTAAAATTGGAAATTATAAGGGGCATTTGAGTGAGTAATTTTTTATGTGTGATTTGATGATTGCTAATTTCAAGGAGTAATAAGGTGTATTTGAGTTTGATTATTTTTGTAATTAAGGAATATTGTGAGAGAGTGTTAGTGTGATATTTTGTCATCTAACCATTGAAATTGGCAAAGAAGAAAATTGTGATTGAGACAGGTTTTGAAGGGCACTTCTACATCAAACAAAAGGTATGGGCACATCTTCCTAGTGAATGATTGTTGAATGTTGTGAATGCTAAGTTGGAGTGAAAAGGGTTTTTTTGGAATAAAGAGTTGTTGATAAAACCTTGTTTGGTGAGCATTGTTGAGTTGATTGTTAAAGGTTTTTTTATGGAATAAGAGTTGTTGATAAAACCTTGTTTGATAAGCATTGTTGTTGAAGTGATTAGTTGAGTGAGGAACTTGAACTAGGGTTTGCAAAGATCATGAGTATCATTGTTATGTGAAGTTGTCAAAGATCATGAGTATCATTGTTATGTGAGATTGGTTGATAAGCATTGTTGGAAACATTTGAGTGAATGTTCATAAGTTTGGACTAGGGTTTGTGAGCAAGGATTATTTCATTGAGTGATTGGTTGAGTAGAGTTGGTTGAGCCTAGTCAAGTGGATGTGTTGATGTGATAGTTCAAGTTATGTGAAACAAATTGTTCTATATTCTGAATTGATTTGAGAAAGAGGTTGAGTGTTGATGAATGTGAAACATATTGAGTCTCTAACAATTCTCTATATGTTTCTATGATAAAAGAGAGATTGAAAGTGATTGAGAGTTTGTGAGTGTGAAGCATATTGAGTCTCTAACAATTCTCTATATGTTTCTATGGTAAAAAAAATTGAAAGTAATTGAGCATTGTGGTGAATGTGAAGCATATTGAGTCTCTAACAATTCTCTATATGTTTCTATGAGATTGGACAAGTTCTAGTGAGGACTTGTTGAGCAGATTTGAGGTAAGTCTTTGAGAAGACTTGTGAATAGATTTGTGTGAGCTTTTGTGGAAGCTTACAATATAGAGTTTGAGGATAGAGATTGTTGAGCATATTGGACAAGTTCTAGTGAGGACTTGTTGAGCAGATTGGACAAGTTCTAGAGAGGACTTGTGGATAGATCAGTGTGAGATTTTGTGGAAGCTTACAAGGTAGATTTGAGATAAGTCTTTGAGAAGACTTGTGAGTAGAGTTGATTGATTGATTTGTTCAAACCTTGAGTTAAGGTTTGGGGTAGATCTAATAGAGTTGATTTGTGATTGAGTCAAGCTTTGTGTTAAGGCTTGAGGATAGAGATTGAGGATATATTTGTGCTAGATCGAAGGATTGTGTTTAGTACATATTTGAGGATAGATATTGAGGATAGATTTGTGCTATATGAAGGATTATGTTTAGTGTATATTTGAGGATAGAGTTTGGTGTATATTTGAGGACAGGTTTGTGCTAGACCAGAGATAGATATTGAGTAGATTTGTGCTAAACTGAAGGACTGTGTTTAGTGTAGATTTGAGATAGAGCAAAGAGTAAGCTTTGGAGGTGATAGAGTATAGAGGATGATAGTCTCTAGTGGATAGAGATCCATTAGCCAGGGTAGTGAGGACAGGAGTCTTCAGTGGATAGAGATCCATTAGCCAGTGTAGTGGAGGTAGCAGTTCTTCTAGAAGATCACCATCCGAGCTAAGGAGAAAGGAGTTCTCCTATGGATAGAGATCCATGAACTTGATTAGGGGATTGGTGTCTCCTTTGGATAGAGGTCCATAAACATTGTAATAGGGAAAGGATTCCCAAGAGATTGATTGAGAAAATTTTAGTGAAATATTTTCTCCGTGGAGTAGCCCACATTGGGTGAACCACGTTAAATTGGTGTCTCTATTATGTGTGTGGTGATTTGTGCATTGCTTTGATTACTACTATTGATATTTCTATCTATACATTGCATAATATTGATTGGGAAAGAAAAGTAAAAAGTGGTCTTATACTATTCACCCCCATCTTAGTATAAGCTTGTGTTCTTCAATGTTAGAAACTACTAGAATAAAGTCATATTTTTATAGATATCATCCTCATGGCGAGTGGATCTCTTGAGGATTTTGAATTTTCTCATGGCAAGAATTCTAGAGATGATTGTGGAAACACTATAGCTGATGGGTATGGTGACTAGGATGGTTTGGTGGATGTGTAGGTTATGGGTGTTGGTGGAGACCCTCCTCCCAAACCCAATTCATCCTCTTTGTCTCAAAATACTCACCCTATCTCTTTCATGGAGATAGGTCAAAAGACCACCAAATTTTCTCTCCAAGTGACTCCTTCTCCTGAGCTAAGTAACCCTAGAAGAACCTAAATAGCTCATGTATTTGAATGTGTCTTAAGATTCCTTCTCCCTCATAAGTAAATTCATCGATTCTATGCTAGACATTGAGGAAATGGGATTTCACCAAGTGGTGTCCCTAGAAACATATAGAACTGATCATGATTTCGAGAGATTTCTTCCTCATTAGGTTAAACAATGTGGAAGACTCAAGTCATATTCTTATTGGAGGACCTTGGTTTTTTCGGTGATGTAGCCTCTTCCTTATAAAATGGGGAACAAATTTTGATTCCAATTCTCAAAGCATAAACTCTACCCTAATTTGGGTCAAGATTCTAGACCTTCCCATGTAGTTCTAGGATGAGGGCATCCTATGAAGATATGCTCAAGCCATTGGAAAAATTATAGCTTTTGATCCAAAAATTAAATCCAAATATCATATGGTCTACGCTTGAATGTGCATAAAAACCAATTTGGAGTTAAAACTACTCACTTTTATTAATTTTATCTAAGGGAAGTAGACACCAACCCATTGAATACAAAAATAAATTGACCTTCTACATGAAGTGCAAGAAACAAGGCCACATCAAGTCATAGTTCCCCTCATTGTAGCAAATAATAGAGAATAAATCTAAAGAATCCAAGAAAAAATGGGTTTGTTTCCAGCCTAATAAATCTTCATCAGCCCCATAGAAGAGTGACCCTTGAAATAAGTATGCTTTCCTCTTAGGGTCTAGCAACGAAGAAATGGTTATAGGCAAGGAGCAACTTCCTAACTTTGGTGTTGGTACCTCAATCCATGTATGTTCCCTTATCATTGACCAAAACCACTTATCTTGTTTTTTGGATGAGTATTCCCCTATTTAGGAGTCCATTCCCCCCTCTATCAATATCCTTACCCCTATTTTATCTATGATCTAGTCTCATGATCTTGGCATTCCTCCTTTTGAGGATCCTCTAAACCTTGGGACTCCCCCTTCTAAATATGTTTCTCTTTATTTTTCCAAGGAGTCCCTCTTACTTCTAGGCCATGACCCTCCACTATCAAAGGGCCTCTCTCCCAAGGGTGCTACTATCCCTAATCCTTAACCAAGTGGCTATTCCTCAATACCTGCCTGATTGGAGACCAAAAAACAAAATAAATGTTTAGTTAATGTCGATAGTGATAGGAATAGAGGATGGAATTCCATCCAATATATAAGGCACAAAGAATTTAAATATGACATGGCTAATATAACTCAATCCACCCTATGCTTATCCAAAAAGGAGAGCATCCTTTACGACCATCTTAATAAAAATTTATACCAAATCAAACCCCCTTTGTCTCATGGCAGGGAGAAGAAATATTCTTACAAAAGTATCAAATGAATATCCTCTCATGGAATGTTAGAGGCCTCAATGGACACTCCAAAAAACACCTAGTTGTGTCCATGATGATAGATTTGAAACCCACCATAATCCTTCTTCAAGAAACCAAAATTAAAAGTTGTAATGTTGAAAAAGTATCAAAACTTATATGGAGGAATAATGAATATCTTGCCAAACCATCCCAAGGAGCCTATAGAGGCTTTATCTACCTATGGGATCCATCAAAATATTAAGGAATACTCCTCTCCTCATCAGAACAAATTACAAATATTTTATTCTATTGCAAAGACACCAAAGTTAGTTGGGTTCTTACAAATGTATATGCTCCAAACACTCCTTCAGGAAGAACTACTCTTTGGAACACCCTAAGTCAAATGAGAAACATATTCTCCAATGAATTTTGGATTCTATCTAGTGATTTTAACTCTCCTCTCTTCCCTTATGATAAATGAGGAGGAGCATCCATCACACCTAAATTCTATGAAGAATTTATTAATTTTATGAATAACAATAAATTAATGGACATTTATCTAAGAGGCATGAAGTTCACATGGAGCAATAGAAGGTTTGGCAATTAGCTCATTCAAATTAGTCTTGATATATTTCTCCTCTCTAAGGAGGCAATCTATATCTTCGATGATACCACTCTTTATTCCCTTCCAAAAATTGTCTTTGACCATAACCCTCTTCTTCTTGAAGACCTTCAACATGCTTTTTCCTTCAAAACTTCTTTCAAGTTTGAGGCTATGTAGCTCCATCATCATGACCTTATAAATATTATCACTGAATGGTGGAAAAAGAGTTACTCTAGCCCATTCATATCTTAGGTTACCAGAAAAATTTAATTTATAAAATACAATCTCAAACAATGGAACAAGGAAGGTTTTTACATCTTTGATAAAAAGCAAAGTATTCAAAGGCAATTAACTGGTATAAAAGAGGCCCTCTATAATGGCAATTATTCATCAAATCCTATAAGTATTGAAAAAAAACTCCTATATGAATTTCATAACATTATGGCCTATTAGGAATTTTTCTAGAGGTAAAAGTCTAGAGCAACATGGCTAAAACAAGGGGACTCTAACACTAAATTTTTCCATGCAACCCCACTCAAGCATTGAAGTTTCAAAAAAATTAGATAATTAACTAAATATAATGGTTTATTGACTAAAGACTTATTGGAGATTAGATCTAAAGTTGTCACCCACATTGAAAGCCTCCTTGATTTAGGTAACTCCTATGATTCTTCAATGTTTGAAAGGTTGCTTGACAATATTCCCCATATTATATCTCCTAAACTCAATTCCATTTTATTACATCCCTTCTCCCAAGAATAAATTAAAAAGGTAATTTTCTCCATGGTTGGGGACAAGGCCCCAGGCCCTGATGGATTCCCCACTCTTTTCTTCCACAACTTTTAAAATATCGTTGTTCTTGATATAGTTGTTGTTATCCAAGAAATACAAATAAATACACATATTCCTAAAGATATCAACTCCACTTTACTAGCCCTCATACCCAAATCCTCAGATGCCAAGTCTCTTTCATATTTTATACCCTATAGTCGATGCAATGTCATTTATAATATCCTTTTCAAAGTCATTGTAAACAAAATGATAGCCTTTTTACCCCTTATAATTGACCCATACAAAGGAATTTATATTCAATGAAGGCTCATCACAAATGGAATAATCATGATTCACAAACTCATCCACTCAATTGATAAAAGTGGGGAAGCAAGAATTTTTTTAAAACTAGACATGAACAAAGCCTTCGATAACATGTCATAGGAGTTTTTCTTTTCTATCCTATCCAAGTTTGTATTTCACCTTGATTGTATTGAGATCATAAAAGAATGTATCTTTTATACCTTGTTCTTTATTATTGTCAATGGGTTAGCAATTGGCTATTTCAAGAGTTGTAGAGGTGTCATATAAGAATATCCCCTCTCACCATTTCTTTTCATTATTCTTGTCAAAGCTTTGGGAAGATCTCTTAAGGTGACCTATCTCCAAGGATCCATCTCTAGAATCAAACTAGCCTCATATATCAACCCATTTTGCATCAAAAATTTATTGATGATACTATCCTTACCACCTTGTCCTCTATACCCCAAGCTAAAGCCATCAAATCTATTCTTAATATTTATGAAGAAGCTACTAGGCAAAAAATTAAATTCCTCAAAAGCAATTTTTCTTCCTTAACACCACCATTGTAAGGCAACTCAAGACAGCCATAATTCATGGATGCACCCTTTCAAATCTTCCATCCACCTATCTTGGCCTACCGATATTCTTTGTATATGACAACCTATGGACCAATTCCATCAAAATATTGTAAAACAAACTTGTAGGATGGAAAGGGACTCTCCTTAGTTATACGAGGAAAGGCACTCTATTCCAAGCCTACCTTCAAACCATCCTTATATTTACCATAAAATTGAGCAAATTCAAAGATATTTCCTATGATCAGGGTTCAAGGCCCATAGAATATTTCCTTTGGTCATCCAGGACAAGGTGTGTTCCAAAAAATAGCATGGAGGGATGGGATAAAAAATTTCAAATAGATGAATTTGTCTCTCATAGAAAAGCAAGGATGGAGACTCCTCACTAATAAAAAAGTTGGTCATATTGAAATAATCAAGGGTAAATACCTTTGGCAAAATAATAAGTTGTTGGGTAATGCAACCTTTCCTGAAGGGTTCACCTTTTGGAACTCCATCCTAAATTACAGCAACCTTATCCAAAAAGGGATTAGATGCAATATTGGTAATGGTAGAAGCATCAATTTCTAGCAAGACCCATGGATTCTAGAATATCCTCTTTTAGAACATCCAAATCTAGTCATCCTAAAGCCTCTTCCTAACAACCTCTTTAGAAGCAAATTTTACAACTTCATGGATAACAATCATGAAATAAAAATATAGAAAAGCATTCCCCTCAACAATATAAACAAAGAACAAGTGAGAGCAGAAAATGATCTTTAAAATATGCTAAGGACCTATGTCATTCCAAGTGATAATTCTAAATATTTCCAATCTGGAAATCCAATGATGATGGCTGATTTTTAGTCAAATTGACCTACTACATCTTAGAGGACCACAAAAATAATTGGTTTCTTGCCAATATCATCTAGCTTAAGCATATCACTGCAATATTGATTTCTTATTTTGGATGGTGGCTGAGAATAAAATTCTCACCATCAACAACATCCTATCCAAAGGAATGACCATCCTCAATAAATGCTATATCTACAATTTGAATCCCAAAACTATCCTTCACCTCTTCCTTGATTTCTCCTTTTCTCTAGGTGTCCTCCAATTCATCTTATTTTCTTTTGGTATTTCTTGGGACCACCTCAACTCTATAAATGATCTTTTCCTTTATTGGCCCTCACCTTTTGTTCATCATCTCAAATCCCTTTGGTCATTTTTCCTCCCTCACTATCTTTGGGAAGTTGGAGAGAGAGAAACATTAGTCTTTTACAACATCTCCAAATATTCTACTTTTGTTGAGATCCACATTCTCTCTATTGACAAATAAAATTTTCTTATGGTCCCCTCTTCTAGCTCTCTAGAACCCATTATAGAGTCTAGAGTAGCTACTCTTTTTATGGATCCAAAATTATGTAGTCTTCTCTTTCAATGGATTGGATAAAGCATAATTTTTATGGTGTAGCCAAAGGCAACTTGGTACACATTGGAGCTAATGGTTAAGTCAAAGATAACCAAGGTAAAATTCTCCTTGCCTATGCTAAAAATATTGGAATTCAAACCAATCATATTATTGAGGCCAAGGCCCTCTACCAAGGATTAGATCTTCTCAATGGCCTCCCCTAAACTAATCTCATCATAGAGGGCAATTACATAAATATAATAAATTGCCTCAAAAAATCCATACCCCCTCCTTGAGTGTCCAAAATCTCATTGAAGAATCCAAGAGATCTTTACAAAAACTAAGCAACCATGTCATTCAACACATTTATCATGAAGGTAATCAAGTTGCAAATGTAATGGTCAATTTGGGTCTATCCCAAGAAAATATCTACATTTATCATAACTACTCCCAATATTTGATTAGGTACTATTCCACCAAGAGTCATTCTTTGCTTTAATACCTCGTTGTTGATTACCCTCCTTTTTTCTTATCCCTTTGAGCTATGGATTGGGTTTTCTCTCTCAAATTGAGTCTTACTATTGTTCTAAAGTGAATCACTTTTCTAGACCTAATGCTTTGGTTTATTTTATTTTTTATTATATAATGAACCCTTTATTTCTAGATCAACATCACTTGTTTGAATATTTGATCCTCAAAGTTCTTCCCCAATATATGGTTGGGGACTATTAATACCCCTATCATGTATTAGCTTCCTCATCTTGTTGCCTTTCTTTTCCATGTGACTCTCACAATATTTCATGAATTGTGATTCCTTGTCATCGGTTAGCAAATCATACTTATGCTAGCCTTATCCTATTAATAATTGCTTTATTCTCTAATCATCTCTATGCTTGGTCCTTTGTAACACATCATCATCTTCTTGGTATTCATTTCCATTTATGCATCAATATCTTCAATTACCCCACTTAAGCTTTTTTATGGCTTCCCCACATCACTTACACATGATTGATTGTGCAAATTCTAAGAACACTCCTTGTGAATGTCATGTCTATTACTGAATACCACAATGCAAAGTCCACCACTTCCTCCTTTCCAACATGGGTATTAGAGATAAAGAGGAATTTATAGCATGAATATGATCAATGACTATTAAATCACTTTGGTATTGGAAGTATTGGTAAGCACAATAGATTTTTTCAAATATTTTGGCTACCCAAATTGACAATATTTGAATAGCAATTTGGTTCTAGACTCTCAATATCACTTGTTGTCAATGAGTCTACCTTGCTCCTATCCTGATCACTAGATATCTTTAATTTTCACCTTGGTGGTCCTTGGAAAGTCATGTTGCTGGCCTTGGTCACCACTCCTATTTCCCCTATCACCAATTCCTACATGGAATTTTCTATTTCCCCTTCTCCATTTTATTTTCCCCTCCTCTGGAAATGACTAACCATGACTACAAGTTCAAGCCAGAGATTCTTTAGTTGGACACAATTGTGGAGGATATTCAAGGACTATGGACTTCTTCATTCCTACAAAATTTCAAAGGAAATGATATGTAGATTTTTCAATAAATAGCCTAGACATGGGAATATGATGAAGTGTCGGTCAAAGGTCTCATATTCATCAACATTGATCTATTGGAAAAACTTATCGAGCTCCCCAATGATGGAGAGATAGTGCAATGTGATAAGCATTCCCTTGCTGATAAATTATCCTACTTCATTAAAAATGGGAAAGGCTCAACAAAGACAATGATGGCATAATTAGAGATTCCCTCCCAATGTCATGGGATAGGGTCATGGTTCTTGTCCTTTAGTACTTTACAACAGATGATCCAAATTCAATTCTTTGAAGCTTTCATGTTACCATTATGAACCATCTTTGAGGTAACAAATTTATTACCATTCTGTAATATCTCTTTAGATATATTGAGTGATCTATTTACAATGTTAAGAAAGTATCTTAGTATTTTACTATCCACCAAGACCTCCACCTTATCATATATAGACATGTTCTTCAAAGGGAGTCTCATAAGGTAATCATCTCTTGTATTTATAGCCCCTCAATGCCTCCCTAGGTCTCTGAGTCAATCCATATGAAAGCCTCCCTCCTAATGATATTGAAAAACTACTCCAAATCCTACCTCTCCTAAGGCTAATCAAATGTTGGAGTTTAGGACTAATGCTTATGGCACTCCTCCCATAGTGAAATTTGAGGCTTGACACTACTCAACCCATAATAAATATAAAAGTAGGAAACATAAGTCTCCCATTATCCTTGAGCAAGAGCATAAAATTTTAGAGAAATCTCCCACTAGGGTTCAAAAATTTAAGCATGAGGATGCTTCAATACAGTCCTCCTCTTAAAAAGGAGCACCCAAAGTGGCTCCTCCAAATTGCCCAACCATAGTCATGAGTGAATGTGTATCCCCTTCATCACCAAGAAGGTCTACATTAAGGAGCTTGATAACTTTATGAATATGATATTGAGAGCCACTAAAATTAATGCATATCTTCTATAGTAGGTTGCTATCTATTAGCTTTTGATAATATATATTTAATGAAATGTAACCACAAGGACTAAAATGAGCATGCAATA
Organism: Wollemia nobilis; assembly: GCA_028583015.1. Lineage (NCBI taxonomy): Eukaryota > Viridiplantae > Streptophyta > Pinopsida > Araucariales > Araucariaceae > Wollemia > Wollemia nobilis. Next base: position 594,068 of record JAQPPZ010000331.1, on the reverse strand, counting down.
TTAAATATATGATAATGGCAATATACTAAGCAGGTAAAAATCATAAGAAACTTCTACAATAACTCATAAAATTGCCATTAATGAAAGCTCACAAATTTAGGATCTTCATGCAAAATGTGGAGATCTCAAAATACTTCATGCTTCATACAAGTTCTACATTGTATCAAACTTGTACTCTACTCTACTCTACTAAGATAATATGATAATATATGATATGAATTATATCCCTACTTTCTCACACAAAGGCCAATATATAATGGGATGTGACTCTTGGCCTTCCATCTTCCTATGACTCAACCTTTATATTTTATGGACTCATGTGCACATGGACTATGATACACATTTACATTATTGAATACTTTCACATTCTAAGACTACTTATGCATTTATTACATTGCATAAAGTAAATAATCAAACCCTAATCTAAGTAAAAATCTTAATCTAAATATGTACGCAAGAGGTCCGAGGTGTAGACCAATTGGTTCATACAAACCCCATAAGGGGGTGGAGGTCCAAGGTTCAAATCTCGGGCCTCACCGGACTGAACGCTTGTCCATTTCCTAGTGCTTTCAATAGTGTAAAAGGTTTAAAATGATTGTGGCATGGTGGTTATAGGGGCGGATTGTGTGAAGATCTATGTGGCGGCTTCTGGGCGGACAACGTAGAATACTATGGCAGCCATAAAAGCTAGACAACCTACCCAGATTCGTGGCGGCTATCAATTCCACCATATAAATTCAAAAAAAAAAAAATGTACGCAAGGTGGTACATTGGCATGTACCAAATAATGTAATTTATTCCAACACCCCCTTATATTACATTATTTGGTTATTCAAGACTTTAGTATTTAATATGGATCTTCATATTTCAAATGTTCTTCAATTTTTTTTTTTTTTTGTGTGGAAAACATCCCAAAAGGGATGCCACTTTTGGGTAAGACCCAAGGAGGCAGGGGTAATTGTTCTTCAACTTGATCAAGTTCTTCTTCTTATTATTTAATTTGTATATGGCCAAGTAGGCCAAATTATTATTGTCCTATCATATTTCTCATTTTGAATATTCTATTTTCTCATCAACTTTTATGATATATAGATATTTCATTTCCTGCAATTTGTTCCTCAGAAAAATCATTAGTTTTGTTTTGAACTACAATAATATCTTGTGAAATATAAATTAAGTGTAGATCATATATAACATTTTACATTGATATTGTAGCTTCTATCTCATTTTGATTTATGATGAGACACTTATTGATTCCATTTATATATCTAAAATCAACCATCCTTTTGCTCTCTACCAACTTGGCTACTAAAATAAGATTTGATGTTAATCCAGGAACATACATTACATCATGTAACAAAATATTTTGATAATATGTACTAGGTGTTACACATCCATATCCATGTATAATATTGTTGGACATTTTGAGTAGATGAAGTTGTCATTGATGTCAAGGATGAATTGTCATTTATGTCAAAAGGATAAATTGAGTAATGCAAAAGGTTGGTGGCAAAATAGATTCATAATGTTTATTTTTAAATATTATGTGAAGCACAAAATAAAGGGTTTTATTAAAACCATGGTTGGGCAAAATAAAAGGATTTTTATTAAAACCATGGTTGGGAAAAATAAGTTTTTTTTTTATTAAAATCACGGTTGGGTAAATCAAAAAGGTTTTCTAAAACCTAAGGAGGCTTTTATTTTAAATAGCCCAAAGAAGATTTAAATATTTAATTTATAATATTTAAATTATTTTGAATTTAAATAATTATAAATAAATATTATTCGAAGACAAATGTTAGCATCGACTCCCCAACGTATTTCCCCCGTTGACGTGTATGGCAAGGAAGGCATAAGTTATTAATACCTTAACCATTCTAAAGTTTGAAATAAGATTTAATGAATTCAAAAATATGAAGAGCTCGGGAAAAATACTAAAAGTGTCTCTTGATCGAACGAAGTGTGGTTACACTAGACATTGAAGGAAGAGCCAAGGGCTCTTAGGAGGTTGAGGAAGTCAAAGCGCGTATTGCGCTTTGAGGCTCCAAGTGGAGCATGTGGCTCACATGGTGTAGAAGTTGTGGCCAAGGCACTGTGGAGAGTTTGGTGCAAGTCCCATGGATTGTGAAAAGTGGTAACATTATTTTTGGAAATTATTTTATGTTGCATTGCTAAGGTTTTAAGGAGAGATAAGGTGGAAATTAAGTTGTGTGTTGAGAAAATATTGTTTTGATATATGAAAGGTTAATTGTTGCTAAAGTAAAAATGTTTTACCTTAGAAAAATGAGAGATTGACTTATTGCATTATTTTATAAAGTGATTTATTTAATTAATGCAATATTAAGTAGGGAGTCATAAGTAGAGTTTGGATTATTTTTTAGATATTTTTCTGAAAAGGGTTATGATGAAATTAAATTGTTAAGAGGTTCTTTTGATGAGTTAGAGTTTTGGAAGAAGTGTTTTGATTGAATATTTGTGGTGTTGAATATTATTTTAAGAAGGAGAAATAAGGTATAATTAAGTTTGATTAATTTTTATAATTGAGAATTATTTTGTGAAGAGGTTAGTGTGATATTTTATCATCTAACTATTGAAATTGGAAAAAGAGAAAATTGTGATTGAGACAGGTTTTCTAAGGTCACTTCTACATCAAATAAAAGGCATGGGCATATTCTTATTTGGTTGAAGTGAGTGATTGAGATTTTTTGAAAATAATATTAGAGTTAAAAAGACTTTGTTAAGTTTTGTTTTTTGAGTGTGTTTTAAATTAATGCGTCAAGGTTTTCTAAAATAGAGGAAAGTAACCTTGATTGATAAGCATTGTTTTTGAAGTGATTGGTTGAGTGAAGAACTTGAACTAGGGCTTTCAAATATTATGAGTATTATTGTTATGTAAGATTTGTTTGATAAGCATTGTTGTTAAAGTGATTTGTTGAGTGAAGAACTTGAACTAGGGTTTGCAAAGATCATGAGTATCATTGTTATGTGATATTTGTTGATAAGCATTGTTGGAACATTCAAGTGAGTTTTCATATGCTTTGACTAGGTTTTGTGAGTAAGGATTATTTATATGAGTAATTTGTTGATTAGAGTTGGTTGAGCCTAGTCAAGTGGATGTGTTGAAGTGATAGTTCAAGTTCTATGAAATAAATTGTTCTATATTCTGAATTGAGTTGAGAAAGTGATTGAGAGTTTATGAGTGTGAAGCATATTGAGTCTTTAAAAACCCTCTATATGTTTCTAAAAGAGTGGTTGAAAGTGATTGAACATTGAGGTGAATGTGAAGCATATTGAGTCTATAACAATTTTCTATATATTTCTAAAAGAGTGATTGAAAGTGATTGAGCATTGTGATGAATGTGAATCATATTGAGTCTCTAATAATTCTCCTTATGTTTCTATAATATTGGAAAAGTTCTAGTGATGACTTGTTGAGCGGATTTGAGGTAAGTATTTGATAAGACTTGTGGATAGAATTGTGTGAGGTTTTGTGGAAGCTTGAAATATAGAGTGTGAGAACAGAGATAGTTGAGTAGATTGGACAAGTTCTAGTGAGGACTTGTTGAGTAGATTGGACAAGTTCTAGTGAGGACTTGTTGAGTAGATTGGACAAGTTCTAGAGAGGACTTGTGGATAGATTAGTGTGATATTTTGTGGAAGCTTACAAGGCATATTTGAGATAAGTATTTGAGAAGACTTATGAGCATAATTGATTGATTTATTTTTTCAAACCTTGAGTTAAGATTTGGGGCAGATCTAGTAGTGTTGACTTATGATTGTATCAAGCTTTATATTAAGGCTTGGGGACAAAGATTGAGGACTGATTTATGCTAGAACTAAGTACTATTTTTAGTGTAGATCAGAGGACAAATAATGAGGATATATTTGTGCTAGACTAAAGGACTATGTTTAGTATAGATTTGAGGACAGATTTTGGTGCAAATTTAAGGATAAGTTTTTGCCAGATCAAAAATACAGATTGAGTAGATTTGTGCTAGACTGAAGGACTATGTTTAGTGTAGATTTGAGATAGATATGAGAGAAAGCTTTGGAGGTGACAAAGTATAAAGGACAAAAATCTCCAATGGATAAAGATCCATTAGCCAGGATAGTGAGGAAAATTGTCTTCAGTGGATAGATATCCATTAGCCAGAGTAGTGGGGACAATAGTTCTTCTAGAATATCACCAGCCAAAGATAAGGGGAAATAAGTTCTCTTGTGTATAGATATCCATGAACTTGATTAAGGGGATTGGTGTCTCCTTTGAACAGAGGTCCATAAATATTGTAATAGGGAAAGGATTCCCAAGAGATTGATTGAGAAAATTGTAGTGAAATATTTTCTTCGTGGAGTAGCCCACATTGGGTGAACCACGTTAAATTGGTGTCTCTATTGTGTGTGGTGATTTGTGAATTTTTTTTATTACTACTATTTATATTGCATAATATTTATTGGGAAAGAAAATTAAAAAATGGTCTTATACTGTTCACCCCCATCTCAGTATAATTTTGTGGTCTTCAATTGATATAAAAGTGGGTTCCTTCAGAAGAGTTTAACAACTTGAAGTAAAAGCATTCAATAACACAATAGATTCAAATAATGGGTCCTCAGATAATTCAACACCAATCTTTGATGGAAGTGATTATATATTTTGGAGTATGAGAATGAAGATTCATATGAAAGCACTTGGCAATGAAATTTGGAAATTAGTTGAAAATGGATACATACCACCAACTGATCCACCTATAGATAACGAAGGTAAGCTTCTACAACATTACAATTCAAAAGCAATGAATGAAATTTTGAGAGGTTTGCATAGAATAAAATTCATAAAATTTATGCATTGTCAAGATGAAAAAGGAATTTGGGATAAGTTGCAAAGCATATATGAAGGAGATAAAAGTGTAAAAAAGGCAAAGATACAAAATATCAAAGGATAATTTGAAGAATTAAGAATGAAGGATGAGTAAAACATTAGTACTTTTCTACTTTGGGTAGATGAGTTTGTTAATTTTATGCAAGGAATTGGACTTAATATTGAAGAAGCTGATGTTTATGATAAGATATTAAGGTCTCTCCCAACAAGGTTTAGTGAAAATATTTAAGCTATAGAAGAATCAAAGGATGGTGATTATTTGACAATAGATATGTTAATTTCTATTCTTACAACTTTTGATTTAAGAACAAAAGAGGAACCTAATCTTTGGAAGGTAGCAACCTTCAAAGTAATTAAGAAGACAAAGGGTAAGAAGTCAGATTATAGCAATGAGTCATCTAGTGATGAGGAAGCTAATTATGGTAGAAGGAATAAGGATTCAAGAATATTTAAATATGTAAACTTTGTTAGATGTTTCAATTGTGGAAAGTATGGTCACTATGCAACTGAATTTCAAGAAGCCAAAAATAGCAATAATGAATAAAAATAGGATCATAAGAACAAGGAATTAAAAAGATACAAGTACCAAAATAAAGGTAAAGATGGACAAGGAAAACAAGGAAATAAGTTCTTTCAAAGACAAAAGAAGAGCTACTATGCAGATAAAGCAAGTAAGTACTCAAGTGATAGAGATAATAGTTTCTCATATAATGATAGAGAAGAAGTCTTATTTTTGATAGAAGAAAAAGAAGAAGTTAATAAAAGGTCATCAATAATTCTCAAGTGTTTTATATGTGGTAATTTTGGACATATTGAAGATAGTTGTACAACAAATAGTTTCAATTTTAGTTATGATGAATATGAGAATGCACTTGAAGAACCAAAAGATAATATTCTAATGATACTAGAAGAAGAAGAAGGTGGTCCTATATAAGACAAGTCAAAATAAAATGAAGATGTTGACAAAGGTAAAAAAATAGAGGAAGAATAAAAAAAAGGAGTTGATCTTGAGGGAGACTTATTTATGATCTTAAAACTCTAAATAAGGTCAGAAAGAAAAACTTCCAACTGGAGATCCAGTTTCAAGAATGTGATGAAGAGAGAGGAAAGCTTATATATGATCTAAAAAATCAATGAATAAGACAAATAAGTTCAAGGATAAGTTATAAGCAAAGGTCTTATAATGTGAAAGGTTAGAACAAGAAGTATCTCTACTAAGGGAAGAATTAGAAAAGTCCAAGGACAAGGTACACAAGTTTAGGAAGAGCTCAAAGATTGTAGATATGATGATCAAGGTACAAATAAGATTAAAAAAAAATAGGTCTTGATTTTGAACAAGCTCAAAAGAAACAAGAAGAAGATTCAACCTTAAGTTCTTAAGAAGAAGAAACTTTAGAAGAAGAAACTTTAGAAGAATACAGTGTAAGAGAAAGTGACACTTCTAAGGATGAGTTGGACAATAAAAATTTTAACAAAGAAAGGAACAATGCATAAATAAGAAATAGATGGAACATGAACCAGTATAGAGAAAGAGAGACTAAGAGACCTATGAGGTGAAGGTAAGGAAATTTCAATGGATGATGTTTTTCATGTCACATATTTGGGCACATGGATTCATAGTGCAGGACACATGAAAGACAGGAGTATGGGAACTTTACGAACATGTAACTTTTCCATGGGTATTTCTATTCATATAATTAGTTTGGTCACAAGGGAATGGATTACAAGGTACATGGTAGAAATAGATATGGCTTCACCAAGAGAAATCCCAAGATATTTGCACCTCCAAGGAATAATAACATTAAGTGTTATAAGTGCAATAATGATGGACATACAACAAAGTGGTGTAGAGCAGACATTCCAGAATCAAGCATGAATAGGAACAAGAATAGGAACAGGAATATGGATATGAATAGGAACAGGAACAAGAATGGGAATAGAAATATGGATAGGAACAAGAACATGAATATGGACATGAACTGGAATAGGAATATGGATAGAAACAGAAACATTGACATGAATAGGAATAGTCAAAGGAATTAGAAGGATCAAATGAGAAGGAAAGAGGACAAAGGTAAATAAAAATGCTTGCGAGAAGTATAAATAATCCCACCATAGAATTAACCACCTCAAGAGGAGGTGGGGTAGGGGCTAAGCTAAGATACTCATTCTTAGCATTGAGCCCCAAAGGTGATCCTTTTACATTGATGTCAAATGGGGAGATATTTAAGTAAGGGAGAGAGATTTGATTTAAGAAGAGAGCATTGATTCAAGGGGAGCAGTTTCCCAGGGGGAGCAGGACAAAAATAGGTTAATAAAATTTGAAAAGATAATTGGGTTGCCATCAATGACAAAGGGGAATATTATTGGATATTTTGAGTATATGAAGTTGTCATTGATGTCAAGGATGAATTGTCATTGATCTCACAAAAATTAATTGAGTAATGTAAAAGGTTGGTGGCAAAATAGCTTCATAATGTTTATTTTTAAATATTATGTGAATCACAAAATAAAGGGTTTTATTAAAACCATGGTTGGGTAAAATAAAAGGTTTTTTATTAAAACCATGGTTGGGAAAATCAAAAAGGTTTTTTAAAACCTAAGGAGGATTTTATTTTAAATAGCCCAAAGAATATTTAAATATTTAATTTATAATATTTAAATTCTTGTGAATTTAAACAATTATAAATAAATATTATTCGAAGACAAATGTTTTTTTTTTTGAAAATTTTGAAAAAACTTGTATTAAAACAAAGATCAATTACAATATGGGAAGAGACTCTTCCCAGCCGAATTCAGAGAGAACACAAGCTTACAATAGAAGAAGAATATTTGCAAAGGAGCCAAATCTCCTGAATCAATAACTATCTAGCAGGGGATCGACTTGGACAGTTGATGCAACTTGTCACAAAAATGCGATATGTCATGAAATCGTGACACCTTTTCTCCTTTGGCCATGAAAAAGCAACATGTCGCGATATCGCGACACTTTGTCTCTCTTGGCTGCAAAAAACAACATGTCGCGATATCGCGACACCTTTTCTCTGTTGGCCACAAAAAAGCAACATGTCACGATATTGCAACAACTTTCCTCTAGCGACCGCGACGGTGCAACATGTCACGATATCGTGACAACTTTCCACCAGCGACCGTGACAGTGCAACATGTCATGATTTCATGAAAACTTTCCTCTAGCGACCATGACGGCACAACATGTCACGATATCGCGACAACTTTCCACCAGCGACCGTGACTGCGCAACATGTCACGATATCGTGACAACTTTCCTCCAATGACCATGATGGCGCAACATGTCATGATATCACAACAAATTTCCTCCAGCGGTCGCGATGGCACAACATGTCGTGATATCACAACTTTCCTCCAACGACCGCGATGGTGCAACATGTCGCGATATCATGACAACTTTCCTCCAGCGACCGCGACGGCGCAACATGTCGCGATATCATGACAACTTTCCTCCAGCGACCGCGATGACACAACATGTCGCGAAATCATGACAAATTTCCTCCAGTGACCATGATGGTGCAACATGTTGCGATATCTTGACAACTTTCCACTAGCGACCGCGACAACGCAACATGTCACGAAATCGTGACAACTTTCCAATGATGCAACATGTTGCGATATCGCGATAACTTTCCTCCAGCGACCACAACGGTGCAACATGTCATGATATCATGACAACTTTCCACCAGTGACCATGACGGCACAACATGTCGTGATATCATGACAACTTTCCTCTAGCGACCGCGATGGCGCAACATGTCGTGATATCACGACAACTTTCCTCCAGTGGCCGCGATGGCGCAACATGTCATGATATCATGACAACTTTCCTCCAACGGCCATGATGGTGCAACATGTCACGATATCACGACAACTTTCCTCTAGCAACCACGATGGTGCAACATGTCATGATATCGTGACAACTTTCCTCCAGCGACCGCGACAGTGCAACATGTCGCGATATCGTGACAAATTTCCTCTAGAGACCGCAACAGTGCAACAAGTCATGATATCACGAAAACTTCCCTCCCTTTGCTTTTTCTTTGATCATTGGTTCGAGGACCTGTCCAGACCTTTCTTGATCACCTCATCCTCAATAGCCATGTCACTGTGAAGCTGAACCCCTGCCTCCTTCTCAGCACCCATCTTAGCCAGGAAGTCGACCACGTTGTTTAAATCTCGACTCACATAAACTAGAATCACATCATCTAATTCCTTCCATAATTCCTTAATTTGAGTGACAAGAATCCTCAACCTCCATGCTTTCAAAGCAAAGTTCCTCATGCAATCAAGAGCTCCAACCATTATTTGAGAATCTGATTCAAGAATGATCCTCCTATGGCCCTGTTTCACTACCCAAATAGAAGCGGATTTGATAGCTATGGCTTCTGCTTCATTGTTTGTGGCTCTTCCTAAGCCTTGCAGTTCCTAATAAAGCACTGATCCATCATGATTCTGGAAAACCACTCCAATTCCAGCACTACCCGGATTGCCCTTTGCAACTCCATCAGTGTTAATTTTAATCCAGCCTTCTGGAGGTGGTTTCCAACTAGCTCTGTCCTATCCCTCTTGCTCTTCAACTCCCTCTTTCATTGGCCCAATAACAACCTAAGTTTCCTCTATAGCATAGACAGCTACAGTTTCTATGACTTTGATCCAGATGATCTGCTAAACTCCATCTAACGAGGAAAAAATTTCTCTAAAAATTCTAGCATTTCTCTCCAACCACACTTGCCACCAAATGAAGTTTAATCCAAGCTCCCAACCAATTCGAAGAGATTTAGATTTAAATCTACCACTCTTCCATGTTTTCCAGATATTAGTCTAATTCAAGTCACCATTAACTTGAATTTTATAGCAAGAAAGCCATCGCTTCCAAATCTGACGTGTGAAAGGGCACTCAAACATCAGGTGATCAGCTGTTTCCTCGTTCTTGTAGCATAATACACATTGATATGGACCGATGATTCCTCTACATATGAGATTTTCAAAAGAGAGAATTTTGTTGTGCATAAACTGCTAGGAAAAAAAGTTTACTTTCGGCCAGCCCTTGGAGTGCCAAATCTTTCTCCAGTCCTCAACTAGGAATGAATGGGGGGGAGGCTCTGGGAGGATCTTCTCATATCCGTCCTTCACTGTATAGACACCAAGGCTCCCATAGCCCCAAGCTAATTCATCCTCCTCGTCTCTACCTGTGAGAAATATTTTTGACAAGATTTTAGTCATGATGGGTGCCAACTCCGGAGGGATTGAAATTGGCCACTCCTCCAGCTTCTTAAACTGCTTAAACTTAAACTCCCCCAGCTGACTAGTGATGAAATAACTTTCAATGTGGACCCAACCCTTGGTTTCTATGGCAGTTTTTATTGGTTGCAATTCAAGAAATTCAACAATGATCGATGGGTATTGATCCCATGAATCTATCTAGAAACGTGCCTTCTCCCCTCTCTCCACTTTCCAAAACAATCGATCTTTAACTACCTGAGATCCTATCTTGAGAGCCTTCCACACTAGGGATCCAGGGCCATCCAAAGGGAAACGGCCCACCTCATTGGGGTTAACATGACCCAAATATTTACTAGTTAGGATTCTACTGAATAAGGAGGTTGGTTGGGAAATCCACCTCCAGTACAACTTTCCAGCCAAAGCTTTATTATTGAACTTGGATCTTCTCAGTCCTAGCCCTCCTTTTACCTTGGGCTGGGTAACTTTATCCCAACCAACTAAGGCCCATTTCCTCTCTCCTTTTACTCCTTCCCATAAAAATCTTCTAGCCATATTGTCCAGTTCTTTCCATATAGTATGTGGGGCAGCCAGGATAGAGAATTTATAAATTGGCATGGCCTGAATGACTGACTATAAAAAAGTTAATCTACCCCCATAGCTTAACCATTTGTGAGACCAATGATTCATTCTATCTTTGATACCATCCAAAATATCCTTCCAGATGTCTATGTTTAGTTTTTTTGAATGCAAAGGAACCCCCAAGTAAACCACTGGAAGAGAAGTCCTTGTGATTCCCAAGACCTCTAGAACTCTGTCCTGGAGCCTTTGATCAAAGACAAATGTTAGCACCAACTCCCCAATGTATTTCGTCCACCGACGTATGGCAAGGAATACATAAGGTATCAATATCTTAACCATTCCAAAGTTTGGAATAAGATTTAATGCATCCGAAAATATGAAGATCTCATACAAAATACTAAATGCATCTCTCGATCGAACTAAGTGTGGTTACCCCAGACGTTGAAGGAAGAGCCAAGGGATCTTAGGAGGTTGAGGAAGTTAAAATGCATATTGTTCTTTGAGGCTCCAAGTGGAGCACGTGTCTCACACAACATAGAAGTCATGGCCAAGCTATTGTGGAGAATTTGGTGTCAGTTTCGAGCCCTGTGGATTGCGAAAAGTGGTAACATTATTTTTGGAAATTATTTTATGTTGCATTGCTAAGGTTTTAAGGAGAGATAAGGTGGAAGTTAAGTTGTGTGTTGAGAAAATATTGTTTTTATATATGAAAGGTTAATTGTTGCTAAAGTAAAAATATTTTACCTTAGAAAAATGAGAGATTGACATATTGCATTATTTTATAAAGTGGTTTATTTAATTAATGCAATATTAAGTAGGGAGTCATAAGTAGAGTTTGGATTAGTTTTGAGATATTTTTCTGAAAAGGGTTATGATGAAATTAAATTGTTAAGATGTTCTTTTGATGAGGTAAAGTTTTGGAAGAAGTGTTTTGATTGAAGATTTGTGGTGTTGGATATTATTTAAGAAGGATAGATAAGGTGTAATTAATTTTTATTCATTTTTGTAATTGAGAATTATTTTGTGAAGAGGTTAGTGTGATATTTTATCATCTAACTATTGAAATTGGCAAAAGAGAAAATTGTGATTGAGACAGGTTTTCTAAGGACACTTCTACATGAAATAAAATGTATGGACATATTATTCTTTGGTTGAAGTGAGTGATTGAGATTTTCTAAAAACAAGATTGGAGTGAAAAGGACTTTGTTATGTTTTCCTTGTTGAGTGTGTTTTAAATTAATGCTTCAAGGTTTTCTTGAATAGAGGAAAGTAACCTTGTTTGATAAGCATTATTGTTGAAGTGATTGGTTGAGTGAAGAACTTGAAGTAGGGCTTGCAAATATTATGAGTATCATTGTTATGTGAGATTTTTTTGATAAGCATTGTTGTTAAAGTGATTAGTTGAGTGAAGAACTTAAACTAGGGTTTGCAAAGATCATGAGGACCATTGTTATGTGAGATTTGTTGATAAGCATTGTTGGACCATTTGAGTAAGTGTTCATATGCTTGGACTAGGGTTTGTGAGCAAGTATTATTTCTATGAGTAATTTGTTGAGTAGATTTGGTTGAGCCTATTCAAATGGATCTGTTGAAGTGATAGTTCAAGTTCTATAAAACAAATTATTATATATTATAAATTGAGTCGAGAAAGTGATTGAGAGTTTTTGAGTGTAAAGCATATTGAGTCTCTAACAATTCTCTATATGTTTCTAAAAGAGTGGTTGAAAGTGATTGAGCATTGATGTGAATATGAAGCATATTGAGACTCTAAAATTCTCTATATGTTTCTAAAATAGTGATTGAAAGAGATTGAGGATTGTGATGAATGTGAAGCATATTGAGTCTCTAACAATTATATTTATGTTTCAATGAGATTGGACAAGTTCTAGTGAGGACTTGTTGAGCAGATTTGAGGTAAGTCTTTGAGAAGACTTGTGGACAAAATTGTGTGAGCTTTTATGGAAGCTTGCAATACAAAGTGTGACAATAGATTTAGTTAAGAAGACTGGACAAGTTCTAGTGAGGACTTGTTGAGAAGATAGGACAAGTTCTAGTGAGGACTTGTTGAGCAGATTGGACAAGTTATAGAGAGAAATTGTGGATATATTAGTGTGAGCTTTTGTGGAAGCTTACAAGGTAGATTTGAGACAAGTCTTTGAGAAGACTTGTGAGAAGAATTGATTGATTTATTTGTTCAAACCTTGAGTTAAGTTTTGTGGCATATCTAGTAGTGTTGATTTATGATTGGATCAAGGTTTGTGTTAAGGCTTGAGGATAGAGATTGAGGGAAAATTTATGCTAGACCAAATTACTATGTTTAGTGCAAATAAGAGGACAAAAATTGAGGATAGATTTGTGCTAGAACAAAGTACTATATTTAGTATAGATTTGAGGATAGATTTTGGTGTAGATTTGAGGACAGGTTTGTGCCAGATCAAAAATAGAGATTGAGTATATTTGTGCTAGACCGAAGGACTGTGTTTAGTGTAGATTTGAGATAGAGCTGAGAGTAAGCTTTGGAGGTGACAAAGTATAGAGGATGAAAATCTCTAGTGGATAGAGATCCATTAGCCAGGGTAGTGAGGAAAACTGTCTTCATTGGATAGAGATCCATTAGCCAAAGCAGTGGGAGCAATAGTTCTTCTAAAAGATAACCAGCCAGAGCTAAGGGGAAAGGAGTTCTCCTATGGATAGAGATCCATGAAATTTATTAAGAGAATTGGTGTCTCCTTTGGATAAAGGTCCATAAATATTGTAATAGGGAAAGGATTCCCAAGAGATTGATTGATAAAATTTTAATGAAATATTTTCACCATGTTAAATTGGTGTCTCTATTGTGTGTGGTGATTTGTGCATTGCTTGTATTACTACTATTGATATTGCTATCTTTACATTACATAATATTTATTGGGAAATAGAAGTAAAAAGTGGTCTTAGACTGTTCACCCCCCTATCAATATAAGTTTGTTTTTATCAAATATAGGTTTTTCCATCTACAATTTTCAACCTAAGATTGTTAGTGACTTCAAGGCAATCAAACCATTGTAAATTTTTTGTCATGTGATGACTTGAACCAAAATCAATAAACCAATATCTTTTCCATTTTGAATTATAGAATTATTTGTGGTTGAAGTAATTGTGTGTTTTTGATATTGAATATTGTATGGATTTTTATAGTATATCTTGTGATGATATGTTCCTCTTTCTAACGAATCCATACTCAAAAAATTAATTTTTTTGTTGTCTTCCTTATGTCTTCCTATCTCTTTAACTTCTGAGTTGAATTTAAGTTTATGATGAAATTCTAACTTTAAATTCTTCAATTATTGTAGTATATCTTGTTTTCCTAATTTTTGGAGAATGACCAAACGATAGTCAAAACTCTAGGTGAAATTCCTTTTAGCTCCTTAGTATTTCAAATGTAAAAGATCAAAATTTGATATAATTTTTTCAGTTCAAAATTTGATATAATTTTTTCAGTTCAAAATTTTGTAGAATACCTTGTATCTCCCAAATATTTTAAATATAAAATGGTTTTCATAAAGTACTTAGTTTTCTTAGTTTTCCTTTTGAGTTGAATCCCTTTTGTCTCCCTAATGTTCAACTTCTATTCTTCACCTTATTTCTCCCTATTTATGAATAGAAAGCTAAAGATAATTTTAATGCAATTTCAATTGGTAAAATTATCTATCTTCAATATCTTTAAGTTGGATTCCTTATGTCTCATTAATTTGAGCAAGAGACTAATTCCAATGTAGTTTTCCAACTTTTAAAAAAATATTCTTATATTTATGTCTCTTAATTTTCAATAATGCGGTTTCTAAATTTTAAGAGACTAAGTTGGTGTTGAACTCCTTATAACTCCCTAATTAGAAATTTAGAAAATAAGGATATTTGCAAATTTAATATTTTAATTTCTATGTATAAGTCCTTATGCCTCCATGTCAAATTATTTGCAAATATTTTATGCTTGAATTTTAAATAAAGTAAATCTAAAAGCTTTCAAATTAAATCCTCCTTCAAAAAGCTTTCAAATCATTTAAAAAATCATCTATGGTTATAGTTCATCAATGCAATTCCTTATATCTCCATTCATCTAATTAATTTCAAGAATAATATATTATCTAAGCTTAACCTTAGAATATATGCATTATACCTCCTTAACCTTTATGAAAATGTAAATATTTATATGTACCTTTTTAATATGGTATGATATGCATTTGGTCTGCTTATCCTATGACTTATTTTCCCTACAACTTGCACTCTAATTTAGGCGTTGTCTACTTACTAGACTTCAATGTAAAAAAATGAGCATTTAATATTCTTATTTATGGTGCTCTATAATACTTTGACTATCCACCTAGTGCTGGTTGGTTTCTCTTACCTTCAAATATGTTGTGCTCCCTTCACTTGCATTATGTTCTTATTTCATGAATAGGCTTGTATGACTTGTATTTCATGTAAATAAGATGTTTAACTTCCCTTGGAGTTACCTTGTTCACTGTGACACTTGGAAATTTATCTCTTTACTCCTCTTATAACTATATTCTATCTTTCTAAGTGGTTGTACTTTCTCTTCTTTGTAACACTTCATCTATTCTTCTTTGCTTGATAACACACTACCTCCTTTACATAGTGTGTTTCATTTCCTTTGTAACACTTCTTTACTCCCTTAGCTTGGTAATGTATTGATTTTCCTCTACACCTAGAAGTGACTTGATTCTTTTCCTTGAACACCCCTACTTTTAGTTCCTCTATACTCAATGTCTTCATAAAAAAAAATGGTATTAGGTTTTCTCTCAATGGCTTACTATTTTTTATATTCTCCACTTATTTATAACATTTCTCACTCTTGGCTTTGGAAAATAGTGGCAATTCAACTCCTTGGTGGTGTTATGGTGGTGCTAATGGTGCTTTCATTCCTTCATTCATGGCACTATCTTGAGAATACCTTGTTAGTGCTTTGCTAGTTGCTATTTCATGAAACATGGGTGGTGCTTGAATGGTTGGCTTGTATGAATTGGGTATTTACTTGGCTTTACACTTCACAAAGGAGTATACTCTAAAAAAAACTCCCTTCTTAAACCGTATATTATCTAAAACTTCATTAATTTTCAGCTTCCAATGTAGACAATTCCTCCATTTTTTTTGTCCAAAAACCTCTCTAATCTGTCCCAAAAAATCTCTAATACGTAGTTCTCTTTTCTCCTTCTAATGTCGCAAAAATTTGTAGTTCTAATATCTTAATGTTCTACTCCAAAAATTTGTTTTATTCTCCTTTATATTTCTATCCAAAAACAACATTCAATTCCTCCAAATTGCTGCCTTCTATTGTTGTCAATTCCTCCTTTAATTTTTTGTTCAAGGGCACTTCGAAATCTACCCAAATCTTCTCCAAATCATAGATTTATGTCACCTTAAATATGCTGTCTTGTGACCCTTCAACTTCTACCTTGAAAATCAGAATTATTCTCCTTCGTAAATCAACCTTCAAATTCTTTATGGCTATCTTCAAAAATCTTAAATTTGGTGGTATCTTATATCTTATTTTCCTTCAATATTCTTGTTGAATTTTGGCTTCAAATATAGCCTCTTTTTATTGCCTCTTTCTCAAGAATTTTAATATCTTGATATCTTCAAGAATATTTTCCAAAATTTGACAAACTTCTTGCTAAATATTTTTTCATTTTGGACTTGTTGTCAGATGGCGATAATTGTCCCAAATCCTTATTTTTAGGAGCTTCTCCTTGCTTTCAATATTGATCTTTCTTCAAATTTTCTCCAATGTCCACTTCTTCAATTTATTAAATAGGGCTTCTCTAAACTTCTTCTTTCTCCTTCCAAGTTTTCTTGAGACCTCTTTTCTTGGGTATTCAAATTCTACAATTCTCAAATATTCAACAAAACTTTTTCTAATCCTCCTCTATCTTCAATATTGAATCTTCTATCTTCAAAATCTAGAAGTTATTTAATTATATCTCCTCTCTTGGATCTCCTCTTTATCAAATATTCAATAGGGCTTCTCTTGGCCTCTTTCTCTCTTCTCAATCTTCAATAGAGTTTCTTTCTTCTTTATTCAATCTGGAGTCTTCAATATTCAAGCTTCTATGGGGACCTCCTTCTTGGGTCTCCTCAATATTCAATCTTCTCTTTTCTTGCAACTAGAAACTAATATCATTTAATAAAATTATATATCATCAATAAAATGCATCTAAATCTCTAGATATCTAAAAATCAATAAACTTCACTAGTTATTCTTCAATCTTGTGGAAAGAGATCTATGCTAAGTCCTAGTCTTCACAAGTTTTCCTGCAACCCTGTGGAAAAAAACTAGCTAAAAAGAAATTTTAAAATTCTAAAAATGATATATCCCTATCTCCTCTCAATCTATCTTTTGTATCTCCCTATATCCTATAAATCTACCTTGTGCTCTAATACCACTGTTAGCTTTTGACAATATATTTAATGAAATGCAACCACAATGAATAAAATGAGCATGCAATATTAACTATATGATAATGTAAATATACTAAGAAGGTAAAACTCATTAGAAAATTCTACAATAACTCATAAAACTACCATTAATGAAGCTCACAAAAATAGGATCTTCAAACAAAATGTGGAGATCTCAAAATAATCCATACTTCATACAAGTTCTACATTGTATCAAACTTGTACTCTACTCTACTCTACTAAGATGATATGATAAGATATGATATGACTTGTATCTATCCTTGCTCACACCAAGGCTACTATATAATGGGATATGACTCTTGACCTTCCATCTTTCTCTAACTCTTTACCTTCCTATTATATGGACTCATGTGCACATGGACTATGATGCACATTTACATTATTGAATACTTTGCATATTGTAATATTACTTGTGCATTTATTACATTGCATAAAGTAAATACTCAAACCTTATTCTTTTTTAGAGTGTATTACATTATTGGGTACATGTCAATGTACCACCTTGGGTACATAAATAGAGTAGGAGTTTACTTTAGAGTAAATTTAAGTAGTTACTTCAAGCAATGTAATAAATGCACAAGTGTCAATGTGCAATGATGTAAATGTACAAGGAGTCCACTTGTACATGTGTCATAGAAAATGTAGATGAAGATTCATAGGTAGAGTAAGTACCAATGAACATATCTTCCCATATATAGTCCTCATAGATAATGAACTAAGAAATAGTAGAGAATATAGAGAGTACATAGTATAGATTGATAGTAGAGTACAATGTAGCTTCTTAAGAATAATTTATGGAGTGTTCATGTCCTTCATTATACTACATTGTACTATTTTTATGATCTTTCATTAATGGCATATTTCAGAGTTATTGTAGAAGTTTATATCTTTATTTTCTTGTATATTATAGTACCATTATCAAACAACCATATTAGATTGCTTATATTACATATCGTGGTTATATTTCCTATATCATATACTCATCAAAAGATAACAGTGGTATCAAAGCACATGGTAGATCAATAGAAAATAGGAAGAGCCACAAGTGAGATTGAGAGGAATCCAAAAATCACATTTTCATAATTTTTGAGATTGAATTTGGCCAGAGTCTTTCCATAGGGTTGCAAAAAAATTCATAAAGACTAAGACTCATCATTAATTCCACTATATTGACAAATAAACTAGTGAAGATTGATCATATCTAGATTTAGATGTTATCCATTATAGTCCTAATAATTTATTGTAGGAAAAAGGAGATTCAAAGAAAGTTGGGAAGCTTCCTACAAAAGAGATAGGAATAATATCTTCTTTAGAATCAATCCAGCACCAGAAGCAACAAACAGAAGAGTGAAGATTTGGAGGCCTAAATAAAAGGTCCCATTACTAGATATTGCAGACCTGTAGATTATAGAAGTGAAGAAAAGGTCATAGGAGCCTTGTTGTAGATTTGAGGAAGAAGAGACCCAAGGAGAAGAGCCTTGGTTTCTTATTTTAATAGGATTTTTTTAATATTTGTTCTCAAACTCTATGTTGCCTTCCTTATAAACTTTGCCTTTATTTGAGCTCCTTGAGTGGAGATATGACATTGGAACATCAACTTGGTGGCTTGTTTCTCGCTCTTCCTTGGGTTGTGGTGGCTCTTCCAATTTTGTGGTTTCCTTGGTTTCTTTAGACACTCTAAAATTTTATCTATTTTGAGCCCTTATTTTTTCTTATATTTTCTTAGTAAATCTACCCTTATTCGATTTCTTTTCACTTAAATAAATAATAACTTTATAAGTTTTTAAATAATAGCATTTAATACTAATATCATTTCCTCCTTATTTCTCATTTTCAAGCAAACTCTAACTTTGATCTTTGTTGTTTTATTTTTGTAGATTTTAGGACAAGAATTCTACCACCTTCCTTTGCTAGAAGACTCTCTATTTCAACTTCTTTTTTCTAAATTAATAAAGACAAAAACATTTATAATAAACTAATGTGAACATTCGAATAATGAACCTTTATAGCACCAATATTGCATACATTTTGGTCTCATTTTGTACCTAGTCTTCTTGGTGTTTTGGTTTGCCTATTTTCTGCCCTAAATTTGTAGAATTTTCAGCTCTCATTTCTATTCAATTTCTGCCTCAAAATTATCAGTTTTGCAGCTTCAATTACTTGTTCTTTGCTGCCCTAAATTTGTCAATATTACAGCTCTGATTGATGCCTTCTTGCTGTCCAAAAATTCATTAATTTTCAGCTTCCAATGCAGCCAATTACTCCATTGTTTTTATGTCCAAAAACATCTCTAATCTGTCTTGAAAAATACCTAATACGCAGCTCTCTTTGTCCCACTAAAATTGCATCATAAATAAATTGTTTATGAGTAACTACCTCAAAATTTAAAGCTAATTTAAAATCCGTAATCCTTGTAGAAACCCTAGTTGTACATAATGCTCTCCCTAATGCTCTTTCCATGATAATAAAAAGATATGGGGGGATAGGATCACCTTGTATTAAGCCTCTCTCACTACTAAAATACCCTACAAATTCCCTATTAACAATTATCAAGAACATGGTAGAAGAAATATAGTTCCTAATCCATTGTATCCAATGGTCATGAAAGCCAATTTTTTCTAAGATTCTTTTAGGAAGGACCATGAAACCCTATAATATTCTTTATTCATATCTAATTTAAGGACCAACCTATAATTTCCACTGTTCTCCATGGAATGAATAACTTCATGAATAGAAATTACTCCATCCAGAATTTTCCTTCCATTAACAAACCTTCCTTGCTAGTGAGAGATTAGTAGAGGGAGGATTCCCTTTAATATTTTGATCATAAATTTGGATATAATTTTATGAATAGTATTATAGAGAATGATTAGCCAAAAATCCTTGAAATTGGTTGCCCTATATTTTTTAGGAATTAAGACCATAAAGGTAGAGTTAATATCTCTTAGAAGACTATTTGTAACCTAAACTTACCTTATAGCTACACTAACATATTCTCCAAATTTAGGCCAAAAGTACTAAAAAAACTAGATGGAAATCCATCCAGCCTTGGAGCCTTATCCTTTGGCATTCCAAATACTACATTCTTCACTTATTCACCTAAGAAGGGTCTTAATAAATTTTCATTAATTTCTTATAAAATGATCCTTGGAATATGAATTAGTAATTATTTGATTGGTGGCTCATTCATATATTGTTCCTTAGAGAGTACATTTTTTAAAAATGAGATTGCTTTATTTTATATATCTATTTCATCTTTGTTCAAGCTACCATCATCCTTAATTAGTTCTTTGATTTTACTTGCCCTCCTATGGTGAAGAGTAGAGAGGCAAAAAAAATTGACTTTATGTTGCCTTCTTTAATCCAAAGAGCCATAGACTTCTATCTACAAAATACTTTTTCTATAGCTAGGGTAGGTTGAAAATATGATAATAAAAGTTTTTCTTTCATCAATATTTCCTCCATCATTCCCTGCACCTAAATTTAGGTTTCTATATCCTATAAATTTTAGACCATATTTTATTTTTATTGTAGAATATGCCAAAAACCTCCCTATTCCATTTTTTTAGATTATATTTAATTGTAGACACCAAAACAACACCAATCCGATTATGTGACTACAAACACTGATCGCATTAACACACATAGCCCCCAGGGCAGCCCCCAGAGGTTAAACAGTGGTTCTAACCACTCACACAGTAGTTTTACAAGTCAGAGATCAATTTGGCACCTTTTAGGCACTTTGCTACTTACTCGCTCCACCCAGGGACGAGTGCAGACTGGTACTCGTTCCACCCAGAGACGAGTGCAGACTGGTACTCATTTCACCCTGGGACGATTATCAGCGCTCGCTTCTGGGTGGGATGAATGCCAGGTTTGATCGGCAAAAAGTCAAACCTCGGCGCATGACAACTCAGAACTGCCACTTAGCTCTCCTTTCATGGCATAAGGGTGCGAGTGAGTTCTTTTGACAACTCATATCTGCCACTTGACTCTCCATTCACTGCATGGGAGTGAGAGTAGGCTTTTTCATGACAACTCAGATTTGCCACTTAGCTATCCCTTCATTGCATGGGAGTGCGAGTGAGCTTTTCTAAACATACAAAGACATGCACAGAGGCAGTTAAGAAGCCCTTGATCAAGAAGAAGTCTTCTCTTCACAAAAAAGCATTCATGCAAAGTAACACTTTTGCATGTTAATTCAAAGAGACCCCTTGGGTCTATAAAATGGTGAGCTTCCTCACCCAAAAGATATACAGAGAAGGAGCATTTTGAGCGACGAAGTGCTGCTAATTTACTTACTTACGATTTGTGCTTCACATCCATAATCTCTTAATCAAAAAGGAGGTTATTGGGTGACTTTGGAGGCACGAATCAAGAACCAAAACCCGATTTTTTTGACCACAATATCCTACCAATTTGTCGACAACCCATCACAACAGGTTTCGGACCCATCCCAAGCGGATTGGTGTCGAAACAAAGTTTCACCCACGGGTGGTTTGCCTTCGGGCACCCCCCGCCTTATTGCGTTTGGTGACTATTTCTTTTACAGTATTTTTCTAGTTACATGATTATGCTTCTGTCAAATTTTTAGTTTATTTGGACTCATTTTAACCATCATTATATTTATCTTTCATTTTTCATACACAGGTGCTACTGATTCTTTGTTTGTTTCTTTGAACGTAGATTTGCAGCATTAGAGGAGCAGCGAGGAATCTACTTTTACCAACACAAGCGACGACAACGTTTTGGTTCGCCCATCTTATATGTGGGCACGCGGAAGAAGGAATTCTGAAACAAGTTGTAAAAGACCAACATTTAACGCTCCTATCCCCTCAAAAGGAAGGAGACGCATTGTAACACAAATTTGAAAAGCATATCAATAAAAGGGCCGTATTTTATATTGCTTTGATATCTTGTGTTCATGTTCTTTCTTTTTACGCATTTCTCAATAACATAGGGTTTAAGCATTATTTTAGCTTTGTTTACATTGCATTTTTAGTCTATCCTTTTTGTTTCTAAAATCTCGTGCTTTCAATGGCGATCACGGTGGGACATCTGTCCTCTGTTTATTTTTTAGGTTAGATTTCTGATCTGAAATTGCTTGTTTTGATTACAAGTACCTATTTTTCAATCATCAGACTGTTATTCGTTTCTATTAGTGACGATTACAGAATTGGGATTCGTTTCACCCAGGGACGAATAAGCATTCGTCTCACCCTGGAACGAATACTGTTCTGATATTTGCCTCACCCAGGGACGAGTATCGTTCTGTGCATTTTTTAGAGCAGCCAATCAGAAACATCCTTTCGGGCAGAGAAGAGGTAGGGGTTTTTAACAAGCCTCTATCAAATTTCTGTTTTTTGATTTCTGGTTTTTAGTTTTTGTATGGCTTAGGGAAAGTTTCCTTTTCGTTTGCCTGTTTCAATTTTTGCAAATTAAAATGAACCCCACACATCACGTGGTTACTTAAACCAAGGAGCTGGTCGTAAAACCCCAGCCCTTGAGCAAGACCAATAGTGGATTCCATCACCACGTTGGCTTGGATATTTGCATTCATTTACCCCGATTGTCACTGTTGTTAGACGTAAATCCTGACGAAAGCTGACCGAGTGTCGTTGGGGTGATTCCCAACATGCGAGGATAAGTCTTCTATGGTAGGTGTCATTAACAGGACAATCCCCCTTCCGTACCACCTATGTTCCACGTATCATCTGCTCTCACGTACCTATAGTCTCCCTCACGTAAGGGCGGGTATATAGAGAGGTTGGTATATCGGTCCGGCAATGGTATATTGAAGGGCGACCATTTATGGGAGTCATATGAGCCAACATTTTGCATTTAAACGGTCTTCACAAAAATTTTCAAAAACAAAACAAAAATCATCATCAAAAACACACTAAAACCAGTCTAGGACACACCATTAATCTTTAAAAGAGATAATCATTGCTTTGTGTGTGTATGTTCTTTTCTGCTTAGTGTAACAAAAAAAAATCAAAAAATCATAAACAAAAGATAAAAATCTACGTAGCTTGTAGAGAGTCATTACCATGGTATTCACCCGCAGTCAAGCCCACTCACGGGCAGACGCTGCGGCGAATGTCCAAAGAAGCACGAGTCGCCTCCGTTACAATCCCCAGGATTTAGTCATACCACCTTGGCGACCTAACACACAAGGCAGTCCCCTCCACACCTTAACGAAAAGGGACTATAGGGGCACCTCTTCTAGGGGCACTCCTGTTCAACATAGCACCCAGCACACACCCTTCCATGAGGGGTACATCCGTAGGAGAGCTCCCTTAGATGCTCGCTATGAGTGGTCACCGCGCGATGATGCGCTAGGTCAACATAGGGTTCGACGGGAGGAACCACATGATTACACTCTCCCTCCTTCACCCCCTCTAGTTGTCAAGACTACAACGACAAATCCAGAGCACAAGGCTCCTCAGGCGAGGCGAGCCAACTCCGCCCGTTCCTTTTTCACTTACGAAAGAGAGCACGAGGAAAACCCTTACCTTCCTCAAGAACAATATACATCGCAGGAGCAACACGCCTCCGCAATTGCTAGCCATCAGGATCACCTACTGAGGCCAAAGCCTCGGGGGAATGCCGCTACCCCCAACAGAGGGAGGCGGCCTATAGAGATCTCGGATCACCAAGACCGAGATAGAAATCTAGGAGAGGCATCTAGGCCTTCTAGACATGAGACGACAGGACCAACTATCTTAGAATCTGCCCAACATATCGCACGTCGGATGGAACTCACGTTACTTGAGCTAGAACGACAACAGTTAGAGCAACAGTATCTTCTAAATCAAGAGTGCATTCAGCGCCAGGAGGATGAGTTGTTCCCATACACTATGCAGGCGAGACTCCAACCCCTCGCACACATAAGACAAAACATTATGAGAGACACAGCTGGGTGCGAGACAGGTCTCCGTGACCTTATCAACCGTTGCCTCCGATGCCTCCTAGACTTGAGCGGGAGGCCACTCCTCAGACCAATGACAGGCGCCTTCTTCAGGCACCCACCCAGGTTCATGGGCCACCCTCAAAAATTCTTCAAGAAGCCTCTAAGGAACCTAAGTGAGAAGAAGAGCGGGATGAAATGCCCTACCAAGGCATGGGGGTGCTATTCGGCCACCCCTCCCAAGGCCCCAAGTTCCCCACAACCTGCAACGGGAACAAATCAAAGCGGAGGAGCTCAAATCCCCCGATACAAGCAATGCGCTACCCGATCACTTAGAGTCGATAGAGACCAAGATTTTGGGGCCCCAAAAGCCCAACATATGCGAGACTCCTCTCCAAGAGGATCAACCCCTGGTTGTAGAGCTACCTGATGATGAGGTCTTCCATATCTCAGCATCACCAGATTCTGCTGAGCCTGACTCTCTCGCCAAAGATGAGTCAGCATATGCAATAGCATCATGGGACCCATTTAAGTCAGACAACAATAATTCGTAGGTGGTCCCCATGGATGATCATCACAAAATTCTCCTAACATTATTCCCTTTGGAGGCTCCCATCGAGCCCGTGCCATTGCAGGAAAATCAGGTCCCCCCACAAAACGCGGAACAACCCCATGAGGACCACATCAATCTGCTCGAACAAGAAGAGCCTAGAATGTCGTAGACAGCTATCGAGGCCAACGAGAGCCTTTGGATCTCCGACAATGATTACGAAGATGAAACTAAGATGGCATATCTCAATCATGCATGATGGCACAATCACCCTGTAACCCATGACGAACTGATGGCACAACTAGGCATAAGACTAGGGCATGAGTGGCACATAGACCCAGCCCACTGGCATCAAATGTTGATTCCGCTCCTTTGGGTAGATCATGAGCAACTTCCACCAAGAGATATCATAGCACCATTAGTGCCGAGGGTGGACCCTGTCCTCCTCTCCGTGCATAAGGCCGATCCATTCGTGCCAATCCCTACAGAGCCAGATCCGGTGCACCACGATCATCAAGCTGGGGGTACCTCTATTCCCTGAAGAGCAAGTGGATCACACCAAATGCCCCAAAGGTGTCCATAAACCCTTTGGTCAACCTAAAAGCTCCAAGGGTTCTCGCAATCCCTTGGTCACCACAAAAAGCTCCAAGGATTATCGCAATCTCTTGGTCAACCACAAAAAGCTCCAAAGATTATCGCAATCTCTTGGTCAACCCCAAAAGCTCCAAGGATTATCGCAATCACTTGGTCACCCTACAATCTCCAAGGATTATCGCAATCCCTTGGTCACCCAAAAGCTCCAAGGATTATCACAATCGCTTGGTCATCCCAAAAAGCTCCAAGGATTATCACAATCGCTTGGTCAACCCCAAAATGCCCCAAAGGTGTCCATAAACCCTTTGGTCAAACTAAACGCTCCAAGGGTTACCATAACCGCTTGGTCAAAACAAATATTCCAAAACCAAACAAAAACAATAAAATCATCAAAAATCACAAAAAACAATTGCATTTCAATTCCATGCATAGTCATAAAAAATCACAAATCACAACAACATTTGCATTTCAATTCCATGCATTCTCATAAAAATCAAAATACAAAAATATAGGTTGCATTAGGCATCGCATCCATACATTATACCTTTGATAGGTCATACAAGTCAAAAGCACCATAGGCTGTCATTACTTGGCAATTCCATCCTTTTCCACATCAAATCCATTTTCATAAATGCATACATCTAGCATACCGCCATTTTTAGCATAGTCAGTTGTCTCCTAATGTATATAGGGTTTTCGTCATTCAGCTGTCTTTAATTTTCTAGCCAAAACTATACATAGTTAAACAGATTTTACACGGTAGAGTTCTACTTGAATCACACCTTGTTACGTAGCATCCCAACACAAATAAAAACACATAAAACAATTCCCAAGTTGTATGAATGAAAGATGAAACCTGCATAGTAATCCAGGTCACCATAAGCGAAATGGCTATCTTGCTCATCCCCCTGTGCGAATGACCCCAAGAATGCTGAGAGTTGGCAAAAGGACAAGCATCCTCCCTACCCAATTCCTCAAGAATCCCAAGTTCTCAAAAGTTGCAAACATCATAAAATTTTGCAAACAATCAAAACTCCAAAAATTTGACATCACCAACAAAGTGCATACACCCAAAGGCACCTACACTAGTGATTCTCATCACTCGAAATTCAAATCCCTTGCTCGAAAGAAAAATCAAAATAAAATAAACAGTGATTCTTATCACTATAAATGAGCAAGTATCCCAATACAAATGAAGAAAAGAAGGGAGTTGAACTTGAATCCCTGGAACTCTCAGCATTCAGAAGGTCATGAGATAAACCTCAGTATCGGTTTGGTTGATAGCCTATCGGTCACTCATGGCAAACCTCCCGCATGACGATATATCTGCCGCATTCACTTGTGTGCAGATCAATGTTTGCATGTGGATGAGCTAGCTTATGGTATCCTAGAATGCAAACCAGATTAATCTGACTAAATACAACAACGGAGTTAGTGGAGCTAATTAGGTGATCCTCAGTACAGGTTTGGTTGATAGCCTATCTGGCACTGGCGGTATCCTGATAAATACCACATAAACGAACTCAATTGCACACACAGGGATGTAAAATAACTTGGTTAAATTCAAGTCGGATTTAGACCTTGTTCAAAAGTCTTGCGAGATAAATGTACAGTCTTGGCTAGTTAGTTAAAATATCTGCATCTCAAAAAAGCTTAACTACATTTTCAAACAACTGGTACATTTCATTCCGTACATCACCATCAAAATATATGCAAAATACAAAAACAAAGTTTTCACATGCAAAGTCATTTCACAAAGTCATCCCATTAGTACAACAAGTCAGTCAAATCTTGTACAGTCTATGGTGCATCGACAAGTCATCAACAACTCATTTCATTCATTCCACATGCATACATCATACAAATTAGACACATCGCATTCATAAAAGCATTTGCATACATCAATGTAAATACATATCCCTCAAAACAAAACAACAAATATCCGCAAACAATAGCAATAAAAGTGCTGAACAACGACACCTTTGCGCCTGACATTCAATGGCATAAAAATTGATGTCGGGGTCTACCTTGTCGCTATCCTACTCCCTAAGAAGGCTACCATAGCCAGACCGCTCCATGGGAAGACGGATTTTTGACATTTTCACCCCCAATGACGTCCCCAATGGGTCAAAACCCACTCAAAAACAATAAAACAACAAACCCCCAAAAACAACAAAAACAACAAAAAAAATGCAACACAAAAACAAAGCAATAAGCATTGTCGGACACAAGTGCTTTTGCACTTAACTTCTTGGCATAGAAAATCGATGTCGGGGCTCAACTTGTCACTCTCCTACTTCCCCAAGAAGGCTACCATAGCCGGACCGCTCCACGGGAAGACGGGTTTTTGACAATTTCCCCCCATTTTGGCATCACCAAAAGGGTTTTTACCCACCAAAAATAGGTCCAAATATCGGGAAACTGCTCGAGCATTCAACGGACAACATCTAAAGGCACCCTCACTTAAGTCATCTTGGGTCAAGCGACTCGTCGCTTTTCTCATGTCAGTCATTCCCTCATCGATTCGTCGCTTGAGGGGGTAGTCACACTTAAGTCATCAATCAACAAACACACACCCAATCAAGGCAATGGCATGCATTCAAAGAATCATTGACAAAGACAATCACGCCCCTGCTTGGGGCAGCAAACAAGCAACAATCACAAATTGATCAAACGCTTGGCATTCGTGAATCATGAACACAAGGTTCCCCCATGGATAAAAGGTTGCGCCCTTTGCCTATTCATAATTGATCAATGCCCAAGCTCAAGTAACACCTCACTAAAAAAGGTTAATACTTGAAATCAGTTCCTTAGCTCGTCAGAAGCAAGGATTCAAGAATGCATGCCCTTTCCATACTTGGGGCATCAAGAGTTGGTTAGGTTACTGAGAAACCCTAATCATTAGTGCTTTGGTTATCTATTTTTGCTCGACGTTGCGCCTTGCACAATGCTTCCCAAAAAGGGGCATCTGTAGACACCAAAATAGCACCAATCCGATTATGTGACTGCAAACACTGATCGCATTAACACACAGCCCCCAGGGCAGCCCCCAGAGGTTAAACAGTGGTTCTAACCACTCACACAATAGTTTTACAAGTCAGAGATCAATTTGGCACCTTTTAGGCACTTTGCTACTTACTCGCTCCACCCAGGGACGAGTGCAGACTGGTACTCGTTCCACCCAGAGACGAGTGCAGACTGGTACTCGTTTCACTCTGGGACGATTATCCACGCTCGCTTTTGGGTGGGACGAATGCCAGGTTTGACCGACAAAAAGTCAAACCTTGGTGCATGACAACTCAGAACTGCCACTTAGCTCTCCTTTCATGGCATAAGGGTGCGAGTGAGTTCTTTTGACAACTCATATCTGCCACTTGACTCTCCATTCACTGCATGGGAGTGAGAGTAGGCTTTTTTATGACAACTCAGATTTGCCACTTAGCTATCCCTTCATTGCATGGGAGTGCGAGTGAGCTTTTCTAAACATACAAAGACATGCACAGAGGCAGTTAAGAAGCCCTTGATCAAGAAGAAGTCTTCTCTTCACAAAAAAGCATTCATGCAAAGTAACACTTTTGCATGTTAATTCAAAGAGACCCCTTGGGTCTATAAAATGGTGAGCTTCCTCACCCAAAAGATATACAGAGAAGGAGCATTTTGAGCGACGAAGTGCTGCTAATTTACTTACTTACGATTTGTGCTTCACATCCATAATCTCTTAATCGAAAAGGAGGTTATTGGGTGACTTTGGAGGCACGAATCAAGAACCAAAACCCGATTTTTTTGACCACAATATCCTACCAATTTGCCGACAACCCATCACAACAGGTTTCGGACCCATCCCAAGCGGATTGGTGTCGAAACAAAGTTTCACCCACGGGTGGTTTGCCTTCGGGCACCCCCCGCCTTATTGCGTTTGGTGACTATTTCTTTTACAGTATTTTGCTAGTTACATGATTATGCTTCTATCAAATTTTTAGTTTATTTGGACTCATTTTAACCATCATTATATTTATCTTTCGTTTTTCATACACAGGTGCTACTGATTCTTTGTTTGTTTCTTTGAACGCAGATTTGCAGCATTAGAGGAGTAGCGAGGAATCTACTTTTACCAACACAAGCGGTGGCAACGTTTTGGTTCGCCCATCTTATATGTGGGCACGCGGAAGAAGGAATTCTGAAACAAGTTGTAAAAGACCAACATTTAATGCTCCTATCCCCTCAAAAGGAAGGAGACGCATTGTAACACAAATTTGAAAAGCATATCAATAAAAGGGCCGTATTTTATATTGCTTTGATATCTTGTGTTCATGTTCTTTCTTTTTATGCATTTCTCAATAACATAGGGTTTAAGCGTTATTTTAGCTTCGTTTACATTGCATTTTTAGTCTATCCTTTTTGTTTCCGGAATCTCGTGCTTTCATTAATATTTCTTAACTTCTTAGAGACCTTGAACATAGCCATACCTGGAGTATCAACATTCCACCATTCCTAAATTTTTGCAAACCATAATGGAAAAGCCACATTAATTCAAATTTGAATGGGATTTTGAAACTTTTGAAGAACATGTGCTTATACTGAGAGGGGGCGAGTGAATAGTATAAGATAATTTTTTTTTCTTTTTAATACAAATTATACCATCAACAGTATTAAAGCAGTAAACATCACATAAAGCATCACACACATGAGAGACATGATTTAACGTGGTTCACCCAATGTGGGCTACTCCACGGAGAAAATATTCCTTATAAATTTTTCTCAAATAAATTCTCTTTGGAATCCTTTCCCTACAATGTTTATGGATCTCTGTCCAAAGGAGACACCAATCCCCTAATCAAGTTCATGGATATCTATCCATAGGATACATCCTTTATCCTCTTCTCTATCTAATTATATTCTATAAGAATTATTACCCCCACTACTCTGGCTAATGGATCTCTATCCACTAAAGACACCTGTCCTCATTGCCCTGGCTAATAGATATCTATATACTACAGACTATCATCCTATATACTCTGTCACCTCCAAAAATCTATCTCAAATCTACACTAAACACAGTCCTTCGGTCTATTATAAATCTATCCTCAATCTCTATATCTGATCTAACATAAACCTATCCTCAAATCTGCACCAAACTCTGTCCTCAAATCTATAATAAACATAGTCCTTTAGTCTAGCACAAATCTATCCTCAATCTCTATCCTCTGGTGGATCTACTCCAAACCTTAACTCAAGGTTTGAACAAATCAATCAATCAAATCTGCTCTCAAGTCTTATCAAATACTTGTATCAAATCTACCTTGTAAGCTTCCACAAAAGCTCACACTAATGTGTCCATAAGTCTTCTCTAAGACTTACCTCAAACTTGTCCAATAAGATCACACTAGAACTTGTCCAATATCATAGAAACATAAATAGAATTGTTAGAGACTCAATATAATTTATATTCATCACAATGTTCAATCACTTTCAATCACTCTCTTAGAAACATATAGAGAATTTTTAGAGACTCAATATGCTTCACACTCATCAACACTCAATCTCTTTCTCGAATCAATTTAGAATATAGAATAATTTAGTTCACAAAACTTGAACAATCACTTCAACATATTCACTTGACTAGGCTCAACCAAATCTACTCAACCAATCACTCAATTAAATAATCCTTGCTCACAAATCCTAGTCCAAGCATATAAGCACTCACTCAAAATGTTTCCAACAATGCTTATCAACCAATCTCACATAACAATGATACTCATGTTCTTACCAAACCCTAGTTCATGTTATTTCACTCAATTCAATCACTTCAACAATAATTATTATAAAACAAGGTTTTATCAACAACTCTTAATTCCATAAAACATTGAAGCATTAATTAAAAACACACTCAACAATTCTTAATCAAACAATCATTTTCACTTCAAGTTTTCATTCATAATTTTTAACAATAACTCACTAGGAAGAATATGCCCATACCTTTTGTTCAATGTAAAAGTTCCTTTAGAAAACCTGTCTCAATCACAATTTTCTTCTTTCCAATTCCAATGGTTAGACACAAAAATATTACTTCAACACTTTCCCAAAAGTATTCCTTAGACACAAAACAATCACAACTCAATTTATGCCTTATTGCTCCCTTTTAAAATAACACTCATCATACCATACATAAAGATAATTTATTGATACACCTTATAAACTCCAACTTAAAATAATATCCAACACCATAAAACATCAACCAAACACCTTACAATATTTTCAAAACATTTGAGCAAATAACATTAAAATTTAATTTTTCAAAACCCTTATAACTCCCTTTGCAACCTTAGAACCAATTAAAATATGCAAAAATTAATTTT
The DNA here is from genome assembly GCA_028583015.1 of Wollemia nobilis. Classification (NCBI taxonomy): domain Eukaryota; kingdom Viridiplantae; phylum Streptophyta; class Pinopsida; order Araucariales; family Araucariaceae; genus Wollemia; species Wollemia nobilis. The sequence goes on along the minus strand of JAQPPZ010000331.1, from coordinate 562,473 downwards.
TAAATGCCCACACTATATTCCTGAAATTTTCAATGCCCAAGATTAAAGCATACCTCTTTCTTCGCCAAAAAGGGATTTCGACGATATTCGATCCACCGTATCCTCAAGTCTAAGTGCCTAAGTGCTTGGGAGCCCACCACGTGGGCTACTAATGCACACGTGAAGGAAGGAGGAGTTCCTTGCTGTTATGAATTCACCATCATTTGACTTTCCATGAAACTTTCACACTCTAACTCCATGTTTGGTAAGGTGGGAGTTCCCCCCTTAAAGCTCGCAATAATATTCAAAGGCATGGTAAGGTTTGGTAAGGTGGGAGTTCCCCCCTTATATACACGTTTTAATTTTCTCCTCACATCGGTGCTTTGTAATTCAAAATCGAATTTTGAATTTTAATTTTAATAACCCACCTTAGGGTTATTTAACCTTAGCTTAAATTAATTTATAATTAATAATTAATTTAAATAACTTTATAAGTTAAGTAAATTAACTAATAAATAAATTTATAATAAATTTTAAACTTCCTTTGCATAATATTATAAAAGAATATTACAATATTATTTACTTGGCCTTTTTCTTGCACTTTGGACCTCATCTGAATTTCTGGAACCGGGTCTTGAAACTGAAACCGAATTATCCTTTTACATTTATTTGAGAACCTAAAACGAATGTTGCCAACTGAAATTGCCACCGACTGGTGCTAAAATTTCAACATCCATGACCACTCATTCTTGACATCAATGAAAATTATCACTCAAAATTTCCAACAACTTTTATTATTATCTTCAATTTCTAGCAAAAGAGGGTTATGGTCTAATCTAATATTCAGAAGTGTCAATAGGCAAGCTTTACAATTCCTTACAAACTAGTCTTAAGTAACCAAAAATCTATCCAATATAATTTTAATTAGACTTTATCCTAGTTTCCTATTTGACCAAGTATGGATGAATCCCATTAAATACGATTCTAACATCACACAGTGAGAAAAAAAATTCCTAAATTCTTCCATACTATCTAAAAAGGCTTGACTCCCTCCCTTCTTGTCACTCAAAAATAAAGATGTATTGAAATAACCCACAACCATCCATGGGATATGTAATGAGTTTTGTCTAACCTATATGAGTTCCTCCCATAATTTCCTTCTTCAACCAAATCATTTGGAGCATAATTTCCTAAAGTCTTATTTCTGATAGAAGAAAAAGAAGAAGTTAAGAAAAGATCACCAATAATTCTCAAGTGTTTTAGATGTGGTAATTTTGGACATCTTGAATATAGTTGTACAAGGAATGGTTTTAATTTCAGTGATGATGAATATGAGAATGAACTTGAAGGACAAAAATAGAATATTCTAATAACACTAGAAGAAGAAGGTGATCCTATAGAAGACAAGTCAAAAGAAAATGAAGATGTTGACAAAGGCAAAAAAATAGAGGAAGAATCATAAAAAGGAGGAGTTGATCTTGAGGGAGAGCTTATTTATGCTCTTAAAAATTTAAAGAAGGTAAGAAAGCAAAACTCCCAACTTGAGATCCAGTTTGAATAATATGATGAAGATAGAGGAAATTTTATAGATGATCTAAACAAGTCAATGGATAAGACAAAGAAGTTCAAGGATAAGTTAGAAGCAAAGGTCTGAGAATGTGAAAGGTTAGAACAAGAAGTAGCTCTACTAAGGGAAGAATTAGAAAAGTCTAAGGACAAGCTACACAAGTTTTGTAAGAGCTCAAATATTGTAGATAAGATGATCAAGGTACAAATAAGGTCAACAAAAAAAATAGGTCTTGGTTTTGAACAGGCTCAAAAGAAACAAGAAGAAGAGTAAACCTCAAGTTTTGAAGAAGAAGAAACTTTAGAAGAAGAAACTTCATAAGAAGACACTGTAAGAGAAAGTGAGACTTCTAAGGATGAGTTGGACAACAAAAATTTCAACAAGGAAAGGAACAATGCACAAAAAAGAAACATATGGAACAGGAACCAGTACATAGAAAGTGAGACTAAGAGACCTATGAGGTCAAGGCAAGGAAATTTTAATGGATGATATTTCTCATGTCACATATTTGGGCACATGGCTTCACAGTGCAGGACATATGAAAGATAGGAGTAATGGAACTTCAGGAATAGGCAACATTTCCATGGGTATTGCTACTCATGTAATTAGTTTGATCACAAGGTAATGAATTACAAGGTACATGATAGAAACAAATATGGCTTCACCAGGAGAAATCCCAAGATATTTGCACCTCCAAGGAATAATAACATTAAGTGTTATAAGTGCAATAATTATGGAAATAAAACAAAGTGGTGTAGATCAGAAATTTCAAAATCAAGCATGAATAGGAACAGGAATAGGAACAAGAATATGGATATGAACAGGAACAAGAACAAGAACATGAACAGGAATATGGATAGGAACAAGAACAGGAATATAGACATGAACTAGAATAGGAATATGGATAGAAACAAGAACATGGACATGAGAAGAAATAGTCAAAGAAATCAAAATGATCAAATGAGAAGGAAAGAGGACAAAGGTAATTAACAGTGCCTTATAGGAGTAGAAATACTCCCACCCCATAATTAACCACCTCAAGAGGAGGTGGGGGAGGGGCTAAGCTAAGATACTCATTCTTAGCCTCGATCCCCAAAGGTGACCCTTTTCCATTGATGTAAAAGGGGGAGAGATTTAAGTAAGGGGGAGATGTTTTATTTAAGAAGAGAGCATTGAGTCAGGGGGAGCAGTTTCCCAAGGGAAGGAGGACAAAAATAGGTTAAGAAAATTTGAAAAGATAATTGGGTTTCCATCAATGACAAAGAGGGAGATTTTTGGATATTTTTAGTATATGATGTTGTCATTGATGTCAAGGATGAATTGTCATTGATGTAAAATGGATAAATTGAGTAATGTAAAATTTTGGTGGCAAAAGAGCTTCATAATGTTTATTTTTAAATATTACGTGAAGCACAAAATAAAGGGTTTTATGAAAACCATGGTTGGGAAAAATAAAAGGTTTTTTATTAAAACCATGGTTGGGCAAATAAAAAAGGTTTTTTAAAATCTAAGGAAGCTTTTATTTTAAATAGCCCAAAGAATATTTAATATATAATTTATAATATTTAAATTATTTTGAATTTAAATAATTATAAATAAATATTATTCGAAGACAAATGTTAGGGTCGACTCGCCAAAGTATTTCATCCACCAATGTGTATGACAAGGAAGGCATAAGGTATTAATACCTTAACCATTCCAAAGTTTGGAATAAGATTTAATGCATCTGAAAATACGAAAAGCTCATGCAAAGTACTAAAAGCGCCTCCCGATAAAATGAAGTGTGGTTATGCTAAACATTGAAGGAAGAGCCAAGGGCTCCTAGGAGGTTGAGGAATTCAAAGCGCATAATATGCTTTGAGGCTCCAAGTGGAGCATGTGGTTAACAAGGCGTAGAAGTTATGGCCAAGGCATTGTGGACAATTTGGTGTAAGTTTTGAGACCTATGGATTCCAAAAAGTGGTAACATTATTTTTGGAAATTATTTTATGTTGCATTGCTAAGGTTTTAAGGAGAGATAAGGTGGAAGTTAAGTTGTGTGTTGAGAAAATATTATTTTGATATATGAAAGGTTAATTATTTCTAAAGTAAAAATATTTTACCTTAGAAAAATGAGAGATTGACTTATTGCATTATTTTATAAAGTGATTTATTTAATTAATGCAATATTAAGTAGGGAGTCATAAGTAGAGTTTGGATTATTTTTTAGATATTTTTCTGAAAAGGGTTATGATGAAATTAAATTGTTAAGAGGTTCTTTTGATGAGTTAGAGTTTTGGAAGAAGTGTTTTGATTGAAGATTTGTGGTGTTGAATATTATTTTAAGAAGGATAAATAAGGTATAATTAAGTTTGATTAATTTTTATAATTGAGATTATTTTGTGAAGAGGTTAGTGTGATATTTTATCATCTAACTATTGAAATTGGAAAAAGAGAAAATTGTGATTGAGACAGGTTTTCTAAGGTCACTTCTACATCAAATAAAAGGCATGGGCATATTATTATTTGGTTGAAGTGAGTGATTGAGATTTTTTGAAAATAATATTAGATTTAAAAGGACTTTGTTAAGTTTTGTTTTTTGAGTGTGTTTTAAATTAATGCGTCAAGGTTTTCTAAAATAGAGGAAAGTAACCTTGTTTGATAAGCATTGTTTTTGAAGTTATTGGTTGAGTGAAGAAATTGAACTAGGGCTTTCAAATATTATGAGTATTATTGTTATGTGAGATTTGTTTGATAAGAATTGTTATTAAAGTGATTGGTTGAGTGACAAACTTGAACTAGGATTTGCAAATATCATGAGTATCATTGTTATGTGAGATTTTTTGATAAGAATTGTTGAAACATTTGAATGAGTGTTCATATGCTTGGACTAGGGTTTGTGAGTAAGGATTGTTTATGTGAGTAATTTTTTGAGTAGATTTGGTTGAGCCTAGTCAAGTGGATGTGTTGAAGTGATAGTTCAAGTTCTATGAAATAAATTGTTCTATATTCTGAGTTGAGTTGAGAAAGTGATTGAGAGTTTGTGAGTGTGAAGCATATTGAGTCTTTAATAATTCTCTATATATTTTTAAAAGAGTGGTTGAAAAATATTGAACATTGAGGTGAATGTGAAGCATATTGGGTCTCTAAAAATTCTCTATATGTTTCTAAAAGTGTGATTGAAAGTTATTGAGAATTGTGATGAATGTGAAGCATATTGAGTCTCTAACAATTCTATTTATGTTTCTATGAGATTGGAAAAGTTCTAGTGATGACTTGTTGAGTAGATTTGAGGTAAGTCTTTGAGAAGACTTGTGGATAGAATTGTGTGAGCTTTTGTGGAAGCTTACAATATAGAGTGTGAGAACAGAGATAGTTGAGTAGATTGGACAAGATCTAGTGAGGAATTTTTGATCAGATAGGACAAGTTCTAGTAAGGACTTGTTGAGAAGATTGGACAAGTTCTAGAGAGGACTTATGGATAGATTAGTGTGAGATTTTGTGGAAGATTACAAGGCAGATTTGAGATAAGTCTTTGAGAAGACTTATGAGCAGAATTCATTGATTGATTTATTCAAACCTTGAGTAATATTTGGGGCAGATCTAGCAGTGTTGATTTATGATTAAATCAAGCTTTATGTTAAGGCTTGGGGATAGAGATTGAGGACAGATTTATGCTAGATCGAAGTATTGTGTTTAGTGCATATCAGAGGATAAATATTGATGATAGATTTGTGCTAGATCGAAGGATTATGTTTAGTACAAATTTGAGAATAGAGTTTGATGCAAATTTAAGGATTTGTGCTAGACCGAAGGATTGTGTTTAGTGCAAATTTGAGATAGAGCTGAGAGAAATCTTTGGAGGTGATGAAGTATAAAGGATGAAAATATCCAGTGGATAGAGATCTATTAGCCAGGGTAGTGAAAACATGTGGCTTCAGTGTATAGAGATCCATTAGCAAGAGTAGCGGGGGTAATAGTTCTTCTAGAATATCACTAGCTAGAGCTAAGGGAAAAGGAGTTATCTTGTGTATAGAGATCCATGAACTTGATTAAGAGGATTTGTGTCTCCTTTGTACAAAGATCCATAAAAATTGTAATAGGTAAAGGATTCCCAAGAGATTTATTGAGAAAATTTTAGTGAAATATTTTCTCCGTGGAGTAGCCCACATTGGGTGAACCATGTTAAATTGGTGTCTCTATTGTGTGTGGTGATTTATACATTGATTTGATTACTACTTTTGATATTGCTATCTTTACATTGCATAATATTGATTGGGAAAGAAAAGTAAAAAGTGGTCTTATATTGTTAACCCCCCATTATCAGTATAAGCTTACGTTATTCAATTGGTATCAAAGTGGATTCCTTTGGAAGAGTTTAATAGATTGAAGGAAAAGCTTTCAAGATCATAATAGATTCAAAGAATGGGTCCTCAATTAATTCAACACCAATCTTTGATGGAAGTGATTATTGAAATGGGAAAAAGATGAAATTTGATCTAACAACATATTAAAGACACATGCTATTCAGAACAATGTATTTTATTCATGATAAGATTTGCATAGGTTACAAATAGGGAGAATTCCCCTTTTTCCTTTCTTTTTCACAAATGTTACAATAGGCTTGATGCCTTCTTTTGGGTTCCTCAGTGTAGATGGGCTTGTGTACCACCGCGGGGTTGTAGTTGTTTGTTGTTTCCCTCCTTGGTTCTAGGATAAACCTGCAAAAAGGGGTTAGTTCATTGGGGGGCTTGCCTCAGTTAGGCCCCATATTAAGAAAGACAAATCGACTATAAAAACATGATAAAAACTAAAATAAATGATGCAGGAGCTCATAAAATTGTAAAATGAAGCTTACCTCCCAAATATGAGCTGATTTGGGACTTGTAGACCCACTTCACCCTGTTCTGGATTCATGGAGCGGGGGGTGAATTGGACTATAACTACTATCTCTCAAAAATCCTTCGGTGGAGAGGTTCCTCGAGTCATTGTACTGCTGATGTGCAGGTTCATATTATTGTTTATGTTCTTCTATATGCTTTGGCAGAGTTTCTGTGCTTTGGATATAAGTGGAGAGAGAGATAAATGAGGGTTTGGGCCCACTATTTATAAGAAAACCCAAGGTGTAGGGGGTAGTTAGGATAACTAATCCCTAGGGTCAGATCCTATGAAGGTTAGTTTAGGGTTTGTGAGGTGGCTTCCTCACATTCCCTCTAGGAAATATCTCATCCTCACACATGTGTGAGGAGAGATTAGGGTTAACTAGGGTTAGTCAACTCTAGGTTAGATGTGGGGTTAGGTTAGGGTTTCCTAAGAAATATCCTAACTAACCTAGTGCACACACATGTGGGAGGGAGTAATTAGGGGTAATTAGGGATTAAGAACCTAATTAACCTTTTTAGCCCTAAAAGTGAACTTTAAGTGAAGTCAACTTAAAATTAGATTTATGAATTGACTTAATAATTACTTTTGCCAAGTAATAGCCTCGTGGGGGCCTCAATTAAGTGCAATAAGGCTCTGTATCACCTTGGGAAGCTGATGGAAGGTATCTCGATGCATGGGAAATGTTTGTGATGTGATTTTGCTAACTTATTAGGGTTTTGGACCTAAAAAATAGCAAAGTGGTGTGTGGAAGTCTATGCAATGCTACGATAATCTACGGTGATCTACGCATGACTATGACTATGCATGACTACGCATGACTACAACAATCTACGCATGTCTAGGAGGATCTACAATAGCCTACGTTGGTCTACGATAGCCTAGAGGTATCTAGGATTGCCTATGTAAACCTACAAGTGTCTCATAACCTATCTACAAGTACGTAGGTATAGCAATGTGCGACTTTTAGGTGTCTACATTTTGCCCCTTTTTGTACTATACTGTGTGGGACATAGTTTAATACAAAAATATGAAGGGTTGTGTAGAGGAAAAGGGGTAGGAGGAGAATGGAATCCAACCAAAGGTATGTAGCCACTCAAAGCGTGACCATACAACATTAACTAGGAATCCAAAGGAGAAGGGGAAATAATGGAATCCAATCAAAGGTATGTAGTCAGTCGAAGCGTGACCATACAACATTGATCGATAGCCAAGAAGGAGGAAGGAAAAGAAGAGAAGAGGAAAGGGATAAAATGAAATGAAAACAATACCGGTAAATGGAAATGGATGATTGCGGATGCAACGCGGTGGTTTTGTTGAGCCTGTATGACATTTTTGATGTCATACTAGTTGCTTGGGGTAGGCAACTTTTGATTGCTTTGCTTTTGCGACCAGTTCAGCATGGTCCAAAAGTATGAATAGAACAAATATCTATTCAAATATTTGTTGTTGATTGATTGATGAGTACATGGTGACAAGTTTCAAACCATTTGAGTTAGTTAACATTTGAATTATTCAAATGTGTCATTCATTGTGTACCATGAACTCCAGAGTGAAGTCCTCCAAATGTTGCACTGAATTAGTCAACCATGTCATTCATTGTGTACCATGAATGCCAAAGTGACCTCTCCATTGTTATGCACAACTCTCTTGATTTAACAAATATCTAGTTGGGATTGAGATTATAATCGTAAGATAATCTTCAACAAAAAATTTTGTAGACAGATGCGATATCCGTGCTTTTGGATTTTTGGTTTGTTGGTTGCATGCAAAGTTGACTTTGGATATGAATACCCCCTCAAACGAGGAATCAACAATGAGGTGAATGGAATGCAGTGATTTGGTGATGCAATGATTGATAGAATACCAATGCATGATGAAAAATGGTGAAAACATAGATGAGAGGACAGTTTAGAAGGGTTCCTAGGGTTTTAGAACAAATTTGCATGATTTCCTAGGGTTTTGGAATGAATTTGATGGGATTTGGGGGTCATATGCTCAATTCACAGGGTAGGGGGCAAATTGGATCCTGATTCATGGGACGGGGGTGAATTGGGCCTAAATCATGGGGTAGGGGGTAAATTAGGGTTTTAGGTATTTTTAAGGTAATTTGGAGGTGGGAGGGGCTCATTTTGATGATGATGAGCTGTGGAGAGCGCGTGGGAGGAGTATACGACAATGTGTGGATGAGGTGGTTGACGAGTTTGGATGCAAATATGGTGAGAGGATGACTTGGAGCTGGCAGCAAGCGCGGGGATCCATTGGTAAGTGCTCTTACTTTCCTCATTTTTTGTGTTTTAATTTTCTAGAGAAAAGTGAATTAGGGGGGGAGGTTTTTGTCTCATTTTGAAAAATTTTACAATTTTTAATTGAAATTTGAACATGTAGTGTAAAACTAGCCAAATGGGTACCCAAAAACGTAATTTATTTTTAGGTTTGACTTGTTTTTGCACTAGTTTGACCGGGTAATGGGTAGAGTAGGTGTAAAGTTTGACCATCCATTTTTGGAGCAATGGTGTACTATTTTTGGAATGTTATTGAATTTTATCCGTAAAAGTAGGAAATGGGTATCCCGTTATGTGACTGTTATATTTTTCTGCCTTTGTTTGGCATGTTTTTTGAATGTGTTGTTTTTGGGTGTAAATTGGTAAACTTGGACTGTTAGGTTTTCCATCGTAGGTATGGTATTTTTAGAAACTGACGATACTTTCACTGTAGAAGGGCAAAATGGGTATCCAAAAATATTATTTGTTTTTGTAGATGATTTCATTTGGCCTGTCTTTGATTTACGTGCCAAGATGTAGGTAGTGTTAAATTTAAGATGAGTTGTGGGGAGCCCGATTTGTACTATTTTCAACATCTGTTTGAACTTTCACCATGAAGTGGGCAAATGGGTGTTCAAAAATGTGACTGTTATTTTTGTATTGTGTGTTTTGGCGTATGTTTCATTTGGGTGTTTGTGTGGTAAGATTGACCTTGAACTCCGTGATGATTTGTATATTGTTTTTGAATTTTATCGATATTTTTACCACTAAGTGGGCAAATGGGTATTCAAAAATATATTTTGTTTTTGTATGTTGAATGAATTGACTTTGTTTTGAATTTCGTGCCATAGTGGGTATGTGGGTAATTTTATTTTTGACTGTTGGAAGCCAAATATGTACTATTTTTTGCATTTGTTCAAACTTTTGCCATGAAATGACAAAATGGGTATCCAAATATGTGACTATTTTGTTGATATGTTTTGATATGTGAATTGTGCACTGTTTATGTCTCGAAGTGTGTGTCAAATTAAATAGTTTAATTTATAAATTTGATTCATGGATTTTTATTGGATTGCATCATTGTATTGATGACTAATGTATATTTCATTGTGTTTGTTTGTGGATGAACAGGTGAAGATGCTCGAGCCTCATCATCGTGTATGGAGGATGAAGAGCAATTTTGATGAGCTGATGAACAATGCTAATGATTTGGCATGGTTGGATGCCATATGGTTCAGAGGTGTTTGGGAGTGCAAGAGTATCCATGCCAATAGGGCATATATATCTGTGTTGTGTGAGCTATGGGACGCGGATAGGAACACCTTTCATTTTCCCACTAGGGGAAATGATAATCACTTTGGAGGATGTTTATCGGATTTACAAATTATCGATTGAGGGTGTTCTAGTTAGAGCAGCACCGGATACCAGTAAGGATGCTTGTATTGGAGTGGTTCTTTGGTGAGGGGTGGAGGGACATAGATGTCTCAAAGATAGATTATGAGTGGTTGTGGTTGAATGATAAGATATCTAATCGCCAGTGTGCAATGATGATGATGATATCTACGTATGCATTGCCTGATACTTTCGAGGTATTATTCACCTGGAATATGTTGGATGTGGTGAGTGACATGGTGGAGCGCAGGGTTGTGTTTGCATGGGCACCTGCATTGTTGGCCCAGGTGTACATAGAGTTGCATGATGTTGTGCATGTTGGGTAGAAGGGTTTGAGCTAGACTCCCTTGCTGCAGGTATGGGCATGGGAGCACATATCCATTGAGAGACCATCATTATTGCCTCACCCTACCCATGTTGAGGGCAAGGAGTATTTACCCTATGCTTTGAGGTGGCGGACTGATGAGGAGAAGGGGATCAAGAGGCCTCATGAGGGTGATACTTTGTTGTGGAGGGTCAAGTTTGGAGACTTGACACCTAATGATATTAAGTGGAGGCCTTGGTTGGGTGGGGTGACCTAGGAGTAGGATAGGGGAGCAATTATGGGCCATTCGATAGGGTAGATGGCTAGTAGGGAGGTATACTCGATAGGCCAAGTATTTTCAGTTTGATCGAGTGAGGCGGTAGTTTGGGTTACAACAGGATATTCTAGGAGCTCCTGTTGTATATTACATATGATGGGGTGATAGGGGAGAGCATCCTATGGTGCTACCCTGGGTTGGTGAGAGTGACCCACCTGTGGTTATCCTGGATGTGGATAATATTGGGACTACACCCAAGTTTGAGGCCTGGTGGTCTATGCAGAGTTGGGTGCCTGGTAGAGGTGTTGTTGATCGATGGGTACCACCTATTGGTGGAGTACCTCCACTAGAGAGGAGAGCAGGTAGGGGAACTCGAGCTAGGCCAGAGGAGGTAGCTGGTGGTGAGAGAGAGGTTCCTCCATGATGGTCTCAATGATGCTTGGATGGTGCACCGAGTACACAGGGAGTGGGAGTGGAGGAGGTTCCTATGACCATTGGGGCAGATCCTATGGAGGGTGGAGTGGCCATGGGAGGAGTAGTTGGGGCAACGAAGGAGGGAGGTGGATTTGTAGCTATGGGTGGTGTGGATGACACCATTGATATTGGTGTTTTTACGGGTATGGAGGATATTCCTTTTGAGGTCCAGGAGAGGCAGGATGTGAAGGAGGAGGCTCGAGGGCTACGGGATAGAGTTTGGTAGTTGGAGACTATGCTTCACCTATAGGAGGAGAGGCACATGGTAGATATGGAGTAGATGAGGGCCGAGATGCTTAGCCAATAGCAAGCATGGGAGGAGGCTTCTCGGGGTATTGAGCGACTGATAGGTCTATTGGTTGTAGAGTCGATGAAGAGGTCATTGTGTGAGTCTACTTTGATGGTGTATGGGATCACACTTCCTAATTATAGTTAGGTGGTGTCTCAAGATGAGTTAGGATCGTGAGTGTGGGTGCCTTCTCATCATAGTTAGCATAGTGCTACTTTGGTGGAGTGGGTGGGTGCTAGGGTTGAGGTGCGAGATCCACCTGCTATGGTTCAGGCTGCAGGAGCCAGGGTGGAGTCGAGAAGAGCTATGGAGATGCAGGCGAGCCATGAGGGACATGGGGAGACTCCTGGTGGTAGTTAGGTTTATTGATGATTGTAGCCTATGGGTGTTTTGGATGATGGATGATGGGCATGGTCCTAGTTTGTAGCCTACGAGTATTTTTGATGGATGATATATATATATATATATATACATTTTGATTTTGGTTGTTATATATACATGTGTTATGGTTTTGCAATGTGTTCTCTTTATGTTTGCATAGATATCATAACATGATTTGTAGGTATGTATGATGAATGGATATTCATGTGTATTGTGGTTTAGATCTATTATTGCTCTGTAGTGTGAGTATGTTGTAGAGTAAATTTGCATGATTGTATTTTGAATGCAATGCGAAGTGATATAATGTGAAATTTCATTTGTAGTGGATGCATGTAATGTGAATGCAATGATGGAGTGTGAGATAGTATATGTAGGATAAATGTCTTGATTTAGTGTTTGATATGAAATATGTAATGTAAATGCAATGATGTGATCTGTGATGTGATGCATGTAATATTTGTAATAAATCTGTGTAACATAGATGCATGTATGCATGTATGGGAGTGCTAAAATGTGTAGAGGAAGCACTTGTATCATTACATGTACCTATGTGGATGTTATCCATTCCGTTATCTCAGAGATGTAGGATGGTATAGGGGACATGTAATGGCTTTGACCAATGTAGTTTTGGCAATCAAGTCTCAGACTCCAAAACTATGCAAGTTTATGTGGCAACTCATAACTAGTCGGACTGGTTCAAAATATGTCATGGACCTATGTGTGTAAATGAGTGAGGTTCATTTATCCATTTTGAGGGAGGTAGGATTAACCCGTTGTAGACATGGCTGAACTATCTAGCTCATCCATACATGAACAGTGATCTATACAAAAGTGGGTAGCTAATGTAATAGATATATCACCACTTGTAAGACTATTCCATTGGTAGGCAAGCTCTTGGAGCCTATTGCTAGTGATGGAAATCATCCCATGGTGTTATGTTAAACCTAAGGACCAAAGGCGATGAAGCATAACATGGGTGATATCAGGAGGCTTTTCCTTTTGTTTTCTGCCCCTCATCTATTGTTGACCTATTTATTGTGATACTCTTTTTTTTTTCTCTTTTTCTCTATTCTCTTTTTTTTTTTTCTCTATTCTATGGGCGTTGGCTTTTGTTTTCTGCCCCATTATTTTACTTTTGCTTATGCTTATCCCTTTGTTTATCCCTAGGTCGTATGTTGACCATGCAAGTGATAGGACAAGCAGGGGAAACCGTTCGCTAGATGGTGACATCTACTCAAGGTGTCATATTTCCTAGGCTCAAAATGTGTTTAATGTGTAACCTGTTGTGAATGGTTCATGAGAGAAGTTGAACCAGCCTAAAGAACCATAAGAAGAATGTAAAACCTGTCAGCTAGGGGTGACATTTGATTGACTGAACTAGTAAGTAGTCAAAGCTAAACATGACACCTATGTGTACCCTAATCCTGAAAAGGGGGAATGGACATCTAGGTGGTGATGCTAACAAGTGCATGTATTACTCCTATTGAAGGCACATTTTTGGAGGAAGAATGTACAAACTTAAAATGAAATTAACATGAAAAACATATGGATATGTGCAATGGGTGTAATGTAAATGATGCAAGTGGGAAAATGCAATATCTACAAGAGGAAACTTATGTAGTGTAGAAGGAGAAGTTTGGAAAACTTATTTACAGATGAGTATGGTGTATCATAATGACCAAAAAGTGCGATGTTATAATAATGGTTGCCCCAACATGTGGGGTGTGTTTGTAGTAGGTGCAGAAATTATGATATGTTAGATGCATGTGGTAATGTTGAGGAGAGGAAAGGAATGAAGGTGGAATGTACAACTAGAAGAAAATAGAAGAAGTAGTCTTTGGAAACCGACGAGATAAGGGGATTACCAAAGTCAAAGGATGATAGAAGAGGAGGGGATAGATTAGCATAGGTATGTAGCCACTCGAAGCATGACCATACAACTATGCAAGGAAGTAGGAAGAAGAAGAAGAAAGAAGGAAGAAGACGGGAACTACTGATGGGCAAAGTGGCATGGGTTAGGTTGGGAACGAGATGGTGAAGTGATGGTACGGCTTGGACGTCTTTGGGTGGTGTAGTTGGAGATGTTGTGAATGTAGCGAGTGGGTGTTGTCAAGGTTTCACGTGGTGGTAAAGTTCTAGGGACAATGCGACGTGGAGGACTCAACAATCGGCTAAATGGGATGGAACATTTAGGTGATGGAGTTTGATCGCCATGCAACATGTTGTGCACCAGGTTCTCGAATGATCATTATTATTCAATGTCATGACCTGGTTGATGATGATAGATACAATATTGGCTTTCATGGTAATTGCATGGTTTAGGACGTGAGGGGTCTATGGGCCAAATTTTTGGTAAGTCAATGAGGCCCTGATGCATGAGGTGATAAAATATTTCTGATAGTGGAGTGAATGGAATAGGCATGGGATAAATGTAAGGTTCCACTGGAGGTGAATAGGGGAGGATGAAGGGCGGTCCAATAGTGGAGGTGTAGGTCGAGAGTCCGATGTGGGTCAAATCCAAGGTTGGGGAATGGATCTGCATGGAGGCGACGATGCACGAGCCATGGGGGACTAGCATGGATGAACATGACAATGACAATGGCTCATCTGTAGCTCAAGAGCCTCAATACGAGAAAAGAGATGTTGTATGTCATGGTGTGGAGGTGATAGTATCAGGGAAGGTGGTGATCGAGACTCCAATGTGTATGGAGTGGCCTGGTATGCAGGGGAAAATGGATGAGGTCATGATGATGAGGGGGAGGAGTGGAATGACCTTGGGGATTGGGAAGTTTGTTGGAAAGGTAAACCTCATAGTGGTGAAGGTGGCATCTTAAGGACAAGTGGCATAGGAGATGGCTCTAGAAAGTAGTGTGAATGGGATGGGGGCATGTGTGCATGGCCAACTTTGGCAGCTTGAGCCATGTGGGCTTGTAAGGCTTGGGTATAAGAAGACTCCCCATTGGGGAGTGGGGTTGATAGGCATGAAGGACGGGCCGGATGGGGAGTGTATCCTCTATTAGGAGGGCAGTAGGCTCCTATAGGATGGTGGGGGGAATTAGTTGGTGAATAAGGATTCCTAGTATCTTCAAGAAAATGATAAGGAGACCCTTGTGTTCGGGGATGGGATGTTTCCTCCTTTTCGTCAAAATAGGATAGGGTGACATGGCTATCTCCCGAATGGGGTGAGTAAGATGAATCTCGATGGTGAGGGGAAAGGCGTCGGGGTGGAGTGTCATGGTCCAAATGGGAGGAATGGGAGGATCACCTAGTGTGATGAGTGACTGGTGGTTGGGCTAGGTCAGCCGGCGTGATTGGTATAATTTGTGGTGGTGGAGGGTCCTGCATGATGATGTATGTAACTATTGTCGTATCTCGTTGTTGATGGTGTAGCTATAAATGATGTAGATCTTGTAAGAAGGAAAATAGATACCAGCAGCATAAAAATGACATAAAGGAGAAAGTACATGTAAAATATGTAAAGTAAAAATAAAAAGACATGCATTTATCATGATGTGCTTAGTGAGCGATATGTTTGTGCATAGTAGTGTGTACCACTTGCAATAGTGAATGCCTATGTGTGTTAGGAATTGAATGTGTGAAGGTGCAAAATGTTAATGGGCTTAGGGTCATCGAGGCCTTCAAGATTAGCCAAGTGATAGGCACCTGAACCATATTTGTGTGTGATAATGAATGGGCCCAACCAGTTTGGGGTAAACTTGTCTCACTGTTGGTGAGGCTGACTTGTGATTTGTTGGTTTTATTTGAGAACCAAATTTTCAATTTGGAATTTGTGTTGATGTACCTTACTTTTGTAGGCATGGTGAAGGTGATCTTGGTAAACTCGTGTGTGCTCGATGGTATGGATGTGACGTTCATCGAGGAGTGCAAGCTGATCTAAGCAGTCTTGATGGGTGGTGTCGTCATCAATGAACTCTTTCATGGATACCCTTAGGGAAGGTATCTCAATATCAAGGGGCATGATGGCTTCTACCCCATAGACAAGTGAAAATGGGGTTTCCCTAGTGGGGGTACGAATGCTTGTATGGTATGCCCACAAGGCTAGGGGTATTTGGTTATGCCAGTCATGATGTGACTCTGCTACTATTTTGCATAGGATGGAGCAAATTGTTTTGTTTGTTGCCTCTGCTTGGCCATTACCCTATGGGTAGTATGGGGTAGAGAAACTATGTTGAATATGAAACTTGCTGCAAAGAGCTCAGATGGTTTTGTTCTTAAAGGATTTCCCATTGTCAAAAATGATTTGGGAAGGAATTCCAAAGCGACATATAATATGGTCTGTTATGAAGGCCGCTATCTTTGCTCCTATGGTTTGGACAAGTGGGATGGCTTCGACCCACTTTGTAAAGTATTCTGTAGTAGTGATGATAAAATTATGATTGCTTGAGGAAGTAGGTGTAATTTATCCAATAATATCTAGGTCCCATTGGGAGAAAGGCCACATGGATTGAATTGGTTGGAGTGCTTGAGATGGAATATGTGTGAGGTTTGCATGTTGTTGGCACTTGATACAACATTTCACATACTCACAACAATCATGTTCTATTTTTGGCCAATAGTATCCCATGTGAAGGATGCATTTTGTGATTGCCATGCCACTAAAGTGGCCACCACAAGTACCATCATGGGTTTCTTGTACAACCCGCTGAGATTCATGTGGTTCTAAGCAATGCAAGAGCATGCCATCATAGATGCAATGATAGAGGATGTCCCCCAACAATGTGTAGTGGATTACTCTTTGTTTGAATGCTCGATGTTGAGCATGGGGTAATTCACATGGTAGAAATCCTAATTTAATATAATCTTTGATCTGTGTAAACCATGGGTCATGTGATTCGATATCAACCACATGAATGCCACCATCATATTTAGGATATGTGGGTGATATGGTAGATTGAGTGAGCGTATGAATTGTTATGGATGTGGTTGTTGATGTTGGATTTTGTGGGATTAATGATCCTAAGGAGGCCATTGTATTCGAAAAATGGTTAGAGGATTATGGCATGGCTTCGATGTCATACCATTCGAATCGATAGAGGAGTTGTTGTGCAATGTGCTTGTATTTTTGGAGGACTAGGTAATTGCATTGCCAGATATCTTGCACTTGGTTTACTATTAAAAGGGAATAACCTATGATGTGGAGGCATTTAATATGCATGGAATGCGCCTATTTCAATCTGAGGATTAGGGCTTCATATTTTGTATTTTTGTTCATACATGGGAAATCTAACTTGAATGAAAAGGGTAGTGGTTCACCTTTAGGTGTGAAAAATACAATTCCTGCACCCCCAACATGCATGCATCGGGAGTCATCAAAGAATAGTGTCAAGTTGGCGGTCATTTTTGGTTCTACATATTCTTCATCTTCTGTTATGTGAAATATGGAGTCATTCGAGAGTTGAATGAGGAGGGGTTGGTCATCAAACAAGGGAGATTCTACGAGTTGGTCTGCTATGACCTATCCTTTGATGGAAGATTGTGAAATGAATTCGAGGTTGAATTCGGTTAGAAGCATAATCCACTTAGATGTGCAAGAATTGTGGTAGCTTTTGTTCATCATGTAATGGAGAGGATTGTCTCGAGCAATGACGAAGGTTGTATGGTTGAGCATGTAGTGGCATAACTTATAGGTGGTGAATACTACAGCTAGGCATAGTTTCTCCATGTATCCATATCGGGATTTATAGCTGACTAATATGTGACTTATGTAGTAAATGGCTTGCTCTTTGTCGAGTGCATATTATTTTGGGCTAGAAGTGTACCTAGCACAAAATATGTAGCATAAATGTATAGGATGAGTGGTAGCTATGGGTGTGGGGGTGACATAACTGGCGGTGAAGTAAGATAAGTTTTGATGTCATCAAAAGCTTGCTGGTAGTTATCATCCCATTTGAATTTCATCCCCTTTTTTAAGAGGTGGTTGAAGGGTTTGCACTTGTCTGACAATTGTGCTATAAATCGGTGGATAGAAGTGATTTTGCCCTAGAGGCTACATAGTTGTTTCAAGGTAGTAGGTGGAGGCATCTTGGTGATGGATTTTACTTTGTTAGGGTCAACTTTAATGCCTCATTGGGTGATGATGAATCCTAGGATTTTTCCTGAGGTAACACCAAAGATACACTTCTTTGGGTTGAGGTGGACGTTGTGTTCTAAAAAGTGGTCAAAGATCCGATGGAGATCCTTGAGATGTTTTGAGCATTTCTTGGATTTGGAAATGAGGTCGTCTACATAATATTCCATAATTTTATGCATGTAATCATGGAAGATGTAGGTCATGGCATGTTGATAGGTTGCCCCAACATTTTTAAGGCTAAATGGCATGACCTTGTAGTAGAAGTTCCCCTAGGGGGTTGTGAATTATGTCTTGTGTTGATCAGGAGGATTGATTTTGATTTGGTTGTAACCTAAGAATCCATCCATAAGGGATATCATCTCATGGCCTACGATGGAATCGATGAGGGAGTCGATGTTAGGTAATGGAAATTTGTCTTTGGGATAAGCTTTGTTTAAATCATGAAAGTCTGTGTAGATGCGAACATCATCGAATGGATTGTGTATGGGGACCATGTTAGAGAACCATTCAAGATAGTCTATGGTACTATGAAGTCTACATCCAAAAGCTTTTGGAGTTCTTTTTTTACTAGTAATGCAATGGTTGGGTGCATGTAGCATAACTTTTGCCTTACTGGTTTGGCATTTTGATGTAGTGTAATATTATGGACTACTAGGGCAGGATCGAGTCCTGGCATATCCTTGTATGACCACACAAAGACTTGGATATACTTACAAAGGAAATTTGTAAATTGAAAAGGAGGCCAGCAGCTCGTTTCACTATGTGAGGGGCTTCAGGATTGTCACCTACATCAACATCAATGGTTTCCTCAATACGCATGTGGGAACCATCACACAACTACTCTAGAATTAGAATAAGATGGAGTTAATTGATAGCCTTGGTAAGTTCATATTCATCATCTAGGTAATTTTCTATGTGGTGGACCCACGGTATGTGAGGTGGTGCTGATGATGGAGTGTTTGCAGTATGTAGAATGTGTGGCAAAAGTAGAAAATATTGGGGTGTCGGTATGGGTGAGATGTGGGTGAGATTGATGAAGTTTGGGATTGGTGTATCATCTTGTATCAACTGGTGTGTGTATTGTAGTGGAAATAAGAGATCCACTTCAACCATATTAATTGATGCTATGGGGATGTAGGTGGTGAAGAGTCTAGTGATGATAACTTGATAACTTGTAATCATCCTAAAAGGCTTAAAGGAGGGTGCAAGATGACTGGTGGAGATCATGGTCGAGTGGCAGGTCATTGAAGTTGTTGATGTATAGGTGGAAATAGAGCTAAGTATGTTGATTATGGTGGTGGGGATATCATGTCATGCTTTGGGTAGTGCATGTTTAAGGATAGCGTATTGAATTGGTTTTTCAATTCCTCAATACAACATGATGATGTGATATCGGATGTGGCAGGTTCATGGAAGAAATAAGAGGGAACTATAATTGTGGAGTTAGGTGAGGAGGTATCCTCTAGAATGTCCATATCAATATATTCTTCCAAGGTGTGTGTCTAAAGTGGGAGAGGATGCAAGGATAAATATTGGAGCTTATCTTCTAATGTATGGATGGTGGTTGGGTGATAACCTAAGCCATATTTGTCGATAGGTGATTGGACACGAGTGTTAATGGGTGCACGTAACACTTGCTTGTAATGAAATAACCTAAAAACATGCTAGTAAAAGCACTGAAGATGACATAATATGAAGTAGAGATTAGCCAAGTGATCAATTGTACCACACAAGCTAGATTGTGGTGGTTGAGATACTATAAGTGGGAGTGAGGAATCAACTACAACATATATGAAGTTGGTATGATTCTTAGGGGATCCTAATTGTACAACTATCCTAATAGTTAGGACCAAATCTTAAGGGTAGTCAAAGTCTTGGATGGATTGCATAATGGGTGGGCATATGTAGGCATCATGCACATTATAATCTCTTGGGCCTGAGTTTGTCATAAAAATAGAAATACGTGGTGTCACATATTCTACTGAATGCGATGGCAAATTCAAGTCAGATAACGATGGTGAAGTCTGAGAGTCTCTAATTGTAGCACTAGAAGGATGTAGTAATTGATCATCTAAGTGAGATGCTCGTTGTTCCCACTCATGGTATTCGGATGCGATAGCTAGTATGGGATGATTGGCCTGTGGGAATTGTGAAGGTGATGGAATGGGTATTTTATGACATGAGGAAGTGAACGACCTAGGCCATGGATGAAAAGGAAGAGGAGGTGTGCACAGTGTAAGGAGAATAGGTGCTTACATTGAGGAATATGATTGGGGTGAAGTGAGAGGGCATGATATGGGTGGTGATGGCGATTACGGTACCGAGGGTGATATCGTAGAGGATGAAGGTTGGGATGGTGATGGTGGCCATAATATGGGAGGCGAGAATAGTATGGTAGTGGGATTAGGCATTGCTGGTGATGGTGCTAAGGGTGCTAACATTGAAGCATGTGTCCTTGATGAGGATTTGGGTAGTGCGGTAGATGTAGGAGTAGATGTCGATGCTCTAACTAACTTATGGAAGGAAACTAGGAAGAGTTGCATGGATGAGAAGGAAGGTGCATGTAGGAGATCTATAATGTTGTAGAATTTAAAGGTGTCCTCATCCACTAGAACATAATGAATAAGTTCGTTGTGGATATACTTGAGGTAATGGTGTAGCGTGGACGGGACACATTGCATATCTCTGATCCATGGGTGACCAAGGAGAATGTTGTACTATGTCTCTCCTTGGATTATGTGGAAGAGAATAAAAATGATACAAATACCTACTAGGATAGGTAGTACTATGGATCCTATCGTAGGTCTCATAGAACCATCAAATTCTCATAGATTGAGGAAAGGTGTGGTAAAATCGGTTGGTGATATATGTAAATGGTGTAGGGTTGCTATAGATATGATACTAATGGATGAGTCTGTGTCAATGAGAACCTGCTTGTAGGTGATATCATTGATATTGGCTTGTATTTGGAGATGCGGATCCACTCCTTCTCCTACGAGTGCTATTATCTCATGGTCGTGGAAGATAATGGATGGATGAAGGTATTGCGGGATGTTCCCTACAAAGTTCACAAATGCATTGGTATCATGTGTTTCTAAATCTATAGATCGTTCCTTGAAAAATGACTTTCACCTGTGTGTTGACATTGGAAAAATAATTCACCACATTTTGCAAGGCTTTTATTTCAAGGGTTTCCTATTGGTTCAGAACATCGTGCACATGAATTCAGAGGAGAACCAGAGTAATATTGATGAAACAATGACTTTCATTGAGCCTTCCATTCTGGTTATGGAGTCTGCTGCCCAGGGCATATTAACTGAGAGGTATTTTGCTCAGTTATTTGAGCTGTTCTCTGGAGTTGATGATGAGATCACCCAGGAGGTCATGGATACCTGGGATGAAGGGTGAGTAGTTGTTCATGGTAGGGTGATTACCATAGATGCTACTTTGTTGGATAACATTACCAAGCAGTCGGTTAAAGGGTGGTCAATTCATCATCAGAAGCATCATTGGGAGGTGGAACTGAAGGAATTCAAGGACAATCTAAAGATATTCAAGGAGGCCAAATCTGGTTTAACTAGGACTGATCTCCCAACTCCTTGGAATGTCATCATGAAGAACGTTATGGAATACATTACAACAGAGGAACCTGGTAAGGTGCTACTCAGTTTCCATTATGCCTTTGTTAATTTCTTCTATGATGTTAACCCAATCAGTATTCCCCAATTTCTCATCAATTCCATGACCTATACAATCAAATCCTACTATAATAAGAGGGGGTCTATCAAGCCCATGCACCAGGGGATTTTTAAGGTTATTTATAGGTGGGTTATTGCCTTAGACCCACCAGTCCAGCCCCCTACCATTGACATGGCCCAGATCGCCCCAAAAAACCCTGAGGAACTTATGAGAGGGGGGGCCAGTCCCACCTACGGTTGTCCTTCCCATTATAATGACAAATGTAAGGGAGGGGAAAGTTTGTCTCAAGGAGGCCCTGTGAGGAAAATGATATGCATTGAGGAAGGGGATGTTAGGTCTTTTGTGCAGCTCAAAAACAAGCAAGCCCAAGACAAGGGCAAGGACATTATTAAGATTGAGGAAAATGAGGAACCTGACCCCTCACTTCTAACCCTGAAGCACTTTGTGCTCAACACTTCCAACACTATTGCTCAGCTCATGCATGAATTGAATGAAGCCCTTACCAAAGTGTTTTTTAATGAGGGACACCAGAATGTGAAGGTGCCTAAGGAGAGCGAGGAATATGACAATGATGATGAGGAAGATGAAGCTGAGGCAATGGAGGATGATGATGAGGATGACTAAGCTCTGTAGTGGCTACTGTCAATGCAGAGCTTGTGGGGGTTTTTTTTAGTACTCGGCTATGTGTGTCTGCAAATTTTTGTTTCTTCTATGTTTCAAGGAAGGGATCCTTTTCTGTTTCATCTTTTGTAATTATGATGCAAGTGTGTTTTCTCGGGGTATACCCAGAATGTTGTATGGGAAGTTTCTTTTTGTTTGTATTAGTGATAACAGGTTGTGTGCCTTATCGTATGTAATGGCTTTGGTGACATGTAGATTTTACATATATAGGATCCTTAGAAAGGACATGTTCATTAACAACCTTAGGCTAATTTTTATAAAAGTTTTTGGGTCAACCTGCAAAAATCGGTATTAATGCTATAGTATCTTATCTACCAAAAAAAAATTGATAGATCGTAAAATTTCATTCAATGCCTTGCAGTGGAGTTGATATTTTTGTAAGATGTTGAATATGGGTAATCACGTGGGGGCGTTACATAATTTATGGGTGAGGCTACCACGAATGGTAATCACATTTTGGGGTGGAGGTGGTACAACTCTAGGAGTTTGGGAAACTTATGGCAATGTAAATTAGGTAGGTGGAGAGATAATAGGTGTGGTCTAACATGATGGGTATCGTTGGTTCTGTGTGGTAAGGTTTATCATGCCTACTACTCCACATGATGGAGGATCACATTGGACACTATTCACTTGGCAAGGTGGTCCTAGAGGGTTTGCTGGAGATCTTTGGGGATTGGTTCCTCTATGGTCCAGTAGAGGATTCTAGAAGATCCCTAGGTTTTGATTTTGTGGGGTTAAAGGGTTCAATACCTGAATGGTACCACTATAAATTAGGTCCTACACTTGAGCACAGAATAAGTGACATGACTTGATTTCATGGCCATGTTGTCTATGGTATGGACAATAGAATTGCTCATTGTATCCATGAGGCTTAGGTATATTTGGATCTAGGGGTCAAATTTCAAGTAGGAGGAGATGTCCACCATCATGTAACCTATGGAAGAGGGCTGGTAAGGGTTTGAATAGTGGTGTAAGGTTATTTTGTGGACCTTATGAGTGCATGCCATGATATTACTGAGGCCTAGATGGGGTATGCACATTATTTTGAAATACTTGTTATTGTGGAACATAAGGTGGTTGGCTTGGTGCTAGTGCTACGAGAGTCGCTACTACTTGGTTGGTTTGAGGAGGTCAAGAATACGGTTGGTTAGGTGTGTTTATATTAAAATGGAAGTTTGAATTGTAATTAGGCTTTGATATTAACTTAATTTTGCTATATTGGACTTTTATTTCTTCAATTACTTTTGCCTATGAAATGGCTTCCTCAAAGGTGCGACCTTGGTGAAGTTGTAGAGGTGGAAATGTGTTTGTGGTAACTCTTGGACAAAAGTGTCACTAGCTTTATGGTAGCGAGGCTATGGATGAGGTCATGGATGATCACTCTCCATATAGATACAAACTCGATGATGGGTTCATCGTTAGATTATCGTAAAGAATAGATGTCTAAAAAGGTTGTCTTATTCTTGATGTTAATTGAGAAGTGTTCTAAGAAAGTTTTTCCTAATTGCTCAAAGGTATAAAGGCTATGCCATGGGAGCATGTTATACCAATCTAAAGCTTGTCTTACAATGGATAGGGATAAGGTACACAACATAAGGGAGTTGCTACTATGAAGCTAGTAGCAAGCTAAGCGATAGTTACTAACATGCTCCTGGGGTCTTCCTTACCTTTATGCTTATCAAACTTTGGGATCTCAAAGTGGTAGGGGTAATGTGGGATAGGGATGGATGGATGAAATGGATCATTGCAGAGTTCATCATAGGATGGTTTTTGTGGTCTGTAGCTTGCAGTGCACATGTTTAACATCTTGACTTCATCTCGTAGGAGTTGAATTTTAGTTTTTAAAGATGTAGGTGATTGGGTTAGGATTGGCTGAGCTTGGGAGTGCGGTAGATAATGAGGTTATTGTTGTTATTCCCCATATTGTGAAGGGAATTGTTCTATTTGGTCTTGTTTTTCTAGGTATTGGGTGGCATACGATGTAGGAGCTAGTGGGATACTAGATTGTGAAACAAATGTTTGTTGGGGATAATAATACTATGATTGGGATGTGTGTTGTTGTGGCATGGATTCCTACTAGGTAGGAGCCTGCTGTAATGGTTGGGCCATAGGAGGTGATGACCATGAAGGAATAGATGTGAAAAATGTAGCACCAGTATGTAAGAGTGGAGGTATCAACACTACTAGTGCTAGGGATGTGTATCACTCCAAATTTTTTGCACCCCTACCTTCAGGCTATTGGATCCACACCCAGAAGGAGGATGGGAAAAGGATGGTGTGGTACCTCGGATGAGAGGACTTTGCGAAGGTCCCACCTCTCAAGGGAGGTGCATTTTGGTGATTTTTTGATGGATGGTGGGTTCACCAGGAAACATTTGACGGCAGTTTCCATGCCTAGGTTTTGGGAATGAGTTTTGATGAGTTCATTTTATTTTTAAACATTCATCCTAGGTTTGGCCGAATGATTCTAACTTAAACTACATGAAAATGCAATTTAAATGCATACAGCAAACATAAAGGAAAATAGAAACAGAGAATTTGTAGGAGGCCAATGAAGATTACCTGATCCGGAAGTCTGATGGAGTTTCTGAAGCTTGAAGCAGTCTGGATCGTCTGCAATTCAACAGAATTGCCTTCAATTTGATAAAATCATCTAAACTGACAGGATCATCTGCAATCTGACGAATTCGTCAGACGAATTCATCAGAGACCTGCAAAACAGCAAACAGATGCGAAATACAAGAAATTCTATTTTGCAAACAGGGGCAAACTATATGAAACAATAATAGGAGTATTTGAACAATATGCAAGAACAAAAGTAAATGCAAATAACTGTGTTTAGATAGCAGAATATGATCTTAATATGCAAACTAGACAAAATGGGTGAACTCCAAATGCAATATAGTATAAAAATTGAATAAACAATCTAATTTATAGCATAAAATGACAAAAAAAAAGACAGAAGAGCAAACTCCAGGCACTGATTGCCTCGATGTGTGCTGCAGTCGAAATCGTCTCGCATCAGTATGAGATCGTCCCGAATTTGACGAGATCGCCTCCGATCTTGACAGGTTCGTCGGCTGCGATAGGTGCTGGCTTCGACTGAAAACCAGTGGTGTACCTACAATGAAATGACTATAGGACTAATGCAAAATATGAATTACGATGTTTTAGAGCATAAGGGTTCAATTTGCATAAAAATTCAGCCAGGGGTTGGGGAGGTAAAAGTCTTAGAGTTAAATAGGCATAGGATAGTTGTTGGGAGGTTGGAGATCATCCCAATTTGGGAGATCTCCAATGGGGGAAGGGTCCCAACGGCACAGACACGCTTCTGCCCAAATTGGAGACCCGTTGGAACGGATTCCAACTATGCAAATTCAGTTTTGTGACGAAATCGTTTGGACGTTCTAGTCCAGATGAAATCATCAAATCTGGGGCGATATCGCCTGATCGGAGACGATATCGTCAAACGGTCAAAACAACTGCTAAAAATGGCATGGAAAAGGAGGAAACGGGTTTCTCGACGGTTAACGGGCGGTTTGGGAGGTTAAATTTGAATTTAAATTTATTTACTAAGGTGAATGTAATTATTCCAATTTTACTACGCCAATTTTAGGGTGCTACATTTTGCCCCCTCTTTAGCGAATTTTTCAAAGAAAATGCGTTAAAGATGAGTTCTTCTCGATCTACGAGAAAGCAAAAAATTATACCCATTTTTAGGTGATGATTCTTGGTCGAATCGTACGATAGCTTACTATGGTGCCCCCTCCGTGTTATTACCCAAATCGAACGTTTGCGGTAAAAACACGGAAAAGCAAAAATTATTGTTGAATTATTTTGAATAAAATTAAGAAAAATAGGGTAAAACCCTAATTCATTGTTACTGTTTTTAGAGCTCTGGAGCAAAAATGGTAGAGACAGCGCACAGATCTGCAGAGGTCCACCGCGGTCTACGGGTAAGGGTTTAAACTTAGTTTAGATTGATTTAATTTGAATTTACATGCTTGGTAAATAGATTTTAAGATGAATTTTGAGCATCGCGGCCATTTTTGGCCCTCGACGTCATCCGGACGAAATCGTCTCAAGTTCGTCAATTTCGCCCAAGGGCGAAATCGGTGAAAAAGGGACGATTTCGTCAAATTAGAGACGATTTCGACACGCGAAATCGGAGACAATTTTGCTCAAATTTCGGACGATATCGGCCAATAGTGGGCGATATCATCAATTGCAAAATTTTGATCTTTAAGTTGCATTATTGATTGCTAAAATTGTTATTAATGATTGTTTGTTGTTTTGGTTGTTTATGCTTGCAGAGAGGATTACTAAAGAGCAGAGAATGGAAATATGGAGGATTAAGAGATGACTTGGCCGCTCTGACACAGGCAGAGTGAGATCAGCTGGCACAGTCCAGCTTACTACATGTGGCAGGGATGCCACAAGTTTCTACTGACATGGGGCTACTGACGGCCCTAGCAGAGAGGTGGTACCCGGGCTCTTCATGCTTTCGGTTATTGATAGGGGAGATGACTCCCACACTAGAGGATGTATGGAGGATTCTTAGAATCCCCATACAAGGACGGCTGATCACACCTGCGGCCAATCAGGGCCACGTGATGGGATGACTCTGCGGTGACCCGAGCTTCGCCCTGGAGAAGGGCAGAGTGAACATCGAGGCACTGCGCCAGATTCCTGGGGCATCTACACTGACATGAGTTTTGGCTGGGGTGGTTGGTGGACTTCTGCTGTGCCACCAGAGCGGATGTAGGGTGCCATGGATTCTCGTAGATGTGATCTGTGATATGCGCGACCATGGCTACAGATTTTCTTGGGGCAGCTTTGTTCTATGCCGGCTGTACAGGATCCTTTACGAGGTCGTGTAGAAGGGCGGGCGATGTCTGGTCATGACATCGCTCCTACAGGTTTGGTGCTAGGAGCACATTGTGGTGCAGAGGCCGGTAGGGCTTCCACTGATAGGGGTTGACGGGGAGAGGCCTCGAGTCTTCTATTGGTGGCTTCGAAGAGGGGCACAATGACGGATCGACCTGCCGGTGTCCCGGAGACTACTGGATGACTTGGTCCCAGACTGCGATCACTTGGAGGCCATGGAGAGAGCATCCAGGGTGGCCAGAGGACGGACAGGAGCTGGGTCGCATCAGGCGAGTCTGCTGGCTACGGATGGAGAGGGGAGAGGTGGAGCTCCACCACTATGATTGAGTTTTGCGACAGTTCGGTCTACAGCAGGGGATCCCATATCTCAGGGATTATGAGTTTTCCCGGACTGTCCAGGATAACACCACAGTTAGTGGGGCTCTAGATATGCAGTGATTCTGGAATCAGGACACGGATGATGCCCCCATTCAGCCAGTGGATGGGGATGACATAGGGGTAGCTAATGGCTACGATGCCTGGTACGCAGGCATCCACCCTCCTCGGATGACGAGGGCACAGGGATCGATCCACGCAGTTGTGCATCGGATAGGGAGGTAGCGCCAGGCGATGGTAGAGGCAGCCCGAGGTCATGGCAGAGGAGAGCAGAGGAGGCCACAGGCACAGGAGAGGCCATGACAGAGGGAGAGGGAGAGGAGGGAGGAAAGACCCCCATCTCCACAGAGGCCACCATCACCTGATAAGGGCAAGGGTGTGGACATTGGAGAGAGTAGCGAGATGGCTACTCTTTGAGCAGAGAGAGATCATCTGCGAGCTCAGGTGTAGACATTACAGGATGCAGCTGCACAACACCAGGCTGAGGTGTCACAGCTACGAGATGAGAATGCTCATCTCAGGGCACGAGGCGGAGGGGTAAGCACTCAGGAGCTGCTGCGGTCAGTTTCTTAGACCGCATTCTATCAGGTGCTATACTACTAGGCGGTGCCAGAGGGCCAGAGGGTACAGTTGCCACCTACCATAGCAGATCCTATCAGGATAGGGTCGACAAGGAGCTCATCCCGATTGATGACGAGGACTCGCAGTACCACACATACTACGATGGGACCACCTCGTCCTTCGTAGGGCGAGGGAGGAGATGAGGTCGAGAGCTCTAGAGGCTCTCGAGGCTAGAGGGCGGGATACTGCCACTGATATTGTATTATACTTGTATTGATAGAGGATTGAGTATGCCGAGGTACAGATTGTGGCATACCAATCTAGTTTTGATGATGTATATATTCTGTTGATATATATAGATGAGATATTTTTGATCATATGACTTGTCTTATGTGATGCTTATGATGCTTTTTATGTTTGATTTGATTGATGTAATGATTTTATTAATGAGTCATGTAATTATGTCGTTTTGGAAAAAATTATAACTTGGATGTCATGCTTTAAATATTTTAAATGAAATAATCTGATGTAACAAATTGATTGGTTGTAATGAAATGTGATAAAAATAAAAAATAAAAAGAGACTTCTAACAATAATTTCAAAGGACATTGTCGCTATTATAGACCATTTCATGGAGTCACTGCTCACTCGGTCATCAAGCTAGTCCCAGGATAGAAATATTGTTAAAAGAAAAGAGTGCTTAAGAGACTGTCTTAAGACTTTGTTGTGATGATGCAACTGATGATGATGATGATGGTTTGTTTTCAGATTTCCATGAAAATATTATGCATGAAATATTGTAAAATGATTTTTGCTAGGCATAAATTCCTAAGTGTGATAAAAATTGTTGAATAATTCCTTAAGAATTATACCATCATTGCAAAATGCAAAGGTTGACATAATGATATGAAATAATAAAAAATGTGTTTGCTTTTGAAAAGCATAATTTGTGTAATAAAATGAAGTCATATGGTTTTTATGAATTTTGATAAATTGGGAAAAAATATTGTTACAATGGTTTTCGCTAGGCATAGAATATGTAGGTATAGACTTATACCATCATCGCGAAGATCAAAGAAAGGATAGTTTTATTACATGATTGATTTTTAATGAACAGAAAAGATGAAAATGAGGACTTGCGCTAAGCATAAAATTCCAATTTTGGTTTTGGAATTATACCATCGTTACGAAAGTCGATAAGATATATATGATATGTTTTTAAATAATTGTACTTGATTATTCCAAACAAGTTGCAAAATAATATTTCAAAGTATTTTGAAGACAAAAATTAGATTTATAAGGAATCCCATGTGCATAAGTGAATTCATTGCCAATCTTGATTTATCATAATGATAGACAAAATCTCTCAAATACAAATGTGTGTGCAATTGTATGGTTCAGTTACCAGTTTTGAGCAAGATACTATGATACAAGTGATTTGAATAAACCAACTAAGTGTTCATTAACCATGATGTAGATGCATATAACCATACTAGGCTACTATGTAGATCGGATTATCAGGAGCTAGCTAATCCATAAGCAGACATGTAGGTCCGTACAAAAGAAGGTCGCTAATGTGACAAACATATCGCCACGCTAGGAGTTACCCAAGGCCAAGCAGGTTGGGCACAAACCACCTGTTATGGGGCTTACCTCACGCTTTTCGAATAATTAAGAATTCCAGGGATTCAAGCTCATTCACCCTTCTTTTCTTTTCAAAGGGTAGGGAAAGGGATTTTATTGCTTTTCTTGCTTTCTTTTGAACTTTGCTTATTTTTCCTTTTGTATTTCTTTTGCTTGATAATTCTTGGAACATTGCTGACATAACATTTTTCTTTTCTCTTTTTCTTGAATTTTTCTTTTTCTTTTTCTTTTTCTAGGGATACTTGCTCAGATTAGCTGTAGAGCAAGGTATTTTTATTCTGGGTAGGGGTGAGCTTGTCCTTTTGCCAATTCTCAAATATTCTAGACCATGTGCATGATAGGATAGCAAGGGAAACTTTTCACTCAAGAAATCAGTTCTACTATGTAGCAAAACATGGAAATTACAAATATAATCATTTCATTGTGAAAAGATGTGCTTGGTTTAAGTAAATAACAAGATCAATTCTCTATGCTCAAACTTTATTTAATTGATTTTTGTGAACTTTGATATAAGAGAGATTAGTAATCATGCCAGATAAAATCAAGATATTTATTGTGTGAGTGTGCAAGTGAGGGATGCCAAATAAATGCTAATTTTATCCAAAATAAGTTGAAACATATAACTGCAATAATTGTAAGAAAATAATGATTTTGAGAAAGTTTTGAGAATGTTGACTCTCTCTTTATTCTGTATATTGTTTTGGTTTCGAAAGAGTCAAGCATATAGCTATTTTTGGATTTTTATGTTGATTTTTGTTTTAAAGCAAAAGGAACTTTACAAAATAAATGCAATAAATATTTTTGAAGATTTTTGAAGATTTTATGAATGTTTTTGAGGTTTTTGAATAAATTGAAAGAAATACAAGATAATGATTTTGGACAAATATATACATGGATGAAATAATCAAATTTATGCATAATAACGTTTGAGATGTAAAATATTCATGGGTTCTTTAAGTTCTTTACCATCTAAGGTAGAAAATTTATATGCTCCTGATTCAAATTTTGCAGTAATGATGTATGGTCCAAGCCAGTTGGGCTCAAATTTACCTTTAAGTTCTTTGGTTGCATTTGTATTTTTTTTTTTTATTTTGAGGATTTTGATTTTTTTGTATTTTGATTTTAATTTATGAATTGAAATTGGGGGTATATATAAGATGATATATATACACTATACAAGGTTATTTGAGTATAGCATGTCTAAGGTTGCTTCAAAATCAAAGGAGGTTTTGAAGGATAATCTGGTTGAGGTGAAGGTAAGAATAGAAGGTGATGAATAAAAGGTAGTGATAACAAAATCTTTGTTATAATGTAGAATAATGTAGAAAAAGATTTGGCTTTTATATGTGTAAAATTGATTATATTACAAAATAAAATGTCAGAAGGATAAGAAGGTTCTTCATTCTTATTATTATATTCCAATTTTTGATAAGATGGAGAAAATATATGTGAAAGACATGCATGGATGTTATTTGATAAACAAGGATGATCATATATGGATGAAGAAAAGTGATGGATAGAAGATAATTGTGATAATAAATAATATATAGAACTTGATGTTTCAACCAATAAATATTCTTCAAATGGTGTTGGGTCATTATGTATGGTAACAATTTTATTTGCAAGTTCAAACTTCAAACATTGGTGAAGAGTGGAAGGGACAACCCTCATCGTATGAATCCAAGGACTCTGGAGAAATAGGTTGTAAGGTGAAGGACAATATCCTACATAGAATAAAGTATCCAGGATCTTGGATCCAATATTGAGGGGAAAAATTATAGTACCTTGAGCTTCTTGAATTTCATTGTTAAAATATTTTATAATAACATTTGATTCATTAATATGTTCTTCCTTTAATTTGTGTTTTTGAAATAATTGATAAGTGCATAAATTAAGAGAGGAGTCATTATCTGTCATGATAGTTTTAACAAGTGTTTCTTTACTAGATCCTATAATGTAAAGATAGTAGTCTTCTTGTGGAGTAGAGGAAGGAATCTCCTCATCATAGAATGAAATATGGTTAACCTCAAGAGGGTTTACACCATTAATTATGTTCTTAGAGAAAATATGATGAGGAACAAATTGTTGGCTAGGTATTTTGAACAAAATTTCCTTATGAGCAATTTGTAATACTTCTAAAAGAGAAATCTTTGCTTGAGGATTAATCACTTGTTGATTATCAAGGTGGATTTCAAATTGATATTTTGATTCTAAAGATGAGCTTTCTATGCTTACATTCCATTTTGGATCATTCTCTATAGCCAAAGATAGTTTTGAAGGTTGGTCAAATGAGGAATCCATCTCTTGAATATCAGATTGAGTTGAATGAACTTGAGGTTGCTCATTTGTAGTTTTTGTTACAATATTAATAATATCATCATGATGGGACACATTAACATGCAATATTTGATTGGTTTCTTGTTGTTGATAATTGAGTAGGGGTTCTTGGGAGATCCCCATGTCTTGATTGATTATTGGTATTTGTTGTGTAGGAGTTTGATAGTTTACTAGAGATTTATAATTAGTTGTAGATTGTAATTCCTTTATATTAAAAAGATCCTTATCAATCAAATCTTGAATTGCACATCTTAAATCTTTACATTTTTGTGTCATATGTCCATCTACTCTATGATATTCACAATGTAGCTTAGGTTTGAACCAATATGTTGTGGTATCAGGTTTTCTTATGGAAGGAAGTTCAATATTATTTGTGTCAAGTAAATTCTTGAGAATTATATCCATTGGTTGATTGAGCTTAGTAAATTTACGTGATGAACGTTTTTGAGAGGTTTTTGATAAATGCCTTAGGAATTTTGTCATAAAAGGACCTAACGGTTTCTCACCTCTACTTTCTTTATTATGGGTAGAATGATGATAGGAAGATTGCGATGTAGGAGGTGAGTGCATGGTAGGATTGGAAGAATAAGTATTTTCTTGTTGAAATGGATGTGTTGTATTGGAAGAAGAATATTGAAAGGATGGAGAAGGATTATATGTGGGTTGATAGACATAATATGGATATATGGGAGAATAGATAATATCATTATGAAGAGGATTGGAAAAGAGATTGTTTTGTTGAGTTATGGATGAAAAATGAGAGAAGTGTGATGGAGGTGGTGTTGAATAGGGATAAGGTTGATCATAATCAACAAATGTATTTAACTGAATTCTTCCAACATTACTGATGGACTCATATTGATTTGAGTAAAAACTCATGGTTTGTTTAGTACTTCTAAAAGTAATATTTAACATCTATTATTTAGAATTGAATCTAAAACATATAAACATGAAATGATGATTTTGTTTTTTGTTTTTCTTGTATACATATATGTATTTTTTGTTTTTGTTTTTGTTTTTCAAAAGGTTTACAATGCATTCACGTCGGGTTCACCAAAATGTATCACTCCAAATTTTTCGCACCCCTACCTTCAGGCTATTGGATCCGCGCCCGGAAGGAGGATGGGAAAATGATGGTGCGGTACCTCATACGAGAGGACTTTGCGAAGGTCCCGCCTCTCAAGGGAGGTGCATTTTGGTGATTTTTCGACGGATGGTGGGTTCACCAGGAAAAATTTAACGGTAGTTTCCACGCCTAGGTTTTGGGAATGAGTTTTGATGAGTTCGTTTTATTTTTAAACATTCATCCTAGGTTTGGCCGAATGATTCTAACTTAAACTACATGAAAATGCAATTTAAATGCATACAGCAAATAGAAAGGAAAATAGAAACAGAGAATTTATAGGAGGCCAATGAAGATTACCTGATCCGGAAGTCTGATGGAGTTTCTGAAGCTTGAAGCAGTCTGGATCGTCTGCAATTCAACAGAATCGCCTTCAATTTGATAAAATCGTCTAAAATGATAGGATCGTCTGCAATCTGATGAATTCGTAAACAGCAAACAAATGCGAAATACAAGAAATTCTATTTTGCAAACAGGGGCAAACTATATGAAACAATAATAGGAGTATTTGAACAATATGCAAGAACAAAAGTAAATGCAAATAACTGTGTTTAAATAGCAGAATATGATCTTAATATGCAAACTAGAAAAAATGGGTGAACTCCAAATGCAATATAGTATAAAAATTGAATAAACAATCTAATTTATAGCATAAAATGACAAAAAAAAGAGACAGAAGAGCAAACTCCAGGCACTGATTGCCTCGATGTGTGCTGCAGTCGAAATCATCTCGCATCAGTACGAGATCGTCTCGAATTTGATGAGATCGCCTCCGATCTTGACAGGTTCGTCGGCTACGATAGGTGCTGGCTCTGACTGAAAACTAGTGGTGTACCTGCAATGAAATGACTATAGGACTAATGCAAAATATGAATTACGATGTTTTAGAGCATAAGGGTTCAATTTGCATAAAAATTCAGCCAGGGGTTGGGGAGGGAAAAGTCTTAGAGTTAAATAGGCATAGGATAGTTGTTGGGAGGTTGGAGATCATCCCAATTTGGGAGATCTCCAACGGGGGAAGGGTCCCAATGGCGCAGACACACTTCTACCTAGATTGGAGACCCATTGGAACGGATTCCAACTATGTAAATTTAGTTTTGCGATGAAATCGTCTGGACGTTCTAGTCCAGACGAAATCATCAAATCTGGGGCGATATCGCCTGATCGGAGATGATATCGTCAAACGGTCAAAATAACTACTAAAAATGGCACGAAAAATGAGGAAACGGGTTTCTCGACGGTTAACGGGCAGTTTGGGAGGTTAAATTTGAATTTAAATTTATTTACTAAGGTGAATGTAATTATTCCAATTTTACTGCGCCAATTTTAGGGTGCTACAGGATGATCAAGATAAGATGTCAAAATTTGGGACCTATCTCTATCCTAAAGGATGGGTGGTGGTGAAACTAAAATATGTGGAATAGCCTAGGGAAGTGGGCATGTAAGCTATGGGTTTTGATTCATAAGTAGGAAGAGTATTAGAAACCAAAAATTGGAAAGGAGGAGGAGGAGGTATCCTAAAATTCAGTGACGGTGAAGGTAGGGTGTGATATTGGGCATTATGCATTTTAGGGATATGATACATAGGTTGGAATACTACAAAAAAGGAGGGATAAGCTTATGAAGTAGGAGCTTGGGAATAGAAGGTAGTGCCTATGTCCCCTCATAAATGAATTTGGGTTGTTGGTTGTTGTTGTTGACAATGGGTAGTTTGGGTTTGGAGAGGTTCTTGTGTTAGGTCTTCCAACACTATGAAAAATTACTACTGGGATGATGATGGTTGGGACTCTTGGGAAGAGTGTGGGTGTGCTATTTGAGGTGTGTTTTGTTATTATAGAGGAGATTTTTTTTGCATAGTTTAGAATGCTAGCCTATGGGTACCTATGTTAGAAGAGGAAGGATCTAAAATCATTCCTACTATAGGGGCAAATGATGTGACCTCTAGGCGAGTATGATTCAAGAGGGAGGATTCATTATCAAAAAGGGATTGAGATAGAATCTAGAAAAGGGGTGTGTAAAGGTAGGGGAAGTAGGTATGACCTCCTCATCTATGGTAAATAATGGTTGAGGTTGTCCTAGTGCTGTGTAGATCACATGGTCATAGAACGTGGTCGAGGGATTAGGCGAGGATGGGGATGAAAGAAGTGAATAATCCTCTAAAATTGAAGTAGTGAGGGCTTCACTTAAAGTGGATGTCTCATATTTAGGTGTCATGTATTTGAATTTTACATCAGATCCTATGAGTAAATCAGATGTGTTTATGGTATTCCCCTTCATGATCGAAGGAGTAGGAGGGGGTTGACTAGAAGAAGTGGAAGGTGCTTTCTCTATCAAACATGCTTGCTCATGTGCTTGATTACGAGTGAAAATAGGCATGGCAGCATGAGCGGTGCCATAAAGGTTTTAGAACTATTTGGGAGTTAAATCATGTAACTCTATGTGTATTGTGTAAGGAGGGTTTAGAAATAACCTTATGTGGTGTAGACTCGATTGTGCCTAATATGAGTGTAAAGGAATGCAGTGATGTGTATAGCTAAACAATATGTGGTGTAGTGTGTTGAAAAACTAGTATGTGATCATGAAAACAATGGTAGACTAGAGTCAGTTCTAAATGCTTAAAATAAAAGTGTTTTGTTTTTTTATGTGTGTTTCTATGTTGGTACCGCGATACTATAGGTAGTGGAGTGAATAAACTAGAAGATCAGGAATTTTGTCGATATAGAACCTCCTACAACACCTCAATATGCACATAATAGAACGATACCATAACGTGTGAGTGGTGACCTATATGGAAGGCACAATAAAATGATATCCTAAAGGGGTGGAACCCACTATGCTAAAGTTATTTCTCTATATCATATTATGATAAGAGGTGGCATTGTATAAGACCTACTAGGTATGGTTGGCGTACCCCATTCTTTCACTTCACCCTCAAATGGGCTTAGTCAATAACTGCAGTTATCATGTCCACTAATTATGTTAGACTTGTGGACAAAGGTATCTAATCCTATCTCACTCTAAAGGTAACAAATGGTGATGAAATCTAGAAGCCTAGTCTCAAAGTGGAGGGTTTTTCGGTGATGAGGCCCAAAAAACCACTCTTGTGGGGTTGCTAGGTGTCTAGGGGGGTTGAAAACTGATGGAGGGTAGAACTCCACCGACACCAGTCTCAAGTGATGGATTAGGGATGAAATCCAATCTCAGCACTTGTTTAAATACCACGTGAGTGTGTGTGGGTTTTTTCTAACGATGTTATGTAAAACAAGAAATCTAGCTAATTGCCTTTTCAAATTGAAATATAGACTTATATGCATTTTTTTTAAAGTAAAAGGCTAGAATGAAATGCTTTTTGTAAACATAGAATCTAATCCTAGAAGCCTTTAGAAAAAGAAAATGACTCTATATTACAATGCATGCAAACAAGTAATGTCAAAGGTGGAGAGTAGGGGTTTATGGAACCCTAGATTCTAGCACATAGAAAATATGTAACAACAATTTATATAAGGATAAATTATCATTATTACATTAGTTATGTATAAAGGGAAGAAACTTTAATCCTAAATTTTAACTCTAGAATTAAGAACTTAAAATTTTTGTAATGGGAATGCATGCTATGGAGCAAAGCACTAATGGAAATCTTATACTGCATTTTGGGTTAGCCAAATAAATTGAAATATACACAAATTTTTATGAAATCAGACTTACTAGTTTTGTACAGGTCTCTAAAACTAAGGATGTATTTCTTAACATGATAGGTATGCAAGAAAAGTGAAATTTACCAACTATCTTGATGCTTTAATTAGTAAATTGTTTTGCATTCATAAATTCCAAAATAGAAATAAATTTATGGAATACCTAGACTCTGATGCTACATATGGTTTGGTTGGCTCTTTTACTACTCACCCCTACAATTTTGGGGGCTTTTGATACCGATAGGTTGACTTCACCACTTGGGTGGTGAATTGAGATATGATTTGTGGGGCAGGAGGTGAATTGGGTCTTGAGACCCCAAATATCTGTTCTGAAGTCTTGAAGTGGTTCCAAGGGATTTGTAGGTCTTTATGACACTCTAAATTGGTACCTGGAGGACGCAAAATTAGAGGATATTATCATATTTGTAATAAAAAGTTATCTCGAAACTATCCGATGTGGGAGTCCCACCGAGCGTGCCAAAATGAAACGGTCAAAATATGACATTTGATATAACAACATTTTAAAGACACATGCTATTCAAAATAATGTATTTTATTCATGATAATATTTGCATAGGTTACAAATAAGGAGAATTTCCCTTTTTTCTTCCTTTTCATGAATATTACAATAGGTCTGATGCCTTCTTTTGGGTTCCTCAGTGTGGATGGGCTTGCGTACCACGAAGGGATTGTAGTTGTTTATTTTTTTCCTCCTTGGTTCTAGGATAAACTTGTAAAAAGGGGTTAGTTCATTGGGTGGGCTTGCCTCAATCAGGACCCATATTAAGGAAGACAAATCGACTATAAAAACATGATAAAAATAGAAATAAATTATGCAAAAGCTCATAAAATTGCAAAATGAAGCTTACCTCCCAAATATGAGTTGATTTGGGACTTGTAGACCCACTTCGCTCCCCAGGGGGTGAACTAGTGCTGGATTCACGGGGCAAGGGTAATTTGGACTATAACTACTATTCCTTAGAAATCCTTTGGTGGAGAGGTTCCTCAGGTACTATACTACTGATGTACATGTTTAGATTGTTTTTTTGTGCTTCTATATGCATTTTGGTAGAGTTTTCATGCTTTGAACATAAGTGGAGAAAGAGAGATAAAAGAGGGTTTGGGCCCACTATTTATAAGAAAATCCAAGGTGTAGGGGGGTAGTTAGGATAACTAATCCCTAGGATCATATTCTATGAAGGTTAGGTTAGGGTTTGTGAGGTGTCTTCCTCATATTCCCTCTATGAAATATCTCATCCTCACACATGTGTGAGGAGATATTAGGGTTAACTAGGGTTAGTCAACTCTAGGTTATATGTGGGGTTAGGTTAGGGTTTCCTAAGAAATATCCTAACTAACCTAGTGCACACACATGTGGGAGGGAGTAATTAGGGGTAATTAGGGATTAAGGACCTAATTAACCTTTTTAGCCCTAAAAGTGAACTTTAAGTGAAGTCAACTTAAAATTATATTTATGAATTGATTTAATAATTAATTTTGCCAAGTAATAGCCCGTGGGGGCCTCAATTAAGTGCAATAAGACTCTGTATCACCTTGGGAATTTTATGGAAGGTATCCTGATGAATGGGAAATGTTTGTGATGTGATTTTTATAACTTATTAGGGTTTTGGACCTAAAAACTAGCAAAGTGGTGTATGGAAGTCTATGAAATGCTACAATAATCTACAGTGATATATGCATGACTATGCATGAATACGATTTTTTATGCATGACTACGCATGACTACAATAATATACGCATGTTTAGGAGGATCTATAATAGTCTACGTTGGTCTACGATAGCCTAGAGGTATCTAGGATTGCCTATGTAAACCTACAAGTGTCCAACAGGATCTACAAGTATACAGGTATAGAAATGTGCGAATTTTAGGTGTCAATAATTATATATTTTGGAGTATGAGAATGAAGATTCATTTGAAGGCACTTGGCAATGAAATTTTGGAAGTAGTGGAAAATTGATACATACCACCAGCTGATCCACCTATAGATAAGGAAGGTAAGCTTCTACAACATTACAATTCAAAAGCAATGAATCCAATTTTGAGAGGTTTGCATAGAACAGAATTCATAAAATTTATGCATTATCAAGATGCAAAAGGAATTTGGGACAATTTGCAAAGCATATATGAAGGAGATAAAAGTGTAAAAAAGGTAAATATACGAAATCACAATGGACAATTTGAAGAATTAAGAATGAAGGATGAGGAAAACATTAGTACTTCGGGTAGATGATTTTTTTAATGCCATGCAAGGACTTGGACTTAAGGTTGAAGAAGTTGATGTTTGTGATAAGATCTTAAGGTCTCTCCCAACAAGGTTTAGTGAAAATATTTTAGCTATAGAAGAAGCAAAGGATGGTGATTCTTTGACAAGAGATATGTTACTTGGTATTCTTATAGCTTTTGAGTTAAGAACAAAAGAGGAACCTAATCTCTAGAAGGAAGCAACCTTCAAAGCAATTCAAAAGACAAAGGGTAAGAATTAAGATTCAAGCAATGAGTCCTATAGTGATGAGGAAGCTAATTATGGTAGAAGGAATAAGGATTCAAGAAGATTTAAATATGCAAACTTTATTAGATGTTTCAATTGTGGAAAGTATGGTCACTATGCAATTGAATTTCAAGAAGCTAGAAATAGCAATAATGAAGAAAAATATGATCATAAGAATATGGAATCAGAAAGATACAGGTACCAAAAGAAAGGCAAGGATAGACAAGGCAAACAAAGAAATAAGTTCTTTCAAAGACAAAAGAAGAGCTACTACATAGATAAATCAAGTAAGTACTCAAGTGATAGTGATAATAGTTTCTCAAATAATGATGGAGATGAAGTCTTATTTCTGATAGAATAAAAAGAAGAAGTTAAGAAAAGGTCACCAATAATTCTCAAGTGTTTTAGATGTGGTAATTTTGGACATCTTGAAGATAGTTGTACAAGGAATGGTTTCAGTTTCAGTGATGATGAATATGAGAATGCACTTGAAGGACAAAAATAGAATATTCTATTGACACTAGAAGTAGAAGAAGGTGATCCTATAGAAGACAAGTCAAAATAAAATGAAGATGTTTACAAAGGCAAACAAATAGAGGGAGAATAAAAAAAAAGTAGGAGTTGATCTTGAGGGGGAGCTTATTTATGCTCTTAAAACTTTAAAGAAGATAAGAAAGCAAAACTTCCAACTTGAGATCCATTTTCAAGAATGTGATGAAGAGAGATGAAAGCTTATAGATGATCTAAACAAGTAAATGAATAAGACAAAGAAGTTCAAGGATAAGTTAGAAGCAAAGGTCTTAGAATGTGAAATGTTAGAACAAGAAGTATCTATACTAAGGGAAGAATTAGAAAAGTCCAAGGAAAAGCTACATAAGTTTGGGAAGACCTCAAATATTGTAGATAATATGATCAAGGTACAAAAAATATCAACAAAAAAAATAGGTCTTGGTTTTGAACGGGCTCAAAAGAAACAAGAAGAAGAGTCAACCTCAAGTTTTGAAGAATAATAAACTTTAGAAGAATAATAAACTTTAGAAGAAGATACTTAAAAAGAAGACATTGTAGGAGAAAGTGACACTTCTAAGGATGAGTTGGACAACAAAAATTTTAAGAAGGAAAGGAACAATGCACAAAGAAGAAATAATTGGAATAGGAACCAGTACAGAGAAAGAGAGACTAAGAGACCTATGAGGTCAAGGCAAGGAAATTTTAATGGATGATATTTCTCATGTCACATATTTGGGCACATGGCTTCACAGTGTAGGACACATGAAAGACAAGAGTATGGGAACTTCAGGAACATGCAACTTTTCCATGGGTATTGCTACTCATGTAATCATTTTGATCACAAGGCAATGAATTACAAGGTACATGATAAGAACAGATATGGCTTCACTAGAATAAATCCCAAGATATTTGCACCTCCAAGGAATAATAACATTAAGTATTATAAGTGCAATAATGATGGACAAACAACAAAGTGGTGTAGAGAAAACATTCCAAAATAAAGCATGAACAGGAACAAGAACAGGAATAGAAATATGGATATGAACAGGAACATGAACAAGAACAAGAACAGGAATATGGATAGGAACAAGAACAGGAATATGAACATGAATTGAAATAGAAATATGGACAGAAATAGGAACATGGATATGACCAGGAATAGTCAAATAAATTAGAAGGATCATATGATAAGGAAAGAGGATAAAGGTAAATAACAGTGCTTGTTAGGAGCAAAAATACTCCCACCCCAGAATTAACCACCTCAAGAGGAGGTGGAGGAGGAGCTAAGCTAAGATACTCATTCTTAGCTCAAGCCCCAAATATGACCATTTGCCATTGATGTCAAAGGTGGAGAGATTTAAGTAAGGGGGAGATATTTGATTTAAGAAGAGAGAATTGAGTCAAGGGGAGCATTTTCCCAGGGGGAGCAGGACAAAAACAGGTTAAGAAAATTAAAAAATTTAATTTGGTTACCATCAATGACAAAGGGGGAAATTGTTGGATATTTTGAGTAGATGAAGTTGTCATTGATGTCAAGGATGAATTGTCATTTATGTCAAAAGGATAAAATGAGTAATGTAAAAGGTTGGTGGCAAAGGAGCTTAATAATGTTTATTTTTAAATATTATGTGAAGCATAAAATAAAGGGTTTTATTAAAACCATGGTTGGGCAAAATAAAAGGTTTTTTATTAAAATCATGGTTGGGAAAATCAAAAAGGTTTTTTAAAATCTGAGGAGGCTTTTATTTTAAATAGCCCATATAAAATTTAAATATTTAATTTATAAAATTTAAATTCTTTTGAATTTAAATAATTATAAATAAATATTAATCAAAGACAAATGTTAGGGCTGACTCCCCAACGTATTTCCTCCACCGACGTGTATGGCAAGGAAGGCATAAGGTATTAATACCTTAACCATTCCAAAGTTTGGAATAATATTTAATGCATCTAAAAATATGAAGAGCTCATGCAAAATACTAAAAGCACCTCCCGATTGAACGAAGTGTGGTTACGCCAGGCATTGAAGGAAGAGTCAAGGGCTCTTAGGAGGTCGAGGAAGCCAAAGTACATATTGTGCTTTGAGGCTCCAAGTGGAGCACATGGGTCACATGGTGTAGAAAATGTTGCCAAGGCATTGTGGATATTTTGGTGCAAGTTTCGAGCCGTGTGGATTGTGAAAATTGGTAACATTATTTTCAAAAATTATTTTATGTTGCATTGCTAAGGTTTTAAGGAGAGATAAGGTGGAAGTTAAGTTGTGTGTTGAGAAAATATTGTTTTGATATATGAAAGGTTATTTTTTTCTAAAGTAAAAATGTTTTACCTTAGAAAAATGAGAGATTGACTTATTGCATTACTTTATAAAGTGGTTTATTTAATTAATGCAATATTAAGTAGGGAGTCATAAGTAGAGTTTGGATTATTTTTGATCTATTTTTCTGAAAAGGGTTATGATGAAATTAAATTGTTAAGAGGTTCTTTTGATGAGTTAGAGTTTTGGAAGAAGTGTTTTGATTGAATATTTGTGGTGTTGGATATTATTTTAAGAAGGAGAAATAAGGTGTAATTAAGTTTTATTAATTTTTATAATTTAGAATTATTTTGTGAAGAGGTTAGTGTGATATTTTATCATCTAACTATTGAAATTGGCAAAAGAGAAAATTGTGACTGACACAGGTTTTCTAAGGTCACTTCTACATAAAATAAAAGGTAAGGGCATATTATTCTTTGGTTGAAGTGAGTGATTGATATTTTTTGAAAAAAATATTGGAGTGAAAAGGACTTTGTTAATTTTTCCTTGTTGAGTGTGT
This sequence comes from Wollemia nobilis, assembly GCA_028583015.1. NCBI lineage: Eukaryota > Viridiplantae > Streptophyta > Pinopsida > Araucariales > Araucariaceae > Wollemia > Wollemia nobilis. The sequence goes on along the minus strand of JAQPPZ010000331.1, from coordinate 519,763 downwards.
TTTAAATTAATGCTTCAAGGTTTTCTGGAATAGAGGAAAGTAACCTTGTTTGATAAGCATTGTTTTTTAAGTGATTGGTTGAGTGAAGAACTTGAAATAGGGCTTGCAAAGATTATGAGTACCATTGTTATGTGAGATTTGTTTGATAAGCATTGTTGTTAAAGTGATTGGTTGAGTGAAGAACTTGAATTAGGGTTTACAAAGATCATGAGTATCATTGTTATGTGAGATTTGTTGATAAGCATTGTTGGAACATTTGAGTGAGTGTTCATATGCTTGGACTAGGGTTTGTGAGAAAGGATTATTTTTGTGAGTAATTTATTGAGTAGAGTTGGTTGAGCCTAGTCAAGTGGATGTGTTTAAGTGATAGTTCAAGTTCTATAAAAAAAATTGTTCTATATTCTGAATTGAGTTGAGAAAGTGATTGAGAGTTTGTGAGTATGAAGCATATTGAGTCTCTAACAATTCTCTATATGTTTCTAAAAGAGTGGTTGAAAGTGATTGAGCATTGAGGTGAATGTGAAGCATATTGAGTCTCTAAAAATTCTCTATATGTTTCTAAAAGAGTGATTGAAAGTGATTGAGCATTGTGATGAATGTGAAGCATATTGAGTTTCTAACAATTCTCTTTATGTTTCTATGAGATTGGACAAGTTCTAGTGATGATTTGTTGAGAAGATTTGAGGTAAGTCTTTGAGAAGACTTATAGACATAATTGTGTGAGATTTTTTGGAAGCTTGCAATACAGAGTGTGAGAACAAAGAGTTAAGCGGATTGGGCAAGTTCTAGTGAGGACTTGTTGAGAAGATAGGATAAATTCTAGTGAGGACTTGTTGAGAAGATTTGACAAGTTCTATAGAGGAATTGTGGACAAATTAGTGTGAGCTTTTGTGGAAGCTAACAAGGCATATTTGAGACAAGTCTTTGAGAAGACTTGTGAGAAGAATTTATTGATTCATTTATTCAAACCTTGAGTTAAGGTTTGGGACATATCTAGCAATTTTGATTTATGATTAGATAAAGCTTTGTGTTAAGGCTTGAGGATAGATATTGAGGACAGATTTGTGCTAGAATAAAGGATTGTGTTTAGTGCAGATCAAAGGATAGATATTGAGGATATATTTGTGCTAGATCTAATGACTATGTTTAGTACAGATTTGAGGATAGATTTTGGTGCATATTTGAAGACAGGTTTTTACCAGAGCAAAAATAGAGATTGAGCAAATTTTTACTAGACCAAAGGACTATGTTTAGTTTAGATTTGAGATAGAGCTGAGAGCAATATTTGGAGGTGATCGAGTATAGAGGATGACAGTCTCTAGTGGATAGAGATCCATTAGCTAGGGCAGTGAGGCCAAGTGTCTTTAGTGGATAGAGATCCATTAGTCAGAGCAGTGGGGGAAAAAAGTCTTCTAGAAGATCACCAGTCAGAGCTAGGGGGAAAGGATTTCTCCTGTGGATAGAGATCCATGAACTTGATTAAGGGGATTTGTGTCTCCTTTGGACAAAGTTCCATAAATATTGTAATAAGGAAAGGATTCCCAAGAGATTGATTGAGAAAATTTTAGTGAAATATTTTCTCCGTGGAGTAGCCCACATTGGGTGAACCATGTTAAATTGGTGTCTCTATTGTGTGTGGTAATTTGTACATTGTTTTGATTACTACTATAGATATTGCTATCTTTACATTGCATAATATTGATTGGGAAAGAAAAGTAAAAAGTGGTCTTAGACTGTTCACCCCACCTCTCAATATAATCTTATGTTCTTAAAATATAGGTTTTTCCATATACAATATTCAACCTAATATTGTTAGTGACTTTAATGCAATCAAACCATTGTAAAGTTTTTGTCATGTGATAAATTGCACATGAATCAATAAACCAATATCTTTTTCATTTTTAATTATAAAATTATCTGTGCTTAAAGTAATTTTATATTTTTGATATGGAATATTGTATGTATTTTGATAGTATATCTTGTGATGATATGTTCCTCTTGCTAACTTATCCATCTTCAAAAAATTAATTTTGTTGTTGTATTCCTTATGTCTCCCAATCTCTTCAACTTCTGAGTTGAATTTAAGTTTATGATCAAATTATAACTTTAAATTTTTCAAATATTGTAGTATATCTTGTTTTCCTAATGTTTGGAGAATGACCAAACAATAGTCAAATCTCTAGGTAGAATTCCTTTTAGCTCCTTAGTATTTCAAATGTAAAAGATCAAATTTGATATAATCTTTTCAATTCTAAATTTTGTAGAATACCTTGTATCTCCCAAATGTTTTGAATATAAAATGGTTTTGATAAAGTACTTAGCTTTCTTAGTTTTCCTTTGAGTTGAATCCCTTTTGTCTCCCTAATGTTCAACTTATATTCTTCACCTTATTTCTCCCTATTTATGAATAGAAATCTAAAGATAATTTTAATGCAATTTCAATTGGTAAAATTCTCTATCTTCAATATATTTAAGTTGGATTCCTTATGTCTCATTAATTTGAGCAAGAGACTAATTCCAATGTAGTTTTCCATATTTTAAAAAAATATGTTTATATTTATGTCTCTCAATTTTCAATAATATGGTTTCTAAATTTTAAGAGACTAAGTTGGTGTTGAACTCCTTATAACTCCCTAATTAGAAATTTAGAAAATAAGGATATTTACAAATTTAATATTTCAATTTCTATGTAGAAGTCCTTATGCTTCCATGTCAAATTATTTGCAAATATTTTATGCTTGAATTTCAAATAAAGTAAATCCAAAAGCTTTCAAATTAAATCCTTCTTACTTCAAAAAGCTTTCAAATCATTTAAAAAATCATCTAAGGTTATAGTTCATCAATGTAATTCCTTATATCTCCATTCATCTAATTAATTTCAAGCATAATATATTATCTAAGCTTAACCTTAGAATTAATATTCCTTATACCTCCTTGACCTTTATGAAAATGTAAATATTTTTATGTACCTTTTTAATATGGTACACTATGTATTTGGTTTGCTTCTCCTATGAATTATTTTCCCTACAACTTGGACTCTAATTTAGGCGTTGTCTACTTCATAGACTTCAATGTAAAACAATAAGCATTTAATGTTCTTCTTTATGGTGCTCTATAAGACTTTGACTATCCACCTAGTATTGGACGGTTTCTCTTACCTTCGAATATGTTGTGCACCCTTCACTTGTATTATGTTATTTCACGAAGAGGCTTGTATGACTTGTCTTTGATGCAAAGAAGATGTTTCACTTCCCTTGGAGTTACCTTTTTCACTATGACACTTGGCAATGTATCTCTTTAATCCTCTTATAATTATATTCTATCTTTCTAAGTGGTGGCACTTTCTCTTCTTTGAATGCTTCATCTATTCTTCTTTACTTGATAACACACTACCTCCTTTACATAGTCTATTTCATTTATTTTGTAACACTTCTTTACTTCCTTAGCTTGGTAATGTATTGATTTTTCTCTACACCTACAATTGAATTGATTATTTTCCTCGAACACCCCTACTTTTAGTTCCTCTATACTCAATTTCTTCATAACAACAAATGGTATTAGGTTTTATATCAAAGGCTTACTAATTTTTATATTCTCCACTTATTTTTAACATTGCTTGTTCTTGGATTTGGAAGCTCCTCCTTCAATATGGTGGCACTTCAACTCCTTGGTGGTGTTATGGTGGTGCTAATGGTGCTTTCATTCCTTCATTCATGGTACTATCTTGAGAATACCTTGTTAGTTCTTTTATAGCTTCTATTTCATGAAACATGGGTGGTGCTTCAATGGCTAGCTTGTATGAATCGACTCTTTACTTGGATTTACACTTCACAAAAGAGAATACTCTAAAAAAAACTCCCTTATTAAACCGTAGATTCTCTAAAAATTCATTAATTTTAAGCTTCCAATGCAGACAATTCCTCCATTTTTTCTATCCAAAAACATCTCTAATATGTCCCAAAAAATCTCTAGTACGTAGCTCTCTTTTCTCCTTCTAATGATACAAAGATTTACATTTCTAATATCTTAATGTTCTACTCCAAAAATCTGTTTTCTTCTCCTTTATATTTCTATCCAAAAACAACATTTAATTCCTCCAAATTGCTGCCTTCTATTGTTTTCAATTCCTCATTTAATATTTCGTTCAAAGGCACTTCGAAATCTACCCAAATCTTCTCCAAATCATAGATTTATGTCACCTTCAATTTGTTGTCCTGTGACCCTTCAACTTCTACCTTGAAAATCAGAATTATTCTCCTTCGTAAATCAGCCTTCAAATTCTTTATGGCTGTATTCAAAACTCTCAAATCTTGTGGTATCTTATAGCTTATTTTCCTTCAATATTATTGTCTAATTTTGGCTTCAAATATAGCCTCTTTTTCTGGCCTCTTTCTAAAGAATTTGAATGTCTTGATATATTCAAGAATATTTTCTAAAATTTGACAAACTTATTGCTAAATATTTTTTCCTTTTGGACTTGTTTTCAAATGGTGATAATTGTCCCAAATCTTTATTTTTAGGAGCTTCTCCTTGCTTTCAATATTGTGCTTTCTTAAAATTTTCTCCAATGTCCACTTATTCAATTTCTTCAATAGGGCTTCTCTAACCTTCTTATTTCTCCTTCCATGTTTGCTTGAGACCTCTTTTATTGGGTATTAAAATTCTATAGCTTCTCAAATATTCAATAAAAATTTTTCTAATCCTCCTCTATCTTCAATATTTAATATTCTATCTTCAAAATCTATAAGTTCTTCAATTATATCTCCTCTCTTGGATCTCCTCTTTATCCAATATTCAATAGGGCTTATCTTGGACTCTTTATCTCTTCTCAATATTCAATAGAGTTTCTTTCTTCTTTATTCAATTTGGAGTCTTCAATATTCAAGCTTCTATGGGGACCTCCTTATTGGGTTTTATCAATCTTCAATCTTCTCTTTTCTTGCAACTAGAAACTAATCTCATTTAATAAACATAGATATCATCAAGAAAATGCATCTAAATCTCTACATATCTAAAAATAAATAAACTTCACTAGTTATCCTTCAATCTAGTGGAAAAATATCTATGCTAAGTCCTAGTCTTCACAATTTTTCTTGCAACCCTATGGAAAAAACTAGCCAAAAAGCAATTTAAAAAATTATATATCCCTATCTCATCTCAATCTATATTTTGGCTCTCACTATATCCTATCAATCTACCTTATGCTCTAATACCACTGTTAGATTTTGATAATATATATTTAATAAAATGTAACCACAATGAATAAAATAAGCATGCAATATTAACTATATGACAATGAAAATATACTAAGAATGTAAAACTCATAAGAAAATTTTACAATAACTCATAAAACTACCATTAATGAAATCTCACAAAAATAGGATCTTCAAACAAAATGTGGAGATCTCAAAATACTCCATGCTTCATACAAGTTCTACATTGTATCAAACTTGTACTCTACTCTACTCCACCAAGATGACATGATAAGATATGATATTACTTGTATCCCTAATTGCTCACACAAAGTCTAGTATATAATGGGATATGAATCTTGACCTTCCATCTTACTCTAACTCTTTACCTTCCTATGCTATGGACTCATGTGCACATGGACTATGATGCACATTTACATTATTGAATACTTTGCATATTGTAATATTACTTGTGCATTTATTACATTGCATAAAGTAAATACTCAAACCCTATTATTTTTTAGAGTATATTACATTATTGGGTACATGTCAATGTACCACCTTATGCACATAACTAGAGTAGGAGTTTAATTTAGAGTAAAGTTAAGTAGTTACTTCAAGAAATGTAATAAATGCACAAGTGTCAATGTGCAATGATGTAAATGTACAAGGATTCCACTTGTACATGTGTCATAGAAAAGGTATAGGAATATTCATAGGTAGAGTAAGGACCAAGGACATACCAAGGACATATATTCCTATATATAGTCCTCATAGATAGTGAAATGAGTAGTAGTAGAGAATATATAGAGTGCATAGTATAGATTGATAGTAGAGTACAATGTAGCTTATTAAGAATAATTTATGGAGTGTTCATGTTCTTAATTATATTGCATTGTACTATTTTTATGAGCTTTCATTAATGGTATATTTCAAAGTTGTTGTAGAAGTTTATATCTTTATTGTCTTGCATATTATAGTACCATTATCATACAACCATATTATATTACTTCTATTACATCTTGTGGTTGCATTTCCTATATCGTATACTCATCAAAAGCTAACATTGGTATCAGAGCACATGGTAGATCAATAAAAAATAAGAAGAGCCACAAGTGAGATTGAGAGGAATCCAAAAATCTCATTTTCAGAATTAATTCCACTAGATTGACAAATAAACTAGTGAATATTGATCATCTCTAGATTTAGAGGTTCTTCCATTATAGTCCTAATACTTTATTGTAGTAAAAATGAGATTCAAAGAAAAATTCATGAAGACTAGGACTCAACATTAATTCCACTAGATTGACAAATAAACTAGTGAATATTGATCATCTCTAGATTTAGAGTTTCTTCCATTATAGTCCTAATACTTTATTGTAGGAAAAATGAGATTCAAATAAATTTGGGAAGCTTCCTACAAAAGAGCTAGGAAGAATATCTTCTTTAGAATCAATCCAGCACCAGAAGCAACAAACAGAAGAGTGAAGATTTGGAGGCCTGAAGAAAAGGTCCCATTACTAGACATTGCAAACTTGTAGATTGTAGAAGTGAAGAAAAGGTCATAGGAGCCTTGTTTTAGATTTGAGGAAGAAGAGGCCCAAGGAGAAGAGACTTGGTTTCTTATTTTAATAGGATTTTTTTAATATTTGTTCTCAAACTCTATGTTGCCTTCCTTATAAAATCTGCCTTTATTTGAGGTCCTTGAGTGGAGATATGACATTTAAACATCAACTTGGTCGCTTGCTGCTCACTCTTCCTTGGGTTGTGGTGGCTCTTCCAATTTGGTGGTTCTCTTGGTGTATTTAGACACTCTTAAATTTTCTCTATTTTGAGCCCTTACTTGGTCTTCTATTTTCTTAGTAAATCTAACCTTATTCGGTTTCTTTTCACTTCAATAAATCTTAACTTTATAAGCTTTTAAAATAAAAGCATTTAATACTAATTTCATTTCCTCCTTATTTCTCATTTTCAAGCAAACTCCAAATTTGATCTTTTTTGTTTTATTTTTGCAGATTTTAGGACAAGAATGCTACCACCTTCCTTTGATAGACTTCTGAGATATAAGGCTTTTGCTAGGATAGGCCCTACTTGTTCATTGTCCATGTGTGTGCACATGCGTATATTAAAATAAGGCATACGCATACCTCGATGTCAGGTGGGATTCTTTTAGCCCATTGCTAAGATAGTGGATCCATGAATTTTTATCCAATCCTAGTTTTAAATTTTAGTTGGACTAAGCCACTAGGCAATGCAGGACACTTGAAGCTAGCTCATCCACATTCAAACATTGGTTTGTACATAATCAAGGTGCTAATGTATCAGATATATCATCATGCATAAGGTATGGTAGTGTCGACCATTCCATGGATTCAGAATCGTCCCTCTCTTTTCCTTTATTTTTTTGGGATACTTGCTCATATGTAGTGAAGCAAGGGAGTCGATTGCACTTTGAATTTGAACTTTATTTGGATATTCATTTTATCTTCATTTGAACTTACTTTTTGATCTTCATTTGGTGTGGATTTGAACTTGGATTTATGATCTTCATTTGATCTTCATTTTGAAATTTGATTTATGATCTTCATTTGATCTTCATTTTATGGAATATGTATTTGATACTTCTTCATAAACTTCCCTTTCAGGATTTTACTTTGGGGGGAACTATTTCTAGGATATCAATTGAGTGTATCAATCTATGATATCAATATGGGATATAAACCTAGGATGTCGATCTATGATATCGACCTATGGTATCAATATTGAGGATTGATGTGGGATATCACTCTAGTATATTACTCATTTTATCGTAACCAAGGGATTATGGGTAGGGAATAAACTTGTACTTTTGCCAATATTTCTCAAACCATATGCATAGGGGGATAAGCAAGAATAACTCTTTTCACTTCAGGATACCCGGTCCTACTTTGTGGCTTTCATATTCCCCTAGTCCTTATTAGTATTGTTTAATTTTTTGATTAGTGATAGGATTATGATATGCTAAGGGCTATACTAACTGAACCTTAGCTACAAAAACAAAGCAAGATTTTTATCAACTCTTGATAAGACCTCTAGGTATGGTTGAGTGACAAAAAAACCCTAGTATATTCTTCATAGCAACATTATGGTTTGTGTTGAAAAACACATTTACTCACATGAATGATGGATTATGATAAATGCAAATGTGTATGATTGAAAACACAAACATGGCATCGTTTGTAGGACTGAAAAACACAATTCCTTTTACTACGAAATGCAACAGATAACGAATGCCTATATGCAATGCAACAATGAAATGCATGTGGAATATGAACTACCATGATGCAATTGAAATGCATATATTTTTGGATTTTATGCTTTACCATTTTTTTTAGATTTTATCGATTTTATAATTTTTATTTATTTTGAGCCTTTATATTTGACCAAACGATTAGTACATGCCTTTGGAGCCTTTAAATTTACCAAGTGATTCTTAGGAACCCTTGGAGCTTTTGGGATTGACCAAATGGATTATGAGCACCCTTGGAACTTTTTGGGATGACCAAATAATATTTAAGAATCCTTGGAGCTTTTGGGTTGACCAAGCAGTTTTCAGAAACTCTTGGTACCTTTTGATTGACCAAACTACTCATAGATGAGCTTGGATCATTTTAGGATGACCGAGCGGTGTTTAGCAACCCTCAGGATCTTTGAGATTGACCAAGTGGTTTTAAGTAAACTCTCGAATCCTTTTACTAACATGACCAAGTAATTTTAGGAACCCTTGGAGCTTTTTGGTAAGGGCATGCTACCCTATATACCACCAGTGTATGTGCCATTCGACGACAATGAAGGAGGTGCGATAATAAAAGAGCCATATTTCTTATAAAACCCCTTATATATTAGGTTTTGCACCACACTCTTGAATTCATGATAATATCGAATGCCATGACCCTCTATTTAGTGATAGAGACAATAGTGATGTTCCCTGTAACCCACAAGCTTAATTCTATTTTGGTTCAAAGGGATGATATCAGGCAAGGTGATGACCTTAGTCTCTTGTAACTTCTAAAATATGTTAGAAATAGAATATTTTAAAGGAATACAACCATGCTACAACTATTTTGGGTGCTCGACCCACCTTGGCTTACTTTGAGGACCCACTGGTTGTGTTGGTCGCATGGGCTCTTGCTTTTGTTGAGGTTTTTCTTGCACTTGCATAGGAAGCAATTCGGCCTCAAACAAGGATTTATTTTGCAATCCCAGGTTTTAAAATTGGTTCATGATAAAATGCCATACCTTATATTTCTCATCCATATGATGTTCCATCTATTCTAGGTGACCTAGAATGGCTCACAATATTTCCAAAGAGCTCGTATGTATTTCCAATGACTGATTTGAAATACCTTTGTCTATTGAAGGAAACATAAAAGTAGATGCTAAACATACATTAGGTAATTACAAACCACTTATTTCCTTCACTTGGATTGATTTGGATGCTTCTTGATGATACATTTCATTTACACCATCCACATGCCCATGTTGATGACTTAGTTTAGGTTGTTGTTTCACTTTGTTGTGTTGAACTATGTCAGTTTTAGTACCCCCAATATGATGTGGGGTGCACACTTGCCCTTGTCCTTGAGAAAGTGGCACAAGAAATTAGTTAGGAGTGACTAATTTTAAAGTTTTAGACCGCTTTACTGTGGAAGCACTATCTTCTTGCTCAATATCTTGCTCTATTTTCTATAGAATCACTTGATCTTCTGGCTTAAGGTCAACCATTCCCACAAACTCATGAGAAGACTCCACAACTACATGAGTCATGGGCAACTCATCAACATATCGAGGCTATCCTATTTCAATTGTGATAACTAAACCTTCATCACACTCATGTGATGCCTCTAGGATAGGATCCATAGATAGAGAATTGACAAAAATTTGATCTAACTCCTCACTGGAATCCTTGATGGGTGACATAATAATGCTAGTCTCTACAAGCTCTTAATATTCAACATCATCCTCATGAGGACTACCTTGTAATATGGTGGATGAAGATGGTATGATACACTCAGGTTCATCCATATCCATCGTAGGCTCTTCTACTTCGATAAGAGCAAGAGACTCCTCTAAAGGCACATCAAAGATAGTTGTGTGCATATTCGTAACTATACTCATCAATCCCTCCCTACTAATATATTTCAAGTATGTATGGGTGATGGGCGAAACCACTAAGGATATAAGTGGTAAAAGCAATTCCACTACAGTCTGTAGGGTTGCATCCAAACTCTGGATAGACTCCCCAAGTTGAATGTTCAAATTCCTAGGCAACCCACTAGATTCCTGAAGGTGATCCTTAGGTTTATAATAATTGAAAGGATCTAAGTCTACATCTACTATATGGAATTCATTTTCATGGGTGTACTTAATGCACTTATGCACTATGTATGGTACGCACTCCATGGCTCTTATCCATGGCCTTCCAAACAGTAGGTTATACTATCTTGATACCTCTAAAACGTAACACAATATAGAAATAATATTTTTTCCCATATCGATGGGGAGAACTATCATGCCTACTATAGGGGGATTCCACATCATTAAAATCTTGTAACATTAAAGTTGTTTTCTTGATGTGGGATAGTGGAATTTTGAGATGTTTGAATGCAAAGGTGGTGATGATATTAATCGATGAACCTATATCCACCAACACTCGCTTATATGTAATCTAATTTATCCTTGCTATGATATGCAATGTAGGATCAGATTCCTTGACAAGGATAGGTTTGACTTCCTATTTATGGAAAGTAATCATAGGTTCCTTATATGTTAGAATAGACCGTATATGCCCCAAGGATTATGATGACTTTTGAGCGTTGACATGGCTCACCTATCGGAATTGGCTACTCTCAACCTCATGATTACGTATGGGATCCCTAAACCTATATTTCTATTATTCTTTGATAACCCTAGGCATGTTTATCCACCTAGAATAATGGCTATCTACTTGCTTAAGACGTAACTCTTGACAATGCGTAGTGTGCATCATTTTGACTTGTTGCCTAAGCACTCTAGGTATGAGCTTCTTTTCAAGATTTATCTCACATGATTTTTCTTCATGCAATTTTTACTGGTAAATTCTCTCTTCCCATAATTTAAGCTCATCCAACCTTTGTTTATGCACTCTATTACTCTCTATGCACTCACGCTCTAGATGCTCATGCTTAATGCGTGCCTCCTCTAATTGGTCTTGGAGTAGTTGCCTCTTATGGGTTGCATGAGACTCAGGTTCCCTATATGACTGACTCATAGAGTAGGATCCACAACTCTCTATATCACTAGGAGGAAACCTAACAATGTGGGTTCTCTCTATGTGTGGAGAAACCCCATGGCCTATATGGGTGAACCCCCTGTGTGACGAAGGGAGCTCACAATGACTCTCAGAGTGTCACGCTAGGAGGATTAGATCCTCAAGTTAATGATGAGTGTGATTCCTAGCAAGGAGACATGCAAGATCTAAAATATCCTTATGGGAATATCAAAGATATTGAGAGCCTCTCTCTGCATATTCGGAGTCATTAGATCATGAGTGAGCTTGACTATGCCTAGTTGTCATGATGTTCCAAGTAGACAAGTCTCGAGAAGCCTCTCTTACTAAATTTTTTTGCCTCAAGGAAGGCATTATCTTTATGAATTAAGCAATAAAGAAGCATACAAAATAAACAATGTGATTATCTCCTTTACATTTTAAAAGTGAGCCCTAAACTTTTTGATGTTGTTTCAAGTTTTTTGTATTAGTATAGAAACTCCTTATCATGTTTTGAAAGCTTGTTGTATTATATTCTCAGTTAAATTGGCTTTCACCTATATGCTCATAGCTCAACAACTTGGATGTGACTTCTAGGCCATGTAAATCCCTCGTGTGTGGTAATGAAAGTCCACACCTAGACAAGGAGCATAGGTCCTCCCAAATTCTCACCCATTTCCCCCCAGTTAGCGTTATACCCTCCGAAGATAATACATGCAAATTTTCTAGGGTACAAAACGTTCTTGGATCTAGTATTGGTCTAGTATCCAAGGGTATGTAGGATTTGGACCAACGGATGGAAATTACGCCCACTATCGTTGAACCCTACTAGTGGTTGGATGTGACTCCCAACTCACTAGCATTTAAGTGAAATGTGGTGTGTGTGGTTCATTTTATTCTTTTGCATAAAATAAAAATGCATAATATAGCATAAATGATTATTTCCTACATGATATGCAAAAATAAACATTTCATTTTAATAAAATATGCATGCTATATCCTAAATGATTTTTGACAATGCAATTACAATGATATAGCCTCTAATTGGGCTTCAAGCATGCAAACCAACACATAATTTTAACCTAGCATGTTGGATTCTAGGGTGGACTACACTCAAAGGTTTGTTGTTCCTAGCAGTGCCTAGCCAAAATTTAGAAAAAGAAACCCTAAGGACTTAATTCATTTTCATGTTATTTTTATCCTTAATTATCTAGGTTTCAATTTTATGTTTTGGAAAATACAAAAGCAAAACACATAGACATAAAGTGGCAAAAAGGGCCTACCTCAAGTCCTCATTTTATTCAGCTTTTGAACTCCTGTGGTTTGATGTGTCTGTTGTGAACCGTAGGTCTAATGCATGGTTCAGACTATAGACCACGTCTTGAAGCCATAGACCAATAATCAGATCACAACTGGAAGTTAAGGTTTGCACCTACAATTATAAAAACACAAGAACAATCACTTAGATCGCTTGAAATGTGGAGTTCCATCGTGATTGCCTTCTGACCTATCCAAAAAGTGTGTTGTACTTAGTATGGCACTGAGACGGGGGGGGTGAATCAGTGTAGCTCTTTAAACCATGAATTTACAACTCCTAAAATAGCAGTAATTAAAACTTGAAAATAGATATAGTAATAATAGCAACAGAGCATCACACAACACAGGATTTTAACGAGGTTCACCAAAATGGCTACTCCTCAAAAGGAACGGCTGCTTAGACTACCATCCAAATCTAGCCTTTAGCAAAGCACCAACTTTACAAAATATTTACTAGCACCCACTGGAAGGAGCTACAACCCCTATTTATTTGTAACTATAGAAAGGAGCACCAACCCCTGGTTTACCAGCACCAACTGGAAGGAGAACCAACCCCTGATGCCAAGATGCAACCTGGACTTCAACTCTGAATGAAAATGATTGACAAGAAAAATACCTTCATTTTCATAAGAACCTGACTGGTCTAGAGCTTACTCGATCTCTCTCATGGTTCGTAAGATGCAGAAATCTACAGCACTGCTACAGCCGAAATCAACAATTCGACTTCTCTGCTCACTTTGCGCATTCACTGCTACAGCCGAACTCAGTAATCAATTTTGCCCTTTGTGCTCTCTACACACTCTGCTTTCTCTGTGCACACGCTTTGCACACTCTGTGTCGTTCCACACTCTACTCTTTGTGCACATTCGTAATAACACTTCGAACAACTCGACATGACTTGCTCACATCACGCACTTTGCCATCATCTCACCGCTTCTGTGCTTTCTGTGCTTTTACGACAACATTTCACACTTTGATTTCAACGATATCGACAACTAAACTTCACACTACACACTCTATATCAAAGCATCACACCTATCAACGAACACTTCAAATAGCCTTCCTTTTATAGCAAAATTTTCAAGATAAAAAAAACTTTAATCTTAGTCGGCTATAACCCTAATCTTTGTCAGCTACAAAACCCTAAATTTTGTCAGCCCAGATTCAAATTTGTCAGCTTCAACCCTAAAGATCGTCTCTGTCACTTTCCTGTAGCTTCTGCTACGAAACTACAACATGTCACGATATTGTGACACCTTTTACATCCGTACGCCTTCTTATCCCTGCTGTCGCGAAATCATGACACTTTTGGCCTTTGTTTGCTTTGACAACATTTTTGTCATGAAATCATGACACTTCTAACTTTTGCTGACGTCATCCTCACTTCTATCACAAAAGCGTGACCCTTTTTGCTTCTAGGCCTTCTTCTCTGCTTTTGTCATGAAATCATGACATTTCTAGCGCCATATAGTCTCTCTCCTCCTAGAGTTGCGAAACTGCAACATGTCGCAAAATTGCGACATCTTCATCCTGCTAGCTTCTTCACTGCTGCTTGTCGTGAAATCAAGACACTTTTTGCATCCGTACATCTTTATTTCATCCTATCATGAAATCATGACATTTTCAGCTTCCGAAGGTTTTTCTTGCAACTTGTCACGAAATCGCGACGCTTTTGGCTTTTGTACGCTTTTCTCCTCAGTCACCAATGAAAACGGAACATGTCATGAAATCGTGACACTTTCACTGCCTTGGCTTCTTTTCTGCTTTTGCCCATGAAAACATAACATGTCGTGAAATCGTGACATACTTGCCTTCGTACATTCTCTCTCCTCTTTGGGTCACGAAAACCCAACATGTCACGAAATCGTGACACTTTTCCTCCTTGGAGCTTTTTCTCCGAACATGTTGCAAAATCATGACAGTTTTCTTCCTTAGCACATTTTCTCCAAACATGTCACGAAATCATGATAGTTTTCTTCCTTGGCGCTTTCTCTTCCAACATGTTGCGATATCGTGACAATTTTCCCTGCACTTTCTCTCTCTAACATGTCGTGAAATCACGACAGTTTTTCTTGCCTGCTGAATATGTCGTGATATCGCGACACTTTTCTTACTTGTATTTTTCTTTGAAATTTTGCAAATAGGCAACTATGGTCTTCTTGGAAACTCACTGTCCATGCTCTAAATAACCTTTGAACTTTTCTCCTCTGCATCTGAATGACTTCTGAACTTCCTGTCCACTGCATCATTTAGATCTAACTGACTGTGTTGACAACAATGACAAAACTCTTGCAACACATTGCTCAACAATCTCCCCATTTGGAATTGTTGGCAACACTTGTGTAAATCCCTGTGACTTTTCTCCCCCTTTGACAATAATACCAAAGGGCTACTGCAGACTCCCCCTGAGTCTATGCACACCATTCTTAGACACAAATTATTATGGTTAGAAAAAATTCAAAACATGAGCTAGTCACTTCTTGGGATTAGCCTAAAATCATGCTGTCATGCATACTGCCTTTCTTGAACCTTTGTTGAGTGAGAAAATTGTCTAGCCTTGCATACCATGCTCGGGGTGCCTGTTTCAAGCCATATATCTTCAACTTACAAGCCAAGTTGGGAACATCATCAAGCTGGAAACCATCTGGCTGCTCAATATAACCATTTTCTTCAAGCTTCCCATTCAAAACGCTGATTTCACATCTGTCAACAAAATTGATAAGTGACTCACACTTATACCAACTTTTGTTCAGTACTGAACTAGCACTACAATTTTACTGCAAACTCTGTGCAAGCATCAAACACTGTACCATACACCAACCAAATCCCTTTTTATATTTTCAACTTGATCTATGTTTTCTATAGTTAGCACTGGTCACTCCTTACTTTCAACTGTTCGAAACAAAAGATGAAATTTTGATAAATACTTCACGGCCAGCTATAGTGCACCTTACTCAGCCTCAAACTTTTTAACCTTGGATTGGCATTTTATCAACAGTTAAAAAGAAACTGTCTGTGAATTAGATCATTTCACCAAGGTGTCATGAAAGATCTCCCAATATTAACATCAATGAGTCGAACAAATACACGTTGCAATTATCGAAACACAAATATACGGCTAGAGCAACATTAATTCGCAAACCAACTTATCTGAACTGTTATAATTCTTAACTTCTAACAGTGACTGTGAGAACCATCAATAGCAAAACAATGACATATAGCAAAATTACCAAAGAAGACACCTCTCAAATTAATCTTGATCCTTTACGACACTACCACAAAACTCCATGATCTAAAAACATACTTCGACAACTATATGACAAATCCCCCTAACTTCCTACTTTACATCCTTAGAAACCCAAACACTTACATAGGAGCATTAAAATAAATCTATAAGATTGCTCCCCCTGAGGATGTGCTATCTGGAGCTGCTTTAGTGCATCAGAGGAGTAGTCTCCTTCAGACCAAGGAGACACGATTTCCTTTGTTCTATATTTCTCCAAACTTTCTTGAACTCGGGCTTGGATTTTTCAACTGCGTCCTTGTTTTGCACTTTTGCGTGAACTCGAATATTTCTTTTGTGTGGTTGTCTCTTATGCATCCATGATGAATAATTATTTTCCTTTCTTCTATGTACCTGATTTATTCCTTGTCTGTGTTGCATTCTTTGCATTTTATGAAATCTATTCTTTTGCCTTAGATTTGATACAGAAGCGCTTGGACAAAACCTTGCTATGTGCCCATGACCATTGCATTGAAAACATTGAACATAGTGTTCACTCAGATATGCAGATGTATTTCTACCATCATAACTCTTTGATTTATTTAATCCACAATAAGTTGCCTTGTGACCATACTGGTTACATCTAAAACAATAGCCATTAAAAGTGTTAGTATGAAAAGAGTGAGAGTGGTAGAAACTCTTTTGTTGTGGCTGCTTTGCTGTAAATCTCCTTTGATATTTTCTTCCTTTTGAAGATACATCTTTAACCTTTTCTTGCTCCGACCCTTCAACAGTGAAATTTTTCTTCTCTGTAGAGTTGGATGATGAAGGTTGTTCAGCTTCAGACTTTTTATGCTTTGATCCTTCAACGGTGAGTTCCTTTTTCTCTGCATATTTGGATGATGTGGGTTGTTCAGCTTCATATCCAAGACCATGCTTATCTATGGAACTTCTCTGATGACTTATCATTTTATCTAGCAATTCTGTGCTTTTCTCAAATTTAAGATTTTTATTGGCCTCTTCCAGTTGTTTCTTCAAAGAAACAATATCTTCTTCTTGTTTGCAGCAAACAGTCTCTTTCTAATTGATCTAAGACCTGAGAGTTTCTTCAATCCTTTTGAACTCTTCTATTTGCAGCTTCAGATTGCTAACAATTTTGTTGGAGTCTTCTTCATGTTTTCTACATACATCAACTTTCTTATTCATCTCTTATGTCTGCATTTTTAGACCGTCAATCTCTTCTTCTAGCTTACTGTAATACTCTGTTTTCATGGTTAACTGTATTTCGAGATCTTTAGAAAGTTTCTTGTATTCTTCTGTCTGTACTTTCAAACTGGTTATGATTTTGATTGTATCCTCAATATTTCCTGAATTTTTCTTATTCTTCTTTCTTGGGGCTATAATTTGATCTTCATTCCAATTTGCTTCTGTATTCAATTCATCTTCATTACATTCCTGTTCTGATTATGTTTCTTCTTCGTCGAGTATCATGTAAGGACCTCCATCTGTTTCCTTTTCAGAATCATATTCTAGGACTTCAATTTTGAGAGTATCATCTTCATATTCACTGCTACTAAACCCATGGCACTGACGTTCATTATGCCTGACTTGACCACAAACAAAACATTCTGAACTTTGTGAACCTGCATCATGACCGAGTTTACTTTTGGCCTTTTCTCCATTGTTTGATTCATCTCTTGAATCTACAGCAATAATGAGTTCATCTTTGTTTTCTTTTATGACTCTATGTGATCTTTTCTTCTTGTGTCTCATGGTTCCATTCTTGCCTTTCTTTGCCATTAGAGAATTAATCCAAGATCAACCCTAGTTGATTTAGCCTTTGAAGGGAACTTGGCTCTGATACCAATTGTTGTACTTAGTATGGCACTGAGAGGGGGGGTGAATCAGTGTAGCTCTTTAAACCATGAATTTACAGCTCTTAAAATAGTAGCAATTAAAACTTAAAAATAGATATAGTAATAATAGCAACAGAGCATCACACAACACAGGATTTTAACGAGGTTCACCAAAATGGCTACTCCTCAAAAGGAACGGCTGCTTGGACTACCATCCAAATCCAACCTTTAGCAAAGCACCAACTTTACAAAATATTTACCAGCACCCACTGGAAGGAGCTATAGCCCCTATTTATCTGCAACAACAGAAAGGAGCACCAACCCCTGGTTTACCAACACCAACTGGAAGGAGCACCAACCCCTGATGCCAAGCTGCAACCTGGACTTCAATTCTGAATGAAAATGATTGACAGGAAAAATACCTTCATTTTCACAAGACCCTGACTGGTCTAGAGCTTACTCGATCTCTCTCACGGTTTGCAAGATGTAGACATTTGCAGCACTTCTACAATCGAAATCAGCAATTCGACTTCTCTGCTCACTTTGTGCATTCACTGCTACAACTGAACTCAACAATAAATTTTGCCCTTTGCGCTCTCTGCACACTCTGTGTCATTCCACACTTTGCTCTTTATGTGCATTCACAATCACACTTCGAACAACTCGACACGACTTGCTCACATCATGCACTTTGCCATCATCTCATCGCTTCTACGCTTTTTGCACTTTTACGATAGCATTTCGCACTTCGATTTCAACGATATCGACAACTAAACTTCGCACTACACACTCTATATCAAAGCGTCACACCTCTCAATGAACACTTCAAACAACCTTCCTTTTATAGCAAAATTTTCAAGATAAAAAAAACTTTAATCTTAGTCGACTGTAACCCTAATCTTCGTCTGCTGCAAAACCCTAAATTCTGTCGGCCCAGATTCAACTTTGTCGGCTTCAACCCTAAAGATCATCTCTGTCACTTTCTTGTAGATTCTATCACAAAACTACAACATGTCATGATATCGCAACACCTTTTACATCCGTATGCCTTCTTATCCCTGCTGTCGCGAAATCATGACACTTTTGGCCTTTGTTTGCTTTGACAACATTTTTGTCGCGAAATCACGACACTTCTAACTTTTGCTGATGTCATCATCACTTCTGTCGTGAAAGCGTGACCCTTTTTGCTTCTAGGCCTTCTTCTCTACTTTTGTCATGAAATCACAAATTTTTTGGTGTCGTACAGTCTCTCTCCTCCTAGAGTTGCGAAACTGTGACATGTCACGAAATCGCGACATCTTCATCCTGCTAGCTTCTTCACTGTTGCCTGTCACGAAATCGTGACACTTTTTGCATCCGTACATATTTATTTCATCCTGTCACGAAGTCGCGATGCTTTCAGCTTTCAAAGGTTTTTCTTGCAACCTGTCACGAAATCGTGACTCTTTTGGCTTCCATACGCTTTTCTCCTCAGTCACCAACAAAAACAGAACATGTCGCAAAATCGTGACACTTTCACTACCTTGGCTTCTTTTCTGCTTTTTCCCGCAAAAACATAACATGTCGTGAAATCATGACATACTTGCCTTCGTACATTCTCTCTCCTCTTCGGGTCACGAAAACCCGACATGTCACGAAATCGTGACACTTTTCCTCCTTGGAGATTTTTCTCCGAACATGTCACGAAATCACGACAGTTTTCTTCCTTAGCGCATTTTCTCCAAACATGTCACGAAATCGTGACAGTTTTCTTCCTTGGTGCTTTCTCTTCCAACATGTCGCGATATCGCGACAATTTTCCCTGCACTTTCTCTCTCCTCCAATATGTCACGAAATCACGACAGTTTTTCTTGCCTGCTGAATATGTCGTGATATCGCGACACTTTTCTTACTTGTCTTTTTCTTTGAACTTTTGCAAATAGGCAACTATGGTCTTCTTGGAAACTCACTGTCCATGCTTTGAATAACCTTTGAACTGCTATCCTCTGCATCTGAATGACTTCTGAACTGCCTGTCCACTGCATCATTTAGATCTAACTGACTGTGTTGACAACAATGACAAAACTCTTGCAACACCTTGCTCAACAGTGTGCACCTATCTAGTAGATCAATAGAAATCAACATGAAAGCATGAAATAAGAATCAAGATTTCATATGACAATAAAATGGATGTTTATTTTATTAATATCAAAATATAATATCGGTTACAATCATGCCCCTCTTAGGGTCACCCAAATGTTGATACAATTGATACAATTATGAAGCCCCCAATGGGGTAGGTGCAATACTAATGCTCTTTTAAATAGTCACAAACTACTCTAGGGTGGATTTGACCCTCTTCTTCACATTGAGGAAGGTATTTGATAGTTGAACCTCCTTTAGACCTGATTCCCTATGGTCAAGAAACAACATAGAAGCATTAAAAGCATTAGGAACCTCTCATGATGAGGTCTTTTGAGGAAATTGAACACAAAGATGCTATAAACATATGAAATCAAGAAAGCATACAAAATGTGTTAAATATATGTTGAATTGATAAATATTCCTAGATATGCATAAAGGAATAATACAACTAACTATCTAATGGTCTACTTATGTGAAATAAATCATGAAAGCATGGAAAGAAGCTATTAATGTCATAAATGCTAAAATGAAATAAATCTAATAAATTCTTTAATCCAATCTATCAGAGTCTCTAAACTACCAAATAAAGCATTAAATTGACTAATATAATCTAGATAAGCACTCTCCAAAAATAATAGTAAGATGATATTATACCTGTTGCAAACCACAACTCGGATGAGTGGTCTACACTGTAAACTACGACTGACAACCGTGGCCTACAACCAAGTAGGTTTGCCCTCCAATTCTATGGTAGTGGGTTTGATCCTCCTTGTCAAATTGATGATCAAGTGTTGCCTCAATGTCCTTTGATAGATTTGGCAGTTGAATTGCTCGATAGGGCCTCCATTTGTCCAAATTGGCATTTATTGGCATTCTAGCTCCTTAGGGCATCCATGGCATAATTCGTCATGATGTTTAAGTTGGCAAAGTGATAGCAAAAAATCTATCTCTTAGTGAACTCAAGTGAGTTCACAATCCGACATGGCTTTGCTGCTCTAATATCAAATGCTTGATTCATATCTTTACCCTAATTCGAAGGGGTATTTATAGGATTACCCAAGAGCTAGGGGTGTCTTCATGGAGAAGCCAAGAACAAGAAGGGGTGGTTAGGAAAGTTGGATTGGAAGCTTCTATCTTTTAACCACCTTCTTCTAGATCAAATGGTCTTTCAAAACTAATTTGGCTTGGATGAAGGCCAACTGAACTTTAGTTAAGACCTTAGGTGACAACTAACTATAAACCATAGGTGTCAGCCATGGTTTAGACTATGGACCGTAGGTCTCAACCGTGATTCAGACTGATTAGTCCAAGGATCCCAAATTGAGTGGTTAGAACCATTGCTCTATCTTGGATTCTATCCAAGATATTCCATATGGTCTTGTAGCATATCCATATGAGTAGTCGCCATCGACATGACGTGTTTTAGGTGTCTATAGTTACTGAGTTTACCATTGCTCTCCTATTCCCTAACTACTATTCATAATTCCTAATATGTTCAAGGTAGGGTGAGTGATAGTCTGGCCCTAGAATTTAAGCTATGTTTATCCTCTAGATTTGACTCAATTCATATGATCTATATTTTATGGTATCAAGATATTTACACAAGCGTTTCCACTCTTCCCTAGATGCTTGGTGTTGCTTTTCAAAAAGAAGGTAAACCTCTTGCTCTATCAGTAATTTTATGAGGTCAATGGATGCAGAATGTTTATTATTTTCCACCATCTAGCAACTTATACTTCTCTATATATTATATTTTTGGTTTTGTTTTGTTTTTGGTTTTTTGTTTTCTTTTCTAAATAGTTCCTACTATACTAAAACTAAATGGATTGGCCAGATAATTTTAGCATAATAAGAAAAAGTAAAATTATATTAAAGTAGGTCTTACTGACTTTGAAATCAAATGGATTGGCCAGGTGATATCAATATAATAAGAAAAAGTAAAATTATTCTAAATAAAATCTTACTATGGTTGAAATCAAATGGATTGGCCAGATTATCTTAGGACAATAAGAAAAACAAATATTACTATAACTAAAATCAAACGGATTGGATAGGTGATCTTAGTATAATAATAAAAAGTGTTGTTATCGTTTTACTTCTAAGGAATGTTTTCACTATGGCTATGTCACTCAGTCACACATACTTCCTATACTACATTAGGTTCCTATAGTCCAAAGAGTGTTATATTTAAACTAGCAACAACCTCACTATGTAGGAAAATAAATTGTTGAAAAGGAAATTGTAGAAAAGTAAATTTCTGAAAATTAAATGCTTGAAAAATTAATTCTAGAGAGTAAATACTAGAAAATAAATGTTGGCAAATAAATGACTAAATTCTAGGAAAATAATAAAAACTGATTTTAAAAAAATTGGAACCTGATCCACCTAAGGTGGAGGATGCTTGTTGTGTGTGTGTGTTGATCACTGCCTACACCACCCTCCACACACAACTCTATATGTTTGTTGATAACTACTTGCACCACACTTCATGTATAGGCCTACGCATGCATTGATCACTACTTGCACCACCCTCCACATGTAGGTAATATTCCTTCTTTACGTGGCCCAATAGGTTGTAGATTAATGTAATGGCACTACTCTCCCCAACAACGGTACCAAAAATATCTAGCTTTGAAGGCTAATCATTTAATCATCAATCCAGGTCAATTCGATATAAAGAACAAACAATATCATATAGATTTTTCCAAAATAATAATCAATTTACTTAGTTTATTTTCTTAATATCAGGTTGTAGATAAAATGAATATTTAAATGCAAGGTAAAATTGATTTAATAGATATGAAATATAGCCTAGTGTGTGTGGATCCACATGCAGCTAATAATGATTTACCTATTTAATCTGGAAATAAAATAATGCAGATTAATTTCTTATTAATTCTACTTTATACTAATCTACTCTTATTTTATTGTAGGAGTGGGAGAGTAGGGATTGGTCTTTTGGAAGTGGATCATGCTTTCAAAAATATTAGTATATTCTCTTCTCCTCTACACTATTTTTACTTTAGTAACTATTTATTTCATCTAACCTATTCTAACTATTAACTACTCATTGATTGAAATAAAATAAAGGTACTATAGATGGAAATAAATCATTACAGAAAACATCACATTACAAGATAAATAGAAAAACAATACTATTTTTTTTCTAGAATTTGATCGTGTACATTGTTGGAGAAATCGACTACAATGCAACTTATTCAACTTTCATTACATAATAATCAGCAGAGAAGAGAGAGAGTAGTGAGGAAAAGCGAGGACCGTTTCAATGGCCTCCTCATTGTAATTTATACATTAATGTTCAAGGAAGCCTTTTTTGTAACATACTTTGTTTCTTCCAACTAATCAAATATGAATCTAACTTTCAATCCTAACTATGTACTAACAATTTTCTAAATAAATATAATTTTGTAACAAGATGAAACTTTTACTAATCAGCACAAACACATGTGCTAATGACTTATTCTAATCAAATATAACTTTATAACAAAATGAGACTTTAGACTAATCATCATGTGCCCAAGTGAAAACCACTCTAACAACTTCTAATTTTAAGGAATAACAAAATAATATTTTGCCCTATTCTCAAGGAAAGAGAATATGAGTTGGCAAAATAAATCAACAGTTTGGATTCTTTCCAAATTTAATATAACTTTACAACTTTTATCAATAAATCAAAGATGTCAAATATTCTTTTTTCCACATTGACAATCAAATGGGTGACTGTGTAAAATGTGCTCGTGTTGGATTTTGATGTGGCAATAGGATTTAGTCAACTTTGACTCAGCTCTTCCATAACACTCCTTTCTATAGATGCTTCAGTAACACCTCTCAGTAATACTTTATCTACAACCTTGTAGGTGTGCCATACGTCCAACCAGTATTTGTACACCTACCTTCTGGTTCATCAACCATGACTTTTATCTAACTCCATATTCATTTACCCAACAATTCAGTAAATTGCACAAAATTCATGTGAAATATACGCGTAAATAACTTTTATAATCATTAATAAATATGATGCATAAATGACAATGTTAAAGTGAAATAATAATAAAAATCATTTATATCCATTCAATTGCAAAGGAAAATGTAAGTAAATTAGATACATATATTGTAATATTATAACACTCATCACCTCGACTATTTGAATTTTGTTCAAATGTAGGGTGAGATCAATCTAAGTTTTACCTATGTCCCTCAATCTCTTCAATGGTTTCTCCACATTCCTCATCTTAGATATCAGAACAATTTCAAAATTTAAAAATAAGTGAGGAATATATCTTAAATTCTTCATCTCAGGATCATGATAATCAATTTCTTCAATCACCTCTCTTGTCTTTGGCCAAGCTACCACCATCACCAAGATCCATGGGTTTTCCCCATAAGAAGGGTGATGTTGTACACTTTGGCACATGTACTTTTATCTTCGCAAGGACTACCTTTGAGGATAAAATATGTGGTAGCTCTCCCGTTGAGCATTCTTTTGCTCATTGTTACATTTCCAATGACTACCCACTTCCTAAATAGATCCTATCTAGTATGGTATATGTAGGTAAAGTTTTGGGTCCAAAATAGAAGGGAATTCAAGAGCCTTTGGATGTTGAAATATGGACTGGGAGATGTGGCATAGGTTTTATACCTAGTAAAGACCAACCTTTACCATTTGATAATGATGATCATCTTATGACTTATGCTGAATGTATGGATTATCAAAAGTCAGGAGTGGGTGATGAGGATGGTGGTCCCCCTTATTCTTCTAATGTATTGTTTTGCAATATGATTGATTTTGTGTGTTCTAAAAGTAAACCTCCTATTTTAGCAAAGGATCCTACTTTGCTATCCTATAATGATCTTACGAAGTGTTAGGATCCTATCCTAACATTAATTAATAATAATAATAATAATATAATATTTTATCCTATGGTTATACTAATAGAATAATATAATAATTAATTATATTAATTATTATATTATTATAATATTAGGGTTAGGAAGCATTGCAAACTTTCACCTATAACCCTAGAGTATCGATGAATATGAAATATAATATAATTTATTGAAGGGACTTCCCAACAATATCAAAAGGCGATTATGTTAGTTTTATTTATTTATTATTTATTTATCAATTTATTTATTGCTAGGAACCCTAGGTTCCTACCATATAGTATCAGAGCCTTATGGATCCAACCATATGGGTCAAGAAAATGAAAAATGACATAGCAAAAATTTTAAGAATAACTGAAGAATACCATAAGAAACAAATGGAAAGTTTTGATCGTATGGAGTATTTAATAAAAATAATGCAAGAGGAGGAGACCCTAGCCATGGAATCCTAGGTAGAGGAGGAAGAGCCCATAGCCATGGAATCCTAGGTGGAGGAAGAACCCATAGCCATAGAATCCTAGGTGGTACCCATTGCTCTTCCCAAGAAAGAAAAAAATGCAACCGAACATATTGCTCCAAACCATAAATGAATTGTTTCTTTGGATGAGCCCATAACCAAAGAACTTCTAGAAATACCTATTGCACTTTCGGAAGAAATTAATCGAAACCCTAAAATTGCAAAAATATTTATAAAAGTACACAAGGAAGAAGTGGCAAATATTTCTATGGAAGTATTACAGACTATTAAAGCAAATAAGCCATGGCAGAATCAACATATTGTCCGTAAACTAGTTGCCCTAACCTCCTACTATTTTGTACTCTATTTCAGCGATGCTCATAAAACCATTCCCTGGTTGGTGAAACCATTTTCAAATGAAACTAGTTTTGACATAAAATTTTGGAAAGTAATGGCATTGTATAAAATTGGAGCAATATACAATCAAATACGTAAAGCCATAAGCATCTTTTTGGATGGAGAAATGAACGTCCACCTAGAGCAAGACTCAAAATCTAAACCTTATGTAGATTTTAGATCTCAGAGGTTGTGCTTTCTTGACTGATATTTATGTTCATTTACCATTCCTCTCAGAGTTCTCTATAATAAAGTATCTTTCGTTGATCGATAGCTTCTCCATATTGTTGGGCTCTACCGCCCTTAAATGATAATACCTACCAGAGTGCATAAAACTGGATTGCATTACCTGGCTGAAGTTTCTATATATATAGCATTACCTAAAGGTAGTGTATACAAATTGGATTGACACCAGAGCACATATGACGTGCGAACTCATCTTTCCACACTATTATATTCAATTCTTAACGATCAAAGAATAGTGAAAAGTAAGCAGCAGTTAATTTGAAATGATTTGTTTTAACGACTATAAATATTGTTTGTTTTTTTAATTTACAAGGTGGAATCGATAGCCACCATGAATTCGGGTAGGCTATCTAGATTTTATGGACGCCATAGTATTCTGCGCTGTCCACCCTAGAAGCCGCCACATAGATCTTCATGCAGTCCGCCCCTATAGCCACCATGCCACAATCATTTTAAACCTTTTACACCACTGAAAGCACCAGGAAAGGGACAAGCATTCAGTCCAACGAGGCCCGAGATTTGAACCTTGGAACTCCACCTCCCTTATGGGTTTTGGATGAACCAATTGGTCTACACCTCATACCGACTATAAATATTGTTAATTTAAAAAATACAGATATTTTTTCAAAGGAATATCACTGCAAACAAAAAATCCATCAGCGACTTTCCTAGGGCCAAACTATAGATATTTTCAATAACAAATTGTATTCAAAAATTAATATTAGGACACTATACCTCCACAGATAAGAGGGTAGACATCGGTATTCAAATTCTTTATTACCATGGATACGGTAAAATTTGTAGCGATATTGAAGATTGATAATTTTGTATGCAATTGGATTTGAATAGGTAGTGGGTGCTCCTTCAGCTTTACCAATGGAGAAGTCTCCATCAGAGTATCCGAATCTTGCTATTGAGGATGATACCTAAATACACGAAGAAACACAAGGGAGGAAGAGCCCAAGAATTTAATGAGTGGTAGATCTACTCATATGAAAAATATCATAATCTGGTTAATCGTGCATGAGCCATCTGTTATGTACAAGCTCGAGTCATAGAAATCCAATAATGTTGATTATGTTGTGCCTATCAAATGATTTTTGCTACAATGGTATATGGGCCAATAAACAATGAAGATCCATAATCTACAATTGTAGCACAACCTTCAGTACAATAACCTGTTGATTATCACCAACAAATAAGTCTCCCAAGTTGAATTACCAAAAACCCTGTGCAATGTAACATCCTATACATGACTGTTGGGTAAACCTAATCCTCCAAATGTAGTGCAGCTCTAGTTCCTTCCTAAAAAAAATTTGAGCTCTGTCTTCCCTCAACCTTGCAAAAATTTAACACAATGCACCCGTTCTCTGATGTCTTCTTGGGGTCTCTAACATCGATATAGCTTCCTACCTATAGATTACACACAACAGGCATACTTTTATTGTCGTCTATGATGAGAAAGGTTTCAACATTGCCTCCAACATTGAAGGACCTATCAACGTTAACATGGAGAGCAAACATGGCCTGTGATCAATCTTGTTGTTTTCAGATACTTGGGAATATACCCACTCGTTCTTATCATTGCTATCAGATTTTAGATCACAAATATTTGTATCAATATTGCTCCACTTTGCCTTTGATATAGAACCCAGATTTTTCATGAGCACTGCTATGAATCTGCTACTAGGGCTATAACTTGGCGATTGATTGTACTTGCTGCTACTGTGAGAGTATTAATTCTAGAATTCGACACTCTATTATAATATCATGTGATAGAGTATACCTCTTGGAACATTCTTATGGTGAAATGACAATATGGCATAAGCTTCATAATTAATATCACAAGGAAAAATAGAATTGGAACCATTCAGAATGCGACATAAGATAGTCGCTCCATTGGAACAATGCCTCTTCATATATTTTAACCATAGTTGAAATTTTCCCTTATCGAAAGCTTCAACTATAGTAAGACCAGGGACGATGAGGGTGTTTCTAAGTGACTCCACATTGCACGTTCACCTTCCACATATGATCATTTCAGATGGCCAATTCTGCACATTGTTTGCAAATAATTGAGATACAAGGATGATAACAAGTATAATTTTATGTATCAAACAAGTTTACTTACCTCAAGAGTTTGAATGCAAGCTTCAACTATTGATATGTTGTTGGCTACGAGTTCTAGACTCTTCAATAATTCCATGTATCTCAAACTTGTTATACCCATAACATCCCAACATATTAATAGGTTGATAGGAAGCTACAAGGTATTAATTACGTTGTGATATTATTTTATTTGTTCATGGTAGGTTGAGAAACATTTGGATATGGATATAAAATGGATGGGTGTCCTCTAGCATGGGAATGAATGATATTAAAATGGGAGGGAAGTGAGATATTGGAGATTTATAACTAGACAAAGCACTTGGGTAGAGAAGAGTCCAAAATATACTGACTATGATTCATAGTGCAGTTGAGACGGCTACCGGGAAATGAAGCTCCATTAGGAGCGACAGGTATAGTATAACTCATATATAAAAAGCATAGCACAACTGTAGAGATACGTTTGAGTTTATATCAAGTAGCATGCTCTATTGTGGAGGAAATCAAGGTAGTAAATACTACCACTTATTGTCATATACCAAAGTTGGAGAGGAGCATTATATACTCAAGTCTATTCATCAAGACCAGCGTCGTTGAAGGAGAAGATCCTGAGCAAACGTGTAGCAAAAGTGGAGGTCAAACCTGTCACAAGTACATGACAGTCAAGGTAGAAGAAGAGAGAGCATTAAATTCTCGTTTGATACATCATTTATTACCGCCATCAAATCTGCCAACCCTATCTATGTCAAAGAAGGTATTTGCAAAATTATTATCATCTATAGAAGATAAGAAAACAATTCTTGAATAAATTAAAATTACTTGATATTTACAAATAATAAGTAGGATATAGAAGGTTGTCAAACTTATGAAATTGAAATATTAAATTGCAAATAATAAGGTAGGAGATATAAGGTTGTCAACCTTATAAAAAAAAAAAATTGTCATATTTATAATATCTCAAAAGTAGGGAGTCATAAGGTATAGTACATCAAATCTAAATATTTTAGAATTAGAAAATTAAATATCAAATTATTGAAGGTAGGAGAAATAAATTCATCAAAGTGTCATATAGAGTTGGAATTAAAAGGAATCCAACCTAAACAAACTTCAAAATTGATAAGTGCAAGTACAATGACGTAAATCCATCACCATGTGCTCTATGTGAAAAGTGTTCCTAATGTGAAGCTAGGTTCAAATAAAGAGGAAATAACTGGTGCTAATGAAGACCTTCATGAACCCAATACTATATAGACGCTAAAGCATATTTTTCAATCTTCCTAGCTTTGAGGACAAAGATGTTTCAAGGAGGGATGACATGTTAGGATCCTATCCTAACATTAATTAATAATAATAATAATAATAATATAATATTTTATCCTATGGTTATAATAATAAAATAATATAATAATTAATTATATTAATTATTATATTATTATAATATTAGGGTTAGGAAGCATTGCAACCTTTCACCTATAACCCTAGAGTGGGTATAAAACATTGGAAGAACTTATCATTCACATATCGATGAATATGAAATATAATATAATTTATTGAAGGGACTTCCTGACAATATCAAAAGGCGATTATTTTAGTTTTATTTATTTATTATTTATTTATCAATTTATTTATTGCTAGGAACCCTAGGTTCCTACCATGAAGTTTTGAATTGCTCCTCCTTATGTTAAAAAGAGTGGTTATGTTCATGAATGCATTGATTATCATGCTATGGCTACCAAAGGAAGAACTATGAAGGAGCCTCTCCATAATTATATTAATCAAGAATACGTGACTTTTAAGGATTTCTTTGACAAAACAACCCATGGCATGCCTGTTATTTTTATTAAGCAAAGTGGTACACTTAGATGTTGTGTTGACTTTCATTCTGCTTGCTTAAATTAAATTATTCAAATTAATTAATAATAAAAATTTAAAAATAAACATGTTTTTCAATTAATCATCATTTACTTATGTATTTGCATTTCCATTGCATCCATGTCCTTGTTCATATTGCATTGTTGCTTATCATCCTTTTGCATTGTTTGCCTAACATTTAATCCAACTTGCATGCCTGAATGCCATATTTTGCATGATTTCTTGTTCATAATTGTTTGATCATATAGATTTCTAGGGATCTTGCAATAATGGTATGTGATGATACCTAGTTAGGTCATAGCTCACATGCATTGCACTCTCTCTAGTTTTTTGACACCTAGTAAGATCCCCACCTAGGACTTTCTTCAGTTTTCTTTCTTGCTTTTTGCCTCTTCAAGTTTTCATCTTCCTTGATATTGAAAATAGTGAAGAGTATCTCTTAGATCAAGGATGATCGCTTGTCAATATTTCCATGTCGCTTTTCCATTGTCTTCTTTTTTCTTTTTCTTCCTTTGCTTTTAACAAGGAAATACATATGTTTTATTTATTTCTTTTTAAAGTCATCCTTTGACACAATTGCACACAATCACTAGTTTGTTTTCTACTCTAAAACCCTATTGGGGGTAGCACCCATTTAATACACACACACACACACACACACACACACACACATATATATATATATATATATTATCCTTATATTACATCCCACATGGGATAGCTATACATCCTAGCGAGTATCTTATCAAATATGATCTTCTATTGTGTTATACTCCCTTTTGACTCAGTGGGCTCAACACCCCATTATAGGATAATATCCTTGGCCATTTTTAGCAGGCCTCAACATACATCCTAATGGGTAATCACCTCATAGTAGTCAATAAGTGAGAAATCACCCATAGTAGTTCATACTCTAACACCTCACCCTCTCAGCAAGCACTACACCCATAGTGTGTTTAGCTTCTTTTCTGGTATAATGTATAGTATTTAATCACATTGATACCTTGCAACCTATGCTAATTTCAATACTATGTTTCATTGATCCTTCTCTATTTTAGATGGTTGACCTTTGGATTTCTTCTGTATCTTATTCTTCACCTTCCTTTTCTTCATCTCATGTTTCTTTATTTCTTCCATTTATTTCATCCACTTTCATCCATACATTTCATATAGCATTACATTTAAGATAGATTGAATTCATAAAATATTAAATTAAAGAACATCTAAGATAAAAAATAATCACATGCACATATTCACAACACATAAAAGATAAAGTAGTTATGTATTACTTGATGAAAAGAGAGAGATACAGTTGTGTTTAGTTGGTGTACCATAGTCTAGTACAGATACACTTAACCAATCCCTAGGGGTACATGCCACAACCAAAATTGGCATGTCATCCCGATACCTAGCCTAGCCTAGCCTAGCTCTGAGATCCTATCTCCTCTGATCCACCTAGAGGAGAAGGTGTTCCAGGTAGTTGCATACCCATGGACGATGATATTAAGAATTTATGTGATTGATACCATGACTTGCTAGCTGACTAGAGGGATGAAGGAAGTGTATCTCTCTATTTCACTAGTATTGCTTGGTAGTACACGATCTCATAAAAGGTAGCCCAATAAATGGCTACCTCTAGCCTCTACCCTAATCTCTGTAATTTCACCTATACAAGGTAAACTTTGTCACTAGCCTAGATACTCCTGATGATAGCCATCCCCTCTACCTAAGCTCTCTAGTACTCCATGTCTAGTTGAATCACCTCTCATCAGAGATGATTGGCCTCTACTTGAGTCACATATCTCTCCCTCTCTGCAATGCTCAATGAGCCTCGCAGTCCCTTGATCCTCTTGTACCTATCCTCTTGGAGTAGGTCCACCTACCTTTACAATATCACCACCTATGCCCATAGTACCTCTACCTCCTCCCTTAGATCCCCTTATCTTTGAGTCTAACTCTAGCTAGATGTTGTTGATGTGGAGGCCTCTCCCAATCCTCTACCTAGAAATATCCAGACCTCTATGGGGGAAACTCTAGATGCCCCTACCTTTTTGGTCCCAATAGTGTTGGTGTCCTCCATAACCAGCTCAATCCTGACCCAAGCCTACCTCTATATTGGAGCTACTAGTCCCTACTAACTCCTCTCTATGGCCCTACGATCAATCTCTCAAAATGTTCACTACATGCCCAAGCCCATCACATGGTACCTCTATATCATAATTGGTGGAGATACCCTATGGGACATGACTCCTTTGTACCACCACCAATAGTTTAAGGTCACTCCCACATCATCCACCCTAGGATCAATGTAAGGAGTATCATATATATTCTCCTCAGCCCACCTAGTTAATTCAGACCCACATCCCACCCCTGTTGGATCCTAGTAGAATCTTTAGTACCAATAATCCCCCAGCTCAGGGATGCCTTGCAAGATCCTGAACTACCTTAGGACTTGGTCAAATCTAAATACCTCTGGCTCTCCCTTTTCTGTAGTCAACCACCTAATCCTCCTTATCCTTTCTAGCTCCATATTATTCTTAGCCTATATTAGATGTAAATGCTAGGTTTTCCATACTATCTTTGCCTCCCTTAGCTTATCTACTATCCACCTTATTAGCGGTAGATGTTTTGTGTAGGTCCTCATGGCCTAATATAGGGATCTAGGCCACTTGTATGTTGTTGGTCACTCTAGAGTTGGAAATGGACCTGGTAATGCATTTGGTCTCTGCATCACTATGTGCTCCTAGATCCATACTTGGATTAATATCATACACACTATCCTTGTACGCCACTTGTACATGATATTGTACAACATCCTGTTCAAGCGGGCCAACACATATGGGCACCATGTAAACCTAGTCCTCTAGTCTTGCACATCTGAAACTACACCTACCATCACCCATGATAGATATCATATACTAGTGTGGCATATTAGCATACCTACAACCACCCCATAGAGCACGATCATCAATGGGTCTGCCCCATACCACCCCACCAGGTCATCCAGGACTATGTTGCTCTCCTACATCTGGTGGGTCCAACGTCCTAAAAATTATTGCAAGGTAGTTGGACTCCATAATACTTTATAAACTGATCTCCCCTTGATAGGTATGCACAAGATGCACCACACATCCTCCAGTGTGATGGTAATCTCTCCCGTAGGTAACCTTGAAGGTAGATGACTTTGGGTACCACATCTCTACCATTACTATCAGCAAAGCCCTGTATACCTCTACCCAAGGTAGTTTTGCAAGGTGGTCTAGCCCCACCACTACTAAATTATCCCTCTATGCCTACTCGAGTACCTCTAGCTCCACCTCTAGATAGCCTACTCTCCACTCATGGCTCTTGAGTACCCTAAGATGCAATAACAACAAAATAAGTTTTTTCTATTAAAAAATTTAATACATTAAATTTAATTAATTTAAAATCAATCTAAATATATAACACAATAAAATTATACATATTTAAAGTTTTTTTCTTGCCTCTTTTTCCATTTTTTCTTCCTTCCCTTTTCTTTTCTCTCTTTTCTTTTCCTTTTTATTTATTTTTTCCTTTTTGGTGAAATCACGCTCGCTAGGGGCGTTTTTGCAAAATCGTGCCTGGTCGATTTTCACTAGGTGTGATTTCATCACTGCTACCCAGAGAAAAATTGTGGCTAGGATGTGTATCACACCTAGGTCATGCACAAAAAACCATCGGTTTTTGTGGAAAACCACTAAAAAATACATGCAAAAATTAAAAAAATTGACATGCAAAGAATGGTTTTTTATCCTACATATGCCCACTCTGCCTTCATGCTGGATTCACCCGTCACGATCACTGAATGGTGTATTGGTAGCACCATATCCTACATTTCTCTATATCCCCTTTCTTCTTCCTCATGTGGTTAAAATAAATTAGGGTTTTGCCTCTTTTTCTCTTTTTAACCCTATTTTTTGTGCAATTTTTCTCTTTTTATTTTTTCTTGCTTCTTCTTGTTCTTTTGAGTCTACCTTTTTGAGTTTTTATGACGATTGTGTCCCTCATAAAAATTTAGGGGGCACCATGGTCTTAGAGGCATTAATGTCCCTAATGCCTCGATTTATGTGTAAAATTTTGAAGTGTTTGGAGTAACATCATTTTTGCACCATTCCTTTCTTCTAAACCAGCCACCTTGTTTTTGCTTGTCATTTTTTTGTTTGTGGGTGTTTACATCTCTTCTTTGACACATTTATTAGGCCATAAATGTGTCAAAGAGGGGGTAAAATGTAGACATGAAAAATTGACCCACTTCAGTGGGTAATATTTCCTAAGCCCTTTAGGGGGACCCCTTAGACTTGCCTAAGGCAAGGACAAAGCTTTCCCCCTTTATTTTACTTATTTTCTCTCTTTATGCAAAATCATACCTGGTCTTTGATGGGGCATGACTTCGCATTGCGATATCATGAGCAGCCTAAAAAGGAGCAAGATTTCACCTTTTTAGGGTTTTATGCATTAAAACCCTAATTTTATAGGGTTGGCATGTTTTACGTCAGCCCTTCTTGGTTTTCCTGCTCTTTTCACCTTCAAATCCACTATATGAGGGTTTGAATTCACTTTTCACACACGATAACACACAAGTTAATGCACACTCATTTTATTTGGCACTTAATAATTTTATTTCTTGTAGTTGATTTCTTGAAAAGGTTTTTTTTGGTCTACATCTTCTTCTTCTCTCACAAGCAAATTTAAAGTTTGGAGTTTGATTTTTTGTTGCATTGTTCTTATTTGCTCTTGGTGGATTGTTGTTGGAGCCCTAAGGAGATATTGACCATATGGGAGATCTAAAACCCTTTGGTTTTGCTTTTGCACTCTCTTCTAGGTGAATTCACTCTTCTGCATGTACATTTAGGTTTTTTGAGTGATGTAATCAAGCTTTTGCATTCATATCTTATTTTTTTATAGTTCATGCAAAATCACGCCCGATCCTTGACAAGGTGCGACTTCGCCTGGCATTATCAAGGTCACCCATCACAAGGAACAATTTTTCCTGAGACCAAACTAGGGTTAATATACTATCCCTATTTTATCCATTGCATTCTAATTTGCATCTAGAGCATAGTGGCATATTTTGTTCTATGATTTTTGTATTTTGTTCTACTATGTTGCATTAATGATTATTTTCCTCCAAAGGTCAATTTTTGCTTTTAATTATTAAAGGTCAGCTAAAATGACCTAAGGGTCTTGATTGTTGCACCTACAAGCACTATTGTATAGTGTCCTAAGTAATCCCCCTAATGATAATTCCATTTTCAAGTGTTTTTTGAGTTATCTTGTAGGAACAGGTGTTATTGATAGCATTGGACAAAGAGATAAGAGCAAGGATAAATCACTGGATAAGCTAAGTACTCTGATTAGTATTTTAGGTTGATTTTTGAGTGACTTATATTTTTTGTTATAAACTCTAGATCTTATTTTATTAAGTATATTTAATTATAATTCTAGGTATTGAAAGTAAAATAACATATAGTGTGCATTTAGGGTTAATTCTATTTGTGCATATTTTCTTAAGTCGTTGCTTAAAGGTTACTTAGAACCCTAGGTTCATAAAAGCATTCAAGGGAAAAATTATTCTAGGGTTAGCTCTTGTATTTTTGCATTTATGGATTTTTATAGTGTCCTTTATCTTTTATAGCATAGATCTAGAAAGGCCAAATATAGGTCTTTTATCTTTAAGTGAATACATCAAATATTCTTGAAATTCTAGTGGACTTGGAGCGAGTCCTTAAAGCCGTTCCTGGTGAACCCTTTCCCCCATAGCACCAAGTTTAGATAAAAACACAGATCCCATGATTCACCCCATAAGGATTTCTATCTTTATAGATTCAACCTTATTTTGGGAATTGTACACGATAGGGCAGTTTTTCCCCTCTACACTGATCCTAAGCGTATGAACTCATTTCCCCATATTGATAAATCATTTAATTTTTCCTCAAGGCACACCCATCCCTACAACTTACATACATCTGACTATGTAAATGTACTCAGTGCATAAGTCTATTTTACAAGCTATCCTTTTCATTGTTTCCCAATGAGATAGATTACCCTCTTTCATCGTGCCAAAAGAGGTACGCTATCTATTGTCCCTTCATAATTCAATATATGAAGCTTCCATTTCATAGGTAATTTTACCGTCCTTATCATCTCTATGATGAGCTAATCATTCCCTATATAGGCCTCTTCTAGTATAATATCATGGAGTCCTTCCCAAGGATCCTTCTATCTTTAATTGGGTTTACATATGGTTAAAGTTTTCAGGAAGCACATATACCTAAGGTTTTCAAACCAAAGTCATTCCTTGTCAAGGAAGCCTTTCTTCTTTACATAAGCTTAAATGCAACTATTCTCATCAAATCCTTAAATATGGTTGGAATACCACTCAAGTATGTTGAATTTTAATCTATGAATTTCCATGCTTGCATCATATTTTCTTAAGTCTAAAAGTAAGCAATTATTAACTATTCTCAAGTGTGGAATCCTTAATGTAGCAATCACATTCAATTGAATAGTTTAAGTAACACAATTAACTTCTAGTTTCTTTCTTCTGAATTTATAATGCAATAATTCCTTAAGAGATAGTAAGATTCATCACACAAGATTCATAATTGTCCATAGATAATATACCAAAAATTTTGAACACAATCTAATAAACAAAATTCCATAATGAGTTAATCATAAATTGGAAGATTCATAACCAAACCATATAATTAAGACATATACCTATCACCAATAGAAATTTGTAAAAATAATGACAACACACTTATTTACCCTGGGGAACCTGACAGAAAAACCCAACTCTAAATTTTGTTCTATATTTATTTTATAAAATGGTGGTTACATTTGGTCATAATTCCACTTAGCATTTTGACCCAAAAAGAGAGTCTCTTATCTCTAGTGCAATTGTAATCTAAACTAGTCCATCAGTCCATAACCATATTTGGATACAATGCTTGAATTTAAGGTATTACACATTGCTGGAAATATTCTTCTCAAATTCAAAGTACAATCTATCTTTACATGAGGCCAAAGTGCCCGAACTATTTTCAATATAACATAAGGAACCTATGATGTCTATGTTTCATAAATAGACTAGTCTAAATGACTTTAGACTAAAACTATTTCTTCAAAAGTTGGCTTCCTAAATAATGTTAACATTACAATGTTCATTTGCAAACGATGCTAAAATTATGCTTCCTCTCTGCCAATAAACCAAAAGCTATCTATCCTTTGGATATAATTACATTGAAACATAACCAACCCAACCTCTATCTATGGTTTTCCTCTCACTTGGTTCAAGACATAGAGACCTCATCTACTTCCATCCTACGAAGCATAAGAACTAAGCCTAAATACCCAACTCGAATCCTATCTCAAACCCACTTTACTCAACATTATATAAAATCACTACTAGCTCTATTTATTCTCAAGTCTTGAATAGGAAATAAATCTAGTATCACCTTTAAATAGCTACTAAGAAAAACCAATAAATTCACCATGTTCACAACAACTCTTACCATTATTAACATGGTAAAACTCAACCAACGAGGGATGTCTTTTCACCCTCTAAACCAAGATGACTACTCTTGGCCCAAAAATTTCATAGAGATGTTCCTATGACTATATGAACATTCCTAATAGAATCCCAATGGTTCAACATGTGCATGGGGAGGTTATATCTAAAATTTGTAGTGTATGATAATTTGAACAGACAAAACAA
The DNA here is from genome assembly GCA_028583015.1 of Wollemia nobilis. NCBI lineage: Eukaryota > Viridiplantae > Streptophyta > Pinopsida > Araucariales > Araucariaceae > Wollemia > Wollemia nobilis. The sequence goes on along the minus strand of JAQPPZ010000331.1, from coordinate 482,045 downwards.
TGACACTACCAAAATAATACATAGAACATCATCCCATCTCGATGAAGTAATCACACACATAGAACCATACTAGATATAATATTTCTATAAGTCATCCATTTACTCCAATATCCTATTAAACACTAGATTCTAGGTTAACCAAGCATACTTATTTAACCAAAAACTCACCTATCCCATTTGTAACCCTTAGACTAAAATATTTATTGATCATTGAATGATTAAATAATAATGCACACCAATAAATGATGACATGGCTTGGATAAAGCTACACTTAAATATTAGAATGGATTTTCCAAGGTTACTTTGAATTCCAATACAATGAAACTAAGAAGGTATAAATATATCACTCACCAAGAACACTCTCATTTCAGGTAGCATAAATTTTTTTCCTCTACCCTCTATTCCATTTCAGGAAACACAAGTAAAACTTCCATTCTACCTTCAAACCTAGTGAATGTACTCTCAAAATTCCCTCTAAAATGCTTCTCTTCTAGCAAACAAGCAACTAATTTAATCACCCTTTTCCAAAATTTGATAACAAGCTTAAGTGAATAAGACTTATTGTTTTCTTATAGTGAGATTCACTCGATATAATAGTCTCGGTCCTGCATCAAAATCTACCTCCATGAATACCCCGATGAACTTACATGTTGGTCTTTAATTTCTCCTAGAACCAGATCCCCAATTTCCTTAATTTTTTCCTTTCTTTCATTCCCCCAACCACTCACTCCCATTCCTTCATTTGGTGGTAAAAAGACTACCAACACTCCATCCACCAATATTTATAGATTTTTTTTTTGTATATATTTAATCAAAAAAGAGGAAAAAAAGCTATCTGTAGCTTTACTATCAATAAAAATTTTAACATTTCTATCAAAAATATTACCCCTTATAAGTAGTGGTGTGGCTTGTCCTTCCAAATTCTAACTTCCTATCACTGCATAGATCTTGTGAGATGGTTCCTTGCATGCAGGTTCTTTATAAGCTAATTATTTTCCATTCAAACTTGGTCCTACTATGAGTGGGAAATTTTTAGCATAGTGTGGTCCACCATAATCAAAGCATCCAATATTGGGCTTGGATGAGTTTTTTGCGTCTGATCTTCTTTTGCCTTCACTGCTAATGGGGGGTTAGCCTGAACCTGAGGTAATGGTTTGTTATTATTGTTGTGGTAATTTTTACAATCACGGTTCTTCTCTTCAAACCTCCTAAAATTTATCTACTTCCTATAATTTCTTATACCATGACTATTGGAGCTTTTACTTTGTTGCTCTCCTTCCTATTTCATGAAGCCTACGCTATTTCTTTTCCTCAATGTCTCTATGCCTTGTTCTGGTAACCTTTCATAGTCGAAGTAGAGCTTAAGGTAATTTTCTACTTTCTTGGCTAGGTCATAGACCTTGTAAATAGTATTAGGTTCTCACATGTTCACTTCATTTCCTACTCTAGGAATTGTTCCGAGTATAAATTTATGTACCTTCATATTCTCATTATATGCAGGCACATATTTCAATAGCTTGACAAATTTTTGGTAATATGCCTACACCATCGTATTTTCCTATTTAATATTGGTGAACTCCTCAAATTTTTGGTTGTAAAAATATTCTATGAGGAATATTCCTTTAAATGCTACTACAAAGTCCTCCCATTTTAGATCAACTACGACCTTGATTTCTTGTTCCCCATTAATATTTCTCACCAATCCAAGACAAAACCTTGTAAATGTAGAGTGGCATACAACATTTGGATCTTAGTGAAATAATTCTTCATATTACAGAAAATCTCTATCTCTTTCATCCAAGCTTTTATTGTGTCACCACCTTCCTCTCCATTGAACTTGGAAGATTTTAGATGCTTCATATCCCTACCCAATTCTACCTCAAGTCAGTTTCTGGTCTATTGTACCTCTAAAAGAGGTGCATTAACATGTTCCACCCTATAATTTCTAGCTTGAGTGTCACAATTACCAATTACTTCAAATAGTTTCCCTCTTGTTTCCATCTATTCATGAAGTAAAGTAACTATTATAGGGAGATCTTCCCTTTCATTATTAGTATTATCCATTTCTATATTTGGGGTTCTAGCCTTAGCGTTAGTTTTTTGTGTTTGTCTCATTGATGGAGAGAGACCCCCTCCCCTCCTCCTTGATGGATTTACCCATAGCCACACACAGAGATATAGTGAGGTTTAGATCCTAGTTACTTCTCAAATTAACTCTCCTACCCTTAACTAAATATCCAGTTATCTTAGCTATGTATAAAAGTTAAATTTTAATGGATACACTTATTTATGTAGGTGTAGTCCTCACACTGTGGGTGTCCTATTACACATTTTTATATAAGATTATGCAGAGCATCCTGTATCCCTATGAAAAAAGCACTCTAATACTAAATATCAATACCCAAAATATTGATTCCTATTCCACTAGTTTTTTTTCCTTTTACTAATATACCACAAAGTGCTTCAATTATTTATTTAAGACCAATCCTAAACATATGAACTCATTTCCCCACATCGATAATTCACTTAATATTTTCTTGAGGCACACCCATCCCTACACCTTACATATGTTTGACTATGTAAGTGTACTAGGTGCATAAGTCTATTTTACAAGCTATCCCTCTCATTGTTTCCCAATGAGCTAGCTTACCCTCTTTCACCCTATCGAAAGAGGTATGCTATTTTTTACCCCTTCATAATTCCATCTATGAAGTTTCTAGTGCATAGGAAATTTTTCCATCCCTCTCATATTCATGATGACCTAGTCATTCCCTATATAGGCCTCTTCTAGTACAATCTCATGGAGTCCTTCCCAAGGTTCCTTCTATCTTTCATTGGATTTCCATATGGTTAAGGTTTTTTGGAAGCACATCTACCTAAGGTTTTCAAACTAGAGTCATTCCTTGTCAGGAAAGCCTTTCCTCTTTACAAAAGCTTAAATGCAACTATTCTCATCAAATCCTTAAATATGGTTGGAATACCACTCAAGTATGTTGAATTTCAATCTATGAATTACCATGCTTGCATCATATTTTCTTAAGTCTAAAAGTAAGCAATTATTAACTATTCTCAAGTGTGGAATACTTAATGTAGCAATCACATGCATTTGAAGAGTGTAAAGAATACCATTAAATTCTATTTTATTTCTTATGAATTTATAATGCAACAATTCCTTAAGATATAGCAAGTTTCATCACACAAGATTCATAATTATCCATAGATAATGTACCAAAAAATTTGAGCACAATATAATAAATAGTATTCCATAACGAGTTAATCATACATTGTAATATTCATAACCAAACCATCTAATTAAGAAATACATCTATCACCAATAAAAATATTCACAAAGAATCACAACACACTTATTTACCGTGGGAAACCCAAAGGAAAAACCTAGCTCTAAATTATGTTCTATCTTTATTTCATAAAATGGTGGTTACATTCGGTCAGACTTCCAATTAGCCTTTTGACCCAACAAGAGAGAGTCCCTTGTATTTGGTGCAATTGTAATATGAACTAGTCCATCAGTCCATAACCATATTAGGATACAATGCTTGAATTTAAGGTATTAAATATTGTTGGAAATATTCTTCTCAAATTCAAAGTACAATCTATATTTACATAAGACCAAAGTTCCTGAACTATTTTCAATATAATATAAGGAACCTATAGACATGGAAAAATTACCCACTAATGTGAGTAATTTTTCCTAGATTCCTTTTTTTTTTCCTTAGAAAATAAGGGTTATATTTGAGCCAAAATTTCCCCTACCAAATCTTCTCCTCTCCCCTCACATATTACATTGTTAGATCAGTCTCAAAAAGGTCTTCCCAACGGTATATTATTTTATCCATTTTGATTATGTTTGGCCCTCCAACATGCATTAAAACTTCATGGGGGTCCAATAGTTATGAAATCATGGTCAGCATTTGTGGGGCATGATTTTGCATTTTAGGTTTTTTCTCTTAAGGAAACCCTAATTTTCAAAGTTGATTTCTTTTGAGGTTGGTTTTTCTTAGTTTTCCCCATCCATTCTTCTTTCAAATCCACTATAAAATGAGGGATTGAAGTTCATTTCTAACAACACAATATTTTTTATCAAAGCTCTATTTCTTGAGCTCTTCTTCTTCTTCTGCAATCAAGCTAACTCACAATTGTGAAGTGTGATTTGTTTTCTACTGTATTGAATTATCTGTTATTGTTACTCACTTTGGTGTATTTGTGTTGGAGCCCTAAGGATAAATCAACTATTCAAGAAGTCTCAATCCTTTTGTTTTCTTTTGTGCTATCTACTAGGTTTTTTTGTCATATTTCATGCATGCATTAATTTTCTTTGTGATGTAATTGCCTTCTCACATTATTATTTAATTTCTCGCATAGTTTTTGTGAAATTATGCTCAATATCTATGAGGTGTGATTTTTATGGTCTAAGAAATCATGATCACTTATTACGGGGTGTGATTTCACCTAGAACATGTCTAGGGGAAAGTTTTTATCCCTAGACCCCAAATATACATTCTAGATTGCATATAGGATATTCTGCTACACTCTGTATTGAAATTTATCATTTTGTTCTACTATATTATTTTATGCTTGTTCATCTTCCAAAGGTCAAATTTCACTTCTATTTCCAAAGTTCAACTAAAAGGATCTAGGGGTCTTGGTTTTTGCACCTCAAAGTATTAACATATAGTAGCCTAAGTAGGCCCCTTAATGCTTATCATATTTTTTCAAGTGTTTGCTAAGTTATCTTGCAGGAACAAGAATTATTGATATCATTGGATAAAAGGATAAAAAGCAAGGATCAACCACTGAACAAGATAAGTTCCCTAATTAGTCTTTAGGTTTTTTGTTTAGTACCTTCTATTTCTATTACAAACCCTATATTTGGTTTAAAAGAAATATATTTAACTGATTTCTAATAATTTTAAAGGAAACACAACATATAGTGTGCACTTAGGGTTAATGCTATTTGTATATATTCTCTTGAACCCTTGCTTGAAGGTTTTATATCTTAAAACCCTATGTTTAGAAAGCATTCAAATAAAGAATCATTCTAGGGTTAGATCTTGTCTTCTTGCATACTGTATTTCTCCATTGTCCTTTATCTTTCATAGCATAGATCTAGAAATGTCAAACATAGGTGATTGTCTTAAATTGAATACATCAAACATTCTTGAAAACCTGTGTACTTGGAGTGAGTCCTAAAACAATTCTTGGTGAGCCCTTCCCCTCTTTTATGCTGAATGTATAGAACAATGTACCCTCGTAGTTCACCTCAAGGCTTCCCTATGGATCCAACATTGAGAATCATACGTGATAGGGCAGTTTTACCCCTCTACATATTTGGTGAGCCCAATGTGAACACCTCATTTTCTTTTGAAAATTTCAAATAAGATGATTAATTTGCTTGTTTGGTTTTAGAACATTAATAACATATTAAAAAATATATTTATTTTTTACTAGTTTTCTCTTCTATCCTTTCACTTATTCTAATGTATCCATTCCTTAGAAGTCAATGAAATATTCTTGAGTTTGATCATGTTCCCAAAAAATATGATCAAATTGATAGAGAGAATCCTAACCTTGATACAAAAGAGTAATAAAATGAAGAAACTAAAACAAACTATGATCCCCTTGAAGGGCCCGATGGGTGCTACATATTTAAATAATTTTATCATATGTAAGGTTTTATGAAATTTTATAAGGAATACTTTCTTGGGAATTAGCTCGACTCAAAATAGGTGAGACTCCTCCTTCAACAGTCTCTCCTAGACACGTTCAAACTAACCCTTTGTCTAAATATTTGAATCATGGTAATAATACAAATAAACTAACCTATGCCACTACTGTAACCACCAACATTGGAAGGAGTCCACAAGTTCCTCCAACTAGTAGTGTCACTCAAGATTATTTTTAATTTCTTCCTCAATATACTAATCTCAATATTTTTTCTTCTATTCCATAAATTATTAGTTATCCTCTCTAGCAAGGTATAACATATCACAATAGTATCAATTCTTTCAACATGTGCCAAGTACCCATTCAACAACCTACTTATACCCCTCCCTTAGGGAATCTAGGGGTATTTCACAAAAATAACCCAAAGGTGAGAAGTTCAAAAAATATGGTAAAACAATTGGCTTAAAATGTGGAGATGATTCAACCTCCTAGTTTCACTTAAAACTATAAAGAGATGTGCAATAAACCCCTAGAACCTATTGTTGCTACTAGACCTTATCCTAAGAACTTTCCCATGCTAGTTTTACCTATATATAAGGGAACAGAATATCTGATTAAGCATCTAAGAAGATTTAGAATAGCTTGCCATGATCTCATCTATGATGACATGTTATTACTAAATATGTTCCCTAAGAGTCTTTGTGGCATGGTATTAGAATGGTTCTATCAGTTACCTAGCCATTATTTAAGGAATTTTGAAGATATGGCTGAATTATTTGTTCAACAGTTTGGTGCTTATATTGAGAAGAATGTAACCATAAAGGATGTTTATGATTTAAAGCAAGGAAAAGAAGAAAGTTTTTCAGAATTCTTGTCTCATTGGAGGAGTCTAGTTGGATACTTGAGATATACTTTACCTCCTCGAGACATGGTTGACGTATTTATTGTAAATTTGCAAGAACAATTATCTTATGCATTAGAAACTATAATTATCATATATTTTGATCGAGTAGTTGAGTTAGCAAGAAAAGTGGAACAAGATCTTATCAGAAGAGGATTGCTCAAAGTGAAAGAAGACAAAACCATTAAGTCACAGTATAAGAACAAGGATGTGGTAGGTGATGGTGTAATGAATATTAGTCCTGTTAATAGCATTACTAACAATCTATAAAAGATAATACTTCAGAAACCTCCACAAAGGAATTTCACAAAGCTTAATATGTCTATGGAAGTAGTTTTAAAATAACTTTTAGAAGCCAATGCAATTGAGTTACCTCCCATAAGGTAACCATATACTATAATTAATTGGTACAAGGTAGGTCATCATTGTGCATATCATAGAGTAGAAGGACATTGGACAAATTCTTGTAAGAAGTTGAAACATGTGGTTCAATATTTAATTGATGAAGGAAGTCTTGATGTAAGAAATTCTCAATATTTAAATAGTCAAAAAAATTCCACTACCAACCAGAATGTACCTAAGTGAGGATATTAGGCAGCTAATCAAGTATCTTATAAAAATATACCATATCATTATTATAACCATATGGTTGGTATGATAACAACTACTTTAGAATAGTAGGTGTGGAATATAGAAATATCAATAGGAGATGAGTTTTTTCAGAAAATATTTCCCTCTTAGAACTTTTGTAAAATTATCCTACTCATGGATAAGCCTTAATAAATGTTATAAAACAACAATATTTCCCTCCATATATTTCCCCTAGTGATATGGTCAATGTTGTAAGTTCTCTTGGGACACATCATCTCATATTCTTGCATGATGATATTTCTTCCTGAAACATGCAATAAGATTATTCTCTTTACATCACTGCATTTATTAGGGATACTTTTATTAATATGGTTATGATTGATAATGGTTCTTCCCTCAATTTATGCACATATCAATTTATCCATAAGTTTGGATTAAAAGAGGAATATTTAATTAAATCCAATACAATCATCAAAACATTCAACAACGAGTCCCAATAATATTACGGTATTATATATCTTCCCCTTAAAATTGGACCCAAGACCTTAGATATATTGTTCTATGTGGTAAATTACCGTACATATTTTAATTTTCTTCTTAGACATCCTTGGATCCATGCGATGAATGTTTTCCATTCTACTTTTCATCAGTATTTGAAATTTTAATTCAAGGATCAAGTTATCACCATTTCGGGTGACCTTCATCCATTTGAATATTATTCAATTGTTGAACAAGCTTAGTTTGGTCTCAATGTTTTTCCTTCAGTTTCATCATTTTTTTCTCCAAGTTCCTCATATAAAAAATTATAACAATTCAATAATCTAAAAGTGAGTGAGGAACCTCTAATCAATTCATCATGGGATCAATACAATCAGTTTATTCAAGAACCTCTTTTGGGTATATCTCATCAAGGTTGAAAGCAGAGTAATGAGGAAGAGGATCTCCATTATCCCTCTAACATATTGTTTTGTAATATGATAATTTTTGTGTGTTCTAATGGTAAATATTCTACTTCTCAAAGGGACCCTACTTCACTTTCTTATAGAGAACTTACCAAATTAGGTATCCCACCTCCTTATGTTAATAAATATGGTTTTGTTCAAGAATGTATATATTATCATGCTATGGCTACCAAAGAAAAATCTATGAAGGATCCTCTTCATGATTATAATCATTGATATTGCTTGCATTCTATATTTTCCTTTGATAAAATATTCCCTTGAATGCATGTTCCTTTTGTAAAGATAGGAGGCACTATTAGAATATGTGTTGACTATCATTTTGATTGCTTGTTTAATAAAACATAAAATAAAGCAAAATCAATCATTAATTAGGTATGCATTTGCATTTTTATTTCATCATACCCATTTTATTGCCCATACTACATGATTGCCTATCATATTTTACATGGTTTCCTGACATTATATTCCTCTTGCATTTTTTCTTGTCATAATTGCATGGTTGCTTGTTCATGACTTCTTGATAATATAGGTTTTTTTGGGATTCACAAAAATGGCATGTGATGATACCTAGTTAGTTTGTATCTCACATGCATTGCACTCTAACTAGGGCTATGATTCCTATCAAAGCCCCAACCTAGGGCCCATAAATTTTCATCCCTTATCTTATCATATTCATTTTTCCATTTCTTCTCTTCTCTCTTCTTCTTGTGTTCCTTGAATTTGAAAGTTTTACAACGACTATCATTTATCTCCAAAGTCAAGCAATACAATCCTCTTTTGGTATGTCCTTGTCTTTTGCATGATTCTTATTCCTCCTCTATTTTATTTTTTTATATAGGTATATACATTATTCTCTCCTTTGTTTGCATATTTGCTCCCTCTTGACTTTTTAATATTTGAAACTTTAAGCTAGGGGCACACACGCACAGTTCTTTGGTCCTTATTTTATTCCTCTCTTTTCTTCTAGCACATGCACACACTCATATTATGTTATGCTCATATTACTTGGTCTATATACATATTATTAGACACCTCTATCGGGTAGTACTTGATAATACATCATAAACATCAGTAATAATATATAACCCCTATCGGGTTACGCTCCTCTTGACTCAATGGACTCTACACCTAATTACAGGATAAGCTCCTTAACCATTTTAGCAGGTCTTGGCATACATCCTAGAAAGTAATTGCCCCATAGCAGTCACTAGTGAGTAATCACCCATAGTGAGTTCTAATCCATAATTTTAGTGAGCAATCACCCATAGTGGGTTATGCTCCATATTTTTTCCATCTATCCATATTAGCGAGTACTACACCCATAGCATGTGTTCACTCCACATTTAGGCCATCCTTTTGGGCATAACACCCTTTATTCATGGTTCTTGATCAACTTCTCTCACTTTCTATTGTTGACCTTAGGAAATGTTCTTCTTCTTCTTGTTCTTCTTATTTTCATCTTTCATTCTTCTTTCTTTGCCTTTCTTCTATTCATCCATGTATTTCATGCTAGTTGCATTAGATTCATGTTGTACCCTGTAATATTTGCTCTGTGTGTGCTTGCTTACTTTGGTTTCTATTTTTATTCTATTTCCTTGGTATTTTTTTATTTACTTAAGGGATTCCCATTCTTTTAGATACTCGAGGAGGCACCATATCCATAGAGGCATTAAGGGTAGTAATATCTCACCCTTTGTGCAAGAGCCTATAGTGTCCCTCGTGATACCCCTTTTGCACCACTCCCTTGTTCAAACCTGGCTATCACTTTCCTATGTTTGTTATTTTATTTCCCATATGAGTCTAAATATTTATTTAACACATTTAATTGGGATTAAATGCATCATAGGGGGTAAAATGTAGACATAGAAAATTGACCCACTAAGGTGAGTAATTTTTCCTAGATCCCTTGTTTTTTCCTTGGAAAAGAAGGGTCATATTTGAGCTAATTTTTCTCCTACCAAATATTCCCATTTCCCCTTAAATATTACACTATTAGATCAGGCTTAGAAATATCTTTCCAAAGGTATATTATTTGACCCATTTTGACTTTGTTTGACCATCCAAAATACATGAAAACTACATGAGTGTCCAATAGTTGCGAAATCGCGGTCCACTTTTGAGGGGCACAATTTCACATTGCAAAATTGTGGTCAGCATTTATGGGGTTTGATTTTGTATTTTAGGGTTTTCTCTTAAGGAAAACCTAATTTTCAAAGTTGATTTCCTTTGAGATTGGATATTCTTAGTTTTTCCTGCCTAATTTTCTTCCAAAACCACTATAAAATGAGGGTTTAAAGTTCATTTCTAACAACACAATAATTTTTATTCAAGCTCTATTTATTGATATCTTCTTATTATTTTGTAAGCAAGCTAATTCACAATTGTGAAGTGTGATCTATTTTCTACTGCAATGAATTATCTATTGTCTTTACTCGCTTTGGTGGATTTGTGTTGGAGCCCTAAGGAGAGATCAACTATTTGGAAAGTCTCAACCCTTATATTTTCTTTTGTGCTATCTACCAGGTTTTTTTGCATTATTTAATGCATTCATTAATTTTCTCTATGATTTAATTTTGTCCTTGCATTATTATTTTATTTTTCACATAGTTTCTGTTAAATCATGCTCAGTCTCTATGAGGCATGATTTTACTGATCTACAAAATTGTGGTCACCTATTGTGGAGAGTGATTTCACCTAGAACATTTTTAGGGGCAAGTTGCTATCCCTAGACCCCAGATATACATTCTATATTGCATATAGAATATACTTCTACACACTATATTTAAATTTATCATTATGTTCTGCTATATTATATTATGCTTGTTCATATTCCAAAGGTTAACTTTCTCTTTTATTTTCAAATATCAGTTAAAAGGACCTAAGGGGCTTGATTTTTGTACCTAAAAGTATTAACATATAGTTGCCTAATTATGCCCCTTAATGCTAATCACATTTTAAAGTGTTTTCTAAGTTATCTTGCAGGAACAATAATTGTTGATATCACTGGACAAAAGGATAAAAAGCAAGGATCAACCATCGGACAAGATAAGTGCCCTACTTAGTATTTAGGCTATTTGTTGAGTGCCTTCTATTTTAATTAAAAACCTTATATTTGGTTTAAAATAAATATATTTAATTGATTTATAGGCATTTTAAAAGGAAACACAATTTATAGTGTGCACTTAGGGTTAATATTGTTTGTGCATCTTCTCTTGAACCCTTGCTTGAAGGTTTTCTATCTTAAAACCCTAGGGTTAGAAAGAAATCAAAGAAATAATCATTCTAGGTTTAGATCTTGTCTTCTTGCATACTGTATTTCTACCTTGTCCTTTATCTTTCATAGCATAGATTTAAAAATACCAAACATAGGTGATTGTCTTAAATCAAATACATTAAACATTCTTGAAAACCTATGGACTTCGAGAAAGTCCTAAAACTATTACTGGTGAACCCTTCCCACCTCCTTTACACTAAGTATAGAGAACAATGTACCCTCACGATTCACCACAAGGCTTACTTGTGAATCCAACCTTGAGAATTGTACGTGATATGGCAGTTTTCCCCCTCTATAGAACCTATGATGTCTATGTTTCACAAATAGACTAGTCTAAATGAATTTAGACTAAAAAATTTTCTTCTAGCTTCCTAAATAATGTTAACATTATAATGTTCATTTTCCAACAATGCTATAATTTTTCTTCCTCTCCACCAAGAAACCAATAGCTATCTATCCTTTGGATATCATTACCTAGAAACATAACAAAACCAATCTCTATCTATGGTTTTCTGCTCACTTGGTTCAAGATACACAAACCTCATATACTCCCAACCTACGAAGCACAAGAACCAATCCTAAATACCCAAATTGAATCCTATCTCAAATACACTTTACTCAATATAAAGAGAAATCCCTACCAACTCTATTTAATCTCAAGCCTTGAATAGGAAACAAAACCAGCGTCACTTTTAAAAAACTACTAAGGACCTCCAATGAATTCATCAACTTCACAAAAAATATTACCATTAATGACATGGTGAAACTCGACTAGCAAGAGATATATTTTCACCCTCTAAACCAATATGACTACTCTCAGGCTAACACTTTCACAGAGATGTTTCCAAGTCTATATGAATATTTCTAGTGGAATCCCAATGGTTCAACACGTGCATGGAGAGATTATATCCAAAAATTGTAGTATATGATAGTCCAAACAAAAAAAACAACAACACTACCAAAAAAATACATAGAATGTCATCCCATATAGACAAAGTAATCACACACATAGAACCTTACCAAAATTAATGTTTCCAAAAGTCATCCATTTACTCCAAAAGCAAATTAAACACTAGCTTCTAAATTAAAAAAGCATAGGTCTTTAACCAAAAACTCACCTATCCCATTCATAATCCCTATACTAAAACATTCCTTTATCACTAAATGATTAAACAATAATACACACCAATCAGTAATGACATGGATTGGGTAAAGCTATACTTAAATATTGTAATGGAGTTACCAAGGTTACACTCACTTCCAATAGAACAAAACTAAGAAGGTATAACTATCTCACTCACCAAGAACATTCTCATTTCAGGTAGCATAACAAGTTTTCCTGTACCCTGTATTTTATTTTAGGTGACATGAGTAAAACTTCCAATATACCTTCAAACCTAGCGAATGTACTCTTAAAATTCCCTTTAAAATACTTTTGTTTCAGAAAACAAGCAACTAATTTAATCACTCTTTTTTTTAGAATTCAATAACAAGCTTAAGCGAATGAGACTTACTATTTTCTTATGGTGAGACTCACTCGATGTAATAATATCAGCCCTAAATCAGAATATACCTCCATAAATGCCCTAAAAAACTCACAAACCGGTTTTTCCTTTCTCCCAGAACCAGATCCCCACTTTTCTTACTTTCATTTTGTTTCTTTCCTTCCCCAAAACATAACTCCAATTCCTTCCTACTATGGCACAAATACTACCACCACTCTGTCCACCATTCTTATTCTTCTCAACCTTCTCACCTGCCTACCACTCACATCATCCTTACGATTAATAATAGGCATAATCATTTCGATGCGGTGAAAAGACAACATTGTTTAATATAACAATGCATCAAAACTTGGATTAATCCTACGTCAAAATAGATATTCCCACCATGAAAAATATAAGGCTATTGTCCTTTATTTGCACATTGACAACATGTTAAGATATGCACAATATATTAATCCTTTATCAAAAAATTTCCAACCTGAGAAATCACAAGGTAAGATATTAGTTCATAAGTCTAATTAAGAAGTGCATGAGAAGTTACCCTACAAAACTCAAATGAGAGCATAATGTCATTTCTATAAAATATATGTCGTTCATAAACTAACACATGGAATAATCAAACATTCCATAAATAAAATACATTACATTTTCCATTCAATATATGTTTTGCATAATTAGTCATAAAATATTCAATCTATCCATAGATAAATCAACCCAACAAACATAAATTCATCCACATAAAAATTATGCCAAGGGAGGGTCATGACATCCTACCCCCTTAGGCTTAATATAGTCCTCTATGTTTCAAATAGTTCAACCATGAATCAAAAATTACATAGCATTTTCAAATAGAAATGGTATGAATCAACCATGAATCAATAATTAGGTAGTGTATGAATCAATAATTAGGTAGTGGATGAATCCATTAGTCGTGGAGCACATTATGGTTCTACAACATCTTGCATGGAGTGTCCATTTCCTCCATAACAATATTGTATTAATTTCTATCATTTCTATTATAGCATATTTTATAAATCTCGTCAGTTTACTTTCTTTCAAATTTAAGCATATTGTGATCTACCCCAAAATCTAACAGTGGTATCAGAGCTACAATAGATCTAGTCATAGTAGGTTTATAGGAATAGCACCATTATTATCGAGTCTAAGTTTTTTTATCAACTTGATTCACCATTTGACCAGTCACTATCAATTTTTTTTAGAAGAGTCTAGGTTGTAGAATTAGAGAGATTCACAAGTGAGGGCTGAAAGAAATATCAATTTCAAAAAGTATTTAGATTGTATTTTACTAGAGTCTCTCCAAAGAGTTATAGGAAAACTCGTGAAGACTAAGACTCAATTTTCAATCCACTATATTGATAGATCATCTAGAGAAGATCATCCAAAATATCTCGAGTATGGTAACTAACTCTTATATGATTGAGACACCTCCTACAATAGAAATCTAGGATATTTCAACTTCATTATCCAAAGGTCAGAGTACCTTCATAGTGTAGAGATTAGTTGTTGTAAAATAAGAATACTATAGCAGAGACTCTAGGAGAAAGATTCATAGTGAAGACTAGAGATTCAATATATCTATCGGTAAATTCAAATTCATAGGAAAAAATGTCCATAAGCCTTGATCTGAAAAAGTCCATAGAAGCCTTAATCTAAAAATACTATAGAAGACTTAATCTAAAAAGGCCACAAAATTCTTAATCTAGAAAGGCCATAGAATACTTGATCTAAAAAAGGCCATAAAATCCTTGATCTGAAAAAGGCCATGCCTTAATATAAAAATGCCACATAAGCCTTAATCCAAAAAGGGCCATAGAAGCCTTGATACTAAAAAATAATCCACAAGGGAGTACCTAATTCAAAAGTAAATTCAAATTTTAATACTAGTCATTTGTTGTAGGAAATAAGAGTTCTAGTGAAGTTGAGAAACTTCCTACATCATATTTAGAAAGAGTATTTTCTTTGGAATCATCCAACACCTGAAGCAAACCTGAAGGTGAAGATATTAGGTGAAGATATCATTGAATAAGCTTCCATTATTGGAAGGATGAGAAGGACTTGGAGGAAGCTTTTCAAATCTAGAAGCAACAAAATTAATCGATCAAGGAAGGATATCTCAATTCTAGAAGAAGGCCTCAAGGAAGACCAAAGGAGTTGCAGAATTGAATACCTAGGAGAGATCTCAAGGAAAAAGGCTTGGAGAAGCCCTGTTGTTGAAGCAAGATCATCAAAGAGTCCTTAGAATAAATCATTGGAGAAATTCTCCATCAAGCAAAAAATTTCTCACAAGGGAATATTTAGGACAATTATCACCATCTAAAAACAAGCCCAATCAGGAGAATAAAAATTGGTAAGGAGTTTCAAAGAAGATACAAAAGACCTCAAGACATTCATATTCTTGAGAAGAAGAACAAGATCCTGCTTGAAAATAGGATTTAAGGTAATTTTCTCCTTTCTCTACTATGAATAGTTGAAGTAGGGCTTAAGTTAAGTTTCTAATTTCTTGGCTAGGTCATAGGCCTTCTAAAGAGTACTAGGTTCTCACATGTTCACTTCATGTCCTACTCTAGGATCTGCTCCTAGTATGAATTTATGTACCTTCATCTTCTCATTATATGCGAGCACATATTTCAACAACTTGAAATTTTTTTGGTAATAAGCCTCCACTATATTATTTCCCTATCCAAGAATGTTGAACTCAAAATATTGGTTGCAAAAATATTTTGTGAAGAATCTTCCTTTAAAGGCTACTACAAATTCCTTCTATTTTAGATCAACTACGACCTCAATTCCTTGTTCCCCACTAAACATTTCCCACCAATCCAAGCCAACTCCTTATAAGTGTAGAGTGGCATATGATGTTTGAGTCCTAGTGGAATAATTCTTCATATTACAGAAAGTCTCTATCTCTTTCAGCCAATATTGACCACATCAGCACATTCCTCTCCATTAAACTTGGAGGATTTTAGATGCTTCATATCCCTACCCAATTCTACCTCAAGTTAGTTTTTGGTCTATTGTACCTCTAAAAGAGGTGCATTAACTTGTTCCACCCTAGAATTTCTAGCTTGAGTGTCATGATTCACAATCACTTCCAAAAATTGCCTTTGTGTTTCCATTTGTTCATAAAGTAAAGCAACTATTGTAGATAGATCTTCCCTTTCATTAGTAGGATTATCCATTTATACATCTGGGATTTCAACCTCAGTGTTAGTTTGTCATGTTTACCTCATTTGGCATTTCCCCTGGCCACACACATAGATAAAGTGAGATTTAGATCCTATTTACTTCTTGAATTAACCCTCCTACTCTTAACTAAGTATCCAACTATCTTAGCTATGTAGAAAATTTAAAGTTCAACGGATAAACTTATTCATGTAGGTGTATTACTCATGCTATGTGTGTCCTATTACATACTTTTATCTAAGCTTACATAGAGAATCATGTATCCCTACAAACCAAGCACTTTGATACCAAATATCACTATCCAAAATATTGATTCCTATTCCACTAGTTTTTTTTCCTTTTACTAATATACCAAAAATTTCTTCAATTCTTTATTTAAGATTGATCCTAAACATATGAACTCATTTCCCCATATCAATACTTCACTTAATATTTTCTTGAGGTACACCCATCCCTACATATTATATATGTCTGACTATGTAAGTGTACTAGGTGCATAATTCTTTTTTACAAGCTATCCCTATCATCGTTTCCCAATGAGCTACCTTACCCTCTTTCACCATGTTGAAAGAGGTACACTATCTATTACCCCTTCATAGGTCCATATATGAAGGTTATAGCATGTAGATAATTCACCCATCCTTCTCATCTCTGTGATGAGCTAGTCGTTCCTTATATAGACCTCTTCTAGTACAATCTCATGAAGTCCTTTCCAATGATCCTTCTATCTTTCATTGGGTTTCCATATGGTTAAGGTTTTCTATAAGCACATCTACCTAAGGTTTTCAAACTAGATTCATTCCTTGTCAAGCAAGCCTTTCCTCTTTACACAAGCTTAAATGCAACTATTCTCATCAAATCCTTAAATATGGTTGGAATACCACTCAAGTATGCAGAATTTCAATATATGAGTTACCATGTTTGCATCATCTTTTATTTTTTCTAAAACTAAGAAATTATTAATTATTCTCAAGTGTAAAATCCTTAATGTAGCAATCACATGCATTTGAAGAGTGTAAAGAATGCCATTAACTTCTATTTTCTTTCTTATGAATTTATAATGCAATAATTCCTTAAGTGATAGAAAAATTCATCATACAAGATTCATAATTATCCATAGATAATATACCAACATTTTTTAGCACAATCTAATAAATAATATTTCATCATTATTTAATCATAAATTGGAATATTTATAACCAAACCATCTAATTAAGACATATATCCATCACCAATAGAAATTTACACAAAGAATCACAACACAGTTATTGACCCTGTGAAACCCGAAGGAAAAACCTAGCTATAAATTTTAGTATATATTTATTTCATAAAATGGTGGTTACATTCGATCAGACTTCCAATTAGGTTTTTGACCTAACAAGAGATAGTCCCTTATCTTTGGTGCAATTGTAATATGAACTAGTCCATCAATCCTTAACCATATTTGGATACAATGCTTTAATTTAAGGTATTACACATTACTAGAAATATTCTTCTCAAATTCAAAGTACAATCTATCTTTACATGAGTCCAAAGAGCCTGAATTGTTTTCAATATAACATAAGGAACCTATGATGTCTACATTTCATAAATAGACCAATCTAAATAACTTTATATTGAAACTATTTCTTCAAAACTTGGCTTCCTAAATAATTTTAACATTAGAATGTTCATTTGCCAACGATGCTACAATTCTTCTTCCTCACCACCAAGAAACCAATAGCTATCTATACTTTGTATATCATTACCCTGAAACATAACCAACCCAACCTCTATCTATGGTTTTTTCTAACTTGGTTCAAGACACATAGACCCCATCTACATCTATCCTATGAAGCACAAGAACCAAGCCTAAATACCCAAATTGAATCCTATCTCAAACTCACTTTACTCAATCTAAAGGGAAATATCTACCAACACTATTTACTCTCAAGCCTCGAATAGGAAATAAAACTAGTATCACCTTTAAACACCTACTAAGGACCTCCAATAAATTCATCAATTTCATAACTCTTACCATTAATGATGTGGCAAAAATAAAATAGCGAGGGATGTCTTTTTTCCCTATAAATTGAGATGACTACTCTTGGCCCAAAAATTTCATAGAGATGTTCCCAAGTCTATACAAACATTCCCAATGGAATCCCAATGGTTCAATGCGTGCATAGGGAGATTATATCCAAAAGTTGCAGTGTATGATAGTTTGAATAGATAAAACAATGATGCTACCAAATAATACATAGAACATCATCCCATATCGATGAATTAATAACACACATAGAACCCTACTAGAGATAAAATTTCCAAAAGTCATCTATTTACTCAAAAAGCTAATTAAACACTAGATTTTAAGTTATCCAAGCATAGGTCTTTCACCAAAAACTCACCTATCTCATTTGTAACCCTTAGAATAAAAAATTCCTTTATCACTGAATGATTAAACAATAATGCATACCAATTAGTGATGACATGGCTCAGGTAAAGCTATACTTAAAGACTAGAATAGAGTTCCAAGGTTACTCCCACTTCCAATAGAATGAAACTAAGAAGGTATAAAGATCTCACTCACCAAGAACATTCTCATTTTAGGTAGCATAACAAGTTTTCCTCTACCCTCTATTCCCTTTAAGGTGATATGAGTAAAACTTCCATTATACCTTAAAACGTATCAAAAATACTCTCAAAATTCCCTCTAAAATACTTCTTTTAGAAAACAAATAACTAATTTAATCACCCTTTTCTAGAATTTGATAACAATCTTAGGAAAATGAGACTTACTATTTTCTTATGGTGAGACTCATTCAATGTAATAGTCTCAGTCATGCATCAAAATATACCTCCATTAATGCCCCAATGAACTCATGCATCGATCTTTCCTTTATCCTAGAACCAAATCCTCACTTTCATTCTATTTAATTTCTTTCCTTCCCCAACAACTCACTCCCATTCCTTCCTTTGGTAGCAAAAATACTACCACCACTCCATTTGCCATTTGTATTCTTCTCAACCTCATCACTTTCCTAACATTCACACCACCCTTATGAGTAATAATAGGAATAATAATTCTAATGTGGTGATAATACAACCTCATCTAATCTAACAATGCATCAAAATATGGGTTAATCCTACGTCAACATAACTACTTCCACTATGAAAAACATAAGGTTGTTGTCCCTTATTTCCACATCAACAACATGCTGAGGTATGCATAATATATTAATCCTTTATCAAAATCTTCCCAACCTAATAAATCACAAGGTAAGATATTAGTTCATAAGTCTAATTAAGAAGTGCATGAGAGGTTACCCTGCAAAACTCAAATGAGAGCATAATGTCATTTTTGTAAAACATATATTGTTCATAAACTAACACATGGAATAATTAAACATTCCATCAATAAAATACATTACATTTTCCATTCAATATATGTTTTGCATCATTAGTAATAAAATATTTAATCTATCCATAGAAAAATCAACCCAACAAACATAAATTCATCCACATAAAAAGTATGCCAAGGGAGGATCAAGACAAGAACACATGTCATGGGTAAAGCAATTATAAAGTACACATTACAATTTTAACATTCCCTATTAATGTGTACTTTCCAAAAAAGAGTCAACATTAGAGACATTTCTCCTTAATGTTGACTTCCATTACTTTATTTGGAATAATATATTTTGCTTTTCTTTAGCTCTTAGCTCTTCAACTATGAACAATAATTCTAGATCCACGATATATACATTTAGGTATGTTTCCTCAAGGTCAACCACTTCCTCGAGTCAGTTGCCTTAGGGTCATCCTTGTCTTAGTACCTCAAGGTTAGCCTCTTCCTCAGGTTTGTTACCTCTATAGGTCACTTACTAGGTTCACCATGGGTATGATCCCCTCATCATGGTGAAATATTTATCTAGAAGGTGTCGATATCTGCCGAAAAATATTCTTTATACAATAAATTGAGCCATTTGAGAGTGTTGGTCTTTGCTAAAAACAAGGTTATGCATAAGGGGTAGTACCAAAAAAATAATTATAAAATTAGGGTGAATCTAGGTGAATGGTGTATAAACTTTGGGGTGAATTTTTTAAAATTTTGTAGAAAATTTATCAAAATATGGTGATTTTTTGAAAATTTTGCACAAAAATTATCAATAAAATTTTATGGCTATTGGAAGAAGGCAAGTGGCAAAAGGTGGGTGGTAGGTGGTGAGTGGTAGAAGATGATTATAATATGGTGAGTTGCATAAGGTGAGTGGTAGAAGGTGAGTGGCAAAAGGTGACTTGCAGAATGCGACTGGCAGATGGCGAGTGGTATAAGGCAATTGGTAGATGGTGAGTGGCAGAAGTCGAGTGGTAGATGGTGAGTGGCAGATGGTGGGTGAAATATGGTGATTGGAAGATGGTGACTAGCCAATAACAACTGGTATAAGGTGGGTGGTAGAAGGTAAGTGATATATGGTGGGTGGTATATGGCGATTGGTAGATAGTGGGTGGTATATGGCATGTGGAATATGGTGAGTGGTATAAGGCGAGTGGTAGATGGTGAGTGGTAGATGGCGATTGGAAAATGGTGACCATTAAAGATCAACAATAAGAAGGCACCACACATCATCTCTTCTACCACGTGCCACACATCTATTAACTTCCACCATGCAAACTT
Source organism: Wollemia nobilis (assembly GCA_028583015.1). Taxonomy (NCBI): domain Eukaryota; kingdom Viridiplantae; phylum Streptophyta; class Pinopsida; order Araucariales; family Araucariaceae; genus Wollemia; species Wollemia nobilis. The sequence continues at coordinate 461,266 of JAQPPZ010000331.1, read as the reverse complement.
ATATAAAATACGTATGCAAGGTCATTTTTCACCTTTCCCACAATGTTTTCCAAAGTAATTTCAGATATTTTTCCAGCATTTTTAGAGTGTTTTCCACTGTGGTTTCAGAGCCTTTTCAGATGGCTTTCAAAGCATTTTTAGATGGCTTTCAAATAATTTTTAGAGGGTTTTGGCAATATTTTTAGAAGGTTTTGGCAGTATTTTCAGAAGGTTTTGGGTGTTTTTTCTAGAGGGTTTTTGTAGTATTTTTAGATGGTTTTCAAAGTGTTTTCCAGGGTGTTTCAGAGCATTTTCTTGGGTGTTTCAGAGCATTTTCCTACATGTTTTCAGAAATGGCTAGCTCTTCCTCTCCTTTGCCTTCAAAAGTGAATTTTAGGAGCTTCTACTACCCTAACATCAAGAACATTTTCAGCACTCCTAGAAGAGATTTGTAATGGCTTTACACCTTCAAACTTGTTGGTGTATTAAATATGCCAAAGTTGAACATTAACATTCAGTTGATGCAATGGATCGTTAGTTGTTATAACCATGACGTGTCCACTATTATGATCATATTGGATAACAAGGATATTATTATTTTTTAAACCCTCAAATTTACAACGACTAATAGGGCTACCATTTTTAGATGGTGTATTTGATGAACAACCAATACACCTTGATCGAAGATGAAAAATCCATGCTAGCATCCAAATACTCTATTCATTCAGACAATTTGAAAGGTATATTTTTAAAATTTAGTTTTTATTTAACATTAAATATTGATGTATTTCCATTCTCTAATAATTTTCTCCCTGTTGTACTTTTTTTTCTAATAATGTTCTCTCTTTTTTCAGCTAATTCTTCTAAGTCCAAAAGGGGCTTAAACATTTTCAACATTAGAGACAAATTTATTTATGCTTGCATTGAATTTTTTCAAGCAAGGCTTATTCTATCGGGGTGACCTACATAAATACCTTTTTGGGCACTATCTTTATTTTTTTGATGTATTGGTGGTGGAATATTTGATTGGTCCATGCACATTTCCAACCGCCTAAAATAGGACCTTCTAAGTGCCCAAAAAATTCAATCTTCATATACAGTGATAACCAACAACTTTATTATTTGTATTTTTCATGAAGCTTACTTTATTCTTCAACAAATAAATCCTCCCACTACATTGCACCCTAGTTTGTTGGCTATTGGCATGATTGAGAATGAAATACAGGTAAACATATGTTTTTGGAGTATATTTGTTTTCTTTTTTTCAATCAATCTTGTTATTTTATAATTTTATTTTGAAAAGAGAGAAGAGCATATCAATCTTATAGTAAAAGTGATGCTACATTTAGGATTCAACAAGTGTCTAGTGATTTTGACATGCAGTCACAGTCATCACCAGTAACTCCCTCCAAACGTGCAAGGTCTCATGGTAATCAGATTCAGCATACACCTGTGACCCCTATTACTTATGGAATTGTTGCATTCGATGTTGAAGAAGTTTTCTCCAGCCCATAAGGTAACATTATTATTCAAAAATACTATTTTAAATGATGTATTTTAATGATTTAAAATTATGTTTAGTTTGATGTATTTTAATTTTTTCAAAGAAATGCCAAATGGTTGCATCAACAACAATTGTATCGTCTGAGTCTGGTATGTTTGGTTAAAATAAATCTCTTTTCATGATATTCTTATATACACAAGATTAAATTTATATTTTCATGTAAAATTTTACAAATGCACCTGCTATATTCAAAATACTAAAACAAATATGTCTCCACCATCTACCCAACTGCAAACACAGTAAAAACCATTAACACAACAAGTTCTTGTTCGTCCATAGTAGGTACCATCGGTGAGGAACCAATAATGTATGCATGGAAAAATATTCCTCAAACTACCACCTCATGATACTAGAAGTGTTATCCAGATACACAATGTGTTTGAATCTAATGTTTATGTTTTACCAATTTTAACCCTAGAGAATTTCTCAAATGTTGAGAGTGCATCTCAAATACCCTTGGGAAATCTAGATGATGATTTTCTTTATCAGGATATGAATCCTAAAAATATCCCTTTAAAGACAAGTGATATGCTTTAGGATTTAGATGGCAATGATCAAGAAGAGAATGTTGAAGTAGATGCCACCGGAGTTTCCTCTTTCTCTCCCCCCAACAAGTCGTTGCTGGTCATATAATAGATGATCATAAAGTAATTTTTTTTGAAAATGTTATATTAGATAATAGATTTAAAGCTACAGTTCATAATACTCTTCTTGTAGATATTGATAAATTGAAATAATGGGAATATCAGACCAAGGTTTTTATAAAAGTAATAAATGGCCGATATAAGAATTTTTCAAAGAAAAAAGAGTTGTTTTCAAAGGTTGAGAATGAGCCCCAAAAGCTCGATGCTTTGCTACATAAAGCTGAATCTAGTACTATGGAGGTCGAGTCTACATACACTAATAAAGTTATAGCCATTATTATGAATCATTTGTAAAACCTCAATGTAGAGGCCCAAGCATATTTTAATGAATGGGCACTAGATCAGAAGAAAGTAGTTGAAAAATTGCACGACTTACAGCTGATGTATGTTTTACATCTAACTAAAAAATCATTTTTTTTTTAAATATGTTTGTTGGAATATGTAATGCAACATTGTGTAAATTATTCTTAGACTAAAATATAAAGTCTAAATAATAATATTTGAATTATAAAATAATTCTATTTTATGTAAAAATATTCCCACCCAATTAATAAATAAAATAAGGGTGCTAGAAATATTTAATTTGTGGGAAAAAGTTATTTTCCCTTTTCTAGCAAATATTAAAAAGTAACCAATCACTTTTTAATATTTGATAGATGCCACTTGTCACACATCTCAAGATAATATTGTGATAAGATTTGTCACACATCTCAAGATAATATTATGATAAGATTAGGGTAATTTTAGGGTTGTAGTAGAAAATCTTCTCTTTAAATAGGGGTGTTGTCTACTACATCTTGTCATATCATGTTAATGCATATAGTTGCATAACATTGAAGCATTCTTGTATTGTTGAATCATTGAGTAATATAGTGAGCTTCATAGTGGATGTTTTCCTTCTTCATTTGAAGTAGGTTTTACCACTTAATATTGGTGTTGTGGGTTTTCTTCTTTTGTGTGTGATTGATATTGTGGAGCATTCTTCGATCTTGGGGAGACTTTTCTTGTCTCACATTTGGTATCAGAGCGGTTGGGATCTCCATAAAGTGTCTTCAATACTTTGAGGTGAAAAACCCATTAAGGTATATATATATATATATGTTTTTTAATGCATGCATTTGATATTTGGGTATTTTATGCATTTGATATTTGGGCAAACTTATTTTGCAAATCTGCCATTAGGGTTTATAGATTTATTGTGTTTTTTTTTTATCTAGTTGTTAGATCTTTTGCAAATGGTGTTTTAATTTTAAATCTATAAATTTTTGGCATTGAGCTTTTGCTAGAAGCATTTTGGATCCAAACGGACCCCATGGTTGAATCCGGAAGGCCCAAAAACCCTATTTCCATATATTATTTGCCCTATTTTGGTGAAAAATAAATTTGAGGCAATTTTTTTTTTTATTTGCCCACCCATTTTGTTGTACAGTCTTATTTTTTTTATTATTATTCTATTTTTTAATAAAAAAAATAGTCATTTAATTAAAAAAAAACAGTCATTTTATTATTATTATTATTATTTTTAAAATAGTCATTTTTTATTATTCTATTTTTTAATAAAAAAAAATAGTCATTTAATAAAAAAACAGTCATTTATTATTCTATTTTTTAATAAAAAAATAGTCATTTATTTTATTTTAAGACCTAATAGTCATTTTTTTTGCATAAATTGAAATGAATTTTTTATTATTGTATAATGCAACTAGAATCCTTTTATGCAATTTTTGGCAATTTTTAGTCAAATTGTCAAATAATTTAGACCTTATAGTCATTTTTTTTCTCACATTAACAATAGTTGTTTGTGAGTTTGCTTTTTTTGCAAGGTTATCCAAGTATGTTTTGAAGTATACAAGGCAATTTTGGATCAACTTTTTCACTCTCTTCCCCCTATTTTTATTAATTTCTTCTAATATCTCTCAAGCATTTGATTGAAACTTGTATCTCTCATAATGAAAGTAAAAGATAAGAAAGAGAGAGAGTGTGTGTGTATTTGTGTTTTACCTATTTTGCATCTCAACTAATATAACTACTAACTTACTAACTTGCTACAAAACAATATACTAACCAACTAATTTACAATTTACTAATTTTCATATTAATCAAGAAGGTTAAAAATGAATCAAATTACTAACCACAACTTTAGTATTTTATTAAAATTTACTTAATCTTGCAACACAGTTTATATTTACTAAACACCTATTGAATCCAAAAGAATCCGCTCTATAGGTAGCAAGTCCTTTTTGGGTCCTTGTACTCGTACCCTTTTGGGTAGCTTGGTTGACCTTGGGTGAGATGAATTGGCAATTCATTAGGCTATAGCAAAACCTTAAAATGAACACTAACTAACTTATTGACTATCTAACATTTAACAAATGTTTTATGGTTCAATTCAAGTTAGTTTATTTTGTTGCAATATGATTGTTATGGTTAGTTACCTTCTTATTGCAAGTTAATCTATTGCAAGTTGATCTTGGTTTATTTCCTTTATTTAATTGCAATATCGTTATAGTTTTTTATTGCAATATGGTTATAGTAGTTCATGATGATGTTAATTATCTTTCATGATGATGCTTATCCCTATTGATGATGCTTAATTTGATTATCTTTCATGATTTTTATCTTTCATGATGATTATCTTTGATGATTGAAAAGTAGATTACTTGAAAGTTATGTTTTTTTTTATATATATGCAAGTATGTTTATCTACTTTCTTATTGCATCATTTATTTCCTTTGTCAATGCATCTTATGTTTTGATTATGTTCACTTTCTAGAATGGCTGATCATGGAATCTCCTTCACACCTAAGCACATCCTTGATGGATCAAATTTTGGAATATGGAAACCAAGGATGAGGGTTGAATTTCAATCAAGAAATTTATGGCCCATTGTGAATGGAGATGAAACAATCCCAACCCAGGCAAGGGCACTTGAGACATACAACAACAAGAGTCACCTTGCACTTTTCATGATTATCAATAGTGTGAGTGATGAGATATTTCTCACTATAAGCCATTGTGAGCATGCTAAATATGCATGGGATTTGCTAAAACAAGTCCATATAGGGTCCAACACATCAAGGAAATTCACTTTATTGTCCAAAATTATTAGCACTATGCAAGGTGAAGAAGAAAGTGCCTTGATATTCCTCTCAAATATGAAAGACATGAGAACTCAACTATTGGCTTGTAATTGTGATTGGATAAGTGAGAAGATCTTAAGCTTTATCATTTTGAGGAACTTGTCAAGCAAGTTCAATAATTTTATCACCATTATTGAGACTAGGCTAGATCAAGAAGAGGATGACATTCCTCTCAACACTCTTTCACAATTATTGATTCAACATGAAGAGTCTCTTAATAGAGACAAAGTGAATGGTCAAGTTGTCAAGGAGAAGAATGTTACCTTGAGTGCCACTAAGGCTTCCTTCAAGAAGAAATACAAGGGAAGGAAAAATCAAAATTTCCAACCCAACAAGCCTAGAGTTGATTTCACTTGCAACTTTTGTGGCAAGAAAGGCCACAAGGAACAAAATTGTTTCAAGAAGAAGAAGTCTTGTAGAAAATGAAGAGCAATAAAAGGCTAAGGGACAAGGACCTAAGAAATGGTTTGGCAAGGGAAATAAAAATAACAACAATGTAAAGCAAAATTCTAATAAAAATGCCTTTGTTTGTGCCCTCTACTCCATTGACTCATCTACTTCTACTGAATTGGTGTTAGATTTTGGATGCACTAACCATATGTGTTTTGAAAAGAATAAGTTTGTGGACTTTCATTAGCACTCTTTAGATTCAGTTGTCATTGGTGATAATACTAGACTTCAAGTAGAAGGTGTTGGCAATGTTGTAATTGAAAGGAAATTACTTGATAATGTCCTATATGTGCCTAACCTTAGGAGAAATTTAATTTTAGTTTTGCAAGTTGCTAGAAGTGGTCACACTATTGATTTCAATGCAACTTCATGGAGCATTAGGAAAGGCATGCTACCAATCATTACAGATTATGTGAAGAATAATATTTATGTGTTAGGTGATGCTCCTCCTAAAGTGTGTTTAGCAACTAATGTTTCTCCTAGTAGCAAGATTTGGCACTTAATGTTAGGCCATACAAACTATTAAAATATTCAAATGATGAAGTCCAAAAATTTGGTTGAAGGCTTGCCTAACATTTCATCTATTCATGGTTTGTGTGAAACATGCATCTTAGGCAAGATGAGCAAAATTTTTTTTGCAAAGGATAAGTCAACAAGGGCCACACAAATTCTTCAAATCATTCATACAAATATTATGGGTACATTATATGCTAGATCACTTGGTGGTGCACCCTATATTCTCACCTTTATAGATTATTATTCAAAAATGATTTTTGGGGATCTACTTAAGAATAAATCAGACTATTTTGATACATTCAAGGAGTTCAAAGATTTGGTAGAAAATCAAAAGGGAGCAAATATCAAAATTATTAGAAGTGACAATGGAGGGGAGTACAATAGCAATTATTTCAATGAGTTTTTTTCTTCTCATGGGATCAAAAGGCAGTTTACTTGTCCATACAATCCTCAAAAAAATGGTGTTGCAGAGAGGAAAAATAGGACAATCATGGAGATGGTAAGATGCATGCTTGGTGACCACTTACCTCAATTTATTTTGGGTGAAGCAGCCAGTACACCAATCTATATTCTTAACAGGTGTCCTTCAAAATCAGCTGAGGGGAAGACTCCTTATGAGGTTTGTAATGGTAAGAAGCTGAATTTGTCACACTTAAGAGTGTTTGGATGTGATGCATTTTCATATATTCCTTCAGAAAAGAGGAATAAATTGGACAAAAAGTCTAAAAAATGCATCTTTGTTGGCTATGATGTAGAACATAGGGGCTACAGGTTATACTCACCTTCTTCATGCATTGTATTTGTTTCAAGAGATGTCAAATTCAATTAAGACCTTCTTGAGTTAGAAAAGGATGGGCCTTGTGTCAAAAGGATGAAGTGGGTGGATCATTCTAGGGGTCCTAAAGAGCAGAATTCATTTAGCCAAAGGATAACTAGAAGTATGACCCTTAACATGTCTCTTCTAGCTAAGATAGAGAATTACCATGAGCTTACTTCTTACCAAGAAGATTCACAACACTCTTTTTGGGTTGATGCCATGAAGGTTGAGATGGATTCTCTTCTAAATAATAAAACTTGGGATCTAGTGCCTTATCCTAATAAGAGAAATGTTATTGGGAACAAGTGGGTCTATATAATAAAGTACAATTCTAATGGAGAGATAGAAAAGTATAATGATATATTGGTTGCTAAGGATTATGCTCAAAAACATGGCATTGACTATGATGAAACCTTTGCACCAGTTGCCAAAATTCCCACCATTCGGCTTCTCATTGCTATTGGTAAATTTTTTAGCTTGATGTGAAAAGTGCCTTTCTAAATGGTGATTTGGATGTGGATATCTACATGATTCAACCACAAGGATTTGTTGTACAAGGTAAGGAAAAACTTGTGTGTAAACTAAAGAAAACCTTGTACGGTCTGAAGCAAGCACCTAGAGCATGGTACATGAAGATTTTAGGTTTCTTCTTGTCTCTTGGTTTTGATAAATGCTATTAAGATACAGATATCTATGTGCTTAGGAATGATAACTTGGTCATTTCAATTTCTCTATTTATTGATGACTTTGTTATGACTAGAAATGAGAATGAGGCCATTTTTGATTTCATATCCAAATTAAATTCAGAGTATAAAATTACTGACCTTGGTCTTTTACACTACTATCTTGGAATGCAAGTTTATTAGCATGAGGATTGTACCTTTTTGAGTCAATCCAAGTATATTGAAGATCTTAAGAGGTTTGATTTGGAGGATGGAAATCCTACTTCCATTCCTATTTCTATAGGGGTTAAGTTGGAAGTAAGTACAAAATCTCAGTTGGCTGATGCTACATTGTATAGGTAGCTCATTGGTAGTCTTCTTTATGTTACCATGACAAGACTAGATATTGCTTTTGCAGTTGGTATGATGGCTAGGTTCGTGCAGAAACCTTATATTGAGCACTTACAAGCTACCAAGAATATTTTGAAGTACCTTTTAGGTACTATATATTTGGCACTCAAGTATTCTAGGCTTCCTTCCTTTGCTATTTTTGGCTATGCTGATTCTGATTTTGGAGGGGATAGAATAGACAAAAATTCTACCATAGCATATGTTTTTAGTATTAGGTCTGCAGATATCTCTTGGTATTATAAGAAGCAAGATACAATTGCTCTTTATACAATGTAATCGGAGTATAAGGCTACGACAATAGCTGCACAGGAAGCGGTTTGGCTTCATACCCTCATGAAGGAAATTGGCTTTGAACAATTTGTTCCTTCACGTTTTCTCTCCAATAATCAATCAGCTATTGCCTTGGCTAAAAATCCTATAATGCATCAAAGGACAAAGCATGTTGAAATCCAATACCACTTTATCAGAGAGAAGGTATTGGATGGGACTATTCAGTTGGAGTATTACCCATCATATTCTAATTTTGTTGATTTGTTCATCAAACATCTTCCCAAGGAGCAATTTTATAAGCTGAGGGACTCACTTGGTTTGGTGAAGTTGTACTCAAGTGGGAATGAAGTGTAGTTACACTTGTGTGATGAAAAATCCATCCTTATGATGAGTTTTATGCTATATATATGAGTTGATATTTGGTGTTATAATTGCTTTTTGCATCTCTTTTGAACATGATAATTTCTTGTTTGCCTTGTGCAACTTTTGTACATGTTACTTTGTAGATGGCATTGTGCAATTATGGTATATGATACAATTTCTTTATGCGACTCTTTTACATGGTACTTTCTTGTTGCCTTGTGCAACTTTGTACATATTTTTATGTAGTTGGCATTATGCAATTGGTTTATCATGGTACTTTCTTGTTAGCATTTATGCTACTTTTGTACATGATATTTTATGGTTGGCTTTATGCAACCGGTGTGCACAATTTATTATTTTCATATACCTTATGCAACTCTTGTACATGATACTTTTTTTTTAGCCTTGTGCTACTTTTGTACATGGTACTTTAGAGTCTGCATTATCATGGTACTTCTTGTTTGCTTTATACAAATTTGTACATGATATTTTTTGATCAACTATATAGCACTTGATTATAAGTATGGCTTGTCATCTTTTTGTGATGACTTATAGTTCACTATTTGTTAGATCATTTTTGTTATCATCTTTGGATATTCATATATGTTGTGGTGAATATATTTATGATGATGTATCTAACTGATCTTATGTTGAGCTACTTGTAGCTTGTAGGTACTTTCGTTTGGGGTTTTGCAGGCTTACTAAAGACACCCTTGTGATGTTTTCTTCTTGTTATTTGCAACCACTTGTGGTTGATGGATGGATTTGTAAGCTGCTTTTATCTTAAGCTACTCCATTGGGGGCTTGCAGTCTCATTTTGGCCCATTTTGTATTGGTGCCTTATTGTAGACCATTCTTGGTCATAGAAGCTCATTGTAACTATATTACTCATTTGATTCTCATCCCTGTTTGTATATTTAGGGGGAGAATGTTTCTTTGTTTCATAATTCCTTTCCCCAATATTGCATTAAGGGGGAGTGTTGGAATATGTAATGCAACATTGTGTAAATTATTCTTAGACTAAAATATAAAGTCTAAAGAATAATATTTGAATTAGAAAATAATTCTATTTTATGTAAAAATATTCCCACCCAATTAATAAATAAAATAAGGGTTCTAGGAATATTTAATTTGTGGGAAAAAATTATTCCCCTTTTCTAGCAAATATTAAAAAGTAACCAATCAATTTTTAATATTTGATAGATGCCACTTGTCACACATCTCAAGATAATATTGTGATAAGATTTGTCAGACATCTCAAGATAAGATTGTGATAAGATTAGGGTAATTTTAGGGTTGTAGTAGAAAATCTTCTCTTTAAATAGGGGTGTTGTCTACTACATCTTGTCATATCATGTTGATGCATATTGTTGCATAACATTGAAGCATTCTTGTATTGTTGAATCATTGAGTAATATAGTGAGCTTCATAGTGGATGTTTCTCTTCTTCATTTGAATTAGGGTTTTACCACTTAATATTGTTGTTGTGGGTTTTTCTCTTTTGTGTGTGATTGATCTTGTGGAGCATTCTTTAATCTTGGGGAGACTTTGCTTGTCTCACAATATTTTTTTTATAACATTAGATATTTGTCTCCTTTCACTTGTTTTGTTTAACCTTTTTCACTTGTATTTTGCAGTCTAATTTTTAGAACTTAAAGCAACAGGTTAGTGCCATGAAAACGTTGATCAAGACTGCCAAAATTAGTATTAATAATGCTATTGAAGTGAAGAAGAGGTTACACTACACTGTTAGAGAAAATAATTGGCTGAAGAATTTTATCAAAGATAAGGGCCTGGATGTCGAGGTTGTATTGAAATAAAATGATAAAGAGCTGAATGCACCATTCAAATAGGATCCAACGAAGGAAGAAGGTTTATTATTATTGAGGATCAACACTACAACCAAAATTTTGGTTAGGGCTGGTGCATTAGAAGCAAATGATATTGAGATAGATGAAGCTGGAACTTCAGCCACCATGCATAAATAATAGAAGTTTGTTGTTTTATTTGAAGTTAAACAAAAAATATTGGATATTTTTTTTGTAAATTGTAAAAGAATGGTATCTTTTTGAAATCAATGAAAGAGATAATTTCCAAAAAAAATGTATTATCTTTTTGAAATTTTGTTTTAAATATTGTTATGTTTTGATTATTTGTGTTGATGCATTAAGTAATTTTGAATTATGTGGATGCAAAAAAATGTTCTTTTATGTTATATGAAATAATTTGAAATGATTGGAAATGCAGCACAAATATTTACTTTGCCAAATTGCCATAAATGGTTTATACAATACAAATATACTAAAAAATTTGAAACTTTAGACTGATAATTCAATAACAAGGCTTATGTAAAATGATATACAAAATATCCAATAACACATATGTGTAATCAAATAATCCAATTTCATTCAAATATACATAATCAAATAAAAACATATGATATACAAAGTTTCCAATGGCATTTCTAATATCATATTATATGACTAATGACATTAAAATTATACATATTTTCCAATGGCATTTCTAATATCATATTATATGATTAATGAAATCAAAATTACATGTATCAAATTACAATATAATCTCAATATTCCTTTCATTATAATTTTTAAGTCAAATCAAATCAAATGAAAGCATCCTTCTATTCTAATATGTGAAATAAAATCAAATGATAATATGGTGAAATCAAATCAAATGATAATATGGTGAAATCAAATCAAATGAAAGAATCATTGCATCATAATACTAGAAGCTAGAACAAACTCTTTTTAGATTGTACAAAATTTTATGCACTCATACCCACAATTTTTGTCATCACAATCTGATCAGTGTTACCTTCATCCTCATTATCCTAAGTATTTGTTACATCTCTTCTCTCTACCATAGATTTCTAGTATGACAAAGATCTTTCATAAGGAAACTTCTCCACCTCATAGGTCGACACATATACTCTCAAACAATTTTCCAAATTTGTCCAACCTATTTTTAACTTTAAATTTTACATATGATAATGCACTGAATACCCTTTCATCTTTCATAGATTCTAAAATCGTCGTTTGACATAATTCAAATAAATGAAAATGTTCACTCATAGTATGCTGTAATATACTATTGGGATGTAATATTCTACACAAACATGAAATAGAATCTATTTCATGATGGTTAGAGAGTTGTGAAACTTGAGTAGACATTATTGTTCCAAAATAGTTTGATTATTTTGTTAAAATATCTCTGTTGAGAATGCCATTGATTTCAATACCATTAACTACCACACATTTACTAAAATGGCTAGCAATAATACCCATGTATTTGAGAAAAAAACCATTTATATTATAGTATTCATTACATGGATCTCAAAACATTGGATTAACCACACCCATAGCCTCAAGAAATTCATCTATTTGAAAATGGTCTCTTATTTCTTTTATCAATGATTCTACTATTTGTTTTAGTTTAATTTTTTTATCATGTACAACTACAAGAAATCTATTGTAGGTTATGGGTATTTTCTCAACTTCATTTAGAGCTATATTCATTCACTGATCAAAACAATATGAAGGTATTTCCTTTCCATGGACATTAATACATACATGATCATTTATATTGAACTTAAAAAAGTTCTGAGTATCATTCATGTTTATTAATGCTCTTCAAATCTCAAACATGGGATCCATGAAACTTTGACTAGATGCGTACATCATATCAATATGCATGCAAATTTGTTTTCTCATCCTAATGAAATCTACAATATAAATCGATCTTTCTTGTGTAATTTTGATCAAAGTATTCATTTCTTCCAACATTGTAAGAATACCACACAATGTGAGAAGTGTTTCAAAGTCATTCATTTGAAATAGTAAATCTATAGCCTTATCAACTGCCCTACGATTTGCATACATAAAACCTATCAAGGATTGATATTCTTTGAAAACTCTAAATGTCGGTTGATACATCGAAATCCACCTAGTATCTACACATTTTAAAAAAAATTTACCTTCAGTAACTCCTAGTGCAAATTTTTGAAACTCTAAAAATCTTTTTAGACTGCACAAAAATAATCATGAATTTCACGGACAAGTTCTTCCACTCTTGCAACATTTATAAATGTATCCACAATTTTGTATGCAAGATTCATTTTGTGAGCCATGCAAATAATAGGGATCAAATATGGGGCAACAGATGTTTGTAGTCTAACACAAAGATCATTCCTGTGTCCTTGCATTGTATCAACACCATCAGCTTTAACACATATTAACTTAGTGGCTATTTCTATTTCATTCATTCTTGTTATTTCCTTTAAACTATAAATAACAACATTGTAAATATTTTCCGCATTGCAATTTTCCACCATCTTGTGTAATGCAAGTAAATGAGGTTGCCTTAAATGATTTTCCAATTTGTAAACATGCATGCAAATCCAAGAAGTGTTGTCAATAGCAGTCACCTCATAAATTGAAAGTGAAATTAATTTGACCTTTTTTACTTTCTCTTTGAGGTCATCCTACTCAACCAATGAGAGAAATTTTACCATTTTCCAACCACTTCAATCTGACCAATGGATGTTGGGTAAGTTCTGCATATTAGCTAGTCAAAATAGAGATTTATAATCAATGAAATTAGACATAGGTCTACCCTTTTTAAAAATAGTGAATACAACAACAAACTATAAATTTTTTGAAGCTAAAGTTAACTTATTCATTTTTCAAAATTGGGTTTTAATCTTTGCACCTTTCTCAACCAAAGTTTGCTTTTGTTTGATTTCATTATCATATTCTTACACATATCTTACATGTGTACACTTTGATGCATCCTTCCACCTATAATTTTTTGGTATTGATCGATCACCTTATTTTGTTTTGATATAAACCTTTCCACAATGTTTTTATACTATATCTTTCTTAACTTGCAATCTATGATCCTTTCCATGTTTCCAACTGCAAATTACACATCTCAATTCTGTTATTTCCTCACTACTATTCTCTGTAAGTATTGGCTTAATAAGTGGATATTCTGATATCCAATTAGGTTGAAATGATCTGTTAATTGTCCACCTAGATAACCTTGTACGTTTATGTTTTTTAGAAGAATATTCTTCGAAAGTAGGGACTTCATAAGAACTATTATTTTATTTTCCACTTGGCATGTTAGATTCAATATTCTCTTCATGTTGTTGTTCCATTTGATTAAGAATATTTTAATTTGTGGATTTTTCATTAATGTTGATATGTGGAAGTGCAAACATATCAATACCAACCATGTTTTATGTAGAGATAATACTAGTGTCAATAGTAGGGTCATTATAATTATGGCATTTAAAAGCATACTTTCTATTAAAAATATAGATAAACCATGGACAAATTCATAAAACAAAATGCACACTTCTTTATGAATGAAAACATTATATATAAAATTAACAATGTACAAAAAATTAATTGGTTAGTAAGTAAAGGCGTTCATACCTTCAATTTGTGCAGATGTTGATGGCTAACTGGATTTTGAAATTCTATGAAAGTATTTGAGGATACTCATTTTATAGGAAGACTGGCCTCCCTTCTTTCTACTTCTAGTAGGTGATATTTTACCTGTATGAACAGAAGAGTAACATGAACAATGAACATAATTTTTAAAGATAAAAATAACTAGTAAACAAGAGAACTACTGCTAGAGACAATAAAATATCTGTCCCAAGCAGTCTTGAGATTGGTGCCCAAATAAATAGAAAACCCTCTTTATTGAGTGTCCATGAACAAAATGTTAATGAAGGAAAATTAATGGTAAAAGAAACTTATCGGTAAATGGCAATTATTTTATTTAGATCAACTACTATCAGTCACCTTAAGCTAGTCGGCTTAATCTAGTAACCTTATTCCAGTTACCTTCTACTAGTCACCTTATGATAGTCACCTTGTGCCAGTCACCTTGTGCAAGTCACCTTCTGCTATTTACCTTATGCCAATCACCTTCTACCTGTCACCTTATGCTAGTCACCTTTTGCTAGTCACATTCTACCAGTTGCCTTATACCAGTTACCTTCTGCTAGTCACCTTATGTCAGTCACCTTCCACCAGTTACCTTCTACCATTCATCTTCTTCCAGTAACTTTTTATCAGTCGCCTTATGCCAGTCACCTTCTGCAAGTCGCCTTATGCCATTCACCTTTCGTTAGTCACATTCTGCCAATCACCTTTTTCCAGTCACCTTCTGTCAGTCACCTATTGTTAGTCACCTATTGTTAGTCACCTTCTACTAGTCACCTTCTACCAGTCGCCTTCTGCCAGTTGCCTTCTACTAGTTGTGTTTTATCAGTCATATTTTTTCATTCATGTTGTGTTAGTCATCTTCTTTGTATCGCTCGCTATCCAAAAAAATTAATGTTGTAATTGTATGAGAGTATTTTTCAGGGTTAGCTATATATAATAGGATACAATGGGTGAATTGGATGGGTTAGCTATATAAAAAGAAATCCATAGATAAAAAATTGGAGGATTTGGAAAAAGTAAAAGAGAATATTATAAAGTGTCTATGTTTGTATTCTTTAGAAGTTGATATAAAGTATCTTCATGAAATAGTCTTCGGATAGAGTCTAGGGTGTCAAGATTCTATAGTCCCTAGAGTGGTAGGTGTCCTTATGGTAATCACCTCATCCTACCGGAATGCATGGATAACTAGTCACTGCATTTTCCAGGTGTGATAGAGGATATCACTAAGTACAAGGTTCACTTACATTATATGGAGTTTTAGGTTCAACCGAGAGTGCACTCCATGATACAAAAATCTTTGAGGCCCAAAAAAGCATATCAAACTACCTCAAAACTCAAAATGGACACCTCCATTGTGTCCAGCTCAAAAAATTATTTCCAATGAGTATATGCATGACTATACTCAGATTTGATTTGAGCCTCGATTACAAGAGGGAAACTTTATCCCTTTACATCAGGAATCAAGAATATTCTTGGCATCAAAGAATATTCTCCTTAGAATATTTCTCGCATTGCTCTTTGGTAGTAAAATAAAGCAAAATATCCTAGAGTATATATTTTTATCGATGGAAATTTCCATTGATTGTGTACGTAAGGGAAAATACACTTACCCAAAACATCAAGGCTTATACTTAATAATCTACAATTATATTAGTCAAAACCTAGACCAAAGAATTGTCAAAGTTGGTGATCCTATGGTGAACCCCAATCATGAGCCCATCCTGGGTTCCCCCATGGCGATGATGGATGTTGTCCCTAATGGTCCATTCATCGACATCAAAGCAAGAACTCCTGGTAGGGTGGGTAGGTAGTGGTTGGTGTTGGGATCCTCATCAACTCCTAGTAGGTGCTCATCCCAAGTTAAATATTCCAATGAAAGAGATAAAAATGTAATATCTTCAAATGTTTCTGCACTTGAATTTGCCTCTCTTGCTTGTAAGCTACAAAAGAATCTAGATGGCCCATATCCTGGTACACCCTATGTCTAACCTATTGGTGATGTGGACCAGGTGACTAACTTGGATGACATTGTTTCTTTGGCTATGTCAATGCTGCTGAGGGTAGGCAAGATCATCAATCAAATGAAGACCCATAAGGTGGGCCAACCTGGGGAGGATGCTCCCAAATATGATGATTATGAGGACTACATCTTGGAGTGATGTTATGTGTATGTCCTCTCTATGTTTCACAACTTCCCCTTTTTGTTTTTTGACTATTATGTTTCTTTTTGTGTTTGCTTGTGGGTGTTATCTTCCTTTGTTGTTTGTATTTTATCTATTTCAATACCACCAAGGGTGGTCCTCCATTTTGGGTTGCTCTAGTTAGGGTTTTATCCCATTTAGGATCCCCCTATTTGGCATGTAAAAGGTTTTGGGTCCCTTTCAAAACCCTTTTTCAATAAAAATCATCTAATCTAATTTTATATTGAATTTGAATGTTATTGTTCATTTTTTTCTACTAACAAGATGTTTCCTAGTTTTGCTTGTTAGCCTATTTTTTAGGGTATCATAGAGTTTTCATAGGTCAAGAGGGTAATCATTTCATGTACCTAATATTGTAACTATCGACTAACACCTGATCCCCAACCTCTATTTAAGATCTTTCCCACCTAAAATGAATCTACCACCTAAAAATTGCTAAGGTGATAGATTTACCTCAAGCTATTTTTATCACCTAATCCTCCATCAACTTATATTTCATTAATATGGTTGATCTGTGTATATTTTAGTCTCTCATTATACTCCAAGTCCCACTCAAGAATTCTCTTTAATACCCTAGTCCCACTCTTCACCTAGAAGGAATAAATTTATCTTTTGTATTCAGGCTAGATAGTAGATTTGTAAGTAGAAGCTTTTACCATAGTCTATAGGCTAGCTTGAGAGTCTCCCTTGTCATACCACTCTTATATAGCCTTATTTATATAACCTAATATTTTTCTATCCATATTATATTTCCTTCAACACCCATAGTGAATATACCACCTATTGTTCTATTAGCTAATAGATTTATAACAATCATCTCTATAGCCAACTTCCAGAAGTTATTCTTGCCTCTTGATATTTTTTTTACCACTTCAACATGAATCCACAACTTATTATTCTATATTCCAATGAATTTATAACTATCATCTCTACATCCAAATTCTTCTTAGTTTAAAATTTTCCTAAGTGGATGAGTTGTCCCCTCAAGACCTCAACCAATATTGGAAGACCTATAATGGTATCTAAGTCAGCCTTAGGAGTAGGTTAATTATTATGGTTCTAGCTAAACTAATGAACGGAGAGTTGTAGAATAAAGTAATAAATGCATAGGGTTAGAAGATATGACTTAAAATGGCTAAGTTTCAACTACGTCAAGAAACACAAGTGCATGAGAGTCTTGTTCCCTTAACTAGACTAAACTACCTAACAGACCAAATATCATAAAATATTGCAAAATATAATCAGTTAAGTGCACACATATAAGTATTCCAAGAATTGAACTAATAGAAATCTAACAAGAAATCTAGATAGTAGAATAACTCTTAATAGAATAAACCATTCATTCAACTTTTAATATAAATTTTAATGAGTGAATTAGCATACATACATATTCTGCAATAGTATTTGATAGAGGCTAAACAACACTTCAACATTTATTAAGGGACATATAACCTTCAATCATATAGTTGTGCGATTGTAGAAGCTAAATACATGGCCCTTTGAATGGGTTACACTCAAGTATTTGCATATTTTTACATTTGTATTTAGTTAGCTTAGAATCATTATGGGGATATTTTTGTACACTTGTTAGAACATGTGTAGGATATGGCTATCACTTTTATCTTAGCTATGCTTAACTACTTCAAGCATGTTGGTTGATGTGTGTGGACCATATTTCTTCTCTAAATCTAGCTTGCATGGTGTATTGTTATATTCTAACCATTTTCTGACAATCCACTCCTTTTTGTTATGTTGAGCTAGCTAAGAAGGGACAAATTGTATCGCTCCAAATTTTTTGCATCCTTACCTTCAGGCTATAGGATCCATGCCCGAAAGGGGGATGGGAAAAGGATTTCATGGTACCTCAGACTGAGAGGACTTTGCGAAGGTCCCGCCTCTCAAGGGAGGTGTATTTTGATGATTTTTCGACGGATGGTGGGTTCACCAGGAAACATTTAATGGCAGTTTCCACGCCTAGGTTTGGAATGTGTTTTTATGTATCCGTTTTTAACTTTAAGCATTCATATCCTAGGTTTGGCCAAATGAGTCTAAATTAATCTATATGAAAATGCAGATTTAATGAATACAGAGAACAAATTTAAGACAAAAAAAAAACAAAGTAATTAAGGAAGAATAAGAAGAATACCTGACTCGGATGTCTGATGGAGATTATGATGTTTGAAGCAGTCAGGATCATCTGGAATTTGATAGAATCATCTGAAATCAGACAAGATCATCTGAGATCTGACGAATTCGTCAGACGAATTCGTCAGAGACCTACAAACAGAAGAACAGATGCAAAATACAGAGAATACTACTATTCTAGTTGAGGGAAACTGTGCAAAATAACAATGACAATACTGAACTAAAACTTAAAGAACGAAACATGTATGAATGATGCTAATTAAATCATAATTATGGATTAATTATGCCTTTGATCTAGATGGGTGAACTCCAAAATGCAATATAACATATAATATCAAATAAACTAGCTAATTTGCAGAATAAAACAACAGAGAAAAGGTGAAGAAATGCAAACTTATGGCATCGATTGCCTCAATGTGGACTGCAGTCGAGATCGTCTCGCATCAGTACGAAATCGTCTCTGATTCGACAGGATCGCCTTCGATCTGAATAGGTTCGTCGGCGATGATGTATGCTTGCTCCGACTGAAAAAAAAGATGATACCTGCAACAAAATTGATATAGGACTACTGCAAATGCAAACTTAGGATAATTTAACGTGCATGAAGCTAAGTTACAGAGAATTTCAGCTAGGGGTTGGGAAGGGAAGGTCCTAGGGACTAAATAGGCTTAGGGGAGTAGTTAGGAGGTTGGAGATCATCCCTATTTGGGAGATCTCCAATGGGGGAGGGTCTCTAATGGCGCAGACACGCTTCTACCCGGATTAGAGGCCCGTTAGAACAGAAGCTAATTTTGCAAAATCAGTTTTGCAACAAGATCGTCTGGACGTCCTAGCCCAGACAAAATCATCAGATCTAGGGCGATATCGTTTGATAGGCGACGATATCATCAAATGGTCAAAACAACCTCTAAAAATGGCACAGAAAAGGGGGAAACGGATTACCCAACGGTTAACGGGCGGTTTGGGAGGTTAAATTTGAATTTAAATTATTTACTAGGATGAATGTAATTATGACAATTTTATCGCACCAATTTTAGGGTGCTACATTTTGCCCCCTCTTTAGCAAATTTTCCGAAGAAAATGCATTAAAGATGAGTTCTTCTCGATCTACGAGAGAGTAAAAATTATTCTCATTTTTTAGGTGACGATTCTTGGTCGAATCGTACGACAGCTTACTATGGTGCCCCCTCCGTGTTTTTACCCAAATCGAACATTTGAGGTAAAAACGCGGAAAAGCAAAAAAAATATTTTTTGAATAAAATTAAGAAAAATAGGGTAAAACCCTAATTCATTTTTACTGTTCATTTTCTGGTTTTTTAGAGCTCTGAAGCAAAAATTGTGGAGATGACGCACAGATCGACAGAGGTCCTGTGCGGTCTACGGGTAAGAGTCTAGACTTAACTAGAATGCTTTAATTTAATTTTACATGCTTTGTAGGTAATTTTTAGATGAATTTTGAGCATCGCGGCCATTTTTGGGCCGTCAACATCATCGGGATGAAATCGTCCCGATTTCGATGAAATCGTCTCAATTTCGTCAATTTCGCCCAAGGACGATTTTGTTCAAATTTGGGACGATATCGTCCAATAGTGGGCGATATCATCAATTGCATAAAATTGAATTTTAACTTGCATTATTAATTACTTGAATTGTTTATTAATGATTGTTTGTTGTTTTATTGTTTATGTTTGTAGAGAGGTTTGCTAAAGAGCAAGGAATGGAAGTATGGAGGTTTGAGGGATGACTTGGCTGCTCTCACACAGGCAGAGTGAGATCAGCTAGCATATGCTGGCTTGCAGCATGTGGCAGAGATGCCACAGGTGTTCACAGATATGGGGCTACTAACAGCCCTAGCAAAGAGATGGTATCCAGGTTCCTCATGTTTTTAGCTATCGACAGGGGAGATGACTCCCACTCTAGAGGATGTATGGAGGATTCTAAGAATCCCCATACAATGATGATTGATCACTCCTACGGCCAATTAGGGCCACGCTATGGGACGACTATGTGGTGACTCGAGCTTCACCCTGGAGAAGGGTGGAGTTAATATCGAGGCACTGCACCAGATGCCTGGGGCATCTAGACTCACACGGGTGCTAGCTAGAGTGGTTGGTGGACTTTTGCTATGCCACCAGAGCGGGTGCAGGGTGTCGTGGATGCTGGCAGATGTGATTTGTGATATGCGAGACCACGGGTACAGGTTCTCTTAGGGTAGCTATGTATTATGCCAATTGTATAGGATCCTGTATGGGGTCGTGTACAAGGGTGGCCGATGTCTGGTGATGACATCGCTCCTATAGGTTTGGTGCTGGGAGCACATTGCAGTGCTAAGGCCGGTAGGGCTTCCTCTGATAGGGGTAGATGAGGAGAGGCCCCGAGTCTTCTACTGGTGGCTCCAAATAGGGTCACAGTGGCGGATCAACCTCCCTATGTCTCGGAGACTATTGGATGACTTAGTCCTAGACCAGATCACCTGGAGGCCATGGAGGGAGCATCCAGGGTGGGCCGAGGATGGATAGGAGTTGGCTCACATCAGGTGAGTTTGTTGGCTGCAGATGGAGAGGGGAGAGGTGGAGCTCCACCGCTATGACCGAGTTTTGTGTCAGTTTGATCTACATCAAGGGATCCCATCTCTGAGGGATTATGAGTTTTCTCGGACTATCTGGGATAACACCATAGTGAGCGGGGCTCCAAACATGCAGCGGTTCTGGAGCCAGGATGCAGACGATGCCCCCATCCAGCCAGTGGATGGGGACAACGTAAGTGTAGCCGATGGCTATGATGCCTGGTATGCAGGCATCTGCCCTCCTCAGATGATGAGGGCATAGGGTCCGATACACATGGTTGTGTGTCGGATAGAGAGACGGCACCAGGCAGCGATGGAGGCAGCCCAGGGTCACGGTAGGAGAGAGCCGAGGAGGCCACAGGCATAGGAGAGGCCACGACAAAGGGAGAGGAGGGAGGTGAGACCCCCATATCCACAGAGGGAGAGGCCACCATCACCCGATAAGGGCAATGGCATTGACACAAGAGAGAGTAGCGATATGGATACTCTCTGGGCAGAGAGAGATCGTCTCCAGGCACAGGTGCAGACTCTACAGGATGAGGCTGCATGCCATCGAGCTGAGGTGGCACAGCTACGAGATGAGATTGCACGCCTCAGGGCATGGGGCGGATGGGCGAGCTTTGGAGAGCTGACACGGGCTATCGCCCAACTCAATTTCTATCAGACATTGTATTATCAGCTGGTGCCAAAGGCGAATAGACTACCCCTGCCATCCAACATTGCAAATTCGATCAAGATCGGGTCGTCGAGGACCATGTCTCAGTCGAGTACTAGGACTACTCAGACTACAATGGGGCCACCTCGTCCACCTCAAGGCGGGGGAGGAGATGATGCGGAGAGCTCAATGGGCTCTCGAGGCTAGAGGGCTGCATAGCTTTGTACAGACTGACATTGTATTATTATATTTTTGTTGATAGAGGATTGAGTATGCCGAGGTACAGATTGTGGCATACCAATCCAGTTTTGATGATGTATATATACTGTTGACATATATATGATATGTTTTTGATAATATGACTTGTATTATGTGTATGCTTATGATGCTTTTATGTTTGATTGATTAATTTGATAATTTGATTAATTTGATAATTTGATGATTAGAAGTCTCTTTATCATCATCATGATAAAGAGACTTCTAACAATAATTTCAAAGGACATTGTCACTAGTATAGACCATTTCATGGAGTCGCTACTCACTCGGTCGTCAAGCTAATCCTAGTATAGAAATATTGTTAAAAGTAAAAGAGTGCTTAAGAGACTGTCTTAAGACTTTGGTGCAATAGTGCAAATGATGATGATGATGATGATTTGTTTTCAGATTTTCATGAAAATAGTATGCATGAAATAATGTTAAAATGATTTTTTCTAGGCATAAATTCCTAAGTGTGATAAAATTTTGGATAATTCTTTAGGAATTATACCATCTTTGCAAAATTGAAGGTTGACATAATGACATGAAATAATGAAAATGGGTTTGCTTTTTAAAAGCATAATTTGTGTAAAATAATGATTTAAGTCATATGGTTTTCATGATTTTAAATGGGGAATAAAAATTTGTTATGATGGTTTGCGCTAGGCATAGAATATGTAGGTATAGACTTATACCATCATCGCGAAAATCCAAAAAAAGATAGTTTTATTGCATGGTTGATTTTTGATAAACACAAAATATGAAAATGAGGACTTGCGCTAGGCATAAAATTCCAATTTTGGTTTTGGAACTATACCATCGTCGCGAAGTTCAACCAGATATATATGTTTTGAGTGTATATTTTGAAAGAAATTTTTTATTTTTCTATTATATAGTTGTCTTTATGGTAAACAACTGTACTTGATTTATTCCAAACAAGTTGCAAAAATAATATTTCAAAGTATTTTAAAGATAAAAGTTAGATTTATAAGGAATCCCATGTGCATATGTGAATTCATTTCCTGATCTTGATTTATCATAATGATACACAAAATCTCTCAAATACAAATGTGTGTGCAATTGCTTTGTGCATTTACCAGTTTTGAGCAAGATAATATGATACAAGTGATTTGAAGAGACCAAATAAGTGTTCATTAACCATGATGTAGATGCATATAACCATACTAGACTACTATGTAGGTCGGATTATCAAGAGCTAGCTAATCCATAAGCAAACATAGGTCTGTACAAAAGAAGGTCGCTAATGTGACAGACATATCACCATACTAGGATTTACCCAAGGCCAAGCAGGTTGGGCACAAACCACCTGTTATGGGGCTTACCTCACAGTTTTTGAATAATTGAGAATTCCAGGGATTCAAGCTCATCAACCCTTCTTTTCTTTTCAAAGGGTAGGGAAAGGGATTTTATTTCTTTCTTGCTTTCTGCTTTTGTTTGCTTTTCTTTTGAACTTTGCTTCTTTTTCTTTTTGTATTTTTTGCTTGATTTTTGAGATAGTGCTTGAAATATTGCTGTAATGATATAAAATAACATTTTTGCCTTCTCTTTTTTCTTGAACTTTTCTTTTTCTTTTTCTTTGCTAGGGATACTTGCTCGGATTAGCTGTAGAGCAAGGGATTTTTATTCTGGGTAGGGGTGAGCTTGTCCTTTTGCCAATTCTCAAAGATTCTAGACCATGTGCATGATAGGATAGCAGGGGAAACTTTTCGCTCAAGAAATCACGTCTACTATGTAGCAAAACATGGAAATATAATCATTTTATTGTGAAAAGATGTGCTTGGTTTAAGTAAATAACAAGATCAATTCTCTATGCTCAAACTTTATTTAATTGAATTTTGTGGACTTTGATATAAGAGAGATTAGTAATCATGCCAAATAAAATCAAGATATTTATTTTTGTGAGTGTGCAAGTGAGGGATTCCAAATAAATGCTAATTTATCAAAAATAATTTGAAACATATAACTGCAACATTTGTAAGAAAATATATATAAACACTTTTGAGAAGTTTTGAGAATGTTGACTCCCTCTTTCTTCTTTATATTGTTTTGGTTTCGAAAGAGTCAAGCATATTGCTGTTTTTATATTTTTATCATTATTGTGATTTTTGGTTTTATTTTTGTTTTTGAACAAAAAATTTGACAAGTGCCATAAATAAATGCAACAAATAGTTTTGAAGATTTTTGATGATTATGAATGTTTTTGATGTTTTTGGATTTTTATAAATTTGAAATAAATACAAGATAGTAATTTTGAAATATTTTAAACAAATATATACAAGGATGAAATGACCAAATTTATGCATAGTAACATTTAAGATGCAAAATATTCATGGGTTCTTTAAGTTCTTTACCATCTAAGGTAGATAATTTATATGCTCATGATTCAAATTTAGCAGTAATAATGTATGGTCCAAGCCAGTTGGGCTCAAATTTACCTTTAAGGTCCTTAGTTGCATTTGTATTTTTTTGATTTTCTTTTAAAACAAGGTCATCGATCTCAAAGGATCGATGACGAACTTTCTTAGCATATGATCTTTTAAGCTTGTTTTGGTAAGCACAGAGATGCTCCAAAGCATTGATGCATTTTTCATCTAGGAGTTCCAGCTTACTGAGTCTGCCAGCTTGATATTCATCTCCTACTTTGGTATCTTGAAGTAGTAGAGCCAAAGAAGGAACTTCCAATTCAAATGGAAAAACTGCTTCAGCACCATAAACCAAAACAAATGGTGAAGTTCCCATGGGGGTTCAAACACTAGTTTGATAGGCCCACAAGGCTGGGTATAATTGAATGTGCCAGTCACGGCCAGTTTTATTGACCAATATTTTGAGAGTTTTGATTAAGGTTTTGTTAGATGCTTCCGCTTGACCATTACCCCGAGGATAATAGGCGAGTGGACCAGCGATGTTGAATCTTATATTTTTGGCATAATTTTTTAACATCTTTATTTTTGAAACAAGTTCCATTGTCAGAGATGAGATTTGCAGGAATTTCGAACCTATAAATGATTTGATTAAAAATAAATTTAGAGACTTGTGTGCCAGTGCAGGAAGCTAAAGGCATAGCTTCTACCCACTTCATGAAATACTTAGTGGTGGTTATGATGAACTTGTGTCCATCAGATGACATCGGATTGATTTTGCCAATAATGTCTAAACCCCATTTAGAAAAGGGCCAAGGAGATGAAATAGCCTGTAGTTCTTGGGCAGGTGCATGGACAAGGTCAGCATGTTTCTGGAACTTTTCATAATGGTGCACATACTCATGTGCATCTGTTTCCATGGTAGGCCAAAAGTATCCTATCCGAAGGAGCTTTTTAGCAATGAAACTACCACTAAAGTGTCCTCCACAAGATCCATCGTGGGCTTCACTCAAGGCTGATTTAGACTCTTCTAAGTTTAAACATCTTAATAGGATACCTTCAAAAGATCTCCTATATAAAGTATTGCCAATTATTACAAAGCGACTTGCTCGTCGACATAATAACCTACGTTGGTTTCTATTAGAATTGGCAGGGAAAGTCCCATTTTGGAGAAAATCAAATATGTCCGTATACCAAGGTTCAGGAGTAGTTTCATTGATTAGAAACACATACAAAGGCTCTAAGCATGACTTATTTGAAGCGGGTTCCTAGAGTCGATGAATAATGATAGTGGCATATTCATCATCTAACTCCAAGGGTAGGAGAGATGCAGCTGCGGCCATAGCATTAGCTGCACGGTTGCTAGTTCGAGGAATAGCTTCCAAGGTAACTTGATCAAATAAAGACATTAATTGTAAAACATTGGCCTTATATGGGTGTATTTTATCATCTCTGGTTTGATAAATTTCATTAATTTGGTTTATAACCAGTTGGGAATCACCAAAAACTAAAAGATGTTTAATTTTTAGCGCTAGGGCAGCTCGTAATCCAAGGATTAGAGCTTCATACTCAGCATTATTGTTGGTGCAAGCAAATGTCAATTTGAAGGACAGAGGAATAAGATGTTTTTGTGGGGATATTAAAATAATACCCGCACCAGCCCCACTCATGCATCGGGCTCCGTCAAAGTATAAGGACCATTGTTCAGTATGGTCGACCTCTAATTGAAGGCATTCATCAGGAAATTCGATGATGAGGGGATGGGTAGACTCTAAGGGTGTAGCAGCTAATTGATCTGCTATGATTTGACCTTTAACAGACTTTTGTCCTATGAATGTGATATCAAACTCGCTTAGAGCAAGAACCCACTTGGCTGTGTGACCCGATAAATAAGGTCGACTCATGAGATATCTCAAGGGATCGTATTTAGCAATGACATAAGTTTTTTGACTAAGCATATAGTGTCATAATTTTTGCGTAGCAAACACGATGGCTAGACATAGTTTTTCTAATGTTGTGTAGCGGGTTTCATAACTGATGAAGGTGCGGCTAATGTAATAATTAGCACGTTCTCACTTTTCATCATCAAGTTGAGCTAACATAGCTCCTAAGGCAGAATATGAAGCTAAAATATATAGGAGAAATGGGCGATCAGGTTTAGGTGGTGAAAGCATAGGTGGATTAAGGAGGTATTGTTTGAGAAGTTCAAAAGCTTCTCTACATTCGGTGTCCCAATTAAAAAGGACATCCTTCTTAAGGAGTTTAAGAAAGGGACCAGTTTTGTCCGCCAGCTTATCAAGGAAGCGACGGATAGCTTGAAGTTTACCTTGTAAACTTCGTAATTCAGATATATTAGTAGGTGCGGGCATATCAGTGATGGCCGCAATCTTGAGAGGGTCGATTTCAATACCACGTAAAGAAACTAAAACCCCTAATAGTTTACCGGACTTAACTTCGAATATACATTTTTTTGGATTTAATCGAATAAGATATTCTTGTAATCGATTAAAAAATTTTCTCAAATCATCTAAATGATTATCTTCAATAATAGAGCGAGCTATAATATCATCTACATAATCATGTAGGATATCATGCATCATATCATGAAAAATATAGGTCATATCTCGTTGATAAGTTGCACCTGCGTTCTTTAAGCCAAATGGCATCACTTTCTAGCAAAAGGTACCCCAGGGGGTAATAAAGGCTATTTTAGCCTGATCTTCAGGAGCTATCCTGATCTGATTATAACCGGAGAATCCATCCATTAAGGACATCATCCCACTCCCGATAGTAAAGTCAATGATTTGATCCATGTTTGGAAGAGGAAAGTCATCTTTAGGGCATGCAATGTTAATATCTCTAAAATCTGTGCAAACCCTAACTTTGGTAGCTTCTTTCTTGGTGACTGGAACTACATTTGAGATCCATTCCGCATAATCAATAGCTTGTATAACGATAACATTCAATATTTTTTCTAACTCCCCTTTGACTAGCAGAGCCACTTTGGGATGCATTTTTCAAGTTTTTGTTTAACAGGTTTAGCATCCGGATGGACCACTAGATGATGCATGACTACAGAAGGGTCTAGACCTGGCATATCTTCATATGTCCAAGCGAATACATCTTCCTACTCTTTAAGAAATGCAATGTATTGTTCTTGTTTTTCTTGACTTAATTCTGATCCAATATTGATTATGTGAGGATTGTCCTCAATTCCAATATTAATTTTAATGACATTTTCTACCTCCATGTGTAGATCTCTTTCAAAATTAGGTGGGGCGGGTGAAATGCCCAATTCTTGTAATTCTTGTAAGGTTAATTTAGATAATTCATCTTGAGGATTAGTGGCCTCAAGTTGGGCTATAGTTGGTATAGAACCATCAAAATAAAATCCATTGTGTAACATCTCTTCAATAGAGACATCATGGAAGATATCTCCTTCCAACTCTTCATCGAGGTCAGCAATCATTTTAGGGTAAGCTATGGATAGCATGTTGCATGAAAATGACTGATTTTTAAGAGGCAAATCAACATGCCTATCCAAATAATCTTGATAACATATGAATTGATCATCATATTCAAAAGGAAAGGGTTGACCCTTACTATGAAATAGGCCCACACCACAGCGGGCAGGCCACGGTTCTACCTCGAAAGGTTCTTTCATGCCATTTTGGAAATGTCCCAAGCCTTTCCCTTTATATCCCATTTTAAGCATCATGGGTTTATATTTAATATAATCATTGGTAAAATAACACCGAGCATATCCTTCATGATGAGTTTTGATATTTTGAGGGATTCTTCCCCAGTCATATCCTTTATAAATGAAGGCACAAATTCCGACTTGGTAAGTACTTCCCATAGGTTGTGGGAGGCCCAAAGTACGAGGAGATGGCGACAATTTATTTAAAAGAATTGAATCTTGCATGAAAGCATTTGTTTTTTCTAATATTAAGGTTGTGGATAAATCTGGTAAAAGTTCATCAGAAAGGGCATAATATGTAGAAGTCTTATTACCTATATCTTTAGATGTGGGAGGAATGATAGATGTGTCTATAGGTTTTGAATTTATAGGGATAGAACTTGAAGGATTGGTTGTAGATTTAAGATCTTTTTGAGGTTCTAAAATGATTTGTTTAGATGGTTGTTGGTCTATATAGGAGGATGAAATTAATGGAGGGGAAATAGGTGAAGTTATGGGTGTGTGTTTCACAGTTTTAGATGAAAAATAAGAACTAGGATGTGTGGACGACAGAGTAGGGCAAAATTGCACTCCAACGGGTTCTGCCAAAGCACACATATCAAAAGGTCTAGGGTCACCATGGATAGTGACCAACTAATTTTTAAACTCAAATTTAACACATTGGTGTAAGGTTGATGGGACCGCTCGCATGGCGTTGATCCAAGGGCGACCCAAAAGTATATTGTACGATGTTGGGCAATGTACAATAAACACGATTGTTTCTAGGGTTCTAGGACCAACTTGCAATGGGAGGGTAATAACTCCACATGTTTCTTGTGTTTTGTCATTAAAAGCTTTGATAATCATATTAGTTTTCTTCATTTCATCACTTCTAAAGCCAAATCGTTGGTAGAAGTCAAAAGTGCAAATGTTTAGAGATGAGCCATTATCAATCAAAACTCTTTTGACAGCTACATCTCCAATTAGAGTAGTAATGTATAAGGGATTATCCTTATGTAAACTATGTTGTGGGATATCTTTATCCCGGAAGTCAATACAATCAATCTCTCGAGTGATGATAGTATTGGCCATAGCTTCAGGTTGAATGTTTTGAGGTACCATCATTTGGCTCAATGTAAGCATCAACTCATCCCTATGGGTGGGAGAGGATCTTAATAAATCCAAAAGGGAAATTCAGGCCATAGTATTGGACAATTGCTCATTAATATTGTAAGGGGGTTTAGGTTGAACAGTAGGAGCATGATTCCCTTTATTGGGGTTTTTCAAAATGAATGGAGCCGATCCATCATTCTGGTTTGGTTCTTGTTGGGAATTTTGATCTTGTTGTCGGGTGACGACTCCAATGGTACCTACAATGTTATAATGAAGACGCTGAACTGGTATCGGTTGAGCATTGATGGCTTGTTCATTAGAAAGGAATATATCAGAAGAAGGTCGAGTAGTAACTCGTCTAGGAAATGGTTCTTCTAGAACCATAGCATCTGTGATGGGTTGAATAGGATTTGATTTGTTTTTAGAACTATTCAATTGGTTTGAAGTAATGTCTAGTTCACTTTCACTATCTGATTCTATATCACTAGAATCAGAAGTTTGAAAATTATGTAAAGGCCTCGTCGTAACCAGGGATAAGGTTGTGTCAAATATTTGAGGATCCTGAATAGGTAATTGTCCGCTAATGGTTCCTACATATCGGGTAGGAGGGGGAACATTATGATGTTCAATTTGATTGGCTACCTCTTTACCATGTTGTGGTAAAGGGTGTTGAAATATGTCTAGAGTTTGATTGGCATTTTGATTTTGATTTTGGGGAACGGTCTTTTGAGTATTATTAGGAGGGTTTTGTTTAGGTTGGAAGGCTTGCACTTCCATTTCATTATTGTCAATAAAATCCTGTATTTTATGTTTCAACCTTTTACAAGCATTGGTAGAATGTCCAGGTCCTCTATGGAAATCATAGTGTAAGTCAGCTCTGTATCCGGGTATAGTTGGATCAGGTTCCGGATAGCTGGTAATTGGATCAAACCTCTTTTGAGTAATTGAGGTAAAATAGTTGATAAGGGTTGGTTTAATCTAGTAAATTCTCAAGGAGGCTTGTCAGGAGGTTTCAATATAAATTTTTCTGTTGTCTTTGTTGCATTGATATTAGCAACATTTTTGCTGTCAGTGACTCCGTCACCGATGACTTGTTTGTTTTTATATTTATTTTTGGATGTTTTCTCATCATCCTTTTTCCTAAGTTGGCCTCTCCTAATGAGGGCATCTTCTACTCTTCGAGCTAAATCTATAGCTTGATCGAAGGTAGTTAAGGTAGCAGTCGATAGCTGATAAGATATTTGCTCTTGTAAATTGTTGATGAAAATGTCCAACATTTCCCTATAAGGTAGCACAAAGTGCAGTTTTCCTGTCAATTGCCTCCATCTAGCTATGAAATCGGCAAACCATTCATCTTTGTCTTGTTTTAAATTGTATAAATCTTTAATAGTTACATGCCGCTCGATATAGGCACTAAATTGATGGACAAATGATTCCTCTGTTTCTTCGAAGTTTCTCAAAGAATGAGTGGGCAATTGATAGTACAACTCTAATGCCATTCCACCTAAACTTTTCGAGAACATTTTTAATAATAGCAAGTCATCATGCAATATGTCATGAAATGCTATCCTAAACATGTGAAGATGCTCTATGGGATCTTCGGTTCCTTTATATATAGGCAAGATAGGCATGGGAAAATGCTTAGGGTATGGTTGAGCTACAACTATGGGATCCAAAGGTTGACTACATATCTCTCGATAATTATACGAGGGACGGTAGGGATCTATCTGGTCCATACGCGAAGCTAACTGTTTCACCATGGCTTCCAGATTACTAGTTTGCCCCCCATATTGGTTCGATAGGGCATTGACATGGGTTTTATGGGCATATGATGGCAGAACATGAAGATTAGATGCCATGTTACTATTGTGCAAATTATTGGTAGGAAAAGTATTATGAAGGAATTTTGAAGTTGTATTCTGATGTATTTCAGATTGTTGAAAATTTGTATTTGGCTTCGTTTAAGGTTTTTGTTTACTTGAAGCATATTGCTCAATAGTTTGATGGAATAAAGTAGTGAAGGAAGGTTTCTTTTGTGTGGGAATGATTTTAGGTTGAATAACAGGTTCCTTAGGAGGTTGGATAGCCTGTTGTTTTGACATGTTTTGAATCATAGAGACCATATCCATATTGGATGGTCCAGCCTTATCACTTTCTTGATCAATGAAAGATAAGGGATTAATGCGCACATCATACATATGTTCCAAAGCTGCCTGAGTGTCACTAATTTGCCCTTTATCAATACGAATTGCCACATTAAGGTCATCAATGTTATCATTGAGAAATTTCTTGAAATGATCTATGTTGTCAAAAGCAATAGTTCCATTTGGAGCTACTCTAGGGGATGAGGATCCATCCTCTTTAACACTTCCTTCTTGTTCCTTATCTTCACCTAGGTCATCTTTTGGTTGAACTAGAGTTTTTCCTTCCGGTTGGATCTTCGGGAAGGACATTTGGGTTTCCAGTTGTATCTTGTAACCAATCTTCTTCTTCTCCTAAAGTTTCTTTACCATTCCTAAGTTTAGGCATGGTGCTAAATTTTGATTTCAGCAAATATATATATATATATATATATATATATATATATATATATATATGCAACAAATTAAGAGGTATATATTTACTATATACCTACCACAATATTTGAAATGAAATGTTTAAGTTTTTGCTATGTTTTTTAGTTTTTTAGTTTTTTAGCTTTTTTAGTTTTTTTAGTTTTTCTTTGTTTTTGAAATAATATTGTAAAGACAATCAACACAATAAATGCAAGAAATAAGACTGAAAGTAATAATCTAGTTTTATATAAATAATTTATAAATATCATTAATAGGCTCGAGTTGTTCAGGAGTCATGAAGTGTTCTTCAAATTGAAAGTTTTCTTTTAAAAATTTGATGAAAAGAGCTATAGTGATATTATCTGTCTCAGATCTTTGGTTGATAAAAGTAAAGCTCATGGCAATACTCTTGATATAGCACAGCTCGTGGAACTCTATTCCATATTTATCTATCTGTAAGAACAACCTCTTGGTCTTCTACACAACCTAGGAACTGGTGCACAATAGCTGCGTTCTCGAGGTATTCCTCGAAGGTGAACAATTCTGAAGATACTAGAGCTCTCCTATAAGCTAACCATCTATGGAAGGCTCTCTGAAGTTCATGATAAAAAAGTAGTTGATGAGGATCCAGGATTCTATCTAGGACTAGCCTCTTGATTTGCTTAAGTTGTGTGGACCTAGATGAGATGAGACTAAGTCTTCTATCAAGTTCGTTCCATAGGAATTGATTTCTACTTGTTTCAGGCACATTAAGCATAGAATTGATTTCCACGGCTGCCAATTGGTTTTCTACATTTATAGTAACTGCTAATATTTTCTTAGGAGCTACCATCTAAACATGATTTTAAACTTTAAATGTTTTAAAATGCATCTATGTTTTAGTTTTTCTTATTTTTATTTTTATTTTTTTGTTTTGTTTTCTTTGTTTTTGTTTTCAAAAGGTTATGATGCATTCACATCGGGTTCACCAAAATGTATCACTCCAAATTTTTCGCATCCTTACCTTCAGGCTATAGGATCCGTGCCCGAAATGGGGATGGGAAAAGGATGTCATGGTACCTCGGACTGAGAGGACTTTGCGAAGGTCCCGCCTCTCAAGGGAGGTGTATTTTGATGATTTTTCGATGGATGGTGGGTTCACTAGGAAACATTTAATGGCAGTTTCCACGCCTAGGTTTGGAATGTGTTTTTATGTATTCATTTTTAACTTTAAGCATTCATATCCTAGGTTTGGCCAAATGAGTCTAAATTAATCTATATGAAAATGCAGATTTAATGAATATAGAGAACAAATTTAAGACAAAAAAAAACAAAGTAATTAAGGAAGAATAAGAAGAATACCTGACCCGGATGTCTGATGGAGATTTTGATGTTTGAAGCAGTCAGGATCATCTAGAATTTGATAGAATCGTCTAAAATCAGACAAGATCGTCTGAGATCTAATGAATTCGTCTGACGAATTCGTCAGAGACCTGCAAACAGAAGAACAGATGCAAAATACAGAGAATACTACTATTCTAGTTGAGGGAAACTGTGCAAAATAACAATGACAATACTGAACTAAAACTTAAAGAACGAAACATGTATGAATGATGCTAATTAAATCACAATTATGGATTAATTATGCCTTTGATCTAGATGGGTGAACTCCAAAATGCAATATAACATAAAATATCAAATAAAATAGCTAATTTGCAAAATAAAACAACAGAGAAAAGGTGAAGAAATGCAAAATTATGGCATTGATTGCCTCAATGTGGACTGTAGTCGAGATCGTCTTGCATCAGTACAAAATCGTCTCTGATTCGACAGGATCACCTCCGATCTGAACAGGTTCGTCGGTGACGATGTATGCTTGCTCCGACTGAAAAACAAGATGATACCTGCAACAAAATTGATATAGGACTACTGCAAATGCAAACTTAGGATAATTTAACGTGCACGAAGCTAAGTTACAGAGAATTTCAGCCAGGGGTTGGGAAGGGAAGGTCCTAGGGACTAAATAGGCTTAGGGGAGTAGTTAGGAGGTTGGAGATCATCCCTATTTGGGAGATCTCCAATAGGGGAGGGTCTCTAACGGTGAAAACATGCTTCTACCAGGATTAGAGGCCCGTTAGAATAGAAGATAATTTTGAAAAATCAGTTTTGTGACAAGATCGTCTGGACGTCCTAGCCCAGACGAAATCATCAAATCTGGGGAGATATCGTCTGATCGGCGACGATATCATCAAACGATAAAAAAAACCTCTAAACATGGCATGGAAAAGGGGGAAACGGATTACCCGGCGATTAACGGGTAGTTTGGGAGGTTAAATTTGAATTTAAATTATTTACTAGGATGAATGTAATTATGACAATTTTATTGCACCAATTTTAGGGTGCTACACAAATATATGATGTAGGAGCCTTCAGCCATTGAGGTATTTGATAGTAGTGATATTGGGTGACTGATTGACACATGAGATGTTTTTTTGACTAGGATAGGTCTAGAAACCTTTGGCAAGATGTGGTAGAGGAAAGCAATGTTGCTTCATGTTGGGTGTTCACCATGATTGAATTTTGATTTGGTGGCTATTTTTTAGGTCAAATTATTTAGCCTTGTTGATTATATAAATGGCTTTGATGGTCTAGCATTTATCCAATAGTTATCCAAATTTTGCATTCCTTTAAATAATTGTTAGATTTCTTATTCCTCTTTGATGATATCATTGCCTTTAGAGTTTGATCACCTTCTACACAGCCATTTTTTCCCATGCATAGTGTTGGATGTTGGATAAATTTTGAGCCTTGGTACTTCACTACTAGGTTCTATGCCTTAGAATTATTTTCCATTAGAATCTCATTTTTGCTTTGCCAATTTTATATGCTTCTTATGATGATTTCATTGCCTCAAAAGTCTATGTTGCTTCTCATACTTAGCCAAATTTTGCAAAACATTTTGTTCGATGTCAAATGAGTTTTTTCTTATCTATCTTTACATTTTAGACTTGATGCCTTAGCATATTTTTAGCTTTGGCCTTTATTATTTACTACAACTAAATTTTATATAGTTGTGTTGACTTCAGCTCCATTGTATATCAAACTCTCTTTGATGCTTAGCCAATTTTTTTATTCATTGCACTAGATGTTAGACTTTTGTACTCCTTTATTGACATCAACATTTAAAAATTTTGGTCACTTCTTGTACTTAGCCAATTTTTTGAATGTGGCACTCAAGATATAGCTGGTCCATAAACTAAAATTGCAAAAAAAATCTCACTCTTGCACAATACCTTGTGATTATATTTAGTCTAGCATTCTTTTGCTTTTTGTCTTGCTACCTATCTAACCAAAATTTTAAATTCAACCATGTATACTTGCATATTGTGTTGTTCTATAATATTAAGTATTACCTTTAACATTATCTTGGTAGAATAATCTGGCTCAATATTTGATTTGGTGCTCAATTTAGCACCTTCAAAGGATTCTCAATGCAATTTTTTGTAATGGTGCCTTAGCAAAATGACTAAAAGGCTTCAACAAAATTACAATATGGTTTGTATGCAAGGCTTGTAGATGTAGGTGGTAAAATTTACCTATATCATTAATTAATTTCAAGGATTTTTGCTCATAAAATTGAGAACCTAGTAAGCCTTACTTGTGAGATGTTGGAAATGTATAGGATTAGAGGACGTATAATATAAGTTGATTGAGAGTAGAAATATGGAAGTAGGAAAAGCTTATAGTCAAAGGAAATAAAACAATTTTAGAATATGGAATTGATGTAGAAAAAGTGAGAGTGTGAGTATGGCTAATGGATTTTGTGGCCTCAACAGGGCTTATAAAACATGCATTGGAGTAAACCTCTATTCAAAATCCATCCGATTTGCTTATAAAAATGGGATGTACTATAGATCCATGGGTATAACTTGTCCAAGAGAGGGAAAAGATTGATGCTTATAGAGATTTAAGGATTGATGAGGTTATTGGGGAGGCAAAGAGTATAAAGGAATGAAAAGGAAACTACAATAATCCAAAAAAGCATGGATTCTAGAAACTGGGGATGTTGGTAATTGTGGAGAGACACTAAGGTAGACAGGGTGTTAAAATGACTTAGGAATAAGATGACATGAAGATATAGAAAATAAAGACAAAAAGAGGAGGGAAATATAGATAAGGGAAGATAAAGAAAAGACAATAGAGATACTTAATTGCATGTACCTCCAATAAAATTAAAACTTGCATGAGCATATTCCACCATAGCTAACAATTAATTCAAGTCTATACAAGTAACCTTAGGTAAATATTCACCCATACAAATTACATTAGGTAGATATCCTAGATGCTCAAGATTAATTTACTTTTCATTTATTTCTTCATTATAAAATTACATAGGTAAATTTCATTTGGGTTGTTGAACACCATGCATTGAGTTGTTGATTTAATAATGTGCATGGGTACTCAGGATTATCTTCTTGTCATTAGAAACCTCTGGAATAGAGTGATCTTGAAATTATTTTATAGCATTTTATGAATATTGATGACAACTAGATTATGAATTGAATTATCTTTTGAAAGAGCTAGCACTACTTTCTCAAATCATATTGCTCATGTGAAGATCCAACTACTTTAATTCCCTTTTTTTATTTAGCCAATTAGAATTCATTACTAGAACACTTGTTTTATTGCAACTCATATTTTCTTTTATCATCTTGTTACCATGGTATATGGCTATCATCTTGGCATGATACCTACCTTTTCAAAGTCCACTACTTGATGTCACATGTATTTTAAATATAATATTACGCATGTTAAGGCATTCTACAATGTCATCTTTTTCTAGTTTTTCTCCTTTAATGGTGACCTTTGGTGTCTACTTTCATCATTGAGGTACTGAGAAATCATTTCTAAACACTTCTATAATTGCGTAAAATGACTAAAGTTTCTTGTAAATGGATAATTAGGCTAGCCTTTCCATTGAGTTGTGGAGTCAATAAAATAGTAGAAGATACATATGAAATGATTTGAGGGATATGGGAAAAATGGATAATATGAACTAGAATTATTGGGGAAGATGGAATGAGTAATAAGAAGAATTCTAATGGAATATGAAGGATGGTGGAAGGATATGAATATGAGAAAGCCATACCTATATGACACACATTCTAAACTCTCCTTGTTGATATAGTTATTTAGTTTTCCCTTTTACTTTATTGGTATATGGTGTATTGACCTAAAACACCAAGACGAAAAAAAGAGTGAAGTTAATCCCCTTTTATTCAGGGAATTATTTTGAATTTTGCTTTTCTTGTCCTTGGTCTATCTTGATAAACTCCAAAAATTGAATAAGGGCTTGTAAATGGTCATTTTAGTTGTTCAATTTCATCGAGAAAAAAGAGCTTGTGGGCTTCCTAATCCAATAAATATTTCAAATTATCCCCATTATTCTCTTCCTCATTTGTCCTTCAAATTTTCTCTTTTGGAACCATTATAGTTTCCCTAATAATGGGTGAAAATTAATTACCAGTAGGTTGTGGCTATTGTTGTTGGACTTCTTTACGAGTGTAGGCATTGTCAATGGAGGTGTAGTTCTAGAAAACACCAAGATAATATTATCTAACATTGATATGATTTTATCTAATACAAATATGGTTCTTTATTACCATTAAGTAATGTGCCTACCTTATTTAACACTCGAAAGGCTAATATTGACCATCCTCTTCCTTTAGTGATTGTGCATCTCCTCTATACATAGGGAATTTTAGGCCTGACTATATATTTTGCCTAAGGACAATCCTCATTCCCATTTCTACCTTTTAATAAGGCCTATCAACCATTGACTGTTGGAGTAGAATTCTTCCTTAGGAGTGATGTTATGTTGCAAAAGGAGACCCCCCTTTATATCGGCTTTTCCTTCTAGATAATTCATCATTCAACTTATCTTATCAATCCTATTTTTTCTTAGCTCTTTTGTATCCAAATTTTAAGGACCTAAAATTTTCTATGTCGCTAAATCATCATTCTTCATATTCAAACCATCATGTGATATAATTATCATGCTTTACTAGGATTTATACTATCCCTTTGGCTAATTATCTTATTCTATATATGATACACAACTTTAATTTACTTGTTGACTTATACACACAAAATTGTGGTATATTTGGCATACCAAAAATGCTTGGTATCTCTTGCATCTAAATTCTACAATGACTTGACCAAAATTGTTCGAAATTTACACTTTTTCTTTTGACTTTAATTTTGGGACTCATAGCTTGTCCTGGAAAAATTATACCATAGCATTTATTTTGAGCCTACATTAGTTTCCAAGTTTGCTTGAAAATGACATATGGAACAAATCATGATAATTATTTTTTATCACATGAGTTTCTAATCATTTATTTTATGTATATTGCTTTGTTTGTGAGATCAATGATTTATGATTAAAGATTTCCAATGTTCATAAAGTCTTCTAGTTGGTAGTGCCATCTGGAATTATCTTCTATCAAGATCCTATATTCAAATTTCTTTTCCAAGATTCTTGTGTTTGTTTATTAGGTTATAGAATAGGCCATATGCTATGATAGATCATAGTTGACTTGCATATTATGCATATTTTGTTGTCTTGAAAAAATGCTAGATCAATATTTCTAAGGAAATATTCACTGCTAGTTTACCTCTGCTTTGTCTCCATCCAATCAACTACCTCCAATTCAGTTATATTTTTGACTTATTCAACTTTATTTGTCTTGTATTCTTCATATTTTTACATGTGGAATGGTATAATGTTTTAGTATGTACGTAGACCAATTTTATTTTAGAGTATATTACATCATTTAGATCATGTAAATGTACCACCTTTGGTACATAGTTAGAGTAGGAGATTACTTTAGGGGGAAGTTAGCTAGTTACTTCAAGTAATATAATAAAATCACAAGTTTCAATGTGCAAGGTGTCCCCTTGTATAGCTAGGTAGAGTGTTGGCCAAGGAATCTATATTCCTATATAAAGGGTCTCATAGTGAGTGATCATATAGATCAAGTTCATCAAGTTCATTATAGTAGAGAGTAGTAGATAGTGGTAGAAATCGTTTATGGAGTACAATGTATTTATTTATATTATATCAATGGAGTGGCCATAACCTCTATACTACATTGTATTTTTACCACTTTCTATTTATAGTATATTTCACTCATATTGTAGAATTCTATTCTTTCATATTTTTTGCATCTTATTAGGACCTGTGATATATCTTTTCCATTGTACATATCCTCAAAATCTAACATTGGTATCATATCCATGATACATTTAAATAGGAATAGGGAGTCATACGTGAGGACTGAAACAAATCTCAGTCACAAAAATTCTAAGATTACATTTGGCTAGAGTTTTTCCACAAAGTTGTAGAAAAACTCGTGAAGACCAGGAATCAACATTCATTCCACTAGTTTGACAAATCAACTAGTGAAGACTATTTAAGGATCTAGATTTTTTAAAGTTTCCTTGTTGCATGAAAATAAACACTACAAAAAATCAATGAGAAGATTTATGGTGAAGTTTGAATATTGGAGATCTCCATTGTTAGAATGGAAAATTTCACATTGTAGTGGAAAAGTCCATAGAAGCCTTGTACCTAAAGAAAAGGCCATAGAAGCCTTGTACTATAAGAAAAGGCCATAGAATACTTGATATAGAATAAAAGGCCACAAAAGTATTGATATAGAAGAAAAATGTCATAGAAGCCTTGATCTAGAAGAAAGGGCCACAAAAGCCTTAATTCTAAAAAAGACTCCAAAGAAGAGTTCCTTATCCAGAAGAAGACTCTAAATAAGAGTTATTGATCTAGAAGAAAAATCTAAATAATATATCCTAAATAAGACTCTAGATAAGAGTCCTTGAAATAGGAGATTGGTGATCTCCTTTACTGATTAAAGACTTATTTCTAAATAAATTGAAGACATCCATAAAATATCTCATTGGAAAATAAAGGACTACAAAATTCCTATTCTTGATTAGAGAAGCAACAAATTTCAAATATTCAAGAAGAATATCTCATTACCGAAACTTACACAAACATAATATTGAAGGAAAGGTCTCATTTGGAAAACCATAGAAGCTGCAAGACTAAATACCTTGGAGAGGTCTCAAGGAAGAAAAATAAGAAGGCTTGGAGAGCCTTGTTGTAGAGATCATATAAGCATCATTAAAATAGTTCCTATAAGAACTCATTGGAGAAATCCACTACCAAGGAGAAGCTCCTAATAGTGAATAACTTGGGACAATTATCCCCATCCAAAAACAAGCCCCAGAGAAGAAGAATTTGGCAAATAGTGTCAAATCCTGAAGAAGAATCCAATGAAGACCTCAAGATATTTATAATATTGAGAAGATCTTATTTGAAGTTAGATTTCAACAAGAATATTGCGGATAATTTAGATATAAAAAGCCTACAAAATCTAAAATATTTGGATATTACCTCTCATTGCAAGAAGGCACATCAGTAGGCGAAGGAATCTCATCCAAGGCGACAGAGGTAGAGCAGGTACAAAAGGGGTGAGTGGGAAACTTGAGCATGGATCAAGCAAGGATTCAGAGGAAGGTGGTCAGGATATGGCATATTTAGAGGTGAGCATCACGCGGGAGCCCGACCCTCCTCAGAAAGACCTCGACAAAAAATATACAAAGGACAATGTGGGGCCCAAGAAGTGGTTGTCTTTTGTTGAGACTCTTAGAGGAAAAATAAAGGAGGTTCTCTCTCTTCCACCCCTAGTTCCAATAAATAATAAAATTTTGACCCCGACAAGTTCCATGAGCCCTTTTATTTCAATGGAATAATTCTCCCTGGTAGGCAAGTTTTTGGGAGGTAGGCCAGACATGGAGACTATCAGGGCTTGGGCAACGGGTAAATGGCGACCGATAGGCATCTTGGAGTTGGTATCTCTAACTCGAGGGTTATTCATTATCAGTTTTAAAAATATGGAGGATGCTAACCACATTTTAATAGGATTTCCTTGGTTTTTGGGCAAAAGGAGCCTTTTTCTCATATGATGGGGTGAATATTTCGAGCCTAAAAAGCAAAATATTAACATTGGGTTTGTATCTCGAGTCTACCTTCCCATTTATTCAATGAATATTAGCTATAGGGCATAGCCAGAACTATAGGGGAACTGATATCCATTGACCATGCAACCTTGTCCAAGAAAAGGATGATTCATGCATGAATCTGCATAAATGCTAATTTGGATAATGAATTGCCATGGTTTGTGGAGCTAGAGTATGGAGAATACTATCGAAAACAAACATTAGAATACGAGAATAGACTAGAATTCTATGCAGAATGCAAAAATTAAGGACATATATGCAATCAGTGCCATAACCTAGCAATGAATAGAGAAAAGCAGAAGCAGAGAATGCTAGACAGAGGAAATTTGAGGAGTTTCCCTAGTAGAGGCAATTTCAATCAGGCAAACTATGTCTACCAAAAAAAAAAAAAAGGAGGGTGCAGGGTCCCAACAAGACAAAGGAGAAAAATAGGTTGTTGGAAATAAAAATATTCAAGTAAGTTCCAATCCTCTAGTTTCAAATAAATTTTCAATTCTATCCAATATGGGAGTAGGAGGATTATCGGAAGACATGGAAGCCTAGAACCTTTAGGCTAACCTTTTTGACTCTCTAGAATCCCCATCCAAGTCAGGATCCTCAAACCCTAATTCTAAAATTACTATAAGCCCCGTGGGCATCACAAAGCCAAACCCTAATGCCTAATCTCTAGAATCCCCATCCAAGTCATGATCCTTAAACACCAATTCTAAAAATACTTCAAGCCTAGTGGGCATCCCAAATCCAAACCCTAATGTTGAATAACTTAGGAAGAAAGTTGAGGCATTAGAAAATAAAAAATCTCCTCCCCAACATCATCACTAGGATCCAGGTGAATCCTATTGAGGGTACGTCTTGCAAACCAGGGGAATACAGGAAAAAAGGAGAATATTTGGATTTAGGGGTGGAGATATGTGAAACTCTTCAGACTAAGGAATATGGTAGTCTAATTTTGCAACAAATTTCCTTCCATCAATTTAGTCCTAAACAAACCAGGAGCACTGTGAAGTCTCCTATAGATTTTGGTAGTGAAAAAAGAAGAGGGAGAATATCAAATGCTGAGCATCAAAAAATTAAAACTAATAATGACATTGCCAATGGAAAATAGAGAACCTTATTTCAACAGGTTATTTTGGGTTTTGAAGACAACAAATTAGGAAAACCCCCTCAAGGGAGGGGGAGAGGAAGAAATCCCAAACAATCTAAATGAAGTTCCTCTCATGGAATGTGAGAGGCCTCAATGGCTTACCCAAACATAGGGAAGTTAGTGCAATAAGAAATCAAGTGAATCCAACTATTATCATGTTGCAAGAAATAAAAATTAATGAGATTCAGTCAAAAAAAGTAGCAAAAAAAATCTAGAATCAAGGGGAGATGGTTTGCAAATCATCCAGAGGAGCTTCTGGAGGCCTTATGACTTTGTGGGATCCCCGGATAGTAGAAGGCACCATTATTTAGAAATATGACAGGGTTATTAGTGTTTTATTTAAGGAAATAAACAACAATAGGTTGTGGATCCTTTCAAATATTTATGCCTTGACTTCAATTCAAGGGAGAGCTCTACTTTGGGAGT
Organism: Wollemia nobilis; assembly: GCA_028583015.1. Classification (NCBI taxonomy): domain Eukaryota; kingdom Viridiplantae; phylum Streptophyta; class Pinopsida; order Araucariales; family Araucariaceae; genus Wollemia; species Wollemia nobilis. The sequence continues at coordinate 418,769 of JAQPPZ010000331.1, read as the reverse complement.
ACTTAGGCAATCTGAGTGAAATCTTCCATAATGTCCTTTGGATTCTAGCTAGGGATTTTAACACTCCTCTTTATCCTTTAGACAAAATGGGTGGAAATGGACCACCTATCAGGATCATGGATGAGTTCAATGACTTTGTGAACTCCAACATGTTTATGGATGTAAAACTTAGAGGAGCGAATTATACCTGGAGCAATCAACGGATAGGGTGTCATCTCATTCAAGAAAGGCTTGACAAGTTTTTTTCTACCAAAGGAGGCTAACACTCTGTTCAGTGATTCTACCTTGCAATCCCTTCCAAAAATTGCCTTTGATAATAATCCCATTTAGTTGGAGATCCCTAACTCTTTGTACTTCAATAAACCTTTCATATTTCAATCTATGTGGATCAAACATTTCAGTTTCAGAGATAACTTAATTCAGTGGTGGCAGCAGCCTGTCAGGGGTAGTGCAACTTTTAAACTTTCTGGCAAATTAAAGTTTGTTAAGGAAAAGCTTCAAACTTGGAACAAAGAGGTCTTTGGGAACCTCTTTGAAAATAAAAAATAGGTTGTTGAAAGTTTGAAGATAATTGATAAGAGGATTCAACATGGTGATGCTGATGAAACTACTAGGCAGGAGGAATGGATAAAACTAGCAGAGTTTCATAATATTTTTGCCTGTGAGGAAATATATTGGAGGAAAAAATCAAGGGCTCTTTGGTTGAAATATGGAGATTCAAATTCTAAGTTTTTTCACGTCACCACACTTAGAAATAGAAGCAATAACAAGATAAATTTTTTTAAAAAATAGATGGTTCTATTACTCAGGACTTAACAGAAATAAAAAATGAGGCAGTAACTTATTTCAATTCTATCCTTGGTCAGGAATCGTAGTGCAATGAGGAGGCAAAAGATATTCTCTTGCAATCCATTCCTAGAATAATAAATGAGGATATAAACCTTAAGCTTCTCTCTCCCTTTTCTGATGAGGAAATTACGGAAGCCTTGTTTAGCATGGAGCCAGATAAAGCCTTGGGACCTGATGGCTTTCCTCCTTGTTTCTATCAATATTTTTGGGACATCATAAGTGAGTATGTAATTTCTACTGTCAAATAATTCTAAGCAAGCAATAATATCCCAAAAGGTCTTAACTATACTTTTATTTCTCTAATTCCTAAGAAGAAAACCCCTAAATCTATGGCTGACTTCAGGCCAATCAGTCTATGCAATGTTTCTTACAAGATCCTAACTAAAGCCATTGCAAATAGAATAAGAGATGTTCTACCCCACATCATAGATCCATGCTAGGGAAGATCTTTCTAGGGTAGGTCAATATTATATAGATTTATCACAGTTCATGAAGCTCTGCACTCTGCTCATAAGACTAACAGGTCTATTTTTGCCCTCAAGCTTGATATGAACAAAGCATTTGATAGGCTAAATCGGGACTTTCTGATTGTTGTCCTCCTTAAGTTTGGTTTTCACCACCAATGGTTTAATTTTATAAAAGAATGCATTTCTAAAGCATGGTTCTTGATTCTGGTTAATGTAACAACTACTGGTTACTTTCAAAGTCACAAAGGAATTTGGTAAGGGGACCCAATCAGCCCCATGTTATTCATCATTGTGGTAGAAGCTTTAGGTAGAACCATAAAAAATACTTGCATTTCAAGGCTAATATCGGGAATCAAGGCAACATTTCTCACTAGGGCTATTTCTCACCAATAATTTTTTGATGATACCCTTCTATTGACTAAGGTGTCGGTGGTTGAGGCCAAAATAATTAAATACATCCTGCAACTCTACAAGGACAATGTTGATCAAAAAGTTAATTTCAGTAAAAGCAAGTTATATTTCTTGAACACCCTCATTCAGATGCAAGGAAGGATTGCAAAAATTTTAGGGTGTGATATAGCAAACATTCCCACTTCGTATCTTGGTCTCCCTCTTTTCATTGGTTCTCTGAGAGAGTCAATGTGGGACAGGGTTATTGAAAGAATTAAAAAAAAACTTGCTGGATGGAAAGGTCATATTCTATCTCAAACAGGAAAGCTTATCCTCACTAAGGCCTCTCTTCAGAGCATTCCAGTATATTTCCTCTCCATTTTCAAAGCCCCTCTGAAGGTTTTCCAAAAAATTGAGAAACTCCAAAAAGAATTTTTATGGACTGGATTAGAGGAGAAAAAAATGATACACCTTGTAGGATGGACCAAAGTGTGCAGACCCAGGGAAAATGGAAGCTTAGGTCTGAGGAGAATTGCTCATATGAATTTAGCTTACTAGCTAAGAAGGCATGGTGCCTCATTTCTGGTGAATAAAATGAATGGACAACTATCATCAAACAAAAGTGTCTTCAAAATATGGAATTTCTAAGTGACTTAGGACTCAGTTTCAATCAGAGGTTCTTCTTTTTGGAAAGCAATTCTCAATTGTAAGGAAATAATAAAAAATATTTAAGATGAGTTTTAGGCAATGGTGAGAGGATAAATTGCTGGAATGATAGGTGGGCTAAGGACGAACCACTGATGCAATATCCTAACTTAGCCCGAATATGAGATATAATGGAAGAACTCATTGGCAGAAAAGTCTTCGATTATATGGTTGAGGATAGAGGCATAATGAAGTGGAAACAAATAAGGATTCAGGGATTTCAAGCAGAATCAAATGATCTTTGTAACATTCTTGGGAAACCATTTTTCCCCATGAGACCCAAGGAAGATCAAGTGACTTGGGATCCTATGAAAAATTGGTAGTTCACTGTTAAATCAACTTACAAGATTCTACTTGATGACGAGGATTTTTTCCTCCAAAAGGACTTAGTTTGGATAAAAAATTTAATTCCAAAAATTGCAGTCTTTTCATGGCTGGTTATCCAAGTAAGAATTCTAACCATTGATAATATGATGCGTAAAGGTATTTGTATTACTAATCGATGTTATCTATGTAGGGCTAATTGGGAGACCATTTATCACATTTTCCTTGAGTGCCCTTTTTCCTTGACTATCCTAAGTGGGGTTTTTTAGGTCTTCAATATTTCTTGGATTAAATGAGCCATCGTACTTGATTTGTTTGTCTAGTGGCCTTACCCCTTTTCAAGCCAAATACTTAGATACATGTGGAAAATTTGTCTCAATCACTATATTTGGTAGGTGTGGTTAGAAAGGAACCATAGAGTTTTTAATGAGTCTATCCATAATCATTAAACTATCATTGCCAAGATCCTATCCTTTGCCAATGAGAATGTGAACCTTATCACTTTTGATAGCCATAAACATCATCTACAAGAGACCATGATTGCTCAATATTTAAGCTTAACCTTGTTAGATGAGCCTGTGCCTAAGGTAGTCAACCCCAAAGCCAATGTTAAGTGATCCCCACCTCCTACGGGTTGGTTTAATATTAATTTGTATGGATTGGCTAAGGAAAATCCTGGTAGAGCAGGCGCTGATAGCATTATGTGAGATCATAATGAGAATATGATGCTTGCATTTTATGAATATTTGGAAACAAGGATGAACAAGGAAGCTGAAGCTAGAGCTATGTGGAGAGGCCTTCAAATGACTCAAGACTTAGAAGATAATTTGATCATAGAAGGATACTCTATGCATGTTATAAATCTCCTCAATAATTTAAAAACACCACCTTGGAGGATTAAAACAATTTTTGAAGAGGCTAGGATCCTTTTCCAGGGAAGACAGGACAAAAAATCCCAACATGTCTTTTGAGAAGCTAACAAAGTTGCTAATAAGTTGGCCAATTTGGGTGTCAATGGTGATGGACTTTTCAAATGGGAGCACGGTGTCTCGAGCGAAGTAGAGGATCTTATCCAACAAGAATGCCAAGAATTATAGTCGAATTTACCAATAGGTAAGGCACCATAAATTCAAAGGCTATGAGTATTCCCGTCTCTTTTTTGAAATGGACTCACAATAAAAATTATTTGAGTTGTCAGTCTTTGTAGATGCTGCTTGGAAATACCATAAAGACTAATGGGGACAGTCACATTTCAGATAACATGGCTCCTAGTCATATTAGTAATTTGAGGTTTGTTGATAATCATAGGGCAGGAAAGAAATGATAATATAAGACTTCAAACCAGAGCCACGTGGACCACTAGATAGCCACTACCATAAATCTAGCCAACAGGTTCACTTCTCCAAGGCTGATTGGCCAAGATGGGATGTGGTCCCAAAGCATGTCATATACGAAAGAAAAAAATTACCAAAGAATTATTAAAAGTAACTATCAATACAGAGTTTGTGGGAGTTTTTTTTAGTACTCTGCTATGTGTGTCTGTAGCTTTTTGTTTCTCCACTATTTCAAGGAAGGGATCCGTGTCTGTTTCTTTTTTTGTAATTATGATGCAGGTGTGTTTTCTCGGGGTATACCCAAAATGTTGTATGGGAAGTTTCTTTTTGATAACAGGCTATGTGCCTTACCGGATGTAATGGCTTTGGCGGCATGTAGATTTTACATATATAGGATCCTTAGTAAGGACATGTTCATCAACAACCCTAGGCTGATTTTTGTAAAAGGTTTTGGATCAACTTGTAGAACCCGATATTAATGCTATAGTATCTTATCTACCAAAAAAAAAAAAGGCACATTTTAGAGATAAGAGTTACAAAAAAAAATAGGTCACTTGAAGGATAAATACATCAAACCCTATGTAACAACCCACATTACCAACCAAACCTAAGATAGATATTTTTTTATACATATCTAATATGCCAAGTTACAACCAAGTATGTTTGAATCAACATCATGTAGGGTAGTAAGTAACCGAGAGGATTACAACATGGTCAGTGTCAACTCTCGTGATAGGAGTGACCAACTCCTATCCAACCTTACATCCCATCATTATATGTATGATCCCTTGGTTTAACTATTTCTACCTCTTATTTTCTTAGGAATTTTAGTTACTTAATTAATTGAATGTCATTTCAATATTACTTCCTAATTCCATTATTTGCAATGGAATATCATGCATGTGTTATTAAAACAATACATAAAGGTTACTTTATTTACATCAATACTTTTGTTGGAAATATGAGCAAGATTTTTTGTCATTAATGTCAAGAGTTAGTTTCAGTGAGCAGGACAAAAGGAAGGATGTCAAGGAGTCAGTTGTGCAAGAAAAATATTGTTTCTAGACCTATGTAAAATAATATTATAAATTAATTATAATAATTTTGTTATAAATTAATTTATAATTTAATTTGATTAACTCTAAAGAGTTATTAAATTAATTATAAGTTAATTATAATTTAATTATAAGTTAGTTTATAACTTAATTATAAGTTAGTTTATAACTTAATTTAATAAACCCTAGAGTTAGGGCTATAAAGGGCATATGAAAATCACTGACGTCAATAAATTCCAAGGAATGGGTATAAATACCCCAAGCCTAAAAGAATTCAAACTCATCCACGATTTTAATTATCTCCTAAGCAAAAATCGTGTGCACAATTTTCGTAAGCAAGAGAGAGAAGAAGTCCTCGTTGATCATTTTTGGTAGTTAGTGAAGGAATAAAAGTCACAAGGCATGAAGGCCTTGTCACCACCTAGCCAGGTCAGCTAGCAGCAAGTGGAAGCACCTTGGGAATGTGAGGTTCCACTTTAAACTCGCAGCAGGATTGGTTGTGTAGTTTTTTTGGGTGCCAATGATGTCAAAAAAAATTTCTTTGAGCATCAAAGTAGAAGACAAAGCATCATGGGCACTTTTTCCTTCCACGTGAACACTTATATCATGTAGCTTGGCTGTTGTGGCTAAGGCGCTAGAGGCGCTATGTTGTGGGATCGAATCCCACTAAGAGCACTTTGTGAGGTAATAAAATTTTGTTATAAATTGATTTGTGCTTCTAAGGTTGTATGGTGTATTTTTGAGCTTAGGGAGATATAAGGTTGATAAAATTAAATAGTTTTTTATTTAATTACTTTGTGGTTTGAGTTGTTTGAGAGTGGAGTTATAAGGTTTAATAAAATATTTATTTTTATATGTTTTGGTGAATGCTTATTTTAAAGGAGTAATAAGGTGTATTTGAGTTTAATTATTTTTGTAATTGTTAAATATCTTGAGGGAGTGTTAGAGTGATAATTTTTGTCATCTAACCTTTGAAATTGGCAAAGAGGGAAATTGTGTTTAAGACAGGTTTTGAGGTCAATTCTTCAACAAACAAAAGGTATGGGCACATCTTCCTTGTGAGTAATTGTTGGATGTTGTGAATGCTAAGTTGGAGAGAAAATGGTTGTTTGATAAGAATTGTTGAGTTTGATTGTTAAATTTTTTTCTGAGTGAAAGTTGATGATAAGAAACCTTGTTTGATAAGCATTGTTGAGTTTGGTTTTCTGGAAAGAAAGTTGATACTAGAAACATTGTTTGATAAGCATTGTTGGAAATATTGAGTAAAAATTTCATATACTTGACTAGGGTTTGTGAAAGAACATGAGTATCATTGTTATGTGAAGTTGAGAGCTATCTTGAACTAGGGTTTGTGAAAATAACATGAGTATCATTGTTATGTGAAGTTGAGAGCTATCTTGAACTAGGGTTTGTGAAAGAACATGAGTATCATTATTATGTGAGATTGTTTGACAAGCATTGTTGGAAATAATTGAGTGTTTATATGCTTGGACTAGGGTTTGTAAGCAAGGAGTATTTAATTGAGTGATTTATTGAGTGGAGTTGATTGAGCCAAGTCAAGTGGAAGTGTTGAAGTGATAGTTCAAGTTCTATGAAACAAATTGATCTATATTCTAAATTTGATTTTAGAAAGAGATTGAAAATGATTGAGCATTGTTGTGAGTGTGAAACATATTGATTCTCTAACAATTCTCTATATATTTATATGAGATTGAACAAGATTCTATGTGAAGCTTGTTTGTGTGATTGAAGAGGATTTTGTGTTAGATTGAGTTTAGTTGAGTAAGATTTTGTGGAAGCTTACAATTCAAATTTGAGGCAAGTCTTGGTGAAGGCTTGTTGAGTAGATTGGACAAGTTATAGTGAGGACTTGTTGAGTATATTTGAGGTAAGTCTTAGTGAAGGATTGTTGAGTAGATTAGAAAAGTTCTAGTGAGGACTTGTTGAGCAGATTTGAGGTAAGCCTTGGTGAAAGCTTGTTGAGAAGATTGGACAAGTTCTAGTGAGGACTTGTTGAGAAATATTGAGGTAAGTCTTAATGAAGGCTTGTTGAGCAGATTGGAAAAGTTCTAAAGAGGACTTATGGATATATTAGTGTGAACTTTGTTGAATATTACAAGGCATATTTAAGGCAAGTCTTTGAGAAGACTTGTGAGCAGAGTTTGATTGATTGATTTGTTCAAACCTTGGGTTAAGGTTTGGGGTAGATCTAGCAAAGTTGATTTGTGATTGATTCAAGCTTGAGGATATATTTGTGTTGGACTGAAGGACTACATTTAGTGAATATTTGAGGATAGATTTTTGTGCATATTTGAGGATAGGTTTATGCTAGACCAGATATAGATATTGAGCAGATTTGTGCTAGACAGAAGGACCGTGTTTAGTAAAAATTTGATACATATCTAAGAGCAAGATTTGGAGGTGACAGAGTATAAAGTATGATAGTATCCAATGGATAGAGGTCCATTAGCTAGGGTAGTGAAGACAGGTCTTCTGAGTGAGGGCATGAGTCTTCATTGGATAGAGATACATAACCCAGTCTAGTGGAGGCATCGGTTCTTCTAGAATATCACTAGCCAGAGTAGAGGGGATTGGTGTCTCCTATGGATAGAGATCCACAAAATTGATTAGGTAATTTATGTCCCCTTTGGACAAATATCCATAAACATTGTAATAGGTAAGGATTCCCAAAGATATTTGTTGAGAAAATATTAGTGAAATATTTTCTCTGTGGAGTAGCCCACATTGGGTGAACCATGTTAAATTGGTGTCTCTATTGTGTGTGGTGATTTTTGCATTGCTTTCATTAATGTTTTTTATATTTCCATTGATATATTGTATATTATTGATTGGGAAAGAAAAGTAAAAAATGGTCTTATATTGTTCACCCCCCTTCTCAGTATAAGCTTGTGTTCTTCAATTGGTATTAGAGCGGGTTCCTTCAAAAGAGTTTAATAGCTTAAAGGAAAATCTTACAAGAACACAAATAGATTCTAAGAGTGGATCCTTAGATAATTCAACACCAATATTTTATGGGAGCGATTATGTAGTTTGGAGTATAAGAATGAAGATTCACCTGATGGCAATTGGCAATGAAATATGGGAAGCAGTTGAAAATGAATACACACCACCAGCTACTCCACCTATATATAAATATGGTAAGCTTCTACATAATTAAAATTCAATAGAAATGAATGCAATTTTGAGAGGTTTACATAGAAAAAAGTTTGTTAAGGTTATGCATTGCAAATCAACAAAAGAATTTTGGGATAAGTTGCAAGGCATATATGAAGGAGATAAAAATGTCAAAAAGATAAAGTTGCAAAATCTTAAGGAACAAATATCCAAGAAAGTTTAAAAGTATGAAATCAGTTAGATGTTTCAATTGTGGAAAGTATGGTCACTATGAAACTAATTGTCAAGAAGCTGGAAATATCAATGATGATGAAAAATATGATCATAAGAACAGGGAAACAAAAAATACAGGTACCAAAATAAAAGCAGGTATGGACAAGGTAAGCAAGGAAAGAAGTTCTTTCAAAGACATAAAAAGAGTTTCTATGCAGACAAGGCAAGTAAGTACTCAACTACTATTGATGATAGTTCCTCAGATAATGATAAATATGAAGTTCTATTTCTAGAAAAAGAAAAGAAGAGGTTAAGAAAATATCACCAATAATTCTCAAGTGTTTTAGATGTGGTAACTTTGGTCATCTTGAAGATAGTTGTACAAGGAATGGTTTTAGTTTTAGTGATGATGAATATGAAGATACACTTGAAGGACCATAAGATAATATTCTAATTGCATTATACGAAGAAGGAGGTGATCCTATAAAATATGAGTTATAAAATAATGAATATGTTTTCAAAGGTAAAAAAATAGAGGAAGAATCATAGGAAGGAGAATTTGATCTTGAGGGAGAGCTTATTCATGCCCTTGATGCATTAAAGAAGGTAAGAAATCAAAACACCCAACTTAAGCTTCAATGTCAAGAATGTGATGAAGAGAAAGGAAATCTTATAGAGGATCTAAATGAGTCAATGGCTAAGAGAAGAAAGTTAAAATACAAGTTAGAAGCAAAGGTCTTATAATGTGAAAGTTTAGAGCATGAAGTAGCTTGACTAAGGAAGGAAGTAAAATATTCTAAGGATAGGTTACACAGGTTTTTAAAGAGCTCAAAAATAATAGATAATATGATCAAGGTACAAAGACGGTCAAAAAACAAGACAAGTCTTGGTTTTGAACAAGTACAAAAGAAATAAGGAGAGGAGTCAACCTCAAGTTCTGAAGAAGAAGAAAATTCAGAAGAAGAGAGTGTAAGAGAAAGTGAGAATTCTGAGGATGATTTGGAAAAAAAAAAGCTCAACAAGGAAAGTAATAATGCACAAAAGAGGAATAGATGGAATAGGAACCAACACAAGGTAAAAGAGACTAAAAGACCCATGGGTCAAGGCAAGGCAATTTCAATGGACAATGCTTCTCATATTATAGTTTTGGGCACAAATATTCTCAGTGCAGGACACATGAAAGATAGGAATATGGAAACTTCATAAATAGGCACCTATTTCAAGGGTATTGCTACTATTGTAATTAGTTTGGTCACAAGGCAATGAATTGCAGGGTTCAAAATAGGAATAGATATGGCTTCACCAAAATAAATCCCAAGATATTTCTACCTCAAAGGAATAATAACATTAAGTGTTATAAGTACAATAATGATGGGCATACAACAAAGTGGTATAGAGAAGAAATTACAGATACAAGCAAAAATAGAAATAGTCATAGGAATCATAAGGATCAGATGAGAAGGAAAGTGAACAAAGGTAAAGATCAGTGCATGATGGGAGTAGAAATACTACCACCCAAGAATTAACCACCTCAAGAGGATATGGGGGAGGGGATAAGCTAAGATTTTAATTCTTAGCCCTGATCCCCAAAGGTGACCCTTTTCCATTGATGAAAAAGGGGGAGAGATTTGAGTAAGGGGGAGAGATTTGGGTTAGGAGGAAAGCATTCAGACAGGGGGAGCAAAATAGGAAAAGGTAAAAGGAATTATAAAAAGAAAGTGGGTTGTCATCAATGACAAAGGGGGATATTATTGGAAATATGAGCAAGATTTGTTGTCATTGATGTCAAGAGTCGGTTTTAGTTAGCAGGACAAAAAGAAGGATTTCAAGGAGTCAGTTATGCAAGAAAATTATTAGTTCTAGACCTAAGAAAAATAATATTATAATGCCCCTAATTATAATATTCAAGGTGGTCATATGAGGTCTAAAGAGCAACAGGAAGGCCCAAGAAAAATAATATTATAATATTAGAGGTCTAAGGTTGAGACCTAAAGATTAAATTAATTATAAATTAATTATAATAATTTCATTATAAATTAATTTATAATTTAATTTAATTAACTCTAAAGAGTTATTAAATTAATTATAAGTTAATTATAATTTAATTATAAGTTAGTTTATAAATTAATTTAATAAATCCTAGAGTTAGGGTTATAAAGGGCATATGCAAAGCGCCGATGTAATATTCCATATCCTCCGTCGATGTCAATAATTTTCAAAGAATGTGTATAAATACCCCAAGTCTAAAATACTTCAAACTCATCCACGATCTTAATTATCTACTAAGAAAAAATTGTGTGCACAATTTTTGTAAGCAAGAGAGGGAAGAAGTCCCTATTGAACCTTTTCGGTAGTTAGCGAAGGAATAAAAGGCACAAGGCATGAAGGCCTTGTCACCACCTAGCCAGGTGGGCTAGCAACAAGTGGAAGCACCTTGGGAACATGAGGTTCCACGTTAAACTCGCAAAAGGATTTGTTGTGCAATGTTTTTGGGTGCCAACGATGTCAAAGGTTTTTGCTTTGAGTGCTGAAGTAGAAGATAAAGTGTTGTGGGTGCTTTTGCCTTCCATGTGAGAACTTAGCTCATGCGGCTTGGGTGTTGTAACTAAGGTGCTAGAGGCACTGTGTTGTGGGATTGAATCCCACCGAGAGCACTTTGTGAGGTAATAAATTTTTTGTTATAAATTGATTTGTGCTTATAAGGTTGTATGGTGTATTTTTGAGCTTAGGGAGATATAAGGTTGATAAAATTAAATATCTTTTTATTTAATTACTTGGTGGTTTGAGTTGTTTGAGAGTGGAGTTATAAGGTTTAGTAAAATATTTATTTTTATATGTTTTGGTGAATGCTTATTTTAAATAAGGAGTAATAAGGTGTATTTGACTTTAATTATTTTTGTAATTGTGAAATATCTTGAGGGAGTGTTAGAGTGACAATTTTTGTCATCTAACCTTTGAAATTAGCAAAGAGGGAAATTGTGTTTAAGACAGGTTTTGAGGTAAATTCTTCAACAAACAAAAGGTATGGGCACATCTTCATTGTGAGTAATTGTTGGATGTTGTGAATGCTAAGTTGGAGAGAAAATGGTTGTTTGATAAGCATTGTTGAGTTTGATTGTTAAAGGTTTTTCTGAGTGAAAGTTGATGATAAGAAACCTTGTTTGATAAGCATTGTTGAGTTTGGTTTTCTGGAAAGAAAGTTGATACTAGAAACATTGTTTGATAAGCATTATTGGAAATATTGAGTAAAGCTTTCATATACTTGACTAGGGTTTGTGAAAGAACATGAGTATCATTGTTATGTGAAGTTGAGAGCTATCTTGAACTAGGGTTTGTGCAAGAACATGAGTATCATTGTTATGTGAGATTGTTTGACAAGCATTGTTGGAAATAATTGAGTGAGTGTTTATATGCTTAGACTAGGATTTGTAAGCAAGGAGTGTTTTATTGAGTGATTGATTGAGTGGATTTGATTGAGCCTAGTCAAGTGGAAGTGTTGAAGTGATAGTTCAAGTTCTATGAAACAAATTGTTCTATATTCTAAATTTGATTTGAGAAAGAGATTGAAAGTGATTGAGCATTGTTGTGAGTGTGAAACATATTGAGACTAACAATTCTCTATATGTTTTTGGTAGGCAAATTTTTGGGAGGTAGGCCGGACATGGAGACTATAAGGGCTTGGGCGATGGGTAAATGGTGACCGATAGGCAGATTGGAGTTGGTAGCTCTAACTCAAGGGTTCTTCATTATCCATTTTAATAATATGGAGGATGCTAATCATATTTTAATAGGAGGTCCTTGGTTTTGGGCAAAAGGAGCCTTTTTCTCAAATTATGGGGTGAAGATTTCGATCCTGAAAAGCAAAATATTAACATTGCCCATATTTGGATTCCTCTCCTAAGTCTACCTGCCCAGTTCTTCAATGAATATTGGCTACAGGGCATAGCCAGAACTATAGGGAACCTGATCTCTATTAACCATGTGACCTTGGCTAGGACAAGGGTGACTCATGCATGAATCTGCATAAATGCTAATTTGGATAATTAATTGCCAAGGTTTGCGGAGCTAGAGTATGGAGAATACTATCAAAAATAGTCGATAGAATATGAGAACAGACTAAAATTATGTACAAAATATAAAAATCAAGGACATTTATGCAATCAGTGCCCTAACCTGTAAATGAATAGAGAAAAACAGAAGCAAGGAATGCTAGATAGAGGAAATTTGAGGAGTTTCCCTGGCAGAGGTGATTTCAATCAAGCAAACTATGTCTACCAAAAAATAAAATAGAGGGTGCAGGGTCCCAACAAGACAAAGGAAAACAATAGGTTGTTGGCAACCAAAATACTCAGGTAAGTTCCAATCCTCTAGTTTCAAATAAATTTTTAATTCTATCCAATATGGGAGTAGGAGGATTATCGAAAGACATGGAAGCCCAAAACCTTTAGGCTAACCTTTCTGACTTTCTAGAATCCCCATCCAAGTCAGGATCCTCAAATCCTAATGCTGAAATTATTGTAAGCCCTGTGGGCATCACAAAGCCAAACCCCAATGCTAGATATCTAGAATCCCCATCCAAGTCAGGATACTTAAATCCCAATGCTAAAAATACTTCAAGCCCAGTGGACATCCCAAAGCCAAACCCTAATGCTGAAGAACTTAGGAATAAAGTTGAGGCATTGGAAAATAAAAAATCTCATCTTCCTAACATCATCATTAGGATCTAGGTAAATCCTACTGAGGGGTCTTCCTGCAGACCAGGGGAATACAGGAAAAAAGGAGAATATTTGGATGTAGGGGTGGAGATATGTGAAACTCTTTAGACTGAGGAATATGGCAGTCCGATTATGCAATAAATTGCCTCCCCTAAATTTAGTCCTAAACAAATGAGAAGCACTGTGAAATCTCCTATAGATTTTGGTAGTGAAAAATAAGAGGGAGAATATCAAATGCTAAGCATCAAAAAATTAAAACTGATAATGACATTGCCAATGGAAAATAGAGAACCTTGTTTCAACATGTTATTCCAGGTTCTAAAGAAAACAAATTAGGAAAACCCCCTCAAGGGAGGGGGAGAGGAAGAAATACCAAACAATCTAAATGAAGTTCCTCTTATGGAACGTGAGAATTCTCAATGGCCTGCCCAAAAACAGGGAAGTCAATGCAATAAGAAATCAAGTGAATCCAACTATTATCATGTTGCAAGAAATAAAAATTGATGGGAGTCAGTAAAAAAAAGTAGTAAAAAAATCTGGAATCAAGGGGAGATTGTTTTTAAATTAGTGAGAGGAGCGTTTGGAGACCTTATGACTTTGTGGGATCTCTAGATAGTAGAAGGCACCATTATTCAAAAATATGACAGGGTTTTTAGTGTTTTATTTAAGGAAATAAACAACAATAGGTCATGGATCCTTTCAAATATTTATGCCCCAACTTCAATTCAAGGGAGAGCTCTACTATGGGAGTACTTAGGCAATATGAGTGAAATATTCCATAATGTCCCCTAGATTCTGGCTAGGGATTTTAACACTCCTCTTTACCCTTCAGACAAAATGGTTGTAAATGGACCACCTATTAGGAGCATGGATGAGTTCAATGACTTTGTGAACTCCAACATTTTGATGGATGTAAAACTTATAGGAGTGAATTATACCTAGAGCAATCGGTGGATAGGGTGTCATATCATTCAATAAAGGCTTGATAGTTTTTTTCTATCAAAGGAGGCTACAACTCTGTTCAATGATTCTACCCTGCAAGCCCTTCCTAAAATTGCCTCTGATCATAATCCTATTTTTTTGGAGATCCCTAACTCTCTATCCTTCAATAAACCTTTCATATTTCAATCTATGTGGATCAAACATTCCAGTTTTAGAGATAACTTAATTCAGTGGTGGCAGCAGCCTGTCAGGGGTAGTGCAACTTTTAAACTTACTAGAAAATTAAATTTTGTTAAGGAAAATCTATGAACTTGGAACAAAGAGGTCTTTGGGAAAATATTTGAAAATAAAAAATAGGTTATTGAAAGTTTGAAGATAATTGATCAGAGGATTCAACATGGTGATGCTGATGAAACTACTAGGCAGGAGGAACAGACAAAACTAGCAAAGTTTCATAACATTTTGGCCTATGAGGAAATATATTGGAGGAAAAAATCAAGGGCTCTTTGGTTGAAATATGGAGATTCAAATTCCAAGTTTTTTCACATCACCACTCTTAGAAATAGAAGCAATAACAAGATAATTTTTTTTAAAAAGCAGATGGTTCTATTACTCAGGACTTAATAGAAATTAGAAAGGAGGTAGTAACTTATTTCAATTCTATCCTTGGTTAGGAATCGTAGTGTAATGAGGAGGCCAAAGATATTCTCTTACAATACATTCCTAGCATAATAAATGAGGATATAAACCTTAAGATTCTAGCTCCCTTTTCTAATGAGGAAATTAAGGAAGCCTTGTTTAGCATGGAGCCAGACAAAGCCCCAGGACCCGATGGCTTTCCCTCTCTTTTCTATCAATATTTTTGGGACATCATAAGTGAGGATGTAATTTTTTCTATCAGAGAATTCTAAGCAAGCAATCATATCCCAAAAGGTCTCAACTCTAATTTTATTTCTCTAATTCCTAAGAAGCAAACCCCTCAATCTATGTATGACTTCAGGCCGATCAGTTTATGCAATATTTCTTACAAGATCCTAACTAAAGCCATTGTAAATAGAATAAGAGATGTTATGCCCCACATCATAGATCCATGCCAAGGAAGCTCTATCCAAGGCAGGTCAATCTTGGATGGAGTTATCACAATTCATGAAGCTCTGCACTCTGCTCATAAGACTAACAAGTCTATTTTTGCCCTCAAGCTTGATATGAACAAAGCATTTGACAAGCTAAATTGGTACTTTTTGATTGCTATCCTCCTTAAGTTTGGTTTTCACCACCAATGTATTAATTTGATCAAATAATTCATTTCTAAAGTATGGTTCTCGATTCTAGTTAATGGAACAATTGTTGGTTACTTTTAAAGTCACAGAGGAATTTGGCAGGGGGACCCTATCAGCCCCATGTTATTCATCATTATGGCAGAAACTTTAGGCAGAACCATCAAAAATGCTTGCAGTTCAAGGCTAATATCAAAAATCAAGGCAACATCTCTCACTAGGACTGTTTCTCACAAAAAATTCATCGATGATACCCTTCTATTGACTAAGGCATCGGTGGTTGAGGCCAAAATAATTAAATACATCCTGCAACTCTACGATGACGATGCTGGTCAGAAATTTAATTTCAGTAAAAGCAAGTTATATTTCTTGAACACCCCCATTCAGAGGTAAGTAAGTATTGCAAAAATTTTAGGGTGTGATATAGCAAACCTTCCCACTTCATATCTTGGTCTCCCTCTTTTCATTGGTTCTTCGAGAGAGTCAATGTGGGACAGAGTTATTAAAAGAATTAAAAAAAAACTTGTTGGATGGAAAGGTCATCTTCTATCTCAAGTAGGAAAGCTAACCCTCACTAAGGCCTCTCTTAAGAGCATTCTAGTCTATTTCCTCTCCATTTTCAAAGCCCCTGTGAAAGTTTTCCAAAAAATTGAGAAACTCCAAAAATAATTTTTATGGACTAGATCAGAGGAGAAAAAAAGGATACACCTTGTAGGATGGACCAAAGTGTGTAGACCTAGGGAAAATGGAAGATTAGGTCTGAGGAGAATTGCTCATATGAATTTAGCTTACTAGCTAAGCATGCATGGTGCCTCATTTCTAGTGAAGAAAATGAATGGACAACTATCATAAAACAAAAGTATCTTCAAAATATGGAATTTCTAAGTGACTCAGGACTCAGTTTCAATCAAAGGTTCTTATTTTTGGAAAGCAATTCTCAATTTTAAGGAAATAATAAAAAATATTTAAGATGAGTTTTAGGCAATGGTGAGAGGATAAATTTTTGGAATAACAGGTGGGCTAAGGATGAACCACTGATGCAATATCCTAACTTATCCCGAATCATAGATATAATGGAAGAACTCATTGGCAAAAAAGTCTTCAATTATATGGTTGAGGACAGAGGCAGAATGAAGTGGAAACAAATAAGGATTCAGGGATTTCAAGCGAGATCAAACTATCTTTGTAACATTCTTAGGAAACAGTTTTTCCCCATGAGACCCAAGGAAGATCAAGTGACCTGGGCTCCTATGAAAAATGGGTAGTTCACTGTTAAATCAACTTACAAGCTTCTAATTGATGACGAGGATTTTTTCCTCCAAAAGGACTTAGTTTGGATAAAAAATTTAATTCCAAAAATTGCAGTCTTTTCATGGCTGGTTATCTAAGGAAGAATTCTAACCATTGATAATATGATGTGTAAAGGTATTTGTATCACTAATCATTGTTATCTATGCAGGGCTAATTGGGAGACCATTTATCACATTTTCCTTGAGTGCCATTTTTCCTTGACTATCCTAAGTGGGGTTTTTTAGGCCTTCAATATTTCTTGGGTTAAACCAGCCATCGTACTTTATTTGTTCATCCAATGGCCTTACCCCTTTTCAAGCCAAAGACTTAAATACATGTGGAAAATTTGTCTCAATCACTATCTTTGGCAGGTGTGGTTAGAAAGGAACCATAGAGTCTTTAATGAGTCTATCCATGATCATCAAACTATCATTTCCAGGATCCTATCCTTTGCCAATGAGAATGTGAACCTTATCCCTTTTGAAAGATGCAAACCTCATCTGTAGGAGACCACAATTGCTCAATATTTAAGCTTAACCTTGTTGGATGATTCTGTGCCTAGGGTAGTCATCCCCAGAGCCAATATTAAGTGGTCCCCACCTCCTACGGGTTGGTTTAAGCTTAATTTTGATGGAGCAACTAAGTACAATCCTAGTAGAGCAGGCACTAGCAGCATTGTATGAGATCATAATGGGAATATGATGCTTGTGTTTTCCAAATATTTGGGAACAAGGATGAACAACGAAGCTAAAGCTAGAGCTATGTGGAGAGGCCTTCAAATGACTCAAGACTTAGAAGGCAATTTGATCATAGAAGGAGACTCTATGCATGTTATAAATATCCTCAATAATTGGAAAACACCTCTTTGTAGGATTAAAACAATTGTTGAAGAGGCTAGGATCATTTTTTGGGGAAAATAGAAAAGCCCAATATGTATTTCGAAAAGCTAAAAAAGTTGATAAGCTGGCCAATTTGGGTGTCGATGGTGATGGAATTTTTAAATGGGACCACAGTGCCTCGAGTGAAGTAGAGGAGCTTATTCAACAAGAATTCCAAGAATTATAGTCGAATTTACCAATAAGGAAGGCACTATAAGTTTGAAGGCTATGAGTATTCCCATCTCTTTTTTGAAATGGACTCACAATAAAAATTATCCGAGCTGTTAGTCTTGGTGGATGTTTCTTGGAAATACCACAAAGAATAATGGGGATAGTCACATATCATATAACATGGCTCCTAGTCATCTTAGTAATATGAGGTTGGTTGATAATCACAGGGTAGACAAGACACAACAATATAAGACTTCGAACCAGAGACATGTGGACCACCAGATAGCCACTGCCATAAATCTAGCCAGTAGGTTCACTTCTCCAAGGCTGATTGGCCAAGACGGTATGTAGTACCAAAGCATGTCATATACGAAAGAAAGTAATTACCAAATAATTATTAAGAGTAACTATAAATACAGAGTTTGTGGGAGTTTTTTTTAGTACTTTGCTATGTGTGTCTGCAACTTTTTGTTTCTCCACTATTTCAAGGAAGGGATCTATGTCTGTTTATTTTTTTGTAATTATGATGTAGGTGTGTTTTATCGGGGTATACCCAAAATGTTGTATGGGAAGTTTCTTTTTTATAACAGGCTATGTGCCTTACCGGATGTAATGGCTTTGGCAACATGTATATTTTACATATATAGGATCCTTAGTAATGACATGTTCATAAACAACCCTGGGCTGATTTTTGTAAAAGGTTTTGGGTCAACCCGTAAAACCCGGTATTAATGTTATAGTATCTTATCAACCAAAAACAAATATGTTTCTGTGATATTGAACAAGATTCTATGTGAAGCTTGTTTGTGTGATTGAAGAGGATTTTGTGTTAGATTGAGTTTAGTTGAGTAAGCTTTTATGGAAGCTTACAATTCAGATTTGAGGTAAGTCTTGGTGAAGGCTTGTTGAGAATATTGGACAAGTTCTAGTGAGGACTTGTTGAGCAGATTTAAGGTAAGTCTTGGTGAAGGCTTGTTGAGTAGACTGGACAAGTTCTAGTGAGGAATTATTGAGTAAATTTGAGGTAAGTCTTGGTGAAGGCTTGTTGACCATATTGGACAAGTTATAGTGAGGACTTGTTGAGTAGATTTGAGGTAAGTCTTGATGAAGACTTATTGTGCAGATTGGAAAAGTTCTAGAGAGGACTTGTGGACATATTAGTGTGAGATTTTTTGGAAGTTTACAAGGCAAATTTGGGGTAAGTCTTTGAGACTACTTATGAGCAGAGTTGATTGATTGATTTGTTCAAACCTTCGATTAAGGTTTGGGGTAGATATAGCAAAGTTGATTTGTGATTGAGTCAAGCTTTATGTTAAGGCTTGAGGAAAGATTTATGCTAGACCGAAGGATTGTGTTTAATTCATATTTGAGGATAGATTTGAGGATATATTTTGGTTTATATTTGAGGATAGGTTTGTGCCAGTCTAGAGACATATATTGAGAATATTTATGCTAGATTGAAGGACCGTGTTTAGTGTAGAGTTTATACAGAGCTAAGAGTAAGCTTTGGAGGTGATAAAGTATAGAGGATGACAATCTCTAGTGGATAGAAATCCATTAGCTAGGGCATTGAAGATAGGTATTTTGAGTGAGGGCAAGAGTCTTCAGTGGATAGAGATTCATAAGCTAGTGCAGTGGAGGTAAAAATTCTTCTAGAAGATCACTAGCTAGAGCAGAGAGGATTGGTGTCTCCTATGGATAAATATCCATGAACTTGATTAGGGGATTGGTGTCTCATTTGGACAGAGGTCCATAAACATTGTAATAGGAAAGGATTTCCAAATATATTTTTTGAGAAAATATTAGTAAAATATTTTCTCTATGGAGTAGCCCACATTGGGTGAACCACATTAAATTTGTGTCTCTATTGTGTGTGGTGATTTGTGCATTGCTTTTATTACTACTATTGATATTGCCATTGATATATTGCATATTATTGATTGGGAAAGAAAAGTAAAAAGTGATATTACACTATTGACTACCCCTTCTCAGTATAAGCTTGTGTTCTTCAATTTTCACTTGATTTAAAGTATATACCAACATAACAAAAGAACCATTTATTGGAAAACACAAAGGCATCAATTATTATAATCACTAGAATAATCAAAAATCATTCTTATCCATAGAACATTGCTTGTTAACAAAATATTACATCATATAACATTCTAGTAATCACTTTATAAGAATGTAAATACATCATTCCATTGGAAATAAAATAGCATTTACTTCTTTCATCATATTCAATATCCATGATCTATCTAGATAACATCATACTAGAGAGTAAATACAACATCCATGCATATCATAATTTACAAACCATAAATAGAAGTACATAACATATACCCTGGAAACCCTCAAAGGGAATAAACCCAGCCTCCAAAATATGTTTCTCCTCTCATTTCATAAACTTAAATTTTTATAAATACAAGTATAGAAAGGCATCCCATGGATCCTTTTCTAAATCAAATATGCAATTAAAGGAACCAATTTTTTTCTTGTTCAAATTATGATGCAATTAAGGAAATGTCACATTTCCTTTCTCTAAGCCATCAATGCAATAAATAATAATCTCACAAATTCTTATATCTACATGTTTATGAATGATCATCGGTTACATATTAAGGAGAAATTTCATCAATTACCAAGAGGGAACCCCATAATTCCTTCAATAATGAATCCCACATTCATTCTCCAACCTAGATGCCATTATTCCATTTAAATAAATGTGATATAGTAATTTTATAAGGTTTCATAATATATGGAGAGATCCCATACTCTCTCCAATATTAGACTCCCTATCTAATCTTCCCATATTCATTCACATTTCACAACTTAGATAATTTCCACCATATTATCATTTGATCATAATCATATTATAGTTCTCATAATATATCCATAGGATCATCCCATGATCCTCACAAATTGGTTATTAATTTAATCCATGATAAATCCATATGGTTATACTAGAGTCCCTACAAATTTTTGCCTTTTAGTCTATCAAACAAGATTACATATTCTTTGCCTTATAACCTACTAAAAAGGTTACCTCATAAATTACCTTGTAATCTATCAAACCAAATTACGGTTTTAAACTCAATTCAACCTTGTAATCTATCACAAAATATTACATCTTAAACACAAATCCATATTGAATCTATCATACAAGATCTCACCTTTGAGCACAAATAAAACTTGAAATCTATCACACAAGATTACAAATAATCCTTGTAATCTATCACACATATTTACACCTTAAATATAAATTAGCTTTGTAGTCTATCACACAAGATTACAAATCAACCTTGTAATCTATCACACAAGATTACAAATCAACCTTGTAATCTATCACACAAGATTACACCTTTAAACACAAATTAACCTTGTAATCTATCACACAAGATTACAAATCAACCTTGTAATCTATCACACAATATTACAAATCAACCTTGTAATCTATCACACAAGATTACACATCAATCTTATTCACAAATTATCTTAAAATATATGAAACAAGGCTACACCTTAATTAAGTACAAGTTTACCCTTGTAATCTATCATACATGATTTCATATAATCAATCATAGACTTGTATTGAAACCTAACATATAATATTATGTCTATTTTATAAAGTTGACTTGTAATCTTACCAATACAAGATTACATTATTTCTCATGTATCCACAATAGAGACACCATTAAAATATTCTCATTTGGGCATCCATAATTTAAATATTAAGCTCATTTAATCCTTTACTAAGGGTTTAATGAGTTAATCCCCATATATATATTTTTAAATTCATTCAACCTCCATGTGATTTATCAACCCCATAAAAGAGGTGGGGCCAATGGTATGATTTGCACCCCCTTTGTCATTTGGTCATAACAGTCATGATATATAGCCCAACATAATTCGATTAGATGATCGACTTCATAATGGTCACAACATATAGTAAAAAATTATTTGATGTCTGCTAACGGTTGTATTTTATGTATATTTTGATCACTAATAGTCACATCCAATAGTCTCATGTCTTTCTTGACAACCACCATCTTATGTCTACCCGATCATACAAGTACACATGAAAAATTTTACTTTACCCTGCAACCACCAACGAAGGCCCAATCAATCCTACAAATATATGTGGAAAATTTGAGAAGGAACCCTTCCACATGTTGAGCTCACAATGGTTGATAAAAGGAAGGAAAGAGGGGTCGATGTAGTTTGTCTAGGTGCCTAGGCGCTTGACTTGTTGGAAATTTGAGTTAATTTGAGGTATTTTATGTTGTCATTGATGTCACATGGATCATTGATATCACATGGATCATATTTGGTTTGGTGGCCAAAATATTTCATAAATAAGCATTTATGATATTTTGGAAAGTATGGCTATTTATAGGGTTTTTGTGAAAACCAAGGCAGGCAAAATAAAAGGTTTTTTTTAAAACTATGGTGGGCTTATGTGGAAAGGACTTTTCTTAAAATCCAAGGTGGAATTTTGTTTCATTCAAAAAGGACCTCCGGTGATGAAGATATTAAAGTTTAAGTTTAAATTAATGGAGGGCCGACCTATGTGCAATTAATGGAGGATGGCATATATATATATGTAAAGGTTTCAATTTATGATGCAAAATAGAGTTGCACAAAATATGATTGACAAATTATTCAATTAAGCATTAGCTAGACCTTAGGATAGTTATAGCTTAAATAATATACAAAATCGGTTAAGCGACTTATTTAACGCTAATCACGCTAACTAATCATGCTAACAATAAAGAGAGAGATACGTGATTCTAACAACTAACCTAGGATAGATAAATATGATTAAACCACTAACCTAAACTATCTAACCTAGGATATTTTAGGTATTAACCTAGGTTAACCAGGAGATATTATGGAACAATAAAAATCTCCATGGTTATGTAGTAAAAAATAAATGTAATAATCTATGTAGTATAATGCAATATACTACCTATTTTATCCTAACATCCCCCCTTTATGACATTGCTTTGATATACAAAGTTTATTTTGGAACAGTTGAAATTTGACATGTCCAAGTGCCTTTGTAAAAATTTCAGTAACTTGTTCATCGATGGGAATGTGTTGGAGCTTGATTATAGTCTTAGGAACTTCATCATGAATAAA
Source organism: Wollemia nobilis (assembly GCA_028583015.1). Classification (NCBI taxonomy): domain Eukaryota; kingdom Viridiplantae; phylum Streptophyta; class Pinopsida; order Araucariales; family Araucariaceae; genus Wollemia; species Wollemia nobilis. The sequence goes on along the minus strand of JAQPPZ010000331.1, from coordinate 395,882 downwards.
ATGAAAATCTGTGTCAATATGCTTTGTTCGTTTATGATGTACTGGATTCTTGACCAAGTTTAAAACACCTAATTTGTCGCAAAACATGTGAATAGAAAGTTTTTTTGGTAGGCCCATGGTATCCAAGATGCGACTTAGCCATATAGATTCACAAATAGCTCCATGTGCAGTGCGATATTCTACCTCAGTTGAAGATAAAGCAACCACTTGTTGTTTTTTACTATGCCATGAAACATGACTAGATCCAAGATGAAATACATATCTTGATGTTGATTTTCTGCCATCTATGGATCCAACGTAATTAGAGTCAGTGTAACTCTGTAAGAAGAATGAGTTATTCTTCTTAGACTCTAGACCATAATCTATACTACCTTGAATTTAGTGAAGAACACGCTTAGTTGCTTTCCAGTGAGAGGCCTTTGGTTCTTGCATGAACCGAGAAAGATAGTTTACAACATAAGTAATGTCTAGTCTAGTATTGGTTAGATAGATAAGGCTTCCAATCATATTTATGTATAGAGTGCCATCTACCTATGGTGAGTCATAATACCATGATAACTGAAGCCCTGATTCCATCGGTGTTGCCTTGGGCTTGCATTCAGTCATATGATATTTTTCTACTAGATTATTGGCATATTTTTTTTGATTCACCCTAAGATGATTCTTTTTCTGTTCTATATCAAGAACAATACAGTAGTGGAGAAGTATGAGATCTATCATATCAAATGAATCTTTCAAGTCATATTTCATGGCGTTGATCAATGTCTCTAAATTTCTTGTGATGATCAGATCATCTATATATAATACAAGAATCACTATTTTAGAACCTGTGTTCTTGATATAGATATTTGCATCAGATGGAATTATCTTGAATTTGTGTTGTAGTAGGTGACTATCCATTTTAATGTACCGTGCTCTTGGGGCTTGTTTGAGCCCATATAATGATTTGACCAACTTGAAAAATTTTTGCTCATGGCCTTCCTCAGCAAATCCTGGAGGTTGAGTCATGTATACCTCTTCTTTTAAGTCACCATTTAGAAAGACACTTTTTACATCCATTTGATGTAAGTTCCATCCGAACTGTGCTTCCATAGCACAAAGAACTCGAATGGTGGTCATCCTTGCCTTCATTTTGAGCATAGCCCTTTGCCACAATATGGGCCTTATGCTTGTATATGGTACCACCTGCCTTATATTTGACTTTGTAAACACATTTGTAGCCTATGGACTTCTTTCCTTTAGGCAAATCGACCAGCTTCCATGTTTTGTTTTTAATGAGGGATTTATGTTCAGCATCCATAGCTGCATTCCACTGAGGCTGACTAAGTGCTTCATTAACTATAGAAGGTTAATTTTCATCATATGAAGACATGTAAACCCTCTCCTCATCAATTTCTATATCATTTTCACTTTCTAAATCTCTATCAATAGAAAGCTCTTGAAAATCTACACAAATATCATCAATTAAAGTAGATGCTTCTGTCATTCTCTGTCAAGACATACTTTGTATATTTGGATGATTGAGAGCGATATCTTGTGGTGAAGTGAGTTTAGAATCTTTCATAGTAGTTGTATACCATTTTGGAGGCTTTTTCTATTGTGGAGGAAGTGATTTTTGCTCCTCATATTCCAGGTATATTGATGTAGTGTTAGATATGAAAGCTTCATCAAACACTACATCTCTACTAACATGTATTTTCTTGGTGAATGGATCTATCAACCGATAGCCTTTTGAGAATTCATCATATCTAAGAAAAACACACTGTAGGGTCTTCTAATCTAACTTCTTTATTTTCTCATTAGGTATATGAATAAAAGCCTTACACCCAAATACTCGTAGATGAGATATGGAGGGTTTCCTTCCACTCCATTCTTCCTGAGGAGTCATACCTTCAAGAGCCCATGTGGGTGCCCTATTTAGAAGATATATTGTAGTTGTTACAGCTTCAGCCCAGTAAATGTGCTCAATATTGGTTCCCTTAAGAATACATCAAACCATTTCCATAATGGAATGATTTCTTCTCTTAGCAACTCCATTTGACTGAGGAGAATAAGTTGTTGTTAACTATATTTTTATCCCATGTTTCAGTAAAAATGAGGAAAATTATTTTGATGTGTATTCCCCCCCTCGATCTGAATAGAGGGTATTTATGAAACATCCTGATTATTTATCAACAATCTTCTTGAACTACTGAAAATATTCAAATGCTTCATACTTAAACTTCAAGAAGAAGACCCACATTTTCCATGAGTGATCATCTACAAACAATTGAAAATACCTTTTTCCTCCACAACTAGTAGACATAGGACCACACAAATCTATGTGAACTAAATCCAAAGGTACCTTAGCTCGAAAGGAGCTAGGTTCAAAAGGTACTCTATGTTGCTTTCTTGACAAGCAATCTGAGCACACTGGAAAAGTAGATGAAAGAGTAGGCAGTCCTTTCACCATTTGATATTTACTGAGTTCTAGTAAATACCCTGAACTTAGATACCCAAATATTTTATGGCATAGAGAAGTGGCCTCTTTTGTGGTTACTGCCATTGTAGTATGTGTAGAGGTAATTGCATCTAAGATAAACAAACATGTTTGTATGAACCTGTTGCTATCTATTTTACTTTCTGAGTGATAAAGCAACATTTATTTTCTTTGTCCACTTTGAAATTGACATTCATGTTATTGTCCAAGATTTGTGGAACTGACAAGAGATTATTTTTCAATACTGGTACATAAAGAACTTTTTGAATCTTACATTATCCATCTGGAAGGGAGACAGAAACACTTCCTTCTCCCTAAACTTGATAGGTCTGATCATTAACAATGGTTATCGGTCTACCTTCTAGAGCCTCAAATATCTCAAACCAAGACTTATCGCCGGTCATATGTTTACTAGCACCTGAATCTATGTACCAAATAGTATCCTTATGAGGGGAGTTTGTATGTGTCATGAGCACTTTGTGTACTCATTCAGAGTCCAAACTAGAATCTTCAACGACAATATGTCCCTGTTGCTACTTATTCTTATTCTTTGGTTTACCTTTGCCCTTATTTTGTCCTTGTTCATTGGGTGGTTTGTTCTTAAACCAACATATTTTGGTTTCATGAGTGTCTTTATCATAATTTTTACAATATTGCTTCTTCTTCTTAATATCTTTGCCTTTACCCTTGTCTTTGTTAGAATAAGATCATTTATGTTGATTCCACTTTTTCTTTCCACTTTGCTTGTTTGATAAAAGTGCATTGTTGGATGCCTCATCTCTTTGGATTTGATTAGCTTCTTAAGTTTGAAGCAAATTTACCAACTCTACAAAAGTCACTGTCCTCCCAAAGACTTGTAGTGAAGTGATCAACATTCTATATGAGTCTGGAAGAGCCCTTAAAATTATTGAGGTCAAGACATTGTCTTCCACTTTTTCTCCTAAGGCTTGCAATTTTGTTTTTATATCTGTGACTCTGTAGAGGATTAGCTCTAATTTCTCTCCAGATTTCATATGAAGAGTATGAAGCTGTGTTTGAAGGTTAAGAATTTTTGATTGATTATTTCCTTCAAAAATGGTTGCTAAGGCATTCCATGCCTCCTTACCATTTTTAGCTTCACTTATATGAGGTTGTATGTCATCAGTAATAGCTATAAATATTAATAAGGAAAGTCTTTTATCCTTTTTCTCATAGGCTATCTAATCTACTCCTGCTAATGTGGGTCTAGAATCAGTGCCATCCACTATTCCCCACATCTCCTCTACAGTTAAAATGGCTTTCATCTTAGTTTTCCAGGCAGAATAATTTGAACCTTTGAGAAGTTGGCTCTTCGTGAGATGCTTGTTGATCATGGCCATGGTGAAGGTTTCAAATTGATAGGACTAAGATGACTTTATCTTGAAGTATACCCACAAAATATTATATGGAAGATCTTTAATTTGATATTTTAAGATATTTAATGGCACCTGCCTTAACACACTTAACAAGGTATGAAAATTTTGAGGATTTTAAGCCAAACAAAATAGAGCAAATTAAAGGGGTAGGTTTTGAAAGACTTCTGATTTTGCTCTCTAGGATATTTAATGGCACCTGCCTTAACACCCTTCAAGAAGGATGAAAATTTTGAGGAAATTAAGCCAAACAAAGAGAGTGAATCAAGGTGTTTGAATTTTGACCTTTAATGGGGAGTAAAAAATTGACTTGTGAAACCTGTGCAAGGTGTAGCACGATTTTAGTGAAATTTGGGTTTTTGAAATGCTACTTCAATGTTTTATATGATTGTTTAATTGCACACAAAAAAACATGATGGTTAGTGCAATAATAAAAACAAGAGAGCAACCCAAATTATTATCACTATAGGTGTCGAATGCAACCGAAAATGCACCTAGTATAGTTAATTTTTAAGAAAAGGTGTCGAGTACAATTGAGAATGCACATTTCTTACTTTGAAATATCCCCCCTTCTCTTTACAACTTTGCAAAAAATAGAATCACAAAATATGACTTCTATCCCCCCTTAATTTTTACAAAATTAAAAAATTCGAGCACTCCTTTCAAGACAAGTCGACACATGACCCGCATTTGAAAGGCTTCTAGACCAGTCGACACACGACTTTGGTTTTTGTCTTCAACAATTTAGCATGAGGAGCAAAAAAAATAGGTTTGTATGGATCTCAAGTTTACAACAAAAAAATTGCTATTTTATGTTTTGTCTCCTTTCTTGAAGGAGAGAACAAAAGCAAAGTTTGAAGTTTTGTGAAAAATAATATGACCTTTATGCTTCCTCGATCATGGCATGCTATGTGTTTTGCAATAGAAATTTTGAGTTTCTATGTCTTATATCTCCAAAAATGAATGAAGAAAACTATAGAACTTCTGAGGAATTTATTGAAAAAAAAATGTTGAAGCAGGTTTTTTTTGTTTTGTTTTGTTTGGATTTCAAGTTCTCTAAGTTTGATAAAGCAGAAAAATATGTATTTAAGATGAAATTTCTATAATTTAGGAAACAATTGGAAAAAAATGGTCCAATTTGACTAAAAATTTAATATTTTATGCCAATTTAAAAATAAATTATTAAAAAAATAAAAAAATAATATTTTAAGGCGCAAAAAACTCTAGAAAAAAAAAAATTAGGTGATTAAAAACCTATTAATTTGGAGCACGGGGTAATCGAACTAGTGCCTCCGTGGTGCTAGGCGGCCACACTAACCAACCGAGCCATCGACCGATTTGGGATCACCTCGGTGCGGTGGCTACTTAAGGTGGTCGCGGCGCTCAAGTGCCTTTGTGGGATTTATCCCACATGCATCCCAAAATGGGATGCAAAGGGCATATAGGTCGTGGCTCACCCTTTGAATGTTGATTGCCTATGGGCAATCGACAAGAATAACCCACCCTTTTGGATGCTGCCACATGGCACCAAGGGTGGGCCCGTAGTCCAAGCAAAGTTTGTGTCGGATTTAGTCTAGGTAGCACCTCGGGCTGCATGCAGAGTCTAGATCTTTCCAGGTAGTGCCAGGTAATGGATCTATTTATTAGGGATCATAGGGCCTCCTACCCTCATGAATCCTAAGGTCATCTGGGTCCCACATGTCCAACTAGTATGGGAGGTCGCTCCTACCCTCTCGGCTCTCCTGAGCTTCTACCACGTGGATCCTGGGCCCACATGGCTCTGCGGGCCGTGGATTCCTATGTGGGAGCCGAGGCGACTTCACCTCAAGGATGCAACCATGGGGCTGGTCAATAGCCAATCATTATCGACTATAGGCTCGGTCGGTCAACCACTAGGATAGTCGATCGCTTAGCTTGTGCGATCAGCCTATCCATGTTGGCATTGGCCAAGGTGGCCCATAGGCCCACCTGTGATTGACAGGTCGATCTGACCTAGCTAGTGAGCGCTTTGCCTAGGCCCTAGTAGGTCAGATTGACCTGGTTAGGGTTTGACCTATGGATGCACCTACTGCCATGCTCGAGTAGGATTTGGTGGAAAAAAAAATCCAACCTTCGTCGTATGGATCTGATTCCAATGATGTAAAATAGAGTTGCATAAAATATGATTGACAAATTATTCAATTAAGCATTAGCTAGACCTTAGGATAGTCATAGCTTAAATAATATACAAAATAGGTTAAGCAACTTATTTAACGCTAATCATGCTAAAAATAGAGAGAGAGAGATACGTGATTCTAACAACTAACCTATGATAGAGAAATATGATTAAACCACTAACCTAAAATATCTAACCTATGATATTTTAGGTATTAACCTAGGTTAACCAGTAGATATTATGGAACAGTAAATATCTCCATGGTTATGTAGTAAAAAGTAAATGTAATAACCTATGTTGTATAATGCAATATACTACCTATTTTACCCTAACAATATTATCGAAAAGCTTATTTCGAGGGCTACTTGACTAACTTATTTGGAAGGAGACATAAGGTGTGTGTAAAGAGATATTTCTGATTTTGCAAAGGGGTTCCAAAAGTGAAGTTTGCCTTGTTTTTTTTTCAAGAGGATTAATTAATTCATGAGGTGACAAGGTATTCAATATTATGATTTATTTTATTTTATGGTATAAGTGGTTTTGGGAGTTAAAAGATTATGCAATATTGTGATTTATTTTATTTTATGGTATAAGTGGTTTTGGGAGTGAAAAGGTTATGCAATATTTTGATTTATTTTATTTTATGGTACAAGTGGTTTTAGGATAAATAAGGAAGTTGTGCAATTAAAGGCCTTGGTGATGATTATTGAAAAATGGAGTAATGTTGATTATTTTGTGATCTACTAACCCTTGTGAAGATTGGCAAAATAATTTTGTGATTGTGGCAGATTTACAAAGAGTTTTTTTTTCATCTTCATAAAAGGTATGGGCACATTCTCCTATTGATTGTTTATGGTGGTTGATTTCTAAAATATCATTTGAGGGAAAAGGATTGTTTGTGGTTTCCTTTTTGAAAGTGGTTGGTTTAATGCTTCAAGGTTTTCTAAATTGAGAGTTGTGTCTAAACCTTGTTTGATAAGCATAGTTGTTGAAGCCCATTGGTTGTGAAAGAACTTGAGTTAGAAAAGAACATGAGTATCATTTTTATGTGAGATTTGTGGTTGAGCATTGTTGGAAACATTTTAGTTGGTTGATACATACTTGGAATAGGGTTGTGTGAGAGAGAGTTATCCCTTGTGGTGATTGGTTGAGTTGAGTTTATTGAGCCTAGTCAAGTGATGTGTGAAGTGATTGTTCAAGTTCTATGAAACAAACTATTCCATCGTTCTATGTTGAGTTGAGATTAAGTTTAGAATATATTGAGTCTCTAACAATTCTCTTTATGGTTCTATAAGACTTGATTTGAGTTGAGAGTGAGATTAGAAAATATTGAGTCTCTAACAATTCTCTTTATGCTTCTATGAGTTGATTTGAGTTGATTTGAGATTTATTTGGGTTGAGAGTGAGTTTAGAACATATTGAGTCTCTAACAATTATCTTTATGCTTCTATGAGTTGAGTTGAGATTGATTTGGGTTGAGAGTGATATTAGAACATATTGAGTCTCTAAAAATTCTCTTTATGCTTCTATGAAGTTAATTTGAGTTGATATTGCCATTCATTTTTGAGTTCATTTTGACTACTACTTGAGCATGATTGATTGAGACTTTGAGAAGGTATTTGGGACAGATTTGAGGACATTTTTTGGACAAGTTCTTAGTGATCTTGTTGGAGCAGATTTGGGCAAGTTCTTGGTGAGCTTACTAGAGAAGATTTGGGCAAGTTCTTTGCAAGAATTGGGCAAGTTCTTGGTGAGCTTGCTTGAGCAGATTTGACAAGTTCTATGTGAGCTTGTTAAGCAGGTTCTATGTGAGCCTATTGTGCAGGTTCTATGTGAGCCTATTGATTAGGTTCTTAGTGAGCCTATTGACAGAGCTTTGGAGGTGATAGAGTACAGAGGATAGAGTCTCAGTGGATAGAGATCCAACAACCAGTACAGTTAAAGATAGATCTAAGTGAGGAGTCTTCAAGTGGAGAGAGGTCCACTGGTCAGTGCAGCAGAGAGACAAAGTCTTCTATAAGATCACATAGCCAAAGTAGAAGGGGAAATAGTTATCCTGTGGAAGAGATCCACAAACTTGAGATTAGAGGATCAACATCTTCTTTGGATAGAGATCCATAAACATTGTAATTGGAAGTGATTCCCAAAGATATTTATTGAGAAAGTTTTAGTAAAATATTTTCTCAGTGGAGTACCTCACATTGGGGAACCATGTTAAATATTGTGTCTCAATTGTGTGTGGTTACTTGTGCTCTTTCTTACTACTGCTATATGAGTTATTAATGCACACTGCTATATTTGGTTATTGTAATTAAGGACATTAATTGATATTTTTTTGGAAAGAAATTAAAAAGTTGTCTTATAATGTTCACCCTCCCCTCTCAGTATAAGCTTGTGTTCTTCAATTGGTATTAGAGCGGTTTCCTTTAGAAAGGCTAACAGCTTGAGGGCAGATTCTACAAAGAACACAGATGGCTTCACAGAATGAATCATCTATAAATAAGGCTCCATTATTTGATGGTAGAAATTATGCTTTCTGGAGCATGAGAATGAATAACTACTTGATATCATAAGGATATGAGGTATGGTAGATGGTTGAAAAAGAGTATAAGGTTGAAGGTGATCTCGAGGAAGATAAGACTACTAGGAAATTGGTTGAGATCAATGCAAGAGCAATGAATTGTATTTTGAGTGGGCTACGTGAGACAAATTTTGCAAAGGTCATGGTATGTACTTCAACTAATGATATGTGGACCAAGTTGAGGAATACTTATGAAGGATATTCCAAGGTAAAGTTGGCAAAACTACAAACTCATAGAAAAATATTTGAGGAATTGAAAATGGAATATTTTAAATATATTTCAATGTTTTTACTTTGAGTTGATGAGATTACTACCACCATGAGAGGCCTAGGTTTTGATATGAAAGAATAATAAGTTACTCAAAAGGTTTTGAGATGAAATAATTATAATTTACTCAAAATTTTTTGATATCACTTCCCATGAAATATGATTCTAAGGTTTCAGCAATAGAAGAGACAATGGATATCAACAAGCTAACAATGGAAGAATTGCAAGGTACTCTCACAACTTATGAGATGATGGTAAGTAAGAATCAAGCTCCAATAAAAGATATTGCATTCAAGGCTTCAAAAAAAGAGAAAGGGGAAGTTTCAAAAATAGATAGAGTTTTATAAAGTTATGAGGAAGCTAACTTTATCAAAAGGAATAAGGACTCAAGGAATTTTAGAGATATAAGGAAAGTTAGGTGCTACAAGTGTGGTGATATTGGTCACTATGCATACAAGTGCCCACATGAAGAAATCAGTGATGATGAAAAATAGGGCCACATAAGAAAAGAAGATGGAAAGCATAAGCATGACAAAGATGAAAAATTCAAGCAAAATAGGTATGAGAAGAAGAAATTTTTTTGTAAGGCAAAGAAATATTACTACATTGTAGAAGCAAGTGATAGCTCAGATCATAGTGATAGAGACAATTCAGATGATGAAAAGGAAGAGCATTTATTCCTAGTAATAGAAGGTGAAAGAGAACAATGTTTTGTGTGTGGTCAAAGAGATCACAGATCAAGATATTGTAATGGTTTTAGTGATAGTGAAGATGATATGACACATCAAAAAGAGGCATGGTCAAAGAAATCTTGAGAGTTTGTTTGCTATAGAAGATTATAATGATCTTAGTGACAATGAAGATGAAGAAGGGTTTTTCTTTGGAATAAGTGAAGAAAAGCAAGAACACCTATTCCTAGGTATTGAAGTTAAATAAGAATATGTTCCTATTGAAGAAAGACATAAAGAGCTTTCCATAGCCATTGAGAAAGCAGATAGGTACAAGAACGGTCTAAGGATACTAAAATGCTTCATATGCAGAGATTTTGGGAATATAGATGATGATTGCACATACTACAATAATTACAACAAGGAAAGTGTATTTGAAGAATAAAGCAGCAGTTCTATTAACAATTCCAGCAGCAGTGAAAAAAAAGAAGTCTCATTTTTGGTAATAAAAAAGGAAGAGGATGAGCCAAGTAAACAAAAATCAGAAATCAAAAGGCTAAAATAAGAATACAGGAATCTTGAAAACAAGATTTGAACATATGTCAAAATCAGAGAAGAACTACTTCAAGTAATTAGTAATCTCAGAGAAGAGCTTAAAAATGCAAAAATGATATAATAAAGGATGAATGAAGAACTAAGGGTAACCATGAAAATACATGATACATTAGATTAAAATATTCAAAAAGGAGTGGAAACTTATTTTAAGGTTGTATCTTACTTCCAAGAAAAGTCACACTCAAAAGGAAAGGAAGTTCTAAAATATGAAAGCAAGGAAGCACCTAATATTTGTGAGGAAATTTCCAAAGTTCCTATGGCTCCAAATATTCAGTTTAGTTCTTGTTTTGAGATAGGTGAATCAAGTTCAAAGGAAAAATAAATTCTTGAAGAGAAAAGAAAGGAAGAAACTAAGGAAGAGGTTTTAGATGCTACAAATAAGGTTCAAGAATGCAATGCACAAGTTGAAGATGATCATAAGGATTATGTTCAAGAAAGGTATGAGGAACCAAGGCATGAAAAAAGGGCTTTTCGTCACATTTTCATGACTCAAAAAGGGCAGGTAGGTAGAGAAACAAAAGTGTCGTGATATTGTGACATGTCGCATTTTTGCGACTCAAAAAGAGCAGGCAGACAAAGAAACAAAAGTGTCGCGATATCGCAACATGTTGCATTTTTGCGACTTAAAAAGGGTAGGCAGGAAGAGAAAAAAAAGTTTCATGGTATCACGATGTCACATTTTCGTGACTCAAAAAGGGCAGGCAGACTGAGAAACAAAAGTGTCGCGATATCGCGACATGTCATATTTTCACGACTCAAAAAGGGCAGGTAGGCAAAGAAACAAAAGTGTCGCGATATCATGACATGTCGCATTTTCATGACTCAAAAAGGGCAGGCAGGTAGAGAAACAAAAGTGTCACAATATCACGACATGTTGCATTTTCACCAAAGGAACAGAGTAGTTGACAGTGCGTTTGATATTAGTGATGAACACCAGGATGGTGAAACTGAAGACTGCATAGTGACGTGGACCCATAAGGAATATTTAATGATTTGAAATCATTTAATATGGTCGTTACACATGGAAAGAAGTGGACGCATGCTCATGTGGAGAAAAGGAAATGAAGGGCCACAAAATAGAAACAAAAAGCTTTTTTTGGAAACCAAAACACATGCATGCATAAGGGAAAGAGAAAATGAACAGTCATGCAAGGAGAAAATGAACAGTCATGCAAAGAGAAAAAAAATAGTCATGCAAAGAGAAAAAAAATAGTCATGCAAGAATAAAATGAACAATCATGCAAGGAGAAAATGAACAGTCATGCAAGGAGAAAACGAACAGTCATGCAAAGAGAAAATGAATAGTCATGCAATGAGAAAATGAACAGTCATGAAGAAGAAAACGAACAGTCATCGAAGGAGAAAATGAACAATCATGACCAAGAAAACGAACAGTCTTGGTAGGAGAATATGGTGTCAATTATTTGCATGTGACGTGTTTGACGAAATGCCTTCTCAATATATACAAAAGGAGTTACATAAAGAAGGATTTACAATTGACAAGTGGCATATGAGAATATGAATTAAGGTGTTACAATTGAAAAGTGGCGTATGATAATATGAAAGGAGTTACAATTGGAGTTACAAAGAGAAAGGATAGTTATAAAAGGAGTGTTGCTTGGAGAATTTTAAAAAGGGGATTTTATTTTGTGAAGTGCGATAAGGGTGTGTGTTTTGTGAATTGTGGGAGATGTTGGGTAAGCAATAGACTAGTCAGGGTCTTGTAAAAGTGAAGGCATTTTTATGTCAATCTTCTAGTTTCAAAATTGAAGTCCAAGTTGGTGTTTGGCATCAGGGGTTGGTGCTCCTTCCAGTTGGTACTGGTAAATCAGGGGTTGATGCTCCTTCCATTGGGTTCTGGTAAATTGATTGTAAAGTTGGTGCTTTGCAAAGGCTGGATTTGGATGGGAGTCCAAATAGTCATTTTGAGGAGTAACCAAATCGGTGAACCTCGGTACATCTTGTGTTGTGTGATGTTCTCTTGTTATACTTGCTTTATTTGGTTTTAAGTTTTCATTGTTTTGGCTTTAAGAGTTGAAGATTTAAGTTAAAAAGAGCTACACTGATTCATCCCCTCCTCTCAGTGTCATTGTGAGACTAACATTTTTCTTGTAATGGATTTGGACACATGGCTATACATTGCAGGATCCATGGATCAAAGAAGTTTGATTTTGCTAGAAGAAACTTCAAGGGAAGAAGGTATGGTTTTTAGGGACATTGATTCTCATGCAATAGGATTGGTCATAGAGATTTTTAGTGCAAAATAAATGAGCAACATGGTTTTGGTTTTAGAGCTACACAATTCAGAATTCATGGTTATAATGGTCATGAAAACAGAGCTTCACAATACAGGGTTCAAGAAAGGAATGGATATGGAAATTACGTCAAGAAAGAATTCAGGACATGGGAACCATCGAAAGGCTACAATATCAAGTGTTTTAATTGCAATAACTTTGGGCATATTGCAAAATGGTGTAGGACTCAATTCCAAATAGGTTCAAGGCAAGAAGGTCAAGCAGTTTCAAGACAAGAAGGTCAAATAGGTTCAAAACAAGAAGAGCAAGTAATTCATCAAGAGAAGGATATCAAAAAAACATGGAAGGAAGTTGATAGAGAAAAGAAACAAAGTGATATGGGAGTAAAATTACTCCCACCCCAAAATTAATCACCTCAAAAGATAAGGGGATGAGGGGGCTAATCTTAAGAGTCATATATTTTAGGCCCATAGGTTTCCCTTTTGCCATTGATGTCAAAGGGGGAGAGATTTGAGTAAGGGGGAGATATTTGAGTTAGGGGGAGCAGCCTCCAAAGATATTATTGAGTTAGAAGGAGCAGCCTCAAAAGAGATCATTGAGTTAGGGGGAGTAGCCTCCATAGAGAGTATTGAGTTAGGGGGAGCAGCTTTGATTCTCAAAGATGGTTTTTGCAGTGATTGTGGTGTTTGCATTAGAGGTGTTGCCATCAATGACAAAGGGGGATATTGTTGGAAATTTGAGTTAATTTGAGGTATTTTATGTTATCATTGATGTCACATGGATCATTGATATCACATGGATCATATTTGTTTTGGTGGTAAAAATATTTCATAAATAAGCATTTATGATATTTTGGAAAGTATGGCTATTTATAAGGTTTTTGTGAAAACCAAGGCAGGCAAAATAAAAGGTTTTTTTTAAAACCATGGTGGACTTATGTGGAAAGGGATTTTCTCAAAATCTAAGGTGGAATTTTATATCATCCAAAAAGGACCTCCGGTGATGAAGATATTAAAGTTTAAAGTTTAAGTTTAAATTAATGGAGGGCCGACCTATGTGCAATTAATGGAGGATGGCATATATATATATATATATGTAAAGGTTTCAATTTATTTTGGAAATGGGGCATATTATATATCATTGGAAAGATTATTTCAAGGGATATTTGAATAACTTATTTGGAAGTATAAATAATGTGTGTGTAAAGAGATATTTCTAATTTTGCAAAGGGGTTCCAAAAGTGAAGTTTGCCTTGTTTTTTTTTTCAAGAGGATTAATTATTTCATGAGGTGATAGGGTATTCAATATTGCGATTTATTTTATTTTATGGTATAAGTGGTTTTGGGAGTGAAAAGGTTATGCAATATTGTTATCTATTTTATTTTATGGTATAAGTGGTTTTTGGAGTGAAAAGGTTATGCAATATTTTGATTTATTTTATTTTATGGTACAAGTGGTTTTAGGAGAGATAAGGAAGTTGCGCAATTAAAGACCTTGGTGATGATTAGAGAAATATTGAGTAATGTTGATTATTTTGTGATATACTAACCCTTGTGAAGATTGGCAAAATAATTTTGTGATTGTGGCAGATTTACAAAGAGTTTTTTTTTTCATATTCATAAAAGGTATGGGCACATTCTCCTATTGATTGTTTATGGTGTTTGATTTCTAAAATATCATTGGAGGGAAAAGGATTGTTTGTGGTTTCCTTTTATAAAGTGGTTGATTGAATGCTTCAAGGTTTTTTGAATTGAGAGTTGTTTCTGAACCTTGTTTGATAAGCATAGTTGTTGAAGCCCATTGGTTGTGAAATAAATTGAGTTAGAAAAGAACATGAGTATCATTGTTATGTGAGATTTTTGGTTGAGCATTGTTGGAAATATTTGAGTTGGTTGATACATACTTGGACTAGGGTTGTGTGAGAGAGAGTTGTCCCTTGTGGTTATTGGTTGAGTTGAGTTTATTGAGCCTAGTAAATTGATGTGTGAAGTGATTGTTCAAGTTCTATGAAATAAACTATTCCATAATTCTATGTTGAGTTGAGATTAAGTTTAGAACATATTGAGTCTCTAACAATTATCTTTATGGTTCTATAAGACTTGAATTGAGTTGAGGTTGATTTGAGTTGAGAGTGAGATTAGAACATATTGAGTCTCTAATAATTCTCTTTATGCTTCTATGAGTTGATTTGAGTTGAGTTGAGATTTATTTGGGTTGAGAGTGAGTTTAGAACATATTGAGTCTCTAAAAATTCTCTTTATGCTTCTATGAGTTTATTTGAGATTGATTTGGGTTGAGAGTGAGATTAGAACATATTGAGTCTCTAACAATTCTCTTTATGCTTCTATGAAGTTAATTTGAGTTGAGATTGACATTCATTGTTGAGTTCATTTTGAGTACTACTTGAGAATGATTGATTGAGCCTTTGAGAATGCCTTTGGGAAAGATTTGAGGATAGTTTTGAGACAAATTTGAGGATAGTGTTTGGATAAGTTCTTAGTGAGCTTTTTGGAGCAGATTTGGGAAAGTTCTTGGTGAGCTTGATAGAGCATATTTGGGCATGTTATTTATGAGCTTGCTAGAGAAGAATTGGTCAAGTTCTTGGTGAGCTTGCTTGAGCAGATTTGACAAGTTATGTGTGAGCTTGTTAAGCAGGTTATTTGTGAGCCCATTATATAGGTTCTGTGTGAGCCTATTGATTAGGTTCTTAGTGAGACTATTGACAAAGCTTTGGAGGTGACCAAGTACAGACGATAGAGTCTCAGTGGATAGAGATCCAGCAACTAGCATAGTTGAAGATAAATCTGAGTGAAGAGTCTTCAAGCGGAGAGAGGTCCACCAATCAATGCAGCATAGAGACATAGTCTTCTAGAAGATCACATATCTAGAGCAGAAGGGGAAAGAGTTCTCTTGTGGAAGAGATCCATGAACTTGAGATTAGGGGATCAACATATCCTTTGGATAGAGATCCATAAACATTGTAATTGGGAGTGATTCCCAAAGAGATTTATTGAGAAAGTTTTAGTAAAATATTTTCTCCGTGGAGTACCTCACATTGGGAGAACCACATTAAATCTTGTGTCTTAATTATGTGTGGTGACTTGTGCTCTTGCTTACTACTGCTATCTGAGTTATTAATGCACAATGCTATATTTGTTTATTGTAATTAAGGACATTAATTGATATTGGTTTGGAAAGAAAGTAAAAAGTGGTCTTATATTGTTCACCCCACCTCTCAGTATAAGCTTGTGTTCTTCATTGGCTACCTAAAACAATGTGCTTTAACCCTTTTAAATCCAATTATAGTTTTTGCCTATCCCATGTGGTACCCGAGGTAAACGAACACTGGTACCCCATGTTGATGGGATCAATCAAGGAGGGTTGAGATTTAATGACTATGATATTTACTATATTTAATTACCACATGACTCTTTAGTGAAGGAAGACCTCATGTGATATTGAAATCTATGACTTTATATGGTATTTGAAGAACCATAGGATGCTCATTTTGATGTAAACACTCATGTTTTTGGATGGTCCATGAAGAATATTTTTAGTGAAGAACACAAGCTTATACTGAGAGGTGGGGTGAACAGTATAAGATAAAACTTTTACTTTTCTTTCCAAATAAATAACTTTCAATATTATCAATTGTAATAATGAAACAATGCCCAAATTACCACATACATAAGAGACACAAATTTTACGTGGAAACTCCTTCTCGGGAGAAAACCATGGTAAAATATTGCTTATAATTTTTTTCAATAAATTTCATGGTTACCAAGTCATAGGAGACACAAATCCCCTATTACAATATTTGTGGACACCAATCCATAGGAGACACCAATCCTCTCTCAATTTTGTGGGCACAAATCCATAGGAGACACCAATCCCCTCTCAAGTTCATGGACACCAATCCATAGGAGACACCAATCCCCTCTCAAGTTCATGGAAACCAATTCATAGGAGACACCAATTTCCTCTCAATTTCATGGAAACCAATCTACTCTCAAGTTCGTGGACACCAATCCATAGGATATACCAATCCCCTCTGCTCTAGTTTGTGGATACCAATCCACAGGAGACACCAATCCCCTCTCAATTTCATGGACACCAATCCACAAGAGACACCAATCCCCTCTCAAGTTTGGTCAACACTCTACTTAGGTCTATCCTCAAATCTTGCTCACAAACACTACTCAAATATACTCCAAAACTTGCTCACAAAACTTGCTCAAATTTGCTCCATAACCTACTCACAAAACTTGCTAAAATATGCTCCAAAACCTACTCATAAAACCTACTCAAACCTACTCCAAAAACTACTCATAAAACTTGCTCAAACTTACTCCAAAATTTATTCACATTTACTACTCAATATTTATCCAAAACTTGTATACAAACAATCCTCATCTATTACCAAATCTTGCATAATGATATCATCAAGTTCTTCACCTATTCTTCAATGTGCTTTCGTCAACTAAAGTAATTCAGACATATTCAGCCCATAATTATTTTATCTTCATGAACATATAGAGAATAATATGTACTAACAATATGTTCTTCACATTTATTAAGTCTTTCACTTCCACATGTCTCACATTTATTACATTAAAAGGTAGATCTAGTCTAACACTTGATAACTGACCTTGTAATTGTTGATTTGCACATTTCCTTCCTTTTTTAGATGGCTTAAAATATCCTTATTTTCAATTGAATCATTTCACACTATCCTTGCACTAAGTGACACTTTGAATTGCTTTAAAACAACCCTTCTATTTGTGTGAAACTATACTATTTTTCTTATTTCCACATTCACTTCAAAACCAATCACAATGCACAAATTTATCCTTCTCATCTACTCCCAAAATCAATCATGAAAAATGCACAAATTTTATCTCAAATCTTATCTATAACCCTTTCACATTTACTTCCAATTTCAAGCAAAAATAATGCACATCCAATAATTTCTTATACCTCCAACCATATGACAAAATATCTTCCTCAAATTAAAACCACTTTGAGAAAAGAACACTATACCTCTAAATTTGCCTCAATGATGATGATATTCTTTTGCATGAGCTTTCCAAACCTATCTTAACAAAAATAAATTTCCTTTTGCTTGTTCCTTCAAAATCAGGTTAGCAATTCTCTTTTTCCTTTCTCGATTAAATATCAAATAAAACACTTTAAAAAACCTTATAAAAAACATACACAATAAATCTTTAAAATAACTCCTTATATCTCCCTTTCTAAAACTCACAATATAAATCTTTATTAACAAAAAAAACCCTTATATCTCGTTTTATAACATGTAAAATACAAATTTTATAAATAACAATCGTATACCTTATAACTCCCTTTCATAGCATGCAAAATACAATTTTAAAATAACCATGATACACCTTATATCTCCCACTCAAATTAAATCAAACAAAAATTTTACCCTTACGTTCCATAGCAAAGCTCAATGAACGCGGAGGAGATTTGATCTCCTGATGTCTGCCAACATAGTGCCCTAGCATAGGCTAGGCAAACAACTGGGCTACCCTAGCAAGTGAAATCAAAAGCACAACATGAAGTATATAATCCCTTCTTCGTTCTATCTCAGCCAACCAAAACAAAACATCTCAAGAATTGGACCCTATAACCTCCTACTTTGTAGCACCTTAGTGCAAACCAAGTGACCTTCTAGGCTAGCCACCTAGATGAGACCAAAATTGTAGCACAAACTATATGAATTCTCTTTCGCACTTTCTCAAGAAAACAATGCAAAACCTGCACCATGAGAATTTGACCCTGTAACCTTCTTCTCTGCAATGCCTTAGTGCAATCTAGGCAAACGAATTGGTTAGACACCTGGATGATACCAAAGGCAACATAAATAATTGTTTAAATCCTCTTTTTTATTGTTGCCACCAAATACATTCTTCTCCTCCTCTTGTCTTCTTCTTGCTACTTGATTTTTGCATGAAGGATATTCAAATTTCATACCTTACCAAAATGAATTGATGGGCTTTTAATATGCATTTTGATTTTAGTGCTCAAGGAGGTCGACCTCATTATTTAAATATTTGAATTTTCACTCTCTCTTTTGTGCACTCAAGGAGGTCAACCCATGCAGATTTAAATTCTTTAATATTTTATATTTAAATCCTTTTGATTTAAAAATAACCTTCTATTTTAATATTTAATTATATATATATATATATATATATATATATATATATATATATATATATATATATATATATATATATATATATATATATTATTTAGGGAAAACATCCCAAAAGGGATGGCACTTTCGGGTAAGACCCAAGGAGGCAGGGGTATCCATTCTACCAAAAAATATTTAAATATTTCTTTTAAATATTAATGACAACTTACCATTTCATCCTTTGAAGATATTTTTGCCTTTGACACCTCTGAAGATATCTTTGCCTTTATTATAAATGACAACTCAACATTTCATCCTTGAAGATATTTTTACCTTTGACATCAATGACAACTCAATATTTCTAACAATATCCCCCTTTTTCATTGATGGCAACCCTATAAAGAAACTATTCTTCATTACAACATGATCACAAACTACTCCCCCTAAATAGTTTCTCCCCCTTACTAAAATTCTCCTCCTTTGACATCAACGACAAAGGGCTCCTTAGGTATGAAAGATAAGACACTAAAAACAGCCCCCTCACCACCTCCTTGTCTTAAGGTGATCAATTTTGATATGGGAGTAAAGTTACTCCCAAATTACAATGCTCTTCTTCTTTTTCAATTTTATTTTTCCAAAATTTTGAGGTCATACCTTTTTGAACATTTTGACTATCCTTCTTCTTGCTTGACTTTGGGAGTTTAGGGAATATTGTTCTACACCATTTTGGTCTATGCCCAAATTTTTTGCAGTTGTAACAAATTATGTTGTAGTCTATAAAATGTGCATATGAATTTAATTTTCTCCTACAATTTACACCCTTATGACCAAAATTATTACATGAGAATCAATAACGTAGAAAAAATATTCATCTTGCGTTGGAGGATATGGTCACATGGTTCTTTATTTGCTTTTTTGTTATGGTCCCTATTCCTTGATGGTGCATTGTTTTCTTCCTCATTGATGCTTCCACTTTTCAACATATCAGCATAGGTCTTGGGCTCTTCTTAAATTACTTTCTTTGATGCTTCTATTTTTTTTTTATCTTGACTCCCCCTTTTGTCTCTTGACCTTCTTCAAAACCAAGTCCAGTCTTGATAAATGGAGATCTCTATGCTTTGATAATATCATCCATGTTTTTTGAGCTTTTCCTAAACTAATATATCTTATCATTAAATTTTTCAAGTCCCTTCCTTAGAGAGACAACTTCATGTTCTAGTCTTTCACATTCTAGCTCTTTTACCTTTAACTTCTCAGCCATACCTTCTTCAATTCTCTTTGCCTCTTCAACCTTAACTTTTAAGTCGGTGAGATCTTGTAGAAGTTTTACCTTTGTTTTCTCATCCTCTTGTACTTGAGCCTTAAATTTTGAGTTCTTATTTCTAACCCTATTCAAATATTCAAGAGCAACAATAAGTTCCTCTTCTATGCCAACTGTGGCTTCCTCTTCATATTATGAATATTTCTCTTCTTCTTGGTCTTCAACAACAGGATCATCTTCATTCTCTTCTATGGCCAAAAATAGGATTTCTTCTTTTTCACTATTGGAGAGACTTTCACCACTGCCGCTGGAAGCATTTTTTTCTTCTTCAACATAAAAACTCTTCTTGTATCTTTGAAAGATCTTCTTCTCATTCTTGCCTTGACCGTGCCTATTTTTTTTCATGATAACATTTTCTTTCTTTATTTTTCTTGTATTTCTTTTCTTCTTCACTGCTACTACTTCTAGCTTATGGCCAATTAGATGTATAGTGACTAAAGGTACCACAATTAAAACATTTTACAAACTACATACATTTGTGTTTTATTGGACCCTTCTTATTCCTTCTCACAAAATTAGCTTCTTCTCCATTGCTTGATTTTTCACTTGATTCTGGTTCTTTATTCTTTGACTTATTTTAATCTTTGAATGCTGCATCTCATTTGGATATTTGATCTTTTTATCCTCATTTCATAGGTTGTGAGAATCCCAAGTAGCGCATCCATGCTCAAAGTTTTGATATCCTTCATTTCTTCAATTGCTGAAACCTTTGCATCAAACCTCATGGGAAGTGACCTCAATATTCTCTGAACAATATTAGAGTATTCAATACTTTCTACAAGTCCACAAATGGTGTTGATAACCTCATAAAAATTAAGTAGATACCTAGCAATATCTTCCTCATATTTCATCTTCAAGTCTTCAAACTTCCTCCTATGGGTTTGAAGTTTTGCCATTTTAACCTTGTTGTCTCCTTCATAAGTTCTCTGTAACTTGTCCCATATTTTATTTTCTAAAGTGCATTGCATGAATTTCACAAACACTGATTCACATAACCCACTTAAGATTGTATTCATTACCCTAGCATTATTTTCATATGGTTTCTTACCATTTGCATCCATGGGGGGAGTAGTAGATGGTGTGAATTTATTCTCAATGGATTGCCATATATCATATCCATGTGTCATAAACTAAGTCGTCATCCTCACACTCCAAAAAGCATAGTTAGTCCCATAAAATAATGGAGCTCTATTTGATGAAAACCCTTCCTGATGAGCCATTTGTGTTCTTGTAAAATCTTCCTTCAAGTTATTAGGATTTCACGAAGGAAACCGCTTTGATACCAATTGAAGAACACAAGATTATACTAAGAGGGGGTGAACAGTATAAGATAAAACTTTTACTTTTATTTCCAAAGAAATAACTTTAAATATTATCAATTACAATAATGAAACAATGCACAAATCACCACACACATAAGAGACAAATTTTACATGGAAAATCCTTCTTAAGAGGAAACCACAACAAAATATTGCTTATAAATTTCTTCAATAAATTCTATGGGTACCAAGCCACAGTAGACACCTATCCCCTATTACAATGTTCATGGACACCAATCCATAGGAGATACCAATATCCTCTCAACTTCATGGACACCAATCCACAGGATATACCAATCCCTTATCAAGTTTATGGACACCAATCCATAGGAGATATCAATCCCCTCTTAAGTTCATGGACACAAATCCATGGGAGACACCAATCCCCTCTCAAGTTTATGGATGCCAATCCATTCTCAAGTTCATGGACACCAATCCACAGGAGACACCAATCCCATATTAATTTTGTGGATACCAATTCTAAAGAGACACTAATCCCCTCTCAAGTTTATGAACACTAATCCACAGGATACACGAATATCCTCTCAAGTTTGGTCAACACTCTGCTCAAGTGTGTCCTCAAATCTTACTCACAAACACTACTCAAATCTACTCCAAAACCTACTCACAAAACCTTTTCTCTCAAATATAATCTATAACCCTTGCACATTTACTTCTAATTTCAAGAAAAAATAATTCACATCCAATAATTACTTATACCTTCAACCATATGACAAAATATTTTCCTCAAATTAAAACCACTTTGAGAAAAGGAACACTATATCTCTAAATCTGCCTCAATGATGATGATCTTCTTTTGTATGAGCTTTCCAAACCTATCTTGACAAAAAAAAAATTCCTTTTATTTATCCCTTCAAAATATGGTTAGCAATTATCTTTTTCCTTTCTTTATTAAATATCAAGTCAACCACTTTAAAAACCCTTATCAAAAATATACACAATAAATCTTAAAAATAACTCCTTATATCTACCTTTCTCAAACTCGTAATATAAAGGTTTATTAACAACAAAAACCCTTATATCTCCTTTTATAACATGCAAAATAAAACTTTTAAAAATAACAAATTTATACCTTATAACTCCCTTTTATAGCATGTAAAATACAGTTTTAAAATAACCATGATACACCTTATATCTACCACTCAAATTAAATTAAACAAAAAAATTACCCTTACCTTGCATAGTAAAGCCCAATGAACATGGAGGAGATTCAATCTCCTAACCTCTACCAACACAGTGCCCTAGCACAGGCTAGACAACCAACTAGGCTACCATAGCAGTTGAAATCAAAAGCACAACACAAACTATATAATCCCTTCTTCATTCTATCTCAGCCAACCAAAAAAAAATAACATCACGAGGATTCGATCCTGTAACCTCCAGCTTCATATAACCTTAGCACAATCCAAGTGACCTACTGGGCTAAGCCACCTATATGGGACCAAAATTATAGCATAAACTATATGAATTTGCCTTTGTTCTTTCTCAACAAAACACTGTAAAACCTGCACTGTGAGGATTTTACCCTGTAACCTTCTACTTTGCAATACCTTAGTGCAAGCTAGGCAACTGGATAGGCTATCCAAACGAATGAGACCAAAGGCAGCATGAATAATTATTTAAATCCTATTTTTGATCACTTCTACCAAATGCACTCTTCTCCTCTTGTATTCTTTCTACTGCTCAATTTTGCATGAAGGATATTCAAATTTCATACCTTACCAAAATGAATCAATGGGATTTTAATATGTATATTAATTTTAGTGCTCAAGGAGGTCAACATCATTATTTAAATATTTGAACTTTTACTCTCTCTTTTGTGCACTCAAGGAGGTCGGCCCATGTAGATTTAAATTGTTTAATCTTTTATATTTAAATCCTTTTGATTTCATTATGACCTTCCACTTTTTCAACATTTTATATATTTAAATCCTTTTGATTTAAATATAACCTTCCACTTTAATATTTAAATATTTCATTTAAATATTAAAGCATATCTCTGCCTTTATTATCAATGACAACTTACCATTTCATCCTTTGAAGATATTTTTGCCTTTGACACCTCTGAAGATATCGCTGCCTTTATTATCAATGACAACTCAACATTTCATCCTTGAATATATTTCTACCTTTGATATCAATGACAACTCAATATTTCTAAAATTTAGGAAAAAGGGGTTGTTATTTATTTTTAACATTATCATCAACCGTGCTCACGTAGATGCCTAAAGTAGGTCATCTTCAGGTGATGATCAGATGGAAATCTTATCAACATTATACCAAAACCTCTAACTGCGTCCAAGAACATTCCAAGGGAGATATTAGATTTGAATCATATGTCATCATAGGTAGAATTTGTGGGTTGGTCCAAGGCATTGTAACATCCCAATTTTTACCCCCTACTCTGTGTTTGTATAATATAGCTTAAGGTTTGATTTCATAGAGATGATTATGAAATAGAAATGGTTAGTATGCTTTGCTAAATTAGGAGAGTTTGATGCTAGACATAAATTTTTAGTTGCATTTAAAGCATTTATTTGGAATGTTTCTTTGTCTCCTCATTTAGTTGGGAAATTAGTTGTTAGGATTGTTTTATTTTATTATTAACCATGGTATTTAACTTGTGTTAAGCTTGATTAATCGACAACATTGACGAGGCATAAGTGCTATTTTATCCCTAGATTAGTTACAAGCTAATTGTGATTAAATCGACTAATTAATTAGTTTCTTAGCAATGAAGTAAATATTAGTTGAAGAGATGATATGTGTTTATTTGTGATTGGATCACCTCGATCACAAAGTCAATGATAACTCTAATTTCTAGATAGCATTTATGATGGGATCATCTCCAACAATTTTTTATAATAAAAAATGGTTATGGGGGGAAGGGTGAATTCCATTACAAATAGAGGCATTTGAGAAGACAAAGATATAGTGATATTTGAGAAGTGAGATCCGGGATTATGTTCTCCAAATAAGTTGGATCAAAAACCAAAAATCTCACGTTCTTCACAAGTTGACATTGGAAATCTAGAGGTTCCTAGGGAGTATGCTCTCCGAACTTTTCTCGGATCAGAAACTAGACAAGCCTTGTGTTTTACCATAATTTTATTCACCTCAATACTTTGCTAAAAAAAAGGAGTTACGTGTAATTTGAATTATTGGAAGACTTCCAGAGCTTGGATCAGAAAAAGTCTACAAAAAATTCAGGTTAGGGTGAAGATCCCAACTATAGTATGAATGATGAGTATGTTTGTTTGGTGATTGAGTTAATGAGATAGTAATAGTTGATATTGTTTATAAGGTTAAAGATTTTAATGTGGTATAAATAAAAGAGCTATGTGTAGGAAAGTTATCAATCTACAATTTATGAGGTTCTTCCCTTGGAAATATTGATTATATTAGCAATATATAGAAAAAACCCTTATGGGTAAGTTGTAGGTCTCAAACTTGACAGATCACTCTCTGAGAAATTTATGTAAGCTAGCATGACTTGTTGTTGAGCTTGTATGGGCAAATTAGAATTTTATGCATGTCTAGAATAGTGGCTAACGTATCCTTATATGAAATGTTTAGAATTAAAAAAAAAAGACCCTTGAATTTATTAGAGAAAGATTGATCTCAAGATTTCTATGGATGAACCCTTGCTATATGATCTTGAGTGTAGGTTTACTTCAGTAAGAGCACTCAAGACTCCTTATAGGATATTTGTGTTAGATGAAGAAATATTTGGGTAGCTGGTGGTGATCAATACATAGATCAAACAATCTACTATGATATGTAAGACATATACCCCTCTACTTGCAGATGTGAAGGTTGTTTTGGTTTACATTTTGAGTATTGTGTTTTGAATGTGAAAATTGAGATTATGTAGCATTGTTTATCATCTAGAATATGTGTGATAAAAAACATAGACATCCTTTAGCTCTCAAAATAGAGTTATAGTCTAACGTCTATGAAGAATATGAATGATTATTCCTAGACATCATCCTTCGAAGGTCAAATGATGTGTTCACTATGTGTACATTGAAGTCCATGGTCCTCTTCAAGCAGGAGCCCTCCAATAAGTCTTAGGCTATCAAATTGTCTACACGATGTCGATCTTGTTTGGTGAGAAGCACATATATTGCTCTATGAAATCTTGAGAGGGCATTTGATTTTTAATAAATTAATTTAGGGTTATTTCCCTAATGTCTTAAAAGCATCCATAATAATTTTTGATGAAACTTGTCAGTTACTTAGATCATGCCATGTGTCTCAATATGATTAGATGCTTAGGGTTTTTATTTTTGAATAACCCATACACGATGAAATATGTGTAGGGAATGATTTTGATTTTATGAAGATCATGGGTCTAGGGTCCAAGATTCCTATAGGGTTCAAGGAGGCAAACACCTCGAATGATATGCTGAGTGCTTAGTCATCAGGATAAGGCACTAGCGTTTAATGTAGGCCCTCCCTTGTGACATTTAAATGATAGGGAGGAATTACCTAATTATAATGTTTTTTTTTTTTTGAAAAAAATGAAAAACTTGTATTAATACAAAGAGCAATTACAAGCGGGAGAGAACACATCCCAACCAAGAACAACAAACAACACTACAAGAGAAGAGCACAAAGTCAACCCAGCACAACACAAATTAAAGAATTCAATTGGGTGCAAACAAGTGACATGTCACGAAATCATGACATGTCGCGAGATCGCGACAGTCAACCCCGGCTCCTCCACTGCGGTGCCAACAGTCATGAAAACGCGACATGTTGCGAAATCGTGACATGTCGTGAAATCGTGACATGTCACGAAATCGTGACATGTCGCAGAATCGCGACGACAACACCCTCCAGCAACCCTTCATCAAAATTGTCACGAAATCGCGACAGGAAGACTAGCTTGCTCCAAAACGCCAAAAAGGTCATGAAATCGCGACAGAGAGCCTCCGAATCATCCAACCATCAAAAGTGTCACGAAATCGCGATGAATTGTCCTTATGGCATCCAGATCGCAAAAGCGTCACGATATCACGACAATTTTCTCCATTCCGCTGGTAAGCCAAAATTGTTGCGAAATCGCGACGAAATTTTCATACAGCAGCCATCGCCAAAAAATGTCGTGATATCGCGAAAAAATATCCACTTTGCACCACATCAGCAAAATGGTCACGAATTCACGATGGGTTTTCCTTATGACACCAGATCGCCAAAAGTGTCGCGATATCACGATGGTTTTTCCTTTCGGCGCCCAGTTCTCAAAACTGTCGCGATATCGCGACGAATTTTCCTTTCGGTGCCCAGTTCTCAAAACTGTCGCGATATCGCGACGAATTTTCCACTTTGCTCTCCATCTGCAAAAGTGTCGCGATATCGCGACAATTTTTCTAGTTAGCCCCAAATTGCCAAAACTGTCATGATATCGCGACAATTTAACCATGCGCCTTCCCCGAGGGCCGCGATGGCACGACATGTCGCGATATCACGACAAAAACCCGCCAAAGGCCAAGAGGGCGCAACCTGTCGCGATATCTTGACAACTTCCAACTTGAAGTAGCGATGGCGCTACATGTCGCGATATCACGACAGAAACCTTCCTTAGCATAAAAACACTGCACATCATTTCAGAAAACGTTCAAGGCCTTGTCGGATCTCTGCATCCTCCACAGGCATGTCACTGTGCAGCTGCATCCCAACCTCCCTTTCAACACCCATCTTAGCAAGGAAATCGGCCACCTTATTGAGATCTCGATTCACATAGACAGGTATCACATCATCTAATTCCCTCCAAAGCTCTTTGATTTGGGAGACTAAGATCCGCAACCTCCAAGCTTTCGAGACAAAGTTTCTCATACAATCAAGAGCACCCACCAAGATTTGGGAGTCAGACTCAATAATAATCTTCCTGTGTCCCCTGTTTGGCAGCCCGAGAGGAGGCAGATTTAATGGCAAAGGCCTCGACTTCATTGTTTGTGGCACATCCCAGACCTTGCAGTTCCCAATAGAGCAAAGACCCAGCATGATCGCGGCACACTACTCCAATTCCAGCACTTCCCGGATTGCCTTTAGTAGCTCCATCAGTATTGATTTTGATCCATCCTTCAGGAGGAGGTTTCCAACTACCACTCACCTGCCTTTGTTGAATAACAACTCCCTCTTCCAAAGGCTCAGAAGCAGATTGAATTTCCCCCTTGGCATGAATGGCAACCATTTTTTCCACTTTGCTCCAAATGACTTGCCATATTCCTTCAAGAGGGGAGAAGGTTTCACGGAAAATACGGGCATTTCTCTCCAACCAAACCTGCCACCAGATAAAAAATAAGCCAAGCTCCCAGCCAATTCGAAGAGCTTTGGATTTAAATATACCTTTCTTCTATATTTCCCAAATGTTGTTTCGAGACAAGACCCCATTAGCCTGAAGTTTAAAGTGGGATAACCAGCGCTTCCAGATCTGTCGTGTGAAAGAACATTCAAACATTAGATGATCCGCAGTTTCCTCCTGCTTGTGGCATAACACACATTGAGAAGGGCCAATGATGCCTCTGAGTCTGAGATTGTCATAGGTGAGAATTCCATTATGCAAAAACTGTCAGGTGAAGAAGTTCACTTTCGGCCAGCCCTGGGGATGCCATATCTTTCTCCAATCATGAACCAAAAAAAAGTGTGGGGGGGGCTCTGGGAGGATCTCATCATATCCCTCTTTCACAGTATAAACCCCAAGGCTCCCATAGCCCCAGGCCAGTTCATCCTCCTCATCTCTCCCAGTAAGAAACCGTTCTGCCAAGATTTTTCCCAAAGTAGGTACCAACTCCGGAGGGATTGGTATTGGCCACTCATCCAGCCGCTTAAACTTTATGATCTTGTAGTCCCCCAATTGACTAGTGTTAAAGTAGCTCTCAATTTGGATCCATCCCTTATCTTCTATAGCAGATTTTATCGGTTGCAATTCAGGAAACACAACAATAATGGGAGGATTCTGGTCCCAGGAATCAGTCCAGAACCGAGCCTTATCCCCTCTCCCCACTTTCCAAAATAGTTGGTCTTTGATGAGTTGAGTTCCAAGCTTGAGCGCCTGCCACACTGGTGATCCAAAACCTTCAAGAGGAAAGCGGCCCACATCATTAGGATGGACAGAACCCAAGTATTTGCTAGAGAGGATTCTGCTGAAGAGGGATTTTGGCTGAGAAATCCACCTCCGATGCTGATTTGCCGACCAAAGCCTTGTTGTTAAACTTGGAGCTTCGTAGTCCCAACCCTCCTTTTTCCTTGGGTTGGGTAACCTTGTCCCAGCCAACCAAGGCCCATTTCCTCTCTCCCTTGGCACCTTCCCATAGAAATCTTCTAGCCATTTTATCCAGCTCTTTCCAAATAGACTGGGGAGCAGCCAGGACGAAGAATTTATAAATTGGCATGGCCTGAATAACTGACTGCAGAAAAGTTAGACGACCCCCATAACTTAACCATCTATGATACCAATGGTTCATTCTATCTTTGATGCCATCCAATAGGTCCTTCCAAACATCTATTTTTAGTTTTTTGAAATGGAGAGGGACCCCCAGGTAAACTACTGGGAGAGAGGTCCGAGTGAAACCTAAAATCTCAATAACTCTGTCCTGTAACCGTTGATCAATATTGAAGAAGATCACTTTGGATTTATTGTCATTGATGAATTGATTAGAGGCCCGGAGGTAGACATTTAGAGTATCTCTGATTCTTCTTGCTTCCCTAAGGCTGGCCACTCCCACCAATCCAGTATCATCTACAAACTGTAAATGAGTCAAAACTTCAGCCCCGACCTTAATACCTGTTATCTGACCTTGAAGTCTTCTTCTCAGAAAGAGTCTACCCAATCCTTCAGCCAAGATGAGGAAGAGATAAGGAGAGCAAGGGTATCCTTGCCGCAGGCCACGAGAGGCACAAAAAGGAGGCGAGGGAAGTCCCTTGATAAGAAGAGAGTATGAAGGCATAGAAATACAGCTCATGACCCAGTCTGTCCAGTCCTGAGAGAAACCAAAGGTAGTCAAAATCTTTGCCAAGAAGCCCCACTCCACCCTGTCATAAGCCTTGGACATATCCAGTTTAATGAACATTCCTTTGTTCCCAGATTGGTGCATAGTATGGATAGCCTCCTGTGCAAGAATCACTCCATCCAAGATTTGCCTCCCTTCAACAAAACCCCCTTGCTCTGGGGAAATTATATTATGCAGGATGGGTTTTAACCTTTCATCCATAATCTTAGTAATTATTTTATAGATCACATTGCATAAGGCAATAGGTCTAAAATCAAATAAATGAACCCCCCCTGCTCCTTTTGGAATTAAGGTAATGAAGGTATGATTTAGAGCGTTGAGCATTCTTTTATTGGTTCTGGACTCCTCAGTGACAGCCAGAACGTCTTCCTCCAAGGTATCCCAAAAGGCCTGGAAGAACTCAATAGGGAAGCCATCAGGACCAGACAATTTACCAGTACTCATCCCAAAGACCACCTTCTTAAGTTCATCTTTATCTATAGGTCTAAGTAGGGCCTGGTTCTCTTCAGGAGAGATTATAGAAGGAATGACAGCAATAACTTCATCTTGGGCTGCCCCATCTTGCTCCATACTTTCCTTAAAGAGTTTTGAGAAATACTCCATTGAGTGGGAGTGCATACCAGGAAGAGTGTCAAAAGAGTATCCATTCTCATCTTGAAGGAAATCCATATTATTCGCTTGTCTCCCAAAGACAGCGAGCGCTGAAAAAATTTTGTATTTATGTCTCCTTCTAATAACCAAGTATTTCTTGCTCTCTGTTTCCGATAAATCTCTTCTTGATTATCAATATCCTCAACCGCTTATGCAAAGCATCATCCTCGGATTTAAGGTGCTCGAAAATGTTTCCTTCCCTGTAATGTTTTTGCACCTCATCCCATCTGGCCAACAAGGGGGCCCGTTGGTGTTGGAAGTCTGATTTGTTAGTTTGCCTCCACTGTTTCAGTTTACACTTGACAAATTGAAGTCTGTTTGTGAAATTTGAACATTGCGAGTCCCAAAAGGTGGGCGGCCATCTTCCCACCACTGAGGAATTTTTCTTCGAAGATCTTCTTTTTGCAACCAAAAATTTTCAAATTTAAATGGTTTATGGTACTGCTCTGTCATAGCCCCTCCCTCCGATAAAATGGGAAAGTGGTCTAAAACTGGGCCTTCCAAAATCTAAAATTTAATATTCCATTTGACAAATGCTTCCTCCGAGACCAGAAACCGGTCTAGTTTTACCTTCCTACTGTGTGGCTCTCTTCTCTTATTAGTCCACGTAAAATAAGTGCCAGGACCTTTGATATCAACAAGGTGAAAGGCCTGGACTTGAGAAATCAGAAGCCTATCCCCTGGATCCAAAATTGGGAAACCACCTTCCTGATCCCTGGCAGATAATTTGGCATTAAAATCCCCAGCAATAATCCAATCGCAATCTTCTCGGGAGGATCTCATTGAATGAACAACATTCCATTGAAGCCGCTGGCCATCAATGCTTTGAGCCCCATAGAAGTTTGTGATTAAAACCTGTTCAGCTGTAACAATGTTCTTAAAGAGAGATGTGAGAACACCCCTCCAAGCTGTATGTTCTATTGCTATCCACACCAGAGGGTTCCAAAGAGTAACAATCCCCCCCGAAGCTCCTTGGGCCGCCACATCCATATATCCAGCGCCCATCCATATTCTACTAGCAATTTTACACATAAGATCTAAAGACATTTTTGTTTCCTGAAGGAGCAAAAAGTCTGTTTTGTGTCTTCCTAAAAGTCTTTGAACAACAGATTGATGGGTTCTACTGTTTAAAACCCTTACATTCCAAGATTGTATAATCATTGGAAACCTTGGGAGCAATAAGAGTCAATTGTTCTCACCAATCCTCCATTGATCAGCTTGTCCCCTTGCGCTACTAGTAGATCCTTATTGGATTTTCTACCAGCTCCTTGGGAATTACTATTCTTAGACCTCTTTTCCACCTGGGTAATCCCCAACGTTGGTCTTTCTCTGTTCTTTTCTGCACTTCCCATGTTGACATCCTTAATAACTAGTTGTGCAGGGGAATGGATTACCATAGCCCCTAGGTTCTCTAGCTGCAAAGTCTCAGGGGTTTCAATCACCTGTTCTAAGATAGGAGTAGATGATAGAGGAGCATGAGAGTGGGTGTTATTATCCTCAGCATTCCCATCCACTCCTTCCATGACTTGGTCTTCTTGGTCTACAAGGGATTTGAAGATTTCATATCGATTGGTTGGCTTGGTTTGGGCCTGCTCTTTGCCATTTCTCTTTTTGTTTTTCCTCTGCTTCTGCTGTTCAAAGCCATCTTTCTGGGCATCAGAACCCTGGGGGATATTGAGGGGTTCTTTGACCGGAGTGAACTTACCCTCTCTGGGGCGATTTGGCTCTCCCGACGGAGCTTTCGCTTTTGTGGTCAGGCTATTTGGGCAGAACCTAGCCAAATGGCCATGCTTATGGTAGAATCTACATCTAAAAGGTAAGGCTTCATAGTCTAGCTACTATATCCAGGTTAGTCCTGCCAACTCCAATTCCACCTCGACTGGAAGTGGCTGGCTAATGTCCATTTCTACGCATATTCTAGCAAAGACAACAGTATTTCCCTCCATGGTATCTCTTGAAACTCCCAAATATCTACCTAGAGAATTACCAATCAACTCAAGAATCTGCTCACCCCAAAACTCCATTGGGAGAGCGTACAGCCATATCCAGACCGGGACAGCCATGGGCTCAATGCGAGGATCAAAACCCACTCTCCATGATTGGACAAATAATCCTGCCGGGCCATGGCTCCTCTTCTCTAATTCAAATGCTCTTTTTCTATCTGCTAAAGAAGAGAAACTAATAATAAAATACCCATTGCTTATAGGCCATAGAGAGTACTCACCAATGGGCTCCCAGTTCTGTCTCACCCAGGTGTGTAGAAAGTTCAGAGTGGGCCGGATACCCATGAATTTGTAGATCAGATCATGGGTAGCACGGTATATAATCGTATCCTCAACCAGTTTTGGTTCTATGACAATCTTAGGCCTGGAAGCAGATTGTGGAAGGCAGCCGTTAACTCTGTTTGCAGGTAAACCCTTTCCAGCATTCTTAAATAGCATTTGATAAGCACTTCGTTGAGCTTCATCGGAGGAAGATGCAGGGTTTTCTTTTAATATATCAGCATATGAGCTTTTCTGCCCATCGATAGATCCTGGAGGAGACCCCATTGGGCCCTCCCAAGGCAACGAACGATCCTTCAAAGTAGTGTAGATTCAATCCATAGGAGGTCCTGGAAGAATCTTCCAACCAGAAACCCTGGAGCTTCACCCGGTGCCTGCACAGAAGGTTTCCCGCCAAATCGCCAGGGCTAAATTGGAGCCATTCATATCATACCTCTAGCAAGTTATTTTTGGTTAATATATATCTACCTAATTATAATGTTACAATGTTACTTTCATTTAATGAAAATATGAAAAATTAAAGTTAGATGTAGGTATGAATGGTGAAATAAAGTGTAGTGGTATCTTGGAAAATATAAAAGGGTTTATGGATAAAAATTATAGATCTAGGATTTATGGTTTTGGATTAATAATTTATCTCACGATAACAACTTTGGGTATTAAATTTATATTGAAATGAATATAAAAGGGTAAAAATTTCTAAAAAGTAATATTAGATAATTATCCTAAAAAGACTCAGATTAAGACTTTAGCTAATAATTAAAGTCCAAAAAAGGAAAATTTGTATTTGAACCATATCCATCTATTGAATAGGGCTTGAAATATTTAAGGGGTTATGAATATCCCTAGCCTAGTACAATAATGTTATGACTCAAACTTGTTTGATGGAATTTAATGCTATATGTCTCAATGAAGAAGTTAAATCTATAATGGAAACTTAGATTAACTTGTTCTAAATGGTGTAGACTATTAAAGGTTTGATTATATGTGCACAAGTTAAAAATAGAATGGCCTATTCATAGAATATTTTTGTTTCTATGATGAATGCTCTCCTTTGATATTGTGATTTTGAGCTATTTACAAGTTTTTTTATATGCTATTTCTGGGTGCTTTTATCTAAATTTTTTGATAACCTAGAAGAAGAAAAGAATAGCATATTTTCAATGTTGTGATTACAATACATTGAACAAATAGAATCATGTATATGCGATAATGCATACTAAAATGAGGAATGAAATATTATGATAACATAATCTAATGTGGGAGAAAGGGTAACTGGTTTGTATTTCTCGGGAACTTATGGGGGTTATCCATGGTCATGCCAATGGATTCATTTAGTATATTTTTAAGAGCATGTTTCCTATGTGATGGAATATGGGAAAATTTTTATTCTTAGGAAATTATTGGATTACTCTTGAATTGAGTTGAATGGTTTTTTATTTACAAATTCTTAAGGTGTTTGTCAGAAAACTATTTTGCATTCTATGGATTATTGTTGCATGGCATTATGTGATTAGTTATGCAAGTTCATAAATTGGATTATCCTGATTCTGAGTAGCCATTCACTTAGTACTGGTGGAACTGAGACAACTAGTACCTGAAATACCTATTGATCCTAAAAGAGAGTTGAATATTAGAGGAAGTTGATGTTGTATTCAACTTTATGAGACTATTATTGTAACATAAAAATCTTGCTTGTGGAAGAAATAATGTAATAGCTTGTAGGATTTTATGATTTATTGATGGAAGTATCAAAAGTGTAACTTCCAAGTATCTGATTGTATTGGATATGAACAATGTAATCTCTTTGAAGTTTTATGTTCTTGAAAAAAACAAGTGGTTTGCATGTTCTAATATGTTACTTGAATTCTCAAGTGGATGCTTTGTTTATAAATGGATAAATTATATCTTTACTTTCTATAAGTAAAAATGTGGAAACATAGAATGGACATAAATATATCAAAGAATAAATTAGAGATCTAAAGAGTAGCATTCAATGAGATATAGTGGTAGGCAAATATGCCTATGAGAATCTATTTGATGATTCCCTTAACAAACCATATGTAGTATGGTTAGATGGTTAAGCATTGCACCTAAAATATTACCTCATTGGAAAATAATGAGTAATCAACAAATCACACACTTAATGTTAGGTTGAAAGACACCTATGGTTGAAATAAGTTTAACATGAGGTTAAACAATAATGGAAATGTGTGTTCTGGTTGAAACAGATTAGAAAATTCTCGCTGATCATTATGGGACACTGGCCACTCCCATGCATTTGGATAGACTCTGATCAAGTTGATTCATGTGTGGTGTAAATCCTTAGAAACTCATATGACTACTTACTCAATGGAAACTATATAAATGACTCTCATAAAAAAAAGGTAAGTAAAAAAATATTAAAAAAAGATGGGTGTAATGGTTGGTTTTTGGTTGGGTAATTTGGGGTTATTACAGTTGGTATTAGAGCCTAGGTTAGATAGGTGCATAAATATTGATATTTATGACTCTAAAACAAACACATGCAAGCAAGGAAAGAGAAATGGTACGGATGTGGAAAATGAGCAAGTTTTACCCCCATGTTGAACCCTTGGTGAATCAGATTGGAAGAGCTAGATGAACCCTCCACTAACATGGGTTTTAAGCGGTGTACTTGATGCTTTTTTGGGGATCGTACTTGCCATTTGAAGCTCTAAACCAAGAATCTTCCTTATTTAGTCATGGTGTTTATATTAAACTTAATTCATCATATATAAAGGTGAAGGTTGATGAAAAAAACCTTAGCAAACTTAGTTAAACCATCAAGAAAATTAAATAGCTAGATGAGGGTAAGTGCATATTAGGAAAAGACTCTGGTGTAAGATTGTGAACTAACACATTTCTTAAAAATAGAGAATATACCACCCAAGCTAGGAGGTGGGTCGAAGATGCCTCCCCGAAGGACTCTATTATCTAGCATTGAAAACCTTGGAGAGGGTCATGTTGGAGAAAACCCAGGGAACCTTGATGGAGTGGAAAATCTCAAAAATATGGTTCAAAATATGTAGGGTTAAATTTCCACCTATCGAGAGTATATGATGAAATAGAATAATCTATTGGAGGCCCTTAGATATGACATTATAAAAAATTATGGGGCACCAAAATTTCCCGTTGAGGTAGTAGTGGAGGAACCAAATGATCTTGATCAGGTGGCTAAGGCATGAATCAATGCTAAATTGGAAAAATACCTAAAGCATGTTAAGGTTAGAAAATTTTTAGGAAAGGAAAGTGGAGATTCTACCGAATCATGGTTGAATGAGTTAGAAATATACTTTTCCATGATAAATTATTCTTCAACCACAAATATAGTCTTTGTCACCAAACTATTGAATGAAGATGGATTGAAATGGTGGGAAACTTACTATAAGGACAAAAAGATAAATATAATCCATTGCAAGTGGTAGGTGTTTGAAAAGGATTTTAGAAAGAGATTACTTTCTAAGCAATATTATGCCAAGAAGCTAGATGATGTATAGCTAAGGCAAAGAGAGTAGTTAGTGGATGTATACTATAGGAAATTCACTAGACTTCTCAAGTACATTTTGACCTACAAAAATGATGATAAAATGAAGGTGCATAAATTCCTTTTAGGGTTAGATCATTAGCTCAGGATCTCTGTCAACATGTTCAAACCCATCAATTTAGAAGTTGCATATGATCTGGCTTGTCAAGTAGATTATAATCACAAAAAGAGCAAAAATCCCATTTAAGGACCCATGAAGAACTACAAAAATCCATCAAAAATGAAGTGGAATAATGAGAGAACTCAAAAGAATAAATAAGGGTTTAAGTTTGGTAAGAGAAATGATGGGTTGAAAAAAAATTAAAGAAGAAGTTTTAGTCTGAGGATAAACACTCTACTAATGCGAAGAAGACCAAACCCATGAATCAAGTAGAACCAAATCCTACTGATGACAAGTAAAAATCAGTTCAAGGTTCAACTCAGAATTCAAAGGTTGGGTGCTATGAGTGTGGGGATCCTCACTATGCAAGAAATTTTCCACGTCGTATAGGAGCTAACGAGAAGGTAAGTGATAAAGAATACAAGATTTATGATGCTATTGTAAATCATAATCTTGATGGACAGGCAATCCCTATGCTTTTAGGGTACAATTTTTAATAAAAATATTAGAGTTTTGATAGATAGTGGTGCTACTGATAGTTTTATCTCTAGTAGCTTGGTTAGGGACATGCCATAGAATCCAAATTCTTTGGAAAAATGGTGGAAATTCATGGGTCTGGATATACCTACTCTGTAAATCAATATTACCCCTTGATAGAGATATCCCTACCCATAAATTCTATCACTTGGAAACTCTATGTATCTCCATTACATGCCTTCAACATAATTCTAGGGTTTGTTTGGTTGAAGGATCGCAAGGCCTTGATCAAATTTAAGGAGAGATGGTTCAAATTCACTAATGATAAATAGAATATAATTTGGTTGTATAGTGAGCAAAAGATATTTGAACCCATATTAATCTCTACTATGCAACTTAAGAAGGTGATTAGGAAAAGAGGGATGGTGTATGTGGTCAAAGTAAAGGAGGTTAAGGATGATAAAAAGGATGAAATATTTGAGAAATTTCCCATCCTTCAAGATTTCAAGGATGTATTTACATATGAATTGATGAATTGCACCCTAAGTGAGAATTTGATTTTACTCTCGATCTATTACCTGGTACCGAACCTATACATAGAGTACCATTTAGGATAAACCCTATAGAGATGCAGGAGCTGAAAGTGCAACTAAAATATTTGTTGGATAACGGGCTAATTAAGCCAAGTGTGTCTCCTTGGGGTGCACCAATTTTTTTTTCAAGAAGAAGGATGGATCCTTGATATTATGCATCGATTATATGATGTTGAATAAATAAATAGTTAAAAAATGGTATCCTTTACCATGAATAGAGGATTTGTTTGTTCAGCTGAAAGGGGCTACTATTTTCTCAAAGATAGACTTGAATTCTAGTTACCATCAGTTGGAAATAAAATAAGAGGATAGACAAGACAAAATTTAAAACTCGATATGGATACTATGATGTCATAGTTTTACCATTTGGATTAACAAATGAACCCGATGCCTTTTTGAACTTAATGAATAGTGTGTTTAGAGAGTAGTTTGACAGGTTTGTCTTGGTGTTTTTAGATGATATCTTGTTCTATTCTCACAACAAAGAGTAGCATGAAAAACATTTGAGGATAGTACTAACGGTGTTGAGGGAAAATCAACTATATGGAAAATTGTCAAAATGTGAATTTTATGTGTGAAAATTACATTACTTGGGACATGTCATTTTTGCATGTGGAATTGCAGTTGACCCTAAGAATATTGAAGCTATTTTATATTGGTCAACCCCTACAAATATAACAAAGGTTTGAATATTTATGGGTCTATCTAGATATTATAGGAGGTTTGCAAAATATTTTGCCAAAATAGCTTATCCTATAACCAATATTCAAAGAAAAGGGAATTTGTTCAAATGGATGGACAAATATGAAACTGCTTTCCAATTGCTAAAATAAATATTAACTACCGCTCCCATATTAAAGATTCCAGATCCTCAAGGTGACTTTTTAGTCTATACCGATGATTCCTTAGAAGTTTTGGATGGTGTTTTGTCACAAGATAGAGCGGTGGTGGTCTATGAGTCCAGGAAACTAAATAAGCATGAAGGAAACTATGCCGCACATGGCTTAGAATTGGCCATAGTCATGCATTCCTTGAATTTCTAGTAGTATTATTTTCTAGGAAGACCCTTTGAACTAAGAAAAAATCACCAAAATTTGAAGTATATCTTAAATCAACATTTGCTAAATGCACATCAAAGGAGGTGGATTGAATTTTTAGCAGAGTATGAATTTGGGATAGAATACATAAAGGGTAAAGAGAATAAGGTGGTAGATGCACTAAGTAGAATAAGGCATATCACTAATTTAACTAGAAGTCATGTAGACCTTATGAACTAGGTTAAAAGATCTCAAATTTAGGATCCATATTGTAGAGAAATGCAAGAGAAAATAAGGAAGGATCCAAAGATAGCTCAAGATTTTGGCTTTAAATATGGATTATTATGTTTCAAAGAGTGGGTTGTGATTCCAAAAATAAATGATTTGCATAGAATTATAATGATATGATCTCATATATCTCCTTATTCTGCTCATCCTAGAGGAGCTAATATGAGGGAGAATATGAAGAAAACATTTTATTAGCCTGAAATGAAGAAAGATATTACTAATTTTGTGGCTAAGTGTATAGAATTTTAGAAGGTGAATGTAAAATATAAGCATCCTACTGGTCTACTATATCCTCATGATGTACCCAAAAAAAAATGGCAAGTGATATCTATGGACTTTATTATGGGGTTACCAAATACTAGATATCAACATGATGCCATAATGGTAATAGTGGACAAATTGACTAAAGTTGCACACTTAATTCCTGATAGTACTATCAATGATGCAGTAGTTGTTGCTAACAGGTTTGCTAGGGACATATTTAGATTATATGGATTTCTAGAAATGATCATCTCAGATAGATACTCAAGGTTTATGTCAGAGTTCTAACAAGCTCTTCATCAAGAAATTGGTAGTTCACTGAACATAAGTTCTGCATATCATCTTGAGATGGATGGATAGATTGAGAGAGTCAATTAGGTGTTAGAGGATATGCTTCACATGTATTGCATGGACTAGAAGTCTCATTGGGAAGACTTCCTACATCTAGTTGAGTTTGCATATAATAATCGGTATCGTGCCTCTCTAAAAAGGCTTCTTTTGAGGCTTTGTATGGTCGTAGGTGCATAACTCCATTATAATGGAATAATCCTAAAGATCGGTTAAAATTTGGACCATAATATTTGAAGGAGATGGAAGAGCAACTAAATATAATTTGTTAAAGGCTCATAACAAGCTTCGAACCACTAGAAGAAATATGTAGACTTGAGGACTCCTTTAGAATTTTCTATGGGATACAAGGTGCTCCTAAGAGTCAAACCTATGAAAAGTGCAATTACGTCCACTAAGTTGGATCCCAGATATGTAGGACCATTTACCATACTGGAAAATATTAGTCTTGTTGCTTATAGACTCGACTTGCCACCTAACTTGGCAAAGATCCATAATTCTTTCCATGTGTCCCTGCTTAGGAAGTACATATATGATCCTACTCATGTTGTGGATGTTTCTAAGTTGTAGATGATGAATCTGATGTACATCAAGGTTAATCTCATGACGATTCTTGAGTTCCACAATAAAAATATAACGAAACAAAACGTAGAGAAATGCAAGATCCATTGGGATATTTATTCTGAGAAAAAAGCCACCTCAAAAAATGTGGAAGAAATGAAAAAATACTTTTGATACTTATTTGAGGATACTATGTAGTGTCTAATTTTAGTTAAGACTTTGTGATAGCATGCTGGGTATTTATGCAAACTAAGTATACTAATAGATTTTATTATGTTATGCATGGATTGGCTAAATTTTGGTGATGCTTAACGAAATAATGGACATAAGTATGTAAAACTGAAACATGATTATGTAGTATAAGTAGTTTAATTTTTTATTATATGGTACTGCTAATGTTTATTTACTATATTTTAGGTCTAGATATTCTCATCAGGTGGGAGAGGTTATTCTTCTCATTTGAAATAAGGAGTTTCTCAACCACCAGGAATGGGAAACTGGCAAAAGATAAATCATGACAAAGACAATCCAAAGGGTAAAAAAAAAGGTAGGAAAATTTACCCTCACATATCCATGACTACACTATTGGACCGTGATGTCCTAGTCTAGTCTCCTAGTGGGATGGTGATAGTTGACTATCTTAAAAATTCCAACCACAAGAAAAACAATAGTGTGGAAATATGGTTTGCATGATCAGATTGCATAATAGATTGCATGATTTGTATGTGGTTGTAAAATATTAGCTCAATGCTTGATTTGTTCTTTATGATGAATGGAAATGCATTTGACTAACCTTGGGGATGAAACATAGGGTACTGTGTTTATTCTATGGGGGGGAGTATGTAACATCTCAATTTTTACCCCCTACTTTGTGTTTGCATTATATAGCTTAAGGTTTGATTTCATAGAGATGATTATGAAATAGAAATGGTTAGTCTGCTTTGATAAATTAGGAGAGTTTGATGCTAGACATGAATTTTTAGTGGTATTTAAAGCATTATTTGGAATGTTTCTTTGTCTCCTCATTTAGTTGGGAAATTAGTTGTTAAGATTGGTTTATTTGGTTAACCATGGTCTTTAACTTGTGTTAAGCTTGATTAATGGACAACATTGAAGAGGCATTAAATCTAGTGTTATTTTGTCCTTATATTAATTACAAGCAAATTGTGGTTAAATAGGCTAGCTAATTGGTTGCTTAGAAATGAAGTAAAGATTAGTTGAAGATTTGGTATGTGTTTGTTTGTGATTGGACCACCCTGGGCACAAAGTCAAAGATAACTCTAATTTCTAGATAGCATTTATGATGGGCTCATCTCCAACAATTTTTAACAATAAAAATATAGTTATGGGGGAAGGGTGAGTTCCATTATAAATAGAGGAATTTGGGAAGGTAAATATATAGCAATATTTTTAGAGTGAGATCAGGGATTATGCTCTCCAACTGAGTTGGATCAGAAACCAGAAATCTCACATTCTTTTCAAGTTGACATTGGAAATCTAGAGGTTCCTAGGGAGTATGCTCTTCCAAATTTTCTTGGATTAAAAACTAGATGGGCCTTGTGATTTACCATTGTTTTATTTGCCTCATTGTTTTTCTAAAAAAAAAAGGAGTCCCATGCAAGTTGAAGTATTGGAATACTTTCCAAAGCTTGGATCAAAGAAAGTTTACAAAAAATTCAGATTAGGGTGAAGATCCCAACTATAGTATGAATGATGAGTATGCTTTTTTGGTGATTGAGTTAATGAGATAGTAATAGCCATTCTTGTTGCTAAGGTTAAAGGTTTTAATGTGGTATAAATAAAAGAGCTATATGTGGGAAAGTTATTGATCTACAATTTGTGAGGTTCTTCCCTTGAAAATCTTCCTTGTATTAGCAATATATAGAAAAAGCCCTTATGGGTAAGTTATAGGTCTCAAACTTGATAGATCACCTTCTGAGAAATTTAAGTAAGCTAGCATGACTTGTTGTTGAGCCTGTATGGGAAAAGTAGAAGTTTATGCATGTCTATAATAGTGGCTAATGTATCCTTATATGAAATTTTTATAAGCTTAAAAAAATATACCCTTGAATTTATTAGAGAAATATTGATCTCAATATTTCTATGGATGAAGCCTTGTTATATTATCTTGAGCTTAATTTTACCTTCAATAAGAGTGCTCAAGACTCCTTATAGGGTCTTTTTGTTAGATGAAGAATGATCTGGGTAGCCGATGGTGACCAATGCATAGATAAAATGGTCTACTATGAGATGTAATACAGATACCCCTCTACTTGCAGATGTGAAGGTCTTTTTGGTTTACATTTTTAGTATTGTGCTTTGAATGAAAAACTTGATATTATGTAGCATTTTTTATCATCTAGAAGATGTGTCATGAAAAACGTATATATCCTTGAGCCCTCAAAATGGAGTTATAGTATGGCATCTATGAAGAATATCAATGATTATTCCTAGACATCATCCTATAAAGGTGAAATTATGTGTTCACTGGGTGTACATCAGAGCCCATGGTCCTCTTCTATGTGTGTAAGATCCCTCCAATAAGTCTTAGGTCATCAAATTCTCTACGCGATGCAGATCGTGTTTGGTGAGATGCACAAACATTGCTCTACAAAATCCCAATATGACGTTTAGTTTTTGATAAATTAATTTAGGGTTATTTACCTAATGTCTTAAAAGCATCCATAATAACCATCAATGAAATCCTTTAGTTACTTAGATCGTGCCATGTGTCTCAATATGATTAGACACTTAGGGTTTTTTTTTTTTGAATAACCCATACGTGACAAAACGTGCATAGGGTATAATTTTTGTTTCACAAAGAGCATGGGTCTAGGGTCCAAGACTCCTGTGGGGTCCAAGGAGGTAAACACCTTGAATGATGTGTAGAGTGCTTAGTCATCATTTAAATTATAGGGAGTAATTCCCTTATTATAATGTTACAATTTTACTTTAATTTAATGAAAATACGAAAAGTTAAAGGTAGACATAGGTATGGATGGTGTGATTAAGTGTAGTGGTATCTTGGAAAATATTATAGGGTTTATGGATAAAAACCATAGATCTAGGATTTATGGTTTTGGATTAATAAGTTATCTCATGATAACAAATTTGGGTCTTAAATTTATATTGAAATAAATATAAAATGGTAAAAAGGTCTAAAAAGTAATATTAGATAATTATCCTAAAAAGACTCAGATTAAGACTTTAGCTAATAGTTAAATTCCAACAAAGGAAAATTTGTATTTGAACCATATCCATCTATTGAATAGGGCTTGAAATATTTAAGGGGTTATGAATATCCCTAGCCTAGTACAATAATGTTATGACTCAAACTTGTTTTATGGAATCTAGTGCTATATGTCTCAATGAAGAAATTAAATCTATAGTGGAAACTTAGATTAACTTGTTCTAAATGGTGTAGACTATTATAGGTTTGATTATTGTGTACAAGGAAAGAATAGAATAGCCTATTCATAGAAGTTTTTGGTTGTTATAATGAATGTTCTCCTTTGATATTGTGATTTTGAGTTGTGTACAAGTTTGTTTAAATGCTATTTCTATGCGCTTTTATCTTAAAGTTTTGATAACTTATAAGAGCATCCATAATAATTGTTGATGAAACTTGTCAGTTACTTATATCATGCCATGTGTCTCAATCTGATTAGATGCTTAGGGTTTTTATTTTTGAATAACCCATACATGATGAAATATGTGTAGGGCATGATTTTCATTTTACGAAGAGCATGGGTCTAGGGTCCAAGATTCCTATAGGGTTCAAGGAGGCAAACACCTCGAATGATATACTGAGTGCTTAGCCATCAGGATAAGGTACTAGCATCTAATGTAGGCCCTTCTTTGTGAAATTTAAGTGATAGGGAGGAATTACCTAATTATAATGTTACAATGTTACTTTCATTTAATGAAAATATGAAAATTTAAAGTTAGACGTAGGTATAATGGTGAAATAAAGTGTAGTGGTATCTTGGCAAATATAAAAGGGTTTATGGATAAAAATCATAGATCTAGGATTTATGGTTTTGGATTAATAATTTATCTCATGATAACAAATTTGGGTCTTAAATTTATATTGAAATAAATATAAAATGGTAAAAAGGTCTAAAAAGTAATATTAGATAATTATCCTAAAAAGACTCAGATTAAGACTTGAGCTAATAATTAAAGTCCAACAAAGGAAAATTTGTATTTGAACCATATTCATCTATTTAATAGGGATTGAAATATTTAAGGGGTTATAAATATCCCTAGCCTAGTACAATAATGTTATGACTCAAACTTGTTTGATGGAATTTAATGCTATATGTCTCAATGAAGAAGTTAAATCTATAGTGGAAACTTAGATTGACTTGTTCTAAATGGTGTAGACTATTAAAGGTTTCATTATATGTGTACAATTTAAAAATAGAATAGCCTATTCATAGAATATTTTTGTTGTTATGATGAATGCTCTCCTTTGATATTGTGATTTTGAGATGTGTACAAGTTTGTTTATATGCTATTTAAGGTTGCTTTTATCTAAATTTTTTGATAACCTAGAAGAAGAAAATAATAGCATATTTTCAATGTTGTGATTACAATACATTGAACAAATAGAATCATGTACATGCAATCATGCATACTAAAATGAGGAATGAAATATTATGATGACATAATCTAATGTAGGAGAAATGGTAACTAGGTTGCATTTCTTGGGAACTTATGGGGGTTATCCATGGTCATGCCAATGGATGCATTTAGTATATATTTAAGAGCATGTTTCCTATGTGATGGGATATGGGAAAAGTTTCATTCTTAGGAAAGTATTGGATTTCCTACTCTTGAATTGAGTTGAATTGTTTTTTATTTACAAATTCTTAAGGTGTTTGTTAGAAAACTATTTTGCATTCTATGGATTATTTTTGCATGGCATTATGTGATTAGTTATGGAAGTTCATAAATTGGATTATCCTGATTCTGAGTAGCCATTCACTTAGTACTGCTGGAACTGATACAAATAGTA
The DNA here is from genome assembly GCA_028583015.1 of Wollemia nobilis. Classification (NCBI taxonomy): domain Eukaryota; kingdom Viridiplantae; phylum Streptophyta; class Pinopsida; order Araucariales; family Araucariaceae; genus Wollemia; species Wollemia nobilis. Next base: position 351,448 of record JAQPPZ010000331.1, on the reverse strand, counting down.
CCTAAAGTACCTACTAAACCTAAAAGAGAGTTGAATATTAGAGGAAGTTGATGTTGTATTCAACTTTATGAGACTATTATTGTAACATAAAAATCTTGTGTGTGGAAGAAATAATGTCATAGCTTGTAGGATTTTATGATTTATTGATGGAAGTATCAAAAGTGTAACTTCCAAGTATCTGATTATATTGGATATGAACAATGTAATCTCTTTGAAGTTTTATGTTCTTGAAAAAAACAAGTGGTTTGCATGTTCTAATATGTTACTTGAATTCTCAAGTGGATGCTTTGTTTATAAATGGCTAAATTAGATATTTACTTTCTATAAGTAAAAATGTGGAAACATAGAATGAACATAAATATATCAAAGAATAAATGAGGGATTTAAAGAGTAGTAGTCAATGAGATATAGTGGTAGGCAACAATATCCCTATGAGAATATATTGGATGATTTCCTTAACAAACCATATGTAGTATGGTTAGATGGTTAAGCATTGCACCTAAAATATTACCTCATTGGAAAATAATGAGTAATAAACAAAACACACACTTAAGGTTAGGTTGAAAGACACCTATGGTTGAAACAAGTTTAACATGAGGTTAAACAATAAGGGAAATGTGTGTTCTGGTTGAAACAGATTGGAAAATTCTCGCTGATCATTATGGGACACTGGCCACTCCCATGCATATGGATAGACTATCATCAAGCTGATTCATGTGTGGTGTAAAGCCTTAGAAACTCATGTGACTTCTTGCTCAATGGAAACTATATAAATTACTCTCATAAAAAAAATGTAAGTAAAAATAAAAATAAAAAATAGATAGGTGTAATGGTTGGTTTTTGGTTGGATAATTTGGGGTTATTACAGTTGGTATTAGAGCCTAGGTTAGATAGGTGCATAAATATTGATATTTATGACTCTAAAACAAACACATGCAAGCAAGGAAAGAGAAATGGTATGGATGTGGAAAATGAGCAAGTTTTACCACCATGTTGAACCCCTGGTGAATCATATTGGAAGAGCTAGATGAACCCTCCACTAATGTGGGTTTTAAGCCGTGTACTTGATGCTCTTTTGGGGATCGTACTTGCCATTTGAAGCTCTAAAACAAGAATCTTCCTTATTTAGTCATGGTGTTTATATTAAACTTAATTCATCATATAGAAAGGTGAAGGTTGATGAAATTTTTTTAGCAAACTTAGTTAAACCATCAAGAAACTTAAATAGCTAGATGAGGGTAAGTGCATATTAGGAAAAGACTCTGGTGTAATATTGTGAAATAATACATTTCTTAAAACTAGAGAATATGCCACCCAAGCTAGGAGGTGGGTCAAATATGCATCCCCGAAGGACTCTATTATCTAGCATTGAAAACCTTGGAGAGGGTCATGTTGGAGAAAACCCAGGGAACCTTGATGGTGTGGAAAATCTCACAAATATGGTTCAAAATATGTAGGGTGAAATTTCCACCTATCGAGAGTATATGATGAAATAGAATTATCTGTTGGAGGCCCTTAGAGATGACATTAGGAAAAATTATAGGGCACCATAATTTCCTACTAAGGCAGCAGTGGAGGAACCAAATGATCTTGATCAAGTGGCTAAGGCATGAATCAATACTAAATTGGAAAAATACCTAAAGCATGTTAAGGTTAGAAATTTTTTAGGAAATGAAAGTGGAGATTCTACCGAATTATGGTTGAATGAGTTAGCAATATACTTTTCCATGATAAATTACTCTTCAACCACAAAGATAGTATTTTTCACCGAAATATTGAATGAACATGGATTGGAATGGTGGGAAACTTACTATAAGGACAAAAAGATAAATATAATCCATTGCAAATGGGAGGTGTTTGAAAAGGATTTTAGAAAGAGATTCCTTTCTAAGCAATATTATGCTAAGAAGCTAGATGAGATCACTCATCTAAGGCAAAGAGAGCAGTTAGTGGATGTATACTATAGGAACTTCACTAGACTTCTGAAGTACATTTTGACCTACAAAAATTATGATAAAATGTAGGTGCATCAATTCCTTTTAGGGTTATATCATTATCTCAAGATATTTGTCAACATGTTCAAACCCATCAATTTAGAAGTTGCATATGATTTGGATTGTCAAGTAGAATATAATCACAAAAAGAGCAACAATCCCATATAAGGACCCATGAAGAACTACCAAAATCCATCAAAAAGGAAGTGGAATAATGAGCCAACTCAAAATAATAAATAAGGGTTTAAGTTTGGTAAGAGAAACAATGGGTTGGAAAAAATATTAAATAAGAAGTTTCAGTCTAAGGATAGAAACTCTACTAATGCGAAGAAGACCAAACCCATGAATCAAGTAGAACCAAATCCTATTGACGACAAGGAAAAATCAGTTCAAGGTTCAACTCATAATTCAAAGGTTGGGTGCTATGAGTGTGGGGATCCTCACTATGCAAGAAATTGTCCACGTCGTATAGGAGCTAACCAGAAGGTAAGTGATAAAGAATACAAGATTTATGATGCTATTGTAAATCAGAATCTTGATGGACAAGCAATTCCTATGCTTTTATAAGGTACAATTTTTGATAAAAATGTTAGAGTTTTGATAGACAGTGGTGCTACTTAGATTTTTATCTCTAGTAGCTTGGTTAGGGACATGCCATAGAATCCAAATTCTTTGGAAAAAGGGTGGAAATTCATGGGTTTGGATAGACCTACTCTGTAAATCAATATTACCCCTTAATAAAAACCTCCCTACCCATAAATTCTATCACTTGACAATTCTATGTATCTCCATTACATGCCTTCGACATAATTCTAGGGGCTGATTGGTTGAAGGATCATAAGGCCTTGATAAAATTTTAGGAGAGATGGATCAAATTCACTAATGATAAATAGAAGATAATTAGGTTGTATAGTGAGCAAAAGATATTTGAACCCATATTAATCTCTACTATGAAACTTAAGAAGATGATTAGGAAAAGAGGGATGGTGTATGTGGTCAAAGTAAAGGAGGTTAAGGATGATAAAAAGGATGAAATATTTGAGAAATTTCCCATCCTTCAAGATTTCAAGGATGTGTTTACATCTAAATTAATGGAATTTCACCCTAAGTGAGAATTTGATTTTACTATCGATCTATTACCTGGTACAAAACCTATACATAGAGTACCATTTAGGATAATCCCTATAGAGATGCAAGAGATGAAAGTGCAACTAAAATATTTGTTGGATAATGGGTTAATTAAGCCAAGTGTGTCTCCTTGGGGTGCACCAATTTTTTTTTTCAAGAAGAAGGATGGATCCTTGATATTATGCATCGATTATATGATGTTGAATAAATAAATAGTTAAAAAATAATATCCTTTACCACGAATAGAGGATTTGTTTGTTCAGCTTAAAGGGGCTACTATTTTCTCAAATATAGAGTTGAAGTCTGGTTACCATCAATTGGGAATAAAAGAAGAGGATACACATAAGACAACATTTAAAAATCGATACGGATACTATGATTTCATAGTTTTACCATTTGTATTAACAAATGCACCCGATGCCTTTTTGAACTTAATGAATAGTGTGTTTAGAGGGTAGTTTGATAGGTTTGTCTTGGTGTTTTTAGATGATATATTGTTCTATTATCGCAACAAAGAGGAGCATGAAAAAAATTTGAGGATAGTACTAAGGGTGTTGAGGGAAAATCAACTATATGGAAATTTGTCAAAATGTGAATTTTATGTATGAAAAGTACATTACTTGGGACATGTCATTTTTGCAGGTGGAATTGCAATTGACCCTAAGAATATTGAAGCTATTTTAGATTGGCCAACCCCTACAAATATAACAAAGGTTTGGATATTTATGGGTCTATCTAGATATTATACAAAATATTATGCCAAAATAGCTTATCCTATAACCAATATTCAAAGAAAAGGGAATTTGTTCAAATGGATGGAAAAATATGAAACTAATTTCTAATTGCTAAAATAAATATTAACTACCACTCCCATATTAAAGATTCCAGATCCTCAAGGTGACTTTTTAGTCTATACCGTTCCTTAGAAGGTTTGGGTGGTGTTTTGTCACAAGATAGAGCGGTGGTGGTCTATGAGTCCAGGAAACTATGCCACACATGACTTAGAATTGGACATAGTCGTGCATTCCTTGAATTTCTAGCAATATTATTTGCTAGGAAGACCCTTTGAACTAAGAACAGATCACCAAAATTTTAAGTATATCTTCACTCAACATTTGCTAAATTCACATCAAAGGAGGTGGATTGAATTTTTAGTAGATTATGACTTTGGGATAGAATACATAAAGGGTAAATAGAATAAGGTGGTAGATGCACTAAGTAGAATAAGGCATATCACTAATTTAACTAGAAGTCATGTAGACCTTATGGACCAGGTTAAAAGAGCTCAAATTTAGGATCATATTGTAGAGAAGGAGAAAATAAGGAAGGATCCAAAGATATCTCAAGATTTTGGATTTAAATATGGCTTCTTATGTTTCAAAGAGTGGATTGTGATTCCAAAAATAAATGATTTTCATAGACTTATCATGAAATAATATTATATATCTCCTTATTCTACTCATCCTGGAGGAGCTAAGATGAGGGAGAATATGAAGAAAATATTGTATTAGCCTGAAATGAAGAAAGATATTACTAATTTTATGGCTAAGTGTCTAGAATTTTAGAAGGTGAAAGTAAAATATAAGCATCCTACTGGTCTACTATAGCCTCATGATGTACCCACAAAAAAAATGGCAAGTGATATCTATGGAATTTATTGTGGGGTTACCAAATACTAGATATCAACATGATTCCATAATGGTAATAGTGGAAAAATTGACCAAAGTTGCACACTTCATTCCTAATAGTACTATCGATGATGCAATAGTTGTTGCTAACAGGTTTGCTAGGGACATATTTAGATTATATGGATTTCTAGAAATGATCATCTCGGATAGAGACTCAAGGTTTATGTCAGAGTTCTAGCAAGCTCTTCATCAAGAAATTGGTACTTCACTGAACATAAGTTCTGCATATCATCTTGAGATGGATTTATAGATTGAGAGAGTCAATTAGGTGTTAGAGGATATGCTTCACATGCACTACATGGACCAGAAGTATCATTTGGAAGACTTCCTACATCTAGTTGAGTTTTCATATAATAATGGGTATCGTGCCTCTCTAAAAATGGCTCTTTTTGAGGCTTTGTATGGCCGTAGGTGCATAAATCCATTATCACGGGATAATCCTAAAGATCGGGTAAAATTTGGACCATAATATTTGAAGTATATGGAAGAGAAACAAAAGATAATATGTTAAAGGCTCAGAGAAGCTTCGTACCACCAAAAGAAATATGTAGACTTGATAAGGACTCCTTTAGAATTTTCTATGGGATACAAGGTGTTCCTTAGAGTAAAACCTATGAAAACTACAATTACATCCACTAAGTTGGATTCCAGATACGTAGGACCATTTAACATACTGTAAAAGATCAATATTGTTGCTTATAGACTCTAATTGTGATGCAGGAGCATCCGGTGGTAGCAGCGCAATCTTGCTTCAACAAAAAAAAAAATTCTAAGTGTTTTGCAAAGACCAACAATAGGGCAGAAGTTGCAGTAGGTGAAGGGTCGTGAAGGGGAGACTTGTCGAATATCTGGACGACGAAGCGACACGGGGAGGCAAAATGAAAGGTTCTGGGAGAGGAATCGATGAGCCACCAGATGGAAAGTAGATCGTCGCACCAGAAATTATAAAAGGGGAAAGTAGAGTCATGCACAAGGGTCGAGTCCGGCCCCAAGCAGGGTAGATCAGATTCGAGGGCCAAGGTCCATTCTGATCCTACTTGGGTGTGTGTGTGTCTTCCCAGAAGATCTCAGGATCCCCGAGTGTGTAGACAGATGCACCGAACATGAGGCAGTTTACATAGGATCCTTGGAGAGGGAAGATTGATCTACAGATTTGAAGACAAAAATGCTGAATAGTAAGGTTGCAACGACTATCCAGAATGGTGGTGAATGAAATTTCTTCCAGGCACGAGAGGTTGATGGTTGCGGCTGTTATTTGACTGTTATAGAAAAACTATGCCTACGGGCTAGTTCATTGTAAAATATTTTGAAAATTAATGAATGAAATTTTCAGATTTTTGTAGTGATTTTTGGTCCCCCATCAAGTGGTATCAGAGCTAGAAGTTCCTGAGCGTGCAAATAGATGTGCCGAATGTGAGGCAGTTTGCACCAAGATCTATGGAAGAGTGGTGAGAAGACAGAAAGGTTGACTAGAGAGAGTTCGAGTCCTTGTGTAGAAGAAGGCGACAGAACAACACAGAAGTGAAGGTCACTTCTCCATCAACCCCGGGTGTCTGATGCAGGAGCATCCGGTGGTAGCAGCGCAATCTTGCTTCAACAAAAAAAAAAATTCTAAGTGTTTTGCAAAGACCAACAACAGGGCAGAAGTTGCAATAGGCGAAGGGTCACGAAGGGGAGACGTGTCAAATATCTGGACGACAAAGCGACACGGGGAGGCAAAACGAAAGGTTCTGGGAGAGGAATCGATGAGCCACCAGATGGAAAGTAGATCGTCACACCAGACATTATAAAATGGGAAAGTAGAGTCATGCACAAGGGTCGAAGTCTGGCCCCAGGTAGGGTAGATCAAATTCAAGGGCCGAGGTCCATTCTGATCCTGCTTGGCTATGTGTGTGTCTTCCCAGAAGAGCTCAGGATCCCCGAGGGTGTAGACAGATGCGCCGAACATGAGGCAGTTTACATAGGATCCTTGGAGAGGGAAGATTGATCTGCAGATTTGAAGATAGAAATGCTGAATAGTAAGGTTGCGACGACTATCCAGAATGGTGGTGAATGAAATTTCTTCCAGGCACGGGAGGTTGATGGCTGCGGCTGTTATAGAAAAACTATGCCTGTGGGCTAGTTCATTGTAAAATATTTTGAAAATTAATGAATGAAATTTTTAGATTTTTGTAGCGATTTTTGGTCCTCGATCAAATTGCCACCTAACTTGGCAAATATCCATATTTCTTTCCATGTGTCTCTGCTTAGGAAGTACATATATGATCCTACTCATGTTGTGGATGTTTCTAAGTTGTATATGATGAATCTGACGTACATCAAGGTTAATCTCATAAATATTCTTGAGTTTCGCACTAAGCATACGAGGAAACAAAACCTAGAGAAATGCAAGGTCCAATGGGATATTTATTATGAGAAAAATGCCACCTCGAAAAATGTGGAAGACATGAAAAAATACTTTTCATACTTATTTGAGGATACTACGTAGTGTCTAATTTTAGTTAATACTTTGTGATAGCATGATGGGTATTTATGAAAACTAAGTATACTGATGGATTTTATTATGTTATGCATGGATTGGCTAAATTTTGGTGATGCTTAATGAAATAATGGACATAAGTATGTAAAATTGAAACATGATTATGCAGTATAAGTAGTTTATTTTTTTATTATATGGTACTGCTAATGTTTATTTACTGTATTTCAGGTCTAGATATTCTCATCAGGTGGGAGAGGTTATTATTCTCATTTGAAAGAAGGAGTTTCTCAACCACCGGGAATGGGAAACTGAAAAAAGAGAAATTATGACAAAGACAATCCAGAGGGTAAAAAAAAAGGTAGGAAAATTTTCCCTCACATCTCCATGACTACACTATTGGATCATGATGTCCTTGTCTAGTCTCCTAGTGGGATGGTGATAGTTGACTATCTTAAAAATTCCAACCATAAGAAAAACAATAGTGTGGAAATGGGGTTTGCATGATCATATTGCATAATAGATTTCATGATTTGAATGTGGTTGCTAAATATTAGCTCAATGCTTGATTTGTTCTTAATGATGAATGGAAATGCATTTGACTAACCTTGGGGATGAAACATAGGGGATTGTGTTTAGTCTATGGGGGGAGTATGCAACATCCCAAATTTTACCCCCTAATTTGTTTTTGCATTATATAGCTTAAGGTTTGATTTCATAGAGATGATTATGAAATAGATATGGTTAGTATGCTTTGATAAATTAGGAGAGTTTGATGGTAGACATGAATTGTTAGTGGTATTTAAAGCATTATTTGGAATGTTTCTTTATCTCCTAATTTAGTTGGAAAATTAGTTGTTAATATTGGTTTATTTGGTTAACCATGGTCTTTAACTTGTTTTAAGCTTGATTAATGGACAACATTGAAGAGGCATTAAATCTAGTGCTATTTTGTCCCTAGATTAGTTACAAGCAAATTGTGGTTAACTAGGCTAGCTAATTAGTTTCTTAGAAATGAAGTAAAGATTAGTTGAAGAGTTGGTATGTGCTTTTTTGTGATTGGACCACCCCAGGCACAAATTCAAAGATAACTCTAATTTCTAGATAGCATTTATGATGGGATCATCTCCAACAATTTTTAACAATAAAAATATAGTTATGGGGGGAGGGTGAGTTCCATTATAAATAGAGGAATTTGGGAAGGTAAAGATATAGCAATATTTTCAAAGTGAGATCAGGGATTATGCTCTCCAACTGAGTTGGATCAGAAACCAAAAATCTCACATTCTTTGCAAGTTGACATTGGAAATATAGAGGTTCCTAGGGAGTATGCTCTTCAGAATTTTCTAGGATTAAAAACTAGATGGGCCTTGTGATTTACCATTGTTTTATTTGCCTCATTGTTTTCCTAAAAAAAAAGGAGTCTCGTGCAAGTTGAAGTATTGGAATACTTTCCAAAGCTTGGATCAGAGAAAGTTTACAAAAAAATTAGATTAGGGTGAAGATCCCAACTATAGTATCAATGATGAGTATGCTTTTTTGGTGATTGAGTTAATGAGATAGTAATAGCAGATCTTGTTGCTAAGGTTAAAGGTTTTAATGTGGTATAAATAAAAGAGCTATATGTGGGAAAGTTATTGATCTACAATTTGTGAGGTTCTTCTCTTGGAAATATTGCTTGTATTAGCAATATATAGAAAGAGCCCTTATGGGTAAGTTGTAGGTCTCAAACTGATAGATCACCTTCTAAGAAATTTAAGTAAGCTAGCATGACTTGTTGTTGAGCCTGTATGGGAAAAGGAGAAGTTTGTGCATATCTATAATAGTGGCTAAAGTATCCTTATATGAAATTTTTATAAGCTTAAAAAAAAAGACCCTTGAATTTATTAGAGAAATATTGATCTCAATATTTCTATGGATGAAGCCTTGTTATATGATCTTGAACATAGTTTTACCTTCAATAAGAGTGCTCAAGACTCCTTATAGGGTATTTTTTTTAGATGAAGAACGATCTGGGTATCTAGTGGTGACCAATGCATAGATCAAATGGTCTACTGTGAGACGTAAGATGGATACCCCTCTACTTGCAGATGTGAAGGTCATTTTGGTTTACATTTTGAGTATTGTGTTTTGAATGTGAAACTTGAGGTTATGTAGCATTGTTTATCATCTAGAAGATGTGTCATGAAAAATGTATATATCTTTGAGCCCTAAAAATGGAGTTATAGTATGGTATCTATGAAGAATATCAATGATTATTCCTGGACATCATCCTCCAAAGGTGAAATTATGTGTTCACTGGGCGTACATCAGAACCCATGATCCTCTTCGATGTGTTCAGGATCCCTCCAATAAGTCTTAGGTCATCAAATTATCTACGCGATGCAAATCATGTTTGGTGAGATGCGTAGACATTGCTCTACGAAATCTTGAGATATTTTTGATAAATTAATTTACAGCTATTTCCCTAATGTCTTAAAAGCATCCATAATAACCATCAATGAAATCCTTTAGTTACTTAGATCATGACATGTGTCTCAATATGATTAGACACTCAGGATTTTTTTTTTGAATAACCCATACACGATGAAACATGCATAGGGCATAATTTTTGTTTCACGAAGAGCGTGGGTCTAGGATACAAGACTTCTGTGGGGTCCAAGGAGGCAAACACCTTGAATGATGTGTTGAGTTCTTAGTCATCATTTAAATTATAGGGAGTAATTCCATTATTATAATGTTACAATGTTACTTTAATTTAATGAAAATATGAAAAGTTAAAGGTAGACATAGGTATGGATGGTGTGATTAAGTGTAGTGGTATCTTGGAAAATATGATAGGGTTTATGGATAAAAACCATATATATAGGATTTATGGTTTTGGATTAATAAGTTATCTCACAATAACAAATTTGGGTCTTAAATTTATATTGAAATAAATATAAAAGGGTAAAAAGGTCTTTTGAGTGGTATTTTCACCCAGTTGTGAAAACACACTCTCCGATAGGATTTGGGTTCTAAATCCTCTGCTTGCAAAGAAATTAAACAAGTAACTTCTCCAAGGTCTCCGCTATGTTAGCATTTTACATCTGTGTATTAATAATCTCAAATAAAGATATTCAATTAAAATGCTTGGAACACCTTAGTGGTTGCAAGTAACTGAAAACAAGGGGCAATGTTGGTTTATTTTACTCGTGAAACTGTAATGATTGTTCGTTGAACCCGAATAAAGCAAATGTGATTTGATCTTCGTATGACCATGCTGTAACTTCAAAATGGAAATTTATGAAATGTCATAAAACATAACCCCTTCAATGAAATTGGAATTTTCATGAAGGGAATGTCATCATCGGCTCATGAATGAAAAATAAAACTAAAAATGAAATTCTGGCCTTGAAATGGAAATTTTCTATTTTCAGATTTTGGAATTTTTAGTTTTTTATTTTTTTATTTTAATGACTGTAAATGAAAATAAAGTGCAGAAAAAATGAAAATAAAATGCAAAAGGAAAATGAAAAGTGCATTCAGTATGATGCTATCCTATTCTGACAAAACCGAAGACAATGAGGTTTTCTGCATACAACCTAACCTATTGAACCCGCAAAACACGCACAATCCGGATAAGTTAAGTGCTGGTCTCTAGGGGTTTTAACTATGATTTTTAGATTTAGACATTCGCATGAAGCAACCAAGAGAACTTGCATTAAACTTCACCTATAAGCCTAGAAATCCGAAAAGGGGAAAGATAAACATTCAATCTTGCATGCAGAAAATAACTCCTTCTTTCTTGCCAATGAGGTGCAACTCTCTGAATTTTTTGTATTAAAAATTGGTCATTATACAACAACAGAATCTCTGGTTTCCCAAACCCAGTCTATGGAAGAAAATAGCCTCAAAGCAGGCCCAGAATGGCCCTCTAGCCTTCAGCACTGCAACTCTGCTTACAACAATTTCCTACCCAGTCCAATGTAAAGGAAATATCCAGACAAAGTGGAAGAAAAACACCACAAAAGCAGGCCCAGAATGGCTTATTGCCTTTGGCTCTGCAACTCTACCCATAGTGGTTTTTTGACCCTTGTACCAATCTATGCTTCTGCTTTTATACTTTCTGGCAATGCTCTCTGTTTCGCCCTGTGACGCTTCGCTTCATCTCCCAGATCGCTTCGTTTCACCTTCCCCGCATTTTCGTTGTTTTTGACTTTATGTTCGACATCGAGACGCTTGATCTTCTCTGTGACCTGTAATGCTTCTGTAGCCCTTACACCTTTATGCCACGTGTTCCATGCTTTTCTGCATGTTCCGTAACGGCCCCCTGTAAATCGTGACCAAAAATAGCATGTCACGATATCGCGACGTTTTTATGTATGCAGCTTAGCTTTTCTTCTTTCACCGCGAAAATGAGACATGTCGCGATATCGTGACATTTTCCTGTCAACAGCCTTGTCCGCCTTCATGCGCCACGAAAATGAGACATGTCACGAAATCATGACATTTTTATGTCAACAGCCGAGCAAATGCAACCTGTCATGAAATCATGACGTTTTTCTCTTTCGGGTTGTGCAGATGCAACCTGTCATGAAATCATGACGTTTTTCTCTTTCGCTGTGTTTTGCTTTACTGGCCGTGAAAACATGACATGTCACAAAATCATGACACTTTTTCATTCTGTTCACTTTGGCAGCTTTCTATCATGAAATCATGACGCCTTTTCATTCCTTTCACTTTGGCAGCTTTCTATCGTGAAATCATGATGCCTTTCATCTTCGTACCCCTTGGCTGCTTCTATCATGAAATCATGACGCTTTTCATCTTCGTACCACTTGGCTGCTTCTTGTCATGAAATCGTGATGCTTTTCATCTTTGTACCACTTGGCTGCTTCTTGTCGTGAAATCGTGACGCTTTTCATCTTTGTACCACTTGGCTACTTTTTGTCATGAAATCATGACATCTTTTCATTTGGCATGTCTTGCTGCTTCAGGTCATGAAAATGCGACATGTCACGATATCGCGACAACTTTAGTGCCTTGCCCTGTTTGACTGGTTTGACCATGATTTTGTGACATGTCACGATTTCATGACAATTTTCCATTCTATCTTTCTCTCTTCTATGACCCGCGATTTCACAACACATCGCGATATCATGACATTTTCTCTTCATGATGCATTCTGCTGCTCTTAGCCACGAAAATGTGACATGTCACGAAATCGTGACAACTTTCCATTTCTAGCCGCGATGGAGCAACATGTCATGAAATCGCGACAACTTTTCATTTCTAGCCACGACGGAGCAACATGTCGCGAAATCGTGACAACTTTTCATTTTTGGTCGTGACGGAGCAACATGTCGCGATATCGTGACAACTTTTCATTTTCGGCCACGACGGAGCAACATGTCGTGATATCGCGACAACTTTTCATTTCTGGTCGCGACGGAGCAACATGTCGCGATATCGCGACACTTTCTTTTTCTTGCTATATTTTGCTCTTCCTTTGATTTTTTAGCATCTGGGCCACTGCGGTCTTCTTTGAAAGCATGCAAAAAAGGTGGGTCCCCAATTTTGGGGTGTGTTGTGGATCAGCCACAACAAATGGCGACTCTGCTGTCAAATGCTCCTGAGCATTTTGGTGAGAACCCAACCTGAAATATACAAGCTTAGATACAAGCGTCAGCACATAAAGGATAAACTAATACCGATAGATCAAAAATACATGAAACATCAGAATCATTAAGTATCAGCTCGGTGTGTGCAATGTGTTTTCATTCCCTATCGCTTGAACTTGATCAACATTCCATTGTCGGTTTCACTTATGATTTGTATGCAAGGCTATGAATAATTTGTGCCGGGATTTAATGCATGATGAAGATGCTAAGAGATATAACAACCTGCTTTTATAAAAGGCTCAAACCTTCTAATATCATGCACAAACATATCAAGATTATCAAACCCTCTTAGGATCAAATATATGTATACTGAATTAATTTATTAGATCCCAAAGTTGGTTATGTGTCACTACCATCTTGAACCCATGTGCAAGTGTAAGTGAAATCAGAGCTTTGGGGAATAGGATTCCCAACCTAAGCGAGATGGGAATTTAACCCTATCCTTACTACTCTGATTTGGAGTTCATTACCTCACCTTGAACAAAATGATTTAACCTGTTATGGATGAAATGGTCAGGCTAGTCTATCCATATGAGCAATCAGTGGTCTTGCTTTTAGACAAGACATGCTGCCACGCATGGGCATACTTAACCCCATAATCCCTGACTTGGCTTTATTCACTCTCTTCTTTTTTTTTTATTTCTTGGACCTTTGGGATGACTACCCATCCTTGCTAGGGACATGTAGTACGATCCTTCCAATCCAAGATGAGATGAAATGGGAAATATTAATTTTCTTTTATTTCTTGGACCTTTGGGATGACTACCCATCCTTTCTAGAGGACATGTAGTACGATCCTTCCAATCCAAGCTATTAAGATGAAATGAGACATATAGTTAATTTTACTTCTTGGACCTTTGGGATGACTACCCATCCTTTGCAGAGGACATGTAGTACGATCCTTCCAATCCAAGCTTTATGATGAAATGGGAAAAATGGAAGCTTTGGGGAATCGGATTCTCAACCTAAGCGAGATGAGAATTATGCCCTATCCTTACTACTCCATGAAGGTCAAATCAGAGCTTTGGGGAGTTGGATCCTCAACCTAAGTTCGATGAGGATTTAACCCTATCCTTACTACTCTGGTTTTAGGCTTTAAGCTTGATGGAAGTGGTAAAAACCACTATTTTTAAGGATAATGTTGCATGATAGGACAGACATGAAATATTCTTTTCGCCTCACCTTTTCTTCCAAGCATGGTTTTGATCATTTTGCCCAAGATCTTCTTTAATGTGCATAGAACGTGCTTGGTTCAAGATAGTTCGGACATCAGTTCCCAACCTTAGGATTTTTTTTTCTTATATGTTTCATGTTATAGAATAACCCTAAGAGGATTTGACATTTTTCAATGATTGTATTGGAAATGGATATGCAACTAAGATGGAATATATATGCAAAATGGAATGTAATATGAATGCATTGCTTTATGAATTGTGGATGGAGTATACCACCTATGTTGCCATAATTTGCAAAACTGACAACTTCATGCATCACAAGTTTCAAACGATATTTTTTAATGTGTTTGCTTTACTTGTGGAGCTTTCTACAATACAATTCCAATGTTTCATATTCTCCTGATTTTAGGCATAAGTTGACATCTCAAAAAACATTTTTTTTTTTTTCATAAACAAACCAAAAATGTCCAAAGGACCAACACACAACTTAAATCCAAATCCAAATAGCAATCCCTAAAAGGAAACTTGAAAACACAAACCAAAACCAAAAATCAAAACCTATATACAAATGTACAATATAATACAAGATGATGCAAAGCTTGGATTATCACTTTCCTGGATCCCAAACATGGTTAGAACATTTCAACAAAAATATAACATGATGTGCATGCCAAATGTTGTAGGAATCCAAAAAAAACAATATTATACCACACCATGCAACAACCTTTAACTTACCTCGCTCACCCCACCAATTAGATTTAGTTCCAATAGTATTCCCATAGGTGAGCATCAAATTACTAAAATGATTAGACAATAAATGATATTCAAATTTATCTTGTCCATTCTTGAAAGTATCCATTTCATGACTTAGAACTAGGCTTTCTTTATCCAAAATGAGACTTTGTAAGCAAGAGCCTATTTCTAAAAATTTTAAAGCCAAATCATTTTCCAAATTTGTAGGCCAATCAAATTTGTGCAGCATTTTGCAAGCATCTAGGATATTTACTAAATTAGGATCATTAAAAGTTTTTACCCTAGATTCAATTAGTAATTGTTGATGAATTTGATTTAACAATTCAAGTGCATCAACTTCCTTTTCATTCATTAAAACAATGTTATCAAAGGTGTGATTAGAAATCATACCCTGTTTTTCATTTATCTTTAATGACATTTCACCATAAACATTATTTAAATTCAAAATATGGTCATCCTTTTCAATCCTCAAACATTCTTGGTCAAAGTGTATGTCCCATGACTCATCTTGATGATCCTTCATTTGAGTTGTTTCCAATTGATCAATCTCTTTGTCATTTGGTTCCAATTCTTTGTTCACTATCCATGGTATCTCTTCATTTGAATCCTCAAAATCATCATGCAAACTTGTATCCGCATCTTCAATGAATTTATGTTCAACATGGTCGAATTTTGCAACCTTCTCAAATCTTGTGAATATGAGATCTTCGTATGATGTAGAAGGTTCAACATCCTGCATATCAAGTGAAATATGAGTTTCATCTATAGGGATGTGAGAAAAGAATGCATTATCATATCTCCCCCAACCATTGTAAAAATCGTCATCCAGATCCATGGAATGAAATTCCATGATGTTTGTGGCATGATCTTTTGATTCATTCATAAATTCTTTTTCTTCTTTGTCCTTGGTAATAGGATCATTATAATCTTCCAAAATTTGATGAGATTTGAAACCCTCTTCCAAAACATCCTCAAATTGTACAGGAGTTGTAATATCTTCCTTTGAGTAGGCAATTATGTTGTCCTATATATCAATTGGCACACAAGTTTCATTAGCAGTTTTGGAGTGAGTGAAGTCTTCCCACTTCTTCCAAGCCTCATAATAATCATCTTTCAAAATCAAGTGGTGACGTTCAACTACTTCTTCAACATCTTCCAATTCATCAATGTGTTTCTCATCAAATTCATCTTCACCTTCCTTAGATGGTTCAATTATTTCCAAAAGTGGGTCATTTCTTGAATTCAAATTTGTAAGGCTATCATCGTCCAAATTAGTAACCCATGATTCAATTTTATCATAATTTGGAGGGTGAAGAATTTCTTGATCATTAATTTTATGCATCTCATCAATAGTATCTTCCAAGAACAAGTGGTGAAACTCTATCATGTCTTCAAATTCATTTATTGGTTTTTCTCCAATTTCACTTTCAACCACTTCATTCAATTCTATGGTGGGTTCCGTCCTATCACATATTTCAAACATTGTTGAATTTAGAACCCCTTCATCTAGATAATCATGTATCTCTATGAATGAGATCATTTCTGCATACTCCTCACTAGTGGATGTTGGCTTAGCAATTTGCACCTCCTCTTGGACTACATCTAAGGTGGTCGTAAAATTTGGATATTCAAATTCATCCCCTTGATCATTCACCTTAGGTATCATTGGAGTGGAGGGTGCTATGTTTGATGGTTGGTGTAGGTTGGCATCAAAATTTTAGAACAATCTCTCATGTGAACATGTTGTGCCTTTTCTTCTTCAAGACCTTGTCGTTCTATCTCTTCCAAGATCTCATGGATTTTCTCTAGAGACAAACCACTCATTTTTTCCTCAATGAGTGAAGCAAGTGTGGGGTGTATGGCTCCTAGGTATACTTCCATGGCTTCCTCTTCTAATGTGTTAAAATTTTCCCACATTTGGGAGTGCAACTCATGAAATCTTCCATTGAATTGACTCAAGGATTCATTAGGCTCCTTACATATGGAGGTAAACTGATTTTTCAAGATTTCTAAGTCAACCTGATTACCAAAATGATAAAGATAGGCTGCTTCTAGTTGTATCCAAGAAGTCCTAACCTCCATGGGTAGTTGGCTATACCAAAAGAATGGTCTATCATCCAAAATGTATGCAAATAACTTACAAGCCACCTCCTCATAGAAAATCTGGAATTGACATAATGTATTCTTGTAGACATGCAGTCTTTGCAAGTATCCTAGTGGCACCTCTTGATTAAAACACCGTAAAAAATCCAATAACATTTTAGGAATATGATAGGGTATCACATGTATAGACAAACCCTTATAATGATCCTCCATTGTAGATACCATTCTTTCTCTTAGAGATGCTATTTCAGCTCTTAGGGATACAATTTGCTCCTCAAATGTTGCCATTAGTGAACTCAAAATGTAACTTTAGAACCAAATATGTTGAATATTCAACCTACAATGTATAAAAAATCAAGTTAGCATCAACTAAGAGATGTATTCATTAAAATCAAATGAAAAGTAATTGCATGGAAACAACACTTTGTTAGTCAAAACCAAAATTTTCAAAATTAAATCAAATCACATTGTTTCTGTATGAACAATCAAAAAGCGTTAGAATGATATACAACATACCTGAATTGTTTAACATAAATAGAAAAAGTAAACCAATTCAGGCCCTCCTTTTAACAGTCTGTCGAGTGTTAGAGGAGTAAAGATAACAATTAACAGGGCATGAAATATTCAAAATTTAAATCCTCTAGCACTTAAATCATCGTGAAATAAACCGTTTCAGGCCCTCCTTCTAGCGCCAATCTGTTGAGTGGTGTTAGAGGAGGCCGAAGATGCTAATCAAATGGACTTGAAATATTTAGCAATGTAAAGCTCTCAAACAATTATAAACCTGTAGCATCTAAAATCATGATAAAATAAACCTTTTCATGCCCTCCTTCTAGCGCCAATCTGTTGAGTGGTGTTAGAAGACTAAAGATAACAATCAGTAGGGCATGAAATATACAAAAATTTTAAATCTCACTAAAATAAACCCATCCAGTCCTTCTACCCATGAAGGCATAAATATACAAAATTTAAATCTCACTAAAATAAACCCATCCAGCCCTCCTTCTAGCGCCAATCTGTTGAGTGGTATTTTCACCCAGTTGTGAAAACACACTCTCCGATAGGATTTGGGTTCTAAATCCTCTGCTTGCAAAGAAATTAAACAAGTAACTTCTCCAAGGTCTCCGCTATGTTAGCATTTTACATCTGTGTATTAATAATCTCAAATAAAGATATTCAATAAAAATGCTTGGAACACCTCAGTGGTTGCAAGTAACTGAAAACAAGGGGCAATGTTGGTTTATTTTATTGTGAAACTGTAATGATTGTTCGTTGAACCCGAATAAAGCAAATGTGATTTGATCTTCGTATGACCACGTTGTAACTTCAAAATGGAAATTTATGAAATGTCATAAAACATAACCCCTTCAATGAAATTGGAATTTTCATGAAGGGAATGTCATCATCGGCTCATGAATGAAAAATAAAACTAAAAATGAAATTCTGGCCTTGAAATGGAAATTTTCTATTTTCAGATTTTGGAATTTTTAGTTTTTTATTTTTTTATTTTAATGACTGTAAATGAAAATAAAGTGCAGAAAAAATGAAAATAAAATGCAAAAGGAAAATGAAAAGTGCATTCAGTATGATGCTATCCTATTCTGACAAAACCGAAGCTAATGAGGTTTTCATGCATACAACCTAACCTATTGAACCTGCAAAACACGCACAATCCAGATAAGTTAAGTGCTGGTCTCTGGGGTTTTAACTGTGATTTTTCAGATTTAGACATTCGCATGAAGCAACCAAGAGAACTTGCATTAAACTTCACCTATAAGCCTAGAAATCTAAAAAGGGGAAAGATAAACATTCAATCTTGCATGCAGAAAATAACTCCTTCTTTCTTGCCAATGAGGTGCAACTCTCTGAATTTTCTGTATTAAAAATTGGTCATTATACAACAACAGAATCTCTGGTTTCCCAAACCCAGTCTATGGAAGAAAACAGCCTCAAAGCAGGCCCATAATGGCCCTCTAGCCTTCAGCACTGCAACTCTACTTACAGCAATTTCCTACCCAGTCCAATGTAAAGGAAATATCCAGACAAAGTGGAAGAAAAACACCACAAAAGCAGGCCCAGAATGGCTTATTGCCTTTGGCTCTGCAACTCTGCCCGTAGTGGTTTTTCGACCCTTGTACCAATCTATGCTTCTACTTTTATACTTTCTGGCAATGCTCTCTGTTTCGCCCTGTGACGCTTCGCTTCATCTCCCAGATCGCTTCGTTTCACCTTCCCCGCCTTTTCGTTGTTTTTGACTTTATGTTCGACATCGAGACGCTTGATCTTCTCTGTGACCTGTAACGCTTCTGTAGCCCTTACACCTTTATGCCACGTGTTCTACGCTTTTTTGCATGTTCCGTAATGGCCCCTTGTAAATCGTGACCAAAAATAGCATGTCGCGATATCGCGACGTTTTTATGTATGCAGCTTAGCTTTTCTTCTTTCACCATGAAAATGAGACATGTCGCGATATCGCGACATTTTCCTGTCAATAGCCTTGTCCGCCTTCATGCACCGCGAAAATGAGACATGTCACGAAATCATGACATTTTTATGTCAACAGCCGAGCAAATGCAACCTGTCGTGAAATCGTGACGTTTTTCTCTTTCGGGTTGTGCAGATGCAACCTGTCGCGAAATCGTGACGTTTTTCTCTTTCGCTGTGTTTTGCTTTACTGGCCGCGAAAACATGACATGTCACGAAATCGTGACACTTTTTCATTCTGTTCACTTTGGCAGCTTTCTATCGTGAAATCGTGACGCCTTTTCATTCCTTTCACTTTGGCAGCTTTCTATCGTGAAATCGTGACGCCTTTCATCTTCGTACCCCTTGGCTGCTTTCTGTCGTGAAATCATGACGCTTTTCATCTTCGTACCCCTTGGCTACTTCCTATCATGAAATCGTGATGCTTTTCATCTTCGTACCCCTTGGCTGCTTCCTGTCATGAAATCATGACGCTTTTCATCTTTGTACCACTTGGCTGCTTTCTGTCATGAAATCGTGACATCTTTTCATTTGGCATGTCTTGCTGCTTCAGGTCACGAAAACGCGACATGTCGCGATATCATGACAACTTTAGTGCCTTGCCCTGTTTGACTGGTTTGACCATGATTTTGTGACATGTCACGATTTCGTGACAATTTTCCATTCTGCTTTCTCTCTTCTATGACCCACGATTTCACAACACGTCACGATATCATGACATTTTCTCTTCATGATGCATTCTGCTGCTCTTAGCCACGAAAACGTGACATGTCACGAAATCGTGATAACTTTCCATTTCTAGCCTGATGGAGCAACATGTCATGAAATCGTGACAACTTTTCATTTCTAGGCGAAGCAACATGTCGAAATCGTGACAACTTTTCATTTTAGAGCAACATGTCGGAAATCGTGACAACTTTTCATTTTCGGCCGCGACGGAGCAACATGTCGCGATATCGTGACAACTTTTCATTTTCGGCCGCGACGGAGCAACATGTCGCGATATCGCGACAACTTTTCATTTCTGGTCGCGACGGAGCAACATGTCGCGATATCGCGACACTTTCTTTTTCTTGCTATATTTTGCTCTTCCTTTGATTTTTTTAGCATCTGGGCCACTACGGTCTTCTTTGAAAGCATGCAAAAAAGGTGGGTCCCCAATTTTGGGGTGTGTTGTGGATCAGCCACAACAAGGTCTAAAAAGTAATATTAGATAATTATCCTAAAAAGACTCAGATTAAGACTTTAGCTAATAGTTAAATTCCAACAAAGGAAAATTTGTATTTGAACCATATCCATGTATTGAATAGGGATTGAAATATTTAAGGGGTTATGAATATCCCTAGCCTAGTACAATAATGTTATGACTCAAATTTGTTTTATGCAATCTAATGTTATATGTCTCAATGAAGAAGTTAAATCTATAGTGGAAACTTAGATTAACTTGTTCTAAATAGTGTAGACTATTATAGGTTTGATTATTGTGTACAACGAAAGAATAGAATATCCTATTCATAGAAGGTTTTGGTTGTTATAATGAATGTTCTCCTTTGATATTGTGATTTTGAGTTGTGTACAAGTTTGTTTAAATGCTATTTCTATGCGCTTTTATCTTAAAGTTTTGATAACCTAGAAGAAGAAAAGAATAACATATTTGCAATGTTGTGATTACAATGCATTGAAAAAATAGAATCATGTATATGCAATCATACATGCTAAAATTAGGAATGAAATATTATGATGGCATAATATAATGTGGGAGAAAGGGTAACTGGGTTGCATTTATCAAGAAATTATGGGGGTTCTCCGTGGCCATGTCAATGTATGCAGTTAGTATAGATTTGAGAGCATGTTTCCTGTGTGATGGGATATGGGATGAAAGGAATCTGAAAAGTTTCATTCTTAGGAAAGTATAGAATTTCCTACTCTTGAATTGAGTTGAATGCTAACTTATTTGCAAATTATTAAGGTGTTTGTTAGAAAATTATTTTACATTCTATGAATTACTACTGCATGGAATTATGTGATTAGTTATGCATATTCATAAATTTGATTGTCTTGATCCCGAATAACCATTCACTTAGTACTGGTGGAACTGAGATAACTAGTACCTAAAGTACCTGCTGAACTTGAAAGAGAATTGAAGATTAGAGGAAGTTGATACTGTATTCAACTTTATGATACTATTGTTGTAACAAAAAAAGTTTTCTTGTGAAAGAAATAATGTAATAGCTTGTAGGAGTTTATGATTTATTGATGGAAGTATCAAAAGTGTAACTCCCAAGTATCTAATTGTATTGGATATGAACAATGTAATCACTTTGAAGTTTTATGTTCTTGAAAAAAACAAATGGTTTGTATGATCTAATATGTTACTTGAATTCTCAAGTGGGTGATTTATTTACAAATGGCTAAATAAGATATTTAATTTCTATAAGTAAAAATATGGAAACATGGGATGAACATAAACATATAAAAGAATACATAAATGAGAGATCTAAAGAGTAGTAGTCAATGATATATAGTGGTAGGCAACAATATACCTATGATAATCTATTGGATGATTCCCTTAACAAACCATATGTAGTATGGTTAGCTGGTTAAGCATTGCACCTAAAATATTACCTCATTGGAAAATAATGAGTAATAAACAAGGCACATTCTTAAGGTTAGGTTGAAATATACCTATGGTTGAAACAAGTTTAACATGAGGTTAAACAATAAGAGATGTGTGCGTTTTGGTTGAAAAAGATTGGAAAATTCTTGCTAATTATTATGGGACACTGGCCACTCCCATGCACATGGATAGAATATGATCAAATTTATTCCTATGTGGTACAAAACCTTGGAAACTCATATGACTACTTGCTCAATGGAAACTAAATAAATGACTCTCATAAAAACAAATGTAAATAAAAAATAAAAAAAATGGGTGTAATGGTTGGTTTTTTTTTGGGTAATTTGGGGTTATTACAGATGTTCTTACTCAAGTATATGGTATTATATATATGATACAAGAAGACATCCCAATATTGAAGTTACAAAATAGATCAAGGCTGAAATTGAGTAGGGCAAAGAACACAAGGTTCTACCAGTAGGTTTTGATAGCATCTAGCCAGGATTTGATCATATTTCAATCTTTAATTAAACCATATACATTGTTTATGGAGGTGGAGACCACAAAGGATCTCCTTTACTAAATAAATTAGAGTTTGCATATGCACTTATTATAGGTTACAATAATTACCTAGAACATCCGCAAGCTCTAGTGTTACTATAACATACCTGAGGGCGATAAAAAAATTCAAATAATGGGATGAAACATGGGTATACCGTTATATAAGATATTTTATCAAGAACTATATAATCCCCAAAAATACTATAATCCATTGTTTCATTTTGTGACAAAAATCTACATATGGAAGGTTTATGATTCAAAAGCAAGCTTTACACCCATAGTTGCACAATAAAAAAATTAGATGGCAAATTAGATTGTATCAAAACGATTTTACAGGTAATATGAATATTTCAAAGCTTCGATATAAGTTCAAATAATAGCATATATTAAACCAATCAAAATATAAATTCTTATGCTAGATTACTATCCTATCCAAGAGGATGTATTCATTAGCATTCTAACATACCATAGTAAAGTTGAGCTGCCTAGATATTTCTATAAGGGTAGGGCTCGGTCAACCCCTCTTTACAAGGACTCAACATTGAGGGTTCCTTTATGATTTGAAAATGAGCATATAGGGGATATCGAAAGAAAGGGTTTAATTATTTATTTATCCCATTTTTAGAATAACATTCCAAAATTTAGATAGACCAAACAACTAAATGTTACCTAGTGAAATAATATTAACAAGTTAAAAGTGGATGCGTCCAACCTAAATTATATGGAATGATGAACATGTTTTACTTGCGTATATTTTGTAGTTTCCTCCTCCTCTAGCCCCTTCCCAATATTATTTCTCCATCTTTATAACATCATTTATCTTGGCCAAATACCATTTAATTAAATCTTAGTACTCTCTTAAGATTTTTGGTTTTTGATCTACCCAGCAGGTAGGGAGCATACTCACTAAGCCCCAAATTTTCCTCCCATTTTCAATTGCTTTTTTCCCCCTTTTATATTTTGTCCAGTTATTCCTCCCTCATGAGCAAGAGAGTGGATTTATTAATAAAATACTAAAAGGGAACCTTTTTGGAGTTCACCCAAATAGTAAGATTCTATTTTTATCATTTAAAAATTAGGGACAAGACAAGAGAGGGTAAGGTGGGAGTACTTTGCTCATTTTTGGCCTTCCCTTTTTCTCTAGTGCAACTGCAAAGTCTACACCATTACTATTGGGAAGGAATCATGTGAAATGTAGAATAGTTCACCCACTAGACAAATATGTACATTTTTATAACCTTGTACTTTTGGGTCTAATTTAAAATTGGATAAATCTTTGTGGACATTTAGTTGTAATAAATTAGGTGTATCTTAATTAAGTCTCTTTTGTAAAAGATAATTTCCCCAAATTAACCTTTTTGCAACTGTCTTATTTTATTTTCCCCAAAACCTTACCAAAATTCCAATTGTATTCAAAAATCTCCAAATTAACCTGGTAGAGTTTAATTAGTTTTTAATTAGGGATTTTATAGAATAATTAGGGTTTACTATCCCTATGTTTTATCATTTAGAGCCTTATTAATGGCTGGTAGCATTAGTAAGGTTTGGTCAATGTTAAAATTCAGGTATTAATTGATCCTTTGGATAAATTAATGTCTTTTAGGAAGTCCAATGGGCGGGTTGTGACACCCTAGGCTCAAGACATAAGGTTTTAGACCATAGTTTGGTGAAGCAAGATGTTATTTTGGACAGCCAACAAGAAGCTACATAATTCATTCATCTCAAGGAAGCAACTTGGTGAATCTAAAAACTAAGATATACATCATCTATAGAAGCCATTAAAGGTAAGAAACTTGGGTGCAATTAGTTGAAATTTAAATTAGGGTTCATTATCAAGTATCATTAAGCACCATATTTGGATTAAATTTGCAAAAATAAGGGCTCATATTATAGTCTTCAAAAGGTGCAAAAGATATTTATTTTAAGCGATTTACTTGCTCATATTAGAAATCGAGAAGACTACATCCTACAACACTGATTGTAGTGACAAAATTGCAATTTTTTTTAAGTGTTCATTATAATTACTCTTAAGAATTGCATAGATTATTAAGTGCATTAGAAACTAATTCGATATTTTATTTACAAGAGTAATAAGGTGAGATTATTAAAAGTGCATTAAGGTATTATTAATCCATTTGCACTATACTAGTTGATCTTTAACTAGTTACTCTAAAAAAGGGTTAGTTTGTATTTTTTTATTGTTAAGATCAAGGACACAAAAACTAGCATACTATCAAAGTGTCTAGAGACACTATTTAATGCACAAAACATACAATCTAACAAGGAAAATTCCTCTAATTAGTGGAGAAGAAAAGCCACCATTAAAATTAGTGAAGGAAGCTACAAATCGAGACTTGGTGAGTCTCATATTCGAGGTGCACTAAGGGTTATTTATAGGTAAAAATTAGTGCATAAATTACTTCTACAAAAGCTTCTATCTATGTGGTTATTAGCTTGGATTTATTACCAAATTAACCAAGCAAAAGGAGAGAGTTTTATAGCAAAGAAGACAATGTCAAATAAGCCCTTGCCTACAAGAAAGTTGTCATTAAAACCAGTAGAAAAGGATTATAAAAGGAGGTGCAAAAATAAGGTATTATATTACAAAGTTTATTTACATTATCTCGCACCATAATATTATATCCTACATAGGAAAAAGGACAAGATCTAAGTGTCATAAATACACTTTCTTCACAAGGAAGGAACATCTCAAAGCGACCATCGAGAAGCATCATCCAAGCAAGATAAAAATATCCTTAAAGGAGCTCACATCATCCATAGTTTTAACAACCAAAATACACAACCTGCAAAGCATACATAACATAGAACAAGGAGAAGCTATGATCCACAAAGGTAGAAATATAGCATCTTAAAAGTAGGAGAAAATCAAAGCATAAAAGCAATACCCAAAATCTAGACATACATCCACAAGGAGCATTCAAAATCACCATTGAATAATCATAAAACCTCAACCATATTGTTGATCACAATCCTAGATCAAATTTATTAAAATGTTGCTCATTATACCAGCTAGAACCAACTCACATATCAAGCACCATCAAAACATTGAGAAGAAAAAACAAAAAATAAAAAGTTGAAAATAATACATTGAGGAAGCTTGCAAGAATATGTTGAAAAAGAATCAAGAGGAAGGTACATGCAAAAATAAAGGGTGCCACTTGTCACAATTGAAGAAATCCTAACATATTCTATATGAGAACTCAAAATAATTCTTAAATCTTGTAGATGTGAAGGGAATAATCAAATGAAGCATTACACAAGAAGCATTACTTGTGTTATAAAGGAGGTGACACGTGTAACCAAGTCATATAAGTGCTCAATAAAGTCTCTAATGTTCATCCTCCATCTAGAAACAAATATTACAAGTTTCAAAAGGAATCTACATCCTCCAAGCATTGAATAAAATACCTATGACACTTGTCCCTCACAAAAAGGAACTCCTTCCTATTTAAGGTGCCAAAGACCAAGGAGGGAAGTGCATTCAGAGTAGCAAGGAGTTGCAGCATGTAAGAAGAGGGAAGAGAATTTAAAGCTCTTGGTCAAGATATTCAAAGTAGGTCAAAGAATCCATATTTGAGGTTCTAGCATTCAAGAATTAAATTCAAGGAAGAATCAAAGGCTACCATTTTTCATAGCACCCAAGAGAAGAATTAAATATTGTTGTCATCCACGTCCAAATTCAGCACCAATTACTTAAGGTTTGCAACATTATTAAGGTAAGAATTTACCTTATTTTAATTTACTTTCATAAAAAGGAGTTATAAGGGTATAATATAAGGTTGAAACTATAGGGAAATCAACCACATTTGGAAGAAAAATTAAAGGATAATTACACACCAAAAACATCTTAATATTTTCAATTTAAAACATAGGAGAAATAAGGATTTCTACTTGGAAAAGTTAAATTTCTATTCTTGCAAATATTATTGTTTTCTAATATTCCAAATTAGGGAGTTATAAGGAATACTACACCAAAATTAGATTATTGTAATTTAGAAACATTAAAAGTCTATAAGAATAATTTCATAAAGGAATATCAAGGGTTGGAAATAATTGGAACACATCTCAAAATCACATTAAAGGGATAAAAGAAATCCAACCATTAGAACTTCATCAAATTAATAAGTGCTTAGTTCAATAGGATAAATAAGGAGTAATAGAAGTTGATTTTGGCCATTTAAAAAACTTTATGAAATCAAACCAAAATTGAACTAAAATTCCCAAAAGTCACTCATATAGCATATCCAAAATCACTAGGGAGTCATAAGGTAGACTACTTAGAAGATTCTATCTAGTAAGATACAAGCACTTTATATTCTATACTAGGGAATTTAAAAGGGGACCACAAGGATCATCATGGCATCAAACAAATTCTTCCTTGCAGAATCCCAATTACTTAAAGGTCCAAACTATTTCTCCTAGAAAAATAAGGTAAAAGTAATTTTAGTATATGAAAAACTTTGGGAGATAGCTCAAGGAATAGTAAAAATACCAAGCACAGGTGATACTGAGATTCAAAAGTTTGAAAAAATGATGTAAAAGCCCTAATGATAATAACATTTACTATCACTGATGAAATACAACCTTATATTAGTTCAGCAAAGACATCTACAGAAGCTTGGAAAATCTTAGAAAATATATTTGAAGGAAAAAATAAAGCCACTATCCTTCATCTTCAAACTCAACTACATTTCCTAAAAATGAACAGTGGTGAGAGCATAGAACTATTCCTAAGGAAGGTAGCAAATATTAAAGGGAAATTATTAACCTTAGGAGAAGATACTAAATATGAATTTCTTACTCAAGTAACCATGAGAGAACTTCCAGATAGCTACAAGCATTTGGTTACATCTTTACAAGTCCTAAGTAAAGATACTTCTTTTGATGACCTAATCAATATTATTCAATATTATTAGGTGGAGAACATATTTAAATATGAAATTAATAACACTTCATTGGCATCAAAAGATAATCCACAAGGAAATATTGCTTCATCATCAAAAGGATGAAGACCATGGAATAACATATATTGTCAGATATGCAAAAGAAAAGGTCATAGTACTAACTATTGTAGATTCAATCCCATAAATCAGAATCAAGGAAATTAGATGAAAAATGGAAGCAAATTTCAACCACAACAATATCAAAATAATCCTCATTAGTAGCAATTTCAACATTTAACCAATTATTACCAATTGGAGTATCGAAAAGAAAATAAAAAAGGACACCTAGCCAAATGATAGAAGAAATCAAAGAACTAAAATAACCTATAGATGGTTATGAAGTAAAATCTCTTTCAATAAGAATATCAAGTTATGAAGACACTAACTAATTTCTTGAATAGGTTACAGAAAATAGAGAAGGAGAATACAAACTCCAATAGCAAGAAGAAGATCCATATTGAATATTGAAATCTTCAAATACCCAAATAATGTAATACAGGGAGGTGTTAGAGTATATTACATCATTTGGATCATGTAAATGTACCACCTTTGGGACATAGTTAGAGTATGAGATTACTTTAGGGGGAAGTTAGCTAGTTACTTCAAGTAATGTAATAAATCCACAAGTGTCAAAGTGTAAGTTGTAATGTGCAAGGTGTCTCCTTGTACAACTAGGTAGAGTGTTGGCCAAGGAATCTATCTTCCTATATAAAGGGCCTCATAGTGAGTGATCATATAGATCAATTTCATTATAGTAGAGAGTAGTATATAGTGGTAGAACTCCTTGATGGAGTACAATGTAGTTATTTAGCTTATATCAATGGAGTGACCATCACCTCCATACTACATTGTATTTTCACCACTTTCTATTTATAGTATATTTTAGTCATATTGCAAAATTCTATTCTTTCATATTTTTTGCATCTTATTAGGACTTGTGATAGATCTCTCCCATTGCATATATCCTCAAAAGCTAAAATTTTCTAATGCACAACATAGCTATATGGGTATGATTTTGTGCCACATAACATCCAATTTGCATTCAAATACTTTTAGATAAACTCATTTTAAATGGTGGAAGCACATATACTACTATGATATCTAAAATTGTTGATATGTTTGGTATTATGTATAGTAGTACTAGCACTCTTCTAACTATTCATACTGTCTAGACTAACATTTGATTTAATTTAATTACCCTAGGCTCATCCTTGGTATCTTTTAAGTTCATGGTGTCACACATTACCTTTGGTATGATAATAAGTTTAGCTTCATGATATACTAAGCAATTATGTAACATCCAACCTTCCAAACATACTAATAACATAATGGTATGTCATGTTCACATACCAAAATATGACTACTTGTATAACAATTTGGAATATGGATGGGGAATTATGCCATTCATTAAACTTCTAGAGCTACTTTGACCAAATTAAATTGTCCAAAAACCAATAGATCTTATTCTAATCCTCCTTGTAGTGTGTGGCTTATTATATTATGCCTTGTACCTATGGTCTTTTGCATGAGCTCTTGGTAAGATTCTACCATATCATCCTATTTTTTTCTTAGTATAGCTAGGAAATACAAACTATTATAAGATTATTTTATTTGACCATGTGGGTATAAGGATTTTGGGATATATAGTTTTGCATATGAAATTGAAATTTCTTATTTTAGGTAGTTTTCTAGTGGACACAAAATGCTATCTAGCTCATCCTTTTCAAAATTTCCTTTCTCAACCTACACTTGGTGCACATTCTCAATTTCATTTTCCTATTAGATTTCTACTATCTAAGAATAGTAAAAAAATCCTTGCATATAATTTGGCTCCATTGTCATGGCCATACAATATTTTAATTATTGGGGATGACAGTGTTAAAATCCACTCATATTGCAATACTTATCAACCATTGAGTTCTTAATCTTGACCAAATTTTTATTTGGAACCTGATCACTATTTGGAACCAAATTTTTCCTCCTTAATATGCATAACTTTACTTTTTGAGGGAAAGCAATATTGACGACAATCTTGGTAAGGCTACTAGTTATGGTTCTTTATTGGTTCATTATGTTCGATGCATTGATCAAGCATTAAACCTTAGATCTTAGTTCTTAAACTTGTTGAGATTCCAAAGTTTGTAGTGTGGATTCCTTATTTTCTAGAATTGAACTTGATCAATACAACCCAAATGAACTATTAAATTATGGAGAGGGCAATTTTAGAAACCAAGTTAAGGATCTAGGTGGTAAATTTCCAACTAAGATGAGCATATTTTCAACCTTGACAGCTATCTGGAAGACTTATGGAAATTTCTTCTCATTGGATTGTTGAATCATAATACTCAAATCTAGACCTAGGGTATAAATATAGTATATATAAGCTTAAGCATATGAAGGCCTAATACCTTGAGGAATATTTTTCTAGGTTCTTCTGAATATGATATTGAAATCAATGATATATTTGTAAGGAAATATTTGAATTGAAATGTATAGAAAATAATTGATTGAGTAGTATGAAAGGGTCTCTTGGGTGGTCATGATCTACCAATCAAGGGTTTGGCCAGGTCTACCTAAGTTCTTACACTATTATCCTCCAAGGAATGATACCATTGCAACACCCTACCTCAAAGTGACAACATAAGAAGTTTGACCATCACATATTCAAATAAAATATTATGAAGGATGTCTAAAGCCTCTACTTCTTGAAAATATTCATAAGCAATTTTTCCACTACCATCAAAAATGGGAAAGGTCTTCAAAGTAGCTTGATGAATTTTATGTAGTTCCATTAGGTTCAAGGGTCTAACACTATTATAGGTTGGGTATGTTTACCTCATCATGATACTAATAAAAGTACTATATATTCCTTTGGATAGTAACTAATATATTTTGTTGGTTTTGCATTTCCATGATTGTTTGATTCTATGTTATACCACTAGCAGAGTTGCCATTTTTCTTGATTCTAAACCAAACAGAGTCATTAAGTGAACATACTTTATCTTCCTATTAGGCCAATACTGCTTGCCACAATATTGATTTCTTTGGGTAAGAGTGAGATATATGGGTCCCATTGGGAATGCCAAAAACTATTTGTCTAAAATCCACCTAATTGGATGAGTTGTACCCTCAAGACCTTGACCAAGATTAGAAAATCTAGAATGGTATTTGAGTTATCCTTTAGAGTACACCAGTTCCTATGGTTCTAGATAAACTAATTAAGGATGGTTGTAGACTAAAGTAAGAAATGCATAGGGTTAGAAGCTAGGACTTAAATGGCTAGGATTCAACTACATCAAGAGACACAAGTACATGAGAGTATCATTCCCTTAACTAGACTAAACTACCTAATAGATCAAATATTGCAAAATATTAATCAATTAAGTGCACACATCTAATCATTCTAAGAATTGAACTAACAACAATCCAATAAGAAATCTAGATAGTAGAATAACTCTTAATAGAATAAACCATTCATTCAACTTTTAACAAAAATGCTTAATGAGTGAATCAACATACATACATATTTTGCAACCGTATTTGATAGACACCAAATAGCACTTCAATTTTCATTAAGGGATGTATATATTTTGACCATAATATTGTGCAATTGTAAAAGCTAAAGAGATGACCCTTTGAATATATTACTTTCAAGTATTTATAGATTTTTACTTTTGTATTTAGATAGCTTAGAATCATCATGGGGATTCTTTTTGTATGCTTTTAGAATAGGTGTAGGATATGGCTATCACTTTTAGCTCAACCATGCTTAACTACTTTAAGCATGTTTGGATGACATGTGTGGACAAAATTTCTTCTTTGTGACTTAACCAAAAAGCGTGCACCCATCTACTGTATTATATCATATTCATTCATTCAAGCATCAAATAATGACAAAATTGCATAGATTCAACAAAATAAGCGTTTCTTGTATTAATATTTGCAAAGAATCTTGATTACAATCATGCCCCTCTTAGGGTCACCCAAATGATGATACGATTAATACAATGCCAAAGCCCTCAAAAGGGTAGGTGCACTATTGTTGCTTTTCAACTAGTCACAAACTGCTCTAGGGTGGAGTTGCCCTCTTCTTCACATTGAGGAAGGAACTTGATGGTTGAATCTCCTTTGAATCTATTTCCTACGGTCAAGAAACAACATAAGAGTGTCAAAAGGATAGGCAACCTCTCATGATGAGGCCCTTTTAGGAAATTTGCATAAAGATACCATTAAGCATGTATAATCAAGAAAGCATGAAAAGTACTTCTAAACTATATTAATTGCATCAAGATTCATAGAATTGCATGAAGGAAGACAACAACTACACTATGCATGGATCAATTATGTAAAATAAAGCATGAAAGTGCATAAAGAATCCATTAATGTCCTATTTAATGCAAATGCAATGAAACTATTCTAAACCTAATTCTATTGGTCAAAAATCTTCTAAACTACAACTGAACCATGGAAATAGCTAAACTAAGCTAATTAGCTAGACAGAAGTGGAAAAAGTAAGGTGGTGATACCTCTACTGCAAACCACAGCTCTGATGAGTGGTCTGCACTATAAACCATGGTTGAAATCCATGGTTAGCAATTTGATAGGTTTACCCTCAATTTCAAGGGTAGTGGGCTTGACCTCCTTGTCCAAATTGATGTTCAAGGGTCACCTTCAATGTCCTTCTGATAGGTTTGGTGGTTGATTCATTGTGAGGGGCCTTCATTTACCCGAATATGTGCTTCTTGGCTCTCCTAGGATCCTAGGGCATCCATAGCAAATCAATATTTAGGTGAATAGCAAAGTGGCCTTCAAATGCATGAACTCAGTATGCAATTCGATAGGGCTTCACTGCTCACTTGATCAATCTACTCTCTCTTGATAATTTGTCAGTGCTTCGCTATACAAATAATCTATATCTCTTCTCCCCATTTGAAGGGGGTATTTATAGCATGCCCCTAGGGCTAGGGGTGGCTTCATGGAGAAGCCAAGATCAAGAAGGGGTGGTTAGGATAGTTGGGTTGGAAGCTTTCATCCTTTAACCACCCTCTTCTAGAACTTATGGTTGTTCAAACTGATTTGGCTTGGATGAAGGCCAACTGAACTTCAGTTAAGACCGTAGGTCACAACTGCGATCCAGACTGTAAACCATAGGTGTCAACCATGGTTCAGCCTATAGACCATAGGTCTAGGCTATGGTTCAGACTGATTAGGCCAAGGAGCCCAATTGAGTGGTTAAAACCACTGCTCTATCTTGGAGTCTATCCAAGATCTTCCATATGGTCTTCTAGCATGTCCATATGAGTAGTCACCTTCGACATGACGTATTTTAGGTGTCTACAGATGCCCCTTTTGAGATGCATTGTGAGATAAAACAATGCTAAGCAAAAATAGACCTCCTAAAATGATGTCAAAGGTTCTATGATGATCATTAGTCAGATCAACATTAGATGCCCTAGGTCCAACAAAAGGATGTGCATCCTAGAATCATTGCTTCCAACTCTTTGGAGGCTTAAATTTGAAAGAGTTTGCACTCATCATCAGACATTCGAGTAGCTTTGGTGCTACAATAGGAGTTAGGCCTATATAACCGAAAGGATGAGAGTTACAAACAAATTATCATGTTTTCTATTTTCCCCAAGCAAAGGGGTAAGCTTATGATAGTTATTGACAATGATTCACAAGGACGAACACAATTTTGACAAGATCAAGGGATCTACGATTCTCAGGGATCTTCTATTGATTTTGATTATGATTTGATATTATGACTACCCCCTCAAGTGATGAGTCGATGAGGGTAATGACAATGATTGAAGATGACAATGTCACTTGACCACCATGGATGATCTGAACAAATTTAGATTTGAGCACATTAAATACTTGGCTACGCCTAGTTCAGCTTATGATTCCAACTATTAATAGTGATTTGCACATTCCTATCCCATGGAGCAGTCGGGCTACAATAGCCATCTTAGAGAATCGAAATGATACAAATCCAATTAGTTTTGTTTTGAATCAATTTGTCGATGATTTTCTAAAAAATATGTCATAGGGGACATGACATGCAACGCCTCATTCCCATGGAGTGGTCCAATCGTGAAGGCCTTCTTAGGGATTGAGAAGAAACATATCAAATCAATGATGACCATTTTTGCCCCAAATGTCCTTATGGTTATTTACTCATCTTGTCGAATTGCATGGATCGCAAATCGCTGCAACCGCCAAGTGTATAGGGTAAATAGCTGAATACGAGGCACATTTGGATTTTGACTTATTTGATTTTTTTGAATGTTTTGAATTTTGAATTGAGTTTATTTATTTGGCTGGGAGGTGTGGCGCTCCATGAAAGGATTGTCAGAGTGATGACCTTGGATGTACTTTATAATCTCAGCCAGATATTTGATTTTTAATTGGATCTCGGTGCTTGATTATCACCAAATTTCTAAATTGATTGATTTTATTGAGTTATGATCCCCTAGGATTTATTGATTTATCATTTTAAACCTTCCCATGGTGGGATTTTATTAAATTTCTTTCCAGTTGCAAACCACGGCTAGGGTCTACGGTTCCCATTTGCAATTTTGGGAACCGTGGCTAGGGCCTACGGTCCACGGGAAATATGAAAAGCTTATAAAAAGCCCAATTTTCAAATTTCTCTCATTATTTCCTGACAACGACTTAGCATTTGGAGCTCTGATAGTGACTAGTGAGAACTTTCCTGAAACCCTACCAAACTCCACACTCACACCTACACACTTCACGATGGCAGAGCGTGGGCAAGCTTCTTCTAGCCGCGATGGCCGAGGTGAGGGCAAGGTAATTCAAAACCAAGACCTCGCATCCATTACCAATAAAAAAAACCAAAATAATTAATTGGTTAATAAATCACATTAAAATGTTGGCAATGAACCACACCTTAGGCTAGGTTAGCTTAGGCTTATAATTTTTTAATTTTTTTTATTTTTTAGCCGCAGTAAAATACTCGACAGAATTTTAGACGAACATCACAGGTACCAGATGTGGTTCCCAATTGATCAATTGGGGACCATAGCTACCATCTACGGTCAGCATTTAAAATCCCAACGATTAATTTTTGACCGCATGCGGACCGTAGGGTTGACCCGCGGTTCACAAACTTTAGAAAAAAATTATCAAATTTTTAATTTTTCTAAGGTTTAATAGGTAAATAATATCATTTAATGCATTTTTGATCTGTCTAAGTGACATTTTTTATTTTAATGACTGCATGATGACATGTTTTTGCATTTTATCAATTTTTTAGATGTTTTTGTCGGTTTTTAGGCCATTTTTAAATGTTTTTTTCTTGTTTTTAGTTAGATTTTCCTTATATTATGCTTTCTATTTTAGAGGTTGACCTCTAGAGCTCATGAGCCTGATATCCTTAAGACTCTTCATAGGCAACTCACTAACGGTGAGCGTGCATGGTTTAGAGCCATTAGATTAGGCTACGTACTAGATCTGCCCACTATCCGGGTAGATCAAGCCTACTTGACTATGTTGTCCTAGTGCTGGAATGTGCAGACCAACACATTTCACCTGCCTCAAGGTGAAATGACGGTGATCCTGGAGGATGGAGGATATCTATAGGATATTTAGGATCCCCATTGATGGTGAGGCCATCGTCTCTTCTACTTATGGGGCTAAGGAGCCCATTTTTGATGCTATATTTGGCGCCCAAAGCGAGGAGGCTCAACACGGTATTGATCATGGAGGGGTCCATATCGGCTACTGATAGGGGAAGAATGTCTTCTCTATACATGAGGCCATATTTATGCACCTGGTGGTGCAAGTTGTCCTTCCAGACTCCTCGGGCGTGAGGATTCCTTGGAACCTCCTAGCCACTATCCGTAGAGTGGTTTAGAGCTCAATGGAGCAACCATTACGACTGGCCTAGGGGAGCACCTTACTCTACCATTTGTATAGAGAGTTGTACCAGATCACGGACCAGAGCCACCGGGGTATCATTTATAGCTTACTTCATTATATTTGGGGTTGGTAGCACATCAGGATAGAGCATCCTAGGGAGCTACCACTGCACATCATAGATGTTGATGATGCCCACCAGTGTTATGTCACCTATTGGCCTCATGAGGAGGAGGGGTTCAGGAGTAGGACCCATGCTAGTGACACCCAGCATTATATCACATAGTTTGTAGGACTCAACCCAGATGATATTGAGTGGTGGCCTTACATGGAGTGCCTTGACTAGACTGAGGTCGGCGAGTGGCTTCGACAGGCTCATCGGGATAGATGGCTACTCGGCTGGAAGGCCGAGATTAGAGAGTACCAATTTTATTCTCGCGTCCTATGATAGTTTGGCCTGGTGCAGGATATTCTAGAGATCCCATTTGTCTACAGGTGCTTGGCTTTAGAGACACATATACCATGGATCCAACCTCTAGCTCTAGGGGATGAGCCAGATGATTTCTAGGAGACTAGATTTGATAGGGTTACTACCACTCTAGCATACGATGGATGGTGGTCGATGCTATGGTGGCATGGATCAGGGCCTCTGGGTAGAGTTGATGACCAGGCAGAGGCAATGGTGGATCCTGATGGGCGTAGGGTGCACCAATGGATAGATGGTGGATGGGGCATAAAGGCCACCATCGAGGAGGCTCCCGGGGATGACCCATATGATGAGGCTCTAGAGGAGGGTGAGGTTCCTCTTGACAGTGTAAAGAGGCTACTCTTAGCTTAGGTTGTTGACTTGTAGAGTCAGCTTGGCAGATATCAGACTCAATAGTGGGAGCGAGACACCACTATCGCCACTCTAGAGGTGAAGCTAGTTGATCGAGATAGGCAGCTAGCTAAGGTGCAGGAGGAGATCACTAGTCTCATAGAGTGAGCTACAGCGATAGAGGCTTGGGTCTAGGATCTCACTAGTGCCCACGATGTAGCAGTGGCACAATAGGGTGAGGCAGTTGTAGAGAGGGACCTACTCAGGCTATAGAGG
Organism: Wollemia nobilis; assembly: GCA_028583015.1. Classification (NCBI taxonomy): domain Eukaryota; kingdom Viridiplantae; phylum Streptophyta; class Pinopsida; order Araucariales; family Araucariaceae; genus Wollemia; species Wollemia nobilis. The sequence goes on along the minus strand of JAQPPZ010000331.1, from coordinate 314,868 downwards.
GGAGACCCTCCATCCTCAGGTTGTCATGGGACCTCCAGCCACTCCATTGGTCATAGGTGTGGATCTTATGGCAGATATCATGTGGCTCACTTCTCTCGTAGAGGAGAGAAATGACCGATTGGATGCGAGGGCAGCTCACATCTCTTAGCTAGAGGGCTTCATCGAGTTGAGGGGTCTATAGGTTCTAGAGGACAGGTAGGCTATAGGGTCACAGAGGACCAGGACCAGGACTACAGGGTAGTCTTCAATGAGTTCCAGCCACTCGAACTCATAGGACCAAGTGGACTCACCGGTCTTCTAGCACACATGGAGCCAGCTCTCACAGGAGCCACAAGGATGACGAGGATGATTCGTAGGCTAGGGGCGTAGGCCCTCCTTAGTACACATTTTTTGATATATGTATTGTACCATTTTTGAGTGTAAGGTCGAGGACCTACACAGTTGTAGCCTGCGGGTATTTTTGTACTCTCGATGTACTCTTGAGACACATTATTTATATATGATATGATAGATCATTTTATGGCTCATTATTGTGTACTCATTTATTTTTTATTTTATGTTTATGTGATGCACATGGATGCAATACTTATGTTATGTTATGTTGATGCTATATGATGTGATGTATGATGTCATGCACTAGATAGCTATTTAATTTATGATGATGGTATGCAGTGATCTTAGATGCTTAGATGTGCTTTTGATGATAGATGCATGTGGATGCAATGTTTTTCTTAACGCATATTTGATATTGCTTTATTGTATGCATTACTTTGTTGAGATGCTTTATTTACATGTTAATACTCTAATGTAAATGAACCTGTATGCTTTAATCACTTAAAACATAAGGAATGAATGCAATATATGTTTGACAATCTAATGGACGACACCACAGAATGTGTAAAAAAATCATGATTTGTAATTGAGAATCCTTGTAACAAGAATTTAATCAATTAATCACCCATATATGAAATGCAATGGTATGAAGTTGTATGATGCAAATGATATGATATGTCATTCTATTTTCTTTCGCACTTTGAATGATATGCATGATATAGTCAGTGGTCATCTAAACATCATTGTTGATATTCATCTAGTATCTATCCTATATGTTGATTGTGCTTTATATAATGATGTATCGCTTCTTGGATACTTTGCAGTTTGATAATTTGAAATGACTTTTACCATTTGATGGTTTATGCTTTTAGCATTTGTTGCTTTATAGAGATATTTTGAGGTTTTCCATGAGACTCAAGCACCCTAACTTGTCTTATCAAAAGTTGTATACTGACCATACTAGACTTCTGAGATATAAGGCTTTTGCTAGGATAGACCCTAACTATTCATTATCCCTGTGTGTGCACATGAATATTTTGAGATAAGGCACAAGCATACCCCAATGTTAGGTGGGATTCTTTCAGCCCATTGCTAAGATAGGGGATCCGCAAGTGCTTATCCAATCTTAGGTTTAGATTTTAGTTGGACTAGACCACTAGGCGATACAAGACACCTGAAGCTAGCTCTTCCACATTCAAACATTGGTCTTGTTCATAAGTGAGGTGCTAATGCATCAGACATATCATCATGCGTAAGGTACAATAGTGCTGGCAATTCTAGGGATTCAAGTTTGCTCCCTCTCTTTCTTTTTCAATTTTTTGGGATACTTGCTCATATGTAGTGAAGCAAGGGAGTCAATTCCATTTTGATTTTAACTTTCTTTGGATATTCATTTGATATTCACTGGAATCTATTTTCTGATCTTCATTTGATCTAGATTTGAACTTTGATTTATGATCTTCACTCGATCTTGATGTGAACTTTTATTTTTGATCTTCATTCGATCTTCACTTGAGCTTTGATTTTTGATCTTCATTCGATCTTCGCTCTTTGGAATTTACATTTGATAATTCTCTTCAAAAAATTTCCTTTGGGGGATTTTACTTTGGGGGAAACTATTTATGTAATATCGATTGAGTGTATCTATCTATGATATCAATATAGGATATCAATCTAGGATGTCGATCTATGATATCGATCTAGGGTATCAATATTGGGGATTGATGTGGGATATCACTCTGGGATATTCCTACTTTTATCATAAGCAAGGGATTTTGAGTAGGAAATACACTTGTCCTTTTTCCAACTACCAACATTTCCTATACCATCCACACAAGGGGATAAGCAAGAATAACTATTTTCACTTCAGGATACCTAGTCTTGCTTCATAGCTTTCGTCTTCCCCTAGTCCTTATTAGGATTGCTTAAATTTGTTGATTAGTGATAGAACTATAATATGCTAAGGGCTATACTAAGTGGGCCTTAGCTACAAAATTAAAGCAAGCTTTCTATCAAATCTTGATAAGACCTCTAGGTATGGTTGAGTGACCAAAAAACCTAAGTATATCTTCATAGCAACATTATGGGTTGTGTTGAAAAAACATAATTACTCACATGAATGATGGATTATGATAAATGCAGAGGCACATGATTAAAACACAAATGTGGCATCACTTTTAAGACTAAAAAACATGATGCTTTCTATTACAGAATGCAATAGATGATGAATGCCTATTTGCAATGCAATGGAGTGAATGCATGAAAGAAAATGCATAATGCAGAATGCAAATGTTTTTTTTTGGATTTTATTTATTTTATAATTTTTATGAGTTTTTGAGCCTCATATCTTGACCAAACGATGAGTACATGCCTTCGAAGCCTTTAGATTGACCAAGCAATTCTTAGGAACCCTTGGAGCTTTTAGGATTGACCAAAGGGATTATGAGCACCTTTGGGGCATTTTGGATTGACCAAAGGGATTATGAGCACCTTTGGGGCCTTTTGGGATGACCAAGTGATTTTAATAATCCTTGGAGCCTTTGGGATTGACCAAAGGTATTATGAGCACCTTTGGGGGTATTTTGGATTGATGAAGCAATTTTAAGAATTCTTGGAGCCTTTGGGTTGACCAAGCAATTTTCAAAAACTCTTGGTGCCTTTTGATTGAAAAAGCTACTCATAGATGATATTGGATACTTTTTAGGATTATTGAGCGGTATTCAGTAACCCTCAGAGCTTTTGACTAACATGACCAAGTGGTTTTGAGAACCCTTGGAGCCTTTTTCCTATGCTCCTCAAGCATAAAATGCCTTAATATGGATGATGTTGAGAGGTTCAGGCTCTTCAACATCCCCTAGCGACGTTAGGTGATAAGTACCTAGACCAATCTTTTCAGATATGATATAGGGTCCTAGCCAATTAGCCACAAATTTGTCCCACATATCGGGTGGCAAATTAGAGTTATGTTGATTCTCTTTCAAGACAAGATCCCCAATTTCAAAGTCTATTTGGTGGACTTTGACATTGTAAGCTCATTTTAGTCACTCCTGATAAACATGGAGATGCTCCAGGGCATTCACACGATGTTCATTGAGAAACGTGAGTTGATCTAGTCAAGCTTGTCATGCGGTGTCATCATCGATGAACTCTTTCAATGCGATGCACAACATTGGAATTTCCAATTCCAGGGGCATAATGGCCTCAACACCATATACTAGTGAGAATGGGTTTACCCCTATGGGCATTTGAATCCTAGTCCTATAAGCCCATAATGAAAGTGGCAGCTAGATATGCTAGTATTTATGGTTTTCTTGGACCATATTTTTCAATATGGCCACCACTGTCTTATTTGAAGCTTCAGCTTGCCCATTTTCTTGCGGATAGTATGGAGTTGCAAAACTATGTTTGATTCTATATTTAGATGTCAAAGCTCTCATAGTTTTGTTCTTGAAAGACGTTCCATTATCCGATATTATTTTGGATGGAATCCCAAAATGACTTATGATATGCTCCAGTATAAATAATGCTATACAAGTTCTAGTTGTCATTGTTAGGGGTATTGCTTCCACCCATTTTGTAAAATACTCAGTAGCCATGATTATAAATGTATGCATGCCCGATGATGGGGAAGAGATCTTACCTATAAGATCTAGTTCCCATTGATAAAATGGCCAAGCCGCTTGGATGGGCTGTAAGGCATGTGATGGCAAGTGTGTAAGATTAGCATGATGCTAATATTTGACGTATTTCTTGACATACACATTGCAATCCTTCTTTAGAGTGGGCCAAAAGTAGCCCATGCGAAGGATACACTTGACGATGGCCATCATGATAAAATGGCCATCGCATGTACCATCATGAGCTTGTGAGATCACCCAAGATGACTCTTGGGGCTCTAGACAACGAAGGAGAACTCCATCATAGCTTCTATGATACATAATATCTCCTAGTAAGACATATTTTGTCACTTTCTACTTAAATGTGCATCTTGCAACATGCGACAATCCCTCTAGGATTACACTAAGCTTTAGGAAATCTCTAATTTATGACATCCAATTTTGATAGATCTCAGCTTTGACTGCTAATACGACTTGGTACCCCTACGTATTTACTTTTTCAAATGGAGAATTGGAAACAATCCTATGGTGAATTGTGGTACCACTCCCCATAGGACTCTAGGAGGTTAATGACCCCTAGGGTGCATTCTTAAGAAAGTCTTCAGCTTTTCAGAACCACTTAGCTTTTGGTTCTATACTAATCATATTGATCGACTATTTGTTATCATAAGATACACACTTTGCTGCTAGATGCGAGAGCGTCTTGACATGGATGGTAGTAAAATATGTAGATGGATTCTGAGGGATAAAATATCCCAAAGACACCATGGTGTATGCAAACATGTTTGACGATCGAGGGATTTCCTCGATGTCATACCATTCAAATTTAGCCAAATATGTGGCAACTAGATCTTTATAGGCTTTCAATACGGGACATCGACATTGAAAAAGTCCCTTAACTTGATTTACTATGAGCAATGAGTTGCCAAAGATGTTCAATATCTTAATATTCATGGCAACAACTGTGTAGAGGCCCAACAGTAGGGATTCGTACTCAACGTTGTTTTTGGTACACAAAAAGTCTAACTTGAATGACAAGGGCATGGAAGCTCCTTATGACATAAAAAATACTATTTCAGCACCACCCCCTTGCTCGCATTTGGAACCATAAAATAACAGAGTCATATCGGTATTGTTCGCTGGTCCTTTGAGTTTGGGAGCTTTAGACACAGTGAAGACTGCATCGTCAAGAAGCTTTATGGTTAGAGACCTTCTGTTTGACAGTGGTGCCTCAACTAATTGATCATCTATGACCTATCTCTTAATGGAATTTTGGCTTATGAATTCCAGATCGAACTCTGTCAATAGCATGATCCAGTTCACAATACAAGTATTGTGATATGTCTTACTCATCATGTACTATAAAGGGTTTTGTTTTGATATAACATATGTTGTATGACTCAACATATAGTGCCACAATTTCTTTGTAGTGAACACTACTGCTAAACACAATTTCTCCACATATGCATACCCTAGCTCGTAACTCACCAAGGTTTGGCTAATGTAATATATGGCTTGTTCTTTACCTTGCACATTCTTTTGGGCTAACATGGTCCCTAATGCAAAGTCATTCACTAATATATATAGCAGAAAAGGCACCTCTAGCCTTGGTGGAGCTAGTACTGGTGGTGTCGCCAGATATTTCTTTATTTTAATGAAATTTGCTTGATAATCCTAATCCCAATTGAATGGGACCCCCTTGTGTAGTAGTCAATTCATGGGTTGACTCTTATTCAATAACTAAGTGATGAATCACTTGATCAAAGCTACCCTGCCCTGAAGGCTTCTCAACTCTTTAATGTTGGAGGGAGGACACATTTCTAAAATAACCTTGACCTTCATTGGGTCAACTTTGATGTCTCTCTTTGAGACGATGAATCCTAACAATTTATTAGAAGTTACGCCAAATACGCACTTCTTATAATTCAACCTAACATTATAATATATTAGGTGATCAAAGACCTTCCTCAAGACCTCCACATGTTTCGCACGTAGTAATGACTTGGCTAGCAAGTCATCCATGTAATATTCTAGTATTTTGTGCATATAGTCATGAAAAATGTATGTCATGGCCCACTGGTATGTCGCACCAACATTTTTGAGGGAGAATGTCATAACTTTGTAGAAAAATGTTCCCATGGCATTATAAACATGGTTTTATGCTGGTCTTCGGGTTTAATCTAAATTTGATTGTAACCAAAAAATCCATCTATTAAGGAGAGCATTTCGTGACCTATAATTGTATCCATAAGAGCATAAATATTAGGCAACGAAAATAAATATTTGGGTGTTTCCTTATTGAGGTCTCTAAAATCTGTGCAAATACGGATTCTTCCATCGGGTTTTCCCATAGGTACCATATTGGACACCCATTCTAGATAATCGATGGAAATCACAAATTCCACATCCAAAAACTTTTGTAGCTCATTTTTCACCATTAAGGCTACTGTTTGGTGTATTTTTCTAACTTTTTCTTTACTGGCTTCTTCGCCAGATCTATCAAAAGGTTATGTGTAAAAAATTTTGGATCTAGACCTGGCATATACTTGTACATCCAAGCAAATAATTATGGTCTCTCTTTTAGTAGAGGGATGAGGGTGGCCCACTCATTTGGAGTGAGACTCTCTCCAAGTTTAACCTTCTTTGGGTTGGTGGGATCGTTGCTGATATCCACTTCAAAGGTTTCCTCTACTGACATATGCGACCCCTCCTCAATATGGTGAGGTGTAGGGATCAGATGGATGTCATCAACTAAATTTATATGTTTCGTGTTAGAAGCATTCTTAGTGTGATATACATCTTAAGCATAGCTTGGTGCAAAATGGAAATGTTGCAACATTTATTCATTGGGGAAGAAATCTTCAGGATCTACCGGCAAATCAACACAGTCCCAGTCAATAGCATCTACATGAAAATACAATGGTTTAGATAGATCTATTGGATTGTGAAGTGGTATCCTAGGTTATCTCTAGGGTTTAGTTATGTCTAAGTCTACTCAAGAAACCTTTACGATGATCTTTGAGTGGCTCAATGGTGACAACAGATATCATAGGGTTATTCCTCTAGAAATTGGAAGGATCATGATGATATGGATTAAAATCCACATCGTATGCCAGACTAAGGTATAGCCAATACAAGCATGTTGCTAGTAGATCATCCTACCCTTGTATCTATAACCCTAAACTAAACTTATCAGTGGCTAACTAATAACTTAGCTCTAGCAGAGTCCTACATCCTTATTTGAAGAGACAAATTCTGTATCTATTCCAATGATATAACTCAAATATTCATATGGCATACTATGGGTTGGAAAGATAATAAACATTTACAATGAACGTCTCATCGTCACCTTCATCCATGGGTTCTCGTGTTGGAAGCTGATCTAGCCCTGCATAGATGAAGTTAGTCTGATTAGGTGGCTCACCCAATGGTACGACTGATCCAACCGAATATCTTATGAGCGTGTGATTGGTCCATCTCCTTTATAGTTTCCAAAATAGGCTCAAAGGTCACATTATACATAATATACTCGCCCAACCCTATATTGGCAAAATGAACAGTCACCCATGGTGCAAATGACCCTACTAAAGATGCAGGCGAGGCAGGCTGAGGCACCTCATCGGCTTTGTATTGGGGTTACTCAACTTCCATAGGAGTGGGAACCTCCTCGATGATTGGCTTGGGCTCGTGCTATTTCTCACCCATTTTTGCCTTTAACCCCATTTCATCTTATTGCATGACTGAGGCCATTGGTTTCTTAGAAGTAGTAGTGGTGTGCTTCGATCTATTTGACACAGATGGTGTTGATTGGGCATGTACTACTAGTTTACCTATTGGTTTCTTTATTAGTGATGATGGTCGAACATCCAGGTGCATTGAAAAGAGCATGAAACCCTTGGGCAAATCTACTAGGTTCACAAACTTGAAATTTTCTTCATCTGATGACACTATGTGAACCTGTCCCTCATGAATATATTTCATGCACTAATGCAGTATTGAGGGAACTCAATGCATTTCATGAATCCAAGGCCTTCTAAGTATTATGTTGTATTGCATGGCCCCTTATATCACATGACACATCACAGAGATGGTCTTCAGGCCTACCTGCATGGGTAGGATAATCATGCCAATAGTTGAACACAGTGCATCGTTAAACACTCTCAATGTAAATGTAGTGAGCATGATATGCGATTTTGGGAGCTTCAAATGACTCAGTGCCTTGGTCATTCTTATTTTTATATATGAGCCAGTATCGATCAATATCCTTTTAAATGGCATGTGATTAATGCATACGATTATGTGCAACGATGGGTCAATCGTGGTTGTAGAAACCATCCTTCTCTCATGATCATAAAATTGAATCATTGGTTCCTGTCAATGTTGTACATGTCCCACGAAATTTATAAATGTTTGTGCATCTTGGGAATGTACCTCAGTGGACATCAAAATGTCCATAAGAGTATCCCTATGCCTAGGGGACTATTGTATTAGCTCATATATCAACAACTTCACAAGAGTTATCTACAGGTTTTGGACCAACCTGCTCTTTATGGTCACCACCAGTCTTGTTGGTGGGCCTGGAATATTCTGTGTCGATCGCTGATTTGGCATGGATTGTATTTGAATGGGAGAATGAATTTGATTAAGTTGTTCATATCTTCCATGCCTAGTTACAATGTTCACCATTCCTACAAACCCCTGGGTAGGTGGTTTGACTCGTACCTGGTTGACCTAGCCAATGTTGTTGTGAGGCACCTCATGATTCGACAAGGGATTTTTATAAATTCCCATATTTTGATTATCAGGTGCCTACAAGTTGTGCAGCCCTACAAGCTCACCTTTTTAAATCATATTTTACACCATGTGTTTGAAATTCCAACGCACCTCGATGTCATGGCCTTTCACTCGATTAAAAATGCAAAATAGATCTTCTTGGTACCCCTTTGGTTTGGGTTGATTAGGGTCTATCAGCTTGAATTCGGATAATCTAATTGCCTTGGACTTGCAAATTTGATGAAAATTTGATGTCAACAATTCTATCAATGGTGTGAACTAGCAAGGTGGGTGTTGATCTTTGTTCTTACCCTTATAATTGTTGTTGCACTTGTCATATTACGCAGGAGGTTGGGCTTGATAATTATGTTTCTGTTGCCCCTTGTCTCCCCTTTGAGATTCATTACCACCTGATTCACATGGGCCTACTTGCCCTATTGCTTTGTGGCACTCTTATTTTGTCCTTCTCTCCTATTCTTGAGCTTCAAGTTGCCTTCCTGCAACTTGATGTCCTCAATCACTTTGGCTTGCACCAAAGCTTCCTCGAATGTAGGATACTACTGTAGCTGCAATAGTAATGAGATGTGCTTGGCACAATTCTTCATAAACATTTAGGTTAACTCTATGGTAGGAATAGAGAATGGAAAATTTACCATTAGTCTCCTCCATCTCTTCCCGTATTGCTCAATCGACTCATCATCACACTAAGCTAGCACAACTAGATCAAAAATATTGGCATATTTCTTGATGTCAAAGGAATAATGTTCAAGAAAGGCATCAACTAATTGTTCAAAATTGATTATGCTATGTTTCTTTAGCTGATTGAACCACTCTTGGGCTAGACCAAAAATTTTCATGATGAAATTACGAAGCAACAATGCATCGTCACTTGCTATCTGAAAACAAGCATCCAAAAAGCTCGTGATATGCTCCTGTGCATCTTCATCACCCTTAAAATTATCCAACCTAGGTATTTCAAAATACTCAGGGTAAGCCAGAGTAGGTACCAAAGGATCTAAAGGCTCGTTATGGATTTTCCTTAAACTTTGCTTTTGAATAGTCATGCCTTGTCTTTCAATGGATTTGACCTTCTTGGCTAAGGCCTTATAGGCCTCTGAAGATAGAAAGTCCTCCTCCCTAAGTTGACATGGAGGTGGTCTAGGAGGTACTATCTTCCTTGTACGAGGTGGAGGGTTTTGCTCTTCCTCCTTAGCTCAAGATCTCTCAAGATATTCTTGGTCATATCCGTATTCCTCTTCTTATTCACGTTGTCTCTACCTCTGATCATTGAGCAGGGGTGGCTGCTCCCTCTATTTGGCACTAGCATGAGTACAAGCATCTCTACACTCTCGATGCATATCAGCTTGTGAAAAAGCCTTCCTATGCATATTATCTCTATGCTCATCATGAGGATATAGGCCAGCCCTAGCTAACCGGTCCTCCTACTCCACATGCTCCTTCTGGGCAAGGATACACTCTTCACGCATGCGCTACTCATATAATCATTGTATAAGGAGCCTCTACACTTGAATATTTTCATCTTCAATGTGCTACCTCTCTAGGTGAGCATCCTCCAATTTATCTTGGAGGAGTTGGCATTTTTTCTCTGATGCCAGTCAATGTGATCTATTTATCTGGTCGATCATGGGAGGCCTCGAATATCCTTGCTCTATACGAGTGACCTTATGGGTTCTACACCCATTGAAATGATATGCTACACCTATTCCTATGTCTATGAAGATAGCATTGGCATCTTGTTACACCCTATACTATGAACCACCGTGCACAGATAGTGGATGTGTGACATGAGGGCACTTAGAAGCCTCTATGTGCTCTCTAGTAGTCTAGATGATGCTCCCGCTATGCTCACTAGAGGCATGAGTGGGTGGAGCCAAAGGCTTGCAGCCTAGATACTCTAAGACACTACCTAGACCTTCTAGCTATCTAGATCGCCACTGCTTATGTGAAGGGGTGCTATTATCTCTCACCTTTGATATATCAATGGTGATCTTGTGTGGTGTACCATGCAAGGGAGTATGGCTAGACCTATGCTTAGTAATGAGCCTGTCTGCTTGCCCCTAAATAAGTGGATATCTAGTCCTTCTATACTTAGAAGGGGGAGGTATGGATCCTCCTATGGAATTAGTATGTAAGGGTACCAACCTGGTTCTGTGCACAACAAAGTTGTTCGTCGATATCGTGGATATGCGTTAACTACAATCTCAATAATGGATTTCGAGTGGAACACCCTCATGCTGAGAGGATCCCTACTCTAACATGTTCCTAGAGGAGTGTACTAAAGCTCCTCTAGTAGGTTTATACTCTATAGGATCCCCTCATGTCGAGTTATCCCCTCTAATGCTTACCGAATGATGTTCAGTCCACTCATGTGGGTGAGGGCTCGACACATGCTACTATGAATTGGTTAGAGGTTGGTCATTGGCATCAGGTTTAGACCTTTTTCAGCCACCTCATGTATCCACAATTGTGTACCTAGCATCTAGATGTATCTTTTATTATTAAGCAAACAAGGTATACAATAATGACTATCTCATTTTAAATTTTGAAAGTGAGTCCTAAAATGTTTGATGTGTTTTCAAAATTTATTGTATTAGTGTAGAAACTCTTATTGTGTTTTGCAAAAATTGTTGTATATGGCCTTCACTTGTACACTCACATCTCAACAACTTGGCTATGAAATCCAAGTCGCATAAATCCCCCATGTGTGGTAATGAAGCCCACACCCGGACAAGGAGCATAGGTCCTCCCAGATCCTCACCCATTTTCCCCCAGTTAGTGTTATACCCTCCGAAGAGAATACATGCAAATTTTCTAGGGTACAAAAGGTTCTTGGATCCGGTATTGGTCTATATATCAAGGGTTCATAGGATTTGGGCCAACGGATGGAAGTTACGCCCACCATCATTGAACCCTACTAGTGGTTGGATGTCAAGCCCAACTCACTAGCATTTAAGTGCCAAGTGGTGTGTGTGGTTCCTTTTAATGTACATAAAATAAATGCATCATATAGCATTCATGCTCATTTTCTAAATGCTATGCAAATGAAATAACGTTTCAAATTCATAAAATGTAAGCTATTCTAGATGCTCTTTGAGACCATGCACATTATGATGATAATTGGCCACTAATTGGGCCTCACACATTTAAACCAACCACACAAATTATATCAAGAACATTGGATTCTAGGGTGGATTAAAATTAGAGATCCACTATTCCTAGCAACGTATTTATAATGACACAAAAGATAAATGCAACTAAGACCCAATTAATTCCCTTTTCTTTCTTAGTTTCTTACTTGCATTCAAAATTTAGATTTCTAGAAAAACATTGAGATAGAGAAAGTTACAGAGGGTGAGAAATAGGGCCTACCTTAGGTCCACATCCGATTGAGCTTTATCTCTCTATTGTCTACTATGTCTGTTGGAAACCACAGGTCTAGGTTGCATTTCTGACTGTGGCCCATGGGTTGAACCTGTGGTTCAATTGTTCACCTGAAGATGATAGCTACGGTCTGTACCTATAAATTCAAAAACACAAAAAAAATAGTCAGATGTTTATTTTTGCAGAGTTCCACCATGATCCCCTTCTAACTTAACCAAAAAACATGCACCCATCTACTATATTATATCATATTCATTCATTTAAGCATCAAATAATGACAAAATTGCATAGATTCAACAAAATGAGCGTTTCTTGTACTAATATTTGCAAAGAATCTCAATTACATTCATGCCCCTCTTAGGGTCACCCAAATGATGATACGATTAATACAATGCTAAAGCCCTCAAAAGGGTAGGCGCACTATTGTTGCTTTTCAACTAGTCGTAAATTGCTCTAGGGTGGATTTTCCTTCTTATTCGCATTGAGGAAGGAACTTGATGGTTGAATCTCCTTTGAATTTATTTCCTATGGTCAAGAAACAACATAAAAATGTTAGAATGATAGGCAGCCTCTCATGATGAGGCCCTTTAGGAAATTTGCATAAAGATACCATTAAGCATGTATAATCAAGAAAGCATGAAATGTACTTCTAAACTATATTAATTTCATCAAGATTCATAGAATGCATGAAGGAAGACAACAAATACACTATGCATGGATCAATAATGTAAAATAAAGCATGAAAGTGCATAAATAATCCATTAATGTCCTATTTAATGCAAATGCAATGAAACTATTCTAAACCTAATTCTATCGGTCAAAAATCTTCTAAACTACAACTGAACCATGTAATTAGCTAAACTAAGCTAATTACCCAGACATAACTAGAAAAAGTAAGGTGGTGATACCTCTACTACAAACCACAACTCTGATGAGTGGTTTGCACTGTAAACTATGACTGAAAGCCATGGTTAGCAATATGATAGGTTTACCCTCAATTTCAATGGCAGTGGGCTTGACCTCCTTGTCCAAATTGATGTTCAAGGGTCACCTTCAATGTCCTTTCGATAGTTTTGGTGGTTAATTCACTATGAGGGGCCTTAATTTTCCTGAATATGCACTTCTTGGCTCTCCTAGGCTCCTAGGGAATCCATAGCAAATCAATATTTAGGTGAATAGCAAAGTGGCCTTCAAATGGATGAACTCAATATGAAATTTGATAGGGTTTCACTACTCGCTTGATCAATCTACTCTCTCTTGATAATTCATCAGTGCTTCACTATACAAATCATCTATATATTTCTCCCCATTTGAAGGGGGTATTTATAGCATGTCCCTAGGGCTAGGGGTGGCTTCATGAAGAAGCCAAGATCAAGAAGGGGTGGTTAGGACAGTTGGGTTAGAAGATTTCATTCTTTAACCGCCCTCTTCTAGAACTTATGTCCATTCAAACTGATTTGGCTTGGATGAAGGCCAACTAAACTTCAGTTAAGACCATAGGTCATAGTTGCGATCTAGACTGTAAACCACAGGTGTCAACCACGGTTCAACCTATAGACCATAGGTTTGAGCTACGGTTTAGATTTATTAGGCTAAGGAGCCCAATTGAGTGGTTAAAACCACTGCTCTATCTTGGATTTTGTCCAAGATCTTCCATATGGTCTTCTAGCATGTCCATATGAGTAGTCACCTTCGACATGACATGTTTTAGGTGTCTACACTTTGAAGTTGGCTTGCATGGTGTGCCATAAAATTATAACCATCATCTAACAATTCACTTCCTTCTATTATATTAATCTAGATAACGAGGGATAGATGTATGATGTAGAAGCCTTTGTTCATTGTAGGTAGCAAATCCTCCTACTAGAAGACGAGAAAGTGATCAATTTTGATAGTTTTTACAAGTTTACCAAAGTTTTGTAAACCATATAGGTAGGGGTAAATCGTACAACCAGGAAGGCAAATTGTACAATCAGGAGGGTAAATCATACAAGGCATACTAAAACACAATGAAATACATGGGAAATGTAATTTTGGGATGAAATGGTGCATAATTTTTCTAATCAGAAACCACTTTGGAACATCCTAGGCAACATTATATGAGGCCCCATTTTAAAATTCATAGGTATGGTTGCTAATAGATATGTATAGAGTACTTACTATTTATAATCCAAGGAGATAGTTTGTTTACCTTTGATTTATTGTAGTATATTGATAGAACAATCCTATTGTAATGGCATTGATGACATAATGGAATATAAATACATTGTTACAGGTTGTGTATGATTTTGGCAATGATGGATGAGGATTTATGGTTGAATGTTGATGCATATGTTTTCTCATGAATGTTAGGTTAGTTTTAGGTATTGTTGCAGTATATTGTAAGAAATATAGTACTGGTGGAGCTTTAGGAATGATCTATGAGTATGGAAGAATTTATGAAGATGGCATGAACCCTATTGTATTATTTATGAATGTAGCCAATAGAAGTGAATCTCTGACAAACCCCATTCAGATGTTTTGCATGTTGCTGAAGAAGGATTAATTGACATATTAAAACCTTACAAAAAATACCTGAGAGAGATTGACCTAGTAGAGTAGTTGATTTGGCATCTATTTGGTCCTTTAGTTCATATAAATCATACACCAAAGTTTGTATAAATCATACAAGGAAAACTTACCCGATTTGGTAAACTGAGAGACATAGCTAGACTTTTTTGATTTTGGTAGTTTGAGGGAATCGACTTGAATGATTACAAAAATGTGTACAGTAGCCTCCAAAACTGAATCTATCAGTTTATCTGAGTGTAGAAGTATACAAACCTTACCACTGTATGATTTAGAATCGTACACTATGATATTTTGAACTTCGTACAAGCTGTTCAATAGTTGTAGAAGGGCATTTTGGAGGACTGTATAGTTGTACAATTTGGTAATTGAGTTGGGATTTGTATATTGATAATTCATAGCCCTAGAAAATAACCTACTCATTGGGAATACTGCACCCCTATGCTACATTTGGCACCATTGCCTTATCGAATCTAGCATTTTTTGTTAAAATGGGTCAAATTGATAAAGTGTGAATACTAAAAAATTGGAGGTGAATTACAAACACCATTGCATGAAGCCATATGAGACAAGAAGTATGATATAAAATTATATTTAGAAGGAGCATGAGGATTCCTCAAAGAGAAAACACAAGTAACTCAGACTGCAGTACTCAAGAACCAAAAATAGAGCAAGTTTGGACATTTGAAGAAGGATACTTTGAGGCATTGTTGATAGAGATAGAAGATGAGTAAAAAGAACCACAAAGTGTATAGGAAAGGATTGACATAGAAAAAGTGCAAGATAAAGGAGAGTGGATGGTGACACCTGAGAAAATGGTAGAAGGGTTGCAAGGGAGTGTAGAGGATAGGATTCAAGCACCAGAACAACAGGGCACAAGGTCTTAGGAGGAAATACCAAGACCATCTCCCTCACATCAGTGAAGGAGGTCATGAAGTGAATATGCATGAGATTTCAATGACTGAGTGGTGGGACAGAACAATATGCCTCAAATTGACACTTTTTACGACAACGATAGTAAGACATCCTAAGGAGGAATCAATTAGAGATTCCACAAGATACCTCAAATGATAGTGACGAATATCCAAATATGGCTAACAAAGTAGCCAAACATATATGTCCATAATTTTTAGATGAGGGTAAGGAAGACCCCACAAGGCATATAGGAACTTGTATAACCATTTGGAGAGCAAATGGTGTGGATATACCAGATGATTGGGTAACTTTATTTCTTGCTACTTTGAGAGTATTGGAAATTGATTGGTACTTGAAGAGAGAAGATACCACAAATTTTCAAACTTGGAACCATATAAAGGAGAATTTCATTGAATAATTTCAACCTTTGAAGGATCATGGAGATATTGTTACAGAACTTTGCATGACAAATAATTAGTCAATAAAATGTAGATGCCTTTGGCAGATGTTCTAGTAAAGTGATGGTTTGTATATGGATTGATTCCAAAGTATAATAAAAAGATGAAGGAAGTACCATCAGAAACATATGAAGAAACACTGAAGCACGCAAAGAATTTTGAGAGTGAATCAAAACAGACATATAAAAGAATTTTATCTCACCCCAAGTCTAATGATTCAGAAAGTGGAGAAGATGACACTATATAAAGTACAATAGCATCCTTTCATTAGGATTTTGATAAGATGATAAAATAAAAAAAGATCAAACCTAACAGGAACAACATGTGGTGCACAAAATATAAGATAAAAGGGTATACAAATGTGAAGTATCCAAGGGATGACTATTGCCACATTTGTAATGTGATGGGACATGAGGTAATATTATATCTGTATAATTCAAGAGTACATCCATAGGTATTATCAATCCAAGAGCAGGAAGATAAATCGAAGGCCCAAGGAAGCGAGCAACAAGCAACAAGTGGCAGTTATAGAAATAGCAGAAGAGGTGGAAGACCAAACCAAGGCAATCGACAAGGGGGGTAAAGTCATTTGCAGTATGATTTGGAAGGAAGGTCAATCATACAATATCATAATTTTAAAAAATGGGGGTATTTTACAAAAAATTATCCTTCACCTCAGATGCAGGAAACACCACAAGTAAGCATTACACATATGTGTAGATGGTGTAGTCCGGGAACCATAAAGAAGTGAATTGACCAAAATAGGTGAGCTCAAGTAACCCGTATAACTTCAGTTATCTAGACATCAAGGTTCCTCAAGTTAAGGAGGAAACCCAAGAAGTTTTATCCGTGATGAGGAATCAGGCTAATAAGGATAAGTATCTAGAGCCAATAAAGGAAAAGTAGCACTGGCAAGTAGCAAAGAAAATACTGCAAGAAGAAGCTAAGAAGACTAAGTGAGTAGAGTCAACAACTGATAAGGAACTAAGAAAACCATCATACTAGGAGATAGTTGTGCAATATTTAGTAGTAGAGGTTTTGGATACCATAGTAGAAATTAAAGTATCAAACCTATTGGAAGTTTTCTAACATTACAGAAAGAAATAGTGGAAGAAATACAATCGTAGAAGGTGATGGAAGTGCAGAGCCAACTGATTCAGGAGAAGGAGATAAAGGATAATTTCATAGATCCAACTATATTATTGATTTATGTGGAAAATAAACCTGTATTAGTTCATATGGAGATCCTAAGGCACAAATTTACACAAGTAATTATGGATGAAGGATCTAGTGTCAATGTGCTACCTAAAAAAACATGGCTAGAACTAGGTTCTCCATATCTATGGGCACTGAGCATTCAATTATATGGTTCTGACTAGAATGGCATTGATACAAAGGGATTATTGATAGAAAAATAAGTGGGGATAGCTAACCAAGAGTTTTCCTTGGATTTCATTATGATTACAATGTAAAAACCTGCATACGATGCTCTATTGGGGAGAGGCTGGCTACGAGTAGCCAAAGTTAATAAAAAATTGGGGAAAGAATCAGATCACTTTTAAGAAAGGACATGATAAATATATGATTAACCTAGCTAATCAAAAAGTTAGTGAGGATGTAGCAACGACAGATGAATCTAAAAATTCCTCAGGAGATGAAGGGCATGAACTTGATGGAGAAGGAATGTTGTACCTAGACAAATGTAGTGAAGATGAAGCCAAATCTGATAGCGAAATTCTTCATTGGAAAATTGAGGAGTACAAAATATTTCAGCCCAACTACCTCTGTATTTAGTTAGAGGAGATCAAGAAAAAATAAGACAAACCAAAGGTTAGCCAAGAACCTAAGAAGGAAGCAGAAGAGAAATTGAAATTTCCAAAAAGTTTTGCAGAATATAAAGTAGGAAATGTAGAGATTAATACAAGTATGACACACCCAAATAATGTAGAGAAACCAACAAGTGAACCATAAAATATCAAATATGAAGGACCTCGGATAGTGGACATCAATATAGGAATAGAGGAGGAACCTAGGATTATTCACTATGGTGATGTTTAGAATCTTGTACTGAAAGCAACGGATTTTAAGATATTCGTAGAATATAAGAATGTCTTCACATGGACATATAAGGACCTGAAGGGAGTACCACTAGAATTGTTTGTCCATAAGATTATGCTAATTCTTGGAGCTCAACCTGTAATAAGGAGACCATATAGAATGAACCCAAAGTATGTTGCATTAGTGAATGCAAAGATAGAAAATATGCTAGAAGCAGGAATCATCTTCAGGGTGACAACCAGTGAATGGGTCTCACCTATAGTGATCACCTTTAAGAAGGAATTAGATAATATCATAATATGCATGGAATTTAGGAGTCTAAATGTCGTAACTATTAAGAATCTCTTCCCTATTCCCTTCACAGATTCTATCTTGGAAGAAGTCATAGGACATGAGATTTATTCATTCTTAGATGGGTTCTCAGAATACAATAAAATTAGTATAGCCAAGGAGGATAAGCTGAAGACCATATTTATTGTGGAGAATGGAATTTATGCATACAACTGAATGCCATTCAGACTTTGTAATGTCCTTGCTACATTTTAGCATAGTATACTATATATATTTCATCAATTGGCAACAGGGAAATTTAAAGCATTTTTGGATGATTGGTCCATTTATGAGAAGATTAAGGATCATCTTCCTACCCTCAGTGAATGTATGAGTAGGTGCAAAAATGTACATATATCATTAAATCTAATGAAATTCTATCTAATGGTACCATATGGGAAACTATTGGGACACATTATGTGCAGTGAATGATTAAAGACAGATCCTGATAAGATTCGTGTGATATTGCACATGGAAGAATCATTTGATGTGAGTTCACTTAAAACCTTCCTTGGATCTATGGGTTACTATTGAAGGTTTATCAAGAATTATGCACATGTAACCTACCCATTGAATTCCTTCACAAAAAATAATATTCCTTTCAGATGGGCAAAGGAGCACTAAGGAGCCTTCGAGGAGCTGAAGGCTAAGCTTGTGAGTAGTCCGATTTTGGTGTTTCCAAAATGGAATAAGGAATTCCATGTCCATATTGATGCTTCAATTTTTTCAATTGGATGTGCTTTAGTAGAAGAAGGGTAGTTTAGGCTAGACCAACCCATTTCTTTATGAGTCACCTTTTGTTAAGGCCAGAGATAAATTATAGTACAATAGAAAGAGAAGCTTTGGGGATGGTATATGCAGTTCAGAATTTTAAGCATTACCTATTGGTGAATCCCTTTGCCTTCTATGTAAATCACCAAGCCCTATTATACTTGATAAATAATCTAGTGATACAATTATGAGTCAACAGGTGGCTCATCACCCTTCAAGAGTTCATATTTTGAGTAGTGGTGAGGCTTGGTAAGAGGCACATGATTGCATACCAGTTGTATTGGATACGATCAGGGGAACCTACAGGAATAGGAGTTCCTGATGAATTTACAGATGCACAATTATTTTCCATAAATGTTGTTCCATCATGGTACAAATTTGGTTGGCCAATATATATCCACAAGAGAGTTTCCACAAGAAATAATAGCAACAAAGAAAAATAAATTAATAATGAAGTCAACACATTTCCAAATAATAGTGGGATTGTTGTATAATATGGGAAGTGATGGTATCCTATGAAGGTGTGTGATGGATGAATAAGTCAAAGCAACATTGAAAGAGGCTCATGCAGGCTTAGCATGAGGGCATATGGGACCAGATGTGACTTCTAGAAAGTTATTACTAGAAGGAATATGGTGGCCCACATTGTATAATTATGTAAAGGAGTATGTGAAAGCATATGATACTTTCCAAAGAGTAGGGAAGCCGATAAAGAGGGAATTTATGCCCTTTCATCCATCACAACCATAAGAGCTATTTGAATAGTGGGGATTAGACTTTATCAAACCATTGAAGACATCTCAGTGGAGGAAGTGTATATATATCATAGTAGCGATATAATACCTGAAAAAATGGGTAGAAGCAAGAGAACTACCTGATAATTCAGCAAAAAGCACAATGACATTACTGTATGAACAGGTAATCACAAGGTCTAGTATTCCACTACAAATAACAAGAAATCGAGGAGGATACTTTGTTAATGAGATCATCAAGATGTTGACCATAGAGTTTAGTATTTTGCATTCACTATCTATTCTGTACTATCTCAGAGTGAATGGGTAGGCATAAGCAATAAATAAAGTCCTAGTATCTACTCTATATAAAACCTATGGAATAGAGGGAGCAGATTAGGAGGAAAGGCTATTGTCCATTTTGTGGGTATACAGAACAAATTTTAAACCTACAACAAAACATACACCTTTCCAATTAATGTATGGACAGGAAGCAATAGTGCTAGTTGATGCAAAGGTTTATCTGCCTTTGCTTAAGGTAATTTCACATATATTCAAATAACGCAGAATCGAAAGACGGAACAGAAGAAATTTATAATACTGAAATATAAACGAATAGAACAAATCACTTGCCACTTAAGGTGGGCACACCCTTGCGCAGAAGCAGCAGATGAAAAATATTAAAAGATAAGATGTTTCTCATTTAAATTATTATGAACCATATATAATGAATGTTTACACAATTGGAAATATAGCCGACTCTTCATGTTTGGAGTGTAACATGACTCCCCTCCTCGGAAAGCTTTGTCCTCAAAGCTGGAAATGTCTGGAAGATACTTTCAGGTTCCCATGTGGCATCCTCCTCTGGTAAATCTTGCCATTTAATGAGAAATTCTTGAATCTGACGTGATCTCAGTCTTCGGATTCTATGTTGTAGTATATCTTCAGGTTGGAGATGTATGCGTCCTTCCTCATCGAGCACTGGTAAGTCTGATTGACTTTGTATTTTCTGACCAATAACTTTTTTGAGACATGAAACATGAAATATTGGGTGTATTCGTGATGATGTAGGTAGCTCTAATTGATAGGCTACTTCTCCAATGCGACGCACAATTTTGTAAGGACCATAGAATCGTGGAGCCAACTTTTGGCTGGACTTTAACTTTAACGAGGATTGTTTGTAAGGTTGCAGCTTTAGGAACACCCAATCACCTATATCAAAGGTTCTCTCTGATCGGTGCAAGTCTTGTTGTTGTTTCATACGATTTTGTGCTTGGACTAAATTCTCTTTGAGGATGGTGAGTGTAGACTGCCTTTGTTGGAACCAATCATCCACTTTGGCTACTTTGGCTGATCCCTGGACGTAATCTGCAATGGCTGGAGGTTTGGTGCCATACAATGCTTCAAATGGAGACATCTTAATTGAGTAATGGTAAGAAGTGTTGTACCACCATTCTGCCATTGCTAACCAATGGCTCCATTGGTATTGTTTATCTTGAGCAAAACATCTTAAGTACGTACCCAAACATTTGTTAACTACTTCTATTTGACCATCTGTCTGTGGATGGTAAGCTGAAGACATGTTCAATTTGGTACCACTAAGGCGAAATAACTCCTTCCAAAAGTTACTAGTAAAAATGGGATCTCTATCACTTACAATATTTTTTGGCATACCATGTAATTTGAAAATTGAATCCATAAATACCTTTGCCACCTTGCTTGCGGAAAATGGATGTTGTAAAGCCTGAAAGTGAGCATATTTGGATAACCGGTCTACGATGACGAAGATTACTGTCCTGCCTTCTGATTTTGGAAGACCTTCAATGAAATCCATGGATATATGTTCCCACTGTCGTTCAGGGATGGGTAATGGTTGTAATAATCCTGGTGATTTGACTGTTTCTCCTTTATTGCGTTGGCAAACTTCACATTCTGCTACCCATTGTTTGACTTCCGCTTTTAATCCTTTCCAACAAAATGATTGTTTGACCCTTAAATATGTCTTCAAAAATCCTGAATGTCTCGTTGATGGAGAAGCGTGTGATTCGTCGAGGATCTTTGATTTGAGTTCTGAATTATGTGGAATGTAAATGCGGTTCTTCTTCCGGAGGATGTTATCTTCATAAGAGAACAAAGGGTGTTTGGAAGACCCTATAGATAATTCATGAATTATCCGGCGCGTTTCACTATTGGACAACCATTCAATTTGTAATTGAGTTACCCATTGGGAACAAGGACTCGAAATAGCATTGATGACTACTTCATCTTCATATTTTCTCGGACGAGCGCATCGTGCAACTATATTTTCCTTCCCTTTCTTATATTCAATAACGAAATCATAGCCTCGAAGTTTGGTTAACCACTTATTTTGTTCTGGATAAGAAAACCTTTGCTCCAAAAAATGCTTGAGGCTACTATGATCTGTTTTGATAATGAAGCGGCTACTGATTAGGTAGTGTCTCCATTTTTCTACTGCATGAAGAATAGCCAACATTTCTTTTTCATATGTTGATCTTCCCAAAAAATTTTCGGAAAGCTGTTTACTTTCAAATGCCAAAGGATGACCTTCTTGCATTAATATAGCCCCAATTCCTGTTCCTGATGCATCACATTCGATAATAAATGGTTTGTGAAAGTTGGGAGTTGCTAAGACTGGAGTTGTACACATGGCTTGCTTAAGAGCTTCAAAAGCTAAAGTAGCCTCTTCCGACCAACGAAAAGCATCCTTTTTTGTGAGTGTTGTGAGAGGTGCTGCAATCTTACCATAATTCTGTACAAACTTGCGATAGTAGCCCATGAGACCCAAAAAACCACGAAGTTTCTTGATGGTTTTAGGTAAAGGCCACTCTTGAATTGCCTTAATCTTATTGGGATCGACTTTGACACCCTCATGTGAAACTATATGACCAAGATACTCGACTTCTTGAACACCAAATGAGCATTTGGAGCGTTTAACAAATAATTTTTCTTTGTGTAGGATGTGAAGGGCTTTATCCACATGATGTAAATGGTCCGCCCAAGTTTTGCTGTATATGAGAATATCATCAAAAAAAACTAACACAAACTTACGGAGGAGTGGACGAAACACTTGGTTCATGAGACTTTGGAATGTGGATGGTGCATTAGTGAGACCAAAAGGCATGACCAAAAATTCGTAATGACCTTCATGAGTACGAAAGGCCGTTTTGGGAATATCTTCTTCTCTAACACGGATTTGGTGAAAGCCAGAGCGAAGGTCTAATTTTGTAAAAAATTTTGCACCATGCAACTCATCTAATAGGTCATCTATGACAGGGATAGGAAATTTGTCCTTGATAGTGAGTTTATTGAGAGAACGAAAGTCGGGACACATACGCCAAGAGTTATCTTTTCGTCTAGCCGGGACTACGGGTGAGGAATAAGGACTAGTCTTTGTGACGAATGACTCCATGATCCAACAAATCCTGAACGATCCGTTCGATTTTCTGTCTTTTGTGGTCGAGGATAGCGATAAGGACGATTGTTAGGTGGGACACTTCCTGGCATCAAATGGATGGCATGATCATGAGATCGTTTAGGTGGTAATCCTTGAGGTTCTTGGAAAACCTCGTCGTAATGTGTGATGATATCTTGTAACTCAGGTGCAATAGTATCCGAAGTTGCTGCCGATTGTTTTTCCAAACAATTAATTTGAGCTATAAACCCATATCCACCCTTTTTTAACATCTTTTCCATACTATGAGAGCTCACCATTTGTGTTGGAGGAGTAGTAATGCCTTGTAAGTGAATGACTCGTCCATTTTCCTTCCATTCCACAAATAATTTTTTGAAGTTGAAGCTAATTGTGTCTAATGTTTCCAACCATTCAACCCCCAAAATGACATCAGAATTTCCCAAATTCATGACAAAAAGGGAGCCTAACCAGGTATAAGTTCCCATATTTATGGAAACTTGAGATGTGCGACCCACGCATTGTGCGTTCACCCCGTTGGCCACTAAAACCTGGAATTTGTCTTTGTTGGAAGAGTTAATGAATAAATTCAAGGCTTTTGCTGTTTTGATGTCGATAAAATTGTGGGTGCTACCAGAATCAATTAGCACATTCACCTTTTTCTGGCGGAGAAAACCTGGTACCTTGATGGTATGGTGGGCGGTTAAACCCATGAGAGCATGCACTGAAATTGCCATTGTATCCTCTTCTTTTTCGTCTATAGTACCTGGTAGGTCTTCTGGCATAGGTTCTTCTGATTGGTAAGGTTCATCCTCTTCCCCTTCACCTTGATCACCTTCAATATGAAAGTTTTGTTTTTGGGCACAAGCTTGTTCCCTGGGGTGATTAGTGCGACATTTATAACAAAAATATCTTGATGGTTGATCATTTCTACGAAAGGAATTGTTGCGGTATGAAGGACGACTATATGTTTCCCATTGTGCAGACAACTGGTGTCTCTTCTCGGCCAACTTGGCTAATCTTATACAACTGTTCAACAAGGTTGGATCGTGCATGTCTACCTCCACTCGAATACTTTCTTTCAAACCATTGCGAAATGCACCTACCACCGTGTCGGGACTAAGGTCTGAAGTGTATGGTAGTAAACTGGTAAACTCCGAAAGCGAATTCACTAACCGACCCTTTTTGTTTAAGAGATAACAAGCTTACTGTGTAGGATGATGTAGCGTCGTCGTCAAATCTTTCTAAAAAAGAGGTAGTGAATTTTCTCCAGGTAATAATAGCTACATTCTCTTTTTTAAGCCATACAAACCATTGGTAGGCCTCAGTGCCTAATTTTGTTGCAACAAAAGGAACTTTATCAATTTCCTTAATTTGATATAAGTCAAGGATGCCTTCCATTTTGGCTAACCAACCACGAGGATCATGACCTTCAAAAGTGGGCATATCAATTCGTGGAAAGTTAATATTAGGGCCTCTTGGTTGGTGATAACCCGTGTCCCTTTCTTGATTTTGGTTATACCATTGTCTTTGATAGGGATCCCCGTAATTATCCGAATCACCTCGTTGTTGTTGCCAATCATCATTAGGATCGACGAGTTTCTACATTCCGTTGGGCATGGGAGTGATTTTGGGGATTAGTATTGGGATTAGGTTGTTTTTGTGCTTGCACAAGTTCTTTTAGGGTGAGACCCATGTCGTGTAGACTCTCTAGTATGCTGTGAAGAGACTCCTTATCGGACATGGCTGAATTACTTGAGTCTCCTTGTGTGATGTTTTCATGAGTTGGGGAAGGATTAGTAGCCATAGGATCTACTAGGGGATGATGTGGATTATAACTACCAATTTTAAAAGGAGAAAGAGAATTTTTTGTACCTGGGCTTCGATTTGGTCTCCTTGCGTTGTTATTGGTCGTCTCTGAGCTGGATAATCGACCGTCCGGACCCTTGCTCCAACTTTTACGCATGCACTGCTCAAAAGTTGTTTGCTGAGTAGTTTTTGAACTTCAAAATTTTGCAAAATTGGGTTACAAAAATTTGTAACTCCGCCTTATTGCCACTCCAACTGTGGCGCGGATGTGAGTGTGGATGGCTTCCTTGCCCGCGACTTTGAACAACTTTTTTTTTTTTTTTTTTAATCAACCACTTGACCGCAGGCGAGCGGACGACACGATGTTTAAGACAGCTAAGACCAGACTAATGACACGACACGATGCGACCGAACGACATGAACGTTGCGACAATGACACGACACGACACGCTGCGACACGACCGAACGACACGATACGAAGCGACACGGACGAACGACACGACACGCGACGACCGGACGACACGACCGAACGACACGACACGGACGACACTACACGACGCGAACGAAAACTAAGACTCAACGCGAATGACGGACGCAGACCAACTCAATGATACGGCACGAACAAGACACGTTGCAAGGCTAGGCACGGAAGAAACACCCGTGTGACCGAAGTCACAACTCAGAAGGGGTGATATGTGCCGTATAAACAATTAACCCCACGCAGTACGTCGAATGTGGGATAATAAATTGAAACCCCGCTCGAATTTTTTCTCCCTCTGACGTCAGCGAAATAAAATTACAAAAAACCTTAGTCTTGCCTGTTTAATGAAAAATTCCCGAATTTTTTATTGGGCGACGTCTGCTGTGATGAACCGGCTGTGCTTACGAACTGGCGGTCGGGTTTGTGAACGCGAAGAGAGTGGTTTTGTTTTCCGTTACTACGACGGAAGCTCTGGGGCCAGACTGGAACGACCAGTAGCGACAAGCTGGAGCCGAACGCCTTCACTGCCATAATGCACGCTTACAGCACTGGTAAATACGTAAACTAAACTGTTTTATTGCACCGTCGAATCCCGTGAATCGTCGAATGCGGCCGTTGCTGCTGCGGAAGACGAAGGGTGACAGCGGAAGGAAAGATCGGCCAACGATGCGGATGGGGCGGACAGCGACAGGAACGAATGGACCGAAGCGGATGATACCACTTGCAAAGGTTTATCTGCCTTTGCTTAAGGTAATTTCACATATATTCAAATAACGCAGAATCGAAAGACGGAACAGAAGAAATTTATAATACTGAAATATAAACGAATAGAACAAATCACTTGCCACTTAAGGTGGGCACACCCTTGCGCAGAAGCAACAGATGAAAAATATTAAAAGATAAGATGTTTCTCATTTAAATT
This sequence comes from Wollemia nobilis, assembly GCA_028583015.1. Classification (NCBI taxonomy): domain Eukaryota; kingdom Viridiplantae; phylum Streptophyta; class Pinopsida; order Araucariales; family Araucariaceae; genus Wollemia; species Wollemia nobilis. The sequence goes on along the minus strand of JAQPPZ010000331.1, from coordinate 288,270 downwards.
ATTATGAACCATATATAATGAATGTTTACACAATTGGAAATATAGCCGACTCTTCATGTTTGGAGTGTAACAGTTGAATTCTTAATAACAATTTTGAGAGTTACGGTAGAGCATCGCTTGGGTGATCAAGAAATTTTGGAAGAACGATTGACAAAACTGATAAATTTGGATGAAATATGAACCATGGCACAATGGGTGATTGAGGTGGCTCAAAAAATATGGAATGCATGACATGACAAACATTTGAGGAAGTTAGAACTTAGTCTGGGTGAATTGGTTCTAAAGTTTAACGGAAAGTGAAAAATCAAGTCTGGTAAGCTGAAGACATTATGGCTTGGTCCCTATAAATTAGCTAAATTAATGAATAATGGAGTAGTCAAGTTACATAAATTGAATGGGATAGAGGTTATCGATACTGTAAATGGCTCAAATTTTAAGCCTTACAAGGTATAGTGCTTATTCATTTCTTCAAAAGAAATTGAATGATGAAGACGAGTGGAAGCTCAAAATGAAGCTCAGAGTGAGCGAGGTCCATCATAGGAGGAGTCTGAAATAGGACTCGTACACTTATTTTTATAAGGGGAGGAACCACGACCAATCATAGAATAATAATATTTGGTACCTCAACCCAAAGAAAGAAGAATATTACGAGTACATGTCAGATTTGTTGATGGGACCGAACGAGTGGAAGAAGATGAAGAATGGATTCCTCCAAATGAAAGGGAACATCAAGATATTGTACTGTTACCTAGGATTAGGGGAAGGCAAGAATAAGAAACCCCAATAAGTAGAAATAGGATGTATCTTTAGGTATAATGGAGAGAACTACCCCAACAAGTGGAAGGACGAAGAAGGATACGACTAACAATATGATACGAAGATAGAGTGGACACATGGGAAATGGAATTTCCAGAGGAAGGTAGGAATGGGACCATTGACCAAGAATTATATGGACTTACTCCATTGGATTAGATAGGGATATTATAGTAGAGAATTCAATTACAGACTCAACAACTGCAAGAATAATATCAAATGTTGCAATGTTATAATGCAATGTTGAAAGAACAAATCATCCAGGAATTGGATGGCACAATACAAATGTTGGAAGAATAAAGGGTAGCTAGGATACAAGAACTCAAAAGGGAACTTGAGGAGGTTGAGGGATTAACTCCAAGAAGCAGTGGAGGGAATGAGGGTACAAGAACAAGATAATAGGTACCACTGAATGATCCACCAATGAAAAACAAAGATGTGGAGATGTTGTAGCGAGACATTGAATAGGCAACTACATTACATGAATCACAAGATAATATACAAGTGTATTTGAGTGACTCCAGTAATGAAGGAATGCCTTGGCTAGTAATGGAATCTAGTATAGAAAGAAGTGATGAATATGATTGTATAGAAAACCCTCAGAATCCTTGAGGTAACCGTGATTCTCTAACATGTACAAAAATACAAGGATAAATAGGGAGACCACAGGGACATCAAACCAATATTGAACCACAAGCATATATAATAGCCTATCAAAAATTGAGAAGACAAAGGAGATAATTACAAATATTGGAGAGAATGATGAATTTACCAACATATTGGGTGAAATAGAGAGAAGAGAATCAAAATCACTCAAGTTCTGAGATGGACTTTTCTGACGCATATAGAGAAGTTTTGGCAACATCATCCCCATAAAGAAACTTCAAGGAAATAATATGGAGACATCGCCTAGCAAATGTAGATCATAGAATCAAAGCATTGTAACAATTATCACCAAGTACAAGAAGAAGTAGAAGTCAACTATCCAAAATTGATTTGGTAGATATAACTCCTGATACCCGAACAATGGGAGGAAGGAACAAGGAAAGACCCCTAAGGCTTCGACAAGGAAGGGGGGGAGGTGTTCAACTATGAAATGAATAAGGAAAAGGTGATGTTATAATTAAATGAGGAAGAGGGCAAGGAATTTTATGACCCTCTACTCCTAGATGACTAGGAGATACACCTTTATATTGTATGAATAGGACAAGGAATCTACGAGGATTACTAAGAATTAGGGGAATCTTACCAAATCCTGCAAGGTGACATACATGGGGACAACCATCCTTAATACTACAATGACCTCAATGAGTTATGGGTGGTATAGGATTACTCTAGAAAAGGGAGGAATCACCATTAGCACAGATAAATCCAATGTAAAGAGGAATAGAATGGGGGAGACACTCGCATGGAAGAGGCCTTTCTAGTAGAGGAAGAGTGCATTTTGTAGACAAAAGAAACCAAGGACAACTAAGAATTTGATCACCAAGTATAGAGCTATAATTTATCCGATGGGATAGGTGAAGAAGTTGATCGAATTATAGTAGAGTAGTAAGGACACCGCTACCAAGGGACCAATCACCTGTGCAACAAGGAGAAAGGACACTGGGTGAAGATACTCCAACTTGCAATTGTACAATTCCAAATTGTACACATATAAGGGGAAGGCCAAGAAATTCAATAACATCACAAGTATATATGGATCAGCCTAGAGAAAAATTACTGACATATGATGCAGCCACTTAGAACATTACAGTTGAACCTCCAAGAGAAGAATTTTAAGGGATCGTACAAGTGAATGTCACTATACGATTGCCCAGATGGTAAGTGTAAATAGACTAGGATTGAAAAGAAAAAGAAAAAGAAAAATAAAGTTCCTTAATTGTGAAAATTCCTCAGGACACAATTAAGAAGGAAGTATGTTGAAAACCGAAAATGATAGCCTCTTCATAGAGAAAGAAAGTTGAAAATTTCTCTAAGTATAAGATCATACAAAGCAAAATGGAAGAGGAAAAAAGCACAATTATGAGATCGTGCAAGTAAAAATAGCAAAAGAACATGGGAAATAATACAAAGAAGTAGGTTGTATGATTTGGATCGTACATTGTATGATTTTGGGCATGTTGTACGATTTTCAACTACCCCATTTAATGCGGCATGCACAGAAAAAAGCAACGGTTTGAGGAAAAAGTGGAAAAAAGACAAAATTTTCAAAAAGCATGTTGAGTTGTCAATCATCCATGCAAGATGGAGGGAAAACATGCAAAGTGGTGCAATTTATGATTAATTGAATTAGGGTTTAGTTAGAGTTTTGATAATGCTTTAAATAGCAAGGTAAAATTGTAAATTCTTTAAACCATCCAAAGAAGATTTGAATTTATTTCAAGAGGATGAATATGGAAGGCATGAAATTTAATTTAGAAGACTATATGGGTAGCAAAATTCATTATTAATCTGAAATAATAATGACCCATTTCAATTATAACCAAGGAGAACTTTTCACATTCAGAGAAATCTCAAACCGGAGGAGGAAGAGAAAAATTAGGGTTTGACTCCATGGAAGGAAAAATTTGAAGTGCAACTAGTAATTTTAGAGAAATAATGGTAGAAGGTGGCCAAGAATGAACCAGGTGGTGAAAAATTATGCATTAGGGTTCGAAGAAGTGATAACTTGGAGTCAAAGTGGGAAATTTTCAAGGAAATTGATATTGGAGCCCTAAAATCAAACAAATCAAGAAAAATCAAGCTAGAAAATATAGGGGAAGCAAGTAGAAGTCCTTATAACCATGAAATTACAGCTAGAAATTTTTTTTTGAATGTAAAAATTGTGCCAAGGGTGGAAAATTTGAAAATTTACTCCCAAAAAGCATTGAAAAGGAATATCGGGGCAATCTGGCAAATGGGTTGGTGAAATATTTGGAAAAGGAGGAAAAAATTATGATTTTTTGCAAACTAGGGTTTGAAAATACATACTATATGATTTTGGGAGCAAGGTGTACGATTTCAAGAAGAAGATAGTACAGTTCTTAGCAATTTTTAGGTCTTTTGGAGCAATTTTTAACAAATCATATGGAATCGTACAAAATTGTATGGATTCCATAGAGGAAGGTAGCCAAAAAGTGACATTGTACAAAGTAGTACCACCCTGTATGATTTTATGTCGTAGATGTACGATTTGAGGAAGTTATGGTAGTTTAAATATTAATAGGTTGAGAATTAAACGATGGAAAAGAAGTAATGTATTATCTAGAAGTGGTTGATGAAGGTGAAACTGTACAAGCATACAAGGGAGAGCATATTGTATGATTTGTAGTAAATTGTAAAATTTTAGGAGTGCTTTTGATTACAGAAATGATGATGTTTGGATAATAAGTTAACCAGGAGAATGGCGAGAGAATGATCTCAACAGAAGATTTCAGATGATAGTTAAGGTGGATTGCAACTAAAAGAGTAGAAATATCACTAGCACCCCTACATGAGAGAGAAGCATATCCATGATAGTACCACGGGTGATAGTTTTAGTCCCATGATTGGCATGGTACTCATCCTTGGAGGAGAGGAGGATATAGGTCATGGTGAAGGTAGAACTATTGGCGGGATGATCAAAGAAGAACACCACCAAGGTATCGATATGAGAGAATGGCATAGAAAAGGACCTCAAGGAGGGAGTTAATAAGTGACGTACACATTCTATATTAGGATGAGGATTTGAGTTGCATACCTGAGGAAGGTTAGGTGGAGATAAAAAATATCACATGTGTACAGCATGGAGCAGATACATGTAGGCGATGGTGGAGTGATAAAAGAAAGAAGAACCATCCATGGAGGAAATATTTCAAGAAGGTTGGTGTAGCTATTATAGCACAAATACCACCACACTAGAAATATTTCTTCTACAACTACTTGTTGTAGATGTTCCAGGCATATAATCTTGCGACCTGAACTACTTTCATCAACGTGGATAAAAGGTCGGTGAAAATAGAAGTGACAATGGATGCATTCAGGAAGAATTTCATATTACCAAAATATGGCATGAAGATAGTTAAGAAGCTGGTTACCAACATATGGCATGAATATTGAATCATATCACCTCATAACTTTATTTTTGAATGTGAAGTCACCGACTGCTACAAAGATCTTGGGTGCAGGAAATCAGGGATCAAACAAAGCCAACTGAAAGGATATGATTGGACATGTGCAATGAATACAGTAATGGATAAACTATTAGGTGACACAAGATCCATAGATATACCAATCTGGATGACTCAGTATGTAGAAGGTATCACCCAAGAAATTTGGTATGATTGAGGTACCTATCTGGAAAGGAAAATGCATAAAGTTCTAATGAAGAGACTAAATAATTTCATAATGACCTTCCATGCCATCAGATTATTTTTGAATGTTGTCACAGATTTGGGAATCCATTTTCTAGGTTTGATAGAACCTCAAGAATTTAAGGAAGGACAACCAACCATTTTGAGGTGGGCAAAGTTAGTACCCATTAAGAATATGACTTCAAAAAAGCCTTGAACAAAGAGAGAACAACAGGCCATGGAGGTATCAGAAGACACACCTTCAAATAATGAGTATGTACATCATTGGAGGAAAATACCAAGGAGATTAGAACCTGAATTGGAAAAAGCAATGCAAAAATGGTAGCATGAGCAACCACCAATGCAATAAACGAAGAAAAAGGTGGAGAGACAAGTAATCCCAATTCAAATAAAAACAAGATGACAACGGGAAAGAATGAAAACGAACCCCATTTCAGAGGAGCAAGATGAACCTGCACAAAAGGATAAGTAGGAGGAAGAACATTCAGATTAAAAAAAGATAGAGCTAGATGACTGGATTTGGGCAGTAGTAGATAAAATAGTTGTATCTCCACATATTTTCCAATGGGATGAATTCAAAATCCTATATGCCTCAAAATTTTTGAAAGATATGGAGGTGGGGCAAATAGCACAGGAAGTGGTAGCCACAACTTAGAAGGATACTTAAGAAAAAATGGAATCTTTAGAAGAAGAGGCTAAGAAAAAGAAGAAGCCCCATTATAGATTTATGATGGGAGAAAGTTCAAAGCAAAATATCCCAAGTGATGAGCAAGAAGATACTAAACTATCACAAGAACAAAAGGAACCTATTGTTGAAAAAATTATAATTATGGAAATTTAGAACAACCAAGAGGAAGGACAAGTGATGGAAAAACAATAGGAGGGTAGTGTGGAACAAGAAGTAGCCCAAACAGCAATAGAAGATCAATAGGTGGGCTCTACTAAACAAGAAAAAGCCCAGGAATAGACTAAACAACAATAATCTCAATAGGAGATTGTGAAGATAGAATATGAGGAGGAGAATATTGTATAATAGAACTCATCTAAGGAGAATATAGACATAGAGAGAGCACTTTGAGAGCTTTGAGGAAGCTCTAACCACCACATAGAGGAGGATTAAGAATGAACTCCTATAGAAAAGGAACAATAGATAATGGAACAAGTTACCTCTAGAAGGTACCGTAGTTCGGTATAATTGAAATAGAAGAGGAGGCAAGAGGAGTACAATATGATGTGGAACATTTCTTCTCATAGATTGGTGATGCCATAACTAGCACCAAATTATAATTTTGTATTGGACGTGTGGGATAATTAAAACTATGGGAGGAACAAGTGTCTCTCGAGTTGGAGAAAATAATAGAATGGATGAGAGACAAGGAGTGTATAGGGAGAATTGAAGACATTCATGTACAACACCCATGGAAGTTACCTAGGGAAGATGTAACCACAATGGTGGGAAGATACAACTTGCCAAAATGAGTGATAACCAACTACATGTAGCATCCGAGATTGTACTTGGATAGAACTAGTCACTCGACTTTTTTGATAAACACAGGAGAATTAGAGTACAAGAGGGTCACTATAAATTTGTCTATCACTCTGATGAAGTTGAAATTTCTCACACATTGGATAGAGTGGTTTAGCATTGGATTGGATTAAATTTATTAGTTCAATAAAGCTTAGAAGGAAGAGACAGAAGACAATCGAACAAAAATGATTGTAATGGAGAAAGATTTGTAGAAGTGTAAGGCTACAAAAGAGGAGAAAATAAAGAAGCTAGAGGAATATCCAAGCATAAATATTGAGTCTAAAACTAGAGTGAATGTGCTTTAATAAGAGAAGTGATAGATCTCCCAGATGGTAGAATATAGGATTAAGGACTTGGAGGTACAACTCAAGGTAAAGGATGAACAGATGGCAACATAGTTAGCCAAAAAAAATTAGCAAGTGGCGACACATGCCAAGTAGATAGAGTAACTCTAGAAGGACAATAACATATATAATGAAATGGTCCTGGAGAAGGAAGCACATATAAATGTGAGAGAAGATATTGTTCATGCCTTGGAGGCAGATATTCATCACCACCTAGAGACTATTGCTAGGAAAAATGAAGAACTTTAGGTGGTGGCTCGAATAGAAGCCCACTTGCAGGAAATATTGAAGAGGTGTGACACTTACTAGGAAAAGAAAATTGTGGAATTCCTGAAGATTGCTGAAGAGAAGGCTAATTTGCATGGGGTGAAAGTAGTGGAAATGGGAAGCTACACAACCAAGTTGAAGAATGAATGTGCAATTCTTCAATCCAAAGTAACTGACCTACAGGAGATAGTTACGGGCTATGAAGCTCAACTGAAGTAGAATGGTTAGTTAGTGAGGACACCGAACAAAGTAAATGGGAAGGCATATGTAGGTAGTAAATCCTCCTCCTAGAAGAAGAGAAAGTGATCAAGGGATTTGTTCAATTTTGATAGTTTTGACAAGTTTACCAAAGTTTTGTAAATTGTATAGGTAGGGGTAAACCATACAACCAGGAAGAAAATCATACAACCAGGAGGGAAAACCATACAATGCAAGGGTAAACCATACAAGGTGCACTGAAATACAATGAAATGCACAACAATTATAATTTTAGGATGAAATGGCGCATAAGTTTGCTAATTAAGGTTTTAGACTTAGTAAAAGTCTAAATTTATACATTATGTTATGGATGGGTAGTTGTAAATAAATTGCCTCAGAAACCACTTTGGAATGGCCTGGACAACATTATATAAGACCCTATTTTCAAATTCGTAGGTCTGGTTGCTAATAGATATGTATGGATTACTTACTGGTTATAATCCAAGGAGTTGTTTATTTACCTCTAAGTTAATGTAGTAGATTGATAGAACAACCCTATTGTAATGGTATTGATAACATAATGGAATATAAATATGTTGTTATAGGTTGTGTATGATTCTAGAAATGATGGATGAGGATTTATGGTTGAATGTTGATGCATGTGTTTTCTAGTGAATGTTAGGTTAGTTTTAGGTATTTTTGTAGTATATTGTAAGAAATATAGCACTGGTGGAGCTTGAATATTGATATGTGAGCATGGAATAATTTATGAAGATGGCCTAAACCCTATTGTACAATTTCTAAACATAGCTAGTAGAAGTGAATCTCTGACAAACCTTATTCAGATGTTTTACATGTTGCTAAAGAAGGATTAATTGACACATTAAAACCTTAAAAAACATACCTAAGTGAGATTGACCTAGTAGAGTATCTTATTTGGCATTTGTCTATACCTTCAATTTGTACAAATCGTACATCAAATTTCGTACAAATCATACAAGGAAAACTTACCCGATTTGGTAAACTGAGCGACAGAGCTAGACTTCCTCGATATTGGTAGATTGAGGGAATCGACTTGAACGATTACAAAACTATGTACGGTAGCCTCCAAAACTGAATATGTTAGTTTAGTTGAGTATAGAAGCATACAAACCTTGCCACTGTATGATTTGGAATCATACAATGTGATAGTTTGAACTCCGTACAAGTTGTTCAATAGTTGTAGAAGGGTAGTTTGGAGGACTGTACGGTTGTACAATTTGGTAATTGAGTTGGGATTTGTATATTTATCATTCCTAGCCCTGTAAAATTACCTCCCCACCAGTAATATTGCACCCCTATGCTATAGTCATTAAGGCATTATAACAACAATGATATTGGATCGTTGAGTGACACACAAGTATTTTCACTAACTAGAATAGGTCCAAAAACCTTTTGCAAGATGTGGTAGCAAAAACATTGTTGCTTCATATCAGGGTGTTCATCATGACTGATATTTGATCTTATGGCTATTTTTTCAAGCCAAATTATTTAGCCTTGTTGATGATATAATAAAATTTAATGGTCTAGCCTTTATCCAATAGTTAGACAAATTTTACATTCCTTTATTCAGATGCTAGGTTTTTTATTCCTATTTTATGATGTCATTGCCATTGGAGTCGTCCCCTTCTACATAAAAAAATTTGCCCATGCATAGTGTCAAATGCTAGATATCATTTTTGAGTTCAAAATATTAGAATTATTTTCCTTTTCACACTCATTTTGGCTTTATTATACTTGTATTCTTCTTATGGTGATGTCTTTGCCTTAAAATTTTAATGCCACTTCTAATACATACCCAAATTTTGTAAAGTATTTTTTCAAATTCTAGATGAGGTTTTTCTTCTCTACATTTTCATGCTAGAATTAATACCTTAGAATAATTTTAGCTTTGACCTTTATTCTTTATTATGCCAAAATTTTATGTAGTGGTGTTGATGTCAGCTTCATTTTCCATTAGTCTCTATTTGATACTTAGCCAATTTTTTGATTTGTTGCACCAGATGCTATAATTTTGTACTCCTTTACTTACATCAACATTTCAAAATTTTGGTTAGTTCTCATGCTTATCCAAATTATTTAATTTGATTCCGAAGATATAGTTGGTCCATAAATCATACTTGCAAAAATTTCTATCTTTCTATCTTACATGCCATATTTTAATACCTTATGATTATCTTTAGTTTGACATTCTTTTAATTTTTGTCTTGCTACCTATCTAGATAAAATTTTACATCTAGCCATGCATACCTATATACTATTCTATTTTGTAATCTTCTAGATTACCTTTCACCTTCTCTTGGTAGCATAATTTACCTCAAGGTTTGATTTGATGCTCAATTTTCTGCCTTCAAGGATGTTGAACATAATTTGCTATACAAGCACCTTAGTAAAATGACTACAAGGCTTGAACAAAATAATAATCTAGTTTGTATTAAATATTTTGGATGTAGATAGTGAAATTTAACCTACACTTCCAAAAAATGTTCTTGGCTCTTGATATTTTCTTTTTCCCACTCTAGCACAAATCTACCACCTATTTTTCCATTGGATAGTGGATTTGTAGTTATCATATCTATAGACAACCACCAAAATTTATTCTTGGTTCTTGATATTTGAATTTCCCACTCCAAAATGAATTTTTCATTCAGTACTTTTATAGGCAGTGGATTCATGACAAGTAACAAGCTACACCTTATTCTATATTCAAATACACTTTTGTGTACACATATTGGGGGCTTGACTATGCCTATCAGTTAGCCTACTATTCTTGTTGTTTTGTAGGCCCCCAAAAATCTAATTCACTCTTAGTGTTTTTCTTTTACACGTATTGTTTGAATCTACCATCAATAAATATTGTAGGCATCAATTTTGCACATATGAAAATTTTGTCCATAGATGGTGGATTTTCCTCAGTAATAGGGACAAATGGGTGTCTTCCACCCTTGATTTATTTTTATTTTCTAGTTACTTTTCTTATTTCTATTTATCTAAATTAAAAGAAGGGGGGCTTCTTAATTTTCATATTATCTTAAGTAGGAAAGTTTTTTATTTTGCATCTTTCCTAAATCTTGTTTTAGTTGAATAACTTCATTTTGATTTAGCCTCACTTGCATTTTGAGGAATATCTTATAATTTTAAAATAAATATTTGTTTTAAATCACTCTAATATTGCACTTAAGATATTGTTAAATAGGATCCTACACAAACGGTTTTAAATCTTCCATAGTTATTTATTTCATTAATCTTGATGCCAAGCAAATAATTCTTGAATTCTACATCTTTTATGTGTCTTTTATTAAATTATGCATTCAATAAAAGTATGAACCTTCATTTTGATAAGTTTATTTTAATCTTAGTACATAAAATAGATATACTTCTTTCTTTTAGTTTATTTGGTCTTTGAGGTTTTTGCAAGATAAAAGAATAGGCAAGCCTCTTGCAAAAAGAAATGAGACAAAATTCAGCAAGCCTCCAAAAAGTTCCAGATAGTTTCATTCTTTTATTGTTTATTATTTTTCATTGATAAAACATCTGAAAGGAATTTTGAACAAAATATCTTAGAAAAATCTCTAGTTAGTCTAAAGGAAATTTTATCTTTTAGGCATTAAAAACAAAAGCATATATAGTCCTCTACGTCTAGGATACAATTTGCCTTCTTGCATTTTTCTTGTGATCTTACCTTGAAAATGTTAGGTTAGAGATATATTCTTCCTATTTGAATCTAGTATTAGTAAAAATTCAAAGAAATAAAAAGGTATTGATAGTTTAGAACTTGTTTGGCCATGTTTCTTTTTATGTCTTTTTCCAATTTAGCAATATATGCATATTCTTTAGTATATTAACTCTAAATCCAATAAAAAGATCTTAATCTCCCATTTCATTATTTGAAAAGTAGACATTCAAAAGAAAAATTGCATGCAAATTTACATGAGGCTAATTTTATTGTTTGCATTTTGTCTACCCTTCAGCTTATAATTTAATATTTTGGCTATTTTATATTGGAACCTATGATATTTTGTGGTAGTAAGGCTAAAAAAATCCAACATTGGTATCAAATTTACCACTTGACTCTATCCAAATTTTAGAGTTATTTTATTATCCATCATTTTCAATATTTAACTTTATCCATTTTTTATAAAGTTATTTAAATTCTATCCACTTTGAAGGCAGTGTAGACATGGAATATATTTTTAAAGGTCTTATTGAGTAGAAATTGAGGATACAAGAACAATTCACCTCTATTTGGATGCTAGGGTATTTCCACTTGGTTTAAGGAAAACCAATGAATACAAGGACTCAATTATATTAAAGATTGCAATAAATCTAAATCAGGAGAAATTTGGTCATTCAGGGATAATCATAGTCACCCTAACATTGAAATTGGGTTCTCTAGAAAGGAGGATAATCATATTGGGTTCCTAGGTGTGACCTAAGACATTGAAGAGGATTTTAGACATTAGAGTTAAAGTATAGAGGATTGATAAGAATTCAAATCTTCCTACAAATATTGAGAAGCATTCAAGCTTCCTATAGATATTTAGAAGCATTCAAAGTTTTCTAAAGAGGTTGAAAAGTATTTAATATTCATATAGAAATAGGTAAGTAGAGTAAAAAGAAGTAAAAAAAAAGAAAAGAAGAAGAATAAAGTATTTTTAGCTTTCCAAGATAAAATAAAAGTGAAGAATTAAGTCAATACTAAATTGATCTTGACATATTTGAAGTTATAATATTATTCTATAGAAATAAGAATAACACTAAGTAGTTTGTAATAAGCAAGGAGAATTATGTGGAGCCATAATCCACATGGAGGAAGCAACCAATCTTAGTGAGACTAACCTAAGTGGACAAGCATAGCAATATAAAGCATAAATTGCCTTGTAAAAATATAAAGCCTAAGTAGCCTTATAAAGAGATAAAGCCTAAGTAGCCTTATAAAGAGATAAAGCCTAAGTGGCCTTGTAAAGAGAATAGAGCCTAAGAGGCTAAGTAAAAAACTATAGAGCCTGATTAAAACATCATATAGAAAGAAGATAGTAAAAATATAAAGGCAAGTGACCAATACAAAATACAAAACCAATGCAATATGTAAAGTACTCAACCATATCAACAAGAGCCTACATGGCCATCATAGCATTAAGAGTTTGAAGTGACCAGATATTAATAGGAGCCTACACAATTAGCATAAAAAATAAAATTATTCAAATCTACTGAATATAGATACTCTATAAGCCAATGTACATAGAAACATCAAGAAATTCTACTAGAGTATTAAGAATTAGAAGCACTAGGAAGTGCTACTAGAGCACTAAGGAGTAGAAGCACTAGGAAGTGCTACCAGAGTACTGAGAAGTAGAAGCACTAGGTAGTACTAGAAAAGCACTGAAGAGTAGAAGTTCTAGGCAAGTGCCAACACCAATTTATATATAGAAGCCAAAGCTTCTAAGATAAGAGGAAGCCATAGTGCCTAAGCCAAGAGAGATTCAAAGCACCTAAGCTAAGTTTGAGCTAAAGAATTTAAGTCAAGAGGGAGATAAAGTACCTGAGCTGAGAGAGAGTCAAAGTACTTGAGATGAGTGTGAGCTGAAGCACCTAAACCAAGAGGTAGCCAAAGTGACTGAGTTGAGAGGGATTCAAACATGCCTATGTCAATAAGGATCTAAAGCATCATTATTCAATTTTTATGTTGGTCAAATTAATATTTTTAGGCACCTAAGTAGTAAGCTAAAAGTTGGATGAGCAAGAGGAGAAAGAATAATGTACCCTAGTTTTCACAAGCTAGTCCTAGGATAACATTCCTCTAGACGAACAAGCCATCAAATGTAAGTATTTTTAAAATGCTTATTGAGATTACATGTTGGACATACATGTGTATTAGCTATAGCATCATTCACGTCGATGTTATTTAGGTAATGTTCTTTATGTTACTCTTTTTGAGTGCTAGTTATTATGCTTTAAAGGTAAAATATTTTTTAAATTTATTTCAAAGGGATTATAAGGATTATTTAATTTTATCAGTTATTTAAAGTTTAAATTAATTTACAAGGTTTGGAGTGATAAGGAATATTACTAGGTTAAAAGTGTATCGCTCCAAATTTTTCACATCCTTACCTTCAGGCTATAGGATCCGTGCCTGGAAGGAGGATGGGAAAAGGATGGCACGGTACCTCGGACTGAGAGGCCTTGCGAAGGTCCCGCCTCTTGGGGGAGGTGTATTATGGTGATTTTTCGACGGATGGTGGGTTCACCAGGAAATTTTTGAATGGCAGTTTCCATGCCTAGGTTGGGAATGTGTTTAATGTGTTCAGTTTTATCTATAAACATTCGAGTCCTAGGTTTGGCCAAATTAATCTAATTTGTTCTATTATGAAAATGTAGACTAAATGAAATATAGCAAATAGATTTGAACAGAAAATAGAGAGAAAAAGCTAAATTACAGAGCCATACCTGATCGAGATGTCTGATGGAGATTCTAATTTTTGAAGCAGTCTAGATCGTCTGGAATTTGACAGGATCGTCTCCTATCTGACAGGATCATCTGAGATCTGACGAATTCGTCAGACGAATTTGTCAAAGACCTGTAAACAGATAAATAGGCATAGAATATAGAAAATACAACAATACAAACAGAGGGCAATGATGTGAAATAATAATAAGAATGTTAATAAGATAATCCTGAATAGGAATGCAAGAAAATTATGATGTTTTAATAGTTAATCATGATTTCATTATGCAATTAAACTACATGGGTGAACTCCAAGATGTAGAATAGCAGAAAATAATAAATAAACTGACTAGATGTAGAATAAAACAACATATGAGAAGAGAAAAATGCAAACTCTAGGCACTGATTGCCCCTAATGTTGATTGTAGTCGAAATTGTCTCGAATTGGTATGAAATCATCTCAAATTGAACAGGATCATCTGTGATGATCTGAGCTTGCTCCGGCTGAAGAATGACAAGGTTCCTGCAACAAAATTTGGATAGGACAAGTGCAGATGGTAATTCAGGATGTTTTAGTGCATGTAAAGTCAAGTTACAAGAAATTTTAGCTAGGGGAAAGCCAAGGGGGAGTCCTAAGTTTAAATAGGCTTAGGAGGGAGGTTAGGAGGTTGGAGATCATCACAATTTGGGAGATATCCAATGGGGAGGGTCTCTAATGGTGCAAACACACTTCTGCCCGGATTAGAGACGTCGTTGGAACAGAGGCTAATTGAGAAAAATTAGTTTTGGGACAAGATCATCTAGACGTCCTAGTCCAGACGAAATTGTCCGATCTGAGGTGATATCATTTGATCAGCAACGATATCATCAAACAGTCAAAACAAACTCTAAAAATGGCACGGGAAAGGAGGAAACGGGTTAAACGGCGGTTTGGAAGCGGTTTTGGGGGTTAAAATTTGAATTTGAATATTTACTAGAGTAATTGTAATTATTTAAGGTTTTACTACACCAATTTTAGGGTGCTACATTTTTCCCCCTCTTTAGCAAATTTTTCGAAGAAAATGCGTTAAAGATGAGTTCTTCTCGATCTACGAGAAAGCAAAAATTATTCCCATTTTTAGGCGACGATTCTAGGTCGAATCGTACGACAACTTACTATGGTGCCCCCTCCGTGTTTTTACCCAAATCGAACGTTTGAGGTAAAAACATGGAAAAGAAATTTTTTAAAAAAGTTGTTAAGTGTTTTTGAATAAAATTAAGAAAAATAGGGTAAAACCCTAATTCATTGTTACTGTTCATTTTCCTAGTTTTTAGAGCTCTGGAGACAAGATGGTCGAGACAACGCACAAATCAATAGAGGTCCAGCGCGGGCTATGGGTAAGGGTCTAAACTAAATTTAGAATGCTTTAATTTAGAATTTCATGCTTTTTAGATTAGATTTGATTGATTTTTGAGCATCGCGGCCATTTTTGGGCCATCGACGTCGTTGAGACGAAATCGTCTTGATTTTTTGATTTCGTCTAAGGGCGAAATCGGCGATAGGGGGACGATTTCATCCAATAAGGGACGATTTCCTCATGTGAAATCAGAGACGAATTTGCTCAAATTGGGGACGATATCATCCAATTGTGGACGATATCGGCATTTATAAAATTGAACTTATTTTGACTTGCATTTTTAATTAATGATTTATTAATGATTTTTATTGTTGATTTTGTTTATGTTGTAGAGAGGATTACTAAAGAGCAGAGAATGGAAATATGGCGGGCTGAAGGATGACTTGGCCATTGTGTCTCAGGAAGAGCGAGATCAGCTGGCTCAGGTCAGCTTGCAGCATGTGGCAGAGATGCCACAGGTTTCTATAGATATGGGGCTATTGATAGCCCTAGCAGAGAGGTGGTATTTGGGTTCTTCTTGTTTCTGGTTACCGACAGGGGAGATGAATCCCACACTGGAGGATGTATGGAGGATTTTGAGGATCCCCATACAAGGATGGCTAATCACTCTCGTAGCCAATCAAGGCCATGCGATGATGCGACTGTGTGGCAATCCGAGCTTTACCTTGGAGAAGGGCGGAGTGAATATCGAGTCGCTGTGCCAGATGCCGGGGGCATCTAGACTCACACGGGTTTTGGCTGGGGTGGTATGTGGTCTTCTGCTGTGCCACCAGAGCAGATGCAGGGTACCATGGGTACTGACAGATGTGGTCTATGACATGAGAGACCATAGGTACATGTTTTCTTGGGGGAGCTTTGTACTCTATCGGTTGTATAGGATCCTTCATGGGGTCGTATATAAGGGTGGCCAATGTCTGGTTATGACATTACTACTGTAGGTTTGGTGCTGGGAGAACATTGCAGTGTAGAGGCTGGTAGCGCTCCCACTGACAAGGATTGACTGGGAGAGGCCTCGAGTTTTCTACTGGTGGCTCCAAAGAGGGGCCGCTCCAAAGAGGGGCACAATGGTGGATAGATCTGCCAGCGTCCCGAAGACTACTTGATGACCTTGTCTCCGACTAGATCACCTGAAGGCCTTGGAGAGATCATCCAGGGTGGGCCAAGGATGGATAGGAGCTGGCTCGCATCAGGCAAATCTATTGGTTGAGGATGGAGAGGGGAGAGGTGGAGCTCCATCGGTATGACCGAGTTTTGAGGTAGTTCGGTCTACAGCAGGGGATCCCATCTCTGAGAGACTATGAGTTTTCTCGGACTATTCGGGATAACACTATAGTTAGCGAAGGTCCAGATATGCAGTGATTTTGGAGTCAAGATGTAGATGATGCCCCCATTTAGCCAGTGGATGGGGACGACGTTGGGGTAGCTGATGACTACGATGCCTGGTACACAGGGATCTGCCCTCCTCGGATGATGAGGGCTCAGGGTTCGATTCATGCAGTTGTGCATTGAATGGGGAGGTGGTGCCAGGAAGCCATTGATGCAGCATAGGGTCATGGTGAGAGAGAGCAAAGGAGGCCACAGGCTCAGCAGAGGCCACGACAACAGGAGAGGAGGGAGGAGAGACCCCCTTCTCCATAGAGAGAGATACTACCATTGCCTGAGAAGGGCAAGGGTGTCAACACAGGAGAGAGTAGTGATATGGCTACTCTCTGGGTGGAGATTGTCCATCTCTAGGCATAGGTGCAGACTTTGTAGGAGGAGGCTGCACGACACCGAGTGGAGGCTACACAGCTCAGAGATGAGGTTGCACGCCTCAGAGCACAAAGCAGAGGAGCGAGCACTCAGGAGTTGGCATGGTTGATTGATCAGACCGCATTCTACTAGGGTATCTACTTCTAGATGGTGCCATAGGGTCAGAGGGTATAGCTGCCAGCCGACATTGCTAACTCGATCAGGATTGGGTCGTCAAGGACTTCATCTCGATCGACGACTAGGACTCGTAGTACCACACATACTGTGATGGGGCCACCTCGTCCACCTCAGGGTGGGGGAGGAGATGAGGCTGAGAGATCGAGGGGTTCTTGAGACACTGCACAGAGGATATATGATTGAGAGGATTGAGTATGCCAAGATGTAGATTGTGGCATACCAATCTAGTTTTGAGATGATGTATATACATTGTTGAGATATATATATAATATTTTTGATCATATGACCTGTCTTATGATGATACGACTTGTTTATATGTTTTTATGATGCTTTAATGTTTGAAGTGTGATTGATTTGATGATTCATGTAATTATGTCGTTGGAAAATATTATGGTTGAAATGTCATGCTTTAAAAATTTAAATGAAATAATCTGATGTAACAAATTGGTTGTTGTGATGATAATTTGATAAAAAATAAAAGGGACTTTTAACAATAATTTCAAAGGACATTGTCGTTGTTATAGACCATTTCATGGAGTCATCGCTCACTCGGTCGTCAAGCTAATCCCAGTATAGAAATAATGTTAAAAAGTAAGAGTGCTTAAGAGACTGTCTTAAGACTTTGGTGTGATGATGCAAATGATGATGATGATGATTTTGTTTTCAGACTTTTCATGAAAATATTATGCATGAAATATTTTTAGAAAATGATTTTTGGTAGGCGTAAATTCCTAAGTGTGATAAAATGTTGAATAATTCCTTAGAAATTATACCATGGTTGTAATATTGAATTTGAACATAATGACATGAAAATAGAATAAGTTGCATTCTTGTTTTAAAAGATGATTGTGAAACATAGTGATTTAAGTCATATGGTTTTTATGATTTTTAAATGAATGGGGAATAAAATTAATACAATGGTTTGCGCTAGGCATAGAATATTTAGGTATAGACTTATACCATCATCGCGAAATCCAAAAGAAGAAAATAAATTGCATGGTTGATTTTTAAATTTTGAGAATAAACAGAAAATATGAAGATGAGGACTTGCGCTAGGCATAAAATTCCACTTTTGGTTTTAGAACTATACCATCGTCGCAAAAGTCAAAAGTTATATGTAACTTTATTGCATATTTTTGAAAATGATTTTGATTTTTTGTGTTAATGCATGTGGTTGTCTTTATACGAAACAACTGTTCCCAGAGAAGAAAATGAAATTATTCCAGACAATTTGCAAAAATATTTCAAAGTATCTTAAAGACAAAAGTTAGATTTATAAGGAATCCCATGTGCGTATGTGAGCTCATTTCCGATCTTGATTTATCATAATGATACACAAAATCTCTCAAATACAAATGTGTGTGCAATTGCTTTGTGCATTTACCAGTTTTGAGCAAGATAATTTGATACAAGTGATTTGAATGAACCAAATAAGTGTTCATTAACCATGATTTAGATGCATATAACCATACTAGATTACTATGTAAGTCGGATTATCAAGAGCTAGCTAATCCATAAGAAGACATAGGTCTGTACAAAAGAAGGTCGCTAATGTGACAGACATATCGCCATGCTAGAAGTTACACAAGGCCAAGCAGGTTGGGCACAAACCACCTGTTATGGGGCTTACCTCACAGTTTTCGAATAATTGATAATTTCAGGGATTCAAGCTCATCAACCCTTATTTTCTTTTCAATGGGTAGGGAGAGAGATTTTATTGCTTTTGCTTTTGCTTTCTTTTGCGTTCTTTTGTATTTTTGCTTGATTTTTGAGATAATGCTTGAAACATTGCTGTAATGATATAAAATAACATTTCTCTTTTTCTCTTTTTCTTGAACTTTGCTTTTCTTCCTATGCTAGGGATACTTGCTCGGATTAGCTGTAGAGCAAGGGATTTTTATTCTGTGTAGGGGTGAGCTTGTCCTTTTGCCAATTCTCAAAGATTCTAGACCATGTGCATGATAGGATAGCAGGGGAAACTTTTCGCTCAAGAAACCACTTCTACTATGTAGCATAGCAAGGATATTACAAATATAATCATTTTATTATGAAAGGATGTGCTTGGTTTAATTAAATAACAAGATCAATTCTCTGTGCTCAAACTTTATTTAATTGAATTTTGTGGACTTTGATATAAGAGAGATTAGTAGTCATGCCAGATAAAAATCAAGATATTTATTTTGTGTTTGTGAAAGTGAGGGATTCCAAATAAATGCTAATTTATCCAAAATAATTTACTAGTGATAATGAGGGATTCTAAGGTAGATAATTTGTATGCTCTTGATTCAAATTTAGCAGTGATAATGTATGGTCCAAGCCAGTTGGGCTCAAATTTACCTTTAAGGTCTTTAGTTGCATTAGTATTTTTTTTTTTTTTGAAGATTTTGAGGATTTTGATTTTTTTGTATTTTGATTTTAATTTATGAATTGAAATTGGTGGTATATACAAGATGGTCTATATATACTATACAAGGTTATTTGAGTATAGCATGTCTAAGGTTGCTTCAAAATCAAAGGAGGTTTTGAAGGATAATTTGGTTGTGATGAAGGTAAGAACAGAAGGTGATGAATAAAAGGTAGCGATAACCAAAGCTTTGTTATAATGTAAAATAATATAGCAAAATATTTGACTTTTATATGTGGAAAATTAATCATGTTACAAAATAAAATATCAGAAAGATAAGAAGTTTCTTCATTTTTATCACTATATTCCAAATCTTGATAAGATGGAGGGAGCAGATGTGAAAGAAATGCATGGATGTTATTTGATAAACAAGGATGATCATATATGGATGAATAAAAGTGATGGATAGAAGATAATTGTGATAATAGATAATGCATAGAAGTTGATGTTTCAACCATTAAATATTCTTCAAATGGTTTTGGGTCACCCTGTATGGTAACAATTTTATTTGCAAGTTCAAACTTCAAACATTGGTGAAGAGTGGAAGGGAAAACCCTCATCGTATGAATCCAAGGACTCTGGAGAAGTAGGTTGTAATATGAAGGGCAATATGCTACAGAAAACAAAGTATCCAGGATCTTGGATCCAATATTGAGAGGAAAATTTATAGTACCTTGAGCTTCTTGAATTTCATTGTTAAAAGATTTTATAAGAACATTTGATTCATTAAGATCTTGTTCCTTTAATTCAAGTTTTTGGAATAACTGCTAAGTGCATAAATTAAGAGAGGAGTCATTATCTACCATGATAGTTCTAAAAAGTGTTTCTTTACTAGATCTGATAATGTAAAGATAGGAGTCTTCTTGTGGAGTAGAGGAAGGAATATCCTCATCATAGAATGAAATATGGTTAACCTCAAGAGGGTTTACACCAATTAATTATGTTCTTAGAGAAAATATGATGAGGAACAAATTGTTGGCTAGGTATTTTGAACAAAATTTCCTTGTGATAAATTTGTAATACTTCTTAAAGGGATATATTTGCTTGAGGGTTAATCACTTGTTGTTGGTTATCAAAGTGGACTTCAAATTGAGATTTGATTTTAAAGATAAGCTTTCTATGCTTACATTCCATTTTGGATCATTCTCTAGAGCCAAATATAGTTTTGAAGGTTGGTCCATTTTGGATCATTCTCTAGAGCCAAAGATAGTTTTGAAGGTTGGTCAAATGAGGAATCCATCTCTTGAATATTATATTGAGTTGATTGAACTTGAGGTTGCTCATTTGTAGTTTTTGTTACAATATTAATAATATCATCATGATGGAACACATTAACATGCAATATTGATTGGTTTCTTGTTGTTGATAATTGAATAGGGGTTCTTGGGAGATCCCCATGTCTTGATTGATTATTGGTATTTGTTGTGTAGGAGTTTGATTGTTTACTTGGAGATTTATCATCAGTTGTAGATTGTAATTCCTTTATATTAAAAAGACCCTCATAAATCAAATCTTGAATTGCACATCTTAAATCTTTACAATTTTGTGTCATATGTCCATCCACTCTATGATATTCACAATGTAGCTCAGGTTTAAACCAATCTACTGTGGTATCAGGTTGTCTTATGGAAGGGAGTTCAATCCTATTTGTATCAAGTAAATTCTTGAGAATTATATCCAGTGGTTGATTGAGCTTAGTAAATTTACGTGATGAAGGGTTTTGAGAGGTTTTTGATAAATGCCTTAGGAATTTCATCATAAAAGGACCTAATGGTTTCTCACCTTTACTTTCTTTATTATGGGTAGAATGATGACAGGAAGATTGCGAAGTATGAGGTGAGTGCATGGTAGAATTGGAAGAATAAGTATTTTCTTGTTGAAATGGATGTGTTGTATTGAAAGAAGAATATTGAAAGGGTGGAGGAGGATTGTATGTGGATTGATAGACATAATATGGATATATGGGAGAATAGATAATATCGTTATGAAGAGGATTGGAAAAGGGATTGTCCTGTTGGGGTAAGGATGAAAAATGAGAAAAGTGTGATGGAGGTGGTGTTGAATAGGGATGAGGTTGGTCATAATCAACAAATGTATTTGGCTGAATTTTTCCAACATTACTGATGGGCTCATATTGATTTGAGTAAAAACTCATGGTTTCTTTAGTACTTCTAAAAGTAATATTTAGCATCTATTATTTAGAATTGAATCTAAAACATACAAACTTGAAATGATGTATATACATTGTTGAGATATATATATATATATATATAATATTTTTGATCATATACAAACTTAAATATTTAAGTACGCAAATATTTAAATCTTTGATAGTATTTAGAAGTTGGGATTTAATAGGTTTTTCAAAAGGTTATTAAGGTTATTAAAGTTTCTAAAGTTTTTAAGGTTTTTGAAATTTGAAGTTTTTTGGTTTATTTCAAATTTTAGAAAATTCAAAATATTTGAAAATTGAAATTATGCAAATTTAATATTAGGAAGTTAAAAGGTTTTCAACATGAAAGGATTATAAATTTAAAATTTGTAAATTTCATATTTTTGAGATCATATTTAAATTTGGGATATATAAGGTTTACTACTTTGAAGGAAATAAATCATAGAATTGATTCATACCATGGAAGAAATTATTAGAAATGCATTAAATGAAGATAGTGAAGAAATGGTGAACAAGCTAAAGTTTTATTCTCAAAATTTAATAGATGATTTTGATGGAATGAAGCAAATGAAAACTATATTTATTTCTCAAGGATTCAAAAGATGAAAATTTCACAACACTTATAAGTTATCTTCATGAAAAGTTTTTTAGAACATGGTAGAATTTACAAAACACCATTATACGTTTTTTAGAAGAATGATTAATTATGTAGTTGAAATTAATTAAGTTTGATATCTTTCAAGAAAAAGATCAAGAAATGAAAGATGACAATAATGATACCTACAAGTTGAATGAAGCATATGTTAGCTTCAATGAGGAATCATTAAAATCAAGAATGTAATATTTACTAACTCAATGTTTAGAAGGAACATTATCAAGTACATCATAATTAAATATGAAGAAGAGAAGAGGAAAGAAGAAGAATAGAAGAAATCACACAAGGAATGCTAACATAAATTCTAGATCTAAATCCAAAGAAGAATCATATACTAAAGATTCAGATAAATAACTAAAAGAGGTAGACTGAAGAAGAAACTTAGAGCAGAACCCAAAGAATCCAAATACAAATCTCAAATAGAAGTTCATGAACAATGCAAGGTCACTTGAATATTGAAGACTAAAGTCTTCAATAACCAAATAATGTAATACAAGGGGGTGTTAAGGAATATTACAGTATTTGGTACATGCTAATATACCCACATGGTACTTGTGGGTATTTTTGAATCCACCCATGTGAGATCACTAGTAGTTTAATTTTTTTTAATAAAGATGTCAATATTGGGCCAAAATTAAATGTCAGATGTTTTGTGCTTGATACTTATGGGTAATTTTCCTTGTACCTACCTATTTTACATCAAGGCAAAGAAAAGAGTTAAAAAATTCAATAAAATGGCTAAGTTTTGGGCTTGGCATTAAAATGAGATGTTGGTGGACTCTAGATGAGTCCAAAAAATCCACCATGGAGGAAACAAAAAAATTCTTGGTGGAAAATAGGCTACTATTGGACTCCAAACAAGGTCCAAAAAACTTGCCATGGAGATGTGCCAAAATTTGGTTAGGTGTTGAGCTTGGAAAAAAGTGGGCTACCTCCAAACCTTCACCGGTCCCAAAAACCCATCATGAAGGAAAGAAAAAAGTCTTGACATAAAAGCAGGTTGCTACCAAACTCCAAATGGGACCAAAAAACCTGCCATGAAGATGTGAAAAAAATTGGCCAAGTGTTGAGATTGGTGAAAAAGTGAGCTACCTCCAAAACCACTTGGGTCCCAAAAACCCACCATGGAGGAAATTAGAGAATCATTTGGTGGTATTTGAGGTCATTTTTGGACCTTGAATGAACCCCAAAAAAATCCATCGATTTCAGAAATTTCATTCTCCATTAAGAAATGCAACATATGACTAGCAAAGAGAGTTTGATATTCATATGGTAGGTAGTGAATGGAAATTTAGCAATCCAAGAGTGGTGAATGTTAATATTTAGATTGCACAAGCAAGTGACCCACTAATTTTAGGTACATATGGTAGACATCGTGAAGCAACAAAATTTTTAGATGTGTTAGACGAATCAAAGGACCAGATGTAGCCAATAAAGCCCACTTCTACATAGCATGATTGATCAGTTATAGATTGAGTAGGGATAAAAGGGAACATACAGCCTGGTCACTCCCTTGACATAACAACATTCCATGATTATACATCATGAGCATTAGTAACAAAATCCATTATATAAACCTATATATAGCAAGGTGTAAAGCATTAAAAGGGTCAGATCTTAAGTCTTTACAACTTACATGGAAAAGCATTTTGCTACTCAACAAATACAAGTGGATTCTTGTCTATCCTTCATGTTGTATCATGTATGTATGAATGTTTGCTTATTTATATTATAAAACTGGTTGAATGACTTAGCTTTAATTTTCCAATCTGGATTCTATGTGCTTCATTCTATGGTTCTAGTATTTACTTTCAAAAGATACAATTAATCCTAATTGAGAGCAAAACTAGTTGGTATGTTAGGTGATTTATTTAGTTTCTTGTGGTTTATACTTGTTAATGCATTTATTTTGATATGTATAAATCCACACCTCTATAAGTTCTAGCTTTGGCTACATTTATTTATTTCACCACCCTTTGCAACCCTCATTAATTTCATTAGCAGTTAACTAGGACTCCCAGGAAATCAGTATCATCCAAAGATTGACCATAAAGCCCCATGGATCTAAGGTCATTCAATGTTGTTTAAGGCTTATGGGTGCATAATACTTTCCATAGGCATATTTCCATACCAACAGTACCTTCATGGTACAATTGTAATTATGTAATAAATTAGGGTTGAGTCTTTAGTTTAGAAGTATGATTTATGTTTTCCATTTTATGTAAGTTTCAATGTGTAGGAAATGCACAAGTGTCATGTATGTTAGTGTAAAAATATACAATGTGTGGGTGTGCACAAGTGTTTTATATTAGAAGTGCATGTATAAGTGTGGAAGTGTCATAGAGTTAAGTGTGCATGTAAGAAGAAAGTGAAGAGTCTAGGATGCAAGTGGCAAGATGATAAGACAAAGGTCATGGAACTTGTCATATGGAGAGTAATAGTCAAGTGCTTGAAGAGTCACATTACTATGGATATATTATAGTGAAAATACTCCATAATATAAGGATTGAGTCATAACCAATGAGTATCTAAATATACAATTGTAAGAGGAAGAAAGTGAATAAAGCTTGTATATAGATTTGAGCAATTAATATTGTAAGTTTTCTTCATGCATAGTTCATGAATGATTTAGGTCATTTACATTCATATTTGATTATATAAATGAATTTTATTTTCAGTATTATATAGGCCTTGATATACATATTAATTTTCTCATATAATCTACTCTTCATTATTGATATTTGTTTTTGGTAAGTAAGAGATTATATTAAGTGGGTTTTGACTGGGCCCCGATCCCAGAAATACAAAGTACTTAGAGGATTGCATAATAACAAAATTGAAGAATCCCAAACCAGGGATAATAGCTAGAGGAGAAACAAAATTTCCCACGTAGGGGAGAAGAAATAAAGCTACTAGGGGAAACATGCCCACGTAGGGGCAAGCAGTCGAGAAGACTAGATTCTGAAAAATAACCTAAAAAAGCCCATGCAGGGGTAACCCAAGCTGATAACCAGTAGAGACACCCATGCAGGGGTTGGATGGGAACCAAGAAAAACCCACTAAAGTCCACCATCCCACGCAGGGGAAATACTACAAGCCACATAAAAAAGGAAGCAAGACAAAAAACCAAACAAAAAAGGAGCTAGCGACGCTAGGCTTATGGGGTATCCTCCTCAGTAGAATTGACACCATTCTGGAGGAGCTACTTCAGAGTAGTTATGACACTATCCATGGATGATATTATGCTTTTAAGAATGATCCTTGAAAGCTTACCAGAAATAGCCACATCAGGATCAGAATTCCCACTGTTCTCCTTAGAGATGTGAACAGGGGAATTCTGGTTGGTCTCTACCCTTGCTTTCTTGATGCGGGAGGACCTTCTTACCTGAGTGGTACTTTCTTCAACCTTCACTTTTCTCTTCATGGGAAGGGGTTTGGCTCCACTCGATGCAGGAGGAATTTTCTTAATGGAGGGGGGAGTCGCAATAGTTGGGGTTCCCTTCTTTGATATGGGGGTTTGAGCTTCAAGGGGTTCCTCGTTGTATAAAGGTTCACTAGAGAGGGAATGGGATGGGCTATGGTCGAAGAAGGTGAGGGAGGGTTGGAATGAAGGGGGTAACTAAAATGGGAGGAGGGGTGGAGGCCACAACGTGATAGAAAATGACAGCAAATAAACCTTGGTGGGCATGGGGCACTATGAATTGTCAACCTGATGGATCGGTAAAGGAAGGTTGGGAAGTTCATGGGCTTGAAACCCCATATATGGTTGACAAGGGCTAAGTGGAAGCTGAAGAGGGGTTTGGTAGGGTCATCACAGGTGATGTATTGGAGTAGGGGGACAATCATAGTAGACTAGGGGGAGGGGAGGGATTCATGGTCGAGGGTGACACCTATCCATTTGAAATCCTGGTGGTTTGGAAAACCATCCAGCTCTTGGTCCCAGTTGTGCTTGTCCCTATGGAAAATGCGACCTGTCATCGAAGAGGCCAGACACCTCAGCAATAAAATTAGTCATAACTTTGAACCAAACATTATGAATAGTGACATGGCCATTCGACCAAGTTTTGATGAAATCAGCAGTGATGTCCTGCTATTCACCTTTGAACTTGGCTAGGAAGGGGGTGAAGCCTTGCGCTTGTAGGAAGGAGGCCGAGAGGGGGTCGAGTTGGAGGCTTTTGGGTTCTAAGATGGCCATGGTAGTGGGAATCAAGCACCAGGGATGATCTACAGATAAACTAGGCTGAGAGCAGGGATAACACAACTGAAATGCATAAGTGTCAAGGGCAATTGGAGGCCAAAGACAACTTAAATAGGCATCTAGCAGAACATAGCCCATGTCGATAAGCCAGGAGTAAATGCAGATGTAATGACGGTGCTTATGGTGAGGGAAATAGGGAGTGATGGAAAGCCTAGGATGGATATCCACACGGGTTGAATTATAACCATTGCAATGCTCTGTGTCAGAAAAACCAGGTGACTTCTCAGGGAAGGTGGCTTTGGAATGGTAATTATTGGAAATGCGTGGATTATCTTGATCATTGCAGTCGTTTGATTTTTGAATCCAGTCTCTAGGTACAAGAATGGAAATCTGAGGCAGGAGGCCTATCATTGGAAGCTAAGGAGGCACATGGATCGGAGTGGGTCCACCTACGGTGAAGAAAAAATCTTGCCAAGGAAACTGCATAACAATGATGAAGAAAAACATGGATTCAAGGAGGAAGGAGCTAGAGACTCATGGAACCTCTCGGCCAATCTGCTGATGCAACATTGAGAACATTTTGTGGGACATTATTGTGCCAGATGGATAGAGTGGATTGGGTAACTCCCAGGTTTGCAAGGCAGTCAGCAAGCTTGTTGGCTTCACGAAACACGTGGGTAGCCACCACCTCATTTTTCTGACTAATGAGAATCTTGGTTTCTTGAATGATAGAGCGAATGTTCCATGAAGGACATTTGTTGTTGTTGATATACCCGATGATGTTGAGGGAATCACCCTCGATTTGTAAATTAATTTTTAAATCCTTGATGATATGCATACTTCTCTAGAGGGCCCAAGCTTCAGCCACATTGTTTGTTTGATGGTCAAGGTTCTCAGAAAAAGCTATAACAATGTCTCCCTTGTGATTCCTTACAACCCCACCAGCTCCTGCTAATCTGGGATTCTCTTTAGACGCACCATCAAAGTTTAAATTTAACCATCCCTCTAGGGGTGGCTTCCAACAAACATATATCCTAGGATGAGATGGGGAAGGGGCCACATTAGAATGGATGGGAATGTTCAAGGACTGGAGGAGCTCAGTTTCAAAGCCATGGCTTCGGGATTTAAGGCAGAAGAATAACTGGGAATTTTCATTGGCATAAGTAATAGCTTTGCTAGCTGTGGATGCAGGATCGTTAGCTGTGATAGAGGCAGATTTTCCAAAGGAAGGAGACCTTGGGATTGTTGAAAGGATTTGGCCACTAGACAAAGAGGTCTAAGAGGGAATTTGGATGAGCCCATTGAATTTGAAAGGTGGACAAGAGGTGACTCATCCCTTCTCTAGCATAGTCACAATCTATGAAAATGTGATTAATTGATTCCTAGTTGGATAGACACAAGTGGCACATGTTCGAAACATGCATACCTCTTTTCATCATATTATCGATGGTAAGGATCTTGTTTTGGATGGCAATCCAGGAAAAGAAACCAATCTTGGGGATGAGATGCTTGACCCAAACAAGATTGAAGGAAATAGATAAAACTCGAGGATTGAGGAGGTAAGTTGATTTGACAAAGAAGTCTCCATTATCATTCCCTTTCCAAATAGGGTAATCAGGGGAAGCAATAGTTGGGATAGTGAGTCTTAAGCATGTAATACAAAACATTCCCTACCCTTGATATGAGGTTTCTTTCATTGGTAGTGGGAATGATTTTCCATATGCATTGGTTTTCAATGAAATCCACTACTTGGCTGCCAAACCTTCTATCCAGAATAGGTTTAAGGATGGAAACCTCTGGGACCTCAGAGAGAGGTCTATCTTTTATCCATTCATCATTCCAAAAATTTATATTGGTGCTAGTGCCCAACTGCCATCGAGTGCCTTTGCTGATGAGGGATTTAGTCTGAATGATAGCCCACTAGAAAGTAGACCCATTAGTGGGAGTGTTATCATCCAAAAAGGAGAGGTTTTGGAGATATTTCTTTTTGATAATGGAAACCCACTCTGAGTCATAGTTGGTGAAGACTTTCCATGCCTGCTTGGCCAGGAGGGCAAGGTTCATGTTAACAATTCTTCTGAGCCCAAGGTCTCCTTGGGATTTGGGGTAACAAACTTTATCCCAACTGACTAGATGGAACTTTTTCTTATCCTCTAGGCCCGACCATAGAAAGTTCTTTTGAATTTGCTCAATTTTGGAATGCACGGAGGTAGGAGCTTTGAACACCGACATGAAATAAACTGGGATGCTCTGAAGAATGACCATGGTGAGAGTTGCTTTGGCTACTTGAGAAAGGAGGGATCCTTTCCACCCTACAAGTTTTTGGTTGATCCTTTCAATAACATTGTCCCACATGGACTCTTTCAGATTCTTGATGAACAAGGGAAGGCCCAGATAAGGAGTAGGGAGATCAACAATGCAAAATTGAAGAATGTGGGTGATTTTGCACTGTCTATTCTCAGGAGTGTTAAGAAAGTAGCATTTACTTTTCATGTAATTGATTTTCTACCCTACTGCTAGTTCATAGGTATCAAGGATGGACTTTATGGATTTAGCTTGTTGGATAGAAGCCAAGGTGGCAATGATAGTATCATCTACAAACTACTTATGGGAAAGAGGGGGAGAGTTTGAAGAGGCCTTGATACCTAAAATAATTCCTGCTGCACAAGCATATTTGAAAGCCCTTCCCAGGGATTCTGCAAGGATGATGAAGAGGAAGGGGGAGAGAGGGTCTCCTTGTCTGATGCCTCTGGAGCTAGGAAAATATCCTATTGTTGATCCGTTAACCAAGATAGAGAACCAAGGGGAAGATATGCAGCCTTTAATAAGGTCGACCCAGTCCTTGTGGAAACCAAACTTGAGAAGGACCTTTAGGAGGAAATCCTGATTGACCCTATCAAAGGCTTTGTTTATATCCAACTTTAGGAAGATGGTAGATTTTTTGTTGCACGAGACTGAGTGGAGGGTTTCATGCAGAGATATGATGTTGTCAGTAATAGATCTACCTTCTACTGAACTTCCTTGACAAGGGTCTATAATGTGGGGGAGGATTTTCTTGAGCCTCATGGCTAAGGATTTGGTTAAAATTTTGTAGATGATATTACACAGGCTGATGGGTCTAAAGTCCATCATGGATTTACAATGAGGAGTTTTGGGGACCAGGGCAATGAAGGTTGAGTTCATTCCTCTGGGAATGATCTTGGTTCGCTAAAGCTCTTTGATAGCATTGCAGATATCCTCCTCTAAAATATCCCAAAAGGTTTGGAAGAAACAGGGAGGGAACCCATCAGGACCAGGAGCCTTATCAACCTGCATGGAGAACAAGGCTTGCTTAATTTCTTCTTTGCATAGGGGTTGGATGAGAGAGGAATTCATTTCAGGAGTGACCAAAGGGGGAATGTTCTGTAAGAGAAGCTCTTGAGATTCATGATGTTCTAGGGAGGTGGTTCCCATCAAGTTGCTGAAGAAGGAGGAAGCTTCATCCCTGATTTTGAAAATATCCCTAGAAGAGGTGCCATCAGCCAAAATAAGCTCCTTGATCTTGTTTGTGCTCCTATTATGCAAAGTGGAAGCATGGAAGAACTTCATGTTAGCATCACCATATTTTAGCCAAAGGGCTCGAGATTTCTATCTCCAGTAGATCTCTTCCCTAGCAAGAATGTTGTGGTACTCGAATAGGAGTTGCCTTTCTTCTTCCCTAATTTGGAGAGTCAATTGGTTATTTTGGATCTGCTACTCAATAGTTTTAAGTCTACTCAAAATCTATTCTTTATTTTTGAAAATATTCCCAAACACCTCTTTGTTCCAGATTTTGAGATTTTCTTTGATAACTTTCAATTTCTGAGAAACTTGGGAAATAGTAGTCCTAGGGAAAGGAAGCTGCCACCACTCAAAAATCCTCTTCCTCAGATCAGGGTGTTGAATCCACATATTTTCAAATTTGAAGGGGTTTTGAAAGAGGGAGCTCTGTTACCTTCAAGAAGAAGGGGGCAATGGTCAGAGCCTATTCTCGGAAGAGAGATAAGAGAGGCATCTCCAAATATGGGAATAACTTGCTGGGAAAGGAAGACTCTATCTAGCTTAACTTGAATGTGATCGGGACCCACTCTCCTATTGCTCCATGTGAATTGGCACCCCTTTATTTGAACATCCATTAGCTCATTTTTAGTTACGAAGTCATGAAACTCTTGAATGCTCTTGGAAGGGATGGAACTGCCACCCTTCTTATCAGAGGGAAAGAGGGGGGAGTTAAAGTCACCTGCTAACATCCAGGGATAGTTAGAGAATGCATATTTCATGTGGGAAAGGGACCTCTAGAGAGATCTTCTTTCAAGAGGGTTATTTGGAGCATAAATGTTGGATAAAACCCAAGTGAAGTGTTTGTCTTTGCAAAAAAACACTAGGTTCAAAGTTCTTTTAGAAGATGAAATCACCCTTCCTTCAACTTTCTTAGGATCCCAAAGACACAGAAGGCCACCTGATGAGCCTTGGGTAGGAGAAGAGGCCCACTGGCAACTTTTCCACACAGTGTTGACAATATTGTTTATTTTAGATGCATCAACTTTCATTTCTTGCATAATGAAAATAGTGGGTTTATGATATTTCCTTACAGTTCTTGCCAACCTCTGTTTAGTAGAACTATTTAGACCTCTGATATTCCATGAAAGAATATTCATTTGGAGACTTTGGAGGATTTTTTGCTTCCCTTACTTTGTTGTGGGGGAAGTTTGGGATTTTTTGTTTCATCCTTAGCCTGATTGAACAGGTCTAGGAACAAGGTTGTTTGCACTCCATTGGCAACTTGATCTTCAATGTCTTTTTTCTTTTTCTCAGCTAAGGATGGTCTTCCTCTTTTTTTCTCACTCCTTGTGTCAACAGGGGATTTTTTGTAGCTTCTTGTAATGATAGGACTGTGATCCGCTTTGTGGAAGGAGGGACTCACCGCTTCTCTTAGGGATTCAGACATATATTTGGTTGGGGAAAGGGGGCCTTCCGAGGGAGGAAAGGATGGACCAGATCTGGAAGGGGAGTGGGGAGGGAGGGGGGAGGTGGTGGGGGGAGGGGTGGATTATGGAAAAATAATTTCATCATTGGAGTTGGATATGGGTCCAAACCTATTAGGAAAAGCAAACATGGAACATACCTTATCTACATCTGAAGATGGCTCCTGGATGGTGATTTGCTTTCCTTTGAATTCCTTTTCTCACTTGCTATAATAGGGAGATTTGGATCTCTCATTCTGGTTTCCCACCTGGGTGTTGTTCTTCCGTGAAGGGGGATGCTTGAAACTAGTCACCTCTTTTTGGGGTTTAAGAGATGGACATTGGGATTTTAGATGCCCTTGGCATTGGCATTCTATGCAGAATGCCAACTTGTTCTCATACTCTATTGCTTGACACCTTCGATAGGAGCCATAGATGAGATTTATGCGAGTTGGGAGATGGGAATATCACCTTGATCCAGTCCAAACCCACCTGTAGGAGCTTGAAAATGCTCACCTATTGTCGCCAGAGCTATCGAGGTCACCGTCTGAGTCAATAATTGATCATCATAATTGATATTTTGACCTTTAATATTGTGGCTATTTTATATTGGGACCTATGATATTTGATGGTAGTAAGGCTTAGAAGGACAAAACCTTGTGGAACTCAACTCAAATTCCAATGCCTCCATGGTCTCCTTTTTTGCATCCACAATAAGGAGTTAAAAATGCATATAGTTTCATTTAGGTTAGTTTTTTTGCCAACATAATTCTTTGTTTGCATTTGAAATAAAAGACCCTTTTACTTTATTCATTATAGACATGGATTGGGAATGTTGGTATCCAAACCTAGAGGTCCACACTCAAAAAAATATTCTTGCATGAATTCCATCATGGATAGAGTTCTTTGGTGGAAAATAAGGATTCACCAAGTGTATTTTATGGATTCACTCTAAATACTATGTTTTTATGTGTTAAATTAAGCAAAAATCTATGTTTTAATAACTAGGAGTTTATAGACTATATGATTTAAAATGAATATTTGAAATACAATTAAAGGAAGACAATAACACAATAATACAAATCTAAGTACTATATGCTATTTTTATTTATTTGTATTAAGCAAGAAACTTAAACTTTTCCTTTTTGGAGGTAAAAACATAAGAGGTCAATGCACAAAATAAATTTATTCTAAATGTGCAAATGAGATGCAATTTGGGATTTAATTCTTGTGGAGACCCAACTTCCTATACCTCTACTCATTTTATTAATTCCTTAAAACTTGGGGTAAATATATATTTCTACACATGTTTAATTCCATAAGCATTAGTGCCCACAACCCACTAGACACCAATTTGATCCTATCCACATTATCCTATTTATCCACACTAGCCTATCCATATACAATCCTCAAATATTTCTATACTATGAAATAGTATTTCATGCTATGGATTGAATTCCATATTACAGTGATTCCTAAGGCTTATATTTACCTCCTTTAGCATGAATCTTCTTTTGTACTTGAAATGGGTAGAAATCGACATTTGATCCATTAATACAATAAACACATATGTACTAAACAAAAAGGTTGTATTTCATTAATATTGAAAGATATGTGTTACAATAGGGACATGATGCCCTTTAGCCATTTCTTCTTCTAATAATGTTACAACAAGTTTGATGTCATCTTCAATCATCCCTCAATGTAGGTGGGCTTCTTTGTATGTGGGCCACCATGGGGTTGTAGTTGTTTGATGATGTTATTCCTCTTCAGATCTACCAAATAACCTATGAAGAACCTGCAAAAGGGGGTTAGTGTGATGGGGGGCTTGCCTTAGTCAGGCCCCATGTTTAGAAAGACAAAACGACTGTAAAAATGCATTGAAAACTAAAATAAAGGGTGCAAAAGCTAATAAAATGGTAAAACAGAGCTTACCTCCCAAATTTGAGGTGATTTGGGACCTGTAGACCCAATTCACCACCCGAGGGATGAACTGAGACTGGATTTGTGGGGCAAGGGGAAAATTTAGCAGTGAGGTTCCTTTTGCAAAATTCCTTCGATGGATTGATTCCTTGGCAGCTGGGGTGTCTCTATATGCTATGGAAATCTGATTTTCTTCTCCGATAACTGGCTGTTCAATCTTCATTATCTATTTTTGCAGAGTTTATGTGCTTTTTTGGAATAGGGAGAGAGATTTTATCAAGGGTTTAGGACCCACTATTTATAGTAAATGGCAAGGTGTAGGGGGGAGAGTTAAAGAAACTAACCCTAGGTTGAATTCTAACCAAATTTAGGTTAGGGTTTGTGACATGGAAGTATCCTATTCCTCATAGAAAATATCCTATCCTCACACATGTGTGAGGAAGGATTAAGTCTGATCAGGATTAGGAGGTCTTAAGTCAAATTAGGGCTTGATTAGGGTTTCTTAGGAAAATATCTTAGCTAACCCTAATTACACACATGTGGGAGGATGCAATTAGTGTTAATTAAGGATTAAGAGTTATTTAAATCAATTTTACCCTAAAAAGGTGACTTAAGTGAAGTCAACATTAAATTAGTGTAGTAACCCCAAGGAAGCGGCGTGTCGTCCACCAACTACTCTACTTGCGATTCGATTGAATCCTTTAATGTTAAACATGCAATAAATGAAAGGAACAAAGCAGATATAACCAAAATACAAAGAAGTAAATGAATGAATGCTTTTATTATTGATATTATCCAGATTAGGTTACATATGAATCCCTCTGAGGGATACCCTTTGTTTGATACATGATATTACACACAAAAGAGGGCAGTAGGTGTGTGAAATATCCCCTTGTACATGGGGTGCACTTTATAAGGCTTCCCGATGACACATAAAAATATGAGGGCTTACAGATACCTCCTTCTCTAGGTATGATTTCTAGAGGGATCCTCTCATACTCGTATGTTGTGGATTTGCCCGATTGAACCTGTAGCCCTAAAATCAATGAAATAAAAACACACACTTAGATGTCCGAGATTGCCTCCCTGGATGAGGCTGTTAGCAATGAATAATCTCAATAAATGTAATAAAACTAGTACTATGCAAGAAAATAATTGAAATAAATCTTATGCTACTGAAATGAGAGATAAAGTAGAATAAAAGAAACTAACACCTAAAACCCTAGACTAGGTTGTGGGCCATTGTCCAAGACAACGATCGCTAAGGTGGAATCTCTCTCTCTTGATCCAAAGGCTATGGGCTAGAGTTCGTAACTAATGTTAAAATGATTACCTTATGTGTTTATATTTTCCCTCCAATTCTATAGGGCTTCACTACAAGAATCGATCTCTAAGGGAAGCTCTCCAAGTCTCTAGAAGCTCTCCTCAATGATCCAACCTATTCAAAGTTCTGATGTATGATGCTCTCCCTCTCTCTGATTGATGAAAGAAGGTCTAAGGAGGTCCAAGAATATCCAAGAAGATCCCCTAATGCTTTTAGGTTTATTATTTATAAAGTGTTTGAAGCCCTAGGTCAATGTTCAACCCTAGGACTGAATCCCTCATGCATACTAGGTGTTAGCATGATAATCTCTTTGTTTTTCTATGTTTAACTGAAGTCTAAATCTAGAATTTGAGTCTTCCATGTAGACTGGTTGTGAGGAGGAATGCAAAGTTGTCCCTGCTCATCCTTATTGCATGCAGACTACCACTTCTACCCAAGATTAAGCTGGATGGGGATCAAAATGCATTAAAAGATTAGCCATTATCATCTACAGTGGCTAAGGTTTGGCCGCTCTGAGCTACAGTGGCTGAATTCAGGCCACTCTGGTCTATAGCGGCCAGGCTTGTATGGGCTAAAAATGCCCCAAATGAGTAGTAAAAACCACTTTTGACACTTGGAAGGTCCCAAGGTTTAGTCACATGACCTATGAGTGTACCCATGTAAGTAGTCTTCCTGACCATGACATGTTTTAGGTGTCTACAGATGCCCCTTTTTGCGATATGCTGAGTAATAGATAGAGCAAAGTGAAAATTTAGACCGCTATGTTTACAGGGTGTACGATGATCATTGATCTGATCAATGTTGGATGGCCTAATCATCCAAGATGGCATGCATCCTTGAATCATTGCTTCAACCTGATTGAAGGCTTAATTTAGCATAGGGCTCACACATGTCCACTTGCACCCATTCCTCAAACACAATTGGGTAGCTTATGTCACTACAATAGAACCGACCGGAGAAGAACTACAAATTGAATATGTCTTACTTGCTTATAAACCCAAAAAATGGGGAAATTTTTTGTAAGAGTTGAGTGCAATGATTCATAGGATGAATGTAATTTTGACATGATCGAGTGATCTTTTGTTGATTTTGATTATGATTATTTGAAGTTTCAAACTACCCCCTCACACAATGAATTGGTGAGGGAAGGGCAATGAATGAAGCAACGAGTTGCTTGACCAAATATGACTAGTTTTGGTTCCTTTCTAGTGTTTGTTACTTTTAATGGGCAAATGCCCATCCAAGCATGATTTTAATTGTTTATGATAATCATTCATCCCTATCTTGGGGAGTGGTTCGACCATAAATAGACTTCTTAGGGAGTTAGGACGAGCGATTCTATTTATGCTTGTATTGCATCACTTGGCTCAGTGTTTTTGGTGTCATAGGAGAATTAGGATGGTTCCTTCATACCCGTGGGGTAGTCTAACCATCTTGGTATTCTTTGGAATTAAAAGAGGCACATTTTAATTCCAAAATGAATGTTTTGCCCCAAGTAACCTCATGGTAACTTACTCATCTTGTCGAGTTGCATGGAGTGCAAATCGCTGCAATCGCTAAGTTGATAGAATAAGTAACTTGATAGGAGGCTTACTTGAGATTTTTTTTTATGCAATTTTTTTGTTATTTTGAACATTATGATAACCATGAGTCATCATAATGTGTTTATTTAATATTTTGTTGCTTCTCATGGATGGAATCCCTCCTGGTTTTGCTTAGGCTACTGGCCGCTGTCAGGTCTAGTGGCCCATAAATTCCTGCTCATGGCCACTCTCGTATTGAGCGACCAAGAAGTTCGGGCGACTGATGATAGCAGTGACAAAGCCATAATTTGGGAATATAAAATTGACCGTAGGGTTTTGACCTTTCACTTTCACTAGTTATTAGTTTACATTTCAAAGCTCTATTGTGAAAGTGACTTTTGTGATTTGGAGTGTTGTTGCATTTCGGAGGATCATGGCTACATAGGGCGAGGCATCAATGAGCGAAGGATCCGGAGCTTCTCAGGTACTCTTCAAAACCTTAACCCTATCTATTTTATTTTTTAAGTAAAATGAACTACACTAAGTAATTGGTACATGAACTTCATTAAACCTATTGGCAACGAATTAAACTTATAGCTAGGCTTAGTTTAGGATTTTATGTGGTGGGTTTGTCACAATTTGATTTTTTATTTTTTATTTTTTTGTTATTTTTGGCCTAGGGTAGATGTTTCTTCTATGTTGCCCGTCGGTCGCTGCTACTTAGAGCAGCTAGCTCAGCCTCTAGTTTGTCCATTGTTGCTTAGAGCGACCATATTTGAATTTCAACGATCAAAATTTTGATCGTTGGGGCTTGGCCGCTCTCAACTTCAGCGACCAATTCTTGGCCACTGTAGTCGATAGAGGCTAAGAACACCTTGTAGAATTTTTTATTTTCTTTGCATTTTTGAAGGGTTTAACCGATTTTGTTTTTGAGTTTTTGACTTGCTTTTATGAAATTGTTGCATTAATAGGTGCATTTCATTGCTCTTTTTGCTTGGACTTAGAGTAGCTCATCATTACTTGCATTGTTTCCATATTTCATTATGATTTATACCTTAGATGCATTGTAGTTATGCCTTATTTTCTCTTTTGCTCTTAGATTGTCGCAGCTCGGTATCATGACTTGAAGCTCATGAATGACCTTCTACCCCTGTTGAGTGCTATGTATTGGGCCTGGATCAAGGCCTGCAAGCTTAATTTTGTCACCAGTCTGCCCTACATTATGTCAGACCAAGCTTACCTTACATATTTTGTCCATCACTGGGATTCTCGAACTAATACCTTCCACCTTCCTACCGATGATATGACTATCATGTTGGAGGATGTGCATAGGATATTCTAGACCCCCTTTGATGGAGTGGCCATTACCTCATTGTAAACTAATGATCGTGAGGCTGTATTTATTTGGGTGTTTGGAAGGCATGTTATAGATGCCTTCAAGAACACCAAATATGGTGGTGTATATGTTATATGCTGGTATTGGGAGGAGGTTTTCATGATGAATCTTACAGTGTTGTTGATGGTCATCAATAATGTTCTTATTATAGATTACACATGCTTGATGTTTCTGTGGAACCTCCTTGTGATGGTCCAGGATTTGATGTACAGCGAGGAGCCCATAATCTATGCATGGGGTAGGTATATACTGGCCCAATGTTACGATGAGTTGTACCATATCTACTAGTGAGGTCATGTCAACATTAATTGCAACTTGCTCCTACAGGTTTGGGGATGGGAGCACATCAAGGTATAGCATCCTAGAGGGCTTTTAACAATATTACAGCTATTGAGGAGCAGACCTAGTGCTATGCAACTAGATGGGATCGAGGGCACGAGGAGCGCAAGAGCCATCCTCATGCAGGGGAGCTCTCCCATTACACTAATACTTTTACTAGGTTGAAGGCTAGAGATATTATGTGGCATCCACATCATGATTTCTTAGCTTGGGATGGCCCAGCTAGTTTCATAGTTAGGACACAGCATGAGTGGTGCCTCATCAACCACAAGGTTGGTATTAGGGAGTATTTCTTCTACTCCTGGGTTCTCCATTAGTTTGAACTATATCAGGATGTGCCACTAGTTCTATTTTTGTACTGGTGCCTCATAGCAGAGGGATACCTTCCTCCTCCATGGATCACAGAGATTTCTAATGAGGAGGATGCCCCAATAGTTTACCTAGGAGCCACTGGGGGATTCATAGAGGCTTTTGTGCAGTGGTGGGGGGACCTGATGTGGCACGATGAGGGCAGTTTGAGTTGCATAGATGATGGTAGGGATGATGGTGCAGACCTAGTAGGACACAGAGTCCAATCTAGAACTGAGGTGTCGGGCAATCTAGTAGAGCAGGTGGCAATGGAGGAGCAGGAGGCTCTCGAGGAGGATAAGGAGGAGCTAGATACCAAGGAGAGAGATTCTCCTCTGAGAGCATAGTTGCATGAGGTCAAGGCTGAGCTTCAGTCGACCAATATCCAGGTTCACCAGTGAGATGCTACCATAGCCCAATGAGATGCTACTATAGAGAAACTCATGCTGTAGATCTCGTATTTTTAGGCCACTTTTTGGGGTGGTGCTGCTAGGATGAAGTTTTTTATTCCTCCTTATACACTACAGGGTGATACTGGGGTAGATCCTAGGGCAAACACAGGGGGAGACGTTCTACGCCTACAGTCACTATTGGATGAGTACGAGGAGCAGATCTAGACACATGTCTCACATATAGCCTCTCTCCAAATGCATCTTAGGAGGCATGGGGTTGTCCCTAAGGAGGCACCAGGTGCAGGTGGCTCATAATTCAACAGGCGATCCACCTCTGGGTAGTCTTCCATCCATCCTAGTTAGAGGAATCGGACTTGCATAGAGAGACCAGTAAGGTCACATCACTCCATGCATGACATGACCATAGGGGGAGCTGATGCTGGGGGTGCAGGCCCTATGTTTGATTGATGATGCACTTGGATTCTATTTTTTGAGGTCTACTTGACCTATATGACTATAGCCTATGGGCGATTTTGTATATTCATGCACTTTGAGATACACATTCTGAGACATATTTTGAGACAAGCATATTTATATGAGACTTTGCATTTATGTTTCATTATGCGTGTCATTTATTGCTTATGTTTTTATTTTATTTATGCGATGTTATGATGGAATTATGATGGGTTGATATATGTGTTAGATGACAAATGATATTTTATGATGATATGAATTTGAAATGGATGCTTTTGTATGTGTTTATGTAGATACTTTCATGATTTGATCATTGTGACATGATGTGATGTATCTTGAGTTGATTTGATGATGGATTTATTCTATGTATGGATGAATGCAATGATGTGATCTTTGATGTAAATGGATGATTTATGAACTATGTATTTATGGATGTAATGATTTATTGTTAAATGCATATTTGATTTTGATTTAATCGTATGCATATAACTAATTCTATGATATGGTGAATGCAGTATGTAATCTAATGTAAATGAACTTGTATGTTTTAATCATTTAAAATGTAATGGATGCATATGCTATGAGTTTGATAATTTAACGGGTGATACCACAGAAAGTATAACAACCATGAATTTTAAATAATCATTCTAATCATAAGAATTAATTA
The DNA here is from genome assembly GCA_028583015.1 of Wollemia nobilis. Taxonomy (NCBI): domain Eukaryota; kingdom Viridiplantae; phylum Streptophyta; class Pinopsida; order Araucariales; family Araucariaceae; genus Wollemia; species Wollemia nobilis. The sequence continues at coordinate 248,178 of JAQPPZ010000331.1, read as the reverse complement.
TTTAAACCATTCATATGTGCAATGTAATGATGTGGAATGTATGTATTTTCTGGATAAGCTTTTGTAATTTAAGAGATGTAAAATAGTTAGTGGTCATTTAGATATCATTTCTGACATATATCCGGTATCTAGTTTAATATTATTTTATTAATACCCCCTAATTTACAAAAGCTTATAAAGAAAGTTGATGATGTGATTGATGATATGATTTTTTGCTATGTTAGAAATTTATTTGTGGGTTTTCTTGAGACTTCAAACACTCTAGTTACCCTATCAACAACTATGTACTAACCATACAAGACTTTTGAAAAGCAAGTATTTCACTCTATACCTAGATATTCATTCTCTCTATGAGTGCAAATGAATATATATTTATATAGAACTCAAGCATTTCCTCTACTATCAGGTGGGATTATTTTAGCCCGTTGTTAAGATCAGGGATCCTCAAGTGTTTTATCTCATCATTATGTTGGACTTAGTTGGACTATACCACTAGGTAGTATTGGGTTACCTAAGCTAGCTCATCCACATTCAAATATTGGTCTATACAAATGCCATAAGCTTTTGTAATAGACATATCGTCATGCGTAAGGATTTCTCCTTCCAATTTTGTGCAATGCTGAGAATTCCAGGGATTCAAGCTCTATTCCTTTTTTTTCTTCATTTATTTTGGGATACTTGCCCATACTTAGTGATGAAAATCACTGCTTATTTTGACTGATTTTTTTTCTTTGAGAAAGGGATTGATGTAAAACTTTTTATTTGTTTTGATTTGACTATTTGCTTGATTTTGGATTTGAAATATGACTTCTTGAAACTGGATTTTAAATTGGTGCTTTGTTTCGGGATTTTTGCTTGTTTTAATGAAAGCAAGGGATTTATGTAGTGATGACAATCACTAATTTTTGGGTAGGGCAAACCTTGTCATTTTTCCAATTTGCAACACCTTTAAACCGGTTGCACAGGGGGATAAGCAAGGAAGATCATTTTCACTTAAGGTAACCTAGATCACTTTGTTGTTTCATATTTCCCTTGTACCAGATAGGATTTTAGTGTTTCCATTAGTGATGGGATCCTAAATATCCAAGGTACTATTACAACTAGATCTTGCTCCCTACTAATCAAGGTGGATTTCTATAAAATTTGATAAGACCACTAGACATGGTTGAATTCTAGGAAACCTTAGTATATTTTGTATAGCAACATGAAATGGTTGTGTTGAAAAACACAATTACACACATGGATGCATGGATGAGGATGAACTTGAATATTGTGATTGAGATACAAACTATGGCATCATTTGTAAGAATGTGATCATAACTTATGTGAATGCAATGGATATGTATTGATATGCAATTATGTGGATGTGGATGTAAGATGCAAATATTTTTGTATTTTTGCTTTTTGCATTGTTTTTTTACTTTTGATTATTTTGAATTTTTTTGTGTTTTGATTTGACCAAAGGGCTTTAAAATACCTTTGGAGATTTTTGTGATGATTTTGACCAAACGGATTGGGTACCCTTGGAGCATTTTTGTGATTTGATTTGACCAAAAGGTTTTAAATTGCCTTTGGAGTTTTTTTTTATTGATTTTGACCACGCAGATTTGGTACCCTTGGAGTATTTTTGTGATTTGATTTGACAAAAGGGCTTTAAAATGCCTTTGGAGCTTTTTTTTATTTATTTTGACCAAGCGGGTTGGGTACCCTTGGAGCATTTTTGTTATGGAGGTGACCATGTTTTTGATATTTATGACACATTTGAATGTTTTTATATTATGACATATTTGAATGTTTTTTATTTTTATGACATATTTAATTTTTTTTGTTTTTATGACATATTTGAATGTTTTTTATTTTTATGACATATTTGAGTGTTTTTTATTTTTATGACATATTTGAATGTTTTTTATTTTTATGACATATTTGAGTGTTTTTATTTTTATGACATATTTAAATGTTTTTTATTTTATGACATATTTGAATATTTTTTATTTTATGACATATTTGAGTGTTTTTGATTTTATGACATATTTGAATGTTTTTTATTTTATGACATATTTGAATGTTTTTTATTTTTTATGTATGAAATGCCTTTAGATGAATTATATTGAGAGGTTCAGGCTCTTCAACACTATCCAATGATGTGACGTGATACACTCCAGGGATGACCTTCTCTGAGATTATGTAGGGGCCTATCCAATTTACCGCAAATTTGTCTTGCAAATGCGGCGGTATATTTGAGTTTTGCTAGTTTTCTTTGAGCACAATATCCCCAACTTTGAATTCTCTCAAATGGAATTTACTATTGTATGCTCATGCAAGGTGATTCTGATAAACACAAAGATTCTCCAAGGTATTGACCCGTAATTCATCGAGAAGCATTAATTGATCCAGGCGGCCTTACTGTGCGGTGTCATCATCTATGAAGTCCTTCAATGCTACACATAAGGTTGGGATTTCCAGTTCTAGGGGCATGATGGCCTCAGTGCCATATACAAGTGAAAACGGTGTTGCCCCAATGGGTGTCTGCACAATAGTCCTATATGCCCATAATTCTAGAGGTAACTACAAATGCCAATCCCTATGATTCTCTTACTATTTTTCTCAATATGGAGATGATTGTTTTGTTTGAGGCTTCAGATTATCCATTTGCTTGTGGATAATAGGGTGTTGAAAAACTATGCTGGATGCGGTATTTTTCCATTAAAGCATGCACATTTTTGTCCTTGAAAGATGGTTCATTATCCGATATAATCTTCGAAGGGACCCCAAAATGAATTATGATATTGTGGAGTATAAACTCTGTAATGCTTGGTCCAGTTGTTGATGTTAAGGGGATCACTTTGACCCATTTGATGAAATACTCAGTGGTCATTATGATGAATGTGTGTAAACCCAAATATGGGGTAGAGATCTTCCCAATCACGTCTAATCCCCACTACGAAAAGGGCCATGTTGCTTGTATGGGTTGCAAGGATTGTGATGGCAAGTGAGTGAGCTTTACATGATATTTACACTTGATGCACTTCTTGACATACTCACAACATTATTTTTCCATAGTGGGCCAATAGTAACCCATTCTCAAAATACGCTTGACGATGGCCATGCCATTGAAGTGACCACCACACGTACTGTCATGATCTTGCAAAATTTTCCAAGATGCTTCTTGGGGCTTAAGACAACGAAGGAGCATTCCATCATAACCTTGTATATAAAGAATCTCTCCTAGAAAAATGTATCTAGTCATATTTTGTTTAAATTTTCATCTTTCGACATGTGACATGCCTTACGGTATTATTCCAAGGTTTAGGAAATCCCTCAATTGGGAAATCCAATCCTGATAAGCCACTGATTCTATGGATAAAATGACATGTTCTCCTTGTGATCCAGAATTTGTGAATACTAATTGGGAAAAAATCCTGTGATGAATGGTTTTTCCACATTCTATGGGACCTTGAGAGATCAAATATTACCAAGGGGCTATTTGCAAGAAAGTTCTAACTTTGAAGGACCAATATTTATTTGGCTCGGTTTGGATCATGTTGACTGACTCTAGGTTGTCAATAATCTCACGTTGTATCATGAAAAATTTGAGCACTTTCATATGAATAGTTGTGAAATTACCAGATGAATTCTTAGGGATTAATGATCCCAAATATGCCATGGTGTCTGCAAATCTGTTTGATGTATGAGGGATTGCCTTAATTTCATACCATTCTAGTCAGGCTAGGTAAGTGTCAACAAGCTCCTTGTAAGCTCTACATTAGAACAATCCTTTTACTTGATTTACTATGAGCAAAGAGTCACCAAAGATATTCAATATTTTAATGCCCATTGCAATGGTTATTTGGAGTCCCAAGATCAAGGTTTCATACTATGTGTTATTTTTTGTGCAAGGGAAGTCTAGCTTGAATTATAATGGTAATGGAGTGCCCTACGGTGTGATAAATACTATCCTGGATCTTCCTCCTTGCTCGCACTTTGAACCACCAAAGAATAATGCCATGTATCTTTGTTTCTCAGGTTCTTTGAGTTCTGTCGGATTTGATAATGGAAAGACTGCATCATCAGGCAATTCTATAGTGAGAGGCTTATTATCCTAAAGAGGTGCCTCTGCTAATTGATTGACCATGACTTATCCCTTGATGGACTTTTGGATTATGAATTCTAGATCAAATTCTATCAATAACATGATCCACTTTGCAGTATGTGTATTATGATATGTCTTGTTCATCATATACTGCAAAGGATTCTATTTTGATATAACGTAAGTCGTATGGCTCAACATGTAGTGTCACAAATTTTTGGTTGTAAAGACCACTTCTAAGCACAACTTTTCTACATATGCATATCCTAGCTCATAGCTTACCAAGGTGCGACTTATGTAATATACGGCTTGCTCTTTGTCTTGCGCATTATTTTTGGCTAACATGGTACCTAAAGAAAAATCAGTAGCTAATATGTATAGAAAAAATGGCACATCTGGCCTTGGGGATCTAGTTGGCGGTGTTGCCAGATATATTTTGATCTCTACAAAGGCTTGTTGGCACTCTTCATCCCAATGAAATGGGAAATATCTGCGTAGCAACCTATTCATGGGTCAACATTTGTTTGAGAATTGTGCAATGAACCATTTGATGGATGCTACCTTGCCTTATAGGCTTCTTAACTCCCTAATTTTGGTAGGGGTGGCCATTTCCGTTATATCTTCTACTTTTATAGTATCAAATTCAATGCCTCTCTTGGAAATAATGAAACCTAAGAGCTTACCAGAAGTCACGTCAAACACACACTTCTTAGGATTCAATATGACGTTGTGCTCTATTAGGCGATCGAAGACTTTCATAAGGATCTCAGCGTGCTCCTACCATACCAATTATTTGGCCAATAAGTCATCCATGTAGTATTCCAATATTGTATGCATGTAGTCATGGAATATGTATGGCATGTCCCGTTGGTATGTGGCACCAACATTATTTAGACCGAATCACATCACTTTGTAACAGAAAGTTCCCCATGGAGTAATGAAAGCAGTATTATGCTGGTCTTCGAGTTTTATTCATATTTGATTGTATCCATAAAAGCCATCCATTAGAGAGAGCATCTCATGACCTGCAGTGGCATCGATAAGAGCATTTATGTTTGGCAACAGGAATAAATCCTTCAGAGTTGCCCAATTTAAGTCCCTGAAATATATGCAAATGTGGACTCTTCCATCTGATTTTCCCATGGGCATCATTTTCGAGACCCATTCAGGATAGTCAATGGGAACTATGAAGATCACATCCAATAGTTTTTCTAACTCATTCTTCACCATCAAAGCGATAGTTGGATGCATTTTCCTCAATTTTTTCTTGACTGACTTCTTTAGGGGATCCAATGAAAGGTTGTGAATAACTAACTTTGGATCAATACCTGGCATGTCTTTGTAAGTCCAAGCAAATATATTTGGCCTCTATTTAAGGAGAGGTATTATGATGGCTTGTTCCTCTGGAGACAAACTTTCTCCGAACTTGAATTTCTTTGGTTAAGTAGAATCATCACTAATGCCCACCTTGAAAGTTGCTTCTATAGCCATATGTGACCCATCCTCCAATTGGTGAGGCATGGGTATCAAGTGAATGTCATCAACGATATTTACAAGTCCCATTGAATTAGAATCTAGACTAGCATGAAACACATCATATGCACAACCTGATGTAAAATGGAACAGTTGTAACGTCTCTTAATTAGAGAAAAGATCTTCAGGATCTATGGGTGAATTAGCACTATCCCAATAAATAGCCTTCGTATCAAGACACAAAGGTGTAGTGGGATCTACTGGGTTATGAAGTGGTGTGGTCAAATCAATGGAGATCATGTTGATGGATGGAATGAAATCTCTAAAACCATGTGGTTGAAATCTTGTCTTAGAGGTTTCTTTCCTATACTCATGATGAGGCTCTGGATGGAAAGGCATCTATGGATATAGCCCATGATTTGGTTAGACTATAGGATCATTGGACTCTAAGAGTTACCTAAATGTAGGTGGTGGGGATTGACCATGCGATGAATGACATTCAAGTCAATAGGTTTCCCCAAAAACTACAAGCGAGGGTCTATGGCATGGATTATCGCTTCTCTTTCTACCAACATGTTGACTTGCTGCAAGTGGTGAGATATGAGATAAGCCATCTTAGTCTAATCATAAAAATCATCATCACTTATCAAAAAATCATTAGCATTGTTATGTGGCCCTAAGGTAAGGGGCACATATCTTGGACCCAAGTAGGCCATCTCTATTTCATCCTCACATTCTTCATCACTTATGAATATGCCATTTGCATTAGTATGTTGCCCCAAGTCATGGGGCCATTACCTTATTTCTAGGTAGGCTCTCTCGATTGAGTCATCTGACTCATAGGCACTTTCATATGATATAAATACACCCTCGTTGTGTATGGACTAGGTAAATATATGTAAATAGTGAGGACCATGATATGCCAAGCCTGCTCGTACTTCATCATAACCTGCAACATATCCATTTTATTCTTGCTCATCATCCCATGAGTTGTAACCTATTTGGGTGGCATCAATTGTGGATATTGGATGATAAGTCTTAGGTGGTTGTATGTTTACCATAACCACTTATCTGTTGCTCAGATATCTTGTACTTGGTGGGTGATAGGGAATAAAATTGATGTCTTCTCCTAACCCCAAGCTTAATCTATCTAATGTTGTTGCTAGAGAGTCATCTCAATCTCTGATGTGATAGCCTAACCCAAATATGTCAGACAAAAGCTAGTATTACAGCTCGAATTGCCATCTACACCCTTGCTCATATATACCAAGACCATACCCATGCCAATGGTAGTGTTCAAAGTAGCTTAGAGAAAACTCAAGATTAGAGAGGTAATGATAATTTATAGTGAATAATTCATCATTATCCTCTTCTTCACCAATAGACTTATGGGCGTAGTCTAGTCCAGCGTAGATAAAGTTTATCTGATTAGGAGGGATCCCAAGTGGAACCACTATTTCCACTAGCGGTATTAGATATTTTGGATGTCCCATGTCTTGTGCAGACTCTATGATGGGTGTAAATGTTATGTTATACACAAGATACTCTCCTATCCCTATACTTGCCAAGTGTATTGTTGTATGTGATGTGGATGATCCTACAGATGATATTGGTGAAGCAGGTTCTAGTATCTCCTCAGCTTGATCTTGGAGATATTCCTCCTCCATGGGAGTTGGAATCTTCTTAATTTATATTATTAGCGCTTCCTTGAGATCTCTTTCCTCAATTATGGGCACCTTTAGCTTTTGATTGTCTTTTGGTTTAGACGTTGATGGTCTATTAGAAGCATTAGTTACTTTGTGCACAAGATGAGGTGTTAATGCAGATGGGTCATTTTGTACCCCTTTGTCTTTGTTATCCAGTTGTGTAGTTGGATATGAAGGTCCTATAGATAAGTGGGCAGAAGGAATCATAAATTCTCTTGGAAAATCCACCTGATGAACATACTTGAATGGTTCTTCATCGGCCAACACCATGTAGAATTTCTTATCATGCACATACTTGACACATTGGTGTAAGATCGAAGAAACACATCTCATGTCCCTTATCCAAGGTCTCCCTAGGAGGATGTTGTATTGCATGGCCCCTTCCAAGACATGACACATCATGGGGATGGTCTTATACCCCACCTTGATAGGTAGGACTATCGTTCTCGTAGTATTGCATAAATCATCATTGAAAGCCCTTAATGTATAGGCTCCTCGGATGATATTGGACTTGGGGATCTTAAGATATTATATTTTTGTTGTTGTGATTATGTTGATTGATGAACCTATATCGATCAAGACATGCTTAAAAGGTAAATCATTAATTGATGCCACGATGTGCAGTAAAGGGTTTGGTAAGGTAGTAGGTACTATCTTAATTTCATGATCATAGAATTGAATTACAGACTCTTGGCATTCTTGTACTTGTCCCACAAAATGGGTGAATGCATTTGGATCTTGTGGTTGGAGCTCAATTGACCTTAAAATATCCATCAAGGTTTCTGTGTGCTTTGGGGACTATTGTATGAGCTCATAGATTGATAGCTTAGACGAAGTCATTTGTAAATTTTCTTGAGTCTACTCTGAATGGTTACCATAGGTCAGGTTGGTGGACCTGTAAGGTTGTATTACCCCTGCTTCTACCTAGGTGCAATTGGAACATTAATGGGAGCTGTAGGAGGTTGCGTTTGACCATACTGTGTAGTCCTAGTTGCTATATTGACTATTTCAACCATCCTAATGCACCCATGGGTAGGCATATCAACTTGAACATGATAGACTTGTGCAGATTTTCCTCTAGGGGCCTCATGGTTTGGTAGTGGATTTTTGTAGATACCCATATCTCTATTTTCAAGGGCTAGTGGGTTGTCCACTTTAAGTTCTCCTGCATCAATAATGTTTTGCACTTGGTGCTTAAAACCAACACAAACCTCAATATTAAGCCCTGATATCCTATGATAAGGGTAAAATTTATCTTCCCTATATCCTTTTTTTCTTAAGATGGTTGGGATATATAAGAGGTATATCAGGGAACCTGATCTTTCCCACCTCACTCAATTGATTGAAGATTGATTGCATTAATTATTTCAATGGTGTGAAATAACGAGGGGGTTTGTGCTCTTTGTTTCACCCCTGATTGTTCTTTTGATCATAGTTGGCTAGTGGGGGTTGTGCTTGATAATTATTCAGTTGGTACATAGCCCCATCCTTAAGCTTAGCCAATACCACTTGATTAACTGGAGTAGGGTTTGCCTGCTTCTGCCTGTATTTACCATTTTTGTTATTTTTGTTCCAATCCTTCTTGGTTCAAATTTTAATAGTTCCCTCATCTACTTTTATGTCGTCAATGAGTTTGGCCTATGCCAAATATTCCTAAAATGAGGGGTACTATTGGAGTTGTAGCAAGAGGTAGATGTGTTTGGAACAACTTTTGGTGAACATCCAGATGATCTCTTCTATGTGAACAGAGAATGATAATATTGCCATGACTCTTCTCCATATATTCCCATAATCCATTACTGGATCATCATCATAATGTATCAAATTGGCCAGGTTTGAAAGGTTCAATTTCCTTTTAGTACCAAACGACAAAACTCTTCAGTAAAGCATTCACTAGTTGCTCAAAATTGGATATGTTATGTTTGGGCAGCTGGTTGAACCATTGGGTGGTGAAGCCCACAAATGTCATAATGAATGTCCTTAGCATAAGAGCATCATTGTCTTCAAGATGAAAACATGCATTGATAAATTTGGTAACATGCTCTTGTGCATCCTATTCACCCTTAAACTTCTCTATCCTAGGCATCTCAAAATGCTTAGAATAGGCAGGGCTAGGAATAGATAGACATAATGGTTGATTATGTCTTGCTCAATGTTGGTTTGCAACCAGCCATCTCTTGTTTTTCAAAGGACTTCATATTTTTAGCAAGTTCTTGGAAGGCCTTTGAGGCAAGGAGTTCCTCCTCTTTTGGATGCCCCCATGGTGGTGGTGGAGGTAACACTCTATCCATTTAATTTTCTCTACTTTCTTCCCTCCTACGAGGGGATTTAGGATGTACCTAGTTTTTCTCTATTAATTTTACCCTTTCCCCACCAGTTGGATTTTGCTCATGATTTAGAGGGTGATTTTGTTGTGGGTTTCCTTATTTTATAGTGCACTCCTCTCTTGGTGAGTCAGTGTGTTGATCCCTTTGATGATCATTTCTATTTGCTTGTTTATTTCTACAAGCTAGCTGCTCAGATTGCTCTCTCAAACATTGTTCATGTTGGTGCAACAATTTTTCTCTTTGTTTATCTTGTTCGAGAGATTCTACAAGATCTCACTCTTTGTGCAAGGTTTTTTCTAACTATCGTGCATGGTTAACTTGCATAGTCATAGAAGACTCATGCTTATCTGATCCTATCCTAGTGGTTTTAATTCATAGATATCTCAAAGAGGTTTTTATTGTCTCTTTGCTCTTGCTAGCTAATGTGACTTGTTCAGTATATTTTTTAGTGTCTCTATGATCAAACTCTATTTGTTTACTATGGGATCTCCTTGAGGCACCCCAAGTCTGAGAAGTGGGCCTAGAATTCATGGTTCATGAACTTCAATATATAGAATTCTTTGTGGCTATGGTTCTAGGAGGTGGTCTCAGATGCAACTGATCCAACTCATCCAACTATCTTATTTTCCATGGCTGATCCCATGGGGTGCCATTTACTCTAATAAAGTCATAGTCTATTGGAATAATTCCTATTGTGTGAAGGATATCTTCTATTTTATGTCCATTACTAGATGTATTTCTAGTTTCCTACCCCACAATTGGCTGATCTGTTATAAGTGTCTCATGTGAATGTTGGGATGTCGGGTCTCTTGTGTGCTCTTTTGGTTATGAGGGTTTTGTGGCACTATCTACCCTCCATGAGGATGGAGATGGGGAAACCTCATCATCTATGTGTGAAGAACAGGGTCTAGAACCCTCCTTATGTCTATGTGAGGAGGAAGCTCTTGAAGATTCCTCATGTCTCTGATAAGTTTTTGTGTGTTTAGAGGAATCCCTTTAGGTTTCCTCGTCTCCTTAATGATGATGGTCATGAGGCCTCTTTGTGTTGATGTTATGTAGTTCCTTGATTTGGTTCCCTATTTGGGATTTCTCGAGGAGATCCCCCACGAGTTGAGTTATCACCCCTTAGACTTGCATAACTGCTTATCATGGTCTTTCGAGTAGGTCTTTCACTGTTACTATGACTTCGCGTAAGGTTATGTATTGCTTCGGATTCTCCCTCGATGTCAAACCAAGGATGTCTACTTCTTGTTTTGACCATAATTTTTGGAATTTAGCTTTTGTGTTGCACTTAAATATTACCAAACAATATCAAGCAAATATTTATCTTGATTACAAATTTAAGTGTGCCCTAAACTGTTTGTTGTATTTTGATGTTTGGTTGTTTTTTGTTTCTTGTTGTTACTTTGGATTTAGAATAAGGAGACTCATCCATAGTGATAATCAACACATGCCAAACATGATTTCTCAAAATAGACTAGGGTACATCACTTAAATCCCAATGGGGGGTTAACCTAGATCTTCCACTCTGAACCAATGATTGTTCCAATATTGGGAGATAGTTTGAATACAAGTACCTTAGTGTCACTATAAGTAAGTTTCTCAATCCATTTCTATGAATCTCTTGGGGGTCAACCAGTGGAAGGAGATGAATGCCAATATCATTGGATTGAATTGAGGGTTGGTGATGAAAACCAAATCCCTAATGTTTAAAATATGTGTGTGTGTGTGGTTCATTTTATGTTTTGCATGAATAATAATGCATCATATAGTAGCAATGAACTTTCCTTATATGCCTAATGCAAAATGCATTTCAATTTCAGAAAGGTGCATAGCTACTATGAGATTAATGAATGCACTCTATTAGGTGCAAGTATGGCCTTTTGAAAGACTTCAAAGCAAGCAAACCAATCATGCAATATCTAGCACATTGGATTCTAGGGTAAAATTTATAGACAGAAGTCGTTGTTCGTAGCAACACCTAGTGGAAACTCTAAAAAGAAACCTACGATGTGCAAGATACGAGTTCTTTCTCTTTCATTCTTTTAGTTTTCCAAATTGAAATATTTCTTAACTATCACTAATTTTAATGGAACATAAATAAAAAGAGAACTATAAAGTGTTAGAAAAGTTGTACCAACCTTTAATCCAGCTCAAAGAGTCAATGTTTTGACCTCTACTGCCCTCTAGCTCTGGCCGCTATTGATTAGAGCGGCTAACATCTGACAACTTTTGACCAGAGCGATTGACCTCTGGCCATTGTTGACCAGAGTGGCTGAATCTGCACATAAAACCCAAGTCAATAAAGAGGCAAAAAATGTAAATAAGCTAAATAACTAGGTAGGAGTCCCACCATGATCACCATCTGTAGTGACCCTGGGTAAGTGGCACACCATCCACCAACTACTATACTTGTGATTCGATTGAATACTTTAATATTAAACATGCAATGAATGAAAGGCATGAAGCAGATATAACCAGAATGTGAAGAAGTAAATAAATGAAAGCTTTTATTATTCATATTCTCTAGATTAGATTAGATATGAATTCCTATGAGGGATACCCTTCATTTGATACATGATTTTACACATAAAAGAGGGCAGTAGGTGTATGAAATATCCCCTCGTATAGGGGGTACACTTTATAATGCTTCCCGATGACACACATGGATACCCTGCATTTGATACATGATTTTACACAAAAAAGAGGGCAGTAGGTGTATGAAATATCCCCTCGTATAGGGGGTACACTTTATAAGGCTTCCCAATGACACACATGGAAATGTATGAGGGCTTACAGATGCCTCCTTCTCTAGGTCTAATTGCTAGAGGGATCCTCTTGTACTTGTATGTTGTGAATTTTCTCGATTGAACCTGTAGCCCTAAAATCAATGAAACAACAACACACGCTTAGATATCTAAGATTGCCTCCCCATATGAGGCCGTTAACAATGAATAATCTCAATAAATGAAATGAAACTAGTACTATGCAAGAAAATAACTAAAATAAAGCTTATGTTACTGAAATGAGAGATAAAGCAGAATAAAAGAAACTAGCACCTAAAACCCTAGACTAGGTTGCGGGCCACTGTCCAGGATAGTGACCGCTAAGGTGGAATCTCTCTCTTTTCATCCAAAGGATATGGGCTAAAGTCCACTACTAATGTTAAAATGATTACCTTATGTGTTCAGATTTGCTCTCCAATTTAACAAGGCTTCACTACAAGAATCGATCTCCAAGGGAAGCTCTCAAAGTCTCTAGAAGCTCTCCTCAATGATCAAACGTGTTCAAAGTTCTTATGTATGATGCTCTCCCTATCTCTGATTGATGAAAGAAGGTCTAAGGAGGTCCAAGAATGTCCAAGAAGACCCCCTAATGCTTTTAGGTGTATTATTTATAATTTTTTTGAAGCCCTAAGATCAATTTTCAACCCTAGGACTGAATCCATCATGCATACTAGGTGTTAGCATGAGAAGATCTTTGTTTTTTATGTTTAACTGAAGTCTAAATATGGACTTTGAGTCTTCCATGTATACTGTCTATGAGGAGGAATGTAAACTTGTCCCTGCTCATCCTTATTGCATGCAGACTACCACTTTTGCCCAATATTAAGTTGTATGGGTTATAAAATGCATTAAAAGCTTAGTCGTTGTCACCTGCAGTAGCTAAGGTTTGGCCACTCTGAGCTACAGTGGCTGAATTTTGGCCACTTTGGTCTATAGCAGCCATACTTGGATGGGCTGAAAATGCCCCAAATGAGTGGTAAAAACCACTTTTAACACTTGGAAGGTCCTACAGTTTAGTCACATGACCTATGAGTGTACTCATGTAGGTAGTCTTCCTGACCATGGCATGTTTTAGGTGTCTACAATTAGATTTTAGGAATTGATTGGGTAGTTGTTTTTGTCAACTAATACCCCATGGGGGCCTTAATTGAGAAGAGGAAATCCCAATGCGTGGGATGTGATTTTGAAGGCTTATGAGGGCTTAGGACCTGAAAGCCAGTGAAGTGGTATATGGAATTCTACGCAATGCTATGATAATCTATGGTGACCTATGCATGACTACGGATGACTACGATCATCTACGCATGACTACAACAATATATATATGTTTAGGAGGATCTACAATAGTCTAGGCTAGTTTACAATAGCCTAGGGGTACCTACGATGGCCTATGTAAACCTACAAGTGTCCTAAAGGATCTACAAGTATGTAGATATAGCAATGTGACACTTTTGGGTGTCTATATTTTACCCCTTTTTGTACTACATTGTGTGGAACACAGTTTAACACAAAAATGTGAAGGGTTTGTGCATAAGGAAAAGGGGTATAAGGGGAATGGAATCCAATCAAAGGTATGTAGCCGCTCGAGGCGTGACCATACAACATTAATTGGGGATCCAAGGTAAAGAAGGGAAAGAATGGAATCTAATCGAAGGTATGTAGCCACTCGAAGCATGACCATACAACATCAATTAGATGTCCCATGGAAGAGAAGAGATGGAGGAAAGAAGAATAGGAGGAAAGAAATAAAAACAATACCGGTAAATTTAAATGGATGATCATGAATGCAATGCTATGATTTTGCTGAGTTCGTATGACATTTACGATGCCATACCGGTTTCTAGAGAATGGAAACTTTCAACTGCTTTGCTTTTATGACTAGATCAGCGTGGTCCAAAAGTATGATTAGGATAAAAGCCTAACTAAATCTTTGTTGTTGATTGATTTATGAGAACATGGTGACAAGTTTCAAACCACTTGAACTAAATGGACATTTAGTTTATTCAAATGTGTCATTCATTGTGCTCCATGAATTCCAGATATAAATACTCTAAATACTGTACTAGGATTACGCAAAATGTATCATTCATCATGTACTCGACGTATAAGAATGCTAGATTGAATTCTCCATTAAAACAAATAGCTCTCATAATGTAACCCATGTCTAGTTGGGATTGAGATTATTTCATATGATAATCTTCAGCAAAAAAATTCGTAGATAAATGTGCTAGTCGCGCTTTTAGATTTTTGATGTTGTGGTTGCATGCAAAGCTAACTTTGGATATCAATAACCCCTCAAATGAGGAATCATCAATGAGGTGAATGGAATGTGATGAGTTTACGATGCAGAAATTGATAAGATACCAATGCATGATGAATATGATTGCAAATTAAATTAGAAGACAATTTCTTGGAGGTTCCTAGGGCTTTGGAGGACATGTGCCTACTTTCCTAGGGTTTTTAGGGGCAGTTTGGGTGATTTTGTGTTTTTGCTGAGTTCGCCACTCGAGGGGTGATTTTGACCTAAATTACCACCTAGGGGGTGAATTGGGTTTGATTTCATCCCTCGAGGGGTGAATCGGGGATTAAGGCCTATTTAGGCCCAAATTTCCTTGGAAGTGATTCATTTTGATGGTGTAAGGCATTGGAGGACGACGATGACAAGGGGACGAGAAGAACATGGTTGATGACTTCAAGGGTGACGATGATGAGGGGATGCAGGGCAGCTAGCAGCAGGCTCAGGGACCCACCGGTAAGTGTCCTTTGTCTTTGTTTTTGTTTTGTTTTATTTTTCCAAATAAATGTGAATGAGGGGGGGGGGAGGTTTTCATCTTGTTTTAAAAAAAATTGTAATTTTTAATTGAAATTTGAACACATAGTGATAAACTAGCCAAATGGGTACCCAAGAACACGATCTATTTCTGGATTGGACTTGTTTTGGCACCAGTTTGACCGGGTAATGGGTAGAGTAGGTGTGGAGTTTGACCATATATTTTGAAGTAACGGTGTACTAATATTCACATGTAATTGCATTTTGACTATAAAAGTGGAAAATGGGTATCCTGTTATGCAAATATTTTTTTTGGCCTTCGTTTGGCGTGATTTCAAAATATATTGTTTTTGGGTGTAAAATAGTAAATATTAATACTTAGATCTACTATCTTAGAGGTAGCATTTTTGGAAACTGATGATACTTTCACCTTAGAAGAGCAAAATGGGTATCTAAAAATGTTGTTTATTTTTGTTGATGACTTCATTTAGCCCACCTTTGATTTGCGTACCAAATTCTAGGTAATATTAAACTAAAAATGAGCTGTAGGGGGTCCAATTTAGACTGTATTCAACATATGTTTGAACTTTTACCGCTAAGTGGGCAACTGGGTATTCAAAAATGTGATTGTTATTTTTAAATTATGTCTTTTGATGTGTTTTCAATTTTGGTGTATTTATGGTAAAGTTGGTTTTGAGATTTATGTAGATTGGTACGTTGTTTTTTAATTTTATCGATACATTTATTGCTAAGTGGGCAAATAGGTATCCAAAAACATATTTTTTTTTATATGTTGAATGAATTGGTAGTGTTTTGAATTGTGTGCCATAGTGGATGTGTGGGTGATTTTGTTTTTAGCTGTTGGGAGTCAAATATGTACTGTTTGTCATATCTGTTTGGACTTTTACCATGAAAGGACAAAATGGGTATCCAAATATGCAACTATTTTGTGATGTGTTTTGTAATGTGATTTGTGCATGGTTGGTGTATCGAAGTGCGTGTCAAATTAAATAGTTTTAATTTGTAAATTTGGATTGATGAAATTTAATTGGATTGCATTGTTATGTGGATTACTAATGTGTGTTTTATTGTGGATGAACAGATGAAAATGGTTGAACCTCATCATTGTGTACGCCGGATGAAGGAGAATGTTGATGGATAAATCTGATGAGCTTAAGTGGTTAGATGATATACGGTTTCGAGGTGTATGGAAGTGTAAGAGTATACATACCAACAGGGCGTATGTGTTTGCTTTATGTGAGTGGTGGGACATTGATAAGAACACGTTTCATTTTCCCACTGGGGAAATAAATGTTACTATGGAGGATATATATCGGATTTATAGATTACCAGTTGAGGGTGTTTCGATGAGGGTAGTAGCTAATGACAACAAGGAGGTTGTGTTGGAGAGGTTATTTGGGGCACATTGAAGAGCCATAGATACATCAAAAATTGATTATGAGTGGTTGTGGTTGAAGGAGAAGATTTCTTATAGATAGTGTGCAGCCATGATGAAGATCTCTACTTATGCATTGCCTGATACTTCTGGGGTGTTGTTGACCTGGAACATGTTAGTCATGGTGAGTGATCTGGTGGAGCATAGGGTTGTGTTTGCATGGGCCCCTACACTGTTGGCCCAGGTTTACCGAGAGCTGCATGACGTTGTTCAAGGTAGGAGGTATGAGTGTTGTTCCCTTGTTGCAGGTATGGGCATGGGAACACAACGATCGAGAGGCCATATTTATTGCCTCACCCTATGCATGTGGAGGGCAAGGATTATTTACCCTATGCTTTAATATGGATAACAGATACGAAGCAGGGTATCAAGAGGCTACATGAGGGTGACCCACTATTATGGAGGGGTAAGTTTGGGGACCTGACTCCTGGTGACATCAGATGGAGGTCATGGTTAGGTGGTGTAAGCTAGGATAAGGATGATGATCAATTGTGCACCATCCAATAGAGCAGATGGTTGGTGGGGCACTATACTTGGTAGACTGAGTACTTTCAATTTGACAGAGTGAGGCGACATTTTGGCTTACAATAGGATGTTCCAGGGGATCTTGTGACTTACTTGAGGTGGTGAGGTGATAGAGGGGAGCATCCTATGGTGTTACCTTGGGTTGGGTAGAGGGACCCTCCTATGGATATCATGGATGTAGGGTATCCTGGGATGACTCTAGCATTTGATGCCTAGTGGGCATGGCAGAGTTGGGAGCTTGGGAGGGGTGTGGTTGATCATTGTGTGGCACCCGCTACTAGGGCACCTCCATCAGAGGGGAGAGCTGGTTGGGGAGCTCAAGATAGGGTAGAGGATGTAGTTTATGGCAAGGATGAGGTTCCTCTATGATGGTCATGACATCACTTGGGTAGTATGGTGAGCACCCAAGGAGTGAGGGTGGAGGAGGGGCATGTGGATGTTGACGTGGGTATGGGGTAAGCTATTGGAGCTGAGGAGGAAAGAGGTGGGGTGGTCATTGTGGGTGGTATGGATGACACCATTGATATTGGTTCATTTGCTATGATGGCATAGCAGGTTCCTATTGATATTCCAAAGAGGCAAGATGCAGAGGAGGAGGCACAAGGGTTGTGAGATAGAGTTAGGTAGTTGGAGGCTAAGGTAGAGTAGCTGAGGGTCAGGATGGCTAGGTAGGAGTAGATCATTGAGAGGTTGATTGTTCACTTGGCTATGGAGATGATGAAGAAGATTTTATGTGAGACTACTCTGTTGGTGCCTACGATTTCTCTTCCTGATTATGATCAGGTGGTATCACAGTCTGAGTCACGATCATGAGTGTGAGCACCATCACATCAAAGTTAGTGCAATGTTGCTACAATGGTCTAGATGGGTTCTAGGGCTAGGGTGCAGGATCAACCTACTGTGGATCCTATTCTAAAGTTCAGGCCAGAGTCGAGCAGGGTTGCGAAGATGTGAGCGAGTTGTGAGGACTGTGGGGAGACTCATGGTGGGAGTTAGGATCTCTATGTATTGTAGCCTGCGGGCATTTTAGATGCTAGATGATGGTGGGCATGGTACCATATTGTAGCATTTGGGTATTTTGTATTGATGATATATATATATATATATATATATATATATACATTTTTATTTTGACTGTGCTATATACATGTGTCATTTTGATGGTTTGAGATGTGTCATTTTTTATGTTTGCATGGATTAGTGTAACATAGTTTGTAGGTATATATGATAAATAGATATACATGTGTGACATGGTTTAGGTCTATTGTCGTTCTATGGTATGATTGAATTGTATAGTAGTATGATTATTGTATTTCGCATGCAGGATGATGTAATATTATATGTGGTTTTGTAGTGAATGCATGTAGGATGAATGTAATGATGTGATTCAATTTTGAAATGCATATAGGATGAATGCAATAATGTGATTCAATTTTGAAGTGCATGTAGGATGAATGCATAACTATAATGTATACTAAATATATATGACATAGATGCATGGATGCATTTATGGATGTACTGAAATGCGCCAAGGAAGCACTTGTATCATGGAATTTATCTATATGGATGCGATACATTCCATGATTTCATGGATGGTGGATGATGTAAGGCATATGTAATGATTTTGACCAACATAGTTATGACAATCAAATCTTAGAACCTTAGCTATACAAGTTTTTGTGGTAACTTATAATTAATCGGTCTGGTTCAAAATATGTCATGGACCTATATGTGTACATGTATGAGGTTCATTTATCCATTTTTAGGGAGGTAGGATTAACCCATTGTAAATATAACTGGACTAGCTAGCTCATACATGTGCAATAATGATCTATACAAAAGTAGGGTGCTAATATTATAGATATGTTGCCACTTGTAAGACTATCCCACTGGTAGGCAGGCTTTTGGAGCCTATTGCTAGTGATGGAAATCATCCCATGGTGGTATGTTGAACCTAAGTACCAAATACAATAAGCATAACATGGATGATATCAAGAGGCATTTCCTTTTGTTTTATGTCCCTCATCTAGTGTTGACCTATTTATTGTAGTGCTCTTTATATATATATATATATATATATATATTTTGTGTTTGGTACTCTTTTGTATTCTCGTGGTGCTATTTTGTATGGGTGATGACTTTTGTTTTCTACCCAATCATTTATTTTTTATTATGCTTGATCCCTTTGTTTATCCCCAAGTCATTTATTGACCATGCAAGTGATAGGGTAAGCAAGGGATATCGTTTGCTAGATGGCGATATCTACTAAAGATGTCCTCTTTCCTATACTCAAAATTGTTTAATGTGTAATTGTTGTGAGTGGTCCATGAGAGAAGTTGAACCAACTAAAATATTCATAAGAATAATTTACAAGACTTAGTAGCTATGGGTGACACTGGATTTCCTGAACTACAGAGTGGTAAAAGTTGAACACGACACCTACGTATACCTTGATCCTGAAAAGGGGGAATGGACATTCAGGTGGTGATGCTAACAAGTGCATTTGTTACCCTTGCTAAGCCATATTTTGGGGAAGAATGTACAAATATGAATTAAAAGTTTAACTAAAAAACATGTGGATATGTGCAATGGATGTAAATGTAAATGATGCAAGTGGGGGAATGCAATTTCTACAAGAGGAAATTTACGATGTAAAAAAGGAGAAGTTGAGAATATTTATTTACAGGTAATTATATTGTATCATGATGATAAAAAAAGTATGATTCTATAGTAATGGTTTCCCCAACATGTGGGTTGTGTGTGTAGTAGGTGTGTATAAAATGTGAATTGTACAGATGTATGTAATAATCGCCAAAATATGGAAGATGTAAAGGTGGAATGTACATATGGAAGAAGTGAGAAGAAATAGACTTTGGTAACCAACAAGATAAGAGGATTACCAAAATCCAAGGGAGATAGTAGAGAAGAAGTGGATAAACATAGGTAAAAATAGAAGAAGCGAGAAAGAAGAAGATGAAGAGCATTGCTAAAAATACTTCCAAGTGAAGTGGCATGGGTCCGATCAAGGATGAGATGGTGAAGTAATGATACGGCTTGGACTTTGGTGACTGGTGTAATTGGAAATGTTGTGAATGTAGCGGGTTGGTGGTGTTAATGTTTCTTGTAGTGGCAAAGTTCTAGGGACAATGCAGCATGGAGGACTTAAGAGTTGACTAAATGGAATGGAACATTCACGCGATGGAGTTCGAGTGCCATGCAACATGTTGTGGACCATGGTTTTGAATGTTTGGCACTCTTCAATTTTATGACTTGGTTGGCAATGATAGATGCAATATTGATTCTTATTGTAATTTTGTAGTTTGGCGCATGAGGGGTCAATGGGTCAAATCTCGGGTAGGTCAATAAGGCCCTGATGCATAATATGGTAGAACATTTTGGTCAATGGTGTGAATGGAACCAACATGGGGTAGATGTATTGTTATGCTGGAGGTGAGCGGGCCCTGGTTGAAGGGAAATCAGACAATGGAGGTATGGGTCAAGGATCCAATGTGGGATGAATCCAAGATCGAGGGATGGATCTGCATGGCGGTGAAGATGCACAGATGGTAAAATACTAGTGTGGATGAATGTGACAATGGAAATGGTTCATTTATAGCTTGAGAGCCTTGATACAGGAGAGGAGATGTTGTATCTCATGGTGTGGAGGTGATGGTATTAGGGAGGGTGGTGATTGAGATTCCAGTGTGTGTGGAGTGGCTTGGTATGCATGAGAAAGAGGATGAGGTCATGATGAGTATGGGTTGGAGTGGAATGGTTGCAGATATTACATGATTCATTGAGGGGGTGGGCCTCATAATGGTGAAGGTGGAATTTGAATAATAGGTGGCATAGGTGATGGCTCTGGGCGATGATGCAAATGGGATGGGGGTATGTTTGCGCATCTAGCTTGTGTAGATTGTGCCTTGTGGGCTTGTAATGCTTGGGATTAGGAAGATTCTCCACTAGGAATTGAGGCTGGCAGGCATGAAGGATGGACCAGATGATGTGTGTATCCTCTGTTAGGAGGGTGGTAGGTTCCTAGAGGGTGATGTGGGGAATTAGTGGGTGAATAAAAATTCATAGTATCTTCATGCAACTATGAGGGTGATTCTCGTGGTTGGGGATGATATGATTCCTCTTTTTCATTGAAATAGAATAAGGTGACCTGGATATCTCTTGAATGGGGTGAGTAGGATAAACCTCAGTTGTGAGGTGAGAGACATCGGGGTGAAGTGTTATGGTCTGAATAAGAGGAATGAGAAGGTCGTCTAGTATGAAGAGTAGCTGGTGGTCAAGCTAGGTTAGCTGGCATGGTCGATACAGTCTGTGGTGGCGGATGGACCTCCATGATGATGCATGTAGATGGTGTATCTATAAGTGATGTAGATCCTGCAAGAAGGAAAACAAATACCAACAACATAAAAATGAAATAAAGGAAAAATTACATGTGAGATACGTAATGTGAAGACAAAATAACACAAAGAGATGCATTTAACATGATGTACCTAGTGAGTGATGAATATGTGCAGGTCAATATGTACCGCTTATGATAGCAAACACCTATTTGTGTTAGGCGTTGAATGAATTAAGGTGCAAGATGTTAATACATGTAGGGTCATTGAGGCCTTCAAGATTAGCCAAATGATAGACACCTAAACCATATTTGTGTGTGAAAATGAATGGGCCCAACTAGTTTGGGGTGAACTTGTCTCACTGGTGGTGAGGCTTACTTGTGATTTATTGGTTTTCTTTGAGGACTAAGTTGCCTATTGTAAACTCATGTTGATGTACCTTACTATTGTAGGTATGGTAAAGGTGATCTGGATAGTCTCATGTGTACTCGATGGCATGAATGTGATGTTCATCGAGGAGTGTGAGTTGGTCTAAACATGCTTGATGGGTGGTGTCGTCATCTATGAATTCTTTCATGGATACCCATAAGGAAGGTATCTCAAGCTCGAGGAGCATGATGGCTTTTGCTCCGTAGATGAGTGAAAAAGGTGTTTCCCCAGTAGGCATATGAATGCTTGTACAATATGACCACAAGGCTAGGGATATTTGGTTATGCTAGTCATGGTGTGATTCGACTACTATTTTGCGTAAGATAGAGCAAATTTTTTTGTTTGTAGCTTTTTCCTGGTCATTGCCTTGCGAGTAGTATGGGGTAGAGAAGCTATGATGAATGTGAAAATTGCTACACAATGCTTGAATGGTTTTATTTTTTAAGTATTTCTCATTATCAAAAATAATTTGGGAAGGGATTCCAAAGCGACAAATGATATGATCTATGATTAATGCTATAATTTTGGCTCCTGTAGTTTGGAGTGGGATGGATTCGACCCACTTTGTGAAATATTCTGTAGCAGTGATGATAAATTTATGATTTCTTGAGGAATCTGGTGTAATATATCCGATTAAGTCTAGGACCCATTAGGAGAAAGGCCACATGGACTTGATAGGTTGGATTTCTTAGGATGATATATGTGTTAGGTTGGTGTGTTGTTGGTATTTGATGCAACACTTCACATATTCATAGTAATCTTGTTCTATTTTGGGTCAATAATAACCCATATAGAGGATGCATTTGATGATTGCCATACCACTAAAATGGCCACCACAAGTACCATCATGGGTTTCTTGTACAACCCGTCATGATTATTACGGTTCTAGGCAACACAAGAGCATGTCGTCATAGCTACGGTGATAAAGGATGTCCCCCAGCAAGGTGTAGTAGATCACTCTTTGTTTGAAGGTTTGACATTGAGCATGGGGTAATTCACATGGTAGGAAACCTAACTTGATGTAATATTTAATTTGTGAAAACCATGGGTCATGGGGTTCAATGTTTACCACATAAACACCACCGTCATCTATAGGAGGCATGGGTGATATGGCAGATCTAGTGAGCATATGGATAGATATGAATATTGTGTTAGATGTTGGGTTTTTTGAAATAAGGTATCCTATGGAGGCCATGGCATCTGCAAAATGATTTTATGATCATGGAGTGGCTTCAAGGTTGTACCATGCAAATTGAGATAAGAGTTACTGTGTGATTTTCTTATATTACTGGAGGATCAGGTAATTGCATATCCAACATTCCTACACTTGATTGAATATTAGGAGTGAATCACCTATGATGTGGAGGCACTTTATGTGCATGGAATGTGCTTGTTTTAGTCCTAGTATTAGGGCTTCATATTCTACATTGTTATTAGTACAAGGGAAGTCGAGTTTGAATGAAAAGGGGAACGGTTCTCCTTCAGGTGTGAAGAATACAATGCCTTCACCCCTAGTGTGGAGACACCTGGATCTATTGAAGAATAGGGTGAGGTCCACTATGAATTAAGGTTCAACATATTCTTCCTCTTTGATTATGTGGAAGATGGAATCATCAAGGAGTTGGATGAGGAGGGGTTGATTATCAGTCAACGGGGCTTCAACCAGTTGATCAGTGATGACTTGCCCTTTGATATATTTTTGATATATCAATTCTAGGTCAAATTTAGTTAATAGCATGATCCACTTTGATGTGCATGAATTGTGATAACTCTTGTTCATCATGTACCTAAAGGAATTGTCATGAGCGATGACAAAAATTATGTGATTTAACATGTAGTTGCATAATTTTTGAGTGGCGAATACGATTGCTAAGCATAGTTTTTCCATGTATCCATATCTTGTATCATAATTGACTAGTGTATGAATGATGTAATAGATATTTTTGTGCATCAAGTCATGAAAGATATAGGCCATGGTGCGTTGGTAGGTTGCCCTAGTGTTTTTAAGGCCAAATGGCATGACCTTATAGAAAAAGGTCCCCCAAGGTGTTGTGAAGGAGGTTTTGTATTGATCAGCTGGGTTGATCTTGATTTGATTGTATCCTAAGAATCCATCCATGAGGCATATCATCTCGTGACCTACTATGGAGTCGATAAGGGAGTCAATGTTAGGTAGAGGAAAATTTTCATTAGGACAAACTTTGTTTAAATCATGAAAATCTATGCAGACACAGAATTCGCCAGATGGATTAGGTACAGGGACCATATTGGATACTCATTTGGGATAGTCGATGGGTACAATGAAATCGATGTTTAGGAGCTTTTGGAGCTTGGATTTCACTACTAATGTGATGGGGGCTTAGTGTGATGGGGGGCTTGCCTTAGTTAGGCCCCATGTTTAGAAAGACAAAACAACTATAAAAATGTATTGAAAACTAAAATAAAGGGTGCAAAAGCTGATAAAATGGTAAAACAAAACTTACCTCCCAAATTTGAGGTTATTTGGGACCTGTAGACCCAATTCACCACCCGAGGGGTGAACTGAGATTGAATTCATGGGGCGAGGGGCAAATTTAGCTGTGAGGTTCCTTTTTCAAAATCCTTTTAGTGGATCAATTCCTAGGTATTTGGGTGCCTCTGTATGCTATGGAAATCTAACTGTCTGCTCTGAGAACTGGTTTTTCAATTTTTATTATCTATTTTTGTAGTCTTTGTGCTTTGTTGGAATAGGGAGAGAGTTTATTAGGGGTTTAGGACCCACTATTTATAGGAAATGACAAGGTGTAGGGGGAGAGTTAAAGAAACTAATCCTAGGTTGAGTTCTAACCAAAGTTAGGTTAGGTTTTGTGACATGGAAGTCTCCTATTCCTCATAGAAAATATCCTATCCTCACACATGTGTGATGAAATATTAAGTATGATCAAGATTAGGTCTTATGTCAAATTAGGGCTTTATTAGGGTTTCTTAGGAAAATATATTAGCTAACCCTAATTACACACATGTGGTAGGATGCAATTAGTGTTAATTAAGGATTAAGAGTTCTTTTAATAAATTTTGCACTAAAAAGGTGACTTAAGTGAAGTCAACATTAAATTAGATTTTAGGAATTGAGTTAGTAATTTTTTTTGTCAACTAATACCCCATGGGGGCCTTAATTGAGTGCAAACAGGCTATCGAAGGATATTCCAATGTGTGGGATGTGATTTTGAAGGCTTATGAGGGTTTAGGACCTGAAATCCAATGAAGTGGTATATGGAAGTCTACACGATGCTATGATAATATATGGCAATCTACGTGTGACTATGCATGACTACGACTGTCTACGCATGACTACAATAATATACGTATGTTTAGGAGGATCTAAAATAGTCTATGCTAGTTTAAAATAGCCTAGGGGTACCTAGGATGGCCTATGTAAACCTACAAGTGTCCGAACGGATCTACTAGTATGTAGATATAGCAATGTGCCACTTTTGGGTATCTACAGTACTAAAAAATGTTGCCCTATGACTATAGATTCATAAAAAATACCTTAGATCAAGGATTCTCTTGATATATAGGAATATTGAATACCAACTATCTTGTAACATATGCATCCTAATTATCTATCTTATATCCCTAGTAATTTTAGTGAGAGAAAAGAACAAGGAACCATTGAAGATATAGTACCATCAAAGGTTGAATACATTTATAAAATGAGTATGCTATATAACAACCAAAAATAAATGTGTCCTATTGTTCTATTGAATTCAACTCAAACAAGAGTACTGATTGAGAATTTTACACCTTAACTAGAATAGTAAAAATAATCCTAGAACCTTTTTCTAGATATTTTAATGACTAACCAATTTTACAATTGACCATTACTTAAGCAAGCTTGTCTTAATCGACCATACATGATCATGAGAGGGTTCTTTGAAAAATTATCATTCTTAGCTACCATAAAATAGTGGCTACAACCTAATGAAAAATGGCTTAGATCAATGTCACATCCTCTACAATAGTTAAGAACATTAATTTTTAATTTCAATCTATAAATACCCCTCTTAAGAAAAGGGTGGGTTAATTAGTTAATGAGAAAAATAGTCAATAAGCAATGAGCAATTAGTAAATAACTAAATCAATGAATTTTAGTCAATGAATGCTCACACTATCAAATTATTTCTAGTAATATTTCCTAATGACTAGCAACCTCTTTAATTTTCTCTTTTTGGTTACCTATGCATTCCCTATCTGTATAGTAGATTATTTTTTTGAGAATTTATTGTTATTGTATTATTTGGATTGCAATTTTTATGCTTCCATACTTGATCACTCTTATTTTGTTTTCAAATCACCATAATGGAACTGAGGTATGAATTTAGAATCGAGGATAAGCATTTCTCCTATTAATTATAGCAATCCCATAAACACTAACACCTCTATTATATTTTTGTAGAAAACCTTGTAGTCTTTCTCTATAGGTGATATTCCATGTTCTTGAGACTTGAACAATGATGAATTATTAATTATAACTTGAGTATATTAGTATATTTAATCCTTTATCCCATTATTTATTTTCATTAAGGTTAATTCTACTTTTATTTCATGGTCAAAATTTTATTTCTAACTAGGATATTATTGAAAATTATTATGTATGCATCATAATCTATAAAATATAAATTAACTTCTTTATCTAAGTTTGATCCAAGATAAAATAAGACTTAGGTATTCAAATACAATGCTTTAGTTTGTTCGCATTTTATTGTACATATACCATGTTTGTATCAAGGTAAGTAAGGGTGAATGATCTATCCAAAGGGGTAGGCATTTTGATGTCCTTACATTTTGGTGAACCTAATATGAATACCTTCATAGGTTGTTCAACCACCCCCTAGCTTTCTCTTTCTTATCGTAGACCTTCCTAAGATATCCTTTTAATTTAAGTTATGGAAAAATATTATTATTTTCTTCAAATAAAATCATATATGGATTCTCCTCTTTATCTACCATTTTAAGGTGATTATGGGAAATAAAATCCCTTCCATAATCCCACCGTTAACAAATATGAGGAGAAGAATTAGGATCCTCTCAAAGAATATGTTCTGAGTCAGATGGCTTTTGCATATATAGACCATCTTTAGGAGTTTTTGAAAATGAATCATTACATACTCATGGATATTATTTAGGATGAATATAATAACTAAGTCTTACCTCAATACCGAGACTCTAAGTAAACATCTATAAGTGCTAATATTAATCCTCATAATCAAAATCATGACAATAGTAACCTACCTAAAGAAAGTGTTAACCAAATACATATTGGTAGGTCTTAGTATGTATGTTCTACATTATGTAGATTCCACTACTTATATTTTTTTTCTATAAGTAGCCAAATCCAAGAAATACCCTTTTCCAATCAATATAACCTACCCATGAGTCATGTAGACATCTTATACCCTAAAGAAAATCCACTTATGTTCTAAATTTTTTTTTCCTATTTTTTTATACCACATAACTCTCTCCTTTATCAAAATCTACCCTTGTTTGCTTTATAGTCTACTCCTACAAACCGTTTTCATTCTAGTGGTTAGAATTTAGTCCATATTCCACTAGCAATTGCCCTTACACAAGTTTCTCAAATTTTCTTGGCCATATCTTAGCCCCTCTCTGATATATTTCCTCCCAAATCATCCAAGACTAATTCTAAAATAGAGGATGAAGTGGAGCAGATAAAGAAATAGTTTATGTCCATCTAGGAAACTTCCTTAAGCTAACAATATTTATTTGAGAAGTTTTCTAATGAACGATTATATTTGTCCATAACTAGTCAATCCTTCCTATAAAATTTTGAGGCACCTAGATTCCATATATCTAAAGGTATAGAGGAACCCATTAGCCATCTCTAGTGTTTCAAAATTGCTTGTAGACTTGTAGTGTATCACTTATGAAAATTCTATGCTCTTTTGAATATTCTCTAAAATCCTTGTTGATGCTACCCTAGAGTGGTATTTTCCACTACCTTGCCACTATATTGAAACCTTATAAGAACTAGAGGATATGTTTATCTAGTACTTTTATATGTATATTAAATATTTAGCCTTGATTAATGAACTTTACAAGTTAAAATAGGCTAAATATAAACCATTTACTAAGTTTCTAGCTAGGTGGTAATTCGTCATGGGAAAATCTAGTGTAAACTTCCACCTAAGGACCTCTTATGGATATTAATACATAGTTTACATGATGTTCCCATTCCTATGTTTGAGGCTATAATAAACCTTTCTAAACAATTCAAAACTATTTTTACTATAGAGGTCAACTTAAACTCTGAAAGGAGGATAAATCTAAGAATCAATAAAAGAATAAGCATGTTGTAGGTGATAGAGGCACCAATACCTAAAAAAAAAAAAATGCAAATATGTGTTAGCTTTTGATGATGTATATTAAGGGAAATACAACCACAAGATATAAAATGAGTAAGCAATGATAAGTATATGATAATGGCACTATAATTTGCAACAAAACTATGAGATAAACTTCTGTAATAACTCAGTAATATGCCATTAATGAAAGCTCACAAAAATAGTACAATGTAATATAATGGAGGAAATGAACACTCCATAAATTATTTTTGAAAGATCTACATTGTACTCACTCTACTAGTGCTATTCCTCTATTCTATGCACTCTCTATCCTATCTATCTCACACAACATTGATTCACTCTATCGTATGCCTATATATAGGAATATATGTTCCTTGGCCTTTAATCCACCCATGAATCTTCATATACCTATCCTATGAATCATATACATGTGAACTACATGGACATTTACATCATTGCACATTTAAACACTTGTGTATTTATTACATTGCTTGAAGTAACTACTCAAACCTTAATCTATGATTAACTCCTAATATAATAATGTACCCAAGGTGGTACATTGACATGTACCAAATAATGTAATATACTCTAACACCCCCCCCCCATGTATTACATTATTTGGGTATTGAAGACTTTAGTCTTCAATATGGATATTTATCTTGAGTTCTTCAACTTGATCATGTCCATATTCTTCATTTAGTTCAGTCTTTGTGCTTTATTCATTATATTCTCTATTTGTATCATGATGAGTATTTTGTCTTGTTCTCTCCTATAATGCTATCTCTTCCTCCTTTTTCTTCTTCTTCATTTCTGCATTGTTACTAGAGGAATATTTACTTCATGATGAGGTAGTCTATCATCACAATAATATTGACTAGGATTACTAGTTTGTTTTATATTTTGAATGAATTCAAAAATAATTAATGATAGATATAGCATCAAACATTATTATGATGTGAATATAACTATTTTTTGTGTATTCCATCAAACTCTAAAAATGACTTCATGAAGATAACCAATTAATGTTGCAAAATTTCCTTCTTTTGCTTCTTTGAGGAATAATGAGAATCTTTCCTTTTCACTAGTGGACAAATACTTGTATCCTTCAAAGGTATCTATTAAGTTTTGAGAGTAAAATTCCACCTCATAAAATAGTTCCTCACTATTGAATGCATTTTCACTTTTTGATCCATGTTTCTTCTAAATTGGTCTTTGAAGTAGAATTCCTTATGGCTCCCTAGTGTTTTGAGAATGCCTTGAGAATCTTAATTTTCAATAAATGGTGTTGATAAGAACTTTAATTTTCCAAATAGGTAGAATAACATTTAATTCCCAAGTATTTGGAACAATTTTAGATGGAAGTTTTGTATTTAAAAAAACTTTGTAGTTGTCTACCTTATGACTCCCTAGTTAAGAATATATGATAAAACTTGATAAATTCCTATTACTATCAAGTTTTGTAGAATATATTATATCTCCCAAGTGATTAGAATATGCTATGGCCTTGATAAAGTGCTTAGAATCTATTATATTTCCTTTTGAATTAATTTCCTATTTTTTTGAAGACAATTGTATTATAATGATCAACTCCTATTTTACATTATTTCTCCCTATTGATATATGCACTTTAAATTTGATGAAATTTTCTAACCTTCAAGACTCTATAGTTGGATTTCTTAGTGCATTTAATTTGTATAAGAGACTAGTGTAATTAATAATTTCCAACTCTTTAATCAATGCTATGAAGAGCTTCTTTCAATTCTCTAAATTTCAATGGTTTAAGTTTCTAAATTCTAATGATCTAGATTTTGGTGTAGTATTCCTTATATCTCTCTAATTTTGAAACTTTAAAAAATAATAATATTTTACTTATTCAAGGTAGAAACCTTTATATCTCCTAATTTGATTATTTGCAAATATTATGATGTTAGAATTTCAAGCAATATAATTTGAAAAAGATCTTAATATAAACTTCTCCCTTTAATTGGCTTTCTAAAACTTTAATAATCTATCTAAGGTTTAGGTCTGAGGAGAATTGCTCATATAAATTTAGCTTTACTAGCTAAGCGGGCATGGTGTCTCATTTCTAGTGAATAAAATGAATGGGAAGCTATCATCAAATGAAAGTATCTTCAAAATATGGAATTTCTAAGTGATTCAGTTCTAATCAGAGGTTCTACTTTTTGTAAAGCAATTCTTAATTGTAAGGAAATCATCAAAAAAGGTTTAATATGGGTTTTAGGCAATGGTGAGAGGATAAATTGTTGGAATTATAGGTGGGCTAAGGATGAACCACTGATGCAATATCCTAACTTAGCCCGAATCAGATATATCATAGAAGAACTCATTGGCAAAAAAAATTTTGATTATATGGTTGAGGACAGAGGTAGAATGAAGTGGAAACAAATAAGAATTTAGGGATTTCAAGCGAAATCAAATGATCTTTGTAACATTTTTGGGAAACAATTTATCCCCATGAGACCCAAGGAAGATCAAGTGACCTGGGCTCCTACGAAAAATGGGCAGTTCACTGTTAAATAATCTTACAAGCTTCTGCTTGATGACGAGGATTTTATCCTCCAAAAGGACTTAGTTTGGATAAAAAAATTAATTCCAAAAATTGTAGTCTTTTCATGGTTGGTTATCCAAGGAAGAATTCTAACCATTGATAATATGATGCATAAAGGTATTTGTATCACTAATCATTGTTATCTATGTAGGGCTAATTGGGAGACCATTTATCACATTTTCCTTGAGTGTCCTTTTTCCTTGACTGTCCTAAGTGGGGTTTTTTAGGCCTTCAATATTTCATGGGTTAAACCAGCCATCGTACTTGATTTGTTCATCTAGTGGCATTTCCCCTTTTCAAGTCAAATACTTAGATACATGTGGAAAATTTGTCTCAATCACTATCTTTGGCAGGTGTGGTTAGAAAGGAACCATAGAGTCTTTAATGAGTCTATCCATGATCATCAAACTATCATTTCTAGGATCCTATCCTTTGCCAATGAGAATGTGAACCTTATCCCTTTTGATAGTTGTAAACCTCATCTGCAGGAGACCATGATTGCTCAATATTTAATATTAACCTTGTTAGATGAGTCTATGCCTAGGGTAGTCAACCCTAGAGCCAATGTTAAGTGGTCTCCACCTCCTACGGGTTGGTTTAAGCTTAATTTTGATGGAGTAGCTAAGGATAATCATGGTAGAGAAGGCACTAGTGGAATTATGCGAGATCATAATGGGAATATGATGCTTGCATTTTCCAAATATTTTGGAACAAGGATGAACAATGAAGCTAAAGCTAGAGCTATGTGGAGAGGCCTTCAAATGACTCAATACTTAGAAGGCAATTTTATTGTAGAAGGAGACTCTATACATGTTATAAATCTCCTCAATAATTGGAAAACACCTCCTTGGAGGATTAAAACAATTTTTGAAGAGGCTAGGATCCTTTTCCAGGGAAGACAGGACAAAAAAGCCCAACATGTCTTTCAAGAAGCTAACAAAATTACTGATAAGCTGGCAAATTTGGGTGTTGATGGTGACGGACTTTTCAAATGGTAACACGGTGTCCCAAGTGAAGTATAGGAGCTTATTCAACAAGAATTCCAAGAATGATAGTCAAATTTACCAACAGGGAAGGCACTGTAAGTTCGAAGGCTAGGAGTATTCCCGTCTCTTTTTTGAATTGGACTCACAATAAAAATTATCTGAGTTGTTAGTCTTCGTGGATGTTTCTTGGAAATACCACAAAGACTAATGGGGATAGTCACATGTCAAATAACATGGCTCCTAGTCATCTTAGTAATTTGAGGTTGGTTGATAATCACAGGGAAGGAAAGAAATGACAATATAAGACTTCGAACCAAAGCCACGTGGACCACCAGATAGCCATCGCCATAAATCTAGCCAGCAGGTTCACTTCTCCAAGGCTGATTGGCCAAGATAGCATGTGGTATCAAAGCATGTCTTATATGAAAGAAAGCAATTACCAAAGAATTATTAAGAGTAACTGTCAATACATAGCTTGTGGGAGTTTTTTTTAGTACTCTGCTATGTGTGTCAGCAACTTTTTGTTTCTCCATTGTCTCAAGGAAGATATCTGTGTCTGTTTATTTTTTGTAATTATGATGCATGTGTGTTTTCTCGGGGTATACCCAAAATGTTGTATGGGAAGTTTCTTTTTGATAACAGGCTATGTGCCTTATCAGATATAATGGCTTTTACGACATGTAGATTTTACATATATAGGATCTTTAGTAAGGATATGTTCATCAACAACCCTGGGCTGATTTTTGTAAAAGGTTTTGGGTCAACCTGTAAAACCCATTATTAATGCTATATCTTATCTACCAAAAAAAAATTTCTATCTAAGGTTTTAGCTCCTTATTTATCCTATTAATTAATTAACCAACCTTAGAAAATAGATTACCTTATATATCCTTTGTATTATAGAAAGCAACTAATAAAGTAATGCACTTATACCTCTTAATGATGCATTGTGTGCTACTCAAATTAGACTTTGATTGTGCTTTTGAACCTTGAGTGTTGTATCTTCACGGTCCATGAGGTATGATGCTTAGAATTAATTGAACAAAATTCTTGGTACACTTATACTGTAATATACTTCTCCTTAATGTTGATTGACCTAAGTACACAATAGTCTTTGCACTCTCCTTTGAACCAAGGGATTTAAAGGAATTTACCTCCCTTTGAAACATATGCCAAATGGCATATACATTACCTTTGAGCTTGTAACTCCTTGCTAGGTGGTGCTAGTTAGTGAGGTATGTTATATGATACTATTATTTATAATGTAGGAATTATTTCAATTTGAGTGTGCTGAGTAATGAAGACTAATCTTTGTTAGTCTAAGGTGAGCGTTACTTAGGTGCTCATTTCCTTTGCAAGTTCTATGAAATGAAGATGTTACAAAGTATTTGTAGGTGCTCTTCTTGTCATTCTCCCTTATGCCAAGTGGTATGATATTCCTTCACTTAGGGTGGCAAGTGGATGCTCTCTCACTTGCATGTAGCTATGCTCTCAACTCCCTTATTTTCTCAATGCTCTTGCCAACTATTGCTAGTTGTTCTTGGCTTAGCTTTCTCCAGTGAATGGTGGTGCTCTCCAATGCAAGTGGTTCCAAGGTGCTTCAACATGGTCATTGTTCTTCCAAGCTATTCATTATGTCCACTTGGGTAATAATACTTTCTAATTGTACCTTGTTCTTTTGTCTTATGTTATGCTATTCTCCTTGCTAGTGAAATATAAAATTTTCTTGCTAACATCGTTATACTTTCCAACTTGGTATCCTTTCTATTGTAGGTTGCTCTTTCACTATGAGTGATGCTTACATGAGATTGACGACACTGAATCTAGTGTTTTTAGATACTTTGAACACTTTTCTTGATGAGCCCTTATTTGTATCACTTCCTATACTTCAAAGTTTTCTCCTCAAACTTCAATGATATGGTCGCTTGAAGACTGCACAGTGCAGGTTGTTTTAGTGTCTTTGAGACACTCTATATTTTGTTCTTCTTTGTTGTATTGGAAAGGACAAGACTAGTGCTCTTATGTAATGTGAATGATTTTTCAATAGTCAAGATATATTACCTTAACTTGCACCAAAGTTTTGAGATCTTTTATTCCTATTTTAGAAGCTATATTGCTTCCTTGATATGGTAGCTTCTTGCTCTACTTGTATTGCCCAAATTTTTTGCACCCTTACCTTCGGGCTAAAGGATCCGTGCCATTGAAGGGGGATGTGATAAGGTTGGGACAATACCTCGGATGAAGAGGCCCTTTGAAGGTCACACCTCTGGAGGGAGGGGTATAAGGGTAAATTTTTGACGGATGGTGGGGTTCACCAGGAAACTTTGAGTGGCATTTTCCGCGCCTAGGTTGAGAATGGGTTTGATGTGTTCATTTTATATTCAATAATTCATATTCCTAGGTTGGCCAAAATGAATCTAAGCTATTCTATATGAAATTTTGGGTTTATATGAAGACAAAAAACATGAATGAATCCTAAATATAGAGACTATGTGAAATGGAGAGGAATACACCTGATTCCTAATGTTTAATGAAGATTTTGAAGCTTGTAGGAGTCCAGATCATCCTAGATTTGATAGGATCATCTGTAATTGTATAGAATCATCCCAAATCGTAGGCGATTGTCTAAGATCAGACAAGATCGTCGGTGACCTGACAAATTCGTCAAACGAATTCGTCAAAAACCTGTAATCATGGAAACAGACACCAAAAACTGAAAATGCAATTACAAGAATGATGCAAAATGATAGAAATAACAGTATAGATGCCTAAATAATGAATCCATATAGCAAATCAAATGGGATGCACTATTTTAATAACTTATTTTAAATTTTATCATGCAAATATGCTAAATGAGGTGAACTCCAGGATGCAGAACAAAAATAAATTGATCTAATGTATAATTAAATAAGAAAGAAAGGTAGAAAATGCAAACTCAGGGCTTCGGTTTCCCCTAATATGGACTACAGTAAAAATTATCTGCAATCGTATGAGATCATCATCGATCTCGTCAAGATCGTCCAAAATCATGTTGGATCACCTGCAGCGATCCGAGCTTCCTCTGGCTAAAACATAGTAAAATCCTACAATAAAACCTGAAAATACAAATGCCAATGATGGGCGGGGATTTTCTAATACAACAAAAAAATTAGAGTTGCAGGGAAATGATTAACCAGGGGTATAAACTGGGAAAATCCCAAGTTTATATAGGATTAGGGGGAGGTTAGGAGGTTGGGGATCATCCCAATCTGGGAGATATCCAATGTAGGAATATCCAATCGCGTAGACATGCTTCTGCCCGAGTTGGAGAGGTTGTTGAAACAAAAGCTAATTATAAAAATTTGGTTTTGGGATGAAATCGCCTGGACGTTCTATCCCAGATGAATTCGTCCAATCTGGGATGATATCGTCAGATCGATGACGATATCGTCCAACGGTCAAAACAAATTCTAAAAATGGTGTGAAAAATGAGGTGAGCGGTTAACGGGCGGTTTCGGGGTTAAAATTCAAATTTTTGATCTTTTTACTGATGGTTTTACTGCGCCAATTTTAGGGTGCTACACTACTCCTTGGGGGAAAATAGTGGTATGATTTTTCCTTTCTTACTAGACAACTCTAACCTCTAAATATTTTACTTGGATAACTTTACAATAATAATTCCATGCCTTTTAATCAAGCAACTAATATGCCCTTTTGGATGGTTTATTTACACCAAGATACGCTACAGGTTTCCTATGCTCAATAGTGTATCTTGATATTCCAACTTAATCCTACTTGTGCACTAATTTTCCATGTTAACTTAAATACATAATGCACCTTTAATAACTTTTAAGAATAACCAGTATGATGCAATAGTAATTTCTCCTTATTGCTCCTTTTAATGAACTCTTAATCTATGCAACCTTCACTTAAGAATAATGTCTTCTTTGCTTCTAATAGATAATAGGAATTTGATATTCTTCTTTCTATTGAAATATATCTAATTCCTATTTTTTATGTGTAGGTTTTAACCTTATAAGAAACTATATTTTGCACTTCCTTGAAGACTTTAATATGCAACATTCTCCTTGCAACTTTTAAACTCTAATATCGTGCTTATTGAAACTTTATAATGAACCAAGTAAAAGTGTTTAAATAATGAACCTTTTGCACCTAATTTTATTACATTTATAACTTCAAAGATAATGGATATATTGGTTATTAGATTCACCTAATTTCTGCCTTGGAATAGATGAAATCACAACTCTTCCTTGTTGTCCAAAACAACTCTTTAACTCACTAATTCATAGCTTAAAGAAATTTCTAACTTGCTTCTCAAAAATGTAATTTGGTGACTTTAAATCTCCTTTAGGATGCTCTTTTAAAATATAAAACTTAGTAGCTAGTAATTCTACCCAAATTGCTACCCGTAACTCTGAAAATTTCAGATTCTAGTGCAGTTAACTTCTCAGGAATGTTGTCCTAGAATCTCCTAAACTTGGTAAGAAACTCCTCTAAGTTTAAGCTATAACTCTCCTTCTTGAAACCTTCAATTTTATGTTGTAGAAACTAGAAAAATCCTTCCTTTGAAATAGCCTTCAATGGCAATATACAAATCTCTCAGATTTGGTGGCTTGTTCTAACTCCTTTTTCCTTCAATCTTCTTGTTGAATTCTAACTTTGATCTTGGCCTATATAGTGGCCTTCTTCTCATGAATCTAAATGTATTGAGGTCTTTACTAATATCCTCTAAAATTTGGTAAACTCCTTGCCAAATTCTTCTCCTTTTGGGATTGTTTTTGGATGGAGACAATTATCCCAAATTATGTTCTATCAAGAACTTTTCCTTGCTAGTAAATTTCTCCAATGAGTTATCCTTGAAACTCCTGTAATAGCCTTATATAAAATCTCCTTAAATGGCCTTATTTGAATTCTATAGTGAGGCTTTACTAGCCTTCTCCTTCCTTGAGACTTCTTTTTAAGGTCGTCGAATCTTGTAGCTACTGAAACATTTTAAGGAGATCTTTCTTGATCTGTTAAATATTCAACTATGAAAGTTTTGCAATGAGATGTCTTTCTTGGATCTATGAAATCTATTGCTTCTAAAATTTGTAGTAGGACCTTTT
Source organism: Wollemia nobilis (assembly GCA_028583015.1). NCBI lineage: Eukaryota > Viridiplantae > Streptophyta > Pinopsida > Araucariales > Araucariaceae > Wollemia > Wollemia nobilis. Next base: position 211,239 of record JAQPPZ010000331.1, on the reverse strand, counting down.
CTAGTCCTTTTCTATATTCAATATTCTAAAATTGGAAGTTATTCAATGGGACCTTTTGTGGATCTCTTCAGCTTCTTGATATATTCTTCAATCTTCAATGGAGATCTCCAATATGCAACCTTCAATATTCAATGGCGATCTCCAATATCCAATATTATCTTGGAATATTTTTTGAAGTTTATTCTTACTTCAATCTGAAATAAGTCTCCTTTGGCCTTTTCCTCTTATGCAGTCTATAGGTTTGCAATATTGCAATGGGACCTTTTCCCAGGACTCCAAATATTCAATATTTCATTTGTTGCTTTAGGAACTGGATTTATTCCTAAGAATATATTCTTCCTAGATCTTTGTAGGAAGATTCCCAAATTTCTTTGAATCTCCTTTTTCTAAAAAAAATATTAGAATCTGCATCAAAATAAACTTTAAATTTAGAGATTATGAATCTTCACTAGTTGATTTGTCAATCTAGTGGAATCAATGATGAGTCATAGCTTTCACGAGTTTTTTTGTAACTTTGTGGAAAGACTCCAACAAAATATATTTTTAAAAATTATAAAAATGATATTTCCTATATCCTCTCAATCTCTCTTTTGGGTCTTCCTATTTCCTATCGATCTATCGTGTGATCTAATACCATTGTTAGCTTTTGATGATGTATATTAAAGGAAATGCAACCACAAGATATAAAATGAGTAAGAAATGATAAGTATATGATAATGGCACTATAATATGTAGGAAAACTATGAGATAAAATTTTGTAATAACTCAGATATGTCATTAATGAAAGCTCACAAAAATAGTACAATGAAATATAATTAAGGACATGAACACTCCATTGTGTTTTTTGAAAGATCTACATTGTACTCACTCTACTAGTGTTATTCCTCTATTATATGCACTCTCTATCCTATATATATCACACAATATTGATTCACTCTCTCTAAGCCGTATATATAGGAATATATGTTCCTTGGCCTTTACTCCACCCATGACTCTTCATATACCTATCTTATGACTCATGTACATGTGGACTACATGGAAATTTACATCATTGCACATTCTAACACTTGTGAATTTATTACATTGCTTGAAGTAACTACTCAAACCTTAATCTATGATTAACTCATAATCTAATAATGTACCCAAGGTGGTACATTGGCATGTACCAAATAATGTAATATACTCTAACAATATGATGGCCCTTCTAGCCTAAAATATTATCTTAGGTAAACAACAAAATCCTAATTAAATGTTCATAAGACTAGCATTACCTTAGTCTACCATTTTGAAATAGATCTTCTATGACAAGTTGATATAACTTCTGTGGGTGAAATTTTGCATCCATTTGCCCATTCATCTCTTTTTATTAAGCAAGATGATATTTTTTAGAAATTGATAATTTTTTGCAGTCGGACCATTAACCATTGGGCAGTAGATGCTAAGAATGAGCCTTTGGGGTGTATTTTAGTAGTCCTAATATAGGTTGCAATGAAAGTGGAATAATTTTAGAGGTTCTAAATAGGGCAAAAAAATTATTTAGCTTGAGGTACCGAGCAGATTCCAAAGGTCCATCCAATGCTAGATGACCAATGGGGGTATATTTTTTATAACCAACAAATAACCTGGATAATCCACCAGCTTAAAGCATAAAACTTGGTTAAGTGGTAAGACAAGCAGAGAATTAGATGCTCAGAGATACCAGGTAGATCCTAAAATCCTACCCCATAATAAGAATGGAGAATTAGGATCTCGAATGGCTATTGTGGGTATAGTGGGTGGGTAAATAAGAAAGTGTTGATGTTGGTTAATTTTTGAAGTACCACCCAAAGGTAGAATGGAGGGTCATCCAAGTTTAGATCCTGATGGAAAAATGGGATGTAAGTAGACCCTAGACAGATCCTGAATCCCTTCCACAAATATACAATACAAGTCATTTGAGTATAGGGCTATGTGGAGGTTTCAACATCCTTCATATATTAAAGGATTTTGAAATTGCACCTAATATGGTAGGTGATGTGAAGCCCAAAAACCTTCCCTAGGGAATATAAAGCACAAAAGTAGAATTTTAGGTCATGAGCAAGCAACGGATGAATCCTAAAAGTCCATCCATATTGGAATTCCTACCACAACAAAGGAATTTTGCTGGATGGGAACTACACCTCCATTAATAAATATGTATAGTGAGAAGGTTGGAAATTAAGAGGTTTGATGCCTAACCAATGGGTGGTAGCAGGTTGAATCTCGGATCCATTGAAGCAACTCACTTTGATAGGTTTGAAAATGCATTTAATAACCACCTTCTTCTAAAAGTAGGTGGATAAAATTATGAACTATTAGATCATTCAATCATGGAAAAATTGATCAAGGATATTGATTCTGGTTGTATGACTTGCATCCTTCTGGAAACCACCCTCTCAGTATAAGCTTGTATTCTTCATATAACACAATTGATTTATTATAATTTATATTTATTTCTTAACTCATGAACCTTAGCTTTATACAATACAAGGATAAGACCTAACTTCTCCTTTTAGATTCCAAAATAGTACAAGAATTGGCTTTTCTATACCACAACTCCCCCTTTCATATTGTAAATCATATTCCATGCTATAAACTCCTATCTACACTATGGATAATCATCCACATTGAATATTAGATCTAGGTATGGACCAAGGCTTATGAATGCTAGCCCTCAAGCTCATGATTCACACTTGAATAAATATTTACACCTAAATATCATAATTATGAGAGTTTTCTTTGGTTGAAGTTAGTGTTCACTAAGGGTATTTTAAATATTTACCCTAAATCTATGTTTGGTGTACTCATTTGAAAATCACCTAGGTTTTTAAAATCTAAGAGAGAATACAAAAAACAATGTAAAATGTAATGCAAAATGAGAACAATATACAAAAAATAGATACTAGCCTATATGCACTTCTAATTTCTTAAGAGAACTAAAATAAGTTGGAATATTTATGAGAAAGTGAAATAAAACCTTATATTTTAGCAAGGGCTTAAGATATTGATACAATCAAACAAGATCTATCCTAATTATGAAAATTAAATGAAGTTTAGATTCAATGCCTTTGAAAAAATATAAGTTCTTTAATTTTCATTCTTTTATTTGTTATCCTAAGGTTGTAGGAAGAATCTATGTTCCTTAATTTTTTAAATGTATTATGAAAACAAGGAATAAAGAGCAAATAGTATATTTATATATTAAAAAAAATAGATACTTGGATCTGCAACTATTGATTCTAAAGTTTGAAATAAGGTTTTCCACATCCTTAGATTCATTGCATGTAAAATAGATTCAATGTTAATGAAATTTTTATGTACCCTACAAACCTGTAGAAAGTATTTGCAATATACAAATTCCTAAATATAGAATCTCTAAATTAGGTTTGTTGATTCTTCAAATTCATTACCTACAAACCATATTCTACATCAGTGAACTCATATTGTTGCTTGTGAACCTACAAAAAATTTATTGATATGGGAAAAATAAAAGATTAGTTAGTTTAGGGGGTTTTCTTGTTGCTTGGGAAAGGGCTAAGTTTTTTGCTGGTGGTCAAACCCCTTATTATTTGACACAATATGAAACTTGAACTCCTTGGAAGATGATTATTTGTATAAGATAAAATTGAAATATTTGTAAAACCAAGATAAACTAATTGAAGTGATGCTAAGATAATTTTAAATTAATATGAAAGTTTTTTTAATCCAAAAATTGATAAGGTGACTAGCTTAGATGAGTCCACTAGTTATAGGATAGTTTTGCTACCCTAAAAATAGATTCATAGCCTATAAAACTTGTTATTTATGAACTCATTTTCTAAGGTGTTAAAAGAGAGTTATGTTGTAAAAACCAGATGAATAGATTTCCCTAGGCTCAAGGAACCTAGGTAAGTTAAAATTTTACTAACATCATAGACAAAGGATGAGAAAAATAGGTTTCCAACCTATCAATTTTTTTGGCAATGAATTCATATGGAGTGCTTGCAAAAGTAAAACCAATGATGGATCTAATGGATGATAGTCTTAAAATATGTGTGGTAAGCTCTAAATAATACCTGCAAATCCTACAACTAAATTAAAGAAAAATTTGCAACTTAATGGTAAAAGAAGGATTAAGGTGTCAAAATGAATCCAATCAATAAATGAAAATTCTACAAAGGAGTATTAGATGTAAAAAAGGAAAGTCAAAATCAAAAAAATAATAAATAATCATGAAAAAGCATGGCAAAAGGGAATCTCATTTATGTTAAGAATACTATGTCCTTGCGTGTAATATCTCAAGATGTTCAATGATGAAAAATAACCTACAAAAGGGAATTAAGAGTTTGTGGGGAGAAAAAAATGGAGCTTCTCTACAATCTTCAAAAGTATGCCTAAAATTTCATTCAAAAGAATGTATTGCCTTGAAGTTAAAAATCATGTGTAAGAGTTATGTCTAAATCATATCATATCATGTCACAAAAAAGCATATTATCTCACATAATATCATGTTCATAAAAGTATAAGGGATTGAATTTATAGATTTTGAGAATGAAAGAGGTGAGGAAATGTTACCAAGTTCACATGTAGGAATTTGAAATAGAAAAAATAGTTTGGATTAGAAAGAAAGCAAAATTGGAGAGTTGGAAAGATTGGATCATGTTGGAAAAATAAAAAAATATTGTGACATATATAATATTTTAAGGTATAACCATATTATCTTAGTTGGCATGGATAAGCATGGTCATCAATATGGGAAAATTACCATTTATAAGCTTGGGAAAAATTGTCACCTATGCAAGTTCATGATTAAAAACTTATATGGGCAATGAATTTACCCTTTTCACCATTGGAGGAAAAAAATAAAAATTAATTCCTTAGAAATATTTCCTGCCAAGAAGTAAATTTCATATCAACAAATTTGTCTTGTGAGTGGAAAACTTGTTTTAGATGCTCAAATTTTGTAGTGAAGGTTGAAATAGAACTTGGGTAGGTTGCTAAAATTCTATAAAATCTTGGGCTATAATGGGGTGAGCAAAATTGGGTATCTACAAACTCCCCCCTTATGAGGAGTTTATTGTCTAATAAATGCTTAAATTACTTGTTGATGATCCCAATTTTACAAAATAAATAGACATATGTTATCTATTCCTTTTTATGAAGGAAACTATGCAATATTTGAAAAAAATGTAGTTGTGGGAGCCTAAAAAAGCTATATTAGGTAAATAAGGGGGTAAAAAAAAATATAATTTTACAATATATTTTAGCAAACGAGAGGTTTGGGGTGATTTTTGATGAATTTTTGATATCTTAGCAACAATGACCCATTCATCATATGGATATGATTCAAGGGATGGGTGTGCCTAGGGAGAACCTCTATAGGTATGCATAAAAAACATGTCATTTTTGTGTTTTACTTTTTAAAATTTGATTTTAAATTTTAAGTAGTGATTTTACTTTTGGATAGTAAAATTGGTGGAAATGTTATCTTTGGGTGACTAATTTGCCAATTTTTTAATTTTTTTCCTAGGAAACAAATTTATCCATAGGCAATGAATTCACTAAATGATGATTTTGCAAGTGGGTGGAGATTTTTTTAGGGACCAAAAAAATAAAAAAATGTTTGATGTATAGTTGACTAACAATGTTTCTAGATGTAGGTGGAAATTCTAGAGCACAAAGAGTGACATTATCATGTTCTCACATCTATTCTTGATGTGATAACCCCAACTGTGTCATGACCCTCCCAGACAGAGCTTCAAATATGGAAAAAATAATGTATTAATAGATGATGATTTAATACTTGATTTGTGTAATTAAGAAGCTATGAGATACTAATAGATATTGAAGAGCATGATACTGCTAACAAAATGTCAATGTGTAGGATCAGGTGCACTCGTAAGTGGAAGAAGTTGAGTCATCCAATGAAGATGAGGGTACTTGAGTTTGGATAGGTGATGATAAGACAACTCAGATGTAACAAGGATGGATACCTTCATATATACATGCATTTAGTTAAGGGATAATCATCAATAACTAGTTGCCTTGAGCCCCGGATTGATAGCCTAGTAGCTATCATAATTTCTAGAGGTTGAGATAGGTGACTAGATTGATGGAAAGACTCCCTCTTTGTTATTGCACATGCATGATTGTATTTTGCTTCAAAACTATTTGCTTTAATAATCTATGAGCTATGAATGAATAGGTTGTCTTCATAACTCCTTGTATGCCTTGGTAAATAGAATAATAAAAAGGCATCATTTTAAATAAATGGTTGATTTATTTAAATAGCAAATAGATATTATTTTAAATAAATAGTTGATTTATTTAAATATTAAAAAGATATCATTTTTAATTAATTAATTGATTTATTTAAATAATAAGAGATATCATAGTTGATTTATTTAATTAGTAAAGAGATATCATGTTTAAATAAATAATTAATTATTTCAGAATCATAAACACAACTCATTGATCTTAAAGAAAAGACTATTGTTGTTGAAGTGTTGGGAAATTCACCATATTAAAAGAAAGGACCAGTCATGTTGATCTTAAATACGATAAGACCCCCATTCTAAGAATTGGATAGCCTACCTTCAGAAATCCATTTACATCATCTGTGAGAAGCTTCCTCTAACGAGAAGGGATGGTCTCTTTTATGGCCAACATCTTGGGCAAGGTTAAGGAGGTAATGTTATTCCCCATACTATGATGGATACAGATGAAAAGTTATGGCAGGCAGCTAGTGGATGGAAGCCGAGGAAAGGATAGGAGAGGAAGGCAAGAGGGGACACAGATGGATAGGGAGAGGGTATGTGGTGGTAAGGTAGAGGTAGAAAAAGGAGAGGGTAGAAAAAAGTAGAAGGATAAGTCTGGAGAAAATAAGGATAATTAGGCGACAAGAATATTCATATGCAACCCAACCAACCAGTGACTAATACACCAGGTTGGATTTTTGATAGCATTCTATATAAAAGATGCATGTTATATTTTCATTTCGCTGGTTTAAATTGTCATTGGACTGTGGGATTTCTCTTGTTATGTCAACTTTAAATTTATGGCAAGACCTTACTTAGAACATGTAAGGCTTAATTTAGAGTAGTGGTCATCTGGTCATCCTCTTGTTGATGTTATGACACTTTATTTTTTGAATTTACATGGTGGAATCGGTAGCCACCATGAATCCGGGTAGGTTTTCCAGATTTTATGGCCACCATAGTATTTTGCATTGTCCACCTCAAAAACTACCACACAAATTATTGTACAGTTTGCCCTATAACCACCATGCCACAATTATTTTAAACCTTTTATGTCATTGAAAGCACCAAGAAAGAGACAAGCGTTCAGTCCGACGAGGCCCAAGATTTGAACCTTGGACCTCTACCCCCCTTATGACACTATTAGGATACTGTGACCATGATTAACCTCCTCAACTAAACCCTAGTTTTTATCCTATAAGAATCTATCATAGTATGTGTAGACGGTTGGGTTATTGTAGCTTTGTTTATGTAGTCAACTGGTTGTACCATCTCATGCTCACCACCATGATCATCGCTTTGAAGCTTAGTATATCACTGGTAGAATAAATAGTGCTAAGAGTAGGAGCACATCAAGGTAAGTCATCCATTATTCATAGGGACAACCCTCCTCCTTTATGTTCACTAGCATTAATGGGTTGAAAAGCAGGTCTCAACTACCCTTGATAGCCACCTTCAACTTAGTCAACACATCATTAGGCTATGTAACCATTGGGCTATGTCAGTGCTAAATTGAACCAACCACACCATGGATGTTGTTAACACCATGGAGATCCAAAAATATGGCATTGGTACTCTAGCAATATGGACAGGAACCATTGTAAGTTGTACGTTGGTTGACCTCTATTGTAAACCATTCCATAGTGATCTTCTTTCCCTTCACTTGATTCGATCATTGGTTTTCCATTGCGTAGGAAAGGGAGTGTAGGTTATGTTTTTTTTTTTTGTAATTACATGGTGGAATCGGTAGCCGCCATGAATTCGGGTAGGCTATCTAGCTTTTTATGGCCGCCACAGTATTCTACGTTGTCCACCCCAAAATCTGCCACACAGATCTTCGTGCAGTCCGCCCCTATAACCACCATGCCACAATCATTTTAAACCTTTTACGCCACTGAAAGCACCAGGAAAGGGACAAGCGTTTAGTTTGGAAAGGCCTGAGATTTTAACCTTGGACCTCCACCCCCCTTATGGGGTTTGGATGAACCAATTGGTCTACACATCGTACCTTGGAGTGTAGGTTATGTTGGTTGAACCAAACCCATAATTTTTATTTCATTATATAAAATGGTAGATTTTAGGGTAATGAATATTAAGGATTTTTAATTTTATTTCATTATCTAAAATGGTAGATTTTAGGGTAATGAATATTAAGAATCTTAAATGTTATTTCATTATCTAAAATGGTAGATTTTAGGGTAATGAATATTAAGAATCTTTAATGTTATTTCATTATCTAAAATGGTAGATTTTAGGGTAATGAATATAAGGAATATTAAATGTTATTTCATTATCTAAAATTGTAGATTTTAGGGTAATGAAAGTAAAGAAGCTCTAAATGTATTTCATTATCTAAAAGTGTAGATTTTAGAGAAACGGAAGAGAAAAATCTTAATTGTCATTTTATTAGCTAAAATGATAGAAATTTAATTGTATAATGAATGTGATTATGTTTTTTTTTTTTAATTAATGGTATGGGAATCTAATTTAAGAAATGAAGAAAAAGGTTTATTTGAAGATTAAATTATTTGACTTTAATTTGATAATGAATGTGATTATGGTTTGTTTTGTAAATCAAGGGTATGGGGATTTAATTTATGAAATGAAGAAAAATGTTTATTTGAAGATTAAAGTAGTTGGATTTAATTGGATAATGAATGTGATTATGGTTTGTTTGTAAATTAAGGGTATGGGAATTTAATTTATGAAATGAAGAAAAAGGTTTATTTGAATATTAAAGTGGTTGGCTTTAATTGAATAATGAATGTGATTATAGTTTGTTTCATAAATTAAGGGTATGGGACTTTAATTTATGAAATTAAGAAAAAGGTTTATTTGAAGATTAAAGTAGTTGGTTTTAATTTGATAATGAATGTGATCATGGTTTGTTTTGTAAATTAAGAGTGGGAATTTAAATTATGAAATGAAGAAAAAGGTTTATTTGAAGATTAAAGTAGTTGGCTTTAATTGGATAATGAATATGATTGTGGTTTGTTTTGTAAATTAAGGGTATATGACTTTAATTTATGAAATGAAGAAAAAAGTTTATTTGAATATTAAAGTAGTTGGCTTTAATTTGATAATGAATGTGATTATGATTTGTTTTGTAAATTAAGGGTATGGGAATTTAATTTATGAAATGAAGAAAAAGGTTTATTTGAAGAATAAGTAGTTGGCTTGAATTGAATAATGAATATGATTATGGTTTTTTTTTTAAATTAAGGGTATGGGACTTTAATTTATGAAATTAATAATAAAGGTTTATTTAAATATTAAAGTAGTTGGCTTTAATTGGGTGATGAATGTGAACCTAAGTTATTTAGCAATTAAGGGTATGGGACTTTGATTGTTAAATAAGGGTTAGACCATTTATTACAAGTAAGAGCATGTGGACTTGATGCATGGTTGAATAGCTCTCATAAGAATATGAGAGGGAAAAATGAAAGAGTGGATTTCTATGATGTCAACTATGCATTAGGAAGTTGAATTGCTTGGGTTATTTGTATAGTTACAATTTGGTAATAAAATGAACAAATGCATTTAGAAGCATGTCTATCCTAAACTATGAGTGTCCTGATCCACTACTATCCTCACTTGATTGATGGAAGAGAGGGAGGACTAAAGCCATGAGATGGACAGATGCACACATTTGCTCTCTATGTTACATCTTGCTTATTTATGCAAATAGATTAGATTTATGGGGAATTTTTCCTGATGATAATGATGTAATGTATTGATTGAAGGTATGGGGTTTACCATACATACTTGTGTAATAAATGAACAATATGATTGATGCACCTTGTATTCCATTAATTGAATGTAGTTGTATTTGATTCCTTTCTATTGCATGTTTATCATTTAATTATTGTCTTATGTTTTAGTTATCCCTTGCTTGTTAATGATTCATGTTTTGTTAGATTTAGTATCTAGATCCATTATTTATATTATGTAGTAATAATTATTATAAAAACAATAGTAAGTTCTAGGTGAACTTAGAGGATGACCTAAGGGCTTGAGGCCCCCTTAGGGAGTCTGGTAACTAGGTTTAGAAGATCGTACTAGAGTTAAGATAGCTTGTCAGAGGACAATATTGATATCTTAACTCACAATATATGTAGCATACCCACACATAATGGCTTGTGTGGAATATGGAGATGTGTGTATACCTTCTAATGATTGAGGGTGGTAAGTCTAGCTCATCAAGAATGATGATATGGATGGACTTATGTGCATAACATGAGATATGCCTATGTAGAAGGGACTTGCATGAGGGGAATATTGTGTGCTATAGTTCTTAAGAAAATTAGGGGTTGTTAAACATAAATTCAATCTAAGGTTGGTTAGGGATTTAGGAATTCCTCTCCTTAGTAAAAAAAAAAATATTTTTCTTTCTGTGTTTAGTTTCTTATTTTTTGGGTCATTACATTTGGTATCAGAGCTCTATGATTGAGGGTATAGAGATTCTTATGTACTAAAAGAGATCCTGGAACCTCCAATGAAGGCTTGCTTAAATTTAAGCTAAAAGCTGAGATAACCTAGAGTCTCTACTTATTTAGAATCTAATGGAATTGATCCCAAGGGGAGATGAATGTTATGATACCTTAGTATGAGATTTGGTATAAAAGATACATCATAAACTTGGAACCTTATCCTAGTTAGATTTCTAATGATAAGCAAGAAGAACTCTGTAATGTGGTTTGAGTTAGTGATTTAATTTAAAATGAAGTTGTGATCTAATTCTTTTCTTGGTTTCAACCAGATCAAGATGCCACCCAAGGCCAAGATAGAAAGCCCTCAACCTAGATAGACTCGACAAAGTAATGTTTAATAAGGGACCAAAAATGAGTGTCTAGAAACTCCAAATATAGGAATGGAAGTGACTTAATCATGGAGCATGCACCTAGCTACTGTATTGATCTATACCATAATGAAAGCACAAATATTGACACAAGTACATAAATTGAGAAAAAAAGTAAGGTTTCTTGTATTAATATTTGAATGAGCTTTGATTACAAAAATGCCCTCTTAGGGTCACTTGAAATATGATACTGATATTACAATTTCCAATGCCCTCAATAGGGTAGGTGCACTTATAATGCTCTATTGATTAGTCACAAACTGCCTTGGGGTGGAGTTGACCCCCTTCTTCGTGATGTAGAAGGATTATGACGTAATCTCCTCTTGCACCTATCTCCCTACAAACAAGAAATAATAGCACACGATTAAAAATATTGATAACCTCTCATGATGAGGCCCTTTAAGGAAATATGTATACAAATGTCATTAAACTAGTAAAACAAGAAATCATAAAGAAAGACTTTAAACTATTCTAATTAGATCAAGAATTATACTATAACATGATAGACATGAATAAGCAAATGATGCACGGATCAAATATCAAGTTAGGAGCAATAAAGTGCATAAAATATCCAATATAATCCTACCTAATACAATGCATGAAATAACTAATTCCTACAGTCAGATTTTCTCTAAAGTGCAATTAAACCTATAAAAAGACTAATATAACTAATCTATGCAGTCAAAAGCAAAGCAAGTAAGGTGATTAGTCACCTGTTGCAAACCGTAGCTATGGTGGGTGGTCTACACTATGAACCGTAGCTAACAACCATGATTTGACATCTAATAGGTTTACCCTCAAAATTATGGGCAGTGGGCTTGACCTCCTTGTCCAAATTGATGTTCAAGGGTCGCTTTTGTTGTCCTATGATAGATTTGGCAGTCAAATCGCTATGATGGGCCTTCGTTTGCCTATATTTGTGCTTATTAAATATCCTAGGCACCTAGGGCATCTATGGCTAATATATATTTAGGTGAATAGCAAAGGGGCTCTCAAATGCATAGATTTAGTATGCAATTTGATAGGGCTTCATTGCTCTCTTGATCAATTAACTCTCTATATCTTCACCCCATTTGGAGGGGGTATTTATAGCATGTCCCTAGGGCTAGGGGTAGCTTCATGGAGAAGCCAAGACCAAGAAGGTTGGTTAGGATAGTTGGGATGGAAGCCTCTGGAATATTTTGTCCTTCAACTGCCTTCTTCTAGATCTTTTGGCTATTCCAACCAATTTGGCTCGGATGGAAGGTATAACTAAACTTTAGTTAAGACCATATGTCACAGTTGTGGTCTAGACTGTAGACCATAGGTATCAGCCATATTTTAGAATGGAGACCATAGATATTGGTTGTGGTTCAACCTGATTAGGCCAAAATGCCTAAATTGATCGGTTATAACCACTGCTCTATCTTGGAGTCTATCCAAGATACTCCATATGGTTTTGTAGCATGTCCATATGAGTAGTCACCCTCGACATGACACATTTTAGGTGTCTATAGATATCCCTTTTGATATGCGTTGTGATATCAAACAACGCTGAGCAAAAATATACATTCTAAAATGATGTCAAAGGTTCTATGATGATCATTAGTCTGATCAACATTAGATGCACCAGGTCTAGCAAAAGGATGCGCATCCTAGAATCATTGCTTACAACTTGGAAAGGCTTACATTTAAACAATCTGCACTCGCCATCAGACGTTCGGGTAGATTTGGTGCTACAATAGGAGTTAGGCCTATATAACTGACAGATGAGAGTTACAAACAAAATTTTATATTTGCTATTTGCCCCAAGCAAAGGGAGAAGCTTATGATAGTTGTTAACAATGATTCACAATAACAAATGCAATTTTGACAAGATTAAGGGATCTATGAACTTCGGGATCTTATTTTGATTTTGATTATGACATGAAATTATGACTACCCCCTCAAGCAACGAGTCAATGAGGGTAATGACAATGTATGAAGTGACGAAATTGCTTGACCATAATGAATGATCCTAAACAACTTTAGATTTGAGCATTTTAATGCCTTGGATAGGCCTAGTTTAACTTATGATTACAACTCTTAGTAGTATTTGCACATATCTATCCCATGGAGAATTCAAGCTACGATAGCCATCTTAGGGAATCAAAATAATACAAATGCAATTAGAATTGTGTTGAATCATATTGTCGATGATTTGCTAAAAGTTGTCATAAAAGAAATGATAATTTTACCCCAAATGTCCTTATGGTTATTTACTCATCTTGCCAGATTGCATGGATCGCAAGTCGCTACAACAACCAATTTTATAGGATAAATAATTGAATACGAGGCGCATTTGGTTTTTCATTATTTGATTTTTTTGTTTAATTTTGCATTTATATGATTGATCTTGGTGCTTTTAACATCACCAAATTTACAATTTTGATCATTGATTTTGAATTTTTATCCAATGGGAGTCATTAATTTATCTTTTTAAACCTTCCCACGGTGGTTTTTGAGTGCAATTATTGCTAGCTATAGACCGCAGGTACGACATGCAGTTTAATATTTCAAAATTTTTGAACCACGGGTCAGACCTACGGGCGGGAAACCCTAGTTTTGGAACCACAGGTGTCATCTGTAGTCCTCGGAGACTATGAGGACCTATAAAATATTTTCCCATTTTAAATTTTTCATTATTTTCTTGCAACTACTAGCAATTTGAGAGCTCTGAGATAGAGAGAACATTATTTGATCTGAAACGCTGCCAAACTCTATCGTAATTACACTCATCTACCTCGATGGCAGATCCTGATCAACCATCTACTAGTCGAGGCTAGGGTTCTAGCAAGGTAACTTGAAACTGAGACCTCGCACTCAATACTAGTAAAATGAACCACACTAAGAAATGCAAAAAATTAACCTCACTAAATTTCTGGTAATGAACCCCACTAGTCTAGGTTAGCTTAGTTTTTAATTTTGTTTGCTTTTAGTGGATTAGGAGGGTACCCGAAATGGTTGCCTCTCCTAAATTGTAGCTAGTAGCCACAGTTACCAATTGAAAAATTTGGGACCACAGGTTTCATTTGTGGTTAGGATTCAAAATCCTAACGGTCATATTTTACTGCCTTCAAACCGCAGGGTTGACCCGCGGTTTGTAAACCTTAGAATTTTTTGCAAAATTTTTCAATTTTTTTTTGTTTTTATCATTTAATTAGGCATTTAATGTTATCTCATTAAGCTCTAGGTTTTCTAATTAAAATTTTTAATTTTCTTTAGCTCTACTTAGCCAAATTTAGCTTACATTATGCTTTTTGTTTTTAGAAGTTAACTTCTAGAGCATGGGAGCCTGACCTTATGAAGACTCTCCATGAGGCTTTATCTGATGATGACCGAGCTTGGTTTCGAGCTGTCGGGTTTGGTTACATCATGGATCTACCCACAATTAGGGTATATCAAGCTTATCATACTACATTAACCTGATGCTGGAATGCATGGACCGACACATTCCACTTTCCTCCCGATGAGATTACTATCACTCTTGAGGATGCCTATAGGATCTTCAAGATCCCCATCGATGGTGAGGCTATCATCTCCTCTACATCCATGGCAAAGTATGATGTATTTGATGCTATATTCTATGACCAAAGCATAGATGCATAGGATGATACTGACCACGGAGGGGTGCACATCAATGACTAATACCATGATGGTGTCTTTTCTACATGAGAGGCCCTCTTTATGCATCTCATTATGTAGATTGTCCTTCTAGAATCCTCAGGCATGAGGATTCCCTGGAACATGTTAGCCACTACTTGGAGGGTTCTTTAGAGGTCTACATAGGAGCCACTATGATTAGCTTAGGGGAGCACCCTATTATGCCAACTCTACAAGGAGCTATACCATATTATAGAGAGTAGCCGTAAGGGCATCAGCTGCAGTATTTTTTTATAGATCTAGGGGTGGCAGTACATCCATATCGAGCATCCTATGGAGCTTCCACTATGCATCACCACCATATACACTGACCATCAGTGTTACGTTACATGTTGGCCTTGTGTTGATGAGGGTACCCACAATAGGGCTCATGTTGGGAACACTAACAACTATATCATTATATTTGCATCACTTGGGCTAGGAGACGTTGTTTGGTGCCCCTACATGGATTTCCATACATGTCCTGAGGTGGATGAGTGGCTATGATGGTCCCACCAAGACATATGGCTTATCTGGCATAAGCCAGAGGTCAAAGAGTATCAGTTATTTTCTCGTGTCCTGCGATAGTTCGGCATGGTGCAGGACATGCCAGAGATACCATTCAGATACAATAACTTAGCTTTGGAGATGTATCTCCCACTAATACATCCTCCACCACCAGGAGATGCACCATATGACTTCCAGGAATCAAGCGTTGAGACAACTGAGACCACTCTATATTATGACGGGTGGTGGTCCTTGTTTAGATGGTATGGGATAGGGCCTCTAGGCTAAGAGATGGCTCAGATAGAGGTAGAGGTAGATCCTGATGGGTGCAGGGTGAGCTAGCATATAGAGGATGGTTGGGGTGCAGAGGCCATCATCGAGGATATACCTAAGATTGACCCTAAGGAGGATATTTCAGAGGAGGGTGAGGTCCCTCTTGATAGTGCAAAGAGATGACTACTGGCTCAGGTGGCTGACTTGTAGAGTCAGCTCAGACGGTTCACACATAGTAGCTCGAGAGAGACACTACCATTGCCACTCTGGAGGTGAAAGTGGTTGACAGGGAGTGGTACCTGACTGAGGCATAGGACCAAATACAAGAGCTTACGACTCGGGCCATAGATGTAGAGGCCTAGGTTTAGAGACTACAAACTACCATGGAGTTAGCACAGGCACAATGAACTATAGTAGAGGCAGAGTGAGATATTTCTTGGGCATCAAGGGGGGTTATACCACCTCCTTAGGCTACTATGGGGTCTCCTACAGAACTAGCAGTAGGTACAATAGTTGCTTAGGATCCTATGGCTAAGATAGAGTGATTACACAGCATGGTCATGGCGACCAAGGAGATGCATGCAACTTGACTTGCTCAAGTTGATTAGCTAGTCCATTACATTGAGATGCATGGGCTACAAGTTCTAGAGGATAATTTCATACTAGAGTCTCAGAGGACCTGTACTAGGACTACTATACAGTCTACAGTGAGCTCAAGTCATAATACTCATAGGACTAAGAGGATGCATAGGTCCTCTAGCACACACACAACGAGATCGGAAGTCAGGACTAGAGATCCAGGGCAGACATCAGGGGCCACCAGTTAGAGGACTAGCCTTATGTAGTTACTAGTTTCTCGTGTGTTGGGTGCTTTAGGCTTTGGAGGCAGGCATGATCCATAACAGGATCCACCACAGGTTCCAAGTCATCCAAGAGAGTAGGCTCCAGAACATAGTGTTGAGGGAGGCGACGAGAGCTCCAGTACAAGGGGAGCAACCTAGATTTGAGTTATAGCAACTACTAACTACATTTTTGATATATCATTTTGTGTGTAAGATTGAGGACCTACACAGTTGTAGCCTGTGGGCATCTTGTACTTCCTATGTACTCTTTTGGACACATATATGATATTATCTTATATGGCTTATTATGTGTACATGTTTATTTATTTTTTTGATTTTATTTTTATTTGATGCACATGGATGCAATGCTTATGTAAATGCTATGTTTATATGATGCGATGTATGAATGACATGCACTAGATAGCTATTTTACTTTACGATGATGATATGCAGTGATCTAGATGATTAGATGTGTGATATATGATGTATGCATATGGATGCGATGTTTATTTTTAAACGTATATTTATTTTTGCTTTGTGGGCATGCATTTATTTTTATGTAGTTTATGGTATGCTATGTAATGTATGGTAATGCATTATGTACATAATCATAATCTAATAGAAATGAATCTGTATGCTTTAATCACTTAAAACATAAGGAATGAATGTAAACTATGTATATCAATTTTTAAAATATGACACCACATAATGTATAAAAATCATGCAAAATAATTGATCATTCTCATTACAAGATATTAATCAATTAATCACCCATATATGAAATGAGATGAGATGGATTGGTATATTGTAAATGATTTGATATGTCATTCGATATTCATTCTTTGCACTATATAGTCAGTGGTCGTCTAAACATCATTTCTAATATTCATCCGGTATCTATCCTATATCTTTGATTGTGCTCAATATTATAATGTATCATGGATAGATACTTTGTAGTTTGATTGATTGAATGACTTTGTTATTTTTGATGGCTTGCGGTTTCTGCCATCCTGTTGCTATTTTTGGAACTTTTGAGGTTTTCCATGAGACTCAAATACCCTAGTTGTCTAATCAGAAGTTGTATACTCACCATGTTAGACTTCTGAACCATGAGGCTTTTGTTAAGATAAGCCAAAATTTTTCATTACCTTTATGTGTGCAAGTGCATAACTTTGGTAATACATAAGCATACCCCAATGTCAGGCAGGATTCTTTCAGCCCATTGCTAAGATAGGGGATTTGCAATGTCTTACCCAATCTTAGTTTTAGATTTTAGTTGGGCTCATACCACTAAGAGATGCAAGACACCTAAAGCTATCTCATCCACATTCAAACATTGGTTTGTACATAAGCAAAATGCTAATGCATCAGATATATCGTCGTGTGTAAGGTATAGTAGTGCGAGCAATTATAGGGATTCAGGCCCACTCCTTCCTTCTCTATGTATGATCGGGATACTTGCTTGTGCAAACTGATAAGAATCACTAATTCTAGATTTACACTATTTTGTTTTTGATTCTTAAGCAAGGGGTTTGTCTTCATCTTCATTTTTGCACTATCTTGTGATCTTCATTTGACCTTGTCGTGCCTTTGATTTTTTGACCTTTATTGGATCTTTATATTTGATCTTCATTTGATCTTTGGAAATTTTTTTCTTTTATTCTCAATCTTCATTTGAACTTTGTTTTTGGAATTATGAGCTTTAGAAACATCCTTTGTGGATTTAACTTTGAGGGGAACTACTTCTATAATATTGATTCTAGAGTATCGATATGTGACATCAATCTGGAGGACATCAATCTACAGTGTCGATCTGTGATACTGATCGTATGATATCAATATAGGATATCAATTTGGGATGTCGATTTATGATATCAACGAAGGGTATCAATCTTGAGGATTGATATGGGATATCACTTAAGGGATATTGCTCAGTTTATCATAAGCAAGGGATTTGTGGGTAGGAAATGAACCTGTCCTTTTGCCAATTACCCACATTTCTTGTACCGTCCACATAGAGGGATAAGAAAAAATAATTATTTTCACTTCAGGATACCCGGTCCTGCTTCGTGGATTCATCTTCCCCTAGTCCTTATTAAGACGCTTTTTAATTTGTTCATTAGTGACAAGATTCTAATATGCTAAGGCCTATACTAACTTGACCTCAACCGTCAAAAGCAAAATAGGATTTCTTACCAACTCCTGAGAAGACCACTAGGTATGTTTGAATGACCGAAAAACTCTAGCATATTCTTCATAGCAACAGGATGGGTTGTGTTGAAAAATACATTTACTCCCTATGATAGATGATAGATGATATAATGCAAGAGTGCATGATTGAAACACAAATGTGGTATCATTTGTAAGATTTTGACACACACTATACATTCTTGTATGGAATGCAATGGATGAAAAATGCCTATATGCAATGCATGAATGCAAATGAAAATGCAAAATGCAAAAGCAAATGTTTTTGAATTTTAAGCTTTTCCAGTTTTTTTTTTTTGGGAATTTTATATATTTTTCTTGATTTTTATGGGATTTGAGCTTCCATATTTGACCAAATGACTAGTACATGTCCTTGGAGCTTTTAAGTATGACCAAACAATGAGTACATGTCCTTGGATCTTTTAAGGATGACCAAACGACGAGACATGTCCTTGGAGCTTTTAAGGATGACCAAACGGTGAGGAACTGCCTTTGGATTTTTTACTTGACCAAGCTACTCAACAGAGAGCTTGGGGTATTTTTGGATGACCGAGTAGTTGAGAAAAAACCCTTAGAGCTTTTGGGTTGACCAAAGGGCTTACAGATGCCTTTTGTGCATTTACTTGACCAAGCTTCTCAATTCAAGAACTCGAAGCCTTTTGGGATGATCGAGCGATTATGGACAAACCCTTAGAGTTTTTGGGTTGACCAAAGGGCTTACAGATGACTTTGGTGCCTGTACTACACTCTCAAGCATAGAACACCTTAATATGGATGATATTGAGAAGCTCAATATCTTCCACACCCTCTAGCGACATTAGGCAATAGATACCTGGACCAATATTTTTTTTGATATGATGTAAGGCCCTAACCAATTAGCCATGAATTTTTCTTGCATATCAGGTGGAAAATTCAAGTCTTGTTGGTTCTATTTAAGCACAAGATCCCCAAATTCAAAGTCTCTAGTGGACTTTGACATTGTAAGATCGTTTTAATCGCTCTTGATAAATGTGGAGATGATCGAGAGCATTCACCCGATATTCATCGAGCAACATCAATTGATCAAGGTGATCTTGCCATGCGCTATCATCATCGATGAACTCTTTCAATGCAATGCACAACGTTGGAATTTCCAACTCTAAGGGCATAATGGCCTCAGCACCATAAACTAGTGAAAATGACGTTGCCCCAATGGGCGTCTGAATGCTAGTCCTGTAAGCCCATAATGCAAGGGGAAGCTGTATATACCATTCCTTGTGGTGTTCTTGCCCTATATTTTTCAATATGGCTACTATAGTCTTGTTTGAGGCTTCATCTTTCCCGTTTGCTTGCAAATAGTATGGAGTTGCAAAACTATGTTTAATGCGGTATTTAGACGTTAAATCCTGCATAGTTTTGTTCTTAAAATAAGTTCCATTATCCAAAATTATTTTGGATGGTATCCCAAAATGACATATGATATGCTCAAGAATAAATTTTGCGATGCGAGCTCTAGTGGTCATTGTAAGGGGAATGGCTTCCACCCACTTTGTAAAATACTCAATAGCTATGATAATGAATGTATGTCGGCCTGACGATGGAGGAGAAATCTTGCCAATAAGATCTAGTCACCACTGAGAAAATGGCCAAGCCGCATGAATGGGCTATAAGGCCTGTGATGGCAAGTGCATAAGATTAGCATGATGTTGATATTTAACGCATTTCTTGACATACACATTGCAATCCTTCTCCATAGTGGGCCAATAATAACCCATGCAAAGGATGCGTTTGACGATAGCCATGCCGCTAAAATGGCCACCGCACGTACCATCGTGAGCTTCTAAAATTGCCCAAGATGACTCTTGGGGCTCAAGACATCGAAGGAGAACTCCTTCGTAGCTATTTCGGTACAAAATATCTCCTATCAAGACATACTTAGTCACTTTCTATTTTAATGTGCATCTTGCGGTATGTGATAATCCCTCTAGAATCATACCAAGTTTTGCAACATCTAGCTTTGACAAGTCTCAACTTCAACTGCTAAGACGACTTGCTCCCCCTGCGTATTTAACTTTGTAAATGCAGACTGGGAAATAAACATATGGTGAATGGTAGTACCACTCCCCGTAGGACTCTGATAAGTCAATGACTCCCAGGGTGCCTTCTTAAGAAAGTCTTCCACTCTATGAAACCAATCAGTTGTTGGTTCCACAATAATCATATTGACTGACTCTTTGTTATCAAAGGTTGCACGCTCCACAGTTGGGTGCGAGACCGTTTTAACATGGATGGTAGTAAAATGGGTAGACAAATTTTGAGGGATCAAGAACCCTAAATATGCCATGGTGTCTATGAAACTATTTGATGAATGAGGGATTGCCTCGATCTCATACCATTCAAATTTAGCCAGATAAATGGCAAAAAGATCTTTGTAGGCTTTCAGTATGGGACATCAACACTAAAAGAGCCCCTTAACTTGGTTAACTATGAGCAGAGAATCACCAAAAATGTTCAATCTTTTAATACCCATGGCGATGGTTGTGTGGAGGCCCAAAAGTAGGGCTTCGTACTCAGCATTATTATTGGTGCATGAAAAGTCTAACTTGAACAACAAGGGCATTAGAGATCCTTGTGGTGTAAAAAACACTATTACTGCACCACCCCCTTGCTCACACTTCGAACCTTCGAAGAACAATGTCATATCAACATTATTCTCTAGTTCTTCGAGTTTGGGAGCTTTAGATATTATGAAGATTGCATTATCTGGAAGCTCAATGGTTAGAGGCCTACTATTGGACAGTGGCACCTCATCCATTTGATCAACTATGACTTGTCCCTTGATGGACTTTTGGCTGATGAAATCCAAATCAATTTTTTTCAATAGCATGATCCACTTTGTAGTACATGTGTTATGATATGTCTTGCTCATAATATATTGTAAAGGATTCTATTTCGATATAACATATGTCGTATGAATTAGCATGTAATACTGCAATTTCTTGGTAGTGAACACCACTACTAAACAAAGCTTCTTCACATATGCATATCCTGACTCATAACTCACCAAGGTGCGACTAATGTAATAAATGGCTTGCTTTTTACATTGCACATTATTTTGGGCTAACATGGTCCCTAATGCAAAGTTGGTTGTCGATATATATAGCAGAAAAGGCACATCTAGCCTTGGTGGAGCTAGTACTAGTGGTGATGCCAGGTATTGCTTAATCTTAGCAAAGGCTGCTTAGTAGTCCTTGTCCCAATAAAATGAGACCCCCTTGTGCAGCAGTCGATTCATGGGTTGAAATTTATCCAATAATTGAGCGATGAATCACTTTATGGATGCTACTTTGACCTGAAGGCTTCTTAGTTCTTTGATATTAGTGGGAGGATGCATCTCTAGAATAACCTTGACCTTTGCTAGGTCTACTTCAATGCCTCATTTAGAAATGATGAATCCCAAGAGTTTACAAAAATTTACTCCAAATACACACTTCTTAGGATTCAACCTGACATTATGCTCTATCAGGTGATCGAAGACCTTCCTTAAGACCTCTGCATGCTCTGCTTGCAGCAATGACTTAGCTAGTAAGTCATCAATATAATCTTCTAATATTTTATGCATGTAGTCATGAAAGATATATGTCATAGCCTACTAATATGTGGCACCAACATTTTTAAGACCGAATGGCATAAATTTATAGCAAAATATCCCCCATGGCATTATAAATGTAGTTTTATGCTGATCTTCGGGTTTAATCTGAATCTGATTGTATCCAAAAAAATCATCCATAAGGGAGAAAATTTCATGACCTACAGTAGTGTCTACCATAGCATCAATATTTGGCAACAAAAATGAATCTTTGGGTGTTGCCTTATTGAGATCTCTAAAATTCGTACAAATACAGATCCTTCCATTTGGCTTTCCTACGGGCACCATATTGGACACCCATTCTGGATAGTCAATGGAAATGACAAAATCTATGTCCAACCTTGACCTTTCTACCTTGATTTTTCAAGTTTCTGTTGGGATGTGCGAAGGTTATGAGTAATCGTAGCACCCTAAAATTGGCGCAATAAAATTGGAATAATTACATTCACCTTAGTAAATAAATTTAAATTCAAATTTAACCTCCCAAACCGCCCGTTAACCGTCGAGAAACCCGTTTCCTCTTTTTCCATGCCATTTTTAGCGAGTTGTTTTGACCGTTTGACGATATCGTCTCCGATCAGACGATATCGCCCCAGATTTGACGATTTCGTCTTGACTAGAACGTCTAGACGATTTCGTCGCAAAACTAAATTTGCATAGTTGGAATCCGTTCCAACGGGTCTCCAATCCGGTAGAAGCGTGTCTGCGCCGTTGGGACCCTTCCCCCGTTGGAGATCTCCCAAATTGGGATGATCTCCAACCTCCCAACAACTATCCTATGCCTATTTAACTCTAAGACTTTTCCCTCCCCAACCCCTGGCTGAATTTTTATGTAAATCAACTCCCTATGCGCTAAAACACTTCAAATTTGCTCTTGCACTAGTCCTATATTAATTTTATTGCAGGTACACCATTGGTTTTCAGCCGGAGCCAGCACCTATCGCAGTCGACGAACCTGTCAAGATCGGAGGCGATCTCGTCAAATTCGGGACGATCTCGTACTGATGCGAGACGATTTTGATTGCAGCACACATCGAGGCAATCAGTGCCTAGAGTTTGCTCTTCTTTCTCTTTTCTCTGTCATTTTATGCTATAAATTAGATTGTCTATTCAGTTTTTATACTATATTGCATCTGGAGTTCACCCATTTTGTCTAGTTTGCATATTAAGATCATATTCTGCTATCTAAACATGGTGATTTGCATTTACTTTTGTTCTTGCATATTGTTCAATACTCATATTACTTTTTCATATAGTTTGCCCCTGTTTACAAAATAGAATTTCTTGTATTTCGCATCTGTTTGTTGTTTTGCGGGTCTACGATGAATTCGTTCGGCGAATTCGTCGGATTGCGAACGATCTGTCGGTTTAGACGATTTTATCAAATTGAAGGTGATTCTGTTGAATTGCAGACGATCCAGACTGCTTCAAGCTAATCGAAACTCCATCAGACTTCCGGATCAGGTAATCTTCATTGGCCTCCTGCAAATTCTCTTTTTTTGCTTTCTTTTATGTTTGCTGTATTCATTTAAATTGCATTTTCATGTAGTTTAAGTTAGAATCATTCGGCCAAACCTAGGATGAATGCTTAAAAATAAAACGAACTCATCTAAAACTCATTCCCAAAACCTAGGCGTGGAAACTGCCGTCAAATGTTTCCTGGTGAACCCACCATCCGTCGAAAAATCACCAAAATGCACCTCCCTTGAGAGGCGGGACCTTCGCGAAGTCCTCTCGTCCGAGGTACCGCACCATCCTTTTCCCATCCTCCTTCCGGGCGCGGATCCAATAGCCTGAAGGTAGGGATGCGAAAAATTTGGAGCGATACATTTTGGTGAACCCGACGTGAAATGCATCATAACCTTTTGAACAAAAAAAAGCAAAAACAAACAAAAAAAAAAAAAAAAAATTAGAACAACTAAAACTTAGATGCATTTTAAAACATTTAAGGTTCAAAATCATGTTTAGATGGTAGCTCCTAAAAAGAGGTTAGCAGTTACTATAAACGTAGTAAACCAATTAGCAGCCATAGAAGTTAATTATGTCCTTAGTATCCCTGAAACAAGTAGAAATCAATCCTTGTGGGACGAGCTTATCGGGAGACTTAGTATCATTTCATCTAGGTCCACACAACTTAAACAGATTAAGAGGCTAGTCTTGGATAGAATCCTGGATCCTCATCAATTAGTGTTCTATCATGAACTTCAGAGAGCTTGCCATAGGTGGTTAGCCTATAGGAGAGCTTTAGTATCTTCAGAGTTGTTCAGCTTCGAGGAATACCTCGAGAATGCAGACATTGTACACCGATTCCTAGGCCTTGTAGAGGACCAAGAAGTTGTTCTCACAGATAGGGAAATATGGAATAGAGTTCCGCGAGCTGTGCTATATCGAGAGTATTGCCATGAGCTTTACTTTTATCAACCAGCATCTGAGATAGACAACATTACCATAGCTCTTTTCATCAAATTCTTAAAAGAAAACTTTCAATTTGAAGAAGAACATTTCATGACCCCTGAACGACTTGAACCTATTAATGATATTCATAAGTTATTCATAGAAGATTAGTTCATCTACTTTCAGCCTTATTATTATTGTGTGCATTTATTGTTTCATTTGCTGTCTTTATTATATTGTTTCAAAGAAAAACTAAAAAAAAAACTAAAAATCAAAAAAAAAAAATCAAAGAACATAGTAAAAAACTTAAACATTTCATTTACAATATTGCATTAGGTATATATAAATATATACCTTTTAATTTGTTGCATATATATATATATATATATATATAAATATATATATATTTGCTGAAATCAAAACTTAGCACCATGACTAAACTTAGGAATGGTAAAGAAATTTTAGGAGAAGGAGAAGATTGGCTACAAAATACAGCTGAAAACCCAAATGTCCTTCTTGGAGATACAAATCCGGAAGGTGAAACTCTAGGTCAATCAGATGAAGACTTAGGTGAAGATAAGGAACAAGAAGGAAGTGTTAAAGAATCTTCGTCCCCTAGAATAGCTCCAAATGGAGGCATCACTTTTGACAACGCGGAACATTTTCAAAAATTTCTTAATCAACATATCGACGTCCTTAATGTGGCAGTCCGTATTGATAAAGGGGAAATTAGTGATGCTCAAGCGGCCTTAGAACGGGCGCTTGATATGCAAACTAATCCCTTGTCTTTCATTGATCAATAAAGTGATAAGGGTGGACCATCCAATGCGAATATGGTCACTATAGCCCAAGCCATGACCAAACAACGGGTCACCCAACCTCCTAAGCAATCTGTTACTCAACCTAAAATCACTCCCGCACAAAAGAAAATTCCCTTCACTACTTCCTTCCTCCAAACTATTGAGCAAAATGCTTTAAATAGACAAAAATCTAAAACAAAGCCAAATACAAACTTTCAACAATCTACAATACAACACAATCCAACTTCAAAACTCCTCCATAATATTTTTCCTACCAATGTTTTACACAATAGTAACATGGCATCTAATCTGCATGTTCCTCCATCCTACGCCCATAACACTTATGGCAATGCCCCATCGAATCAATATGGGGGGCAAACTAGTAGTTTGGAAGCTATGGTGAAACAATTGGCTTCACGTATGGACCAGATAGATCCCTACCGTCCCTCGTATAATTATCGAGAGATTTGTAGCCAACCATTGGATCCCATAGTGGTAGCTCAACCATACCCTAAACATTTTCCCATGCCCGTCCTGCCTATCTATAAAGGAACCGAAGATCCCATAGAACATCTTCGCATGTTTAGGATAGCATGTCACGACATATCGCATGACGACTTGCTATTACTAAAAATGTTCCCCAAAAGTTTAGGTGGAATGGCGTTAGAGTGGTATTATCAATTGCCCACTCATTCCTTAAGAAACTTTGAAGAAAACAACTGAGTCATTTGTTCATCAATTTAGTGCCTACATCGAGAGGCATGTAACTATTAAAGACCTATACAATTTAAAACAAGATAAAGACGAATGTTTTGCTGATTTCTTAGCAAGATGGAGACAATTGATAGGAAAGCTGCACTTTGTGCTACCCTATAGGGAAATGTTAGACATTTTCATTAACAATTTACAAGAACAACTTTCTTATGAGCTATCAACGACTACTTTGACTACCTTCGATCAAGCTATAGACTTAGCTCGAAGAGTAGAAGATGCCCTCATTAGGAGAGGCCAACTTAGAAAGAAGGATGATGAGAAAACATCTAGAAATCAATATAAAAACAAACGAGGTTGTCGGTGATGGAGTCAGCGACGGCAGAAATGTTGCTAATGTCAATGCAACAAAAACAACAGAAAAATTCATCTTGAAACCTTCTGATAAGCCTCCTCGAGAGTTCACTAGATTAAACCAACCTTTATCAACTATTTTACCTCAACTTCTTGAAAGAGGTTTAATCCAAGCTGCCGACTATCAGGGAACTGACCCAAGCATACCCGGATATAGAGCTGATTTGCACTGTGATTTTCATAGAGGTCCTGGACATTCTACCAACGCTTGTAAGAGATTGAAACATAAAATACAAGATTTGATTGACAATAATGAAATGGAAGTGCAAGCCTTCCAACCCAAACAAAACCCTCCTAATAATACTCAAAATACTTGTTCCCCAAAATCAAAATCGGAATGCCAATCAAACTTTAGACATATTTCAACACCCTTTACCAAGACATGGTAAAGAGGTAGCTAATCAAATTTAACATCATAATGTTCCCCCTCCTACCCGATATGTAGGAACCATTAGCGGGCAATTACCTGTTCGGGACTCTCAAACATTCGACACAACCTTATCCCTGGTTACAACCAGGCCCTTACATAATTTTCAAACTTTGATTCTAGCGATATAGATTCAGATAGTGAGAGTGAAGTAGACACCATTCAATCGAATAGTTCTGAAAATGAATCGGATCCTATTCAACCTATCACGAGATGCTAATGTTCCGGAAGAACCATTTCCCCGGAAGAGTCACTACTCGACCTTCTTCTAATGAAGTCCTTCCTTATGAACAAGCCATAAACTCTCAACCGAGACCGTTTCAACGTCGTCACTATAACATTGTAGGTACCATCGGAGTCGTCACCCGACAACAAGCTCAAAATCCCCAACAAGAACCAAACCAGAACGATGGATCAGCTCCATTTGTTCTAAAAAATCCTAATAAAGGAAATAATGCTCCTATTGTTCAACCTAAACCCCCTTACAACATTAATGAACAGTTGTCTAATACCACCGCCAGAATCTCCCTTTTAGATTTATTAAGATCCTCCCCCACCCATAGGGATGAATTGATGCTTACTTTGAGCCAGATGATGGTACCTCAAAACATCCAACCGGAAGCTATGGCCAATACTATCATCACGCGAGAGATTGATTGTATTGACTTTCGGGATAAAGATATCCCACAACACGGTTTACACAAGGATAATCCCTTGTATATTACAGCTTTAATTGGGGATGTAGGTCGTCAAACGAGTCTCGATTGATAATGGCTCATCTCTAAACATCTGCACCTTTGACTTCTACCAATGATTTGGTTTTAGAAGTGATGAAATGAAGAAGACGGATATGATTATCAAAGCCTTTAATGACGAAACACAAGAAACGTGTGGAGTCATTACCCTCCCATTGCAAGTTGGTCCTAGAACCCTTGAGACAACTGTGTTTATTGTACATTGCCCAGCATCGTACAATATACTTTTGGGTCGCCCTTGGATTAACGCCATGCGAGCAGGTCCCATCAACTTTACACCAATGTGTTAAGTTTGAGTTTAAAAATCGGTTGGTCACTATTCATGGTGACCCTAGACCTTTTGATATGTGTGCATTGGCGAGAACCGGTTGGAGTGCAATTTTGCCCTGCTCTATCATCCACATATCCTAGTTCTTCTTCATCTAAACTATGAAATATAAACCCATCACTTCATCTATTCCTCCTCCATTAACTTCATCTTCCCATATAGATCAACCACCTTCTAAACAAATTATTGTAGAACTTCAAAAAGTTCTTAAAACTACAACCAATTCTTCAAGTTCTAATCCCATAAATTCAAAACCTATAGACACATCTATCATACCTTCCACATCTCAAGACATAGGTAATAAGCCTTCTACATCTTATGCCCTTTCCGATGATCTTTTACCAGATTTATCTACAACCTTAATATCAGAAAAAATGAATGCTTTCATGCAAGATTCAAACCTTTTAAATCAATTGCCGCCATCTCCTCGTACTTTGGGCCTCCCACAACCTATGGGAAGTACTTACCAAGTCGGGAGTTGCGCCTTCATTTACAAAGGATATGAGCTGGGGAAGAATCCCTCGAGAATATCAAAACCCATCATGATGGATATGCTCGGTGCTATTTTACCAACGATTATATTAAAGCTAAACCCATGATGCTTAAAATGGGATATAAAGGGAAAGGCTTAGGACCTTTCCAAAATGGCATGAAAGAACCTTTCGAGGTAGAACCATGGCATGCCCGATGTGGTGTGGGCCTATTACCTAGTAAGGGTCAACCCTTTCCTTTTGAGGATGATGATCATCTCATATGCTATCAAGACTATTTGGATAGACATGTTGATTTGCCTCTTAAAAATCCGTCATTTTCATGCAACATGCTATCCATAGCATACCCTGAAATGATTGCTGACCCCGATGAAGAGTTGGAAGGAGATATCTTCCATGATGTCTCTGTTGAAGAGATGTTGTACAACGGGTTTTATTTTGATGGTTCTATACCAACCATAGCTCAACTTGAGGCCGTCGACCCTCAGAACGAATTATCTAAATTAACTTTACAAGAGTTACAAGAGTTGGGCGTTTCACCTGCCCCACCTAATTTTGAAAGAGATCTACACATGGAGGTAGAAAATGTCATTAAAATTAATATTGGAACTGAGGACAACCCTCACATAATCAACATTGGAGCGAGAACTAAGTCAAGAAAAACAAGAACAATACATTGCATTTCTTAAAGAGTATGAAGATGTCTTCGCTTGGACATATGAAGATATGCCAGGTCTAGACCCTTACGTAGTCATGCACCATCTAGTGGTCCATCCGGATGCTAAACTTGTTAAACAAAAACTTAGAAAAATGCATCCCAAAGTGGCTCTGCTAGTCAAAGGGGAGTTAGAAAAACTCTTGAATGTTATCTTCATACAAGCTATTGATTATGCTTGAATGGATCTCCAATGTAGTTCCGAGTCACCAAGAAAGAAGCCACCAAAGTTAGGGTTTGCACAGATTTCGAGAGATATTAACGCTGCATGCCCTAAAGATGACTTTCCTCTTCCAAATATGGATCAAATTATTGACTTTACTGCTGGAAGTGGGATGATGTCCTTAATGGACGGATTCTCCGGCTATAATCAGATCAGGATAGCTCCTGAAGACCAGGCGAAAATAGCCTTTATTACCCCCTGGGGTACCTTTTGCTGGAAAGTGATGCCCTTTGGCCTAAAGAATGTCGGGGCAACTTATCAACGGGCTATGACCTACATTTTTCATGATATGATGCATGATATCCTACATGATTATGTAGATGATATTATAGCTCGCTCTCTTATTGAAGATCATCATTTAGACGATTTAAGAAAAGTTTTTAATCGATTACGAGAATATCTCATTCGATTAAATCCAGCAAAATGTATATTCGGAGTTAAATCCGGCAAGTTATTGGGAGTTTTAGTTTCTTTACGAGGGATCGAAATTGACCCTCTCAAAATTGCGGCTATCACTGATATGCCCGCACCCACTAATATATCTGAATTACGAAGTTTACAAGGTAAACTTCAAGCTATCCGTCGCTTCATTGATAAGCTGGCGGACAAAACTGGTCCCTTTCTTAAACTTCTTAAGAAGGACGTCCCCTTTAATTGGGACACAGAATGTAGAGAAGCTTTTGAACTTCTCAAGCAATATCTCATTAACCCTCCAGTGCTTTCAACGCCTAAATATGATCGCCCATTTCTTCTATATATTTTTGCTTCGATTACGCCTTAGGAGCTATGTTAGCTCAGCTTGATGATGAAAAATGAGAACGTGCTAATTATTACATTAGCCGCACCTTCATCAGTTATGAAACCCGCTATACAGCGTTAGAGAAGTTATGTCTCGCGGTCGTGTTTGCTACGCAAAAATTACGACATTACATGCTTAGCCAAAAAACGTATGTCATTGCCAAATATGATCCTTTAAGATATCTCATGAGTCGACCTTATTTATCGGGTCGCACAGCCAAGTGGGTTCTTGCTCTAAGCGAGTTTGATCTCACCTTCATAGGACAGAAGTATGTTAAGGGTCAAATCATAGCGAGATCAATTAGTCTGCTGCACCCTTAGAGTCTACTCATCCCCTCATTATCGAGTTTCCTGATGAATGCCTTCAATTAGAGGCAGACCTTGTTGAACAATGGTCCTTATACTTTGATGGAGCCCGATGCATGAGTGGGGCTGGTGCGGGTATTATTTTAATATCTCCGCAAAAACATCTTATTCCTCTGTCCTTCAAACTAACCTTTGCTTGCACCAACAATACTTCTGAGTATGAAGCTCTAATCCTTGGATTACGAGTCGCTTTAGCGCTTAAAATTAAAAACCTCTTAGTTTTTGGGGATTCCCAATTGGTTATAAACCAAATTAATGAAGTTTATCGGACCGAGAGATGATAAACTTCGCCCATATAAGGCCTATGTTTTACAACTAATGGCCTTGTTTGATCAAGTTACCTTGGAAGCCATTCCTCGAACTAGCAACCGTGCGGTGATGCTATGGCCGTCGTTGCATCTCTCCTACCCTTGGAGTTAGACGGCGAATATGCTACTATCATCATTCGTCGACTCCGGGAACCCGCTTCACATAAGTCATGCTTAGAGCCTTTGGATGTGTTTCTAATCAAGGAAACTACTCCTGAACTTTGGTATATAGACATATTTGATTTCCTCCAAAATGGGACTTTCCCTGCTAATTCTAATCGCAACCAACGTCGGTTATTACGTCGACGAGCAAGTCGATTTGTAATCATTGGCAATACTTTATATAGGAGATCTTTTGAAGGTATCCTATTAAGATGTCTAAATTTAGAAGAGTCTAAATCAGCCTTGAGTGAAGCCCACGATGGATCTTGTGGAGGACACTTTAGTGGTAGCGTCATTGCTAAAAAGCTCCTTCGGATAGGATACTTTTGGCCTACCATGGAAACGGATGCACATGAATATGTGCGCCATTGCGACAAGTGTCAAAAACATGCTGACCTTGTCCATGCGCCTGCACAAGAGCTGGAGGCTATTTCTTCTCCTTGGCCCTTTTCTAAATGGGGCTTGGATATTATTGGTAAAATTAATCCTGTGTCTTCTGATGGACATAAGTTCATCATAACCGCCACTGAGTATTTCACGAAGTGGGTTGAAGCTATGCCTTTAGCTTCCTGCATTGGTTCACAAGTCTCTAAATTCATTTTTAATCAAATCATCTGCAGGTTCGGAATTCCTGCAAATCTCATCTCTGACAATGGAACTCCGTTCAAAAATAAAGATGTTAAAAAATTATGTCAAAAATATAAGATTCAACATCGTTGGTCTACTCCCTATTATCCTCAGGGTAATGGTCAAGCGAAGCTTCTAACAAAACTCTAATCAAAATTCTCAAAAGACTAGTCAATAAAGCGGCCGTGGTCGGCATATTCAATTATATCCGGCCTTGTGGGCTTATCGAACTAGTGTTCGAACCCCCACGGGCACTTCACCATTTGTTTTGGTATATGGTGCCGAAGCAGTTTTTCCATTTGAATTGGAAGTTCCTTCTTTGGCTCTGCTACTTCAAGACACCGAAGTAGGAGATGAATATCGCACTGGCAGACTCAGTCAGCTGGAACTCCTAGATGAAAAATGCATCAATGCTTTAGAGCATCTCCGTGCATACCAAAACAAGCTTAAAAGAGCATATAATAAGAAAGTTCGTCATCGATCCTTTGAGATTGGCGACCTTGTTCTAAAAGAAAATCAAAAAAATACAAATGCAACCAAAGAACTGAAAGGTAAGTTTGAGCCCAACTGGCTCGGACCGTACATCATTACTGCAAAATTTGAATCGGGAGCATATAAATTATCTACCTTAGATGGTAAAGAACTTAAAGAACCCATGAATATTTTACATCTCAAACGTTATTATGCATAAATTTGGTTATTTCATCCATGTATATATTTGTTCAAAATCATTATCTTGTATTTCTTTCAATTTATTCAAAAAACCTCAAAAACATTCATAAAATCTTCAAAAATCTTCAAAAATATTTATTGCATTTATTTAAAGCACTTGTAAAGTTCCTTTTGCTCCAAAACAAAAATCAACATAAAAATCCAAAAACAGCTATATGCTTGACTCTTTCGAAACCAAAACAATATACAGCATAAAGAGAGAGTCAACATTCTCAAAACTTTCTCAAAATCATTATTTTCTTACAATTATTGCAATTATATGTTTCAACTTATTTTGGATAAAACTAGCATTTATTTGGCATCCCTCACTTGCACACTCACACAATAAATATCTTGATTTTATATGGCATGATTACTAATCTCTCTTATATCAAAGTTCACAAAATTCAATTAAATAAAGTTTGAGCATAGAGAATTGATCTTGTTATTTACTTAAACCAAGCACATCTTTTCACAATAAAATGATTATATTTGTAATTTCCATGTTTTGTTACATAGTAGAACTGATTTCTTGAGTGAAAAGTTTCCCCTGCTATCCTATCATGCACATGGTCTAGAATCTTTGAGAATTGGCAAAAGGACAAGCTCACCCCTACCCAGAATAAAAATCCCTTGCTCTACAGCTAATCTGAGCAAGTATCCCTAGAAAAAGAAAAAGAAAAGAAAAATTCAAGAAAAAGAGAAAAGAAAAATGTTCTTTTATATCATTACAACAATGTTACAAGCATTATCAAGCAAAAAAGAAAAATAAGCAAAGTTCAAAAGAAAGCAAGAAAAGCAATAAAATCCCTTTCCCTACCCTTTGAAAAGAAAAGAAGGGTGAATGAGCTTGAATCCCTGGAATTCTCAATTATTCGAAAAGCGTGAGGTAAGCCCCATAACAGGTGGTTTGTGCCCAATTTGCTTGGCCTTGGGTAACTCCTAGCGTGGCGATATGTCTATCACATTAGCGACCTTCTTTTGTACAGACCTATGTCTGCTTATGGATTAGCTAGCTCTTGATAATCCGATCTACATAGTAGCCTAGTATGGTTATATGCATCTACATCATGGTTAATGAACACTTATTTGGTTTCTTCAAATCACTTGTATCATAGTATCTTGCTCAAAAACTGGTAAATGAACAATGCAATTGCACACACATTTGTATTTGAGAGATTTTGTCTATCATTATGATAAATCAAGATTGGCAATGAATTCACTTATGCACATGGGATTCCTTATAAATTTAACTTTTGTCTTCAAAAATACTTTGAAATATTATTTTTGCAACTTGTTTGGAATAAACCAAGTACAATTATTTACCACAAAGACAACTATATAATAGAAGAAATCAAAAATTTCAATCAAAACATATCATATATATCTTATCGACTTTCTCAACGATGGTATAGTTTCAAAACCAAAATTGGAATTTTATGCTTAGCGCAAGTCCTCATTTTCATCTTTTACTGTTCATCAAAAATCAATCATGCAATAAAACTATCCTTTCTTTGATCTTCGCGATGATGGTATAAGTCTATACCTACATATTCTATGCCTAGCGCAAACCATTGTAACAATTTTTTTTCCCAATTTATCAAAGATCATACAAAACATATGACTTCATTTTACACCAATTATGCTTTTCAAAAAGCAAACACATTTTGATCATTTCATGTCATTATGTCAACCTTTGCATTTTGCAATGATGGTATAATTCTTAAGGAATTATTCAACAATTTTTATCACACTTAGGAATTTATGCCTAGCAAAAATCATTTTACAATATTTCATGCATAATATTTTCATGGAAATCTGAAAGCAAACCATCATCATCATCATTTGCATCATCACAACAAAGTCTTAAGGCAGGTCTCTTAAGCACTCTTTTCTTTTAACAATATTTCTATCCTGGGACTAGCTTGACGACCGAGGTGAGCGAGCGACTCCATGAAATGGTCTATAATAGCGACAATGTCCTTTGAAATTATTGTTAGAAATCTCTTTTTATTTTTATCACATTTCATTACAACCAATCAATTTGTTACATCAGATTATTTCATTTAAAATATTTATAGCATGACATCCAAGTTATAATATTTTCCAAAACGACATAATTACATGAATCATCAATAAAATCATTACATCAATCAACTCAATCAATCAATCAAACATAAAAAGCATCATAAGCATCACATAAGACAAGTCATATGATCAAAAATATCTCATCTATATATATCAACAAGAATATATACATCATCAAAGCTGGATTGGTATGCCACAATCTGTACCTCGGCATACTCAATCCTCTATCCATACAAGTATAATACAATATCAGTG
The DNA here is from genome assembly GCA_028583015.1 of Wollemia nobilis. Classification (NCBI taxonomy): domain Eukaryota; kingdom Viridiplantae; phylum Streptophyta; class Pinopsida; order Araucariales; family Araucariaceae; genus Wollemia; species Wollemia nobilis. Next base: position 176,436 of record JAQPPZ010000331.1, on the reverse strand, counting down.
GCAGTATCCCGCCCTCTAGCCTCGAGAGCCTCTAGAGCTCTCGGCCTCATCTCCTCCCCCACCCTGCGGAGGACGAGGTGGTCCCATCACAGTATGTGTGGTACTGCGAGTCCTCGTCGTCGACCGGGATGAGCTCCTCGTCGACCCTGTCTTGATAGGATCTGCTATGGCAGGTGGCAGCTGTACCCTCTAGCCCTCTGGCACCACCTGGTAGTATAGCGCCTGATAGAATGCGGTCTAAGAAACCGACCGCATCAGCTCCTGAGTGCTCACCCCTCCGCCTCGTGCCCTGAGACGAGCATTCTCGTCTCGTAGCTGCGACACCTCAGCCTGGTGTTGTGCAGCTGCATCTTGTAACGTCTGCACTTGAGCTCGCAGATGATCTCTCTGCCCGGAGAGTAGCCATCTCGCTACTCTCTCCAATGTCCACACCCTTGCCCTTATCAGGCGATGGTGGCCTCTGTGGAGATGGGGGTCTCGCCTCCCTCCTCTCCCTCTCCCTCTGCCGCGGCCTCTCCTGTGCCTGTGGCCTCCTCCGCTCTCCTCTGCCGCGACCCCGGGCTGCCTCTACCGCCGCCTGGCGTCGCCTCCCTATCCGATGCACAACTACGTGGATCGGTCCCTGTGCCCTCGTCATCCGAGGAGGGTGGATGCCTGCGTACCAGGCATCGTAGCCATCGGCTACCCCTACGTCGTCCCCATCCACTGGCTGAATGGGGGCATCGTCCGCGTCTTGACTCCAGAATCGCTTCATATCTGGAGCCCCGCTAATTGTGGTGTTATCCCGGACGGTCCAGGAAAACTCGTAATCCCTGAGAGATGGGATCCCCTACTGTAGACCAAACTGTCGCAAAACTCGGTCATAGCGGTGGAGCTCCACCTCTCCCCTCTCCATCCATAGCCAGCAGACTCGCCTGATGCGAGCCAGCTCCTGTGCGTCCTCTGCCCACCCTGGATGCTTGCCTCCACGGCCTCCAGGTGATCTGGTGCAGGACCAAGTCATCCAGTAGTCTCCGGGACACCGACGGGTCGATCTGTCGTTGTGCCCCTCTCCGGAGCCACCAGTAGAAGACTCGGGGCCTCTCCCCGTCAACCCCTATCAGTGGAAGCCCTACCGGCCTCCGCACCGCAATGTGCTCCCAGCACCAAACTCTGTAGGAGCGATGTCATGACCAGGACATCGCCCGCCCTTGTACACGACCCCGTAAAGGATCTTGTACGGCCGGCATAGAACAAAGCTGCCCCAAGAAAATCTGTAGCCATGGTCGCGCATGTCGCAGGATCACATCTGCCGGCATCCATGGTACCCCGCATCCGCTCCGGTGGCACGGCGAGAAGTCCACCAACCACCCCGGCCAAAACTCGTGTCGGTGTAGATGCCCCGGGCATCCGGCGCGGTGCCTTGATGTTCACTCTGCCCTTCTCCAGGGCGAAGCTCGGGTCACTGCACAGTCGTCCCATCGCGTGGCCCTGATTGGCTGCTGGTGTGATCATCCTCCCTTGTATGGGGATTCTAAGAATCCTCCATACATCCTCTAGTGTGGGAGTCATCTCCCCTGTCGGTAACCGAAAGCATGAAGAGCCCGGGTACCACCTCTCTGCTAGGGCCGTCAGTAGCCCCATGTCAGTAGAAACTTGTGGCATCTCTGCCACATGTAGTAAGCCGGCCTGTGCCGGTGATCTCGCTCTGCTTGTGTCAGAGCGGCCAAGTCATCTCTCAATCCTCCATATTTCCACTCTCTGCTCTTTAGTAATCCTCTCTGCAAGCATAAACAATCAAAACAACAAACAATCATTAATAACAATTTTAGCAATCAATAATGCAACTTAAAGATCAAATTTTTGCAATTGATGATATCGCCCACTATTGGCCGATATCGTCCAAAATTTGAGCAAAATCGTCTCCGATTTCGCGTGTCGAAATCGTCTCTAATTTGACGAAATCGTCCCTTTTTCGCCGATTTCGCCCTTGGGCGAAATTGACGAACTTGAGACGATTTCGTCGAACTAGGGACGATTTCGTCCGGACGACGTCGATGGCCAAAAACGGCCGCGATGCTCAAAATTCATCCTAAAATTCATTTACAAAGCATGTAAATTCAAATTAAATCAATCTAAACTAAGTTTAAACCCTTACCCGTAGACCGCGGCGGACCTCTGCAGATCTGTGCGCTGTCTCTACCATTTTTGCTCCAGAGCTCTAAAAATAGTAAAATGAACAGTAACAATGAATTAGGGTTTTACCCTATTTTTCTTAATTTTATTCAAAATAATTCAACAATAATTTTTGCTTTTCCGTGTTTTTACCTCAAACGTTCGATTTGGGTAAAAACACGGAGGGGGCACCATAGTAAGTCGTCGTACGATTCGACCAAGAATCGTCGCCTAAAAATGGGAATAATTTTTTGCTTTCTCGTAGATCGAGAAGAACTCATCTTTAACGCATTTTCTTCGAAAAATTCGCTAAAGAGGGGGCAAAATGTAGCACCCTAAAATTGGCGCGATAAAATTGGAATAATTACATTCACCTTAGTAAATAAATTTAAATTCAAATTTAACCTCCCAAACCGGCCATTAACCGCCGAGAAACCCGTTTCCTTTTTTCGTGCCATTTTTAGCGGTTGTTTTGACCGTTTGACGATATCGTCTCCGATCGGACGATATCGCCCCGCATTTGACGATTTCGATCCCGGACTAGAACGTCCGGACGATTTCGTCGCAAAGCTGAATTTGCATAGTTGGAATCCGTTCCAACGGGTCTCCAATCCGGGCGAAGCGTGTCACGTGCCGTTGGGACCCTTCCCCGTTGGAGATCTCCCAAATTGGGATGATCTCCAACCTCCCAACAACTATCCTATGCCTATTTAACTCTAAGACTTTTCCCTCCCCAACCCCTGGCTGAATTTTTATGTAAATCAACTCCCTATGCGCTAAAACACTTCAAATTTGCTCTTGCACTAGTCCTATATTAATTTTATTGCAGGTACACCACTGGTTTTCAGTCGGAGCCAGCACCTATCGCAGCCGACGAACCTGTCAAGATCGGAGGCGATCTCGTCAAATTCGGGACGATCTCGTTCTGATGCGAGACGATTTCGACTGCAACACACATCGAGGCAATCAGTGCCGGAGTTTGCTCTTCTTTCTCTTTTCTCTGTCATTTTATGCTATAAATTAGATTGTCTATTCGGTTTTTATACTATATTGCATCCGGAGTTCACCCATTTTGTCTAGTTTGCATATTAAGATCATATTCTGCTATCTAAACACGAGTGATTTGCATTTACTTTTGTTCTTGCATATTGTTCAATACTCATATTACTTTTTCATATAGTTTGCCCCCGTTTACAAAATAGAATTTCTTGTATTTCGCATCTCGTTTGTTGTTTTGCGGGTCTCCGATGAATTCGTCCGGCGAATTCGTCGGATTGCAGACGATCTGTCGGTTTAGACGATTTTATCAAATTGAAGGCGATTCTGTTGAATTGCGGACGATCCAGATCGCTTCAAGCTAATCGAAACTCCATCGGACTTCCGGATCGGGTAATCTTCATTGGCCTCCTCCAAATTCTCTGTTTCTGCTTTCTTTTCATTTCTTTGTATTCATTTAAATTGCATTTTCATGTAGTTTAAGTTAGAATCATTCGGCCAAACCTAGGATGAATGCTTAAAAATAAAACGAACTCATCTAAAACTCATTCCCAAAACCTAGGCGTGGAAACTGCCGTCAAATGTTTCCTGGTGAACCCACCATCCGTCGACAAATCACCAAAATGCACCTCCCTTGAGAGGCGGGACCTTCGTGAAGTCCTCTCGTCCGAGGTACCGCACCATCCTTTTCCCATCCTCCTTTCGGGCGCGGATCCAATAGCCTGAAGGTAGGGATGTGAAAAATTTGGAGTGATACAGTAACCAATTTTGGATCTAGACTCGAAATGTCTTTGTAAGTCCAAGAAAATAGATCAGGTATCTATTTTAGTAGAGGTATGATGCTATCACACTCATCCAGAGTGAGACTCTCTCCAAATATAACCTTCTTTGGATTGGTGGGATCTTTACTGATATCCACATCAAAGGTTTTCTCTACTGACATATGTGATCCCTCCTTAAGCTGGTGAGGCGTAGGAATCATATGGATGTCATCAGTTGGGTTCACATGTTCCTTGTGGGAAGCACCCTCAGTGTGATAAACATCATAAGCACAACCTGGTGCATAATGAAACAGTTGCAGTATTTATTCATTAGGGAAGAAATCTTCAGGCTGGACCAACGAGTCAACGTGATCCCAATCAATAGAATTCATGTTCAGATACAGTGATTTGGATGGATCTACTGGATTGCAGAGTGGAGAGGTCAAATCAACAAATACCATATTAATGGAATGGAATTGATCTCTAGAACCACATGGATAAAACTCTATATCTAAAGTGTAGCTTCTATACCCAAGATCTGGCTTGAATGGTATGGGCACAAACAGATCCTCTTTGAGGGATGCCCATATAACTAGATCCTCCTAGTGCACTAGCTATAAAATGGAATATCTCAGCTCAAGGAGCTTCGCATACCTCTCTTTGAGATCTCTTCTTTCCCTCAGGTTGCGATGGAGATTAATCTCTCGACACAAACCTATAGCTATAATATGTGGGGGACCTCAAGGTGGAGGCCTATTACGTAGGTGATGGGGTCCCAAATAGGCCATCTCCAATGAATCCTCATCATCACTATACAAATACAATTCGTCACTTCCCCCTTCTTATAAGGGGTGATCTGCTAGATGTGGCCCCATGTATCTGATTCTGCGGTCACTATCATCACTATCTGAATAAATTTGATAGAATAATCGTATATATGATACTGCTATGTAAACTAGCTCTACTTCTTCCTCAGAGCGCTCAGTGTTGGGAGGGACTTCCTCCATAACATGCTTTGATTCCCTAGGTAATAGATATTGTGGATATACAAGCCTGAAATCGGTCCTCTCATCTACATAACTATGGTCACTACCATGGGTGGACCACTCTATTGTGTCTATGAACAGTGGGAGATTAGCTGGGCAAGGCCTTAAGTAGGCCTCCTCTGTCTCATATTCATAATCACTATCGACTATGAAGCACTTATTCGTCTCTTCCACTTGTTCCATAGGCAGCAGATGGTGTATAAATGTCAAACTTGGAAATGTCAGCTCGATTTCCTCCTTATATTGATCATCATTTGAGGACTCATCATCTGCATCATAACTAGATCCACTTATTTCGGATGTGGACTCCTCTCCATCATCACCACAAAGATATCCTAACTCGAGATCGCCTATAGTAGTGGGGTTATGCCCCTGCATACTAGTGTCATTAGTAGCATTACGGATTTGGTTACCCAGGTTACCTTTGGGGTTGTCCTCTAAGGGCCCATCATGATATGAATCGAGTGGCCTTATGGTAACAAACAATACCGTCTGGCGAGTTCTCCGAAAGCTGGAAGGATTAGGGTGATATGGATTAAAATCCACATCGTCCCCCAGACTCAGGTACATGCGATCTAAGGATGTAGCAAGCAAATCATCATGATCCCATACCTGTAACTCTAACCCGATCCTATTAGTAGCTAACTGATAATGAGGTTCAAGCGAAGTCCTACGTCCTTGTTCAAAAAGACCAAGGCCGTGTCCATGCCAATGATATGACTCAAAAATATGCATGGCGTATTATGGGTTGGATAGATAGCGCACATTCATAGCAAATGGCTTGTCATCATCCTCATCTACGAATATTCTGGTGGGTGCTTGATCTAGCCCTGCGTAGACAAAGTATTTTTGGTTGGGTGGCTCTGTAGCACCCTAAAATTGGCATAGTTAAACCTTAGTAAAAAGATAAAAATTTGAATTTTAACCCAAAATCGCCCGTTAACCGCCCATTACCCACTCCCCTTGTTTTTCGCACCATTTTTAGGATTTGTTTTGACCATTGGACGATATCATCACCGATCAGACGAAATCATCCCAGATCTGATGAATTCATCTGGAATAGAACGTCTAGACGATTTCGTCCTAAAATTGAATTTTCATAATTAGCTTCTATTTCAATAGCTTCTCTAACTTGGGCAAAAAGCGTGTCTGCACAGTTAGAGTCTCCCCTTTTGGAGATCTCCCAAATTGGGATGATCTCCAACCTCCTAAACTCTCCCTAATCCTATATAAACTGGTATTTTCTTAGTTTATCCCCCTGAATCCCCTGGCTGACTGATTTCCCTACAAATTTAGTTCCTTGTGCATTAGAACATCCTCGTACCATCATTTGTATTCTGTATTTCAAGTTTTCTTGCAGGAATCTTATTTTTTTCAGCCAAAGCAAGCTCGGATTGTCAAAGGCGATTCCAGATGATTTCGAACGATCCTCTCGAGGATCGGCGATGATCTTGTATGATTGGAGGCGATCCTGACTGTAGTCCAGATTGGGGGCAATCAGAGCCCGAAGTTTGCATTTTCTTATCTTTTCTCTTCATTTTCTTATGCATTAGCTTGGTTTATTTTATTCCTGCATCCTGGAGTTCACCTCATTTAGTATAGATGCATGCTAAAGTTAAAATAAATTATTAAAGTAATGCATTTTCCTTTAATCATTATTTGGATCTGTCATTTAGGTAAATTTACTATAATTTCTATCATTTCCCCTTGCTTTTTCAGTTGTATTTTTAGTTTTTGGTATCTGTCTCTGTGACTGTAGGTTTTTGATGAATTCGTCTGACGAATTCATCAGATCGACGATGATCTTGTCTGATCTCAGATGATTGACTGATATTTGAGATGATTCTATGACATTTCAGATGATTACGTATGATTTGAGATGATTTGGACTTCTGCAAAACTCAGAATCTGCATCAGACATCCAAAATCAGGTATATTTTGTCTCATTTAGCATATTTTCTATGTTTAGCACTTATTTATGTTCTTTGTATTCATATAAATAAGCATTAGCATATAGAATAGCTTAGATTCATTTTTGCCAAACCTAGGAATTGAATGATTAAAGCACAAAATGAACACATCAAACCTACTCTCAACCTAGGCGTGGAAACTGCCACTCAAAAGTTTCTTGGTGAACCCACCATCCATAAAAAATTCACCCTTATACCCCTCCCCCGAGAGGCACGACATTCAAAGGGCCTCTCAGTTTGAGGTATTGTCCCATCCTTCTCGCATTCCCCTTTTGGGTGTGGATCCTATAGCCTGAAGGTAAGGATGCAAAAAATTTGGAGTGATACAGGCTCACCCAATGACACTACAGATACAATCAAAAATCAATGGGTGTGTGGTTGGCCCATCTCTTGTGTAGTCTTCAGGATAGGTCCGAAAGTAACATTTTTCACAAGATACTCACCTAACCTTGTGCTAGCTAGATGAATGGTCACTTGCTGTGCAGATGACCCTGTTGAAGATGCATATGAAGCAGGATGAGGTGCCTCCTCAACTTTGTCTTGAGGTTCTTCCACATCCATAGAAGTGGGAGAATCATTGGTGACTAGTCTGGGCATATGATCTACTTTCTTACCTAATTTCACCTTTATCTTCTCATCTTGTCGATTCATTATCGATGCAGTCAATTTTAGAGAAGTTGTAGTCGTATGCTCAGATCTGTGTGACACAAATGTTGAAGGTTGAACATCTCTTGGAATCTTAACCGGTGAAGCAGGTCGGATATCCAAGTGCATCGATGAGAGGACAAAACCCCAAAGAAAATCTGCTAGGTTCATGAACTTGAATGGTTCTTCATCCAAATACACTATGTGAACCTGTCCCTTGTGAATGTTCTTCATGCATCGATGCAATATCGAGGGGACGCAACACATTTCATGAATCCAAGGCCTTTCGAGCATAATGTTGTACTGCATGGCACCCTCTATCATGTGACACATCACAGAGATGGTCTTGAGTCCCACCTAAATAGGTAGAACAATTGTACCAATCGTCGAGCATAGTGCATCATTAAACGCTCTCAACGTAAATGTGGTAGGCACAATGTGTCATTTGGGCAACTTAAGATGGCTCAGTGCCTTGGTCATAATTATATTTATCGAGGACCCAATGTCGATCAAGACTCTTTTGAAAGGCATATGGTTAACACACATGATAATATGCAACGGTGGGTCAGCCATAATAGTAGGAACCATATTCACTTTATGATCATAAAATTGTATCATGGGTTCCTGACACTATTGTACATGTCCCACAAAATTTGTAAATGTGTGCACATCTTTGGACTATACTTCAATGGACCTCAGAATGTCCATAAGAGTCTCCTTGTGTCTAGGGGACTGCTGAATAAGCTCATATATTGACAACTTCATAGGAGTTATCTGTAGGTTCTAAACTAACCTACTCCTTATGGTCACCACCGATCTATTTGGTGGGCCTGGAATGTTCAGAGCTAGTCGTTGATCCGGTGTAGCTTGTATTCTAACTGGAGCACGAGGTTTATTTAGTTGATCGTACCTCCCATGTCTAGTAACAACATTAACCATGCTACAAACCCCTGGGTAGGTGGTTTGACTCTCACTTGATTGACCTGGCCGGCATTGTTACGAGGTGCCTCGTGATTAGGTAGTGGATTCTTGAAAATCCCCATGTTTCTATTGTCGAGTGCCTATGGATTGCCTGGTACTACAAGCTCTCCTTTTTCTATCATTTTCTACATAATGTGTTTGAAGTACCAACATGTCTCAATGTCATAGCCATTCACTCTATGGAATATGCATAACATATCTTCTTGATGCCACTTTGACTTTGGCACATTCAGATATATTAATTTGACCTCAAGAAATCGTATGGCCTTGGCCTTGCACAGTTGATGGAAAATTGAAGTCATCAATTCTGTTATAAGTATGAACTAGAGAGTTGGGTGCTCTTCTCTATTTTTTCCCTTATAATTGTTTTTGCGCATCTCATGACGCGCAGGAGGAGGTTGGTCCTGATAATTAGGCTTTTGTTCCCTTGTCCTCTCCTCCAATATTTAGTACTACTTGATTCACGTGGGCCTGCTTGCCCTGTTGCTTTGTAGTACTCTTTTTAAACCCCCCTTTCTTATTCTTGAGCTTCAAGTTGCCTTCTTGCAACTTGATGTCCTCGATCACCTTGGCTTGCACCAAAGCTTCCTCAAATGTAGCGTACTACTGCAGCTGCAACAATAGCGAGATGTGCTTGGCACAACTATTTGTAAACATTTAGGTCAGTTCTACTACAAGAAATAGGGAATGGCAGCTTTGCCATTATTCTACGCCATCTCTTTTTGTATTGCTCGATGGGCTTGTCATCGTGCTGAGCTAGCACAACCAAATCAAAAAGGTTGGCTTGTTTTTTGATGCCAAATGAATAGCATTCAAGAAATGCATCAAATAACTACTCAAAACTAGTAATACTATATTTCTTCAGCTAGTTGAACCACTCTCGGGTTGGGTCAAAGAGTTTCATAATAAAGGTGCATAAAAATAAGGCATCATGACTCTCTATCTGGAAATAAGCATTCATAGAACTTGTAACATGCTCTTGGGCGTCCTCATCACCCTTGAATTTTTCTAACCTGGGCATATCAAAATTCTCAGGATATGGAAGCATAGGCACCGATGGGTCTAGAGGTTCATTGTGTATCTTCCTTAGTGTCGACTTTTGAATAGCCACACATTGCCTCTCTATTGCTTTGACCTTATCGACCAAAACCTTGTACACCTTAGAAGATAAAAATTCATCCTCCCTAAGTTGATGTGGAGGCAGTCTAGGATGTAATGTCTTCTTCTGGGGAGGTGGAGGAAGTGGATCTTCCCCCTCCTCAACTCAGTAACTCTCAGGATACTCCTGATCGTATCTATCTACATCTACATGCTCATGCTGCCTCTGTATAAGATCATTGAGCAATGACAGTCGCTCCCTCTGTTGGGCACTAACATGAGTACGAGTTTTTATGCGCTCCTCATGCATATCGGCTAGGGACACAACCCTCCTATGCACATTATCTCTTTGCTCCTTGAGAGGTTATAGGCCATCCCTGGATAGCTAATACTCCTACTCTATGCGCTCCTTCTGAGATAGAATACGCTCCTCACACATGCGCTGCTCATATAACCTTTGTCATAGGAGCCTTTGTGCTTGAATATTTTCATCTTCAATATGTTGCCTCTCTAGGCGAGCATCCTCCAATTGATCTTTAAGGATTTGACATCTTTGCTTAGACACCAATATATGTGATCTGTCGATTTGGTCAGCCATGGGAGGCCTCTAGTGTGTATGCTCTATGCGAGCTACCTTATGGGTTCTGTACCCATCAAAAAAATGTGCTACGCCTTTACCTCTATCTATGAAGATGGCATCGACATCCTGCTATGCTCTAAACTATGAACCACCATGTGTGGATGGTAGACATGTGACATGAGGGAACTTAGAAGCCTCTCCATGCTCTCTAGTAATCTTAATACAACTGTTGCTATGCTCACTCAGAGCACGAGTGGGTGGAGCTATAGGCTTGTAGCCTAGCTGCTCAAGAACACTACTTAGACCATCTAACTGTCTAGACCTCCACCACTCATGTAGTGGTTTTCTATTATCTCCCACATTTGATATATCAATGGTGATCTTGCATGGTGGGCCATGCGCAAGAGTATGGGTGGACCTATGCTCAGAAGTGAGCTTATCCTCTTGTCCCTGAATGAGAATATCTCTGGTTCATCTATACTATGACTATGGAGGGTTATAACCTCCTGTGGACCTAGTACGTATGGGAACCAACTTGGTCCCCTACACAACATATTCCTTGGACGATCACATGGATGCGTGTGTAGTGCGGTCTTGGTAATGGATTTGGAGTAGAGCATCCTCATGCTGAGAAGATCCGTGCTCAGTCCTATGCCTAGAGGAGTGTACTGAAGCTCCTCTATCGAGGGTCCGCTCAACGGGATCTCCTCGTGTTGAGTTGTCACCACTAATGCTCGATGAACGTCGTTCAGTTTGGGTTTGATCATGGGCATCGGTCCTAGACCTTTACCGATCACCCCGTGTGTTCACCATTTGTGTACCTAACATCTAGATGTGTTTTATTATGCAAACAAGGTATACAAATGATGATTATATTCATTTAAATTTTTATTTTGAGCCCTAAACTATTTGATGTTGTTTTTAGATGTGTTGTATCAATGTTAGAAACTCTCACGTGTTTTGAAATATTGTTGGATTTTATACTCAGTTGAATTGGATTTCACCTGTATACCTATAGCTCGATAACTTGGAGATGAAACCCAAGTCATGTAAACCAACCTATAATGTGTGGAATTGAAGCCCACACACGGTCAGGGGGCACAGGTCCTCCCAGTTCCTCACCCATTTTCCCTCGATCAGTGTCATACCCTCCGAAGAGGAGTATATGCAAATTTTTTAGGGTACGAAAGGATCTTGGACCCGGTATGGTCTAGTAACACAAGGTACGTGGTATTTGGGCCAACAAATGGAAATTATGCCCATCGTCATTGAATCCTACTAGTGGTTGGAGATGAAGCCCAACTGACTAGCGCTTAAGCGCTAAGTGGTGTGTGTGGTTCCTTTTACTTTACAAAAATGACAAATGCATAAAAGAGCATAATGATCATTCCTACATGATATGCATGAAAAGAAAGGAACGTTTCAAATTCAGAAATAATGCATGCTAATGTCCTATATGATATTTTGACGATGCAATTACAATGACATGGCCACTAATTGGGCCTCAAGCATGCAAACTACACGCAATCTCTATCAAGGTCGTTGTATTTAGGGGTGGACTACACTCAAAGGTCCACTATTCCCAACAATACCTTTCTAATGAAAGGAAAATGGAAATAAACTAAGACTTGTTCATTGACCTTTTTATTTAAGTTCCTAGTTTGCAACAATTCAATGCTTTCTAGAAAAACATAGAGCAAAAAATTTAAAATAGATAGTGAAATTGGGGCCTACCTTAGCTCCTGCTATTTTGCCTACTGAGTTTCCTATTGTTTGATTTTTCCTCTGTTAACCGCAGGTCTGAGCTACGATATGTAGTAGTAAATGTAGGTTACAGTTGTGGGCCAAAAAATAACCGCAGCTGAAAGCTGCGGTTAGCGCTTGAGATAAGAAAAAGCCAAGAAAAGTCAGAACTCAGGGCTAAAATTATGGTGTCCCACCGTGATCGCCTTCTAAATTAATCATGGAGGATGACCTAGCTACTGTATTGATCTATACCATCATGAAAGCACAAATATTGACATAAGTACATAAATTGAACAAAAAAAGTAAGGTTTCTTGTATTAATCTTTGAATGAGTTTTGATTACAAAAATGCCCTCTTAGGGTCACTTGAAAGATGATACTGATATTACAATTGCCAATGCCCTCAATAGGGTAGGTGCACTTATAGTGCTCTATTGATTAGTCACAAACTACCTTGGGGTGGAGTTGACCCCCTTCTTCATGATGTGGAAGGATTATGACGTAAGCTCCTCTTGCACCTATCTCCCTGCAAACAAGAAACAACAACACACGATTAAAAATATTGATAGCCTCTTGTGATGAGGCCCTTTAAGGAAATATGTATGCAAATGCCATTAAACTAGTAAAACAAGAAATCATAAAGAAATACTTTAAACTATTCTAATTAGATCAAGAATTATACTATAACGTGACAGACATGAATAAGCAAATGATGCATGGATCAAATATCAATTTAGGAGCAATAAAGTGCATAAAAGATCCAATATAATCCTACTTAATACAATGCATGAAATAACTAATTCCTATGGTCAGAGTTTCTCTAAAGTGCAATTAAACCTATAAAAAGACTAATATAACTAATCTATGTGGTCAAAAGTAAAGCAAGTAAGGTGATCAGTCACCTGTTGCAAACCGTAGCTATGGTGGGCGGTCTGCACTGTGAACCATGGCTGACAGTCATGATTTGACCTTTGATAGGTTTACCCTTAGAATTAGGGGCAATGGGCTTGACCTCCTTGTCCAAATTGATGTTCAAGGGTCACCTTTGTTGTCCTATGATAGATTTTGTGGTAAAATCGCTATGACGGGCCTCCGTTTGCCTAGATTTGTGCTTCTTTAATCTCCTAGGCACCTAGGTCATCCATGGCTAATTAGTATTTAGGTGAATAGCAAAGGGGCTCTCAAATGCACAAATTTAGTATGCAATTTTACAAGGCTTCGATACTCTATTGATCAATTAACTCTGTATATCTTTACCCCATTTGGAGGGGGTATTTATAGCATGTCCCTAGGGCTAGGGGTAGCTTCATGGAGAAGCCAAGACCAAGAAGGTTGGTTAGGACAGTTGGGATGGAAGCCTCTGGAATCTTTCGTCCTTCAAATGCCTGCTTCTAGATCTTTTGGTCGTTCCAACCAATTTGGATTGAATGGAAGGATTAACTAAACTTTAGTTAAGACTGTAGGTCACAGTTGCGGTCCAGACTGTAGACCACAGGTATCAACCATGGTTTAGAATTGAGACCGTAGATCTTGGTTGCGGTTCAACCTGATTAGGCCAAAATGCCTAAATTGAGTGTTTAGAACCACTGCTCTATCTTGGAGTCTATCCAATATACTCCATATGGTTTTGTAGCATGTCCATATGAGTAGTCACCATCGACATGATGCATTTTAGGTGTCTACAGGAAGATATCACTACCATAGTTACCACATTACAAGATCAGTTAAGACAAGTGCTAGAAACTATTGTAAATCAAACTTTGCAAGCTAGAGGTTTATAAGTTAACCAAGCTAAGGGGATGACGGTGGAATAGATACAAGCTAGAACCCTATTGGAAAAGGAGATGGTAAGAGATCTGAATAATGTTTGTATCTCCAAATTTTATGGAGAAGGAGAGGGAGATGTAGTTGAGGCTTGGTTAAGGGAACTAAAAGTTTTCTTCATAGTAAAGGGATATTCTTAAGGAACACGAATGATTTGATCTACTATTTACCTTGAAGGAGCTACCCTAGATTAGTGGGAAACTTATTATGAGAAAACCAAAATTAAACCAGTAGATATTCCATGGAAGGAATTTATAGTCATATTTAAGAAGAGGTTCCTGATAGAGTATTTCTATGCTCTACAATTCATGGATTTTTCCAGTCTAAGGCAAGGAATCAACTTAGTGGAGGTATACTACAAGAAGCTGGTAAAGTTGTTGAAGTATGTACATACCTATAATAATAAAATATGGATTCATAATTTGACTCATGGGTTGCAATATAGGATAAATCATGATGTAGAGATGTAGGAGCCTAAATCATTGCAAAAGGTACATGACCTAGCAAAGAAAGCAGAGTCGCACTTCCGTTATAAATATGAAACATTGTCTGAGCAAGAACATCAGGAATTAAAGAAGAGGAATAACAATGGGATTATAAAATAGGAGGTTGAACAAGAATGAAAGGCTAAGAACCCCTAGAATATGGAGAAGAAATTCAATGGAAGCCAAAAGAAGTTCAAGAAGAAATTTTATAAGAAAGGCAACAAACCCAATAACGTTATGCCTCAATCATAGAAACCATAAGTTTTAGTTCCAATGATTAAGGGTGAGGAGCAGAAATAAAAAAAGTGACAAGGGCCTGAGGATGAGTGTTATCATTGTATAGGGTCACATTTTTATAACCATTTCCCATACCGACCAGGGCCAAGTACATCCATCATTAAGGGAAAAGAACCTATGGACAAGATCTATGCTACAAGTAGGAGTCAAAATCTAGAGGGACAAACCACCCCATTTATCATAAAAGGTAAGATTTTTTATAAGTAAATATCTTAATAGATAGTGGATCCACTAATAGATTTATTTCTTGTAAGTTAGAAAAATATATACCAAAAATTCCAGGGTATTTGGATCATGGATGGAAGGTTGAGTATGGTTCTGGATAGACCTACTCTGTAAACCAATGTTTCCCAATGATGGAAATTACTTTAGCTAGTGGAACCATGAAAGGTTGCTTATATGTAAGCCCATTACATGCCTTCGATGTAATCCTAGGGATGTATTGATTACAGGCCCACAAATTTGTAATCAATTTTCAGGATAGATGGATCAAATATTCAAAATAAGGCAAGGGAAGGCTATGAATCCATAGTGAATAGGGGGAGTTCGAACCCTAGATGTTTTAAGCTATGAAGTTGAAGAAAGAAATAAAAAAAGGAGGGATAGTTTATGTAATAAAGATAAATGAGGTTAGAGAAGACCGAAAGAAGGAAGTACTGGAAACACATCTAATTTTTTAAGATTTCAAGGATGTATTCCCTAAGGATTTACCTAGGCTCCCTCCTATGCGAGAATTTTATTTCACTATTGATCTTATACCAGGAGTGGAACCCATTCATAGATCTCCATATAGGATGTCACCCATTGATATGCAATAATTAAAGGTACAATTGCAAGGGTTGTTAGAGAAAGGGTTGATAAAACCAAGTGTGTCACCTGGAATGCACCTATTTTATTTGTGAAAAATAAGGACACTATTTAATAATGTGTATTGACTACAAGATGTTGAATAAAGCTACAATCAAGAACCAGTATCCCTTACCTAGGATCAAGGATTTATTTGATAAATTGAGGGATACCACAGTGTTTACCAATATATATTTAAGGTCATGGTACCACCAGTTAAGAATACGTGAGGACACTCACAAGCTGACATATAAGACTAGGTATAGGCATTATGAGTTCATAGTCCTACCTTTTGGACTGACTAATACCCCAAACGCCTTCATGAATTTAATGAATAGTGTGTTTAGAAGGCTTATAGACCAATCCATCCTTGTGTTTCTAGATGACACCCTAATATACACATGGAACAAGGAAGAACATGACAAGTATCTCAAGATTGTGTTAGAGTTACTAAGGAAAAATTAACTCTATGAAAATCTACCCAAGATCGATTTCTATATTTCAGAGGTGCGCTATTTAGGGTATATCATATAAGTAGAGGGAATTTCTATGAATCTAGAGAAATTTAAGCCATATTAAATTGGCCACCCCTACTAATGTTACCAAATTAAGGAGCTTCATGGGATTAATAGGCTATTACAAATGTTATATAAAGGATTTCTCAAATATTACCTCGATAATAACTAACCTCCAGCAGCAAGTGAAGGAATTCAAATGGACAGAAAAGTGTGAAACCACTTTTGATTTGTTGAAGCAAAAAATCACTACTGCACCAATATTGAAGATTCTATATCCTCAAGGAGATTTTGCAATATGTATTGATGCATCATTGGAAGGATCAGGAGGAGTACTCATGCAAGAAGATTCAGTAGTAGCTTATATTTTAAGAAAACTTAAAAATCATGAATTCAATTATGCTACTCATAATTTAGAGCTAGCCACTGTGGTGCACACTCTCAAGGTTTGACACCATTATCTTGTAGGAAGACCTTTCGAGTTAAAATCAGACCATAAAGCCTAAGTTACATATTTACCCAACCAATATTAATGCAAGACAAATAATGTGGATCGAGTTCCTCACTGATTATGACTTTGAAATTGAGTACATAAATGGAAAAGAGAATAATATTGCGGATGCCTTGAGTAGAAGGAGACACATAGCAACCATAACTAGGAGTCACGTAAAGTTCATGGACCAAGTAAGGTAGAAGCAACATCAGGATGGATATTTCCAAGAAATTCGAGCCAAGAATAGACAAAGATCCTGAGAACAATAAGGAGTTTGGGGTTATATATAATATTTGTTTTTACAACGGAAGAATCATTATACCAAAATTAGGGGATTCAAGGAAGCTAATAATGCAGGAAGACCATAGATATACTTATACAGCTCACCCTAAGGGGTAAATATGAGGGAAAATATGAAGAGGGCCTTCTTCTAGGTAGGAATGAAAAAGGACATCACTGATTTTATCTCTCAATGCCTTGAATGTTAGAAGGTTAAGGCAGAGTGCAAGCATCCTACAGGATAGTTGTATCCACATAGTATACCTACACAAAAATGGTAGGTCATATCAATGGATTTTATAGTACGTTTACCTAAGACCAGGTAGAAACACGATGCAATTCTAGTAGTAGTCAATAAATTGACTAAGGTTTCACATTTTATATAGGGGAGCACCAAGGATGATGCTTAAGTGGTGGATAATAGATTTTCCAAGGAAGTATTTTGATTACATGGGTTTCCTAAGGTGATCATCTCAGATAGGGATTCCAAGATCACTTATGAATTTTGGAAATCCCTTCAATAGGAAATAGGCACAAAATTGAACATGAGTTCACCATATCACCCTAAAATAGAATGTCAAACATAGTGATTAAATGAAGTACTAGAAGACATGATCTGCATGTATTGTATGGATCACAAGTCTTGTTGGGAAGACTACCTACCTTTGGTATACTTTACCTACAATAATGGATATCACTCATCTTTGGGAATGGCACCTTTCGATGCCTTGTATAGTTGAAATTGTATAACACCACTATCATGGGACAACCTAGAGGATATAATTATGATTGGACTAGAAATGGTTAGAGAAATGGAAGAGCAAATAAAGGTAATTAGGAAAAGACTCAAGGAATATATCGATAGGTAAAAGAGTTATTATGATTTAAAAAGGACTCCAAGGAAGTACTCGATGGGCATAAAGTGTTCCTAAGGGTCAAATAAATGAAAAGTGTGATCAAGTCCACAAAATTGGATCCATAGTTTGTAGGACCCTTTGATATCACTGAAAATATTAGTTTGTTTTTTTACCGACTCGCTTTACTTCTTAATCTATCAAAAATCCATGACACCTTCCACATATCTTTGCTTAGAAAATATATTGCTAACCTTGAACATGTATGGGATGTTTCTAATTTGTATATGGCAAACCTAGAGGCAATTGAAGTAATGAAAGTAAGTATTCTCAAATTTCTCTTTAAGGCTATGCAAAATCAAACCCTTGAATAATGTAAGGTCCAGTGGGACCGTTTCTCGAAAAAGAATAACACTTGGAAGAAAGTGGTGGATATGCAAAAATATTTTTCTTTTTTGTTTGATGATCTCTAAAAATTGTAATAATCTAATTTTTATTATGTATGCTTGTGTAAAACTAAGAAACACCTAGGATGGTGTTTAGTCCTAATGGGGGAGGATGTCATGACCCTCCCAGATGGACCTTCAAATATGGAAAAATAATGTATTAATAGATTATTATTTCATACTTGATTTGTGTAATTAAGTAGCTATGCAATACTAATAGATATTTAAGATCATGATACTATTAAAAAATTGCTAATATGTAGGATTAGGTGCACTCGTAAATGGAAGACGTTGAGTCATACATCGAAGATGAGGGTACTTATGATTGGGGAAGTGATGATAAGACAACTCAGAAGTAACAATGATGGATATCTTCATATAGAAATGCATTCAATTAAGGGATAATAATCAATATCTAGTCATCTTGAGCCCCAAACTGATAACGTAGTAGCTATCAAAAGTTCTAAAGGCTAAGACAGGTGACTAGATTGATGGAAAGAATCCCTCTTTGTCATTGCACATGTATGATTATCTTTTGCTTCAGCACTATTTTCTTTAATAATCTATGAGCTATGAATGAATAGGTTGTCTTCATAACTCCTTGTATGCCTTGGTAAATAGAGTAATAAAAAGGTATCATTTTAAATAAATGGTTGATTTATTTAAATAAAAAATAGATATTATTTTAAATAAATAGTTGATTTATTTAAATAGAAAATAGATATTATTTTAAATAAATAGTTGATTTATTTAAATAGCAAATAGATATTATTTTAAATAAATGGTTGATTTATTTAAATAGCAAATAGATATTATTTTAAATAAATAGTTGATTTATTTAAATAATAAAAATATATCATGTTTAAATAAGTAATTGATTTATTTAAATAATAAGAGATATCATAGTTGATTTATTTAAATAATAAAGAGATTTTCTGTTTAAATAAATAATTAATTATTTCATAATGATAAACACAACTCATTGATCTTAAATAAAAGATTGTTGTTGAAGTGTTGGATAATTTACCATATTAAAAGAGAGGACCAGTCATGTTGATATTAAATATGATAAGACCCCCCTTCTGATAATTGGATATCACACCTTCAAAAATATATTTAGATCGATTGTGTGAAGCTTTATCTGATGAGAAGGTATGGCCTCTTTATGGCCAACGTCTTGGGAAATATAGAGGATGAAACATTCTCCCCTACCCTCTAACGGATGCAGATGAAAAGTTATAGTGGGTAGGTAGTGGATGGAAGCCAAGTAAAGGATGGGAGAGGAAGGAAAGAAGGTATGCAAATGGATAGGGAGAGGGTATGCAATGGTAAGGTGGAGGAAAAAAAAAGGAGAGGGCAGAATAAAGTGGAAGGAGAAGTTTGGTGGAAAGAAGGAGAAGTAGACGACGAGCATCTTCATATGCAATCCAGTTAGCCAGTGACTAATACATTAGGTTGGACTTTTGATAGCATTCTATATAAAATATGCATGTTATGTTTTTATTTAACTAGTTTAAATTATCACTGTATTGTGGGATTTCTCCTGTTACGTCAACTCCTTTAAATTTATGGCAAGACCTTCCATAGACCATGTAAGGCTTAATTTAGAGTAATGGTCCTCTGGTCATACACCTGTTGATGTTATGACACTATTAGGAGCCTATGGCCATGATTAACTTTCTCGACCAAGCCTTAGCATCACTCCTTTACAAATTTATCATCATATGTGTATCACTGTATGTGTAGACGATTGGGTTATGGTAGCTCTATTTGTGTAGTTGGTTGGTTGTACCATCTCATGTTCACCATCGTAACTATCGCTTCGAAGATTATTCTAACGATGGTAGGATATACAATGCTAAGAGTAGGAGTACTTCAAGGTAAGTCATACATTATTCATATGGATAACCCCCGATCCTTGATGTCCACAAGCGTGCATGGGTTGCAAAGCAGGTCTCAACCACCCTTTATAGCCACCTTTGGCTTAGTCAATGCATCACTGTTGGGCTATGTTGGTGTTGAGTTGAACCAACCATGCCAAGTTTGTTGTTAACACCGTGAATAGCCCGAAACATGGAACTGGTAATCTAGCGCTATGGAAAGGAACCATTGTAAGTTGCACCCTGGTTGACCTTTGTAGTAAACCGCTCCATAGTGCTCTGCTCTCCCTCTGCTTGATTCAGTTACTGAAATTTGATTGCGTAGGAAAGGAAGTGTAGGTTATGTTGGTTGAACCGAACCCATAATAGTTATTTCATTATCTAAAATGGTAGATTTTAGGGTAATGAATATTAAGAATCTTAAATGTTATTTCATTATCTAAAATGGTAGATTTTAGGGTAATGAATATTAAGAATATTTAATGTTATTTCATTATCTAAAATGGTAGATTTTAGGGTAATGAATATTAAGAATATTTAATGTTATTTCATTATCTAAAATGGTAGATTTTAGGGTAATGAATATTAAGAATCTTTAATGTTATTTCATTATCTAAAATGGTAGATTTTAGGGTAATGAATATAAGGAAACTTAAATGTTATTTCATTATCTAAAATTGTAGATTTTAGGGTAATGAAAGTAAAGAAGCTTTAAATGTATTTCATTATCTAAAAGTGTATATTTTAGAGTAATGAAAGAGAAGAATATTTATTGTCATTTCATTAGCTAAAATTATAGAAATTTAATTGGATAATGAATGTGATTATGGTTTTTTTTTTAAATTAAGGGTATGGGATTTTAATTTATGAAATGAAGAAAAAGGTTTATTTGAATATTAAAGTAGTTGGCTTTAATTTGATAATGAAGGTGATTATGGTTTGTTTTGTAAATTAAGGGTATGAAACTTTAAAATTATGAAATGAAGAAAAAGGTTTATTTGAATATTAAAGTAGTTGGTTTTAATTGGATAATGAATGTGATTATGGTTTGTTTTGTAAATTAAGGGTATGGGACTTTAATTTATGAAATGAAGAAAAAGGTTTATTTGAAGATTAAATTAGTTGACTTTAATTGGATAATGAATTTTATTATGGTTTGTTTTGTAAATTAAGGGTATGTGACTTTAATTTATGAAATGAAGAAAAAGGTTTATTTGAAGATTAAAGTAGTTGGATTTAATTTGATAATGAATGTGATTATGGTTTGTTTTATAAATTAAGGGTATGTGACTTTAATTTATGAAATGAGGAGAAAGGTTTATTTGAAGATTAAAGTAGTTGGCTTTAATTAAATAATGAATGTGATTATTGTTTTTTTTTAAATTAAGGGTATGGGACTTTAATTTATGAAATGAAGAAAAAGGCTTATTTTAAGATTAAAGTATTTAGCTTTAATTTCATAATAAATGCAATTATGGTTTGTATTGTAAATTAAGGGTATGGGGCTTTAATTTATGAAATTAAGAAAAAGGTTTATTTGAAGACTAAAGTGGTTGGCTTTAATTGGGTGATGAATGTGAACCCAAGTTATTTAGCAATTAAGGGTATGGGAATTTGATTATTAAATAAGGGTTAGACCATTTATTACAAGAAATACCATGTGGAATTGATGCATAGTTGAATAGCTCTCATAAGAATATGAGAGGGGAAAATGAAAGAGTGGATTTCTATGATGTCAACTATGCATTAGGAAGTTGAATTTCTTGGGTTATTTGTATAGTTGCAATTTGGTAATACAATGAACATATGCATTTAGAAGCATGTCTATCCAGAACTATGAGGGTCCTAATCCCCTACTATCCTCACTTGATCGATGGAAGAGCAGGAGGACCAAAGCCATGAGATGATTCGATGCACAATTTTGCTCTCTACCTTACATATTGCTTATCTATGCAAATATATTAGATTTGTGGGGAAGTTTTCCCGATGAGAATGATGTAATCTATTGAAATAAGGTATGGGTTTTACCATACATACTTGTGTAGTAAATTAACAATATGATTGATGCACCTTGTATTCCATTAATTGAATGTAGTTGTATTTGATTACTTTCCATTGGATGTTTATCCTTTAATTATTATTTTATATTTTAGTTATCCCTTGCCTGTTAATGATTCATGTTTTGTTAGATTTAGTATCTAGATACATTATTTATATTTTGTGCTAATAATTATTATAAAAATAGTAGTACATTCTAGGTGAATTTAGATATGACCTAAGGGCTTGAAACCCCCTTAGGGAGTTTGGTAACTAGGTTTAAAAGATCATACTAGAGCTAATATAGTTTGTTAGAGGACAATATTGATAACTTAACTCACAATATACATAGCATACCCACACATAATGACTTGTGTGGAATATGGAGATGTGTGTATACCTTCTAATGATTGAGGGTGGTAAGTCTAGCTCATCAAGAGTGATGAGATGGATGGACTTATGTGCATAACATGAGATATGCCTATGCAAAAGGGACTTGCATGAGGGGAATCTTGTGTGGTATAGTTCTTAAGAAACTTAGGGGTTGTTAAACATAAATTCAATCTAAGGTTGGTTAGGGATTTAGGAATCCCTCTCCTTAGTCAAAAAAAAATATTTTTCTTTTTGTGTGTTTTGTTTCCTAATTTTTGGGTCATTATAAACTAATAGGGTCATCTTGGATACAATAGGAATTGGGTATATAGTAGTTATGTCCAATGTCTAGTTTTATCATGTCTTACTTATGGTGATGGATGAGATATGATGGTTAGATATGATACTTTCTTTTTATCGATACGTGAGATGAAAATCACCCTAGAGGATGTATGGAGGATTCTGAGGATTCCTATTTAAGGAATTCCTATTTATATGAGTGTAGATCAAAGATTAGTCCTCTAGATCTATAATTTCCATGTAGATCAGTAGCTTATGTATCACAAAATCCATGTCAACAAGATGTTCATTAGTGGTCACATTGATAGGTTGAAAACATTATTGAGTGCTATTATCTTAGGTTTGATACAAGAGGACATGAGTGGTCATATTTTTCCATGGAGATAGTTTAGTGTTATTGTAGGGATGAGGGATATGCATGTGAAATATTCTTAGGATCCTTTTTTTTTCTTGACTATACATATTTTTGCATAAAATTTTGTATAGGGAGGGGAAGAGACTTGTTTTTTATACTCTTCTCTAGATCTACTATTGAGAGTGTATTTCTATCTAATGTGTATTTTATTTACTGGATCAAGTGGGGAATGCAAAAGCTATAGTTGTGTATAGGTGGGTTCATATATTTCAAAATCATCATCATCCTTTTAGTAGTATGTTGATGGTGGATTTACGGTCCATAGATGATTTAAGACCTAACTAGATTCTATGGAGACCTTAGAGAGGGCATCAAGGATTAATGGATAATGGTTTTGATCTATCTTAGGTTTAATATATCTAGTGGATTATCATCCCTAGTGAAATAGTGAGGTTCACCAACCAAACTTGTTCTTAATGCATCTTAGTCTATAACATGATCTCCTAGAAATGGATGGTATCAGTATAAGATAAAATATAGAGATGAGGGGACATGGGGGATCAGCCTAATCCTATACTATTTCTATATAAGTATGTGGATGACCCCTTAGTGATTTATCCTATTGTATGTAGGTAGTGATATTGGGGTGTTTTCCCATATATTAGTAGTAGTTAAACCTATATAAGGGCCTAGGTCATTTATGAAGAGACATGCCAAGGAGGTGTAGAGGCGGTAGAGGGAGAGGGATAATAGAGTCCTCAATATTTCCTCTTAAAGGTCTATACCCACACCTTAGGGAGGTGATATAAGAGTAGACCCAAAAAATATAGGAAAGAATATGGATAATTTTGAGGTATCTGCTATATAGTGAAAGATCAATATCATGGCTAAGGATATTGCTTATCTTTAGAGTGTGCAAAACTAGGCAATTTTGTAGGCTTTCAGTTTGCTTCAGAGAGATATGTGACTATGGAATATGTGGCCCAAGTGACCTTAAAGTAACAACTTGCTATGGCAAAGAGGTATTCCAATATGGATTAACTTACATATCAAAGGGACACAATTATAGCATAGAGGGATGTTGCACTAGATTAAGTGATGTAGTTCAATTGGGAGAGATATGATGCTAGATATGTTGTGAGAGCCCTAGACACTCTAGAAATGTTTGATTACTTAGATGCTTACAAATATGATCTCGAGGTAAAGAGCATGAAATTTTCCTACTACAGGGTATTATATCATCAGGTAATTCTTATAAAGCAGAGAAAATATTCTCCATCTTGTGCTCCTTCTAGATCTTGTTCTAGATCACAATCTACCATTCAAGTTTTCCAATGGTTAGTGTAGGTGATATTAATGGATATAGATTATCATAGTTAGATCTTAATAATATTTTTTATGCCTTTCATCTAATTTTGGAGGTTGAGAGCACCAATTTTTGTGATTGTGATGTACTAGTTCTTATGATTCGGTACATGGCCAAGCATATTGATTTTGCCATTACGGTATGCTAGACCACCTATGTGATGTTCATATTATTTATTGATATATACATATGAGATAATTTTTTTGATGATATTTTGATGATGTGATTATTTAATAATATGTTAGTTGAAAGTCACTTTAATAATTATGCTTTTGGTGCAAAAGATTCTTATGATTGTCATAAACAAGTTGTTTGACAACACTATTATTTTTTCCTTCAATAAGGCACTTGTGGTGCTTTTGGGCCTTTATTTTCATAGACCAATATGGTTTGAAGTACTTCCATCATGAAATTTTTAAATATTATATACAAGTTCCTAGTGTTGCTAGGGCTTTAATTTGCAAGAACCTCCAAGACTTTGTCCATTGTTGGTATTGTATTATTATGCCTAGGATTGCTAGGACTTTGACCATTATTGGTCTTATATTAATGTGCATCAAATTGCTAGGAATTTAATTTACTTTGACCATTAGGATTTTGACCATTGTTGGTGTTGTATTATTGTACCTATAGTTGCTAGGGATTTAATTTATAAAAATATTTGTGTTGCTTGGAGGACTTTATCTACATTTTCTAGAGGACTTTGATATTTGTATTTGATATGTGTCTTTATCATTATAGATTTGAAGGACTTCAAGAATTATTATATGCTTGGATTATTGTAGATTCAATGGACTTTAAACATGATAAATGGTTGGATCATTATAGATCATAAGGACTTTAAACATTGATGTTTCTTGGATAATTATGGATATAAAGGGATTTAAACATGATGTATTCCTAAACCTTGTGGATCTTAAGTACTTTAATAATAATGTGTGCACGGATTATTATAGATTTTAAAGAATTTTAAACATGATGTGTTCTTGGATCGTTTTAAATGCAAAGGACTTTAAGCATTGATGTATACCTGAATAATTGTATATTTGAAGGATTTTAAGAATTAATTTATGCTTAGATCATTGTAGATCCAAATTAATTTAAACATGGTGTGTGTCTAGATCATTATAGATCTAAATAAATTTGATAGATGATGAATATCTAGATAATTGTAGATATAAAGGACTTTAAGCATTGATGTATGCCTAGATTATTATTGATCCAAAGGATATTAGTTATTTATGTGTTTGGATTATTGTAGATATAAAGGAATTTAAACATGACATGTGCCTAGATATTGTGGGTTTGAAGGAATTTAAACATGACATGTGCCTAGATATTGTGGGTTTGAAGGAATTTAAACATGATGTTTAATATTGATAAGAAATTTAAGATAGATGCTCCCTATTTGGGAATAAGAAATATTATGATTTATTTGTGATATTCAAACTAATTTTGATAAATATTTGATAAAAGTTATTTTGATTTATTCTCTGTGTAATTATGAAGCAACATGGATAGATTAACCATTATCTTTAAAGAGAGGAATCTAGTGCTTATATTAGAATAATGTAAGATGTGTATTGTTCAAACTTTAAGATTATTTGGATTGTAATTGGAACCATGATCTTGTCTTCTATAAACAACCTTACGAAGGAAACATAATTGTATTGAATTTTGTTGATATTCCATGATTGTTGCTATCTCATAGTCATATTTTATTGATAATACTTTGTTACCTTTGTTAAAACTATTACAAGGGATAAGATTAATAGTATGCAACTCTAATTGATGAGTTGAAAGTAAAGATTTATAAAAGAAAAATTACTATGAGAACTACAAATGTGATGTATATAAATGCATGATTTTAGTAAAACAAATAGAAATATAAAATATGCTATAATTTGATGCCCTTATGATAATATGGGTCATTGTTACATCCTAGCAAGTACAATAATAATGTATCAAGCAAACCAATGTTTCAAAGGTGGGGATCCACTAGCATTAGAGATGTAGTGTAAGTGTAAGCTATCTTGACTAGTTTGTCATCATTGCATTCTTACAAAATATCTTGAATCTATATGCATTAGGCAACCATATAGACATGTAGCATGCATTCACACAATTATGCAGATAATCAGTCATGTAAATGAAAAGTAGAAATTTTTTGGTCGAAGTATGTGTCATATAAATGCCTTCATTTGGAGATTTACAGATAGGCAGTTTTATATTTTTTTAAAATTAATGAATATAAGTCTTCTCCTTGTTAGGAGAAAAGATAAATGTTGTTTATCGAAGCACCTTTTTTCCATTATTTAAAGGAAGCAAAAAGACTTGGTCTCCTTGCTTAGTGCTTCTATAAAGTTTTATGGATTTTTCAAAGTAAAGTAAACCATGTAATCACTCTCCTTTAAACAAAGGGGGTGGTGCTTATGAATATTTGTAAAAATTTAGGTAATATCTATAGTGTGAGGATATGGTGAAATAAGATCATCAATAATCATGAACGTTTTGCAATATTCATAATTACAACCTAGACTATTGACTTAAAAATTAATGCAAAGAGGATATATTAGTTGAATCACAAGTCAACAAGGAGTATTGCTACTAATAAGGATGGTACCAACTGAAGGGGGAGGAAGTAAGAAAAATCTCCCAAATACGGTGGATTAAAATAAACTCAAACACTTCATGAAAAATGAAATGTAACAACCCTCCTTGGCAGAACTCATTATTGATAATGAATTATGTATTAGTGTGAATGTTTAATTGCATAGTTTCATTTGATGATGTCAACATTATTGGGACAATGCACTTTATTCTTGGAATATGGTACCATTGACATATTTTATGGGTAGGACCACGTGCTCTCACTGGTGGGATCATATGGGTGAATCACCTGAATTGAGAGATATTTTGGTAAATGATGGTGATGATTTATTCATTAACAACTCAAGGTAACAAAGTACCCTTAATATAGTTGCATTTAATTTGCATGACTCACACCATTGGGCTGGGAATTTGCTTGTGCAATGAGTCTCCATAATAAGTTGGTGATAGAAATAGACTATCTTAAATATATATAGCCATCTACTTAAGGATAAAATAATGGTGTGTGCTATTAAGTGTTTTGAATGGCATGTATGCTTGTGTATAGTAAGCATAGAATCAATTAATTAAAGGAACATTAATACACTTAATATTATCAATATTTGAGAATAGTAATATCAAGGTTAATAAGTGATATTATCCTTTGATATTAATAAAGGTTGCAACAAAATTATTTAAAAGAAAGACTAAGGTAGATTATGATAATCCACTAAGCTTGGTAAGCCTTCTTAATTATTATATCATGCTTTAGTTTGCATCAATTTCCAAGATGATAAAGGTAGTGAAGTAAGAAACACCTTCTTGAAAATATCTAAACGTTATCTTGGTCATGTGTGGTGGCCACACCTTGGCTTTTGGAGATAAGTAAGGGTTGAGTTTGGAAGAAGGGGGTTGTTGTTGTTGGGAGGTGCTCAAACTAGAGGAAGAAGAAATAAGGGTGACACTTTTTGGATCAAACCAGTATTTTAAACTAAGGTAGAGCCTTCCAAATATAGTGAGGTTTTTTTTGATTAATCTCATTTTTGTTGCTACATTTATGGTTTAGCGTTTGCTATGTTTTGGCTTGGTATATCTTCCTGAGTGAACACCCGATAGTGCTAACCTGTGATCCTTATTTTGGTCCACTTTATTGTGTGACTCCTTGCTTTGTTCACCATTTGTTTCTTTTTTGGTTTTTGGATGCTTGACATCATATAAGTTGTGGTCTAGTTGCATATGTTTTCAACTTGTTCGACTTATATTCCCTTTTTGAGTGGTGGATTTTCCCAAATTTGGTTTGGTTATTCACTATTGTTCTACCTATTTTGAGTACATCAATTTGGGGTTCAAAACTAGGTGGTTTTGTGTAGTCATTCCTTGTTAGTGTGGTTTTGTTCTTTAGATGGCTAGATTGGATGTGGAGTGGTGATGGTGCTTTCTACTATCCTGATCCAATGCTCCTATGACTGTTTGTTGTTTTGGACCATTGGTGTGCATGTTTTTTATTGTGGCCTCCCTATGTATCATTGCTCCTTGGAGTATTATTATTGTTATTTTTTTTATTTACTTTGCATGGTGAACCTTAGTATTAAAGTAATCCATATCATTATCTTGTTTTTAAAATTATATTGGTGGCAATGCATTTATATGGGAAATAATAAAGAATAGAGTTCTAATATGGTAATTGAATCCTTTGTATTTTTGTGTGTGCAATAGTTTATGGAATAAGTTATATATGTCCCTTTCTTTACTAAAAATTTGGTATATGTCTTAAAAGTTTAAATTTTAGGGAAGTTGGATTCTCAATAAAAATAATCAAGTGTTTTATTTTAAGATTTCTTTTCAAAGAGGAACTTGTTTAGAAATGAAGTGTTTTGTTTTAAAATAAAGGAAAGTTATATTGTTTTTTCTAATGCCTTGAGAGAAGGAAGAAAAGTGAAAATCAACTATAGTGGTTCCTAAGACTTGTGTGGGTAAAGGAACCATTATAGAGAGAGAAGTATGGGATTATCTCCTTGGTTGTTTAATGCACATGCATGGTTGCTTGCAATTTAGGTAGAACATGGTAAATTGAATTGCATATACTATTAAATAAAGATTTTTCTTGATACCTAAGTATCCTCCAATTCATGGGCAACCCTTTTCATGAAGAATATGGAAGGAATACTAGCTAGGTAAATGGCTTGCATTATTTTAAAATTTAAGATGTTTGTAAATAGGAATTTCCTAAAAGGAGCACTTTCTAGTTGTACAGTTATATAATTTATTTTTTAAGGAAGTTTGATTATTGATCAATATTAATAATGTCTAAAACATCTACGTTGGTGAGTTTCTATTATAGCTCTTTAAGAAATAATGATGGTTTTGTAAATTTCCATGTTTTAATTTAAAGGTGATGCTTATTTCCTTGGCTATATGTTAGCATTTGAATTAATTAAGTTTTATGTAACTTTCAATCAATGAAATGCTTCATAGTGATGTTATTATTAAAGCCATGTTTTAGAGGATTAGATGCTCCATTAGATGAGTTTTGTGAACTTGATCTATGTGCAACTAAAGATTATTTAATTGTTTAAAGGTTCTTTGGGTTTTGCTCAATAAGATGATTTTGCAATATTTTAGAAGGATATATAGTATTGCACTCTATAAACTTAGTGGAATGTATCTTTGCATGGATTTATGCTAGGCACTTGGTTTATTTAAGTTATGGCATCTAATGTGTCTTTAGATAGCTTTTTGTTAAGCATTTGAGTTAAGTAAAATTATGGCCTTTATTTAGTTAATATGCTTCCTTGTTTAGTTGAAAAGCATTTGGATTAATTAAATGATGGATTTTTATTTGATTAAAATGTTACTGAGATTATGTGATGATCGATGCTTATTTTAGAAGTGTAATAAAATTAATTCTAGAGGGTTAAGGTTATCTTGGGTTGGTTATAGTATCTTTTGCGAGACCCAAGCCAATAAAAATCCCAATCCTAGAAGTAGTGTGTGTATGCAATAACTAGGTATATATGAGTCTTAGAAGGAGTTGCAAGAATGCAATAGCTAAGAACTCATGAATCTAGAAGATATTGTGTGAATACAATAGCCAAGTTTTATTATGAATTAATAGACCTTGAACATGTAGGATCATGTGTTCCACAACTAGAAAGGTTGTCTAATACATTCATAAGATAGTAGTTGTGGTACCTTGAACAAGAAGGCTTGGGTGACCATGTCCATTACCAAGTGAGAGGTAATGAACTTAGTTAGCCCACGTAGATATGGTAACTAAACACTAAGGCTTATACTAGAATAATTTACCTAGATGGACTTAGGTCAAGTTTGGAAATAGGCATCCCCATTTAAGTGTTATG
The DNA here is from genome assembly GCA_028583015.1 of Wollemia nobilis. Classification (NCBI taxonomy): domain Eukaryota; kingdom Viridiplantae; phylum Streptophyta; class Pinopsida; order Araucariales; family Araucariaceae; genus Wollemia; species Wollemia nobilis. The sequence goes on along the minus strand of JAQPPZ010000331.1, from coordinate 146,163 downwards.
AGCCTCAAAGGATAACCCCTACACTGTGTTCACATTGTATTTACCGTGTAGGGTATATGAAAGGTGGGGGGATTATTTTGGCATCCTTATAAATGTGGAGGTTTAGTAAGGTGAACCCTAGAAATTCTGGGATGGTAGAAAATCATATCCAATGAGTGTCATTTATAACAACTAAAGCTCAATGTAGTAAAGTATTACAAATGCTAGAAATAAAATATATTAGGATGGTTGTGGACCTTGTATTTTAAAATATTTTTGGGTTTGCAGTTTTGGGTTGTTACACAAAATTGTAAATATTTGTCAGCTAGGGCTCAAATGATGGGAAAAGCAATGAAGGGCTAGAACTTTAGTGAGGAAAGACATTCTATATGGACACATAATTTTTTAGTTAAGTTTTTTTCCCTTATTTATCTGAGAAACTTTGCATGCAAATTATTATATTTTTTAATCAAATATTATAATTTTTGTAGGACATTCTAATAAATTTTAATAGATTTTGAGTTTTATTTTCCTTTCCATGGACCAATTTTTATTTAAATCTTTAGAATAATATCTAGTGGTTGATGATAGTGAGAGCACCTTAGAGATATCCTCGTTGCTCCAATATAGGGTGGTTTTTGGTAAATTTAATGGGTATTGGCTAAGGGCTTCAACCTTGAGAAAATTGATTGATATGAGTTGGAAGTCTCTTGGAGTGATTCTATCATATCTTCCCAAAGGTTTCTTCCTAACCATTTTTTTTCTAGGGAAGAAAGATAAAAATCATAAAATGGGTTCCTTAGTTTATGGGAAGAGCAATATTCTTCCTTACCTGAAGGTATGAAGGCTTTTCACCTAAAAATGTAAATCTATCCCTAATACCAATATGGGTTAGCATGTTTGTGTTTTCCATTGAATTTTGGAAAATAGACACCTTCAAGGTAATAGGCTACACTCAAGGATAATTCCTTGAGATTTTAGATACTATGAAATATGGATTCTTGGCTATTTATGCTCATATGTTGGTCATGATTGATGTAAGTAAAAATTTACCAGAATCAATCATTCTTAAGTATGGGGATAAGATGTAGATCCAAACCATAGATTATGAAAACATATATTTTATATGTATAATATGTCATGATGTGGGGCACATTGAGATATCATGCTCTAATAAGAGCCTAGAAAAATCATATATAGAAAACCACAAGAGAAACTTACAAATGGTTATGGATGAAGAACATTTTCAACTTACAAAAAATAGATCTAGAAAAATGAAAGAAGATAAATAGTGGAGACCAAAAAGGAAGGTTATTGTAATAAATACCAACTCTTTTTAGGCTTCACCCTATGGATAAAAAGTAGATCAAAACTTAGAGAACACAATACAATAGGTTCAACATATTAACAAGGAAATGTCTATTTAATATGATCCTAATTTAAGGAAGAACATTATCAATGAACCTAAGGAATGTGTCTCATCATATTTTTAAGACTCTCTCAAAGTACCATGAATGATTTAGGAGAAAAATTTGGTAAATGAAATGTAGTTTTAGAAGTTAATACCTCTGCCATTAATAAGGAAATACCATAAAATGAGCAGGACAAGTCAAAATATTATGTACTAGAGCTAGGAGAGGATAAATATGATAAAAAAAAATTATGAAATAATATTGAGGAATATAACAAAAAGTCCTACTCCAGATATAAGCAAGGAAAAAAGAGGAATACCTCAAATTATCAAGCAAGATCTAGGGAAACAAGAGGAAACATTAATAAAGGAACACAAACTAAGTTGGTTGAACTTCTCTTCACCAAAAAAAAAAATGATATTGGTAATACATAGGTGGTGCCAATAACCCCTAATGAGACATGATTATAATATCATGGAATATAAAGTGTGCTAATTCCCCCTCAAAGTAGAGTGTATTAGGGACCTATGTTTAAGTAATAAGTTTAATATTATTTGTATCTATGAAACTAAAAAGAAAAAAAAAGTTTCAAAAACTATGAAAGTAGTATGGGCAAGATGTGAATGGGATGCTATAAATTATGAATGAGTAGTAGGGGGAATTCTAAGTTGTTGGAATCCTATTAGAATATCCTGTGTAACCATTCATAAAACTAGGCATTGGATAGCCTATTTAGTCACATCCTACTTTGTAGGTATTCATTTCATCCTTATAAATGTGTATGGACCTACAAATCAGTTACACACATTAGAAGTTTGGAGTGGGATTGAAGTCTTTGCAAGAAGTAAAGACCAAGAAACCTGATTTATGATCATAGGAGATTTTAATGCCATAACCAAGCTGGATGAAAAATTTGTGGTAATTAGGAAACTAACCCAAAGTATGATATATTTCTCAGCTTTTATTCAAAATAATAATCTATGGTAGGTTGATTTTGAAGAAGACAACTAAACATGGACCAAAAATAGGAGAGGCCAAAACCTAATAGCAAATAAATTAAACAAATGCATACTCTCAAATCATTGGTTAGACGAAGGTACTTGTGATAAAATTAATACTTTGAAAGGGATTGGTTTAGATCACTAGCCAATAAAAGTTAAAATGGTTGTAAGTGAATTAAAAAATATATCATATTTTAAATATGAGTAGATGTTAGAAGACCATCCCCAATTTATTGATTTGATAGTACATATGTTGAAATATTCAATAAGTGGTGGGATATTTGCAGTTCCAAAAAAAATTAAATCAATGACATCTAGATTAAAATAATGGAACAAGAACACTTTTGGAAATATTTTTGAGAAGAAAAAAGAACTAAAATATAAAATTTTAAAAACTTGATCATAATAATCCAATCTCAAAGGAAGTGGGGTTTATTATCTAAAATTAGTAGAATTAAATCAATATAAGGGATTTGAATTGATAACCAGAGTGAAATTAGAAATGAGGTAAAGTATTTTTATTAAAATATTCTAGGATCAGAGGAGTATGAAGTTTTTAATGAGAAAATTCTACAAGAAGTATCTTAAGTTATAATAAATTAAGACAATAGGAAATTGATGGAGCCTATTACTCTAGAAATTTAGTTAGCTCTTTTCTCTTTTAATAAGGATAAATACCTAGGTCTAGATGGTCTCTCTACAACATTCTATCAACATAATTGGGATATAGTGAAGGATTATTTATTGTTAGTAGTGTAACAATCTAGGGTAAAATAATGCATACCTTATAAAACAAATGCAACATATCTTACCCTAATTTCAAAAAAGAAGGATGCAAAATTATTTGATTCTTTTAGACCCATTAGACTATGTAATATGATATATAAAATTATCTCCAAAGTGATGGTGAATTAGTTAAGACCATTTTTAGAAGAGAAAGGAGGGTTTGTGAAAGGAAGACATATTTTGGACAAGTTCATAGTAGCTTATGAATTTATTTATTCAACAACTTCAAGAAAAGAGAAAGCAATGATATTACAACTTGATATGAATAAAGCCTATGATAGGGTTAAATGGGATTTTATTTTTGTATTATTATAAAAGTTTGTATTTGAGATGAAATGAGTTAGATGTATTAAAGCTTGTGTCTCTGCAGTTTTATATTTAGTATTGGTAAATGGATTCATAACATAATCATTTTAAAGCCAAGAGAGGTCCTAGATAGGGAGATCCTCTACCACTATTTTTTTTCATTATTATGGTAGAGGTTTTATGTATGATCTTGAATAAGAAATAAAAATATGGGATTATAGGTGGACTTAAGGCTAGTAATAACATTAACAACATCATGCATAAACAATTTGTAGATGATACAACCCTTTTTGGAAAGGCAAGGATAAATGAGACCACAGATTTGAATAAATTTTTAAAGAAATATAAAAGAGCATCAAGGCAAAAATTTAATAGGATAAAATCCAAATTTTACATCCTAAAAACCCCAACTGAAGTCAAAGTAGGGATATGCAAGTTCAAATGGAGGAGGCAAATTTACAAGCAACATATCTAGGGATGCCTTTTTTTGAGGGGAGAATGAGGATAGAATTATGGAATCCAATTATAAGTTAAAAATAAACTACTATAATGGGAATTTAGATCGTTATCATTAGTAGCAAGAGTTAAACTAATTAAATCAATCTTACAAACCATTCCAACATATAATGTTCTTGTATACTATGCCAAAATAAATATAATTTTTTTAATCTATAATATGTAGTTATTTATTTTGTGGTCGAGATTACATGATAAAAGGAAATTTCCTTTGGTGAAATGGAGCAAGGTGTGTGATGATAAAAGTAGGGGAGGTCTCAATTTAAGAGTTATTATGGATGAAAACATAGTTGTTAGAAAAAAAGTGAACACAAGCTTATACTGAGAGGGGGGTGAACAGTATAAGACCACTTTTTACTTTTCTTTTCAATTCAATATTATGCAGTGTATAGACAACAATATCAATAGCAGTAATCAAGCAATGCACAAAACACCATACACAATAGAGACACCATAGTTTACGTGGTTCACCCAATGTGGGCTACTCCACGGAGAAAATATTTTACTAAAACTTTCTCAATCAATCTCTTTGGGAATCCTTCCCAATTACAATGTTTATGGATCTCTGTCCAAAGGAGATGTTGATCCCCTAATCTCAAGTTCATGGATCTCTTCCATAGGAGAACTCTTTCCCCTTCTTCTCTGGCTAGTGATCTTCTAGAAGACTCTGTCTCTCTACTGCACTGACTGGTGGATCTCTCTCCACTTGAAGACTCCTCACTCAGATCTATCTTCAATTGTGTTGGCTGCTGGATCTCTATCCACTGAGACTCTATCCTTTGTACTCTGTCACCTCCAAAGCTCTATCAATAGGCTCACTCAGAACCTGCTCAATAGGCTCACTCAGAACCTGCTCAACAAGCTCACACAGAACTTGTCCAAATCTGCTCAACAAGCTCACACATAACTTGTCCAAATCTGCTCAACAAGCTCACCAAGAACTTGTCCAAATCTCAACAAGCTCACAAGAACTTGTCCAAATATGCTCAATAAGCTCACTAAGAACTTGCCAAATCTAGCAAGCTCACAAGAACTTGCCCAAATTTGACTAGCAAGCTCACCAAGAACTTGCCCAAATCTGCACTAGCAAGCTCACCAAGAACTTGCCCAAATCTGCCTAGCAAGCTCACCAAGAACTTGCTCAATAATTCAATCTCATAGAAGCATAAAGAGAATTGTTAGAGACTCAATATGTTCTATACTCAAATCCCAATCTCAACTCAAATCAATATTATAGAAGCATAAAGAGAATTGTTAGAGACTCAATATGTTCTATCCTCAAATCTCAATCTCAACTCAAATCCATAATATAGAATAGTTTGTTTCATGGAACTTGAACAACCACTTCACACAATCACTTGACTAGGCTCAAACAACTCTTCTCAACCAACTACCACAAGGAACAACTCTTTCTTACAAACCCTAGTCCAAGCATGTATCAACCAACTCAAATGTTTCCAACAATGCTCAACCACAAATCTCACATAACAATGATACTCATGTTCTTTTCAAGTTCAAGTTCTTTGCATAACCAATGGGCTTCAACAACAATGCTTATAAAACATTCTTCACATAACAATGATACTCATGTTCTTCTCAAACCCTATCTCAGGTTTTTCACACTACTAATGGCTTCAACAACAATGCTTATAAAACAAGGTTTAATAGCAACTCTCAACCCAAAAAACCTTGAGACATTCAACCAACTACTTTCGAAAAGGAAACCACAATTAATCCTTTTCTCTCCAATGATATTTCAGAAATCAACCACCATAAACAATCAATAGGAGAATGTGCCCATACCTTTTATGAAGATGAAGAAGCCTTTTGGTTGTCCACAAAATCTGTCTCACTCAACACACTTTCTTTTTCAACTTTCAACAAGGGTTAGAGATCTTGATTAATAACACAACAATAACATCCAAATAACACCTTATTACTCCTACTCAATAACATACACCATGTCACTTCATAAATGAATTAATCTCTTTTGAAAAAGAACAAAGCAACCTTCACTTTTGAACCTCTTTACAAAATCAGAAATATCTCTTTACACACACCTTATTTCTCCCTCTAAGCAAGTTAATCAAATAGCCCTCGGAATAAGCTTTCCAACGATATATAATATGATATACTTCTAAAAAATAAATCACCAAAAATCTCTCCTTTTTTAAACATGCATCATAACCCTTATTCCTCCTAGGGCAACTTTAGAAAAATAAAATATATCTAAAAATTATTAACTTGCCTCTGTCCCTAATGGGATTCGATCTCGTGACCTTCCTTGCTCAGCGCCTTAACCATAACCAACCTACCATTGGGCCACATGCCCTCACGTGCTCAAAATGAGCACACAACAAAACCTTATGCCATGAATATCTGCGCCCTTCAAAAACAAAACGCGCTTCACGCGTTTCAACACAACAAAACACCTCCGACAAGAATCGAACGTAGGACCTCCTGCTTCACACACAATGCATGAACCACTAGGCCAAGGAGGCCTATACATTTGGCTTTACTCCACAATAGTCTCTTCAATGAATGCAAAAATCGTAAGCCTTTTAAAACCCTTTTCACACACACTTCGACACACGATGCGCAGGCTCTTTTACCATTCGAATCCAAATATCAAATCGAGCGCTTAGAGAAATAAATCAAAACTTTGGGCATATATATATATATGTCCTCCTCCTTTCCTTTGATGTCGGTGCTATAATTTAAATATTAGTTTTATGCCTTTTCCTTTCTTTGACGTCGGCGCTATAAATTAAATTTTAATTTAAATTTTAAATAATTTAAAATTTAAACTTAAATATTTAAAATTAAATATCTCCATCATCGGGGCACCTTTTTCGATGAAACGAAAAGCCAACCTGGGTTTTAAGAAAAACCCATTTCAAATCTGCCATCCATGGTTTTAAATAAAACCTTTTATTTTGCTTGCCTTGGTTTTCACAAAAACCCTATGTATATATCCATGCTCTCCAAAATATCATAAATGCTCATTTATGAAATGCTTTGGCCACCAAAACTCAATGTGATCCATGTGACATCAATGATCCATGTGACATCAATGACAACATAAAATCACTCAAATTTCCAACAATCTCCCCCTTTGTCATTGATGGCAACACCTCTATTGTAAATCACCACAATCACTGCAAAAACCATCTCTGAGAATCAAAGCTGCTCCCCTGACTCAATACTCTCTATGGAGGCTGCTCCCCTAACTCAATGCTCTCTTTGGAGGCTGCTCCCCCTAACTCAATGCTCTCCCCCTTACTCAAATCTCTCCCCCTTTGACATCAATGGCAAAAGGGACACCTATGGGGCTAAAAGATATGACTCTTAAGCTTAGCCCCCTCACCACCTTCTCTCTTGAGGTGATTAATTTTGGGGTGGGAGTACTTTTACTCCCAACTGTTCTCTCAAATGCTCAAACGTTTCTCTTGGTAATGGTTTTGTAAATATGTCTGCAATCTGATATTTTGTAGGAACATATTCCAATTTTACTTGTTGCTCTGTAACCTGCTCTCTTAAAAAATGATACTTGATTGGAATGTGCTTTGTTCTGGCATGCATTACTAGATTCTTCGAGATACTTATAGCACTAGTATTATCACATAGAATAGGAATGGGATGATCATGTTCTATACTAAAATATTTAAGAGTCTATTTCATCCATAATACCTGTGAACAACATGTTGTCACTGCAATATATTCTACCTCTGTTGTGGAAAGTGACATTGATGGTTGTTTCTTGCTTAGCCAAGAAACTAGGCAATCACCAAGAAAGAATGCTCCTCCACTTGTGCTTTTTCTATCATCAATATTTCCTGCCCAATCTGCATCTGTGTAAGCTGTGAGAGTGAACTTGCTACTTCTAGGATACCATAGACCATACTCCATTGTTCCTTTGAGATATCTGAGTATTCTTTTCACTGCTGTCACATGTGATTCTTTTGGAGCTGCTTGAAATATTCCCACTAAACCAACTGCCTGTATTATATCTGGTCTTGTGGTTGTAACATATAACAGGCTACCAATCATAGATCTGTATAGAGTTTGATTTGCATCAGGAGATTCATCATCTTTGCTTAATTTGCACCCTGTAACCATTGGAGTGCTAACTGGCTTACTATCTTCCATTTTGAATTTCTTCAACATCTCTTTTATATACTTTGTTTGTGAAAGAAATATCCCTTTTTCTAATTGTGAAATCTGTAGTCCGAGGAAAAAGGTTAATTCACCAAGCATAGACATTTCAAATTCATTAGTCATGTTTCTTGCAAATTCTTGGCACATTCTGTCATTGCTACCCCCAAAAATAATATCATCCACATAAACTTCCACAATCATCAAATCATTTCCCTTATTTTTAATATACATATTGCTATCAATTGTTCCCTTTCTGAAACCTTGCTCTCGAAGATATTTATCCAGTCTTGAATACCATGCTCTAGGAGCTTGCTTTAAGCCATAAAGAGCCTTTTTCAATCTGCATACATAATCTGGCTTATCTGCTTGATTAAACCCATCTGGTTGTTCTATGTAAACTTCTTCTTCTAAGTGACCATTCAGAAATGTTGATTTGACATCCATCTGATATACTTTGAAATTCCTGTAGCTTGAAAGTGCCAGAAACATCCGTATAGCTTCCAATATTGCAACTGGTGCAAAGGTCTCATCAAAATCAATTCCTTCTACTTGTGCATACCCTTTACACACCAATCTTGCCTTGTTTCTGATGACTTGACCATCTTCATTCAGTTTGTTCCTGTAGACCCATTTAGTACCAATTACATTTTTTCCTTTTGGTCTTGGAACTAATTCCCAAGTCTTACTTTTTTCAATCTGATCTAGTTCTTCCTTCATTGCTTTAATCCAACATTCATCACTTTCTGCCTCTCTAAAATCCTTTGGTTCTATCTTCGATAGTAGTGAAACATTTGCTTGTTCTGTTGAGCCTATGATTCCTCTTCTTGTCCATCTTACATCAGGGCTGCCAATGATCAAGTCCTCTGGATGATTTTTTTGAATATATCTTGATGAAGTTTTGGAAGGTATATTCTGCACATCTTCTTCATCTGAATCTTCACCCATTTCTTCCTGACAACTTTCTTCTTCTTCAAGAATATCTTCCTGAGGTGGCTCATTTATTCTTGTTCTTTCATCAACTCTGACATTTATACTTTCCACCATGGTATGTGTTCTTTTATTGTAGCATCTGTAGGCCTTACTCTTTGTAGAGTATCCAAGAAAAATACCTTCATCGCATCTAGGATCAAACTTGCCCAAGTCCTTATCCTCTCTTTTGATATAACACTTACTTCCAAAAATTCTGAAGTAGTTTACTGTGGGAGGTCTTCCTTTCCAAAACTCATATGGAGTCTTATGTTGCTTTGTTCTAACTTGAGCTCTATTCATAACATAGATTATTGTACTGATTGCTTCCTTCCAAAACCCATCTGAGATTCTTGATTCATTTAGCATTGCTCTGGCCATATTCTCAAGAGTTCTATTCTTTCTTTCTACTACTCCATTTTTTTGAGGAGTCCTGGCTATTGAGTATTCTTTTCTGATTCCATGTTCTACACAAAACTCAATGAATTCTGTAGAGATGAATTCCCCTCCTCTATCTGATCGCAAACACTTGATCTTCTTTCCTATTTCATTTTCTACCATTTCTTTGAATACTTTGAAATGCTCAAATGCCTCTAATTTTTCTTTCAGAAAAACAACCCAAGTCATTCTAGAATAATCATCTATGAACAACATGAAGTAGCTTTCACCCTGCAGGATTTTGGTTCTCATAGGACCACATAAATCAGTATGAATCAATTCTAAAACCTTGGAAGAGGAATATTCTTTTGCCTTGAAACTTGATCTTGTCTGCTTTCCATACTGACACTGTGCACAAATTGTATTTGAAGGTCTTTTTATCTTTGGTAGATCTCTGACAATTTTTTTGTTGCTTATCCTTACTATGTTGTCGAAGTTCAAATGACACAACCTTTTATGCCATAACCAACTTTCTTCTTCTTGATATAGAAGACATTTTTCCCTTTTTATTTCATTGAACATGTAGAGATTGTTATTGGTTCTTCCTGCATTTGCAACAAGCTTCCCTATTTTTGTTTCCCTGATTTTGCATCTTGTAGAGGAAAAAGTAATTGTGTACCCTCGATCACAAAGCTGACTTACACTCATTAGATTGTGTTTTAGACCCTCAACATAGAGTACACCCTGTGTAGTAGTTTTTCCATCATCCAAACTTAAAGTTCCTCTCCCTTTGATTTTAGCTGAAGCATTATCACCAAATCTCATAGATCCATTGTTGTTCCTTTTTAGAGAAATGAACTTTTCTTTATACCCAGTCATATGACTAGAGCACCCACTATCAATATACCATCTGTCCATCCTATAACCCAGTAGAATCTACCTTCAAGCTTGTTAGTCTTTCTGAAGGAACCTGCTCTGATACCAATTGAAGAACACAAGCTTATACTGAGAGGGGGGTGAACAGTATAAGACCACTTTTTACTTTTCTTTTCAATTCAATATTATGTAGTGTATAGATAGCAGTATCAATAGTAGTAATCAAAGCAATGCATAAAACACCATACACAATAGAGACACCATAGTTTACGTGGTTCACCCAATGTGGGCTACTCCATGGAGAAAATATTTTACTAAAACTTTCTCAATCAATCTCTTTGGGAATCCTTCCCAATTACAATGTTTATGGATCTCTGTCCAAAGGAGATGTTGATCCCCTAATCTCAAGTTCATGGATCTCTTCCATAGGAGAACTCTTTCCCCTTCTTCTCTGGCTAGTGATCTTCTAGAAGACTCTGTCTCTCTTTTGCATTAACTGGTGGATCTCTCTCCACTTGAAGACTCCTCACTCAGATCTATCTTCAATTATGCTGGTTGTTGGATCTCTATCCACTGAGACTCTATCCTCTATACTCTATCACCTCCAAAGCTCTATCAATAGGCTCACTCATAACCTACTCAATAGGCTCACTCAGAACCTACTCAACAAGCTCACATAGAACTTGTCCAAATATGCTCAACAAGCTCACACAAAACTTGTCCAAATCTGCTCAACAAGCTCACATAGAACTTGTCCAAATATTCAAAAACTCACAAGAACTTGTCCAAATCTACTAGCAAGCTCACCAAGAACTTGCCCAAATCTGCACTAGCAAGCTCACCAAGAACTTGCCCAAATCTGCACTAGCAAGCTCACCAAGAACTTGCCCAAATCTGCTCTAGCAAGCTCACCAAGAACTTGCTCAATAATTCAATCTCATAGAAGCATAAAGAGAATTGTTAGAGACTCAATATGTTCTATACTCAAATCCCAATCTCAACTCAAATCAATATTATAGAAGCATAAAGAGAATTGTTAGAGACTCAATATGTTCTATCCTCAAATCTCAATATCAATCTCATAGAAGCATAAAGAGAATTGTTAGAGATAATATGTTCTATCACTCAAATCTCAATCTCAACTCAAATCCATAATATAGAATAGTTTGTTTCATGGAACTTGAACAACCACTTCACACAATCACTTGACTAGGCTCAAACAACTCTTCTCAACCAACTACCACAAGGAACAACTCTTTCTTACAAACCCTAGTCCAAGCATGTATCAACCAACTCAAATGTTTCCAACAATGCTCAACCACAAATCTCACATAACAATGATACTCATGTTTTTTCAAGTTAAAAACATTCTTCACATAACAATGATACTCATGTTCTTCTCAAACCCTATCTCAGGTTTTTCACACTACTAATGGCTTCAACAACAATGCTTATAAAACAAGGTTTAATAGCAACTCTCAACCCAGAAAACCTTGAGACATTCAACCAACTACTTTCGAAAAGGAAACCACAATTAATCCTTTTCTCTCCAATGATATTTCAGAAATCAACCACCATAAACAATCAATAGGAGAATGTGCCCATACCTTTTATGAAGATGAAGAAGCCTTTTGGTTGTCCACAAAATCTGTCTCACTCAACACACTTTCTTTTTCAACTTTCAACAAGGGTTAGAGATCTTGATTAATAACACAACAATAACATCCAAATAACACCTTATTACTCCTACTCAATAACATACACCATGTCACTTCATAAATGAATTAATCTCTTTTGAAAAAGAACAAAGCAACCTTCACTTTTGAACCTCTTTACAAAATCAGAAATATCTCTTTACACACACCTTATTTCTCCCTCTAAGCAAGTTAATCAAATAGCCCTCGGAATAAGCTTTCCAACGATATATAATATGATATACTTCTAAAAAATTAAATCATCAGAAATCTCTCCTTTTTTAAACATGCATCATAACCCTTATTCCTCCTAGGGCAACTTTAGAAAAATAAAATATATCTAAAAATTATTAACTTGCCTCTGTCCCTGATGGGATTCAATCTCATGACCTTCCTTGCTCAGTGCCTTAACCATAACCAACCTACCATTGGGCCACATGCCCTCACGTGCTCAAAAGGAGCACACAACAAAACCTTATGCCATGAATATCTGCGCCCTTCGAAAACAAAATGCGCTTCACGCGTTTCAACATAACAAAACACCTCCGATAAGAATCGAATGCAGGACCTCCTACTTCACACACAGCGCATGAACCACTAGGCCAAGGAGGCCTATACATTTGGATTTACTCCACAATAGTCTCTTCAACGAACACGAAAATCGTAAGCCTTTTAAAACCCTTTTCACACACACTTCGACACACGATGCGCAGGCTCTTTTACCATTCGAATCCAAATATCAAATCGAGCGCTTAGAGAAATAAATCAAAACTTTGGGCATATATATATATATATTTATATGTCCTCCTCCTTTCCTTTGACGTCGGCGCTATAATTTAAATATTAGTTTTATGCCTTTTCCTTTCTTTGACGTCGGCGCTATAAATTAAATTTTAATTTTAATTTTAAATTTAATTTTAAATAATTTAAAATTTAAACTTAAATATTTAAAATTAAATATCTCCATCACCGGGGCACCTTTTTCGACGAAACGAAAAGCCAACCTGGGTTTTAAGAAAAACCCATTTCAAATCTGCCATCCATGGTTTTAAATAAAACCTTTTATTTTGCCTGCCTTGGTTTTCACAAAAACCTTGTATATATCCATGCTCTCCAAAATATCATAAATGCTCATTTATGAAATGCTTTGGCCACCAAAACTCAATGTGATCCATGTGACATCAATGACAACATAAAATCACTCAAATTTCCAACAAAAAGTAATTTGGAGATTGTACAAAGAGAGTGAACAACAATGGAAAATAATTTTTCTAAGTATGTTGAGCCCAATGATCCAAGCTTAATATTTACTACATTCTCACTACCAAATGATTCTACACTATGGAGCGGTTTAAATTTTTTTATTGATATAGTGATTAAATGTTTAATATGGGTGGTTGGAACTCGAGAATTTTTTTTTATCTGGATGGATACTTGGTGTGATAAGAAACCACTCAATATAGATCCAATTTTGAAACCATGGATGAGATTACTTCAACATAATCATGATTATAGGGTTTCAAACATTTTGTACAAGGATCGGGAAGGAAGATGCAAATGGAAAGAAGTTATTTTTATAAGTATAAAAGACATTTATGTTAGGAGGTAGTTGAGTAGAAAAATAATAATAGTGATTTTTCTAAGGGGAGCCAAGGATAAGTTGATTTAGGAGTTTAATAGCTCAGGATAATACACAGTAAGAAGTGTATATAATGTAAATCACCAATAAAATAGGAATACTGTAATAATATGGAGAGATATTAGGGATAGCCCAAGCATTCCTAAAGTCAAAATGCTTGCTTGGCTAGTAGGTCATATAAGATTTTATCTTGGGTTAACCTTCTAAAAAAGGGTTTTCATGGCCCCTCACAATGTGTTCCTTGTAAAAAGGAGAATGTATACCATATCTTGGGACATTGCTCGATAGTCTAGAAAAAATAGCAATGGATTCTTAATATGTTTGGTAATTGCATGGTGATGAATGGAATACTTTAAGAATGGTTAAAGCAATGTCAGAGCACTTTTATAAGTGATGCTTTACAAACAATATAGGATGTATCAAAAGATAAAATACTTTGGATTATATGGCTAGAAAGGAATAGAAGAATATTTAAAGGAAAGGAAAGTATTTTAGAGGTCATGAAAAGGAAGATTGTTTTAGATATAAAGGAGTCTAAACACACCCTATCAACTCACCCAATCCCTAATTTAGAAGTAGAGAGCTTTGATAGATGGATTCAAGTCATCAAATGGAATTATGATGTTGGATATAGGAAAAACAAAAAGAAAGCAAAGAATATAAAGTGCAAACCACTAGATGTGGATTTGGTCAAATTTAATTTTGATGGAACATTTAAAGAAAATCCATGACCAAGAGGAGGAGGAATAATTATAAATAATAGAGGAGATATTTTATCTCATTACGCTTTCAATAGTGGATTTAATAAAAATAATGAAGATGAAGCTTGGGTGACTTTGTAAGGGTTAAAAATATGCAAAAAAATAAAATGGAATAGAGTATATATGGAAGGTGATTCTCTCATAGGAATAAATGTAATGTTAAGGAAAGCAAAGGCTCCATGGAAAATACAAGAGATAATTAAGGAAATTAAAGACCTTGCTATAGAATTTGAAGAAATTAGGTTTACACATATGTCAAGGGAAGGAAACAAATGTGTAGATAGACTAGCCAATAGAGAGGTTTTAGTTGAGGATCATCAAGTTAAATTATCTTTTCCATGGTTAGATGAAATAGTAGGTTTAGCTAAAGCTAATAAGAAAATATTGACTATTTGAATCAAATAATGATTAATATTTACTTTAATGTTTTACATTGATAATATCTACTTTTTTTAACATTAGTGTGCTTTCATATAAACTATTTATTATAATTTCTTTGGTTGCGCTTGTGCTTCAGGAAGGAAACTAGCAATCCAGATCCAGTATAGCAAACTATGATATTACAATGTTTAGAAATATTACTCTACTAAGATTGAATGCATAGATAGTAGAGGTGAATTTTTGGTATTGTGAAGGCTACTATAGGAAAATATCAAGAAGGATGTTGAATTATACAATATTTGTATTCACACTAAAAATTGAAAAGGATCCTGAAAATGAAAAAAAAAAATTCAGATATTTTACGTAAAATGGTTTAGGTTTCTAGCTATAGTAACTCAATTGAAATGAAAATTCAATTCATTTGTAAACTCTCAAGCTCTAAATAAGAGAGTGATGATTTTTCAAGGGTGGGGGACCCAAGTACAACTCCTTGTTCTCCATAAAATAAAGAGGTACATTGGATCATAAGCTCACATTTTGCACACAAAGGAAATACAATGAAAAAAAAAATAATAATAATTGAGATGAACCCAATGATATCACCATATGGACTATTAGTCCTAAAATTGCTTTCTTTCAAACTCTTCTATTATAGTTCATGTTGATATATATAGATTTTTTTTTTTAAAGAAAAAAAACCCTTGTGGAGCTGCCTTGGTCTGAGAGACCACGAATAGGGGGTTCTACACCGTCAAAGTCACCCGAGGGTCGCACCCGACCCTGCCTGCACCAACATTATCAATTGGATTTGAGATACCCAATTCAAATTTTTGGTAGGGTGGAGATTTGAACCTGGGACCTCCCTTGGAGGATTGCCCTCTCCTCTCCAACTCAAATACAACACTTGGGTGATATACATAGATATTTATTGGTTACCAATAGTATTTAATTTATTTTGTGGAAGATTTTCTTCTTTGCATCATTGTAAATGTTAGATACATAACATGGTACAATCCCTTTCATTTTTTAAAGAAACATATCATATTTTGAGTTCTTAATTTATGGCTTCATATCTATCATATACTTAGACCAACCACCTTCACAACTTCTGAGTAATAACTTTAATTCAAGATGATGCACATGGAGTAATAACAATACAAGTTGTTTACAACCAATTTCTTCCATTTAATAAAATTCATTCTATGTATAACCATCATTGATATCAATCTTGGATGGTCTATGATTTCAATATTTTAATATACTACTTGAATATTGATTTTATTATTTTTTTCACAATACTTAGATTAAATATTATACCATACACATTCAAAAATAAACATATCAAATAAAATACTTCTATTACCTTGAATACATAAGATATATACATATTTTAAAAATCTTCACCAGTTAGGACTCTTATGTGAATGCAATAAATATTGTAATTTTTTTCCTATATTTTTAATATAAAACTAATTTTTACTATAATCCTTGAAATAAGTATTGAACCTTTGAGAATAAAACTATGAAATATCCCAACTATTTACATAATAAGTGAAAATCTATATTTTTTTTTATTAGTAACTATGTGCTACATTTTTTGACAAGTGTTTCAAGTATTTGCAATGGTCTAGTACGAAACTAATAATAATTATAATTTGACCATACCAATGATATAAAAAAATCATTTTGCTATTTATATTAGAATCGTTTTGATTAAGTCATCAAAGTACATTGCTTGTAAAGGAGATGTAGTAGGGTCAACTATAATCAATTGTTGTAAATACCAAATAATATTTATTAAGTAGATCTCAACTCATAAATGATTCAAACATGTCCCATGATATGGTTTATTGAAGTTACACTATATATTTTACCTAAATGGATGAGTCTAAGAAGAAACTACACCCCATGAGCAAAGACAACACTAGTGCTAATCCAAATCAAGAAAAACCCCTAAATACTACTTTTTCTCTTTCTAATAAGTATCAGGTTTTCTATGATTGTTGGCCAAAGATTTCAGTGCAATAATAAAAATTGAATATAGATCTTCATCACTTACGAGACATTATTGATCATTGGGTAATGCTCCTTATGTAGTGAATCCCGTTCCTCCAGCCCCTACACAATAATGATGCATAGTCTATTAGTTGTTTTCTTAGGCGGATCTCTGTTTGGTTTTCTTGTGAACTTATGTAAGTTATTTTGGTAGATCTGCTAGCTGTTTAGCACACAGTTAGTGTGTTGCTTGTGTGCTCGGGGTGTGTTAATTCCACCCACCCTTTTTTTGTATGATTAAGCCATTTTAATATAATGTTTTTTTCATCCAAAAAAAAATTAAAGAAGTTTAGGTTGGCATTAAGAATATAAGAACCCCTAAGGAAATTATCTAAGGATGAATATAATTATAGTGATGGTAGAGGGAAGGTAGATATGCATTCTAACTAGCAGAAGTGAGCATAAAAAATTAAATCTATGTAACTAGTTATTCCAATGAATAATATAAGCAAAATTCACTAATGAGAAGATAAATATTTATACTAATGTCTAGTTGCATGATACTTGCTAAATTAAATTTCCATTGGAGATGTGTTTTTCTTCTTAGATGCTTGGATGCATTTAATGATTAAGCATATTAAAATGACACTTCTTTGATTGTTATAACATTATTAATTTATGAGAATGCAACTAATGACCTTGAGGCAATGACCTATTTTTAAGATAATACCTAATGTAAGGGATAAGAATACAATGTATTCTCATGTATGATATCTATGAATGCTATATGACTCCTTAGAATATAAGACTAATTTTGTAAGGCTAGCCTAGCACATAGTGCTAGATAAATATCTAGGATAAGAAGACATGGTTTTCTACTAATTTTAAGATACATTGATATATTTTGCTACTAATTATAAGATACCTTGATAGTAATTAATGATAAAAAAACATTTCCAAATAGGTATTTGAATGGATTTGAAGTTTTGAAATCTACATATGTATTGACCAACATCATGTGCTCTCATTGGTCTTGAATAATTGACTTGATCAATTGTAGGAAAAAAATTGTGATTAGAATAGAATTTATCTATCCCAAGACACTATAATATATTCAAGAGGTAATATAGGTGGTCTACTAGTTTTCCTAACGTAGTTGTTAGAGTTAGAAGGTTGGGAATCTAATGTATATAAAGTTTCATTCACTACCTTCAACTATGATTTTATACTAAAATTTAACTAGTCAAAATTATAATAGGATAACAATCTAAAATCCCTCAAAATTGAAGTGTAGTCCTATATAATGGACAAGTATGCAAACAAAAAAGAGAGACAAAATAATTTTAAAGGATGGTTCATACAATTTCAACATCCTTTTTATTCATAGTTTACCATATTAAGTGAATTTAATGAATAACTTCAACACATTGAATCATTTATAAGTAGGTTCAAAGTTTTAAAACTAATCAGATGAATTAGATTGACAAATATATATATGATCTACAAGAATTACAAGATGAAGGAAAAAAAATAGATCAATTCAAGAGTCCTATTAGACTCCAAATGGAGGGATTATTTTAAATTACAAAATCTTCCAATTATAAAATAAATTAATCTATTAATAAATTTAAAATATTACATTCATCCACTAAACTAGAAATTTTTAATCAGTTAAAAGCAAAATTAGGTTACATCATTAAGCAATCAACTTGGAAGTGTAAAAGGATTTTAGCCTTAGACATTGATTTATGGGTACAAATTATCTATGAGATGACTTGAGACATATATTTTGGATACTTATATAAATCTAATGATGGTTATAGATTTTTTCCTTACCACTTAGTAGTCAACAATAATAAGTCTTTCTAACTACCTTCAAAAAGCACTTTATAAGAAATTTTTAATAGTCAATTCCTTTTCATATCCTAAATACATGAACCCATAAGAATAATAGTTGAAAATTGTATAAACATACCTATCCAATGTAATGTTTGTATGTAAATATCAAACTTACCTCCTAATGAAACTATTATGGAAGAAAAAAATGTCAAATATTTAATATTTTAAACCCTATTTATACCTAAATAGAGATTCGTACTGAATATAAGTAAAACTAGAAAGCTAGAAGAATAATGATATCTAATAAGAAATAAATATCTCAAACCAATAATAAATCAATAAATAGATGAAAAAAGGTTGAATTGTAAACATTTCTCTCAAGAATTTATGACCTAGTAGCCTAATGGATAATATAAAATAACTAAGGAAGAATGAAATTGACTTGTAAGAATAATGACAATAGTATCCAAATTCATTTACTAGATAGAGATCTAGAATAGTAATTAGGGTAGATATGATTCAAGAATATAAGCAACTACTACTACCAGAAAAGATAGTTTAAGTTAATAGTTCCTAAAAGTTTACCAGACAATATTAGAGTCAACTGAGATTTTTGGCTATAAATAAGTGCTTCTGAAGACATAATAGGGGTCTAAAAACTAACCATTATCAGTAGGGCTATATTTTTTCAAGAACTTGAGCCTTCATTTATATAATATGCCATATTTATTTATGTTGCAAAAGAAGACTATGAGAGAGAATGAAATCACTATGGATGAGCAACCTTTTTACATATTGAGTAGAATATGTATTTACCTACAAGTCTGATTTTTTTACTAATATTATGCATGGGGTCGTTGTTCTATGACTATGTGTTGATGAACTATATTTTGAGATATCTCTGATAGAATAATAGTGGTCTTCAAAATTGCTTATTTGTTGAATTTCTCATGAGACAACTATTTCTTCTATTAGCCCTATATTATTTTAAATTTTAGAAATATAGACTTGTTTTATTCATGGTTGTGTATGACTATCCATAAACACTAGTCCCAATAGAACTGTACATTGGTGGACTATGTTATAAGATGCAAATTCAAGATAGTAGTACCATATTTTGTTGGTTCTCTTATATAAAGGATGAAAACATAAGATTTTATTTAGTTATTCTTGCTTATATGTGATTTTGGTTACTTTTAACTACATTCATAATTCATAGAGATCACTATGTATACCATCCCTATCCATGTGTTAGTGTATTTTACCTTTCCTTTTCATTTTAATAAAATATCATAAGATATTGTGTAGTAGCATATCATAGATCCAACCACCGTTGATGGTTATCCAAGGTAAAACCTAAACTCTAATTATACTAGAAGCTAGGTCACAAGTGGGAATTGACATCCAAAGGAATGATTACTATTGATCACTCAATAGTATAATTTTTGTATGTTTACTAGGATTGAGTGCAATATATACTAAATATTTTACCAATAAATCACATATCCATTTTTTAAATTTTGTTAAATGATAATACTATAAGGGATTAGATATCTAAATTTCTATTTCTCATCATCCTTTGAACATATTATTCTACTTGAGAATGCATTAGAGTTAACAATATTTTCATATCTCAATCTAGTTTCCATGGGTAGCATGTTTCACTCATTCCCACCATGGAATAGTGAAATATGTAATGTTTAAATGATTAAAACTATATCCTTACTATATTAATTAAAAAACTTCTAACATTTAGTATGAAAATTTAAAATATAACCTATTACCACCTATAAAATTTGTACAATTTAGAATTACTTTATAATGGTAGTAGGAAGAAAATTTGGTCTGTCTTCTAGTTTGATATGTAAGAGCAAAGCTAGCTCAATAGTATAAATTCTTTTAGAATAAGAGCATTGGTTCTTGGTTATACTTGGCCAATAAATTTCTATTAGAATTTGGATAAACAATGGATACTTATCTTCTCTTCTAGAAATTCTATAAAACAATCCAAGGTCATAATGAAGCCATCTATGGTTTCAACTTTTACTTCAACATGATAGTGGGATGAAATATGATCAACCTTTAATCCTAATGAGGCACAAAATATTTTTGAATATATTAAGGCCTTATGAGTTGATTTACATAGCTTATAGGAATGGCCAATAATACAAAATGTCTCACAGTCTACAATAAAGCTAGTAATATAGAACAAGTTTTCATGAATGTTGAGAAATAGACATTTATCACACTAATATCAAAATAAAATAAATAAATATTTAATATTGGAAATTATGCAAAATTATTTTCATAGGATAAAATAATCAAACATAATAATCCTCACAATATTTCACAAAAGAAGAAATACTTCACTATTACATTCATAAATCATCAAATTCTTAGAGACTACAAAATATTACATAGTATGGATCTTTATCTGTAATATATAACATTACATGAATTTTTCTCTCCTCAAACTCCCTAGGAGATGCAACCATTCACATGTCTTACATTATGACAAAACTCTCATAATTACATAACCTCTCACTTTACATATTGACACATCTTTATGACTCTTCACTTTCATACTTGACACCTAAAACCTATGACTCTTCACTTGCTCACTTGACACTTTGCACTCTCAAAAATAACACCTCTTACTTTGCACACATTGACACCTTGCGCACATAACACTCTCCACACTTTAACATATACTTTAGACAAATATAAAACACACTCCTAAACTAATATTTACAAATTTATCCCATGGTACTTTAATGTTACCAAATAATATGATATATCCAACACCCTACCATATTACATTATTTGGTGTAAAGACTTTTAGCCTTCAATACTCATATTTTATTCTTATTTCTTCATTTGCTATTTTTGTTGATGTAGAATCTAGATATTGAATCAATAAGTCATCATAATAATATATTTATTAAATAATTGAAATTGATAACTTTTTACTATCAATTCTATTGTCATATGTTGAGGACATCAACATCTCATTCTATTCATAATTACTTTCACATTATTTATCTGCATTAAAATGCATTTATTGAAGAAGATTATTTGTATCACAACTGATATTATTTTAGATTTGTTTTCTTCTTGTCTTTTGTCTTGATAGATTTAAAAAATAAGCAATACCATATACATTATTATACCTATATCCATAGGAAGTATAATAACATCCATAGACTTTATTTTTGCTTCAAAATGTTCTTCATGAAGATAATTCCCAAATGTTGTAAACTTTTCATTTTTAACATTTTTAAGAAATAAAGTTAAACTCTTCTTCAAATTGGCTTAAGTATCTCTTTGTTCATCAAAATTATCGATCAAATGTGTATGATGTTTTATTTTTTCCAACATTTCTTTCATGATGATTTCACAATCTCTTTCAATTATGCAAATTCTTCCCTCTTCTTTAATCACTCAATTCTCAAATTTTACATTTCCTCTTTTAACATATCTTCAAATCATTCAATTTTCAAAATTTATCAACTTTCAAATTCAATCTTTAATCTTCTGTTATCTCCCAAATTATAAAATTTCAATTTCACAATATTAATCAATCAATCTTCACATTTCAATTCATCGTTCATTCATTTCATCTTCATTCATTCAATTCCTTTCTTATATCTCCCAATTTAATTCACAATTAAATTTCAACTTAAATTTAATCCACATTCCACTTAATTTAATCTTCAATTTAAATTTCAAACATATGGTTTTTTTTTTTGGTAAATAAAAGTCTTCATAAATTACCGGGTTTTGCAGGTTAACCCAAAACCTATTACAATATCCGACCTTCTCATGAGATTGTAGATCCTAGTCATCCTTGAAACTTTCTTACCAAAACTTGTGTTGAATCCCCTACAACACCTTACTAACAAGGCACACCCATACCTAAACATAACTGTAAACATTACTTACATTGACAAGAAATTGAAGTTTGGAACTTTGCACTTGTGAAACCTGTTGCTTGCCCATTTCCTATTCTCTGTCGGAATCCTCCAAGGCTTACACCCTGTTACCTTCATTTCCAATTTGGTATGATTTAGAGGGAAACCCCATAGTTATTACTAGCTCCATGAGGAAAGAACACCCATTCATCTTTCTCCTTCATGGGTAGGTTTCTTTTCATGACTAATAATGTTTTCCACTTCACATGCTACACCTTGTGTCCATGTCACCAAACTATCAACATCAACACCTATGTTGGCTAATTTTTCAGCTGACCTGTTGGCCTCACGGTACACGTGATGAGCCCTCCTGTTCTGTCTTGCCACAAAAAGGATCCTCACTTCATGGATGACTCCCTCGATTCTCCATGGAGGTTTTTTGCCATTGGTTAACATGTTGATTATGTTCATCGAATAACCTTCAATAAATAAGTTACCTTGAGTTGCTTGGGCTACTTGCAACCCTCTCCAAAGAGCTCTAGCTTCTACTTTGTTATTAGTTCTGATTCCCAATGGTTCAGTGAAGGCCTTGACCAGATTTCCTTGATGATCCCTAATTATTCCTCCAGCTCCAGCTCTTCTCGTGTTCTCCTTGGCTACACCATCAAAATTTAGTTTAAACCAACCCTGGGGGGGTAGCTCCCAAGAAATACCATTTCTGGGATTGGGCAAAGGAATGGAAGATTTGTCCTCAATACCTAAGGCTCGAGCTAATTGTTTTTCTTGGGGAGGAATTGAGTGGTTCTCATCCACTAAGGTGCTAAGGTTTTCTTTCGCAAAGACAATAATCCTGTTGAGGATGGTTTTTGGGTTGTGAATGGTATCCTTAAAGGTGCTATGGTTCCTTTCTAGCCAAATATGCCAGAGAAAATGATGCCAACAAATTTTCCATAGGTACTTAATTTTTAGGCTAACAAAGGGTTGAGGCCATTGATGGAACACTTCGGATATAAGAGCAGGCTTAACCCACGAGATGCTAAAGGCTTGGAAAATTTCATCTAGGATGGACTCCACTACCGGACACTCCAGAAACAAGTTTTGGGTTGTCTCCCATCCTTCCCTGCACATGTAGCAACAGTTAGCAATAACCATACCTTTGGATAACATATTGTCCATAGTGAGGATTTTTCCTTGAATCACCAACCATGAAAAAAAGGATATTTTAGGAATTAAGCCTTTGATCCAAACCAAACTCGGTTGAAATTGTTGACCTTCCACATTGAGAAGCAAATTATAAGTAGACTTAAATATGAAGTCACTACTTTCAGTCTCAGCCCAAACAATGTGATCTTCATCCTCTCCAGAGGGAATAATTTTCTGAGTTAAAATGTTATAAAGCTCTTCAGACTCTGCTTCAAAACCCTATACTCTGATGTGTTTCCACCTGTTGATATTTATATCCTGCCACATATAATTTGAAACCTTCTTTCCAATATGTTGCTCCATATGTTCTTGAATCCTAGCCAAATGAGGATTCTGGGATAACTCCTCAGCTCTCACCCACCAATCCTTCCAAAAGTCTATTGTTTACCCATTTCCTAGAATCCATCTAAGACCTTTCTTGACAAGATCCTTGCTCATGAGGATTACCTTCCAAAAAGTAGACCCCATGCTTGCTAAGTTGTCATTAAGGAAGTTCACACCTTGGAGGTATTTCCTCCTAACTATGGCAGTCCATTCATTATCGATCTTAGTCAATAACTGCCATGCTTGTTTGGCTAATAGAGCTATATTGAGATGAGCACCTCTCCTCAATCCTAACCCCCCATCAGCTTTAGGTTTGCAAACCTTGTTCCAACCTACTAAATGAATACTTTTCTTATCCTCAGTCCCTGACCAGAGAAATTTTTTTGAAGCTACTCAATTTTATGATACACCTTGCTAGGAGCTCTGAACACTGATAGGAAGTAAACGGGTATACTTTGAAGTGAAGCCATAGTTAAAACTGCTTTGCCTGCTTGAGATAATAGATGTCCTTTCCAACCTGCTAGCTTTTTTTGGATCCTCTCCAGAACTATGTTCCACATTTATCCTTCAGGTTTCTCCATAAAAAAGGAAGACCTAAATATGAGGTGGGAAGGAATGCAATATGACATTCCATGATCCTTGCTATGTTGTTTTTCCTAGGAATGGGGGTATTTATGAAATAATGTTTTCTCTCATCAAAATTCACTTTCTATCCAGTCGCTTCTTCATACATTATGAGAATATTTTTAATCCTTCTTGCCTAAACCACAGAAGCCAAAGTCAGTAGCAATGTATCATCAACAAATTGCTGATGTGTCACTAGGGTAGTTAGGGACGTGGCCTTAATACCTGAAATGAGTGCAGCTACCGCTGCTGCCTTAATGGTTCTTCCCAAGGCCTCAGCTACAATGATGAATAGCACATGACTTATGGGATATCCTTGTATTAGACCACATTTGATTTGAAAAAAACCTGCAGTAGACCCATTAACCAAAACTAAAAAAAAAGGCTTAGAAATACACTCTCTTATTAACTTGACCCATTTCATGTTGAAGCCAAATTTTAATAAAACTGCCTCTAGGAATTCCCAATTTATCCTATCATAAGCTTTGTTCATGTCTAACTTTAAAGCCATGATTGCTTTTTTGGTTTGAGCGGATTTATGAAGAGCCTCATGAATATTAATAACTCCATCTAAGATTGATCTTCCTTGTATAGAACTTCCTTGACTTGGATCAATGATAACTGGTAGAACTTTCTTAAAACGGTTGGCTAAAACTTTGGAAAAAAATTTATAGGATATATTACATTGGCTAACCGGCCTAAAGTCAGCCATAGTCTTGGGGTTGGGGCCTTTATGGATCAAAGCAATGAAAGTTGAATTGAAACCCCTTAGAATATTATTTGAACTTTGGAACTCCTTGATTGCAGCAATAAATTCTGCTCCAACAATATCCCAACAAACATGGAAAAACCACGGTGAAAACCCATCCGGCCCAGGAGCTTTGTCAGGATCCATGTTAAACAAAGCCTCCTTGATATCTTCATCTAAAAAAGCTACTATAAGAGACTCGCTAATAATTTCATCAATGAGTTATGGAATGAATTTAAGGAGAGAGTCCTTTGCTTGGGCATTACAGGCCCGTTCTTCACCTAATAATGAACTGAAAAAATTAGCAGCCTCGTCCCTGATCTCCTGAATGTTTTGAGTTGAAGATCCATCCACATTAGTTAAATTTCTAATATTATTGTTGCTTCTATTGCTCAATGTGGTAACATGGAAAAAATTTGAATTAGAGTCCCCTTCCTTTAGCCATAATGCCCTTGATTTCTGCCTCCAATACATCTCCTCACAAGCTAAAATATTATAAAACTCACAAAGGGTTTCCTTCTCTTCAGTCCTTGTCGCCTCATCATAGGTTCCATTTTGGATTTTGCTTTCTATTATTCTTAGTTTTTCCCCCACTGCTCTCTTATTCTCAAAAATATTTCCAAAGACTTCTTTATTCCATATTCTAAGGTTGTTTTTCACCATCTTAAGTTTTTGAGATAGTTTGAAGGAAGCACTTCCCTGGATAGGCTGCTGCCACCATTCCTCTATTCGTTTCTTGAAGTCTAGATGTTTAACCCACATTGACAAAAATATGAATGGCTTTTTAAAGGAGTTAGACTGAAATACCTCCCATAGAATAAGATTATGGTCTGAAGCACATTTAGGAAGGGCTTGTAACGCTGAATCACCAAAAATTGTTGTAGCTTCCTTGGATAAAAAAACCCGTCCAACCTTTCTTGAATCAGCTTACTTCCTATCCTCTTGTTACTCCATGTAAATTTGGCTCCTTTTAGTCTTACATCCATCAATTCATTTGTGTTAATGAATTCATTGAAGTCTTCCATGCTCCTTGAGGGTAACCCAGATCCTTCCTTATTATAAGATGGGTAAAGGGGGGTATTGAAATCTCCCCCAATCACCCAAGGAATGTATTTAAAATCTTGGATCAAATGCCCCAAAAACTCCCACAATTCAGACCGCCCTTGGACAGAGGTGGGGGCATAAACATTTGACATAATCCAATTCTTATTAGTATCAAAATCATGAAATAATATGCTTAAGACTCTTTCATTTGCCTGAATAATACTTCCTTCTATTTTAATAGGATCCCATAAGATCATGAGGCCCCCATATGCTCCTCTCACATGTTGAAATTCCACTTCCACTTGCTTCCAAATCCTTCTAGCTATAAGTGTTGATTGTGCCAAATCTGTTTTTGTTTCTTAAAGAAAAATGATAGTAGGATTCCAATCCTTCCTTATAGACTTCACCATCCTTTGTTTTGGTGGGCTGTTTAGGCCTCTCACATTCCATGAGAGAACCTTCATTTAGACTGTTTGATATTTTTTCCTCGTCCCCTTCCCTGAGCCAAAGGGGGTTTGCCAATTTTGCTATTATCCTGGCTAGGAATAGCTTGCTGTAACAATGTTCTTTACTTTCTGTTTGCAATTTATTCATTGATTCTCATTCTATAGTGCTCTGCTGTAGATATTCTCCCTTTATTTCTTTCACTTCCATAATCTATCGGAGGCTTGGTGGTGGTTCTAGTCTATTTTGGACTGAAATTAGGGGGAATATACTGTGATAGTGTAGGGCTTGAACCTTCTTCCTCATTTTGGGGGTTTTCAATTCCCTCTTCATCCTCAGCCTTGTTTTGGTTCACCTCTCCTATCTGATTCCTAAATAGGAGGCTTTCCTTCAAGGAACCTTTTACCATTGGTCTCGTATGATAAGGGATAATTTGCTCCACTACCGGATTAGGAGCTACATTCCTGCCTCTTGTTTCCACAACTTCGACTCTTGACTCTATTTTTTCCATGTTTAAACTGAAATGACCTAGCAATTTTTATTCATTTTGAGCATAGATTTTGGGGATTTTTGTCATAACTATGGATGGTCCCAATTTGGATGGGGAGTATAGGGTTTCAAGAAACTTGAAACTGATGGTATCATCCTTACTATTTTCTTTTTCAACTTCTAGATTTGCTAGGATATCAAACATGTTCAAGTTGGGATATTTATTACATACCTTATGATTTTTGCCTCCCTCATTATGTTGCTTTCCTTTCTCTTGGATTTTTTCCAGTTTTGTGTTGGCTTGGTCAGCCTGGTTATTCTTAACTTGTATGTATCCTTCCAAGTTAAGACGTGGTCCTTGAAACTTTGGGATCCCTCTCCCATTAGATTTCCCCAGAAAACCTTTGCTCGTGGCTTCCTTGTTTGCAGTTATTGTCAGAAATTGGTCTTGAAAGTGGCCCTAGTTTTTGCACACGCTAAAAAATGCCGACTTGTTCTCATACTCCATGGGATGAATCCTTAGAAACTCTCCATATGCTAGTTCCACCTAAGAAGGTAGATTAGAATCCAAGTTTGCATTTACACAGATCCTGGCATGCATTAGTCTAGTCATTGATTGAGTTGAATGGTCTATTTCCATGAGCTCTCCTATCATCTTTGCTATGCCTCTAAGCCAATACTCATTAACAAACTAGACTAGGAGGTTTGGTAAGCGGACCCAAATGGGTGCTATATTAATGTTCTGCTTCTCAGGGTTGAAATCCTCCCCCCAATTCCTCAGAAAGAGGCTATGCCTTCTTAGAAATTAGGGTCCTCTTGTCAAGATGCGCTCTGCATCATCTTTGTTGTTGAGTCTTATCATAAAAAAAACTCTTGACATGGCTACAATTTCTAATCTTCCTAAAGTTTTCCACTTTACCGTTGCCCATGAGAGAATAGTCTCAATGTCTAGCCTTCCTCCCAAAAAATTGCCAACTAAGGATGATGCCTCCATATCCAAGAATCTTTCCATAATATCCACTAGTGCAGTTAACCTATTATTGTTTGGTATTAGGGCTGATAGTTCACTGACTGGCTCCTTCTTTTTCCCTATCAGCATTTCCAAAAATGTTGGGCCCTTATTGCCAGCTCCCAAACCCCAGTGGGACCCTTTGTCTGAGGGTTTATCTGGAGTATTTGTACCTTTAGCCTTTTCGAACTGAGATGACAGGGAATCCTTTTCCTTTCTAGCTACAACATTCTACTCTGCCTCTGGATCTTCTCCTTCTGTTGGTTCAAAATTACTGCCTGCCATTTTTGCTCCAATCATTAATAATTCCGTTGGTTTCATTATATATTCCAATCATTAATTTATTCCTTAAAATTATTATTTAATAAAAAACTTTCAAACCATTATTCAATTTCCTTTTAACTTCAAAAATAACTTACTCTAATTATTTATTTTAACTCCCAAATTAACCTTTAATTATCAAATTTCTAAATATTCCAATTCAAATCTTATGACTCCTAAAATTTAGTCAAATATTCCCTTCAAAAAAATTAAGTGCCCGAAATGCATGAATAAATCCGTACCTTATATGCTATCATGTCTCATGTCAGTTGGTATTTTAGGTCATTATAGGTGAATATTGCATTATCCAAGGCATTACATAAAAATACAAAATCCTTGTTGCTCATTTGCACTTAGGTTTAGCAGTTTCACTTAGGCTCTACTTCAAAAATTGCTCTTAAATGTATCTCCAATGCTCCTTTGAATTCCTTCTCTGCTTCAATATTTAATGCCTCACTTTCCTCCTTCATTACTTGCATGTTACTTAGGTTCCTTATCAAAAGTAAAAATATTGTTCTCTCTTGGCTCCACTCATCTCTAATAGTAAATGTCCTCAGGTTCCTTTCTACAAGAGTAGAAACCATCATGTTCTCTCTCAGATTCACTTATTTCCAACAACAAACATCTCTTCATAGTAGAAGACCAATAATCAATAGTAATTCTTTACTTTCAACAAATATTCTCCAAAATAAATTCTAGTATATGTAGCCAAAGATCTCTTATAACATCAACAAATCATTCTTTACTCCAATTCTTCTTCTCTACAAATTTCCAACAATATCTCCTCTCATAGAAATCTTCACCAAATTATCCAACCAATGTTCTCCAATATCTCTTCACATTCTTCTTCTCTATTCTTCTTCACATGTCCAACAACTTCTTCCTGTTTTAATTTCTTCAGCCTTCTTCTTCATATACTCCTTCATTGATATCTTTCTTCAACAATATCCCCACTCCAAATTATTCCCTCACTCCTACAAGATAGCACTTGAACCAAGATATGATACCGCTATTGGAAATTCTAGCATATTATCTCATAGGTAAATTTTCATAGGATTAAATAATCCAACTGAATATCCTCATAATATTTCACACAAGAAAAAATACAATATTACATTCATAAATCATCAAATTCTCTGAGATTACAAAATATTACATAATATGTAGCTTTGTCTCCAATAAATAACATTACATAATGTTTTCTCTTCTCAAACTCCCTAGGAGATGCAACCTTTCAAATGTCACACATTATGACAAAACTATCATAATTACACAACCTCTCACTTTACATCTTGAGACATACTTATGAATCTTCCATTTCATACTTGACACCTAACACATGACTCTTCACTTGCTCACTTGACACTTTTCACTCTCACAACTCACATATCACACTTTACACACATTGACACCTTGCACACATAACACTCTCCATACTTTGTTACATACTTTAGGCAAATATAAAACACACTCCTAAACTAATATTTACAAATGTACCCCATGGCACTTTAATATTACTAAATAATGTAATATCTCTGACATTTACACTATTAGTTTAATGCTAGCAATAATACTCCATATCAAGTCATTCCTAATAAGTTTCCCACCCACCCTCTCTATTTAATTTGTTTTGGCCTATATATTAGCACAAGAGGTAAAATTGAATAATATGTATATGAAACTTGATGATATGATGATATACTTTATGAGCTTATCAAAAATTTCTAAATATTTGATGGAATTTAATTATAAATATCTAGAATAAGTATCAATAGGTTAGGTTGTTTGTGATAGATATACTCTTAAAATGCATACAATGATACCTAAGGAAAATATGGATATTGGTTATTAATTCATAAAATATACAACATATATACCAATACTAGTTTTATTGGATAACAAGGGTTTAATCACTATTATAGCATCCTCCACCATATATAATGAACAACAAATCATCATGCATTACAATTCCTTGAAACAACAAGAGTATCCTTTAGAATGGTAAGAAGTAAGAATATTTTTAGTAAGCCAATAAAAGGGAGAACTAATGCCAATGTATTTATTAGAATTTAAATCGTTATTAGTAGAAAAATGGTACCTATAGATGGAATAGTAGAACATCAAAGATATGGTGAAACATGAGGATTCTATACAAAAAAGGCACAAAATTTAAAAATAGAAGATATACTTATTTTACATGCTAGTTAATATAAAATAGAGGGTGTATTTTAAGAATAAGAATCCAATCTTTATCCATAAAAAATATGGACAATGCAACTTGAAGAACACAAAAATAGGAATCTTATAGATCATGTCAACATATCTTAAAAATTTTGATGGAATATTTTTTAATGAATGTAGTAGCAAGGATTCAATCAACTAACGATTTCTATAATCAACTCATTTTCCTGAAGAATAATAATAATAGTTACCAATAAATTGGAATTGGTCTTAGAATTCTATATTTATACCAAATCATGAATTAGAATATGTATTATAATATTTTTCAAAGAGATAGAGCATGCGATCAATGTATATAACTAGAGAAGGTAATTTTATAATAAATATGTTGAAACATTTTTGTATTCAAATTCCTTGAATCCTGCATTACACTAACAAGAAAAGGTAGTGTAGTACCTTAGCACTACTAGAGAATATTGAATTATTTGGTACATGCTAATGTACTACCATGGTACCTTTATGTTACAATTGTAAGTATGTAATAAATTAGGACGTGAGTTTATAGTTTAGGAGTGCGATTTATGTTTCCCCTTTATGTAAGTGTCTATGTGTGTTATTTGCACAAGTGTCATGTAATTATGTGTGCAAGTGTGAGTGCACAAATACCATATAATAGAGTGCGGAGAAATGTGCAATGTGTCATATAGTAAAGAGTGCAAGTGTGCAAATATAAGTGTGAAAGTGTTATTGAATAAAGTGTGCAAATAGAAAGGCAAGAGTTATGTATACAAGTGGCAATATGAGAAGCCAAAAGACATGAGAGGATTTGTCTTATGAATGGAATAAGAATCCATATCCTGGATATGTGAGGAGAGAAATAGTCAAGTATCGAAGAGTCATATTTGTAAGGCTATATTATGGATACAAAGCTCCATGAAATGTATGTCAAGTTAAAAATATTCAAGCATTAATAATATTGAAGCTTGTATGCATATTTTGAGCAATTATATTATAAATTTTCTTCATGTATATTGCATGAATGACATAGGTCATTCAATTCATATTGTTGTTATTTTATATGAATTTTTATTCATTAATACTTGCCTCATATAGTGAATGCTCAAATATTTGATTATTATAGATAATTCTAACTATTGGGACCTATGACAATATGGCTAAAAAGCCAACAATGTTATTAGAGCCACAATATTTAAATTATATCCTTTTTTTATAGATTCATATTCGGAGCTACTTTGAGTAGTCTCTATTGCTAGCATTAGGAAACAATTTTTTGGTGTGAATTTAAAATTAAAGCCTTTATATTTAAAGATATTTGAATATTGATGAGCCTTTGAAGCTCACATGATTTTTTGAGTTTGACTCAAAATTATTGATTTGATTGCTACTCAATTTTGAAGATTAACATTTGTGGGAGTTAATATTCTATTTTTTGAAAAATAATTAAAGAATAGTAGGGTTGAGAATAATATAATAAGTCTTTGACTATGAAGAGAGCAAAAAAATTTGAAGAACCACAAAAAACCTTGAGTCATATGTATCTTAAGCTGATAGATATTATCTTTGTCAATATTAGACAAAGAAAGAATATATATTTTTGGAGAAGAAAAATTAGATAGAGTGACTCAAGTCACCATATTAGAAGCAACAATAAGAAAAGAAAAGTGGGATCCATTGCAAGCATCCTAGGGAGAAGCCACTTGAAATGAAATTTCTAGAGGGTCTATCTATTTGGAAGAAAAATGGGTGAAGACAATGATTCCATTTGATAAAAATATGAAGAAACTTTGTAATATTTATTTTGCTAAATATAAAAGGTAAAAATATAAAAAAAAAGAGTGGTGAATAGCCACCAAATATTGATTTGGACATTCTTGTCCAAGTTGGCACCAATATTCATATTTAGTCTATCAAAAAGACTAGAAGAGAGTGTGATGTATACATTTGGCCTAATAAGACCATAAGATAGAGAATGAAGACTCCAACTGAAAAATACTAGAGGAGAAGCATCAATAAGAGAATGCTCAATCTGAGAGAAATATTGGAAAAGATCATGAATATTTCATCTAGGAAAAACTAGAGGAGACATTCCATTAGAAGAGGTTTGGTCTGAGGACCAAAATACATATAAATTCCATCTAGAAGAGAACTAGAGGAGAAGCACCATCATAAGATTTTTGGTCTGAAGACCAAAACATGTAGAAATTCCATATGGAAGAGAAGTAGAGGAGAAGCACCATTTGAAAATATTTGGTCTAAGGACTAGAACACACAAAAATTCCATCTAGAAGAGAACTAGAGGATAAGTTCCATTAGAAGACGTTCGTTTTGAAGACTAGAAAACATAGAAATTCCATCTAGAAGAGAATCATAGGAGAAGCACATTCAGAAGATGTTTGGTCTGAGGAATAGAACACACAAAAATTCCATCTGGAAGATAAATAATGGAGAAGCACCATTAGCAGACATTTGGTCTAAGGAGGGCTTAGATAAGAACATATATATAGAAAAACCAAAAGATAAATTCCATTGGAAGACGTTCAGTCTGAGGAATGCTTGGACTAAAACATGCAAAAAAATTATCTATAGGAGCAATAAAGAAGAAGCACCACTATAAGAGGGTTAGTTTAGCTTGGACTAGAATATCAAGAGAGTCACCTAAGGACTAAGACTTGGAACTCATCGAAGAAAATCATATTCACCTGATAATATTTTGCACCTAAAGGCAAAGTGGATTGCACCTATAAGAAAAATTTGTTAGAGTTAAGTGCTAGAGTTGAGTGTAGAAGCATTTCAACATCTATATAA
The DNA here is from genome assembly GCA_028583015.1 of Wollemia nobilis. Taxonomy (NCBI): domain Eukaryota; kingdom Viridiplantae; phylum Streptophyta; class Pinopsida; order Araucariales; family Araucariaceae; genus Wollemia; species Wollemia nobilis. Next base: position 112,352 of record JAQPPZ010000331.1, on the reverse strand, counting down.
CAGTTAAAGAAAAACACTTGAGTCAAAACATGCTATTTGGCAGTGAAATTAGGGAATAGAGTAGGTAGTTTAAGGTAAGAGTTATTACCTTATATTTCATATTCATGTTGATCACTTGAATACCTAGGTCATTTAAATTTGATTTGAAGAATTAGAGAATTTATTATTTGGGGAGATATAAGGATTTCTAATCCCTAAAATATATTTGTGAAATTTAATTGTTTTATTTGAAATTTAAAAGGATTTTATTTAGTTAAATTGTGGAGAGAAAAGGAATACTACTTTAAAAATAATTTGTTGCAAATTGAAAATTTGAAATTTACTAAAGTTTAAAGTACTAGAGAGATAAGTTTATCTACTTTAGAAAGAAAATTATTTTTGCATATTGAAATTTTGAAAAATTGATTGTGTGAATTTGGGAGCCAAAATATTTCCAACTCCAAAGGAATTTGAATATTTAAAACTTTGGATAATTTTATTATTATGGAAGATATCATTAGAAATGCATTTAGTGAAGATAATGAAGAAATTTTGATCCTGGTGTGACTCTATCAAAGAATGGGGACCATATCATGATTCCTATGATTCATGGGTAGATTTTCCTTCTTGAGACCTATGTGTTGGGTTGGAAAAAGATTCAAATTTCTAAGGTAGAGGTGTGCGGAATTTCAGTAGCATTGGGGTTTTATGCTAGCCCTGAAGATGACTTGAAAAATAAGACACACCCTTTGGGGTTCTCTTTTTATTTGTAGCAGTTGGTCTAGATGGTGTGGTCTCTAAGTTTACACTTATCGAGACTTCTATCCAGTAGCCCCAATGGTGTTCCACAGGTTGAGCTTATGGATTTTGATAGTTATTACTTTCCTTAATTTATCTAGGTTTGTTTTAGGAAATCTCAGGTAGGTAGGCTCCATGGCTAGATTCTTAAGGTGTGCAGTTGTAGTGTTTCTCCATCTAGGGGAGTCAGATTACAGAGATTCAGGGTTTATGGATCAAGACTGTAGAGAATCCATTTCCCCCACAACTTGGGCGCAAAAATTTCAAATTGATCCTTTTCAATTTCCTTGGTATAAGAATGTATTTTCCCCCTTGGATTCATATTTCCTATTTTGGAGGAAAATGGTAAATTTGATTTTTTTTTTTAATTTCCTTGGAGTGGATCCATGTTTCTTGGCTTCGGTATGAAACTATTTTTGTAATTTTGATTTTAATTTTGGATCGATTCTTGGTGGTGTGGGAATTTCCCAAAGATTCTGCTCAATATTGGGATTCCTAGATTGGGTTAGAATTTTTTCTTACTTTTTAAATAGACTAGATTTGGATGGTCTGGGCAGATATTGAGCTTCTATGCGAGATTGTGTTTCCTTTCTTGGGCGGAAAACTATTCTATTTATTTTAAATGGTTGATGGGATTAATGGCTTGGTGTATACCAAGGTGTCCTTGACATTCATGTTATGTTTAATTCTCAAATTGCAAAATATTGTGTAGGATCCTAGTGAAACGAATCTTCATTTTGTTCTCTATTTTCCGGATCCTAGTTTTTTAGATCCTATTTTTATTGCTCTACTTCTCTTATTAGTTTCTCCTGCAGCCATATTATCATGGATATATCCTATTGTAAGTGAATTGGGAGCCATATAGTCCACTTATTTTCTTTGTAAAAGGTTTCGAGAACCTTTCAAAATCCCTTCTTGAATCTAATAAATAAAAAGATATTGAAGAAATGGTGAACAAGCTATAATTTTACTCACAAAATTTGATAGATGTTTTTGATGGAAATAAGGAAATGTCAAATTATTTAAAGAAAAAACTATATTTATTTCTCAAAAATGCAAAAGATGAAAAGTTCACAACACTTATAAGCTATCTTCATGAAAATATTTTTAGAACATGGTGGAATTCACAAAACACCATTATATTTTCTATTGAAGAATGCTTAATGATGTATATGTCCTTACTCACCTTGAGATATTTCACAAACAAATATGAGAAAAATTATGTTAGTTGCAACACATATGATTTGAATGAAGCTCATGTTATCTTCAATAAGGAATCTTTGAATTCTAGAATGTACTATTGTGATAACTTAATAACTCATTGTTCGTAATTCACACCATAAATTATATCGCAACTAAATATGAAGAAAAGAAAATCAAAGAAGAAGAATATATGAAAGCAAAAAAGGAAAGAGAACAGAAGACATGAAGCAAAATTTGAAAAAGGATCTCAAATTAAAGATCAAGACAAGAGTCTAAAGGAAATATATTGAAGACTAAAGTCTTCAATAACAAAATAATGTAATACAGTGGTATTGGAGAATATTAAATTATTTGGTACATGCTAATGTACTACCATGGTATATTTATTGTACAATTGTAAATATGTAATAGATTAGGATGAGTCTATAGTTTAGGAGTGTGAATTATATTTCAATTTTATGTAAGTATCTATGTGTAGGATGTGCACAAGTGTCATATAATTATGTGTGCATGAGAGTGATAATGCGCACAAGTGTCATATAATAGAGTGTGTAGGAATGTGAAATGTGTCATTTAGTAAAGTGTGCAAGTGTACAAGTGTCATAGGATAAAGTGTGCAAATAGAGAGTTAAAATTCATGTATATAAGTGGCAAGATGAGAAGCCAAAAGACATGAGAGGAGTTGTCTTATACATAGGATAGGAATAGATGCATCTCTTGCATATGTGAGGATATCAATAGTCAAGTATTGGAGATTCATTTTTGTAAGGCTATATTATGGAGACAAAGCTCTATGAAATGTACATCAAGTGAAGAACATTCAAGCATTGATAATAGTAAAGCTTGTATGCATATTTTGAGCAATTCTATTATAAGTTTTTTTCATGTATTTTGAATTAATTACATAGGCCATACAATTCATATTATTGTTATTTTATATGAATGTGTATTCATTAATATTGATGTCATATAGTGAATGCTCTAATATTTAATTGTTATAGTTAATACTAACTATTGAGACCTATGAAAATCTGGCTGAAAAGCCAACAAGTACTACCTTGAGATTTACAATTTTTAATGAAGTATGTATCAAAAAAATAAAATAATGGATGCCTCATAAAATCCCTTAAATTTTGTCTAAGTATGACATAAGTATTGATTCACTTACAAAATAGGTCAATTGACCACTAGGAATGATCTAATAGTATAAGGTGCCAATTGGATACATAGAGTTATCTACTTAGGAAAAGGTGTTGATTTACTTGAAAAATAAATTGATTCACTTTCTAACCAAAGTGAATTACTCAAATGGTTACAAGGGTAAATTTGAAGGCATGGATCCCAAGGTAAATATTTTTTAAAGTGATATTTTGGCATGTTGTGGCATAGTGAGTCATTTTGGAAGTATTCTAGGTCTCCTACAGACATGTGGTGCATAATATTGCTAAACATACCCCAAATATTTAATTTTGTTAGGAGTATTTATTTTTCACCCTAGGTAGTTTAGGAGTAATTATTTACTATAAATAGGGGACTATGGGATAGGGGGTTAGGGCCCCATTGAATTTATATTTTGTACATGCAAAATTAGATCCATACTTTGTGAAACCTAAATTACGATTTAACTTTGTGAGATTATAAGAAATTGAAAAATTATTATTGTATATATGACATCACCCTCTTGGTTTTTTAACTATGTGGTGGTTATGACATAGCCCTCTTAGCTCATATTATCATTAATTGCCAATTTTATAGTCTAATGAATGGGTGCACATTAATGTTATTCAATTATTATGTGTTGGATAATCACACACTTTCTTTGCTATGGTTTAAACCTATATTTTATTTGAATCATTCATACCCTTAAACTTTAAAGCATTTTTATTTTCATATTTTACATTTCTACACTTTAATTTATACATTTATATTCAATGCATGTTAGTGTAGGTTAGAGTATTATACAAGGTACAATGGGGAGATAACCTAAATCTAGAGGTTGGGAGAAGCCACTGACAATTCCTTCAAAGTTTTTGTAGCTAGAATTGGGGAACAAATATTAATAAAACGTTAGGATAATTCTCTAGATCAATTGATTGTTATTTTATTGACCATATGAATGGTTTTATCAAACAATTACTACTATTACTCTCCTTTAATTAGTTTGCACAAAGTATATCCCTTTTTTCTTATAATTGGTTTATCTCTATGAATAGATTGGTGCCATATTAATTTATTCCATGTCCAATGAATAAAGCATCACACATATTGGTTTAACTAATGTAGTAGGTGTGCTAACTTAAAAAATCATCAAGAATGTAGTTAAATTTATTCACTACATTTGATTTTTATTTTATACTCAAAACTAGATATTCAACATCTTGATTGGTAAAAATTTGAAAGACCCCAAAATTGAGGTATAGTCCCAACTTCTACTAGCCTTCTTATGCATAGGGTGGTAGCATACACTTCTTATCAGTCTTTTTTTTTTATGATTATGGTCATATCTATATCTAAACACTTTGTACACCATCCTTCTCTTTCTGTCAATGTGTTTCCTTTATCATTTATTTCCAAAATAGAACTATAAAATATTGTATACTATCATTTCATAAAGCATTTATCTCTCAAGGTATTTTAGTTTTATAATCTAGACATCTAATTATACTAGTGCTTAGGGCATAAAATAGAATTGGACTTAAACCTGTTGATTATCATTTGTCACTCAATAGTATTTAAGGCTTAAGAATCTCAAGTCCTATCATCCACCTATCCAAGAACCCATTAATAAGGGAAAAATAGAATGCTTGTACATTTTTATTTTGGCAATTGAACAATAGCTTATTACTTTTCCTAGTGTACATATTATCACTAGAAGATGTTGATTTCATTATTGGGAAATAAGACCTATAGATCTATAAAATTAAAAAGAAAAAGAATGATCAAATACAATATGGGATATTATTAATGCTCATTTGTTAGTTCAAAAAATATATCAAATCAAAAAAAGGGTGAAGTTTTGGATTGAAGAAAAAAAATTAATAGTTTTCAAGAAATTGGGGCTAATTGTTGTTAGTTATGCTAGTAATCTCTAATTACCTATGTGAAAAATTGGTTACTTGTGATTGGGGGTGTAAAATTGAGGTTACTCATTTGAAATTTTAAAATATGGAAGTTGAGTTGCACTTAGGATTGAAAATTAGTGGTTATTTTAATGGATTATTCAAATCTAAGATGCATAAATTGTTTGAATTGGTATGACTAGGATGTCCATTGTGTGACATTATACTCCATATCTTGACAAATATCCATATCCACATAGTGGTTACAAAAGGATATTTTTGTATACTCTTATTCTACATCTAATCAATAAAAATATCTATGCTTAGATGATTTATAAGTTGTTATGAATAGAATAACAAGTGGGATAAACTCAAAAATTTATGACTATTTTTTTTTTTTTGGTAAGTAAGAGAATATTATAATTAACACCGGGTTTTAACTGGTTGACCCAAAACCATTTTACAAAATAGGGTCCACTGACCAACTGGACAAAGGCCAAGCCCTAAAAGTTTAAACTGACAACAAAAATGGCCAAGACCTACTCTTCCATTAGAATACAACCAAACTAAACTATGGAAGCCTAATATTATGGCCATCAGAAAAGAAAGACGCAAAAAGAACTAACAAAGACAAAAACTAATCATGCAAGCACCATGCAGAGTAGCTTGTGCCCATATAACTATTATCCATAAGTACACATTCTTATAAGGGTAAAATAAAATTTCCTCCATTTCATAATTTTGTCTTGTATATCTGTATTAAGAATTAATTTAGAAAATTCTCTAGATCTTTAGTCATTTTGAATCATTATACACTAACAAAAATGGTGTACTATCATATTTTATTTTTAAAATGACCACAATTTTGGAAATCATGTCTAGGAATACTATGCTAAAAGCAAAATAGGGTTTTGACTACTATTTATTCTATGTAATTGGTTGATATTTTATCTAGGCATTGATCTCATAAGTTGGTCCATTGTCATGGGTAAAATCCCATGAAAGTAAATATTAGTATATGGATTTCGTGTTGTTGGTTCACTCAAGATTTCTTCATGACATAGATAGGATGGTTTTTCACTTATCCATGGAATTAGTAGTAACCATGTTATGAATAAGTTTGAAATTGGTAACACTATCTCTAGTAAGGCATTTATTGGTTTTCTTAGTATTAGGATTTAGACAACCTTTTTTTTCCTCTATCATTCCTAATATACTATCATGCACTAAATAGTCTTTTGGAGTAGTATATTTATATTATCACTTAGGGCCATATCTCATTGGAGGTAAAAAACATTAAATAAGGCTATGTCATAGATATTATGCTTTGATTGATATATAAGCTTTTTCCATATTTTTTTTGGCCACAAATAATTGGTATATGGAATTATTTACTTTCATTCCATATACAAACTCATATATAAGAAAATTTATTAATTGTTCAAATTTTTAATCATTTGTGACCCATCATATAAAAGTGGTGGCATAAAAGATAATTTATAACAAGTAATGTGAGGTCCTATAGGTCCATTAAGCCACTTTCTAGGTTGATTATTTTATACTTAATTAATATTGAGATATATTGGCCTTGTCATATGTGATGGAGGAATCACTTTTGGAGCTTGACCTAGGTAAAATGTTACCTTTAGGTATGGTTGATGAATAGTTGCTTGTTGTTTCATAGTGTATTTGATGATTCAAATCTTCCACCATTTGCTTTAATTTTATATTTTATCTATCTTGTTCATTTGTTTAAATAATTTTCCAAAGCATGTGTTGGTTATTTTTTATTGATTTGTAGATTTTTTTGTGCCTTGTTACCTTACAACTTCAAGAGTATATTTTATTATTTTTCTCTAGGCAATTATCCAACTCTAATATTGGTTTTGTACATATATTCAAATACATTATAGTTATATTTATTAGGATTTAGACCTTGTCAATTGAATAGAATATTTTAATTTCCTCTTAGGATAAATAAATAAGATTAGCATTGATATTGATAATATATTCAATGGTGTTAGAAAGCCCTACTTGTTGTTGTTTTAATCCTTGTAACATGTTTTCTTGGATTGACTAGAAAATAATCCTATCTAGAGTAATTATCTTATCAAATTTTTAATGTTCTTAGGAATTCCGTCTTGTTTTTATTTTCTAGATTTTTAGTTTAGATATTCTACTATTTTGACTTTCTACATTCTATTGCTCTTGTTATCCTTTTTTGTGTTATTTGTTTTGCTTCTTCTTGTTCTTTTTTCCCATGGTATTCTTGACATTAATCTTGAATAATTTTAATGGTAGCTTTAGCATGTGATGCATGCATTTTTTAAATTCATAGTTTTTTAAATGATTGAAGAGATATTTTTTGGTGGGTGAGGGAGGTGGGGAACATGCATCATTATATTATTCAATTTGATTTGCATTTTCTTGATTGCTATCTTACCTTTGTTATTTTTGGAAAGCCTTATTACCTAGATTTTCTTCCTCATTGTTCTTATCTTGGTTAGCTTTATTTTATTGCTACCATTTATCCTACCATGTCTTATTTCATCCATATAGGTACCCATACTCATTAGGATTAAATTGATTTAAATTTAACTATTTGTAACTTCATCATCCATAGATGGGTTGTAATTTAGAGTATTCCTATGTAGGAATTCATATGGAATTATAAAATTATGAATGACCTTTATAGGTGTAGAAACACTTAGAAAGATTAGTTCACATATTCACTAAGATGTATTACCTAAATTTTTATGAGACTATAAGGACATTACACCTAAAATATAAAGGCAAAACTAGCACTAGTACTAATAATGTAACACCCTTAACATTTAATGTGGATATGGGTAATACAATGTTGAAATCAATAGTATGGATACCCATAGGGGGATGATATAAGTAAAATACAAGTATAGTGATGGTTTAGAAAAGGAGGAGACACATTATAGCTAGTCGAAGCACATATATAAGTAAATTTTTAGGAGCAATTGACCAATGTAATAAATATATACGCAAAAATGTATAATAAAATGAGGGAAAGTAATTTGAGTAATATATTTGATGCTTTATGGGATGAAATTCTCCATTAGAACTAGATAAATAAGGGGCATTGGCTATTCTCCATAATATTTCAAATGTCAACCTCGATGTCGTTCATCCAGATCCAAATATTTGATAGCTAAGCAAAAAAAAATTGTCAGTGAGAGTCTTTTGAAGACTCCCCTGCTAAGATCAAAAATCAGAATGTAGAAGCAATATCATCTAAAGTGCTCTCTGTAAAGTATTATGGTCATCCAAAGGCCAAAATTTATCCCTTTGTCATCTTGATTGAAATGCATGAAAATGCTTCCACGGATTTTAATAAAACTTGGACCATATTATAACAAGTGATTAAAATAGCCAAAGCAATCATCTCGAATAAGACAAAATGTGGTAATGCAACCAAGGACATCCCTACTAATGACAGTGGGCAGAAGGCATCCAAGTAACTAGTACCTCTTGGGTTTTAATTGATGTTTTGACTTAGGGGTATCCTTGACCCCTATTATTGCTATTAGCTTTCCAATTGTCCTTTGTTTCTATTTTTTGCTATTTGTTTTGGTTTTTTAGTTTCCCCAAAATGGAGATCTTTGGGGTTGGTATTAATCCCCCCTTTGGTGCTCTTTGGGGTTGGTCCTTTCAGCTAGGTTGTCTCCCTTTGGTTGCTTTTGTTGGTAACCTCATGAAGGTTACCTTCTTGTTATCTTTGTAAAAGGTTTAGGGTCCCTTTCAAAACACTTTATATTAATCAAAAAATATATTTATTTGATGCTTGAGTTTATTAAAAGCTACGTTTCGAGTATTATAACCTTCTTGATTGATGATAACCCAACTTATGACCTTCAAGTAAGGATTCCTTCATAGGAGAACACCTAATATAGGGGATAAGAAGAACATTACCTTCTTATTTATGGTGAATATGGATGCTAGAGGACTCATTAAAAGAAAAAATGAATTTCATGAAAATAATCTAAGATATAATGATAGATGAAGAAATAGGAGTAGAAGAAGACTTAATGTCCTTGGATTTAATCATCCAAATCCACCTAAACTAATACTAATTCAAATATAACTTGCTTGAAATTATATTAAATTAATATTTAAATATTGTTATTTAATGTAATATTTTTAATAAATTTACACATAAAAGCATTGACTAATGTTAGTCACTCTCTTTGAACCTATTTTATTGACTTTTTTGGTAATAGAAACAAACCATGTGGGGATGCCAAAATCCCTTTCTAGAATTTATTTAGGATTTTATTTGATAAAAATGGTGATATGTTGATAGCTACTACTTGATGATTTGATGCACTCCTTACGAAAATCTCACTAATCATGGAGGAAAATATATAATTTGATAAGTTGGAATAAAATTAGCCTATCCTAAGATATTCTAGTAGAGTTATGAAGAGTTCTATATGGTCTAAAGATGTTTTTAACATTGTTGTATAAGTTTAAAAGGGTAAGAACCTAATGTATTTAAGTTTTAATAACCCCAAAACCTTCCAACATGTTATCTAGGAATCCATTGGACTAGAATGGGTTAGAATATACCTATCTTTGTGCTTTAGTATTTGAATTTCAATTTGGTATTTTTTCTAGTGTATATTATGTCATATTATTAAAGTTGTTTTTTATGAGGATAAGGTATAGGAATATTTTTTTGCTATAGTTAGAATTTTATTTTTTATTATATATATGAATAGATGATTTATTTTTATTAGGTCACACTTAACACAAATCAAATTACCTCCTAAATAGGCTTTTACTTGATCAATTTTTCTCTACATTCATTGACCTTAAATGAAACTCTAGTCACTACCAAATCTAAATATATTCCAAAATATTGAAAAGGGATTTGATCCATTATTTTTAGTTTCTACTAAAAATTCCATCATTCTTTCAAAACTTTGATGATCCTCCTACCCAATAAAACCTCCATCCATCTACCTACTATACTACCTTGATTAAATGGGATTGAATCTTTTCTTCCATCCTAGGTATGATGTTATTGAGAAAGTGAGAGTGGACCTTTGATCTCCCAATATAGATAAATCTCTTAAACTGATATAAATAGGTATTTTATTAAAAATAAAAATTGAAAGACTTTCTACTTCTAAACTCTTCAAACCTAGAAAAAAAATGTTAAATGCATAAAATATTTTCCAAGTCCTAAAACATCAAATTCTCCTACACTATTTTGATCAACAACTATGAACACAAAAATTAGAACATTTAATAAATAATTGTTTTCAAAATGGATTTACCTATTTGGTCTTAAGATTAATATAAAATATTGTATAGTAGTAGACTTAAATATTTTTGATAGAATGTTGGCTAGAAATAGGTTGAATTTTGATTTTAATTCTTCATGTTAGACTTGAATATAGGGTAAGAGGATACTCCTTAATTTAAATATTTTAATTGAATATTTATGTATCAAAAACTCTAATATTAGATGTTTAAAAATGATAAAGCCTTACTAAATTGCAAAAAATCATTTGATAAAATTAAAGCAAAATTCCATTCCTTTCTTTAAAGTATTAAAAAAGTGGGTGTTATAAAACATTACAACATAGGATCCTACTTGACAATATTGATCCGTTGTAAGTTCTTAAGGATATAGAATTCGAATATTTTACTTTTAATACACAATATTACAAAATCATAACCATATAATCATGATGTAACAACTATATTCACACTTGGATACTAATCATATAAGTGTTCATCACAATAGAAGGATTTGAACTTAGGTCATGCTTATATAATTTAATATTATTTATTGTTGCTCCATAATGACTTGGATAAGTATATTTTATTGTATGCTGTTGAAATATAATCCACCACTAATTTCTATTTAATTAACATGGCGAATATACCCTAACCCTTTATGGATTCAAATTATAGATTTTCAATTTGGATCAATTTTGATTATCCAATCCTTCACTATTAGAACCATTTAGATTGTAACCTTGTATTATAGTTTAAAATGTCCTACTATAAATTGCTTAAATTAAGTTGACTAGAAAATAATATGGTTAATATTAAATAAAAATCATAAAGCTCATGAGGGTGGGATTAGATCCAAAGTATAAGTACAATTGTTCAAAGGTCCATGCATATCATATTTTTGACCCCTACCTCTATGTCATCATGGATCTATAAGTTTCTCACTCCTATATTGGAACATTGGTTGATGTTATGAAATTACTTACTTACAATTACTTGGTCCAAGCCTATTAGGAAGAATATTGAGATTCATCCATGGGATTGAAATCTTGTATTATAATATGAAATTCATTGGTGCCCTCCAGTTGCCTTAAAATCAGTAAGTAATTTCACATGTTATTCATGTATTAAGGATATAAGTGCTTGATATAATATTTTTTTTTGGTAGATAAGATACTATAGCATTAATACCGGGTTTTACAGGTTGACCCAAAATATTTTACAAAAATCAGCCCAGGGTTGTTGATGAATATGTCCCTACTAAGGATCTTATATATGTAAAATCTACATGCCGCCAAAGCCATTACATCCCGTAAGACACATAGCCTGTTATAAAAAAGAAACTTCCCATACAAAATTTTGGGTATACCCCGAGAAAACACACCTGCATCATAATTACAAAAAAAAAAAATAGACACGGATCCCTTCCTTGAAACAGTGGAGAAACAAAAAGCTGCAGACACACATAGCAGAGTACTGAAAAAAACTCCCACAAGATCTGTATTGATAGTTACTCTTAATAATTATTTGGTAATTACTTTCTTCCGTATATGACATGCTTTGGGACCACATCCAATATTGGCCAATCAGCCTTGGAGAAGTGAACCTGCTGGCTAGATTTATGGTGGTGGCTATTTGGTGGTCCACATGGCTCTGGTTCGAAGTCTTATATTGTCGTTTCTTTTCTGCCCTGTGATTATCAACCAAACTCAAATTACTAAGATGACTAGGAGCCATGTTATCTGACATGTGACTATACCCATTAGTCTTTATGGTATTTCCAAGCAGCATCCACCAAGACTGACATCTTGGATAATTTTTATTGTGAGTTCATTTCAAAAAAGATACGAAAATACTCATAGCCTTCGAACTTACAGTGCCTTCCCTGTTGGTAAATTCGACTATCATTCTTGGCATTCTTGTTGAATAAGCTCCTCTACACTATCATTATTGGAATTCTTGTTGAATAAGCTCCTCTACTTGGCCTTACAGTGCTTGATATAATATTAACTAATAGAATATTTTAATTTTCATCTTATAGGATTTTTAATCCATATAAGTTTACTTGGAATGGTCTCTCAATAATAAAATAATTTGGGCATAGATTATAAAACTTTACATACATTTTTTTATCTACCCTTTTATTATTCCATTTCAACACCAAATCACAAACAATAATTTCCTAGCCTTAGATTTTGAATCAAACCATTACTTCATATTTCTCAAGTATACCTCTAATTTTTCATATATAATACTTTATTTTTCTAATTAACCAAGTAATGTATACTTATTTTTAAGTATTAAGGTTTATAAAAATCATTGTGATATTTGGATAATAGGTGTTTTTAAATTAGTTAGAATTTAGATAACATTATATAAATCATTCAAAAAGGTAACTTGCCACTAACACATCTGTTAATAAGTTTATCATCATAGAAAGTATGCCCAGTTTTTTGTCACTTACAACCTTCTTGAGAATCATAGTAATTTTATAGAATAATCATCCAAACCAAATATTTAAATTTTGTTTTATAATTGTATCAAAATTTGGAGAAGTCTTGGAAGACACTATACTCTTGATCTCAAGCAACACTAATACAAGACAACATTTGGTAGAAATAACTAAAAGGCTAAGAATGAGGAAGTCTAGTTTAGAACATGCAAGTACTAATCCTAATATATAATATAGAGAGTGTAGAATAATAAAATAAAGGACTAAAAAGCATGTTTTCACATTTGAACAAATTCTAACTAGTGGGTTTTAAATAATAAAATATCAAACCAGGATTAAAACAAGTATAAAGTTAATAATATGCAAGCAACATAGACATTAAACAAGTAAAGTGAAATTAAAGTTAAAATTTTACAAGATGCAAATATACTAACATGTAAAATATGATGATTTATATTAATTATTTGGTCTTCTATCATTTATATTTCTTATTTATTTATTTTTTTAAATTTAATTATAGCCCTTTGTGGGACTTATTAAACATATTTTTCTTTGTTAATGAATTCAATTCATCACCTTGAGGTAAGAAGGATATCCTAGTAGAGGAATATTAACTAGGCAAATAGGAGGGAAAGATAAGATATGGTAAAATTTAACTTGACGCAGAAATATTTTTATTAGAATAAAATATCCTAATAAAAAAGGTTCATGGGATTTGTTTGGAAAAGTGGTAGGGGGTAGACCACCTTTGGATGTTCTCAAACGGTGGGCTCAATCATGATGGAAACCACGGGGGTCTTTGGAGCTGGCCACATTACCCAAAAACTTTTTCCTCATTCGACTGTCTTGTGAGGAGGATGCCTGTAAAATTTTGGATGGGGGCCCATGGTTCTATGGAAATAGGGGGCTATTTTTGAGAAAGTGGGGCCATGATTTTAACCCACCAACGTAGAGGGTCAATATGGTTCCTGTGTGGGTGCGGTTGCTAGAATTCCCAACCTATTTATGGCATGAATCAGTGTTCAAAGCAGTGGCTAGTCTCATAGGGGACTTTGTTTCTTTTGACAAAACTACTTTGTCGCCTGACCGGAGGTAATATGTCCGCATGTGTGTTATGGTGGATATTGAGAGAAATATGCCTTCCTTGGTTGAGTTGGTTTCTCAGGTGGGGCCGTGGAAGCAAGTCATGATGTACGAAAATAAACCCTAGGCCTGTAGGTTGTGCGGAATGGGGGGTCACCACCAGAATATCTATCCTCAATGGCAGAAGGGGTAGAAGGTGCAGGGTGGTCAAAAATCCCAAAATATGAAGGATGGTCAGTAGGGTGGACAGAAGCCACTGGGGGAAAAGTCGATATCATTCCATATTCCCTTTGAGAAGAGAGGGATGTGGTAGAAAAAGCAAACAAGGAATAGCAAAGGGAAGGAGATAGTGTGCTCTGAGCAGTAGATGCTGAAATCTCCTGTCTCGGGTAAGAAGGTGCCAAGTGTAGGTAAGAGATCCTCCCTTTTAGTTATTGGAGGAGATGCCCCTCGTTTTGATCCTTCTAGCTTTGCGGTTGAGCTACCATTATCGAATTCCTTTGAATGTCTTGAGGAAGGGCATATTAGTGAAGGCGTTGAGGGGGAGGTGAATCTTCCCTCGTCCAGAGAGGTTGGCCTTAAATCCCCCTTGTTGAAAACTAGGGTGTCTGGCCCAGGTGAGAGTCATAGTCCGGTATCTCCAAGTGTGGCAACGGAGGGAGGGTTTCCCGAACCCAAGACTAGAATCCAACATAGGAAGATGGATCTCGGGGTGGCAAGAAAGCTTGGTCATCCTCCGGGTAAGGCTGGAAGAAAGAGGTCATTGGAAGTTTTGGGGACCAGCAATGGGGAAACATTACTTTTTCTTAGAGAAAAAGCCAACGAGAAAATCATGAAGGAGAGTGATTTGTTGGCATCCCCAAGGGGGGTGGGTAAAAAATTGTCCTTTTAATTCCAATGAAAATCTGTTCTTGGAATGTTAGAGGACTTAATAACTCCTCTAAGCGTAGGATGCTTGCATCTTTTCGAAAGGATAATTCTTTGGATATCCTTTGTATTCAGGAATCAAAGTTGGAAGCCTCTTCATGGCAGGTTGTTCACAATGTTGTATGGAAAGGTTCTGGATTTATGGCCAGTGAATCAATGGGCTCTTCTGGGGGTCTCATGTTGTTTTGGAATATTTCTAGACTAGATGGCCATGTTATTTTTGTGTCAAGTAGAGTCATAAATATTTTATTCTGGTGTAAATTAACTAATAGGAGGTGGGTGTTGTCTAACATTTATGTCCCGAATGCATATCTGGATAGGAGAAAATTTTGGGCGCTGCTATTGGAGATGCGTAAAACCTTTGAGCATGAGGATTGGATGGTAGTGGGTGATTTTAATTCCCCCTTGTATCCCTCAGAGAAAAAAGGAGGTAATACGGTGGATGAGAGAAGTCTTTAGGACTTTGCTGATTTTGTTTTTGATGTTGAGCTTCATGATTTGGACCTCAAGGGAGCTAGGTATACTTGGTGTAACAAGCGTGCAGGTGATAGCTTGATTTTGAGTCACCTGGATAGGATCCTCGTCTCTTCTCATGGGTTGAATCTGTTCGGGGATGCTTCTTTGTCGGCTCTTCCTAGGATTGGCTCGGATCATAACCCTATCTAGTTGGACGTCCCTGATAATCTACCATTCTTTCCTCGTCCCTTTCGGTTTGAGGCCATGTGGTGTTCCCACCCTGATTTCGAAGCTCGATTGTTGGAATGGTGGCAGGAGGATATCGAGGGGCATGGTCTGTTAAAGTTAACTAATAAATTAAGGAGGCTTAGGGGCTATCTCAAACTTTGGAACAAGTCCACGTTTGGGAATATTTTCAAAGAGAAGGAGAGATTGAAAGACTTTATTGGTCAATTGGAGGCTGCTATGGAGGTCGAGGATTGTTCTGATGATCTACTGAGAGAGGAATGTCATGCGTTGGCAGAATATCATAACAGATAGGCTCAAGAGGAGCTGTTTTGGAAACAGAAGTCTAGGGAGTTGTGGCTCAAGGAAGGGGATCATAATTCTCGCTTTTTCCATACCTCCACTCTAAGGAGGAGAGGTCAAAATAGGATCATGGAGATAGTCAGAGGTGATGGAAGTACAACTTCAAGCAGTTGTGATGTAAGGGAGGAGGCAGTTGATTTCTTTAGTAATTTGTTGTGTTCGGAGCCTGATCGTGACTTACCCGTTGAGGAGGCAATGTTGGATGTAATCCTAGGGTTGGTATCCGAGGAGTGGAATAGGTGGCTCTTGACCCCATTCTCGGATGAGGAGATTTTGGATGCAGTAAAGGGGATGGGCTCTCTTAAGGCACCGGGTCCTGATGGCTTCCCTCCGATATTTTTTCAAAAATTTTGGCACATCTACGATGGGGATGTTTGTGAAGCCATGAGAGAAATCCATAGGAGTAAGCGTATCCCAAAGGTGGTGAATGCGACCTTCCTTGCCCTCATTCCGAAGAAATATACTGCCACTACCTTTGGGGATTACAGATCGATAAGTCTCTACAATACGATGTACAATATTCTTTCAAAAACTATTGCCAATAGACTTAAGCTTATTCTCCCAGAAATTATTGATGAAGCCCAAAGTGCCTTTGTTCTGGGTAGGAAAATTTTGGATGGCACTATCATTATTCATGAGTTGTTGCATTCGGTGTATAAAAGTGGGAGATCTAGTTTTTTCCTAAAGTTGGACATTAACAAAGCGTACGATCGGGTCGCTTGGCCATTTTTAATCAGGGTGTTGAGAAAGTTTGGGTTTTGTGATGAATGGGTTAGTCTAATTCAGGCTTGTTTTTCAACAACCTAGTTTTTGGTGCTCATCAATGGGTCTCCGGTAGGATTTTTTCGTTCTTGTCAAGGGTTGAGACAGGGGGACCCATTGTCTCCATTTCTGTTCATTATTGTTGCGGAGGCTTTGGGCAGAGCATTTATCAGATGCCAAATTTTTTTGGGATTGAGGCCTATGACAACGTGCAACCCTATATCACATCAACAGTTCATGGATGACACTCTTGTTGCCTGTGTAGCTATGGTGGAGGCAACGAGGGAAGTTAAAGCTATTCTTGACTGTTATGAAAGGGTAGTTGGTCAACAAATAAGTCTTGCCAAGAGTGGGTTGTTTTTTATTAATACTCCCACTATGGTCCAGAGAGAGATTGTGGAAGTTTTGAACTATCACACTACTTATTTCCCTTCTTCATATCTTGGTTTGCCTTTGTTTGTGGGGAGAGAAAAATCTGAGTTGTGGTCTTCGTTGGTTGAGAGAATTCAACAAAAACTTGTTGCGTGGAAGGGAGCGTTGTTGAGCCAAGTAGGTAAGGTGGTTTTGGTGCAGAGTACTTTACAGAGCATCCCTATTTACTTTATGTCAATGTTTCATGTGCCTCTTAAAATAGCATCAAAAATTGATAGTGTCTGTAAAGCTTTCTTATGGGCGGGGCCGAAGTTGAAAGGAAGATTCCATCTTGTTTCTTGGGAGGCGATTTGTAGAAAGAAATCCAATGGAGGGTTGAACTTAAAAAGTGCAGTTAGAATGAATAAATCTTTGATTGCCAAAATTGGGTGGAAGTTGGCATCTGACTCCTATAAATTGTGGGGATCCATATTAAAATCCAAGTACAGATTTAGCTCCTTTCTTTCTGAAGATTTACTCTCAGGTGGTTCAGTTTTTGGAATAGTCTGGTTAAGACTAGGGATCTGCTTAAAAATCATTGTAGGTGGGTAATCGGGAATGGTAGGAAGGCCCTCTTCTGGGAATATGCTTGGCTTTGGGATCGTCCATTGGTGGAAGAAGTACGATTTCAGGGATTGGCTGCTAATTCTAGAGAAATGGGTTTGACCTATGTGGCTGATTTCCTTGAAGACAGAGGGGATAGAATTGCTTGGGCTACGGTGCCAGTTTGTGTAAGGGATGGCGGTGATAGATAGGTTTGGGAGAGCCTTGGGGAGGAATTGCATCTTTGCATTATTCGCCAAGCAAATGTTGAAGACCGATTGATCTAGCGGTTGGAGAGTTCAGGAAGATATACGGTCAAATCGGCCTATAATTGCTTAAATATGGAGGAGGGGTCGCATTTCCCATTCAAGTTGCTCTGGCTTAAGCATCTTTCCCCCAGGGTAAATATATTTTTTTGGTTGGCTGCTCAAAACCAAATTTTAACTGTAGAGAATCTTCTCAAAAGGGGCTGGCATATGGTCAATCGGTGTTATCTTTGCGAATCTGATTGGGAGTCGACCTCTCATCTGTTGCTCAATTGTTGTATTTTTAAGGAGATAATTCTTTCTATTCTCAGACGTTTGGGTGTGGAGTGGGTCTTCCCAGAAACAGTTTATGATTGTATCCTTTAGTGGTCTCCGCCCTTTCATTCCCCTCGCCTCAGGTGTTTTTGGTGGTACTTGCTCCCCCACGCGATGTGGGAAGTTTGGAAAGCAAGAAATGCAAATATATTTAGGGAGAAGACGGTGGCTACGATCTTATTGAGTAATCAGATTATTGGTAAAACGGTGGAGAATGTGGAAAGCACCACGGTGTCTATGGACTTGTCGGAGGCATCAAAGCAGTGCAAAATTAGGTTGGAACAATTTTTGGGCTTTGGAAATATAGATCGACCACCGCTGGTGCCTAACATAAGAAATTCTATTAAATGGTGTGCCCCCTTGTCGGGTGGGTGAAATTAAATTTTGATGGGGCAACAAAGGGAAGAACGGGGAAGGCAGGCTCGGGTGGCGTTATCCGAGACCATTATGGAAATATTTTTTGGCGTATGTTGATTCTTTGGGTGTGAATTCTTCGCAGGTGGTGGAGGCGAGGGCGGCTTACCTCGGGATTGCCTTGCTTAACGAATTCAATTTTAAGAAAGTTGTTATTGAGGGTGATTCCCGCAACATTATTAATATGCTTATTGGAGCGTGCCATGTTAGTTGGAAGGTCGCCAATCTAATTGATGAAGGAGTAAAGTTGTATCGGGAGTTGGAAGATGTTCAAATTTATCACACGCTCAGGGAGGGAAATGTTGTTGCTAACGTGATGGCGAATATTGGAGTGAATCTTCATGGATATAGGGTATGGCAAGGGGACTTTCCACAGGACCTCATCAACTGTGCTCATTTTGATGTTGGTTAATTGGTCTCGGGTGGTGGTAGTTCGCTTGGTTAGAAGATTTGGTGCAGTTTTTAAAGAGGTGGGACAATTGTATCTCTTTGCCAGTTATGTGGCTTGTCTTTTCCTTACTTGTATTCCTGGACGGGAACGGTATTTTAAATACCAAGTTTATTCATTTATGAAGGTATTTTTAAATACCCAATCAATTTATTAATCAATGGTCATTAATGAAGGTATTTTTAAATACCCCATTTAATTCATTAATGAAGGTATTTTTAAATACCCAATCAATTTATTAATTATGGGTCATTAATGAAGGTATTTTAAATACCCCATTTAATTCATTAATGAAGGTATTTTTAAATACCCCATTTAATTCATTAATGAAGGTATTTTTAAATACCCAATCAATTTATTAATTATTGGTCCTTAATGAAGGTATTTTTAATACCCCATTTAATTCATTAATGAAGGTCATTAATGAAGGTATTTTTAAATACCCAATTAATTTCAAAAAAAGGAGCGGGAATTATTTCGAATATGAGAAGCGGGAATTATTTCAAAAATGAGGAGCGGGAATTATTTCGAAAATGGGGAGCGAGAATCAAGAATATGTTTCTGCCTTGGTTCGTCTGCCTACCTTGGGAAGTGGTTATCTGTTGGGGACCGTTGGGATGCGGCTCAAATGTCCGGTGGGATTATATCGGAGTTAGATGTTGTGTTGTAGAACTACCTCGGCTCTCTCACAGGTCTTCTCGGATCTCCCGACCCTTTGGATCCTGTGGTTTGTGGTGTCGGTTTATGCAGTTACTGTTTTGTTTTGGTTAGTGTTGTAGTACAGTTTATGTACTCTTTTGTTTAAGTGTTGAAGTGCACTATTTTGGTTTGTTGTCTTCTTTCGGTTGTAAAAGGTTTTGGGGCCCTTTCAAAACCCTCTTCCCTTAATTTTACCAAAAAAATTCTAGGTCTTCCAACAATTTCAAGTACTGTAAAAAATAATAGTGTGGTAGACTCATTACTCATTTTAATATCCTTAAACGATGTTTGTAAATTAGGATATAAGTTATATAAGTGGTCGTAAGTAGTTTATAAGTAAGAGGAGATACAGAACATAATTTTCAAATTCATGTTATCTTCCAAATTTTATTGAGATAAATGAATTGATATATCAATCAATGGTGCTAAAATGATTTGTTCAATTACCTAATTATAGCATTTTATTGTTCTAAAAGATCTTGACATAAGAATTGATAAACTAATTATGTTGTAGTTAATCCTAATTTATACAATGGAGATAACATGGGAATAAATCTATTATGGCAAGAGAATCCCATTTTTTAATGATTTGAATTCATTTTAATAACACCTATAGTAGGCATTTTAGTATTAAAAATAGACACAATAAAATAATAGATTATCCAATAAATAGTGATCCCATGCATAAATGGAATAGGCAATATAATATAATTAAGTGCAAAAAATAATAGGAGAATATTGTAAGGCCAAAATATATATGTATGAGAAGATTGTAAAGAAAATATAAATATTTCTTATGACCTTAAGGCCTATCTAGTCATAGTATATGAAGGTACCATTGCCAAGAAATAAAAACTATATTAGATACCTTAATTAGCTAATATTATTAATATTGATCCTATAAGGTTCATAGTTTACCATGTAATGTAGTAAGAATACATTGTGTATATGTGTGTATGTGCATGCAAGCATGTGCATGGGTATTTGTGTCTATATAATAATATTAATAATAATAATAATAATAATAATAATAATTTATTCCTCACAAGGACAAAGGCCATGATGGTCATTATAGAAAATTAAACATTGGATGCTTAGTTGGTGAAGTAATAAGGTGAGAGAGTGAAAATTAAATTCAAGTATGTAGATAAGATACCAATCATTAGTGGTAAAGGGTAAATGGTAATGAAGTAAAAGTGGAAAAAAAAAAAAAATTAAATAGGTTAGAAGTGGTGAAAAACTAACATAGGGGTGAAATATTAATTTATCCTTCTCCACTTTCATACTCTATTGTCCCCATAATTAGATGCCAACATGGATAATGGTGGTTTTTATTTGTAATGTGGTACTATTATGGATTATCATATTGTATAAGGCATCCTCAAGCTAGATTTTAAAGCATAGAAAATTTGTAGTGCTAGTATGCTCATACAAAACAAAATTTCTATTTTATTGTTTGAAATAGTTGGATAAATGTTATCTCTAACTACGAAAAGGTTATATATTATTACTTATACACAAAATCCTATATGTTATGTTTTAAGAATTAGGAATTGTATAATTGGTTTAGCTTTGATTAAAAAAAAAAAAAAATTATTGTATAGATCAATTCAATATGTTTGTAGAGAAAAAATGTGTAGTGGATTTTCTTCTTCTAACTAAAGTTTTATCTAATGGACATAATTTATTTCTTCTTGCTACATAAAATGATGATGTTTCTTTTGATCTATGTGATATTATTATACTATTAGTCATTCAAGACATGTATTAGTGTAAGCATAAGTAGCATGCATTATAGATTTATAGGCATATAATATAGGAAGTTTTATTGCTAAGGGGTACCTTAGTGGTACACAATAGTACATAATATTAAATTTTATCAATTAATTAATTTATATATTTATTTTAGCAATAATTTTGACTTTTTTTATGATTTTACCTATAGGTTTTTATATAGGCAAGAGGTTTTAGAAGTGACGAAGGTGATATGATGTGCCATAATGGTAGTAAAAACTAGAATAGATAGTTTTTCATGATGGATCAGGTATCCAAATTGGATCATTAATATTTTCAGATTATTGATGGATATCAATTAGGAGGATATATAGGATTTTAGATTGATAAAGGTACACCAAAATTCATATTTGGTCCTTCAAGAATTATAAAGGCCAAGTTATTACAATCTTGATAGACTAAATTCAATATATTTATATGGCAATTAGTATAGATGTAGTGGGTAATTTATTGCATCTCCATTTATGAGAAGTGGTGGTCAAATTACTTAAAACAAAAAATATTGTAACAAAAATCTAGCATTTTTTTGTACATGAAATATTATATGTATATAGTATTAGATCAAATAATTGATCCAAAACTTAGAATTTTGACTGTTCCAAAACATGGAATGTTTGAGTTAAGGAAGATCAAGAAAGATACAATTAAGAAATATTAGAGTATAACTAAGCAAAATAGTTGAATGGTTTTATTACATATAAAATTGAGTACAATGCAATCAATATCCAAAAATAGATGTGAGGCTATAACATTGCATCCATTACATATGATTTTTACAACTAGGGGTGCATCTCTCTTTAAAAAAGAGTTTATGTACTAGAAATCCATTGTATTAAGTATGGAAGGTTGTCTATATAGAAATGTAGTGGTTAGCCTTTATGAGTTAGAAAATCACCCATATGAAAATCTGGTGATTTACCTTCCATGAGTTACAAAGTGCATTTAATTGAAAATTATAAAAATATGGACTATCCTTTTCTATATTATATTTTGCTAATGTGTCAACATGGCTAGAGATGCATTTTTTGCTATGAAAATCTAAAAATAGAATATTACTATTTTTTTTATTGATATAAAAAAGAGGTTTTGAAATGGACCCTAAACCTTTTACATTAGTGGAAGAAAAAAGAGGATGGTCTCCACGAGACCAACATGACAACTACACCAAACAAGAGAAACCAGAGAGACCACCCCAAAACACCAAAACACCAAAACAAACACCCATCTAAAGGGGGTATCTTTAGGTCGGAGGTGTAGACCAATTGGTTCATCCAAACCCCATAGGGGGCGGAGGTCCAAGGTTCAAATCTCGGGCCTCACCGGACTGAACACTTGTCCCTTTCCTGGTGCTTTCAGCGGTGTAAAAGGTTTAAAATGATTGTGGCATGTTGGTTATAGGGGCGGACTGTGCGAAGATCTGTGTGGCGGCTTCCGAGGTGGATAGCGCAGAATACTATGGCGGCAATAAAATTTGGACAGCCTGCCTGGATTTGTGGCGGCTACCGATTCCACCATGTAAATTTAAAAATAAATAAATAAATTAATTAATTAATTAAAAAAAAAAGGGGTATCTTTGAGAGACACTAGCAAGATAAGCATGGGAAACCAAAGGATCACAAAACTAGGGGTCAAAGGACCATTGAAATATGAGCAAAAAGAAAATATTGGGAAGGCCACAACTAGCCAGACATCTCGATTGGGTCCTTCTCATCATCACTTGCACCCTTCCCTTCATAAAAAATCTAAGTGTGGCCACCCTTCTAGCATTAGATATCACCGACCATATTTGTAGCATGTTGAAGGATAGTCTAAGCAATGTTGGATGCCCTTGATGCGCCATTCAATGATTATTCTAGGCTAGTGAGGGGATCAACATTAGATATTTGCTATATGTGACTTGAAGGTCCACATGGGGGTTTAGCTCCTTTATAAATGGAGGACCGAGTGAGGCTCCCTTCAATATTTAACTTATTTGTATTGGTAGGCAAGTCTCCAAGGGCCTCATGATCTTGTTTAGTGATAATGAGCATATTCTACTTATCTCCTAAATATTTACCCTTGGACGATCAATGATGAGGCTTAGTCTTAACAAGAGTGTCACTAGAATTAGAGCTAAAATTGATCTTCCTTCTATATTTGGAAGTCGTGGCTTCACCTTCACTCAAGGACTCTTTTTAGGGACTATCTTGGATTGGAATCAAAATAGAGGGGTGCTTAGTGGGATTTCCAATGCTAGAGATAATTGATTTTTGAGACTCTTTCTAGAGGGTATGCCTATACAAAATCATGTGAAGGCCTTGTTGCATTGGGTGCAAGAAAGTACCTTTCCTAACATTTAAAATAGATAATTCCATTGATCTAAATAGATATTCAGACACATTGATGTCCTTGATGTCACATAGATGGTTTAAAAATGCCAAATGAAAGCTTTAAAGGAGGGAGTTAATCTCATTGATCGTAAAATATTGAAGAATTAGAATCATGACTTTATTCTAGGGCACCTAGAGGGTCTTCCTGATGATTTCCCCCTTTTCTCTTCCTAATTTATTGCCCTTATCTCTGAAGTAGCTAACCTCCTCAACCAACGAGTGCTTGTCATGGTGAATGATTTCACCATAATTGGAAAGTTTTGTCACCTCAACAAGTATGCTAATGCTAACCTTAAACTTGAGCCCATGAACCATGACCTGACCATTCTCCCATGACTAAATAAATTCATCCCATAGCTTAGTGTCACTCCTACTAAACTTCTATAGGAAAGGTATAAACCCATGGTTATTAAGAATTTCTTCAGTTTTGGCATCAATTTGTATAGTATTAGGCTTTATAAGTGCCATCACAAAATCAAGAATTCCAAAAAACACTCATTTTAGAAAGTAGACAAGAGAGAAAATATTACAATGGCTAAAATCATTCCAAAGGTTATATTTAAATGCACATAGGAGACCAAATAGACTAAATCTTCTTGGATACACATACCAATATTTTTGGAAGTTGTTATGCTCTAGGATCATTTATAGATTGCATCGTACAAGGAGATCCTAGACACATGTACCAAGACTAACTTGGGAAGGTCACAACCAATGGTGTGAAGGACATCTTTGGAAATCAACCTAGAGTTTTTAGTAGTGACACGTAGGATGAATATGGGATTGGCTCTTTGGTAATGATTATGCTTAGAGGTAATTTGGATAAGATCATTGATGATTGGGGTGGCACAAGAAAACCTACCACTTGAGTGATCAGTATAGGAAATGGGTCAACATGTGTGCATGTAGTAACTCAATACATTGATAGAGATTGACTTTATAAGGAGTTCTTTTAGACTGATGCACTGACAAGGATGGGGACTAATGACATGGGTTCCCTTAAAATGTCCATGCACTCTAAGCATCCAACTAAGTTTAATGACATCACTAGTGCATAGATATACCTTCATTGGTGATAGGATCATGAAGGTATTGAGAAAAATTATCATGATACACATGGAAGGATTCTTCAACTACACCTAAGTTAGCTAGAATGTCAGGTGCTTTGTTGCATTCTCTATAAATGTGCTAAATAATAAGATTAATTTACTTGGAAATGTACCTCTTGGACTCTTAAATGAGGTTGTAGATACTCCAAGTAGAAATCTAAGTTCCTTTGAGGTAGTTGATGATATTCAAATAATCTTCTTTAATGATGATATTATTGGGATGTAAGCCATCCAAAATGGATAGTCCTTGATAGATATCCCTAGCTTTAACTACATGATTTTTTTGGATGCTAATATTTACTATGAATGCTAGAATGATTCTCCCATGTTCATATCTAACGATGCCACTACCTCCAACCTTAACTGGTTGCCTTTGGTTGCCCTATCAAATTTGAATTTAATGCATCCAACAAGGGGAGGAGTCTATCTAACATTAGCTCTATCAATATAAGGCTCATAGGGGTAAGACAGAACATAAGAGATCTTGAAGGTAGTTGTAAGCATGGACTCTAGACCTAGACTAAGGGCTTCATGAGAAGGAACTAGCTAGGCATTTTTAGCAGTATTAAATAGAACCTTAATCCCAACCGAGATAGGATTCTTAGAACCACCATAGAAGGCTCTATTATTTTGTTCTAGCCAAACTCACCGCAAGAAGTGTGGGAGGTAAAAGGACTAAAAATATTTGAGTCTCTAGTTGATGAAGGGATTAGGCCATTGGTTACACAACTCTAATATGGAATTGGGTTGAAACCAAACAATGTTGATTGATAAAAAGAGAAAGTTTAAAACACTGGAGGAGAAGAAAATTTCAATAAATAGGTGATGCAAATACTTCTAGCTAGACCAACAGAGGTAGCAGTGGTTGGGGATGATGATGCATTTATATAGAAGGTTTTTGATGGTCAAGATTTTATTTTGAACTACAATCTAGAAGAAAAAAGTAATCTTGGAAACAAGTTTCTTAAGCCAAATAATTTTGGTAGGAAACCAACTATCAAAGGACTCCTCCTAGAGATAGTACGTGGATTTAACCATGAATTTCCTATTTTCACTAACTTTCCAAAAATGTAAATCATGGGAAATCATTGGAAATGATATAGGTTCTAATGAGGTTGGCCAACTAGTTAGGCATCTTGTTCTTCACTTAAAGTAATGGTTTTCCAAACTCTTATGTGAAGAGAACTAGTGATAAATTTTCAAACTTTATTCTTGAAGAGAAGATTTGTGGGAGGATTCAAAATGGCTAGGTTAGGGTCCCCAAGTAATAGTTGGTCCTTAAACTAGATATCCATCCAAAAATTGATGCATTTCCCATTGTCTAACTATCATTTGAACCCTTTTCTAATTATGTGCCTAGATTTGATAACTGAATTCTAGAATGCAGACCCACTTGGGAGAGGATCCTCATCCAATATTTTATTGTAATGAAGGTATTTACTTTTGATAATGTCAAACCAAGTAGATTTCATATTAGTGATAATTTTCCACCCTTTTTTGACAATGAGGGACAAGTTCATATTGATTACCTTCCTGAAACCCAAACCTCCTTGAAATTTTTTAGTGCAAATTCTATCCCAAGCAACCAAATGGAATATTCTTTGATCCTCATACCCTGACCATAGGATGTTTTTTGAAATTTCTCTATTTTTTGGCAAATGGAGGTAGGGGATTTGAATATAGACATGAATAAAACTGGAATGCTCTAGAGATAAGCTTGCACAAGCATGACTTTAGCTACTTGACTGAGGAGGGCTCCTTTCCATCCAATAAGCTTTTTAAGAAGCCTTTCAATGATATTGTTCTACATATTTTCAAATAAGTTACTATGGAAAAGGGGAAGACCTAGATAAGTAGAATGTAAGTAGGAGATGGTGCACCCAAGAATTTTGGCAATCATGAGTTCTTTTTTGATCAACGTATTGAGAAAAAAAATTACTTTTTAAGAAATTGATCTTTTTCCCAACAACTTCTTCATAGTAATTGAGGATAACCTTGATAGCTTTGGCTTCAAGAATATATGATCGAGTGGCCAATATGGTGTCATCAACAAACTATTGATAAGTGATGGATTGAGGTAGGATGAATCATTGATACCTGAAAGAGCTCCCATGGAAGAGGTTGCTTTGAGGGATATTCCAAGAGACTCCACCAGGTTGATGAAGAGGAAGGATGATAGAGGTTC
Organism: Wollemia nobilis; assembly: GCA_028583015.1. Taxonomy (NCBI): domain Eukaryota; kingdom Viridiplantae; phylum Streptophyta; class Pinopsida; order Araucariales; family Araucariaceae; genus Wollemia; species Wollemia nobilis. The sequence continues at coordinate 85,215 of JAQPPZ010000331.1, read as the reverse complement.
ACCATGCATTAGACCCTTGAAGCTTTTAAAATATATTGTAGTTGAACCATTAACGATGATAGAGAACCAAAAATAAGTAAGGCATTCCTTTATAAGAGCAATCCAATTAGCATGGAAGCCAAATTTAGAAATAAAAACAAATACGAAATCCCAAGAAACTCTATTGAAGGCTTTGTTCATGTCAAGTTTGAGGAAGAGGCCATACTTCTTACTTTTGTAAATAGAGTGGATGAGCTCATGGATGGTGATGATGCCATTAGTGGTAAGTCTACCCTAGATCAAGCTTCCTTGGTAAGGGTAAATGATTATAGGTAGGATTTATTTCATTTTGTTGGCAATTACTTTAGATATGATTTTGTAAATAATGTTGTAAAGGCTTATTGGTTTGTAGTCTGAGAAAGATTTGCTAATAGGGGATCTTGAAATAAGAGAAAGGAAGGTCAAGTTGACATCTTTGGAAATGAATTTATTCATCTAAACTTCTTGAATGGCATCAATGAGGTCTTGTCCAATAATGTTCTAAAAGCATCCAGAGAGAAATATCTAAGTAAGCAGGTGTTAAAATCAAGAGAAACGAGGCAAGGGATGTTTTTGAGGAGAGTGTTAGAAGCTTGAGAATGGCATAGGTAACAAGGCCCAAGAAGGCTCTCAAAGTGAGCAACTGATTTGGCTCTAATATCAAGAATATTGTTGGTGATAGACCCATCATTCCTAGTTAACTCTCTACTATTTTTCATGCTTCAGTACCTGAGAGTCAAGGTATTAAAGAACTATGTTAGAATCACCATATCTTAACCATAGGGCCTTGATTTTTATCTCCAAAAGACTTCCTCTTTTGCTATAATGTTATGGAATGTGTTGTTTACTTTCAAATATATTACCAAACACTTCCTCATTCCATGCTATGAGGTTAAATTTGATGAAGCATAGTTTTTTTAACAATTTAAGATATGAGTGGAGTTGAGAAGCTCTTGCTCTATTATTTTGTAATATGATCTTTGAGATCTAGGTGCTAAAGCCACATGGATTCAAATATAAAGGGGGTTTTTAATGGTGAAGTTGGATACAAGCCTTCTAGGACACAAGGATTATGATTCAAGTCTATTATAGGAAGAGAATAAAGAACAACATCGTCAAAGAGGTGAATGGATTCTTTGGATAGGAGAAATCTATCAAGCCTAAGTTGGATAAGTTGTTTGCTCACCATTTTTGTTGCTCCAAGTAAATTTAGTTCCTTTTAGTTGAATATCCATTAGCTCATTAATATCAACAATGTCATAAAAATCGTCATAACATCTCAATGTAATAGCTACCCCTCCATTTTTATCAAGAGGATAAAGGGGGGAGTTGAAGTCTCCAGCTAGCAACCAAGCTTCATTCGAAAAGATGTTTTTCATTTGACTCAAGGTACTCCATAAGTATAATATCCCTAGCTAATTATTTAGGGCATAAATATTTGATATAATCCATCTTGCTTTGGTGTATTTGCAATAGAAAATAAGATTTGTGATTCTATCTAATGAATATAAGAGTATGTACTTCAATTTGGTCATGTCCCACAAGCATAGGAGGCCTCTAAAGGTACCTTGAGTTGGGATAGCGATGAATTCACTATTTTTCCATATGGCTTTGGTAATTTTATCAATGCTATCATCATCGATTTTGATCTCTTGAAGCATGTTAATACTAGGTCTAAGCTCTTTCCTCATGGACACCACCAATCTCTGTTTGGTTAGTCTATTGAGACCTCTCACATTCCATACGAATATATTTATTTATGATATTTGGAGTATGATTTTTCTCCCTACTTTGGGATGGTGGGGGTTTGGTTTTCTTTTCATAATCTTTGAGAAAATATCTAATGGATATTCTACATGGTTTGAGAAGAGGGTGGTCTGGGTGCCATTGGCAATCTCATCCTCTATTTCTTTATGCCCGATCTCCTGAATGGAAGGTCTTCCTTTCTTCATATTGTTGCCCAAATCCACTAAGGTTTTTTTTGTTACTATGATGGGTGGACTAGAGGACTCACCTAGGTCACTGGAGTTAAGGTCACCTAATGGGAACACAATGAAACCAATAGGAGGTGAGAGGTCATTGAGTAAATCCAATAAATTTTTGGAGAGTGGGAGACAAGATGAACCTAACCTTGAAGGGGATTGAGGAGGGATGTCTAGATTGGGGGGGGTACTCCAGAGACTCTGGTAAAAGGATGTCAATAGGGGGAGTGTTTCCATCATCGGTGCAAGGGTACCTAGATAGTGGGTTGAAATGATTAGGAATAGCAAAGAGAGAACATACATGGTTAGGAGCACCTTCAAAGGAAGAAGGGATCATTTGCTTACCCTTGGACTTCATGATGGTATCCCTACAATTTGTGCCAATTTGATTCTTTTTTTTGGAAGTTGGTCATCTTTCTGACTATTATTAAAGGATTTATTAGTGCAAAGCCATTATTTATTAAACTCCTTTTTGATAGAGGGTATTGTGAATTGATATGGCCATATTTTTGGCATTCAATACAAAATATTGGTTTATTCTCATTTTCAATGGCTTAGTGCTTGCATTTGAAACCATAAATAAGATCTATGAACATGGGTAGCTCTGATTTGAGATTGGTATTAATGTACAAATAGGCATACACCATCTAAGATTTAGCTTTGGTCATCGAGTCAAAGGTAACTAGGTCCCCTATAGTTTGAGAAATCCCTCTCATGATTTCATCATACCAGAACTAGATGGGAAGGCCTAAAAGCCTAACCCAAATGGAGGTAGAGTTGATGCTTTGGGTCTTAGTAATAAAGTCAACACTTCATCTCTTGATGGAAATACTATGTTGATCGTAGAACCAAGGTTCTCTAGTAAGGATGCAACTGGTGTCTTTAGGGTTGTTAAGTCTAATGAGGAAAAATCCTCTGGGAAGAGCCACCAAATCCATATTGCCATTGGGGCACCATTTAGAGAAGGTCCATTTCCTAATGGACTCCATGTCTAGGCAAGATCTAATGAATTTCCTAACTAGATATAGGGAGTCTTGGGAAATAAAGGATACCATGATGTTGGGAGGGATTACTAGTTCTCTGCAGCTCAAAAAGAGAGAGACTAATCCTTGCAATGAAGGAGGTGGAGAAGACCCTACACTTTTTTGACCTATCTCTATAAAGGAGACAAGGATGAGAGGGTTAAGAGGGGGATCCTCCCCAACACCCATGACTTCCACTCCTTCGCTTGGGCCCTCCTAGAGACCAAAATCGTGATCGTCATCATCTCCATTGCATGCGCTTGAAATACTACCATTTTGAGATTCAAAATTCTAAGGAGACTGATTCGCTTGAGGCGATCCGCTTGCCATTTTTTCGAATATTACTATTTTTAGTAACTATTTTGTTTTGTATTTTTGAGGGCCTCCTAGGATAGACATGATTTTTATTTATACTTCTATATCTTCCTCTAAACTTTCCAATGCATTTTTAATAGATCAAAGGGAATCATAAGCACAAAGTTATACCTATAATGGTTTAGTTAGGATAAAATTAAAATTTTAAGCATTTTTTAGCATAAAGCCATGCCACAAAAAATGTCACATGCCTGGATCAATAACTTGCTTCAACCACGGATAGCTTACGTTAACTAAAATCTATCATATTGCATATAGTATCCAAGTGAGAAATAAGAAGTAGATTAAAGGTATAATATTTTTATTGAGGAAGATATATAAATGATGTTAATAACATAGAAAATATAGAATATACCCCTTTTTTGATATCTATATACCACAAACACATGGATGATCAATGAAGGAAGGGATATAGCCCCCTATGGAGGTAATGGTGCTTGTGTCAAATTTAGACTTTATGGTGGATATTGTAGAGGGATCATTTGAGGATGCATTATTAGATATGGAAATTTATGAGGATTTTTAGATGTCGAAGATAATTAAAAATAATACCTATGTAGTTAAGAAAAAATAATGCATAACACACTAAGGTAGTTTGAGTAGGAAGGCCTACTCATTATATTTTTTGACTTTGTTTGTAATTGGTACAATAGTACAAAATATCCCATTATATGTGAATGAGAGTGGAGGGAGGTTGATATGGAAATCTAGGGCCACACATAATATGGTATTAGTGGATGTGGACATGACCAAGGCCAATGCTATGCCTTACATACAAGGGAAGGTAATAGATTTAATGGGTGTGGATGTACCTTTCAAAGTACATTTAACAATGTAAGCTAAAATATTGAGTCCTAGTTTAGATTTTCATATGACGGAGGATGATAGTAAATATTATGATTGATTAAAAATATAGTGGATAGTGGTATTTGCTACTAAGGTGTAGGAGAAGCTAGAAGATAAGACAGATTAGTGGACACCATACATACTATGGAATGGAAGATATCTAGAGGATTACCCTTAAAGGAAAGGATGATATAGGTGGATACATTAATATTATTGTGTAGTGGCAAGAATCTATGGATATATTAAAGATAAAAACTTTATATAGCATTTTTAGAGATGACTAGGAATGTACAACAAGATTCTAAGAGGGAGAATTAGATTATGTGGTTATATATAGGCTATAGATAAACTATATGTGGAATTTGATATGTCCTAATATATACAAATAATTTATTGCAAAATCAAACATATCTTATCCTTCTTATGATAATGAGATTAATCTCCATTAAAAATAAATCCTAAAGTGTTACTTACTATAAACATAATCTAGCCAAGATAGACTACCTATCATAGCTTAATAATTTTTTTTCACAAATTTAAAACTTTAAAAAGATAATAATATTTTAGAAATTAGATTACGTGAAATCATTATATGAAATATCACATATAGAATCATTCTTTCAACTATAAATTTTACAACCTTTTTCAACCCCATCATTTAAAAAATAATTCTATCATCAAAAGTTTTTGTAGACTCAACCATATGTCATTATTACTAGTTACATGTTATCTATTTCAATAGATTAAAATTGATTGTTTAAAGTTTTTTAAAAGAATTTACAAACCTGTTTTTAAAAAATTTAAACAATTTCTAAAATCCACAAAATCTATACTTTTATTTTTGTTTATCTAATCAAATCCAAACTGAAGGTTTGATTGGATAAACAGATTTACCATATCTATGTTCAACCAAAAAAAACATTGGTTACGGAAGTTATCTCCACACCGAGCTTACATAATTTTGATTATTTTCCTAGCGAGGATAAGAATAATCTTCTAAACAATTGAAGGTTTTCAGATATATTTAAAAGGCGAAACCCTAAACTGTTCTCCATGTAAAAAACAAAATGCTGCTGCGTCTGACTTGTACTCCAGACTTGCTGATAGTTATGTCTGAAGGACATGAGTACCTCAATGTAATGGCACCCCGTAGCATTCTCTAAATTCGTCGAAGGAAGGGGAATGATGAAACTCGAATGCCAACTCTACCCTGATGAATATGAAAGGCGTAGTCTATTAATGGTGCATACTATCTTGGCAGCGTTTGAACAAGTATTCATTTCACTAACAATGGAAAATTTTACATTGTAATTTTTAAAACTATTATTTTGGTTTTTTCCATTGTAATTTTTAAAACTATTATTTTGGTTTGGACAAAATATCTTAGGGAGATTTATGTTATTTTTAAGAAGACTAAATTTGATTAAATTTTTCATAATATGTTTCTTTTTAACATTAAAATATTTTAGGGAGGGAAGAAAGTACCTACCTACATACTACATAGTGCGTGATAACCAGAAGCAGCAGATGCAGGGCGCACATGTATTGTTTTGCAAATCTCAACGATCCCGACAATCCGTTCTGTCGCGGAGCAATTGGACGTGCCCTCGTATTCTTTTTCTCGTGTGCTTGGTGTTTTCTGGTAAGGTTTTTAAACCTAAATAGTGTATGTCAGGGCGCTGGTTGGAATGGTTAAACTTAACATATTGACTTTGGCATACGATGCGGGAATATTTCAATGCAGACTGACCCGTGACGAAATCACTTGTAGCCTGGTCTTTTCTGTAGTTATGATGAATCAACGTAACCTTGTACCTCTGGACAGGGAGTCCAAGTACAAGGTTATGTGGTTGAGTGAAAGACTTTATAGACATCTAGATCGTTGAAGATTAAAAAAACCGGTATAGAAAACTTTGTTGTGAGTATTAAAAGAACATAGTATCTTTAAAAAAACAATGTTTAAGTGGACAATAACGAGGGATAATAAGTTTAGTATGTCAGTTAAATTTTTAAGGTTTGGACCAGATTTAAATGTGTTTAGGAGATGGCTTCATTCTAAACTTTAAATAAAGGGTTTGATGAATATTATTGGTTTATTAAAATCCAGTTTAATATTGAGGAGGATTTGGTGGCACCCTTAAGGTTTGTCTTTCTTTCCAATTTTCGTGAAACTTTGGCATTAGGGCTTCAACCTTCAAAAGGAAGATTTTTTTTCATTTCCCATCTAGATTAGGTTCCTACATCTGCTGTAGAATATTAGGATGATCAAATTATTAAGGGTTTGGAAACACAAATTGGACAGTTTATAACCATAGATCCACCTACATGCAACAAAACAAGAATGTTGTGTGCAAGAGTCTGTGTTAATGTGGAGCTAGAACAAGACAAAGTGGAAAAAATGGGAATCAAATTGATGCTTGGGGAATGGGAAAAAAAAGTCAAATATAATTTTTTTTGGTATACTATAAGCAATGCAAAGTGTTTGGGCATGTGGAGGGGAAATGTCATCTGCAAAGACAACTCAAATTTACTAAGAAGTGACAACAAAAGGAGAATCAAATAAACCAGAGGACTGCAAACACGAATGGAGGATCTGGTGGCAGCCTTATCATGAGGTCCGTATTTCTTTGGAAAAAGATCGATTTTCCTGAAATGTTACCATTAGGGCTTCAACCCTCAAAAGGAAGAATTTTTTTCAGTTCCTATCTAGATTAGGTTCCTAGATATGCCTATAGAATATTGGGATGATCAAATTATTAAGGGCTTGGCAACATAAATTGGATAGTTTAAAACCATGGATCCACTCACACACAAAAAAACAAGAATGTTATGTGCAAAAGTTTGTGTTAATGTGGAGCTAGAACAAGACAAAGTGGAGAAAGTGGGTATCAAATTGATGCTTGGGGAATGGGAAAAAAAAGTCAAATACGAAATTTTTTGATAAACTATAAGCAATGCAAAGTGTTTGGGCATGTGGAGGGAAAATGTCATCTGCAAAGACAACCCAAATTTATTAAGAAGTGGTAACAAAAGGAGAATCAAATAAACCAAAGGACTACAAACATGAAAAAGGAAACTTCTAGCCCACAGAAAAGGGCACAAGAAAATGAACAATTTCACTAGGAGGTAAATAAAGAGGTAAAATGTGAAATTACCAATGGATGTTCTATACAACACAAGGAAGAACAACAAAATCCTAATAAGACAATGGAGTATGCAAATAAATACAAAGAGCTAAACTAGCAAGCAGAAGAACATAATGAGAAATAAAACTTAAGTGGCTTTGGAAATAACATTAATCAACAAGAGGATAGCATCAATCAATAAAAATAAAATTATTATGAATAAGATAACCATAAGAAGAAAATAAATATGATTTAAAGTCATATAAATCTAGATACCAATACACAACAATAGAATGTGATTGCAATCATCACAGAGAATGCAAACAAAAATTTGGAAGTCAAAGAAAAAATATTAGTAGATAATGCAAAAATGGTAGAGGATACCCCATCCACTAAAATAGACTCATAATAGAAGGATCAAATTGAAGGAATTTGGAGGTTTAAAATGAAATAAATAGAGGTATGAAAGGGATTAGATCAAGTTTAAAATTCACAGAACAAAACTAAACAATCTGAGAAACGAAATGATATAAGCATAATAGAAAAATCAAAGTAAAATAAGGAGGGTATGCAAAAAATATTTAGCAAAAGACTAGAGTTGGGTAAAACAACTCAATCAACAGTGAAAGAATATCTACCAAGTTGTAACCAAATGTGAGAGAATGATCCTCCTGGAAGACATACAAAAAATATAAAGAATATAGGCAATTACGATAAAATAAAGCAATGAAGACCCCCAAACAAGAAGAACAAAAAATACCAGAGAATAGGGGACAAGAATTAGATCTAAATGAAGAATGGATGGTTAAGGGTAAAATCTCATCAAACAAAACCAAAAAATGAAAATATTTTCTTGGAATATGTAGGGGCTAAATTCCCCTGGAAAGAGAAGAATTGTTAGAAATCTACTCATGGAAGTTAAACCTGATATTGTTTGTCTTCAAGAATCTAAAATTGATACCAAAAAACTTAACATTATTCTGGAAGAGGTTTGGTCAAATTTTGAATGTATTATAATACCAAAACAAGATACTTCTGGAGGTATTTGCATCTTTTGGGATGGAAGGAATTTTTAAGGCACTTTAATTGATCAAGAAGAGAGATTTATACAATAAAATTGAAGAACACAAGAACTAACTTATATTGGATAATGATAGGGGTTTATGCTCAAGATGATGATCACGAGAGATTTCAACTATGGAATAACTTATTTTTTCAAAGGAGTCTTTTCATTAATTTGCATTAGATGGTTTTGGGTGACTTCAATACAGTCTTAAGAACAAAGGATAAAATTGGAGGGAGGATTAACATTACTCAAGTTATGCAAGATTTCAATAATTTTATTGTTATAGTATATTACATCATTTTGGTCATGTAAATGTACCACCCTTGGTACTATACTAGAGTAGTATATTACATTAGGAGGTAGTTAGCTAGTTACTTAAAGCACTATAATAAATGCACAAGTGTTTATGTGCAAGTTGTAAATGTGCAAGGTGTTCCCTTGTACAGCTAGGTAGAGTGTTCACCAAGCAATTCAAATTTATATATAAAGGGCCTCATAGTGAGTGATTATATATCGTTGTAGGTAGTAGTAGGTTTATTAGATAGATCACCATATAGATTGGTGATGGAATACAATTTAGTTCTTTAGCATCCATTCTGGAGTGTTCATTTTCTCCATATTGCATTGTATTATTTTTGTCACTTTCCATTAATAGCATATTTTAGCATCTTACACTTTTGCATATTTTATATCCTGTGATTGCATTCTCCTTTGGCATACACCATCAAAAGATAAAAGTGGTATCAGAGCCACGATAGATCTATATAGGAATAAGGAGATCCACAAGAGATATTGAGAGGAGAAGCAAATGTCAATTCTAGAATTTTTGAGATTGCATTTGGCTAGATTCTTTCCACAAAGTTTTAGAAAACTCGTGAAGACTAGAAATCAACATTCATTCCACTATATTAATAAATCAGCTAGTGAAGAGTCATCATTGACAAGAATTATAATCATATTACTAATATTTTGTTGTAGGAAAAGAAAATTGAAGGAAGCTCTATTGTAGACCTGCACATTGCAAAAGAAAAGGCCACAAATACCTTATTGCATAAGAAAGAGCCACAAAAGACTTGATCCAGAACAAAAGGCCACATAAGCCTTATTGTAGAAGAAAATGCCACAAAAGCCTTATTCTAGAAGAAAAGGCCACAAAAGCCTTGATCCAGAAGAAAAGGCCATAGAAGCCTTGAACCTAAAGAAGACTCTAGATAAGAGTTCGTGAAAGATAGGAGATTGGTGATATCCTTTGCTAATTGAAGACTTCTTCTAGAAGAAGCTAAAGAGACCCATCAAATATCTCATTGAAGAACTTACATCCTTGGAAGAGATAGAGAAGGACTATGAAAAGTCTTATTCTAGAGACCCATAAAGAATATCTCATTGCCAATACTTTTGTAGTTGAATTTTGGAGGAAATGTCTCATCAAGAAGACCTTGGAGAGGTATCAAGAAAAAATCTTGGAGAGCCTCATTGCAAAAATTAGAAAAGCCATCAAAGAAGTTCCTAGAACTCATTGGAGAAATTCACTACAAAATATAGTGGAAGAACTTGGGATAATTATCGTCATTTGACAACAATCCCAAAGGAGAAATATTTGGTAAATAGTTTGTTAAAATTTAGAGAGAAGATTTGTGAAGACCTTGAAGAACACAAGCTTATATTGAGAGGGGGGATGAATAGTATAATATCACTTTTTACTTTTCTTTCCCAATCAATATTATGTAATGTATAGATAGCAATATCAATAGTAGTAATCAAAACAATGCACAAATCACCACACATAATATAGACACCAATTTAACGTGGTTCACCCAATGTGGGCTACTCCACGAAGAAAATATTTCACTAAAAATTTCTCAATCAATCTCTTGGTAATGCTTTCCCTATTACAATATTTATGGACATCTATCCAAAGGAGACACCAATCTCCTAATCAAGTATATGTATCTCTATCCATAGGAGAACTTCTTTCTCCTTAGCTTTAACTGGTGATATTTTAGAAGAACTATTACCCCCATTGCTCTGGCTAATGGATATATATCCACTGAAGACACCTATCCTCACTACCCTGGATAATGGATCTCTATCCACTAGAGACCGTTATCCTCTATACTCTATCACCTTCAAAGCTCTATCTCAAATATGTACTAAACACAGTCCTTCGTTCTAGCACAAATATGCTCAATCTCTATCTCTGGTCTGGCACAAAACTATCCTCAAATATGCACCAAAATTTGTACTCAAATCTATACTAAAAATAGTCCTTCAATATAGCACAAATATGTCCTCAATATCTATCCTCAAGCCTTAACACAAAGCTTGACTCAATCACAAATCAACTCTGTTGGATCTGCCCCAAACCTTAACTCAAGGTTTGAATAAATCAATCAATCAACTCTGCTCTCAAGTCTTCTCAAAGACTTATCTCAAATATGCCTTGTAATATTCCACAAAAGCTCACACTAATTTGTCCACAAGTCCTCTCTAGAACTTGTCCAAATATACTCAACAAGTCCTCACTAGAACTTGTCCAAATCTGCTCTACAAGTCCTCACTAGAACTTGTCCAAATATGCTCAACAAGTCCTCACTAGAACTTTTCCAATATCATAGAAACATAAAGAGAATTTTTAGAGACTCAATACACTTCACATTCACCATAATGCTCAATCACTTTCAATCACTCTTTTTACCATAGAAACATATAGAGAATTGTTAGAGACTCAATATGCTTCACACTCATCACAATACTCAATCACTTTCAATCAATATTTTACCACATAAACATATAGAGAATTGTTAGAGAATCAATATGCTTCATGCTCACAAAATTTTCAATCACTTTCAATCTCTCTTTTATTACAGAAACATATAGAGAATTGTTAGACTCAATATGTTTTACATTCATCACAACACTCAACCTCTTTCTCAAATCAATTCAGAATATAGAATAATTTTTTTTACAAAACTTTAATCATCACATCAACACATCAACTTGACTAGGCTGAACCAACTCTTCTCAACCAATTAATATTTGCTTATAAATTCTAGTACAAGTATATGAACACTCACTCAAATGTTTCCAACAATGCTTATCAAAAAATCTTCACATAACAATGATACTCATGATCTTTGCAAACCCTAGTTCAAGTTCTTCACTCATCCAATCACTTCAACAACAATGCTTATAAAACAATCTTCGCATAACAATGATACTTATGATCTTTGCAAACCCTAGTTCAAGTTCTTCACTCAACCAATCACTTCAACAACAATGCTTATAAAACAAGGTTTTATCAACAACTCTCAATTCCAAAAAAACTTGAAGCATTTATTCATAACATACTCAAGAATGCTTACCAAACAATATTTTTCACTCCAACTTTGCATTCATAACATTCAACAATCACTCACTAGGAAGAATATGCCCATACCTTTTATTTGATGTAGAAGTGACCTTAGAACACCTGTCTCAATCACAATTATCTCTTTTGCCAATCTCAATAGTTAGATGATAAAATATCACACTAACTTCTTCAAAAAAAAATTCTCAATTACAAAAATAATCAAACTTAATTACACCTTATTACTCCTTCTCAAAATGATACCCAACACCACAAATATTTAATCAAAACTCTTCTTCCAAAATTCTACCTCATCAAAAGAACATTTTAACAATTCAATTTCGTCACAACCCTTTTCAGAAATATCTCAAAAATTATCCAAACTCTACTTATGAATCCCTACTTAATATTGCATTAATTAAATAAATCACTTTATAAAATAATGCAATAAATTAATTTCCTACTTTACAAAGGTAAAACAATATTACCCTAGCTTTTACTTTAACAAAAATCAATCCTTCATACACAAAATTATTTCCTCAACACTTAGGTTAATTTCATAACCTAACTTCCACCTTATTCCTCCTAAACCTTAGAAAATACAAAATAAAAATACTTCCAAAAATTTATTACCCTTTTTGCAATCCGTGGGGCTCGAACTTGCACTAAACTCTCCACAGTGCCTTAGTCGCGGCTTCCATGCCATGTGAGCCACGTGCTCCACTTGGAGCCTCAATGTGCAATACGTGATTTGAATTCCTCTCAAACCTTAAGAGCCCTTGGCTCTTCCTTGGATGCGACGGTAACCAAACTTTGCTAGAGTCACTTAATTTGAATTTCAATTGAGCTCTTTGTATATTGTGGATGCTCTTATTTCGGATGCCAATATTTGGAATGGCTAAGGTATTAATACCTAATGCCTTCTTTGTCATGCACGTCAACAGAGAAAAATGTGTTGGGGAGTTAGCGCTAACATTTACCTTCATATTATTTTAAATTATAATTATTTAAATTTCAAATAATTTAAATATTATAAATTTAATATTGTAAATCTTCCTTGGGCTTTATTAAAAATTAAAGCCTCCTTAAGTTTTATAAAACCTTCTAATTTTGCCCACCTAAGGTTTTAATAAAAACATTTTACATAATATTTAAAAATAAATATTATGAAGCTCTTTTGCCATCAACCTTTTGCATTACTCCTTTTGACCTTTTGACATCAACGATAGTTCATTCCTTGAAATTAATGACAACTTCATTAACTCAAAATGTCCAACAATCTCCCCCTTTGTAATTGATGGCAACCCAAATTATTTTTATCAAAACTTAACATTTTTCTTGTTCTACTCCCCCTGGGAAATTGCTCCCCCTAACTCAATGCTCTCTCCTTAAACCAAATCTCTCCCCCTTACTCAAATATCTCCCCTTTGACATCAATGTCAAAGGGTCACCTTTGGGGCTCGAGGCTAAGAATGAGTCTCTTAGCTTAACCCCTTCCCCACCTCTTCTTGAGGTGGTTAATTCTGGGGTGGAAGTATTTCTACTCTCAGCAAGCACTGTTATTTACCTTTATCCTCTTTTCTTATCATTTGATCCTTTTGATTCCTTTGACTATTCCTATTTATTTCCATATCTTTATTCCTATCCATATTCTTGTTTCTATTTTTGTCCATATTCTTGTACCTGTTCATGTCCATGTCCATATTCCTATTCTTGTTCCTGTTCTTATTCTTGTTCCTGTTCATGCTTGTTTCTGGAATGTTGGAATATGTAATGCAACATTGTGTAAATTATTCTTAGACTAAAATATAAAGTCTAAAGAATAATATTTGAATTAGAATATAATTCTATCTTATGTAAAATATTCCCACCCAATTAATAAATAAATTAAGGGTGCTAGGAATATTTAATTTCTTGGGAAAAAGTTATTTCCCTTTTCTAGCAAATATTAGAAAGTAACTAATCACTTTCTAATATTTGATAGATGCCACTTATCACATATCTCAAAGATTAGATTGTGATAAAATTAGAAAGTAACTAAAGCACTTTCTAATATTTGATAGATTGTGATAAGATTAGATTGTGATAAGATTTAGGGTTGTAGTAGAAAAGCTTCTCTTTAAATAGGGGTGTTTTCTACTACATATTATCATATCTTGTCATATTGACTTGTGTTGTAGTTTATGTTGATGCATATTGTTGCATAACATTGAAGCATTCTTGTATTGTTGAATCATTGAGTAATATAGTGAGCTTCATAGTGGATGTTTCCCTTCTTCATTTGAAGTAGGGTTTTACCACTCAATATTTGTGTTGTGGGTTTACCTCTTTTATGTGTGATTGATCTTGTGGAGCATTCTTCGATCTTGGGGAGACTTTGCTTGTCTCACATTTGGTATCAGAGCGGTTGGGATCTCCATCAAGTGTCTTCAATCCTTTGAGGTGAAAAACCCATTAAGGTATATATATTTTTTGCATGCATTTGATATTTGGGTATTTTATGTAAACTTATTTTGCAAATCTGCCATTAGGGTTTATAGATTTATTATGTTTTTAGATCTAGTTGTTAGATCTTTTGCAAACAATATTTTCATTTTAAATCTATAAATTTTTTTTGGCATTAAGCTTTTGTTGAAAGGTTTTTGGAGCCAAACGGACCCCATGGTTGCGTCCGGAAGACCCAAAAACCCCTATTTCCATATATAGTCATTTTTTTTATTTAAAAAAAAAAAATATATATATATATATATATATAAAAATAGTTTTGCTTTATAAAAAAAAAAAAACAGTTTTGCTTTATAAAAAAAAATAGTTTTGTTTTAAAAAAAAAAAAAATAGTTTTGCTTTATAAAAAAAAAAAAAGTTTTGTTTTTTTGAAAAAGTTTTGCTTTATAAAAATCTTTAAACTTTTTCATGCCATTTTTTTTATTAATAAAATAAATTTTATTAATTTAATTGCATTTTTTAAGCAATTTTTTGTATTAAAAATTATTATTATTCTCCTTAAAATGCAATATTTTTTTGTCTCACATTAACAATGGTTGTTTGTGAGTTTGCTTGTTTTGCAAGGTTATCCAAGTATGTTTTGGAGTATACAAGGCAATTTCGGATCAACTTTTTCACTCTCTTCCCCTATTTTTATTAATTTCTTCTAATCTCTCTCCAGTATTTGCTTGAAGCATACTTGTAAATTAATGTAACTTGTATCTCTCATTATGAAAGTAAAAGAGAATGAAAGTGAGAGTGAGAGAGAGAGAGAGAGAGAGAGAGTGTATTTGTGTTTTGCTTTGTGTCTCCACTATCTCTTGTTCATCTTTCTTACATTTTGCATCTCAACTAATCTAACTACTAACTTGCTACTAAACAATCTACTAACCAACTAACTTGCAATTTACTAATTTTCATATTAATCAAGAAGGTTAAAAATGAATCAACTTCCTAACCACAACTTTAGTATTTGATTAAAATTTACTTAATCTTGCAACACAATTTATATTTGCTAAACACCTATTGAATCCAAAAGAATCCGCTCTATCGATAGCAAGTCCTTTTTGGGTCCTCGTACCCATACCCTTTTGGGTAGCTTGGTTGACCTTGGGTGAGATGAATTGGCAATTCATTAGGCTATAGCAAAACCTAAAATGAACACTAACTTACTAACTTATTGACTATCTAACATTTAACAAATGTTTTATGGTTCAATTCAAGTTAGTTTATTTTGTTGCAAGATGATTGTTATGGTTAGTTACCTTCTTATTGCAAGTTAATCTATTGCAAGTTGATCTTGGTTTATTCAATTGCAATATGGTTATAGTTGTTTATTGCAAGATGGTTATAGTAGTTCATGATTATCTTTCATGATGATCAATCAACTATTGCCTTGGCTAAAAATCCTGTAATGCATCAAAGGACAAAGCATGTTGAAATCCAAGCCCATTTTATCAGAGAGAAGGTATTGGATGGGACTATTCAGTTGGAGTATTGCCCATCATCTTCTAATTCTACTGATTTGTTCACCAAACCTCTTCCCAAGGAGCAGTTTTGTAAGTTGAGGGACTCACTTGGTTTGGTGAAGTTGTCCTCAAGGGGGAATGAAGTGTAGTTACACTTGTGTGATGACAACTTCATCCTTATGAGGTGTTTTGTGCTATATATATGAGTTGATCTTTGGTGGTATAATTGCTTTTTGCATCTCTTTTGAACATGGTACTTTCTTGTTTGCCTTGTGCAACTTTTGTACATGTTACTTTGTAGATGGCATTGTGCAATTATGGTATATGATGCAATTGCTTTATGCGACTCTTTTACATGGTACTTTCTTGTTGCCTTGTGCAACTTTGTACATGTTTTTTTATGTAGTTGGCATTATGCAATTGGTTTATCATGGTACTTTCTTGTTAGCATTTATGCTACTTTTGTACATGATATTTTATGGTTGGCTTTATGCAACCGGTGTGCACACTTTATTATTTTCATATACCTTATGCAACTCTTGTACATGGTACTTTTTTGTTAGCCTTGTGCTACTTTTGTACATGGTACTTTAGAGTTTGCATTATCATGGTACTCCTTGTTTGCTTTATGCAACTTTGTACATGATATTTTTTGATCAACTATATAGCACGTGACTATAAGTATGGCTTGGCATCTTTTTGTGATGACTTATAGTTCACTATTTGTTAGATCAGTTTTGTTATCATCTTTGGATATTCATATATGTTGTGGTGAATATATTTATGATGATGTATCTAACTGATCTTATGTTGAGCTGCTTGTAGCTTGTAGGTACTTCCATTTGGGATTTTGTAGGCTTACTGAAGACACCCTTGTGATGTTTTCTTCTTGTCATTTGCAACCACTTGTGGTTGATGGATGGCTTTGTAAGTTGCTTGTATCTGAAGCTACTCCGTTGGGGGCTTGCAGTCTCATTTTGGCCCATTTTGTATTGGTGCCTTATTGTAGACCATTCTTGGTCATAGAAGCTCATTGTAACTATATTACTCATTTGATTCTCATCCCCGTTTGTATCTTTAGGGGGAGAATGTTTCTTTGTCTCATAATTCCTTTCCCCAATATTGCATTAAGGGGGAGTGTTGGAATATGTAATGCAACATTGTGTAAATTATTCTTAGACTAAAATATAAAGTCTAAAGAATAATATTTGAATTAGAATATAATTCTATCTTATGTAAAATATTCCCACCCAATTAATAAATAAATTAAGGGTGCTAGGAATATTTAATTTCTTGGGAAAAAGTTATTTCCCTTTTCTAGAAAATATTAGAAAGTAACTAATCACTTTCTAATATTTGATAGATGCCACTTATCACATATCTCAAAGATTAGATTGTGATAAAATTAGAAAGTAACTAAAGCACTTTCTAATATTTGATAGATTGTGATAAGATTAGATTGTGATAAGATTTAGGGTTGTAGTAGAAAAGCTTCTCTTTAAATAGGGGTGTTTTCTACTACATATTATCATATCTTATCATATCTTGTCATATTGACTTGTGTTGTAGTTTATGTTGATGCATATTGTTGCATAACATTGAAGCATTCTTGTATTGTTGAATCATTGAGTAATATAGTGAGCTTCATAGTGGATGTTTCCCTTCTTCATTTGAAGTAGGGTTTTACCACTCAATATTGGTGTTGTGGGTTTTCCTCTTTTGTGTGTGATTGATCTTGTGGAGCATTCTTCGATCTTGGGGAGACTTTGCTTGTCTCATATGGAATGTCTACTTTACACCACTTTGTTGTATGTCCATAATTATTGCACTTATAAAACTTAATGTTATTATTCCTTGGAGGTGCAAATATCTTGGGATTTCTCTTGGTGAAGCCATATTTATTCCTATCATTACCCCTGTAATTCATAGCCTTGTGACCAAACTGATTACATGAGTAGCAATACCCATGGAAAAGCTACCTGCTTTTGAAGTTCCCATATTCCTGTATTTTATGTGTCCCGCACTATGAATCCATGTGCAAAAATTTGTGACATCATAAACATCATCCATTGAAATTTGCTTGCCTTGACCTCATTGGTCTAATAGTCTCTCTCTCTGTGTGCTAGTTCCTATTCCATATATTTCTTCTTTGTGCATTGTTCCTTTCCTTGTTGAAATTTTTGCTGTCCAACTCATCCTCATAAGTCTCACTTTCTCTTCCACTGTCTTCTTCTGAAGTTTCTTCTTCTTTAGAAATTGAGGTTGACTATTCTTCTTATTTATTTTGAGCCTGTTCAAAACCAAGACCTATTTTATTTGTTGACCTTATTTGTACCTTGATCATCTTATCTACAATATTTGAGATCTTCCTAAATTTGTGTAGCTTGTCCTTGGACTTTTCTAATTCTTCTCTTAGTAGAGATACTTCTTGTTCTAACCTTTCACATTCTAAGATCTTTGCTTCTAGCTTATATTTGAACTTATTTTTCTTAGCTATTGACTTTTTTAGATTATCTATAAGCTTTCCTCTCTCTTCATCACATTCTTGAAACTGGATCTCAAGTTTGGAGTTTTACTTTATTACCTTATTTAAAGTTTTAAGAGCATAAATAATCTCTCCCTCAAGATCAACTCCTTTTTTTTCTGATTCTTCTTCTATTTGTTTGCCTTTGTGAACATCTTCATTTTATTTTGATTTGTCTTCTATAGGTTCACCTTCTTCTCCTTCTAGTGCCATTAGAATATTCTCTTCTGGTCCTTCAAGTGCATCCTCATATTCATCATCACTGAAACTGAAAACATTTCTTATACAACTATCTTCAAGATGTCCAAAATTACCACATCTAAAACACTTGAGAATTATCGGTGACCTTTTCTTAACTTCTTCTTTTTCTTCAATCAAAAATAGGACTTCATATTTATCATTATCTGAGAAACTATTATCACTATCACTTGAGTACTTACTTGCCTTGTCTGCATAGTAGCTCTTCTTTTGTCTTTGAAATAACTTCTTTCCTTGTTTGCTTTGTCTATACTTGCTTTTATTTTGATACATGTATCTTTTTAATTCCCTGTTCTTGTGATCCTATTTTTCTTCATCATGTTTATTTTTAGCTTCTTTAAAATCAGTTACATAGTGACAATACTTTTCACAATTGAAACATCTAACTGATTTTACATCTTTAAATATTCTTAAATCTTTATTCCTTCTGCCATAATTGACTTCTTCATAATTGGATGACTCGTTGCTCGATTTCTTACCCTTTGTCTTCTTAATTTCTTTGAAGGTTGCTTCCTTTCAGATATTAGGTTTCTATTTTTTTCTTAACTCAAAAGTTGTAAGAATACCAAGTAACATATCTCTTGTCAAAGAATCACCATCCTTTGCTTCTTCTATAGCTAAATATTTACACTAAACCTTATTGGGAGAGATCTTAATATCTTATCACAAACATCAACTTCTTCAACCTTAAGTCCAAGTCTTTACATGGCATTAACAACCTCATATACCCAAAGTAGATAAGTACTAATGTTTTCCTCATTCTTCATTCTTAATTCTTCAAATTTTCCTTTGAGATTTTGTATCTTTGCCTTTTTCACACTTTTATCTCCTTCATATATGCTTTACAACTTATCCCAAATTCCTTTTCCATATTGAAAATGCATAACTTTTATGAATTACGTTCTATGCAAACCTCTCAAAATTACATTTATTGCTTTTGAATTGTAATGTTGTAGAAGCTTACATTCCTTATATGTAGGTGGATCAGCTAGTGGTATGTATCCATTTTCAATTACTTTCCAAATTTTATTACCAAGTGCCTTCAAGTGAATCTTAATTCTCTAACTCCAAAATATATAATCACCTCCATCAAATATTAGTGTTGAATTATCTAAGGACACATTCTTGGAATCCATTATGTTCTTGAAAGTTTTTCCTTCAAGATATTAAACTCTTCTAAAGGAACCCGCTCTAATACCAATTAAAGAACACAAGCTTATACTGAGAGGGGGATGAACAATATAAGACCACTTTTTACTTTTCTTTCCTAATAAATATTATGCAATGTATAGACAAAAATATCAATAGTAGTAATAAAAGCAATGTACAAATCACCACACACAATAGAGACACCAATTTAACGTGGCTAACCCAATGTGGGCTACTCCACGGAGAAAATATTTCACTAAAAAATTTTCAATCAATTTCTTTGGAATCCTTTCCCTATTACAATGTTTATAGACTTCTTTCCAAAGGAGATTCCAATACCCTAATCAAGTTTGTGGATCTCTATCCATAAGAGAACACGTTTCTCCATAGCTCTGACTGGTGATCTTATAGAAGAATTATTGCCCTCACTGCTCTGGCTAATGGATCTCTATCCACTGAAGACACATGTCCTCACTACCCTGGCTAATGGATCTCTATCCACTAGAGAATTTCATACTCTATACTCTTTCACCTTCAAAGCTCTATCTCAAATATGTACTAAACATAGTACTTCGGTCTAGCACAAATTTGCCCAATCTGTCTCTGGTCTAGCATAAAACTATCCTCAAATATACACCAAACTTTGTTCTCAAATATGTACTAAAAATAGTCCTTCATTCTAGCACAAACATGTCCTCAATATTTATCCTCAAGCCTTAACACAAATCTTGACTCAATAACAAATCAACTCATCTGGATCTACCCCAAACCTTAACCCAAGGTTTGAACAAATCAATCAATCAAATATTATCTCAAGTCTTCTCAAAGACTTATCTCAAATCTGCCTTGTAAGCTTCCACAAAATCTCACACTAATCTATCCACAAGTCCTCTCTAGAACTTGTCCAAATTTTCTCAACAAGTCCTCACTAGAACTTGTCCAAATCTGCTCAACAAGTCCTCACTAGAACTTGTTCAATCTCATAGAAACATAAAGAGAATTTTTAGAGACTCAATATGCTTCACATTCACCACAATGCTCAATCACTTTCAATCACTCTTTTTACCAAAGAAACATATAGATAATTGTTAGAGACTCAATATGCTTCACACTCATCACAATGCTCAGTCACTTTCAATCAATCTTTTACCACATAAACATATAGATAATTGTTAGAGAATCAATATGCTTAACGCTCACAAAATTTTCAATCACTTTCAATGTCTCTTTTATTACATAAATATATAGATAATTGTTAGAGACTCAATATGTTTCACATCCATCACAACACTCAACCTCTTTCTGAAATCAATTAAAAATATAGAATAATTTTTTTTACAGAACTTGAATCATGACATCAACACATCAAATTGACTAGGCTCAACCAATTAATCTTTGCTTATAAATTCTAGTCCAAGTATATGAACACTCACTCAAATGTTTCCAACAATGCTTATCAAACAATATTCACATAACAATGATACTCATGATCTTTGCAAACCCTAGTTCAAGTTCTTCACTCAACCAATCACTTCAAAAACAATGCTTATAAAACAATCTTCACATAACAATGATACTCATGATATTTGCAAACCCTAGTTCAAGTTCTTCACTCAATCAATCACTTCAAAAACAAGGCTTATAAAAAAAAATTTATCAACAACTCTCAATTCCAAAAATGCTTGACGTATTTATTCATAACACACTAAACAATGCTTACCAAACAATCATTTTCACTCCAAATTTGCATTCATAACATTCAAAAATCACTCACTAGGAATAATATGCCCATACCTTTTATTTGATGTAGAAGTGACCGTAGAAAATTTGCCTCAATCACAATTTTCTCTTTTGCCAATCTCAATAGTTAGATGATAAAATATCACACTAACTTCTTCACAAAATAATTCTCAATTACAAAAATAATCAAACTTAATTACACCTTATTACTCCTTAAAATGATATCCAACACCACAAATATTTAATCAAAACACTTCTTCCAAAATTCTAACTCATAAAAATAACATTTTAACAATTCAGTTTCATCACAACCCTTTTTAGAAATATCTCAAAAATTATCCAAACTCTACTTATGACTCCCTACTTAATATTGCATTAATTAAATAAATCACTTTATAAAATAATGCAATATATTAATTTCCCACTTTACTAAGGTAAAACAATATTACCCTAGCTTTTACTTTAACAAAAATTAATCCTTCATACACAAAATTCTTTCCTCGACACTTAGGTTAATTTCATAACCTAACTTCCACCTTATTCCTCCTAAACCTTAGCAAATACAAACACCAAACTCTCCACAGTGCCTTGGCCATGATTTCCACACCATGTGAGCCACATGCTCCACTTGGAGACTCAAAGCACAATACGCGCTTTGACTTCCTCTCAAACCTTAAGAGCCATTGGCTCTTCCTTCGACACGGTAGTAACCAAACTTTTTTGGAGGCACTAAATTCAAATTTTGCATGAGCTCTTTGTATATTGCAGATGCTCTTATTTCAAATGCCAATATTTGAAATGGCTAAGGTATTAATACCTACTGCCTTATTTTTCATGCACGTCGATGGAGGAAAATGTGTTGGGGAGTCAACGCTAACATTTTCCTTTGGATTATTTTAAATTATAATTATTTAAATTCCAAATAATTTAAATATTATAAATTTAATATTTTAAATATTATTTGGGATTTATTAAAAATTAAAGCATCCTTAGGTTTTAGAAAACCTTTTTAAATTGCCCACCTAAGGTTTTAATAAAAACCTTTTATTTTACCCAAACATGGTTTTAATAAAAACCTTTTACATAATATTTAAAAATAAAAATTATGAAGATCTTTTGCCATCAACCTTTTGACATCAAGAACAATTCATTCCTTGACATCAATGACAACTTCATTAACTCAAAATGTCCAACAGACTTCAAGATCTCCAAATTCTTGAGAAGAAAGTCCTATTTGAAGTTAGAACTCAAATAGAAGAAACCTACCAAATCCAAGAAGATTTAGATATTTCCCTTCATAGCTAAATAAGGTACATTTCAAAAATGAGATTTTCTAGATTCACAAAAAAAATACAAAAAGGGTTCCTGAATAACAACATTTCAGTGAATAGATTGATTGCTAAAGGGCAGCAATCAATATAGTATTTAAGAGGGTGAAAAATATAGTTCTTTTAAGATATTTATTTGCACATTAAAATAGGATTTGGATGTATTTCAAAAAAATAAATATATCATCTACCTATTATCTATATAGAAAGCAAGAAGACTACATCCTACAACATTGATTGTAGTGCAAAAATTGAATATTATTATTAAGGGTCCTTTATAATTACTCTTAAAATTTGTAGTGATCATTAGTGCATTTGAAACTACTTTGAGAGATTATTTACAAGAGCAATAAGGTGAGATTATTGTTACCTTTAAAGTGCATTAAGTTGAATGTATTATTGATTCATTGCACTATACTAATTGTTCATTAACTAGTTACTCTCAGAGAGATATTTTATGTTTTTGATTGTTAAGATCAAGGGCACAAAACCAACATATTATCAAAGTGTCTAGAGACACTATTTGGTGCACAAAATGTATAGCATTTAATGGTCAAAATAAGCCACCATTAAAATCCTTGAAGGAAGCTACAAATCAAGACTTGGTGAGTCTTATATTCAAGGTACTCTAAGGTTTTCATTAAAAATATAAGTGCATAAATTTCTACTTCAAAAAGGGGCATATTATGTGCATTAGCTTGGATTAATTGTTACTAAATTATCCAAGTGAAAGAGTTAGACATTAGTTGTCTAATAAGAATTAATGAAGGCATCAATACTTAGCTCAAGGAATCACCTCATTAAAAAGCCAAAAATCATTTTAGATTGGGAGACATTCGGTTCGTTATATTGGTGCAAAATCCAACTATTACAAGCACAACTTGTGTTCCTTCAATAAGGACAAAAGATATTATATTACAAGAAGAATCACAACCGTCATCTCAAAAAGTATAAGGACAGAGTTCGAGCAAGAGAAGAGAGCCATCGAAGAGCTTATATTGCTCAAGATTCAAGGTGCCTAAAGACATCATTGCTCCTCATCAAATAAAGCACCCAGAAGCAAGCATTCGCCTACAATATTAAATTAAACACAACAAGGCTATTATTTACTGATATCTAACAATGTGGATAGGGCAACATTACTAATCCAAGTACAAGGATCTATTACAAAGGCATTATCTACATTACAAAACCAACACTCAATCAACACATTGAAAGCATAAGAGAATAATGGAAAAGGTGCTATACCCAAAACCATAGATTGGAGAGAATGTCCACCTAGAATAAGCACTCAAATCATCCATAATACCGACATTTGAATATCCATAGAACCTTGGAGTATCATAGCTGGAGCCACCCATCATCTTCATCAAAACAATGTGCAAAAAGAAAGATTTCTTGCTATCCAAAAAATAAAGCAAACTAACAAATAATTTGAAGGAAGAAAGGTTATAACATTCATCCTTAGAGCATTAAATAAAATATCTAAATGCAAATACCTTGAGTGCAACTTGGCACAAACACTCTAAGCACCATATCATTCCTCGACTAAAGGAATAATCCATCGCCTACCTTTAGGAGTTACAAAATTATTGTGGAGGTTACTTACCTAAGTCTTCATTGTACAAAGAAACTAATATTGAAATAATATCAATGCCTATCTTCATTGTAACTCCCATGTAACACCTGTCCAAAGTTGGAAGGAATCTATTCTATTTAAAGCATCCAACTTGAAGGAATATTAAATATGAAGAAAAAACAAGGCACTTAGTCAAGCCTACAAGATGTGGAAGCATGTTCATAACAAGTATTGTGTAAGAGTGCATTCAAGACATGAATATTCAATTCCATAATTAGACACCCAAATTTGTCAAAATTCCACACAAGAAAGTGCAAGATTCATACAAAGCATCCATTAACGAAGTAGCATTAAATGCTCAACAACACCAAGCAATATCAATGCCCATTCAAGAAACTCTCAACAACAAATACATCATTGCAAAATATACGTTTAAGGAAGAACATACTAAGGTCTATCATGTGCCCATATTAATAAGTTTATTTACTTGCTTTTATTCAAATATAAAATGAGCTATAAGGTGATTTTCATAAGGTTTACTATTGCATTGGATAATATAAATTCAACCAAGCATTAGTAGATAATAAAACAAGTTTATATTTTAGGAAATTAATTATTGGGGTGCATAAAAATAATATAATATTTACAATATTCAAATTAGGAGATATAAGGTTGTCAACCTTTATTAAATTATTATTTAATTGCAAATAACATTATTTTCTAATATTCCAAAAAGTAGGGAGATCTAAGGCATACTACTTCAAACTATATACATATAATTAGAATTTAGAAAATTAATCTATTGGAAAGAGAATAAGATCAATTGCCTACATATCGAGTTGGAATTAATTAGTAAAAATTATCTTGTACTCATTCTAAGGAGACAAAAATAAATTCAACTATTGAAGCATACTTCACTGGGAAAGATAAGACAATATAAAAACTGATTATTCTCAAAATATTACAAAATCAACTTAGAAGGTAAACTAAGCATTAGGGATATATAAGGAAGCCTACAAAACCTAATTCTAAGAAATTTTTATCAAATTAGTTCACATATCTTAACTAGGGATAAATAAGGGATTCTACAAAAGCTAATATTTGAATAGTTTTATCAAACTAACTCATATACTCTTAACTAGGGAGTTATAAGGTGGACTACTTAGAATATCCTATCTCATAATACTAAAAGAGATACAAAATATAGGCACTATCAAAGCATGTCATAATCTAATATAGGGAGGTATAAGGATATCAACCTCAAAGAATTAAACAAAAAATA
Organism: Wollemia nobilis; assembly: GCA_028583015.1. NCBI lineage: Eukaryota > Viridiplantae > Streptophyta > Pinopsida > Araucariales > Araucariaceae > Wollemia > Wollemia nobilis. Next base: position 59,622 of record JAQPPZ010000331.1, on the reverse strand, counting down.
ACATGTATAACTCCTTTAGAAAGAAAAAAACAAGTGCCATAAAAATTGGAATCATGAATCTACTGATAAAGGGTGAAAAAAATTTAGATCTTACTTCAAAAATGATTCATCGTGAACCTTTATACGATGACTTTGATTCCATGGAACATTATCTACAAGCTCAACTCAATGAAGAAATTGGAAATGGAAAGGATGACATTCTACTTCCTTTAGATTTTGTAATAATATTATATATGGCATTACTTACATAAAAATGTTACAAGAATGAGAATACAGAACAAAAAGGATTAATAGAAGCTCTTAAAAAAAAAAATCGAATTGAGTGAACCATACCTAGAAAAGGTATTTCAATATTCATGCAATATTGGTACTACTAACTCAAGATCTTATCATGATGCTTTGAGTGTTTATTCAGAAGCCTCTGTACATAGCAAGGACAAAGAAGGAAAAATACCTTTATAATAATTAGATAACAGTACAACCACTTATGAAAGTATATAAATAGGATCTAAAGCAAATGCTAAAGAAGAAGAGGAAGAATCAATTCAAGGAGGCATATAGTGCAATGTGAAGTAAAGATAATACAAAGGACCAGATCATGTTGAAGAATGTCTAAATATAAAGATCCATATTGAAGACTAAAGTCTTTAATATCCAAATAATGTAATACATGGGGTGTTAGAGTATATTACATCATTTGGGTCATGTAAATGTACCACCCTTGGTACATAACTAGAGTAGTAGATTAGTTTAGGGGATAGTTAGCTAGTTACTTCAAGTAATATAATAAATACATGTGTCTATGTGCAAGTTGTAAATGTGTAAGGTGTCCCCTTGTACAACTAGGTAGAGTGTTGACCAAGCAATCCATATTTCTATATAAATGGCCTCATAGTGAGTTATTATATATCATTGTAAGTAGTAGTAGGTATAATAGGTAGATCACCATATAGATTGGTGATGGAATATAATGTAATTCTTTAGCATCAGTTCTTGAGTGTTCATTTCCTCCATACTGCATTGTATCATTTTTGTCACTTTCCATTAATAGAATATTTTAGTATCTTACATTTTTGCATATTTATATCTTGTGATTACATTCTCCCTTGGCATGCACCATCAAAAGCTAACATTTATTCAAAACAATAAGCTGATTGATCTAGATATATGTAAAGGTAAGTTTAGGTGTACAAATAGAAAAATGAAGGATAATCATATTCAAAGACACCTGGATAGAGTTCTTATTTATGATATTTGGCTAAGTATAGTCAGTATTCATAGATTTATGTGTATGCCCATAATAGGATCATATCACAATCCCCTTTTATTGGAAATGAAAAATGAGGAGAAGTAGGGAGGAGCACCCTTTAGGTATGATATCATGTGGAATATGCACCAAAAAATTACAAAAAAAAATAAAGCTTGGTGGTAGGAGGAGGTTCAAGGATCAACTATGTACAAAGTTACCCAAAAATTAAAAATATCAAGTATTGAATCAAAATTTAGAATAAAGAGGTTTTTGGTAACACCGTTTTAAGAAAACAACTTAAAAAGGATAAGATATAGGGGAAAATGAAAAGGGAAGGTAGAAAAATAGAGTAGCATGAAAGGGAAAAAAAAATCCTCATAAAATATCATAATACGATAGACCAAGAGGAAATTCATTCAAAATAAAAATCTAGAATATTGTGGCTTAAGGAATGTGATAGAAACAATAAATTCTTCCATGTTTTGACTATGAAACATAGCAAAAATAATAAAATACTCCACCTTATGGGGAATATGGAAGAAATTTTGAGAATTAATAAGATATTAAAAATCTAGCCATTACTTTCTTTCAAAACTTTCTCAGCAAATAAAAATAGAGTACAACATGGAAATAGAAAGCATCATAACAATGTTCCCAGAGGAGTTAATAATAGCATGAATGAACATATATGCAAGGTAATATCTAAGGAGGAAATTAAAAGAGTTGTGTTCTCTATGGGAGCATCTAAGGCTCCGAGATCGAATGGTTTCCTATTGGGTTTTTTTCAACATCATTGGGATATTATTGGAGAAGATGTAATTAATGCAATCCAAGTGTTGGCAATTTTGGGTACCTTGGGTACATTGCCTTTGCTCTAAGTGTAGATGTTGTCATTGATGTCAAGAAGGTCTTGAAGCAATCTGGTTTGATGTCAAAGAAATTTTTTTGATGAAGGTTTTAGTTTGGACAGTGAGTTTTCAAGAAGATCAGAGTAGCCTAGTTGCAAAAAGATCAAGAAAAAGACAAGTAAGAAAAAGTATGCAGGCGGCTGGAAAAACTGTCATGATTTCGTGACATGTTTCAGGAGAGAGAAAGTGCTGGAAAAACTATCATGATTTTGCGACATGTTTGAGGAGAGAGAAATTTCAAGCAAAATTGTCGTGATTTCGCGACATGTTTGAGGAGAGAGAAAGTTCGGCAAAACTGTCACGATTTCGGGACATGCTATAGAGGTCAAGTTGAGGACTGTCATGATTTTGTGGCATGCTGAAAAGCTCAAAGTGAGAACTGTCGTGATTTCATGACATGCAACGAAGGAAAGAGTTTGATATGAGAAGCGTCATGATTTCATGACAGGTAGTAGAGAAAGTGTACGGAAGCTGAAAGCGTCGTGATTTCGTGATAGGATGGAGGAACAGCTTATGGATGCAAAAAATGTCATGATTTCATGATAGGTTGAGATGGCAGCTTTCAGTTGGAGAAAGTGTCACGATTTCATGACAAAAATAGTTAGCAAGTCTTAAACAAGAGAAGCGTCATGATTTCACGACGAATTCAGGAAGGAAGAGCTCGAAGGCGAAAGCGTCATGATTTCATGACTTGTTCCAGTTTTGCGGGCGTAAGGCAGAGAAAATCTTAAGGCAGCGAAAGTGTCGTGATTTTGCAACATGTTTTGTTTTCGCTGGAGCAAGCCGAGAAAAAGTTGAAGAAGCAAGAAATGTCGTGATTTCGTGATAGAAGTGAAGATGATGTCAGTAGAGGCAAAAGTGTCACGATTTCACGACAAAAGCAGAGAAGAAGGCCATGAAGACAGAAGGGTCACAATTTCATGACAGGAGTGTAGATGACATCAGCAAAAGCAGAAAGTGTCACGATATCGTGACAAAAATGAATAGGAAGCCAAAAGAAGCAAAAGTGTCGTGATATCACGACAGCAGGCAAAAGAAGGTGTACGGCTGTAAAAGTGTCACGATATCGAGACATGTTATGGTTTCACGATAGAATGTCTGAAGCACAGAGGCGATTAAAGCCGACAAATTTAAATCTAGGCCAACGATCTTTAGGGTAACATCCGACTAAATATTAAGTTTTTGATCATGAATTTATGCTATAAAAGGAGGACTGTTTTTGAGTTTCAAGGCATCAAATGTGTGTATCAAATTTGTGCAAGTGAATTTTGCTTTGCGCAAGAGAGCGAGTCGAGTTGAATCGATCGAAGTGTGCATTTGAAGTGTGATATTCACAGATAGAGTGTGGGAGAGAAGTGCGATCGTCGAGAGGTAGAGTGTGCAAATTTTGTGCTACTGTAATTGCACAGAGGTGCATAAGTTGAGGTTCGATCGAGTGCTGCTGTGGTTGCACGATCAGTGCAAAAGTTGTCTCGACCAAGTGCGGCTGTAACAGAACAGAGAAAGAGGAAGAGGACAGACCTGTGCCAGACCAAAGAATTATGTTTGATGCAGATCAGATAGAGGACATATGTGCTAGACCGAAGGACTATGTTTAGTGCATATTCGAGGATCAACTTTATTATGATAGAGTTGAGGATAGAGATCTCCAACCAGAGCAGGGAAGACAAGTGTCTTCTATGGATAGAGTTCCACTTGCTAAGGGCATAGGAGGTAGAGGTCTTCTAGAGGATCACCAGCCAAAGCAGAATTAGGGGAAGGTATCTCCTTTGAGCAAGAGGCTCATAAACATTGTAATTGGGAAGGTTTCCCAAAGAACTGTGATATAACTTTTAGAGAAAAGTTTTATCCGTGGAGTAGCCCACCTTGGGTGAACCACGTAAATTGTTATGTCACTTTGTGGATGATGTTTTGTGCATTACTTGATTACTGCTGTTAATACTGCTATCTATTTTCTGCATAACATTGAATTGAAAGTTGATTTGAAAGAAAAAGTTAAAAGTGGTCTTATACTGTTCACCCCTCCCTCTCAGTATAAGCTTGTGTTCTTCAATTGGTATCAGAGCTAGCACCTTCAAAAAGTTTAATAGCTTGAAGGAAAATTTTGCAAAGAACACAATGGATTATTCAAGTGGCAATGCAACACCTATTCTTGATGGATCAAATTTTGGTCTATGGAGTGCAAGAATGAAAGTCTATCTATTGGAACTTGGTAATGAGGTATGGAAAGTAATTGAATATGGGTACACTATCCCTATAAATGGTCCATACACTAAAGAAGACAGGCTCTTACATCACAACAACTCAAAATCCATGAATGCAATCTTGAAGGGTTTACAGAAGGCTGATCTTACCAAAGTGATTCACTGCAAGACAGCTAGTGAAATGTGGAAACAGTTGCAGGTGGTTCATACAGGTGATGCTAATGTCCGAAAGGCCAAATTGAGACACTTTAAAGGTATGTTTGAACAACTCAAAATGAATGATGATGAAAATATTAGTGACTACATGCTTCGTATGGATGATATTGTTAACTCCATGAAAGACTTAGGTCTTGAACTTGTTGAAAATGATGTGTGTGATAAGATTTTAATGTCTCTTCCTAATAGATTTAGTGAAAATATTTCTGCCATTGAGGAAGCTAAAGACTTAGATAAATTGAAGAAGGATGAGCTCCATAGTATACTTGCAGCATTTGAGCTGAGAACTCAAGTGAAAGTTGATGTTAAGAAAGAGGCAGCCTTCAAAGCTACCAAGAAATCAAAGGGTAAGCAGATTCAAGAGAGTGATGAGTCTTCTAGTGATGAAGAGGCATATTACAACAAGAAAGGCAAGTTTTCCAGAAAGCACAAAAGCAAGAAAAATATAAGATGTTTCAACTGTGGGAAGTTCGGTCATTATGCTACTGACTGTACTATTTCCAAGAATGAAAGTGATGAAGATATACAGGATGTTAAGAGCAAGGATTCTGAAAAGCACAGGTATTACAGAAAGAACAAAGATGAGCACAACAATCAAGGAAAGAGGCATTCACACAAGAACAAGAAAAGCTTCTACCTAGACAAAGAAAGTAAGTGTTCTAGCAGTGATAGTGAAAGTTCTTCTAGTGATAATGAAAATGAGATGCTGTTCATTTCAGAAAAGGAGGAAGAACCGAAACTTAAATTCATTGTCATGAAATGTTTTAGATGTGGAAATTTTGGGCACCTTGAGGATAATTGCAAAAATAATGATTTGGTTGCTAGTATGTATGAGGATGCTTTAGAAAACTACAATGAAGATGCATGTATGGTTTTTGAAAAGGGTAGCACCTCTAGTGATAAGAAATCTGAAAAAGGCCTTGATAATTCAAAATGCAATCAAATAGAGGATCTTGAATGTGAACTTACTAATGCTCTTAGTGTTTTGAAAAATGAAAGAAAGAAGAATGCTAGACTCAAGGATAAGTTAGATGAATGTTGTATGGAGAGAGACAAACTTATAGAAAATCTTGAAGTCTCTATGGCTAAGACACAAGAACTCAAGACTGAGTTAGAATCTAAGGTGCTTGAGTATAGTGAATTAGAACAGAAAATGGCTTCTTTGGAAGTGGAAACTAAAGAGTACAAGGATAAGCTGTATAGGTTTCAAGATAGCTCCAAAAGGGTTAAATATCTCATCAAAGGTCAAAGAAAACCAACAGATAAAATAGGTCTCGGGTTTGTTGAGCCGCACAAGAAATAGGTTGGGGAATCTAGCAAGAGATTACAAAAGAAGAAAGTTCTGATGTAGAAAGTACTTCAGATCAAGAGTCCATGAGTGATAAATGTGCAAAAATAGAAAATAGAATTTTGAATGCGAAGAAGAAGTTTACCCGACCTAGAAGGTCATTTACAGGAAAGTTTAATGGCAGATGTTTTGCATGTCATAGGTTTGGCCACATGGCTTCGCATTGCATGACTCAAGTAAGGAAGATAAATGATAGTTTCAGGGGCCATAACTTATTTCAAGGATATTGCTACTCTTGTAATCAGTTCGGGCATAAGGCAATGTTCTACAAAACTAACAATAGGAACACGGTTACTCATAACAAACGAATTCAAAAAGGAGGTATGCCGAACAGAAATAACTTTGTTACGTGCTATAAGTGCAACAATGAAGGACACACAGCTAGACAGTGTAGAGCTGATTTTCCAAGGTACAGGAACAGAAAAAGTGATATAAACAGGTCCAAGGATCAAGGTATGAATAAAAATAGGAATGATAAAAGAAATAGGAATAGTAGTATGAACAGGTCCGAGGATCAGAACAGTGACAGGAATAGAAATATAGACAAAGAATTCAAGAGAAGGCCCGACAAGGAAATTGTAGACACTGATGATGATGAGTGTCTAATGGGAGTGTCACTCCCAACCCTATTTCAAATCACCTCATCAAGAGGTGAGGGAGGGACTAAGCTAAGAGGCTCATTCTTAGTCCCGAGCCCCAAAGGTGACCCTTTGCCATTGATGACAAAGGGGGAGAGCTTCATAGTGAAGAAGAGAGCTTCAAGTCAGGGGGAGCAAAAACTTCAAAGGAAGATTCTCAGTTGATGGATCAGTTGGTTTCAGTTTTGGCTCTTGACTAGTGTTTTCAATTAAGGTTTGCCATCAATGACAAAGGGGGAGATTGTTGGCAATTTTTGGTACCTTGGGTACATTGCCATTGCTCTAAGTGTAGATGTTGTCATTGATGTCAAGAAGGTCTTGAAGCAATCTAGTTTGATGTCAAAGAAATTGTTTTGATGAAGGTTTCAGTTTGGACAGTGAGTTTCCAAGAAGATCAGAGTAGCCCAATTGCAAAAATATCAAGAAAAAGACAAGTAAGAAAAAGTATGTAGGCGACTGAAAAAACTGTCACGATTTCACATGTTTTAGGAGAGAGAAAGTGCTAGCAAAACTGTCATGATTTCGCGACATGTTTGAGGAGAGAGAAAGTTCAGGCAAAATTGTCACGATTTCATGACATGTTTGAGGAGAGAGAAAGTTCGGGCAAAACTGTTATGATTTTGCGACATGCTGCAGAGGTCGAGTTGAGGACTATCGTGATTTCACGGCATGCTGAAAAGCTTGAAGTGAGAACTGTCACGATTTTGTGACATGCAGCGAAGGAAAGAGTTTGACATGAGAAGCGTCACGATTTCGTGACAGGCAGTAGAGAAAGTGTACGAAAGCTGAAAGCGTCACGATTTTACGATAGGATAGAGTAACAGCTTATGGATGCAGAAAATGTCGCATTTTTGTGATAGGTTGAGATGGCAGCTTTCAGTTGGAGAAAGTGTCACGATTTTGTGATAGAAATAGTTAGCAAGTCTTAAATAGAAGAAGCATCATGATTTTGCGATGAATTCAGGAAGGAAGGGCTCAAAGGCAAAAGCGTCACAATTTTGTGACTTGTTCTAGTTTCGCGGGCATAAGATAGAGAAAAGCTTAAGGCAACGAAAGTGTCATGATTTTGCAACATGTTTCATTTTTGCTAGAGCAACCCGAGAAAAAGTTGAAGAAGCGAGAAATGTCACGATTTCGTGACAAAAGTGAAGATGACGTCAGTAAAGGAAAAAGTGTCATGATTTTGTGACAAAAGCAGAGAAGAAGGCCATGAAGACAGAAGGGTCATGATTTCATGATAGGAGTGTAGATGACGTCAACAGAAGCAGAAAGTGTCATGATATCATGACAAAAATGAATAGGAAGCCAAAAGAAGCAAAAGTGTCGCGATATCGTGATCGCAGGCAAAAGAAGGTGTACGGCTGTAAAAGTGTCATGATATCATGACATGTTATGGTTTTGCGACAGAAGCTCTGAAGCACAGAGGCGGTTGAAGCCGACAAAGTTAAATCTAGGCTAACGAAGTTTAGGGTTTTGCAGTCAATGATCTTTAGGGTAACAGCCGACTAAAGATTAAATTTTTGATTATGAATTTATGCTATAAAAGGAGGACTATTTTTGAGTTTCAAGGTATCGAATGTGTGTATCAAATTTGTGCAAGTGAATTTTGCTTTGGGCAAGAGAGCGAGTCAAGTCGAATCGATTGAAGTGTGCATTCGAAGTGTGATATTCATATATAAAGTGCGAGAGAGAAGTGTGATCGTTGAGAGGCAGAGTGTGCAAAGTCTGTGCTATTGTAATTATGCAGAGGTGCATAAGTTGAGGTTCGATCGAGTGTTGTTGTGGTTGCACGATCAGTGCAAAAGTTGTCTCGACCAAGTGCGGCTATAACAAAATAGAGAAAGAGGAAGAGGACAGACCTGTGCCAGACCGAAGAACTATGTTTGGTGCAGATCAGATAGAGGACATATGTGCTAGACCGAAGGACTATGTTTAGTGCATATTCGAGGATCAGCTTTGCGATGATAGAGTTGAGGATAGAGATCTCCAGCCAGAGCAGGGAAAACAGGTGTCTTCTATGGATAGAGTTCCACTTGCTAAGGGCAGAGGAGGTAGAGGTCTTCTAGAGGATCACCATCCAAAGCATAATTAGGGGAAGGTATCTCATTTGAACAAGAGGATCATAAACATTGTAATTGGGAAGGTTTCCCAAAGAACTGTGATATAACTTTTAGAGAAAAGTTTTATCCATGGAGTAGCCCACCTTGGGTGAACCACGTAAATTGTTGTGTCACTTTGTGGATGATGTTTTGTGCATTGCTTGATTACTGTTATTACTGCTATCTATTTTTTGCATAACATTGAATTGAAAGCTGATTTGAAAGAAAAAGTTAAAAGTGGTCTTATACTGTTCACCCCCCATCTCAGTATAAGCTTGTTTTCATCACCAAGAAGCCCATGAATCTATTAATTTGTTGAAAGAATGGAATAATACCTTCCTTGCTCTATTCCAAAGAAATATGGAGTAGATAAATTATAGTAATTTATACCAATTAGCCTATGTAATAAAATTTATAAAACTTTTACTAAAGTTTTTGCCAATCGGTTGAAAAAAATCATCCCCTCAATCATTAATAAAGATCAATGAGGTTATGTGGTAGGCAAGTAGATTACTGAAAGCATCATTTCCATTTATGAAACATCACACTCTATTCAAATGAGTAAAGTGTCAAGCATGTTACTTAAGCTAGACATGAACAAAGCCTATGACAGGGTTTCTTAGTCTTTCTTAGAAAAAATTATGCAGCGAATAGGTTTCAATGAAAATGGAGGACATGGTTTGGTATGTGTATTTCTAACCCCCAATTTTCAATCCTAATCAATGGATAATCAGTTGGGTTCTTTCCTTCTACAAGAGGAATCAAGTAGGGAGATTTGTTTTCTCCATAAGAACTCTAGAAATAAAGAGAAAATATGGTAATATCAAAGGTTTGAAACATTCATCCATTGGTGAATCTTTGTCCCATGAATAGTTTATGGATGATATTTTATTTCTTGAGAAAACTATAGAGGGATAATATTTGGAGTTTAAAAATTCTTTGATTCTTATGAAAAAACTATGATCCAAAAAATAAATTATGAAAAAAATAAGATTATTTTTTTAAACACTGAGGAAAGTAAAAGAGATTAAATAATTAAAGTGTTCAAAATTTCAATATCACCTATCTTTTTTTACCTTTGTTTATAGGTAAAATGAAATATGAACTTTGGAATCTAATTATTGATTAATTTAATAGGAAACTTCAAGGCTATAAGGGATCTTTGTTATCCTATTTGGGAAAAGTACAACTTATTAAACACATGCTTCAAAGCCTCCATAATTACTTCATGTATTTTCTAAAGATGTCAAGAAAAGTGAGAGAATTTAGAAATCTTAAAAAAAAATTATGTGATGGCAATGAGTACAAAAAAAAGTATACATTTGATAGCCTAGGATACCTATTGTCAACCTTCATAGTATGGAGGTATTGGATTAATGAAGTTGAAAGATCTAAATAGAGCCCTTCTAGCTAAACATTATTGGAGGCTTTGCACTGGAGCATTACAAAAAATGGCTAGCATTATCCAAAATAAATACTTAGAGGGCATAAACCACAAGATCAGTTGACCTAATCCTCCATGTGGATCTATTTTTTGGCAAAATATTATCAATAGTAGGAAATTTCTATGGCAAGGGCTAAAATGAAGAGTAGGAAGGGGGGCAAAATAGACTTTTGGAAATACCCTTGGATTCAAGAGGAGACTTTAGAGAACTATAAAAAGTCCAAAGATATAAGAGAACATTTAACCAGAACCTATGGTAAGAAAAATAATGGTTACATTCATAAGGTGGGTGATTTTTAGGACTGGAAAATCCTACAAGAAGATGTGCAAGGCCTAGGGGTAAGGAGTTGTAGAACATTTTAAGGAATTATTATTTAGGTAGAGGTCTAAAGGAGGATCAAATAAATTGGGGAAGAAACCAGCGAGGCCAGTACTTAGTGAAGTATGGATATAGAGTCTTGGGTAAAGTAATTTTAGAGAAACCCGAGCTTCAAATAATTTGGAAGCTAAATATATGTCCTGAGGTTGCTATTTTTTTCTAGACTACCATTCTCAATAATATCCTCATGAAATATGATATGTTCAAAATAGGGATTGTGGTTCTAATTGTTTTTTTTGTAACAAAGAGGATGAGTGTGTGGGCCACCTATTTGGAACTTGTGATTTTTTTGAGATATCCTAAATATGTTATTGAGAGAATTTAATGTTTTTTGGGTCATTCCATATTCTCTAATTAGGATTTGGGAACAGTGGAACTTAGGAAGAAATGTTTTTTGGTAAAAATGTATTCCACATATTTATCGAGGATTTGGTTGGAAAGAAATAGATGAGTGTTCAAAAATAAAACCAGAGGAATAATTGGGGTTTATGCTAGGATAAGAACAACCCTCTTGGAGGATTGTATTAAAAACATTATCTACCAGGAAAATATTGCAATGATCCTCTCTAGAGAAAAATATATCTTAAATATGAAAAAAATCAATAAGGTGAGACTAGATACTAGATGGGAACATCCTCACAAAGACTAGGTAAAAATTAACTTTGATGGGACTATGAAAGGAAACCTGAGTCATGCTAGTGGTGGGGGTCTAATCAGGAATGACAAAGGTTAGGTAGTGGTTGCATATGCTAAGGATAATTACCACAAATCACTAACCTTAAGCAAGGGTGTGCTTACGGGCCTTCGAATCACGATGAATATGGATTTTAGGAGAATTTTTCTCGAGGGGAATTCCAAGAATATTATAACTTCCCTTAAAAAAGGAGAGATAAATAATTCTAGAATTTTTCAAATAATTACAAATAAGAGGACTATTTTGGTAAGCCTAGAATAAAGTCAAATTAAACATATTTTTAAAGAGGGAAACAAAGTTGTCGATGAAGAACACAAGCTTATACTGAGAGGGGGGTGAACAGTATAAGACCACTTTTTACTTTTTCTTTCCCAATCAATATTATGCAATATATCAATGGCAATATCAACAATAGTAATCAAAGCAATGCACAAATCACCACACACAATAGAGACACCAATTTAACGTGGTTCACCCAATGTGGGCTACTCCACGGAGAAAATATTTCACTAAAATTTTCTCAACCAATAATCTCTTGGGAAACCTTTCCCTATTACAATGTTTATGGACCTCTATCCAAAGGAGACACCAATCCCCTAATCAAGTTCATGGATCTCTATCCACAGGAGAACTCCTTCTCCTCTGCTCTGGTTGGTGATCTTCTAGAAGAACTGTTGCCTCCACTACACTGGCTTATGGATCTCTATCCACTGAAGACTCCTGTCCTCACTCAGAAGACCTATCCTCACTACCCTGGCTAATGGACCTCTATCCACTGGAGACTATCATCCTCTATACTCTGTCACCTCCAAAGCTTGCTCTCAGCTCTATCTCAAATCTGCACTAAACACGGTCCTTCGGTCTAGCACAAATTTGCTCAATATTTATCCTCAAATCTGCACTAAACATAGTCCTTCGGTCTAGCACAAATTTGCTCAATATTATCCTCAAATATACACTAAACATAGTCCTTTGATCTAGCATAAATCTGCTCAATCTCTATCCTCAAATCTACACTAAACATAGTCCTTCGATCTAGCACAAATCTGCTCAATCTCTGTCCTCAAGCCTTAACACAAAGCTTGACTCAATCACAAATCAACTCTGCTAGATCTGCCCCAAACCTTAACCCAAGGTTTGAACAAATCAATCAATCAACTCTGCTCTCAAGTCTTCTCAAAGACTTATCTCAAATCTGCCTTGTAAGCTTCCACAAAACTCACACTAATCTATCCACAAGTCCTCTCTAGAACTTGTCCAATCTGCTCAACAAGTCTTCACCAAGACTTACCTCAAATCTGCTCAACAAGTCCTCACTAGAACTTGTCCAATCTGCTCAACAAGTCTTCACCAAGACTTACCTCAAATATTCTCAACAAGTCCTCACTATAACTTGTCCAATCTCACATAAACATATAGAGAATTGTTAGAGACTCAATATGCTTCACACTCACAACAATGCTCAATCACTTTCAATATCTTTCTCAAATCAATTTAGAATATAGAACAATTTGTTTCATAGAACTTGAACTATCACTTCAACACTTCCACTTGACTAGGCTCAATCAACTCCACTCAATCAATCACTCAATGAAACACTCCTTGCTTACAAACCCTAGTCCAAGCATATGAACACTCACTCAATTATTTCCAACAATGCTTATCAAACAATCTCACATAACAATGATACTCATGATCTTGCACAAACCCTAGTTTCAAGATAGTTCTCAACTTCACATAACAATGATACTCATGATCTTGCACAAACCCTATTCATGCATATGAAGGTTCATTCAATATTTCCAACAATGCTTATCAAACAAGGTTTTTATCATCAACTTTCACTCAAAAAAATATTTAACAATCAAACTCAACAATGCTTATCAAACAACCCTTTTCTCTCCAACTTAGCATTCACAACATCCAACAATCACTCACAAGGAAGATGTGCCCATACCTTTTGTTTGATGAAGAATTGACCTTAAAAACCTGTCTCAATCACAATTACTCTTTTGCCAATATTTAAGGGTTAGGTAGCAAAAACCTTCTCAAAACTTCATTCAATAACTCCCTCACAAATTATTCTCACCATACAAAATATTAGATCTCAATTACACCTTATTACTCCTTTCAACTATTAAACCCAATAAGACTTTATTTTAAAATAATATTTAAACTCCTCTAAAGCCTTATTACTCCTTTCAACACTTTAATCACCAAAAATCACAATATAAAATTTATTTTCATAAACCTTATACCTCCCTAAATTCTCATGCCAACAAACCTTAGGACAAAAATTAAATTTAAAAATTAAATACCTTTTGCCCTTGGTGGGAATCGAACCCATGCTGCACTGCCACTAGCGCCCTAGCCATGGCTTCAACTACCACATGAGCTAGGCGCTCACGTGGGACCTAAGTGTACCCACACACACTTATTCCCTACACTACCACCAAAAGCTTTTAAAACAAAAAGCTTCCTCCTTTCACTGTCACAAAGTCTCGAACCCGAGACCTCCCCTCTACTGCAACTTAGCACCCAAGCCAATCACCATCTGGGCTAGCCACCTAAATGGTTCTTTGAATCTAGCATCACTTCCCTTTATGCCTTTCTCTCCCTCAGAGTTAGCACTGGCACACTTCTTCTCCCTTCCACGTTCGATCGATGAGCACAACCAAGAATACACAATTTTTGAAATTCACCCTTAAGCCTTTGATTTAGGCTATATTAATATACCTTTCAAGGCATTTGCCTTCACGTCGATGGATAGAGAAATTAGACTTTGCATTTTGAAAATAATATTTTAATTATAATTATTTAAATTCAAAATGAATTTAAATATTATAATTAAATATTTAAATGTCCTTTGGGCCTTTTTAAATAAAATAAAATATAAACTTCCTTAGGTTTTTAGGGGAACCTTTTGCCATTATCACCTTAGCAAAATAACCTTATTATTTTCTTTCAACCACCATGGAATGGAGATATCTTTTCAACCCTTTTATTTTGCCCAAATATTATAATATTGTTATCCTTCTTGCTTCTCTTTTGATGCTTCAACCATATAATATTTAAATTAAATATTATATCCTTACCTCTTAGAAAATCAACCATGAACCATTTGCTTAACATTATTTTGACATTTTCTTAGTATTCCTTTGACATCAATGACAACAAATCCTGCTCATATTTCCAACAATCTCCCCCTTTGTCATTGATGGCAACCCATTTACCTTTTATCATTTCCTTTACCTCTTTCTATTCTTCTCCCCTTGAGAAACTGCTCCCCTTGACTGAATGCTTTCCTCCTAACTCAAATCTCTCCCCCTTACTCAAATATCTCCCCCTTTGTCATCAATGGCAAAGGGTCACCTTTGGGGCTCGGGGCTAAGAATGAAACTCTTAGCTTAGCCCCTCCCCCACCTCCTCTTGAGGTGGTTAATTCTGGGGTGGGAGTATTTCTACTCCCAGCATGCACTGATATTTACCTTTGTCCACTTTCCTCCTCATCTGATCCTTCTGATCCCTCTGACTATTCCTGTTCCTGCTTGTCTCTGGAATTTTTGCTCTACACCACTTTGTTGTATGTCCATCATTATTGCACTTATAACACTTAATGTTATTATTCCTTGGAGGTGCAAATATCTTGGGATTTCTCCTGGTGAAGCCATATCTATTCTTATCATGAACCCTGCAATTCATTGCCTTGTGACCAAACTGATTACAAGAGTAGCAATACCCTTGAAAAAGTTACCTATTTCTGAACTTTCCATATTCCTATCTTTCATGTGTCCTGCACTGTGTAGCCTTGTGCCCAAACCTATGACATGAGAAGCATCATCCATTGAAACTACCTTGCCTTGACCTCATTGGTCTTTTAGTCTCTTTTACCCTATGTTGGTTCCTGTTCCATCTGTTCCTCTTTTGTGCATTGTTCCTTTCCTTGTTGAACTTTCTATTGTCCAACTCATCCTCAGAAGTCTCACTCTCTCTTACACTCTCTTCTTCTAAAGTTTCTTCTTCTTCAGAACTTGAGGTTGACTCCTCTCCTTGTTTCTTTTGTACCTATTCAAAACCAAGACCTGTCTTGTTTGTTGACCGTCTTTGTACCTTGATAATCTTGTCTATGGTTTTTGAGCTTTTCCCAAACTTGTGTAACTTATCCTTAGACTCTTTTACTTCCTTCCTTAGTAGAGCTACCTCATGCTCTAACCTTTCACATTCTAAAACCTTTGCTTCTAACTTCTCTTTGAATCTCCTTGTCTTAGCCATTGACTTATTTAGATCCTCTATAAGCTTTCCTTTCTCTTCATCACATTCTTGAAATTGAAGCTTAAGTTTGGAGTTTTGCTTTCTTACCTCCTTTAATGCATTAAGGGTATAAATAAGTTCACCTTCAAGATCAACTTCTCCTATTTCTGATTCTTCCTCTATTTCTTTGCCTTTGGAATCATCTTCATTTCCTTCTGATTTGTCTTCTATAGGATCACCTCCTTCTTCCTCTAATGCCATGAGTAGATTCTCTTCTGGTCCTTCAAGTGTATCTTCATATTCATCATCACTGAAACTGAAACCACTCTTTGTACAACTATCTTCAATATGACCAAAATTTCCACATCTAAAACACTTGAGAATTATTGGTGACCTTTTCTTAACCACTTCTTTTTCTTTTGCTAGAAATAGAACTTCATAATTATCTAAGGAACTTTCATCACTATTACTTGAATACTTACTTGCTTTGTCTGCATAGAAACTCTTCTTCTATCTTTGGAAGAACTTATTTCCTTGCTTGCCTTGTCCATCCCTACTTTTCTTTTGGTACCTGTATTTTTCTGTTTCCCTGTTCTTATGATCCTATTTTTCTTCATCATTGCTATTTCTAGCTTCTTGACAATCAGATGCATAGTGACCATACTTTCCATAATTGAAACATCTAATAGATTTTGTACCTTTAAAATTTCTTGGATCCTTGTTCCTTCTACCATAATTTGCTTCTTCATCACTGGATGACTCATTGCTTGAATCTGAATTCTTACCCTTTGTCTTCTTAGTAGCTTTGAATGTTGCTTCTTTCTGGGGATTAGGTTCCTCTTTTTTTCTCATCTCAAAAGCTGTGA
This sequence comes from Wollemia nobilis, assembly GCA_028583015.1. Classification (NCBI taxonomy): domain Eukaryota; kingdom Viridiplantae; phylum Streptophyta; class Pinopsida; order Araucariales; family Araucariaceae; genus Wollemia; species Wollemia nobilis. The sequence goes on along the minus strand of JAQPPZ010000331.1, from coordinate 43,326 downwards.
GAATGCCATGTAATTCATCCCTTGTCAAAATATCACTATCTTTTGATTCCTCTATAGCTAAAATATTTTCACTAAACCTTTTTGGGAGTGACCTTAAAATCTTATCACAAACATCAGATTCTTGAACTTCAAGTCCAAGTCCTTGCATGGAGTTAACAACCTCATCTACATGAAGTAGATAAGCACTAATGTTTTCCTCATCCTTCATTTTTAGGTCTTCAAATATTCCCTTGAGATTTCACAACTTTACCTTTTTGACCTTTTTATCTCCTTCATATATGCCTTGCAATTTATCCCAAATTTCCTTTGCTGATTTGCAGTGCATAACCTTTATAAACTCTATTTTATGCAAACCTCTCAAAATTGCATTCATTGCTTTTGAATTGTAATGATGTAGAAGCTTACCATATTTATCTGTAGGTGGAGTAGTTGGTGGTGTGTATCCATTTTCAACTACTTCCCATATTTCATTTCCAAGTGCCATCAGGTGAATCTTCATTCTCATACTCCAAAATACATAATCACTCCCATCAAATACTGGTGCTGAATTATCTGAGGATCCACTCTTAGAATCCATTTGTGTTCTTGTGAGATTTTCCTTCAAGCTATTAAACTCTTTCGAAGGAACCCACTCTGATACCAATTGAAGAACACAAGCTTATACTGAGAGGGGGGTGAATAGTATAAGACCACTTTTTACTTTTCTTTCCCAATCAATATTATGCAATATATTAATGGCAATATCAATAATAGTAATCAAAGCAATGCACAAATCACCACACACAATAGAGACACCAATTTAACATGGTTCACCCAATGTGGGCTACTCCATGAAGAAAATATTTCACTAAAATTTTCTCAACAAATATCTTGGGAAACCTTTCCCTATTACAATGTTTATGGACCTCTATCCAAAGGAGACACCAATCCCCTAATCAAGTTTATGGATCTCTATCCATAGGAGAACTCCTTCTCCTCTGCTCTAGCTGGTGATCTTCTAGAAGAACTACTACCTCCACTACACTAGCTTATGGATCTCTATCCACTGAAGACTCCTGTCCTCACTCAGAAGACCTATCCTCACTACCCTAGCTAATGGACCTCTATCCATTAGAGACTATCATCCTCTATACTCTATCACCTCCAAATCTTGCTCTCAACTCTATCTCAAATCTACACTAAACATAGTCCTTTGGTCTAGCACAAATCTTCTCAATATCTATCTCAAATATACACTAAACATAATCCTTTGATCTAGCACAAATCTGCTCAATATCTATCCTCAAATCTACACTAAACATAGTCCTTTGGTCTAGCACAAATTTGCTCAATATCTATCCTCAAGCCTTAACACAAAGCTTGAATCAATCACAAATCAACTCTGCTATATCTGCCCCAAACCTTAACTCAAGGTTTGAACAAATCAATCAATCAACTCTGCTCTCAAGTCTTCTCAAAGACTTATCTCAAATCTACCTTGTAAGCTTCCACAAAATCTCACACTAATCTATCCACAAGTCCTCTCTAGAACTTGTCCAATCTGCTCAACAAGTCTTCACCAAGACTTACCTCAAATCTGCTCAACAAGTCCTCACTAGAACTTGTCCAATCTTCTCAACAAGTCTTCACCAAGACTTACCTCAAATCTTCTCAACAAGTCCTCACTAGAACTTGTTTAATCTCATAGAAATATATAGAGAATTGTTAGAGACTCAATATGCTTCACACTCACAACAATGCTCAATCACTTTCAATCTCTTTCTCAAATCAATTTAGAATATAGAACAATTTGTTTCATAGAACTTGAACTATCACTTCAACACTTCCACTTGACTAGGCTCAATCAACTCCACTCAATCAATCACTCAATGAAACACTCCTTGCTTACAAACCCTAGTCCAAGCATATGAACACTCACTCAATTATTTCCAATAATGCTTATCAAACAATCTCACATAACAATGATACTCATGATCTTGCACAAACCCTAGTTTCAAGATAGTTCTCAACTTCACATAACAATGATACTCATGATCTTGCACAAACCCTATTCATGCATATGAAAGTTCATTCAATATTTCCAACAATGCTTATCAAACAAGGTTTTTATTATCAACTTTCATTCCAAAAAACAATCAAACTCAACAATGCTTATCAAACAACCCTTTTCTCTCCAACTTAGCATTCACAACATCCAACAATCACTCACAAGGAAGATGTGCCCATACCTTTTGTTTGATGAAGAATTGACCTTAAAACTTGTCTCAATCACAATTACTCTTTTGCCAATATTTAAGGGTTAGGTAGCAAAAACCTTCTCAAAACTTCATTCAATAATTTCCTCACAAATTATTCTCACCATACAAAACATTAGATCTCAATTACACCTTATTACTCCTTTCAACTATTAAACCCAATAAGACTTTATTTTAAAATAATATTTAAACTCCTCTAAAGCCTTATTACTCCTTTCAACACTTTAATCACCAAAATCACAATATAAAATTTATTTCCATAAACCTTATACCTCCCTAAATGCTCATGCCAACAAAACCTTAGGACAAAAATTAAATTTAAAAATTAAATACCTTTTGCCCTTGGTGGGAATCGAACCCACGTTGCGCTTCCACTAGCGCCCTAGCCATAGCTTCAACTACCACGTGAGCTAGGCGCTCACGTGGGACCTAAGTGTGCCCGCACACACTTATTCCCTACATTGCCACCAAAAGCTTTTAAAACAAAAAGCTTCCTCCTTTCGCAGTCACAAAGTCTCGAACCCGAGACCTCCCCTCTGCTGCAACTTAGCGCCCAAGCCAATCATCATCTGGGCTAGCCACCCGGATGGTGCTATGAATCTAGCATCGCTTCCCTTTATGCCTTTCTCTCCCTCGGAGTTAGCACTGGCACACTTCTTCTCCCTTTCGCGTTCGATCGATGAGCACAACCAAGAATACACGATTTTCGAAATTGCAACTTAAGCCTTTGATTAAGGCTATATTAATATGCCTTTCAAGGCATTTGCCTTCACGTCGATGTTGTAATCACAATGACACTGAGAGGGGGGGTGAATTAGTGTGTTCTTTAAAAACTTCTAAAACAATTAGATTATAAAACCAGTAGCAGTTTAAATCAGATAAAAGAGATACTAAATGCATCAAGAAAGCATCACACATAACACAACATTTTAACGAGGTTCACCAATGTGGCTACTCCTCAAAAATACTGCTTGGACTACCATCCAAATCCAGTCAATGCAAAGCTACAACTTTACATAATCCTTTACCAGCACCAACTGGAAGGAGCACCAACCCCTTAACTTTATCTACTTCAACAGAATGGAGCACCAACTCCTATTTTACCAGCACCTACTAGAAAGAGGCACCAACCCCTTAATTTTCCAGCACCAACTGGACAAATTGTTTACCAGCACCAACTGGAAAGAGGCACCAACCCCTTAATTTTCCAGCACCAACTGGACTTCAATATTGAATAAAAAAATGTTTGACATATACCTTTGTTATTGCAAGAATTTAACTGGTCTACATCACCTTTGCAATCTTTGTGCACTCTGCTCTCTCTTGCACAATCACTTCACACAGTTTGCTGCACTGCTACAGCCAGAATTTGCAATCAACTTTGCCCTTCACGCTTCTATGCACACTCTGCTTTCTCTGTGCACACGCTTCTCACACTCTGTGTCGTTTCACATTCTGATTTCTGCTCAACACGAACTTCACTTTCACAAACACTATGCTCGCATTCACACTTTATCTTTTACACCCCACGTTTCAAACTCGAAGTACCCTTACTTTTATAGAAGAAGTTTTAGGAACAAACCCTAAAAGAACGTCGGTTGAGAAACCCTAGAATTTGTCAGCTACCAAACCCTAAAATCCATCGGCCCAGATTTAACTTTGTCGACCTCAAACACTTCTTCCACCTTCATCACTTTCCTGTAGCTTATTGCCGCGAAATAGTAACATGTCGGCCCTTTTAATTTAATTTAATATTTTAATTTAAATTTTAAATAAAATAAAATTTAAACTAAATATTTAAAATTAAATATCTTCATCACCGGGGCATATTTTTCAACAAAACGAAGAGCCAACTTGGGTTTTAAGAAAAACCCATTTCAAATATGTTATCCATGGTTTTAAATAAAACTTTTTATTTTGACTGCCTTGGTTTTCACAAAAAACCTTTAAAATTTAAACTAAATATTTAAAATTAAATATCTTTATCACCAGGGCATCTTTTTCAACGAAACGAAGAGCCAAATTGGGTTTTAAGAAAAACCCATTTCAAATTTGTTATCCATGGTTTTAAATAAAACTTTTTATTCTGACTGCCTTGGTTTTCACAAAAAACCTTTTCGCTTCTTGACATCTCAGGTTCTGAAGACTTCTCATTCTGAATTATGTTTTCTGTTTTTGTGCATCTATCATTTAAGGACTCATGATCTGACTAACTTCTGAAATTTATCCTCTACATCTGAGTGACTTCTAAACTGCTCGTCCATTGCATCATTAGATCTAACCGATTGTATTGACAACAATGACAATCCTCTTGCAACACCTTGCTCAACACCGAACTCCTATCCATTGTACTTTGGCTACACCTTACTGTTCAATAAACTCTTGTCCATTGCATTAATAAATTTGTCTGATCGTGTTGACAACAATGACAATACTGTTTGTTGCACTTTGCTCAACAATCTCCCCCTTTGGAATTGTTGGCAACACATGTGCAATTTTCTTGTAAATCTTCTCCCCCTTTGACAATAATATCAAAGGGCTGCTTTAGACTCCCCCTGAGTCTATGCACAATATTCTTAGACACAAATTATTACAATTAGCAAATATTCCAAGCATGAACAAGAAGAAAAACAAATACACAAATGCTCCCCCTGAGTCCAAGACCACTTCATTTCACTGATTGACAACATCATGATAAGCATAATAGGCATCAATAAAATCAACAATGTGAATAGTAGCAATAACCGATGAATGACACCATCACCGTCAACTTCACCAATATAACATGTGTAAGAACATGACTGAACCACTGTCTTCTGTGCAACTACCCTCTGTTGCTTTGCAAACTCAAACTTGTCCCTTGTTAGTGAAGGCATACAATAATCTTATATAGCCAAATTTTTGTTCTACAATGCCAGCAACATCTGCATACAACTTCACCATGCATCTTGGATATATTCTCAACAAGCTTGAACCCAATGACAGTTGTTTGTCTCTCTCTGTAGTGAGAATCCAGCAGGCTACCTCAATCCACTTTCAACTCTGTGCAGGTACCAACCACAGCACAACCAACATCTTTTCTCAACCAATTAGGGCTTTAGCAACAATGCTTATAGACAAGGTTTAACCAACATCATTCAACTCAAGATTAACTTTGAAGCATTCAACCAATCACTACATGAAAAGTAAACTAGTAGACATCCTTTTCCTTCCAAAGGTATTTGAACAAGACAACCACCAACATAAATCACCAAGGCAAAGAATAACTTGCTCAAATCAAACTCAATGGAGTAAGCCCAAATCATGTATCAAGAAAAGCATTAACTTGATCAAAACAACTACTATGAAAGCAACTCAACTATTCATCACCAGGCTGGAAATCATCTGGCTGCTCATTAAAAAACTTTTTTTTTTTCAATCTTCCCATTCAACATGCTGATTTCACTTTTGTCAACAGAATTGACAAGTGACTCACATCTGTACCAATTTTTGTCCAGCATTGCAATTTTGCTGCCAACTCTTACTTTCAACTATGCATGTCGGAAGAAGACATTTTGTCAAACACTTTATGGCCAACCGTAGTGCACCTTACTCAGCCTCAAGCTTCTTATCCTTGGACTGGCATTAAATCAATAGTTAAAACAAAACTGTCTGTGAATTAAATATATTCACCAAGGTATCATGAAAGATCTGGCAATCTTCACATCAAAGAGTAAAAACAAATACATGCTGCTCGAAACACAAATACACAACTAGGGCAAGCATTCTTTCATTGAGCAAATTATCTGGACTATTATGATTCGTAATTTTGAACAGTGGTATTAAGAATCATCAACGAGTACAACAGTGACATATCTCAAAACTACCAATGGTGACAACTCTCAAATTAAACACCACACTTCACGGCATTTCCACAAACCACTATATAAACTGAAAAACACACTTTAATAACTATACAACATTAACTCGACTGCTTACCTTTCATCCTCAGATACCTAGACAAATACATAGGAGCATTAAAATAAAACTTTAATATTGCTCCTCCCGAGGATGTGCCACCTAGAGTTGCTTAGAGCAATGGCGGAGTAGCCTCCTTCGGTCCAAGGAGACACAATTTCCTTTCTTCCGTCTTTCTCCAGACTTTCCTGAACTTGGGCTTGGGTTTTTCAACAACATCCCTATTTTGCTCATGTTCATGAACTTGAACATTTCTCTTGTGGGGTTGTCTCTTGTGCATTCTTGATGGATGATTATTTTCTTTTCTTTTATGCACATGATATGTTCCTTGTCGGTGTTGTCCTCTTTGTTTCTGATGAAATCTAGGGTTTTTCCTTAGATTAGATATAGAAGTGCTTGGACAGAACCTTGCTATGTGCCCATGACCGTTGCATTTAAAACATTGCACATGTTTTATTCCCTGTCCGTATTGCATTCTATGTGTATGATGAAATCTATGGTATTGCCTTAGATTGGATACATAAGTGCTTGAACAAAACCTTGCTATGTGCCCATGGCCATTACATTTAAAACATTGCACAGGGTGTTCACTCAAAAAAATAGAAGTATTTTTATCAGCATAACTCTTTGATCTATTGTTCAGTCCACAATAAATTGCCTTGTGACCAAAGTGGTTGCATTTATAACAATAGCCATAAAAAGCATTATTATTAAAAGAGTGAGAGTGAGAGAACCTCTTTTGTTGTGGTTGCTTTGTTGTAGATCTTCTTTGATATTTTCTTCCTTTTGAGGATTCAGCTTGAGACTTTTCTTGTTTCAATCCTTCAATCGAGGACTTCTTCTTCTCTGCATATTTGGAGGATGAAGGTTTTTCACTTCATATCCAAGACCAAACTTAGTTGTGGAGCTTCTTTGTTGATTTATCATTGTATCTAGCAACTCTGTGCTCTTCTCAAATTTGAGATTTATATTGGCCTCTTTTAGTTGTTTCTTCAATGAAACAATCTCTTCTTCTTGTTGGCAGCATACAGTCTCTTTCTCATTGATCTGAGACCTAAGAATATCTTCAATCCTTTTGTTCTGTTCTACTTGTAGCTTTAGATCAACAATAACCTGTTTATATTCCTCTTCACTTGTGCTGTATACATCATTCTTATTATCCAGCTGTGTCTTCAAGGCTTCTTCTAATTTCTTGGCCTTTTGAACTTGTAGGAAGAGATCTTCAATCTCATCCTCATATTCTTCTAATTTCTTGGACAGTATTTTGTTCTTTTTCTTTTCTATTCTCCACTCATCAAGAGCAGATATCAACTCTCCCTTCGTGCTTCTCTGCACACTCTACTTTCTCTGCGCACACGCTTCGCACACTCTGTGTCGTTTCACATTCTGCTTTCTGCTCAACACGAACTTCACTTTCACAAACACTATGCTCGCATTCACACTTTATCTTTTACACCCCACATTTCAAACTCGAAGTACCCTTTCTTTTATAGAAGAAGTTTTAGGAACAAACCCTAAAAGAACGTCGGTTGAGAAACCCTAGAATTTGTCAGCTGCCAAACCCTAAAATCCGTCGACCCAGATTTAACTTTGTCGGCCTCAAACACTTCTTCCACCTTCGTCACTTTCCTGTAGCTTATTGCCGCGAAATAGTAACATGTCGGCCCTTTTAATTTAATTTAATATTTTAATTTAAATTTTAAATAAAATAAAATTTAAATTAAATATTTAAAATTAAATATCTTCATCACCGGGGCATATTTTTCAATGAAACGAAGAGCCAACTTGGGTTTTAAGAAAAACCCATTTCAAATTTGTTATCCATGGTTTTAAATAAAACTTTTTATTTTGACTGCCTTGGTTTTCACAAAAAACCTTTAAAATTTAAACTAAATATTTAAAATTAAATATCTTTATCATCGGGGCATATTTTTCAACGAAACGAAGAGCCAACTTGGGTTTTAAGAAAAACCCATTTCAAATATGTTATCCATGGTTTTAAATAAAACTTTTTATTCTGATTGCCTTGGTTTTCACCAAAAACCTTTTCGCTTCTTGACATCTCGGAGTTACGAAGACTTCTTCTTCTCATTCTGAATTATGTTTTATGTTTCTGTGCATCTATCATTTAAGGACTCATGATCTGACTAACTTCTGAACTTTATCCTCTACATTTGAGTGACTTCTGAACTGCCTATCCATTGCATCATTAGATCTAACTGACTGTATTGACAACAATGACAATCCTCCTGCAACACCTTGTTCAACACTGAACTCCTATCCATTGTACTTTGGCTACACCTTGCTGTTCAATAAACTCTTGTCCATTGTATCAATAAATCTGTCTGACTGTGTTGACAACAATGACAATACTGTTTGCTGCACTTTGCTCAACAGTCGATGGATAGAGAAATTTTGCATTTCAAAAATAATATTTTAATTATAATTAATTTTAATTCAAAATGAATTAAAATATTATAATTAAATATTTAAATGTCCTTTGGGCCTTTTCAAATAAAATAAAATGTAAACTTCCTTAGGTTTTTATGGAAACCTTTTGCTATTATCACCTTAGCAAAATAACATTATTATTTCCTTTCAACCACCATGGAACGGAGATATATTTTCAACCCTTTTCTTTTACCCAAATATTATAATATTGTTATCCTTCTTGCTTCTCTTTTGATGCTTCAGCCATATAATATTTAAATTAAATATTATATCCTTGCCTCTTAGAAAATCAACCATGAACCATTTGCTTAACATTCTTTTGACATTTTCTTAGTATTCCTTTTGACATCAATGACAAAAAAACCTACTCATATTTCCAACAGTCAATAAAATGGTAAATATGGTGGTTATATTTGAGAATTTCAAGGTTTGGTCATACACCCTCATGGAATTGAAAGATATTATAAGAAGTGATAATGAAGTTAGCAGATAAGGAGGGTAGATAAAAGTAGAATACTTATTGGTATCATGCGATGAAGGATTTGAGCACACTAAATTACATTGTTGTTATTGGTTTCTTTATCAGTTATGTGAAGCATTGAGCACTGTATAAGCCTTATCAAATAGGAGGATAGTGGGATGGATATTATTTAGCTTCTCCATCAATAGGTGTAGCCAATGTTTGTTTGTTTTACTAAGATAGGGCTATCTTGAATTTGTTTTATATTCTCTTCTTTTTTTCTTGTACATATTTCAAGATCTTTGTAAAGGATCAGGGTCCTTCAACCCCTTTTTTATGAATACCAAAAAACAAAAATAAAGAACATAAGTAAATGAACAATAGGAATAAATTTTTGATTTGTTTAAATGTGTAATTTAGTAACCATTAGAATCTTAGTGTCATAATATTTAAGGATCTTTTGAATAAGCTCTAAAAATTGTGTTAAGCTAAATTCTTTATGGTAAAATAAATTGTATGCCTTACATATGAAGGACGATGATAAATTTACAAATTTTCATATCACGTTTAAGATAAAGATATATTACCTCAAGTTAATTGTTAATGCTATGAAGGATAGTCAACAATGTGTATCTTTGATCCACAAATTTGTAATTTATATGGAGAACTTGAATATAGCCATTAGTGGAGATAAAAGGCAGAGAATATTAAGATAGATCAAATTATGGATTGAGTGCTATAGGAAAAAAGGATGAGATCTTTTGATATAAATATTAAATACAAAGAAATATGAGAATTAAGGGTGATTTAAATGTTGAAAAATATAATATATTTAGATTTGATTTATTGGAAGTACCTTCAAATATGATATGATAAGAATGAATGTAACGATGGGTTTTAAAAGGAAAGATATAGAAATAAATATGATTTTATTTTAGTTATTTCCATTGTTAATAATAAAATGTATTTCTTCTATGCATGCTTATAGTTGATGAATATGAGTAGATAAGGGTCATTACATATAATATTATAGAAAGGGGTTTACTAAGAACAAAGAATTTAATGGAGGTTATGATGCACCTACAACTTCGAGTGACACTTTCCTGTTTTAGCTGAGTAAAAGTTCCAACTTCCCAGGGTCATAACTTTTGATCTGGGTGTTCGTTTGAGCCTATTTTTTTAAACGCATAGAATTGAGTTGACCTTGTCATGTTGAGAATTTTTTTTACTTAAGTGGCTATTTCGACACGTTTTGAGGCTCCGAAACATCACCTAGTGGCCATAAATAGGCTTAGAAGACTTTGTTCCAATTTTTTTTTGTTTTTCAATATTTAATATATTTTGTTGCATGAGTCAATATAGGGACATGCACTGATTTTATGGGACCATATGTAGGAGTGATATAATAATGGGAAAGAGAAGACCAAGACCTATGATAAGTTGAAAAAGAAGCTTAAAGAGAATTTTATACCTGCCGATTATGCCCAGATATTATTTCGTAGGTCTCAAAACCTTCGATAGAGGGATCTCAGTATATAGGACTACACCAATGAGTTCTACAAGCTATCTATATGGGTAGCACTTAATGAGAAAGAATATCAGAAGGTTGGGAGGTATGTGAATGGTCTAAGCTATGCTATTCAAGATGAGTTGTGCATGCATCGTACTCCTACGGTATATGCAGCATATGAGTTAGCCATGAGGGTTGAAGATAAGATAAGGAGTAGGCTAAGAAATAAGAAGAGGGGAACTACATCTTCCTCAAGTCGTGGGCATGGTGGATCTAATTTTTCCAAGCGAAAATCTTCTATGCATGTATAAAAATCACAACAGATTGGACTGGAGCATGATGTCTACCGAGGAGGAAGAGGAATCTTGAGAGGTAGAGGTAATGGGGGAGGTCACACTGGGAGTGGACCACGCAGACCCTTTATCTACTACATCTATGATGAGGAAGGTCATAGAGAATCAGAATGTCCCCACTACAATGCTAAAGAGCGGGGAGGCCAAGCTAGAGTTAATCTGGTTGAGGAAGAGAAGGAATATGAAATAGAAGTTATTGCTAATATGGGCTAAAGTCTCATGATACAAAGGAAATTTATTGCTCCAAAGAAGAGAAATATACGGGCAAAAGATGGTGATGAATCATGGATGCATACAAACATCTTCCTAACAAGATACACCTTAGGAGGAAAGGTATGTAAAGTGATTATTGATCCTGGTAGTTGTGATAACATGGTGTCAAATGTTATGGTTGAGAAAATGAATCTGCCATGTGAGAAGAACCCAACCCCTTACCGAGTTTCATGGGTTAAAAAGGGCAATGAGGTGATTATTGATAAGAGGTGTCTAGTGAAATTATCAGTCGAGAGTACCTATAAGGATGAAGTGTAGTGCGATGTGATTCCTATGGATGCATGCCATATTTTGTTGGGGATATTGTGGTAATATGATAGAAAGACTTCCCATGATGGATTTCGAAACACGTACACATTATGGAAGGAGGGGGTAAAGGTGGTTTTGTTACCTCTTAAGGAATATGGACAAAGCAAAAATTTGCTTACTGCAAATAATTTTGTCATAGAAGCGAAAGAAGTTGGTTGGTGTTATGCCTTAACAACCAAGAAGGTCGCATATGAAGAAATTGTCATACCACTAGTGGTGTCCAAGTTGCTGTAGGAATATGTTGACATCATGCCTGATGAATTACCATTTGGGCTACCACCGAAGAGGGACATCCAACATCATATCAACTTGATCCCTAGGTCATATATTCCAAATAAAGCAGCCTATCAATTGAATCAAAAATAGAATGTCGAGTTGAGAAAGAAAGTGACAGAACTTATGTAAAAGAGATTGGTCAAGGATAGTATGAGTCCTTACATGACTCCTGCACTTTTAACCCCAAATAAATATGTCTCATGGTGGATGTACGTGGATAGCAGGACCATAAATAATATTACTATAAGATGTAGGTTCCCAAAGCCAAGGATTGATGATATGATGGATGCTTTAGCAAGGGCTAATTATTTTAGTAATATTGACTTGCGAAATGGCTATTACCAAATCAATATCATAGAATATGATGAGTGGAAGACAGCTTTCAAGACTTGATATGGATTGTACGAATAGTTGGTGATATCATTTGGGTTATCTAATGCCCCTAGTACCTTTATGTGATTGATGAACAAAGTGTTACGAGAATATAATGGTAAGTTTGTGGTTGTTTATTTTGATGATATCTTAGTTTTTAGTAAGACTAAAGTAGAGCATGTGCACCATTTGAGGTTGGTGCTAGATATATTAAGAAAGGAGAAACTATATGCCAATTTAAAGAAATGTAGTTTTCTTTAAGAGAGTTTAGTATTTTTTGGGAAGGCCTCAAGATGGATGAGGAAAAGGTAAAAACAATTGTTGAATGGCCCATCCTGAGAAATGTAACAGAGGTAAGAAGTTTCCATGGCTTCACAACTTTTTATAGAAATTTTATTAGGAATTTTAGTAGCATTATTTCCCCCATAACAGAATGCACCAATGGGAAGGAATTCGCATGGAAAAATGCAGCAGGAGAGGGTTGTGATATTCTGAAGAAAAAGGTAACCACCATACCTATTTTAGTGTTACCTAATTTTAGCAAATTATTTGAGGTTGATTGTGATGCATCACATATTAGAATTGGAGTTGTGTTGAGCCAAGGAGGGTGTCCAGTAACATTTTTCAGTGAAAAGTTGAATGAGGTTAGGAAAAATTACTCCACCTATGATGTTGAATTCTATGCCATTGTACAAGCATTAATATACTGGAGACATTACCTATTACCCAAAGAGTTTGTACTCTTCATGGACCATGAATCATTAACATATGTTAATTCCCAGAAAAAATTGAATAGAAGACATGCAAATTGGGTATCATATTTACAAGAGTATGAGTTTAATTTGAAGTATATTTTAGGAAAATAGAATAAGGTGGTAGATGCCTTAAGTAGGAAGGTAATGTTTCTGACTACCATGGAGAATGTTGTGGTAGAATTTGAGAATATTAAGAATTTATACGAGGCTGATGCTAACTTTGGACAGGTTGTGGCATAGTATAAGAATCCAGTAGGGGGTGTGTCTAGTAACATTTTTGCAGAATATGTTATGCAAGATGGTTACTTGTTTAGGTGTAAAAATTTATGCATTCCTATTGGTTCCATGAGGGAGAACATCCTAAGAGAGCTACATAGCGAAGGTTTAGCTGCACACTTTGGTGTGGAAAAAACTATTTCTCTTGTGGTGGATAAGTATTATTGGACAAAAATGTGAAGACACATAACCGGGTTTGTATCTCGTTACAGAGTATGTCAGATGGCTAAAGGCCATGCCCAAAATACCGAGTTGTATATACCTTTGCTAGTTCCCACACGACTTTGGACTGACCTGAGAATGGACTTTATGTTAGGACTTCCACGTACCCAATGAGGTAATAATTCTATCTTTGTTGTTGTTGATAGGTTCTCTAATATGGCTCACTTTATCTCCTGCCATAAAATTGAAGATGCCACAGGATTTGCAATCATGTTTTTTGATGAGATTGTGCATTTGCATGGCATTCCGAGATCTATCACTTCGGATCGAGATGTCAAATTTTTGGGCCACTTTTGGAGGACATTATGGAAGAAGCTTGATACAAAGCTCCATTCCAATAGTGTGTATCATCCACATACTGATGGACATACTGAGGTCATCAATCAGAGTCTAGATAATATTTTGAGGTGCATAGTTGGTATGAAGCCAAAATAGTGGGATCAAGCATTACCACAAGAAAAGTTTAAATTCAACAGCTCAGTAAATCACTTGATAGGGAAGTCCCCATTTTAGATTGTTTATGGCCATAATCCCCATGGTGTGCTTGATTTAGTGGAATTACCAATTACCAAAACTATTAGTTATGATGCAGAGGCTTTTGCAGAACATATACAGAAATTGTAGGAGGAAGTTTGACAATGGTTGTAGGAGAGTAATGCCAAGTATAAAGTAGCAACAAATGTACATAGATAAGAAAAGGTATTTTAGGAAGGTGACTTGATAATGGTCCACCTTCATAAAGAAATATTTCCAAATGGAACATACAATAAGCTCAAAATGAAGAATATTGGGCCCTATAGGATTCTTCAAAAAAGGAATGACAATACCTATGTGGTTGAATTGCTAGAGGACCTACATATCTCATAGATCTTCAATATCTCTGATTTGTATGAATTTCATGGAGATGTAGGGGATGTTGAGGTACCATAAATGATAGGTGAAATAGATTCCCAAGAAGAAGAAGAAACATGTTGAGCAAGTCTTAGATAAGGAGGTGATCACCACATGACATGTCAGCTACAACAAGCACTTGGTACAGTGGGAAGGATTATCATCAGATGAAAGTACCTGGATTTCTGAAGGAGAGCTAAAGAATATTACGCAAGATAAGCTTCAAAATTTTCATCAACAAAAATCATAGGAGATGAGTTCTTTTCTACCAGAGGAGAATTATGCACCCGCAACATCCAATGACACTTTCCTATTTTAGCCGAGTAAACATTCCAACTTGTTGGGGTCATAACTTTTGATCCGGGTGTCCGTTTGAGCCTATTTTTTTTAAAATGAACAAAATTGAGTTGACCTCACTGTGTTCAGCTACGCTGTCACTGAAGTGGTTGTTTCAACACATTTTGGGGCTCCAAAACATCACTTAGTGGCCAAAAATGGGATCATATTTTGTTCCAATTTTTTTAGTTTTTTGGTATTTAATATATTTTGTTGCATGAGTCAGTATAGGGAGATATTTTAGTAAAGTCTTAATTTTTGAATAACGGATGCATGATAATTTTTTGGATCCATCCGAGTGATATTTTAGAGTTACTAAAAATAGTAAGTTCTGATACTTACTAAAAATAGCAAGTTTGTGTTAGGTTAGGGTTTTTGGCAAATATTATATGTAGGAAGTGATTTCATTGCAAGGGGGATGGAGATCCAAGAAAATAATAAAATTCCAGTTGTAGAAATGTTATTTTTTTTATTGATTTTGCTTGTGTGTTTGAGAATCAATATGGAGCTACATCAGGTTACATATTTCTTGAAAATAAATTCAGTCATCAAGTTATTAAATGTGGTAGTGGAAATATTAAATAAAAATGTGGAAAGATAATGAGGATAACTAATATTATGTTTGTTCTAAAATTAACAAGCTTGTTACCAATTGGGTAAATGGTTAATGTTTGTATCAATACAATATTTACTAAGAATGATGTAAATTGATTGGAGGATTTAGTTTTGGCTAAGGAAGCATGACTTGGAACACTATACAAGTTAAGTGTATATACTCATGTTATAAATACTACTAATATTGTATTGAAAGTAAATATAAAACTAAATACATTATTCTATATTCTAAACAAATTAAATGAGCTTATATAGGCTATGCATCAAGAAGATTTCTATGAAATTGAACTTATAATTGACTTATTTGAGTTTTTCAAGGACTAACTACTCAAGAAATAAATTAAGAGTAAGTGTTAATAATGACTATAGACATGAAGAGGTGCTTGAACAATTCTATACAAATATTCATGAGCATATGAACATTGATGCACTAAGCTGAACTTGCTACTACGTTGCTTTCATTGATGAATTCTCAAGAAATTCATAGACATCATTTACAAGAGATGAAAATAATGATCTTGAAGTTTTAAGACCTCTGTTTCCATAATTAGAAGAAAAAATAAAAAGAAGGTTAAGATCATTCTGAATGCTAATATTGTTGAGAATTTTTTAAATTTGTTTGATGCATTTTATAAATCTAGATGAGTTAAGAGATGACAGTAGAAAATTATATCTACTAAAATTTAAAAAGTCTAAGCCATCAATGAAACATGACAACAAAATAAAAATAATAATATATGAACAATTTGAAATGTTTTTACATGACACTCTACAATAATAAAATTAAGAAAAATAAAAATCTTCTTAGTTTATAATGGCTATGATCCAGAGATGAAACTAGCAACTAGAAACTTAGGAGAAATCAAAATTTTTAAATTATAGTTCTTGTTTGCATATTTATAATTTAATTGATTTAAAAGGTTGGGACATAGAATGTTTGAAAAAAATTGTAGTATAATTAAAACATAGAAAAAAAAGACAGGAGAAATTAGAAAATAGAATAAGAAATATATGATTCACCTATGCTATTCATGCATTTATGTTAGGTGTCTTAGGATAGGAATATGGGAATATAAAACCGTATTGTGTACGGATATTATGGATAGCTGGCATGGGCGACACATAACCTAGGGTTGATTATATTATAATATTTTATTATGTTAATGAGTGTGATAAGGGTTTAAAAAGATGGATATATAAAGAATGGATATTGTCATTGTAATAAAGCAAAACATATCAAACACTCTTTATAGCATTCTTGGCTTGTGAAATAGATGTGGAGTGATTTCTTGATTAAGGATTATTATTGGTGTTGCCCTACCTTAAGGGTATTACCTATACTTGTGTCTCATTATGCATATTATTTTTGTGAAATATTATTTTTGGATAAATGACTTGATATTTTTACATATTGGTGAATGATTTATTTTTAATGATAATAGAGGCTTGTAACTTGTGGTATTGAAGCAACTATTTTGGCAAAGTGGGGATTGTATTTTTTATGGATTTTAGAAATAGGACATTTTTTTCTAGAAAGTGTCTCATTTTTTGGGAGCCATATCTTTGTGTAAATTTTTCCCATTCAAATGGTTCTTGCAAAATTTTGTTTAAATTTGAAGAGCTTAAAATAAGTGGATGCATGAAAGAATGCAAGAAATATTTAGGAGATACAACCTTCTAAAGTCATCCATCTAGAATAAGGGTAGTGTTAGGGCAAGTTTTCTTAAAAAATTTCTCATTTTGTGGGAACCATAACTTGGCATAAAATTTAGATAATCTTTGTCATTTTATTTGAAATTTGAAGAGCTTTAAAGTGAGTGGTCATATGATAGAATTAAAGTAGTATATAGGGTGATATGACCTTATGAAGTCAGTCATCCAAAATAAGAGTAGTGATGATATAATTGTACTTTATATTATTTTAAGCAAAAATTATAGATCTAATTTTTTATAGAAAGGAATAGATGAGATTTCAAAAAGAAAAAAAAAAATTAAGAAATCCTAGTTTATTAAAACCCTAGTTGCTTTCGAAAAGTTCTTTTTTTGGGTTGAGGGCAAGGAGTTGTCAATTAATTATGGAAAGGATGATAGTATGCAGTCTAAGGGAGCAATAGCTTTGGTTATAGATAGACCAAAAAATATTTACAAGGATCTATTTGAATCAAAGAAATATAGTTTGAAGGTTCATGGTTGTATTAAGAAGGAAAAGGTTATTTTTCTATAAACCCTAGCAATAGATATAATTTTATTAATACTACTTTTAATTAATGGTTGTAGGTTCAAGAAATGAAAATTAAAGACATAATATTTACTATGAGAATGCTAAAAAAATTTAAGATCCCCATGGATTACATTTAGATTTTTATGCTATTGATATGGATTATTTGGATAGTATTTTGGGTCATCCTTGGCTGGATTATTTGCATACTGGTTAATAGTAATGTGTAAAAGAAGTTTATGAAGTTATGGTATAGGGAAAATAATATAACATTGTTGAGGACATAAATATTAATATTTAACAATATGGAATCAAAACAGCATCAAGTATGGTAGTGTTTGGTAAAAAAAGCATAGTGATTCTAGATTCTAGAGTGCTACAACAACATCAATAAAAAATAGTACCAATCATTCCACATACTAGAGTAAAGAAAAAAACACATGGAGCCACAAAAACAATTATGGATATTCATGTGGCACAAGGGCAACTTGGCATCATCACATACCACCACTAATCAAGATTTCATTTGGATGGAAGGATCATCAAGATTGGTATTGGTTTCTTACATTGTTTAGAAAATCATATTATGTAGTTTCTTATTATATTTTGAGGATTAAATTGTAAAGAGGATGAAATTTTGTGTACCTTGGTGAAGTAGGGAAAAACGGTGCACCAAATGATAATAAAAAATATGCATATCTATGTCCTATTGCTTATGAGAATCAAATGGAAACATGCAAGCAATATGGAAAATATGGCAAGTAACAAGAAATAATGCAAAATAAACTGACTTCTTATTAATTGAGCAGATCAAATACAGGTTAAAAAGTGTCCCCTTTGAGAGCTCAAATATATGATACAAATGTTTACAAATTGGGTTCCCAAGGATCAAAATACTTCAAGTAACTTGGGTGCACATCCAATGTCTTTCCTCATACCCACAATCGAAGTGGGCAGGCCAAAGTCATTGTCGCTTGTATCTTTGATATTGAGGTCTTACGCTCCTTCCTAATGTGCTGTAATACCTACACCTACACACAAGGAAACCAGAAATGTCAAATAGCAAGTGTATATGATGTAAAACATGCAATCCCCATAGGAAAGAAAAGAGCATATATGGCACACCTATATCAAATGAACTCTAAATGCTGTGAAATTATACAGATAAGAATAATAGGAGTTTTTGGGAAGAGATAATCCAAAATAGCATTGAAATTGTGTCCGTTGGTGCCTTGTTAGTGCAATGACTGTGCGTTACCTAAAAAACACAAAGCAAACAATTTCTAGCCCTAAACATATCTAAAAACATGAAAATTGGATAGAATACATAAAATTCCATTTAAAAAAAAAAACCATTTGATAAAATTTGCAAGATCAGTGATAGTTTAGATGTTTCTCCTGATGATCACCAAAGACCTGCATGAGACCCTACAAAACACTAAAAATACAATATCTTGGCTGATATAGCTCAAAATGATATGAAATTTGGACTTCAGCATAAAAATAGTATGTATAAAATAACCAATCAAAAATAGTAACAAAATAATGCATAGATTTATATTCATCATAGGGTGGGACAAATAGGACTGTCATAAATTAGGGGGCACCCGGGTGGAACGCCCACCGTTTATGCCTAAATTTTACCACTAATTCCACTAAATATTGATGTAAAACACTATGTTATGTATTTTCATCAAATTTTGTAAGGAAATTCACTCATATGGTTTGGTTATGTGACAAATTGTGCCTCCTAGGTCACTCGCGAACCTCCTCCACTAGGTAGAGATTTCGAGGGAAAAATAGGCACAAAAGGTAAGAGGAAATCTTAGAAGCACTCCATTGTATAAACCTAAAACTCCTCTATATTTTTTGTGTGGAAAAATGCATTCATTTTATATCCCAAGGAGGCTTCATGGGTCAAATGGCATGTATGGCAAGAGACGTCACTTGGCCACCAAGGCGGCATGTGTTGGAGGGGGAAGATAATATCTCAAATTGGCCTCATTAATTGAGCATGTCATAATATCTGTTGCGTACCCCAACTTGTGGGCAATAATAGCTAGGAATATAATCGTTACTAGGTGCCATTGGCCTAAGTTTGACTTTTTTCGGTCAAACCTGCTATTTGTAGAACCCTAGGACGAATGTTGCTATTCGCTCTAGGTTGGGACGAATAGAATATGTATTCATCCCAATGTGGGATGAATAGAAACAGGGTATTCAAAAGGTCCCAAAAATGGCCTGAAACCTTCCAAAACGTTGCACTGAGTGGTTAGGACCATTGTATACCTATTGAGGGCTGTCCTAGGGGCCTTGGTATGTCATTTAGTCATTGCTTATGGTAGAATAATTGGATTGACCAGATTTTAGTTTCTACATATACCCCTTTTTGGGATGCATTATGTGCAACACATTATCAAGCAAAAATAAATGACTAAAAATGTTCAATTATTAGGGTTACTCAATAACTTAACCAAATTTAGATGCCCCAGTACTAGAAAGAGCATGTGTTCTTGAATCCTTGCTTCTGACGATCTAAGGAACTTGTTTAATCTTGGATGTTGTTTTATCATGAAGAGGCAAGGCCTATGAATCCTTCATGCTTCTGAAATGCCAAGTGACTAAATTTAGAATTTTGTGCTTGTTTGCTACCCCAAGTAGGGGCGTGATTGTCTTTGTCAATGATTCATTGAATGAATGAAATTTGCATGATTGAGTGTGTGCTTGTTGATTTTGATTTGAGTATGACTACCCCCTCAAGCGATGAGTCGATGAGGGAATGACTCGTGATAAAAGTGATGAGTCACTTGACCCAAATGAATTTTGTTGAGGTTGCCTTTAGTTATATCCATTAAAAAATGGCATAGTTTTGAAAGGGTTCTGATGATGTTAAGTAGGTTTCTTGGAAGCAAAAAGTTGAAAACTTCATTCTCGTGGGGTGGTCCGACCACAATGGCCTTCTTGGGGAGTGAAATAGTAACTTTCCTATGCATCCATGAGACGTTGGCATTCCATCTCGACCCTGAATGAATTCCATCAGATTTGACTTGTTTTTGGTGGTTGTTGGACCCTTTTACTTGATGCCTCCTAGAGGAAAGAAATGGAAAACCTCATTCCTGTGGGGTGGTCCGGCCATACTGGCCTTCGTAAGGATTGAATTAAGGTTCTTTCCAATAATCCAGGAGTGCTGTTATTTGTCTTTTGGCTGAGACAAAATTTTTGACCAAAATAGAGTTGTTTTGATGCATTTTAAGTTGTTTTACCTTATAGATTTTGTATTCATCCCAGGGTGGAATGAATACATATTTTGTATTCATCCCTGGGTGGGATGAATGGAAAAAAGTGTATTCATCCCATCCTAAGATGAATAGAACTATTGTAGGCCTATATAAACCTCAAATGCAAGTTTTGGGTTCATTATTTCATGTTTTCTTTGGCGATTTGAGAGGTGAGGAAGAAGAGGGTTATTTTTCTAAAGCGAAGCATTGTCAAAATCACCCTATGGCAACCATGAGTTAGCAAAACAAGGCATCCAACAGAGGAACCGGTTAGATATGGGTATGCGGTGAATCACCTCCCTCATTATTTTTCTTTAAAATTGTAATGTTGCTTTGTTTTTTACTGGCTTTGGTTAAAATAAGTAATTAAATATAAATTTAACCGGAATGTACCAAATTTTTACCTTATTTGACCTTCAACAATTAAACCTAATGTAGATAAAATATACCAAAATTTTTTGAGTTTTGCATTTTATTTTTAAACATATCACATTACGGGATAGGGAATGAAACCCTAGGGTAGATGTAACATGTTGTATTTTGAATTTTTTTGTAATTTTTTTTTTTAAACATATCACATCACGAGATAGGGAATGAAACCCTAGGGTAGATGTAACATGTATTTTGAATTTTTTTATTTTATTTTATACGGAATTAAATTGTTGTAATGCTTGAGGTGTGCATTTGTTTTTGGGCCTTTTGGGGGCCTTTGTGATGCATAATGAATGTTGGTGTATTGTTGTTTCTTATTGATTCGTTGCTTTTTACCAGGTGGTGAAGAGTCGGTATCGCACATTGAATCTCTTCCAAACCACCCTAGATGCCTTTATTGAGGCTGACTAGGAGTATCTTGATGTCATGTGGCTCAAGTAGGTTACTCGGTTAGAGCCTATTATAGGTGACCAGGCCTACTTGACTGCTCTTATTAGCCTTTGGGACTCACGCACCAACACCTTCCACCTACCCATGGGAGATATGACGGTGACACTAGAGGACATCTATAAAATTCTACGAATTCCAATAGAGGGGTGACCTATTCACTTGATGCATCATGACCAAAGAGGTGTAGTGATTATGAGGTACTTTAGGGAGGATGTCGATGCAGTGAAGATAGAATACTAGAACAGAGGGACACTTATGGGGTTCTGGTATGAGGAGAAGGTATTGGGAGTGAGGCACATGCTACTAATGACCCTCATCTCCAATATGCTTCTCTCAAATTATTCAGGAGCCAGGTTCCCTTGGAACCTACTAGAGCTGGTGTACGCCCTAGTGGGGTGCACCAAGGAGGAGCCTCTAGTGATGGCTTGGGGGACTACCCTACTGGCATAGTTGTATGATGAGTTTTACAAGATCCATTGCCATCAGTGGAAGGAATTGGGATGTAGCTTCTTATTGTAGTGCTGGGGATGGTAGCACATAGCTATGGAGCGGCCACATGGACTACAATGGATGACTCAGGTATAGTTAGAATACCAAGAGATAGGATACACTATCCTATGGCAGAGGTCAGATGAGGTAGGGTAGATCTAGAACCATACATGTGATGCGGATCATTATACTGATGCATTCTTATGACTGGCACCAGGGTATGTGGTATGGCGACCATATAGGGACTGTCTAGATTGGGCAGATGTAGGAGAGTAGCTCCAACAGGTGAGGTGAGATATATGGTTGATTTCTAAAGATGGTACCAAGCAAGATTACTTCCCATTTTCTAGGGTTACATGATAGTTTGGACTGCAACATGGGTTACTTGCAAAGCCAGTATTATATCAGTATCATGAGGATGCAAGGACATTATACTGGCCAGTGGTGGAGGATATGGGAGAGGAGGTAGACCCTATAGTGGACATTCCTGACATGGATGATGTTGAGACTACAATGAAGTATGACTCATGGTGGATGATGTGCTAGTGGCGAGTCACAAGGGCTCTCAAAGGTGAGGTAGATAGGTCCACAGATGAGGTGATGGAGGATGCTCTAAATGAGGACTAGCAAGAGGTGGATGAGCCACATGGGCAACACCAACATGCAGACGAGCAGGTGGACCTATTAGACCTAGGGGATTAGGGTAATGAGGGTGAGGCTGAGGGTCAATGAGTACAAGGATAGCAAGATACCCAGGATACCTAGGGTGACAAATACTTGGAGCTATAGGCTAAGTTGGTAAAGGTCAAATAAGAGAGGGATCTCCTTCAGGAACAAGTGTAGTAGAATCATGTCAAGATATCATCCCTATAGGCATAGTTGAGAGCATAGGTTCCTAGTTAGGATGGGTCTAGAATTGGTGAGGCAGAGAGACTATTGGCATAGGTGCTCTGACTATAGTCAGTGGTGGAGACATACTAGTTATGAGGACAACAGATATGGGCTTATGTGGATAGACTGGATATGGAAGTGGTGCACCTTGGAGGGAATATTCCTAATTATGGGGAGACTAGTGGCTCACATCAGACTCGACAGTGAGATGGTACAATCATCTTCTAGGTGGAGGACTGATAGGGCTAGTGGTAGCAGGCCCGAGGGATCATAGCAGACCTGGATTACAGGAGGTAGTGCAAGTCACAACACTTGTCCTGCGTGACCATGGTGGTGGGTACTGTTGAGACTCTTTTTGGTTTTTGATATTGGTGAGGTTTGGGGACCCACTTTATTGTAGCCCACGAGAATTTTTGGAAACTATGATGTATATTTTTGCCCCATATATATATGAGATTTTGTTATGGTCATCATATGTCTCATTTATTATTTTATGATATGAATGCAATGTATGTATGTGATTTATGATGGTATATTAACTGCTTATGATGGATGCAGGTGGATATTGTTATGTGGTTTGTTGTAGTACTGATGGATATTGTACCATGTATGCATATGTACTTCTATCATGTAATGCAATTGTGATTGATGTTTATTATGTATGCATATGGATATTTATGTGTTATGATTTGTGGCTATGTATTTGTGTGGATGCACAATGAGATGGATGACTTGAGTGCTTTGATGTAATGAACTATGACTAATGATTTGACCCACTATGTTAGCACCATAGACTGTATAAAATGCATTAATTCTTTTTTTGTTTGTTTTTGTACTATTTTTGTGTAATGGATATATGGAAATGTATTATTGCAATGTGATAGAATGGAATAAGTGACATGAGATGTTAGAGAATGTAGATGAGGTTTTCTTGAGACTCAAACACTCTAGCTAACCTAATTAGAGGTTGTCTACTGACTATGCAAGATTTTTTGACAAGGTATGAATCTACTATGACGACCAAGATACTTCATATCCCTATGTGTGCAAGTGAGTTCATTCCTGTGAGATGCATAAATATACCGCCATTGCCAGATAGGTTATCCAAAAAACTTGGAATGAGGATCACCCTATGAATATCATGATCCTAGGTTTGTACTTGGTTGGATTAGACCACTAGGTAGTATAAGATACCAAAAGCTAGCTCATCCACATGCAAACATTGGTCTGCACACATGCCAAAGGCTAATGTGATAGACATATCATCATGCGGGAGGCTACCACCATTGAGAGATAGGCTATCCACCAAACCTGTAATGAGGATCATCTGATGGTTGTCTAAATGCTGAGAATTCTAGGGATTCAAGTTCAACTCCCTTCCTTTCTTCAATTTTATTGGGATACTTGCTCATGTGGAGTGATGATAATCACTGTTTATTTTGTATGTTGTTTTCTTTGAGCAAGGGATTTGGGAAGTGGTGATAACCACTATTTATTTTGCTTTTGATTTTGATTTTTGAGGATTTTTCTTTTGAACTTTTGGGGTTTCTTGGGAATTGGGATTTTTGATAGTGGTGAAAACCACTGTTTATTTTGAGGAATTGGGTAGGGAAGAGCTTGTCCTTTTGCAAATTCTTAGCCTTCTTGAACCATTCACACAGGGAGATGAGCAGGATAACCTTTTCGCTTAAAGCAACCTAGACCACTTCATGGGTTTCATATTTTCTTGCATGAAAATTGGATTTATTAGTGTGAAAATATGTTAGGATTTGTTGTATACAAGTTATAATCTAAGCATGACTCTACCTCCTAAAAATCATGATAGATTTCTACAAAATATAAAAAGAAAACTAGAGACAACTGAGTGACTGAAAATCCTAAGGATGTTCTATAACAAATGACTATGTTATGGGAATAGACACTACTATGACTAGAGTGAAATGTAAGTCGATATGATAGGTGATGATGGAATGATGTGGATAATGACTTGGACACAATTGTTTTTGGAATAATGAATAATGTACAGTCTTAGTGCTAGACACGTATGAGCAAATCTATCATGAAAAGTGTCATAATGAGTATGCCTAATGTAGATGACTTTGATAATGCAATGAGATGTGATGTAATGAAATGCAATATGATACTTTTTGTATTTTTATTATTTTGATGATGTTTGTTGATGCAATGCGATGCAATATTTTTGTATTTTTGATCGATATATATGATTTTTTTTATTTTTGTTTTGATTGATATATACATGTGGTTATTGGGGACCATTGGGGTATTTGGGGTTACCAAAAGGCTTATGGGTGCCTTTGGGGCTTTTTGAGGTGACCTATATGGTTATAGACCGCCTAGGAGCATTTTGGGTTTAACCAAGTAGGTTAAAGGCACCCTTGGAGAATTTTGGGGTGACCTAGACGGTTATAGACCACCTAGGAGCATTTTAGGTTGACCAAGCAGGTTGTAGACACCCTTGGAGAATTTTGGGGTGACCTAGATAGTTATAGACCATCTAGGAGCATTTTAGGTTGACCAAATGGGTTAAAGGCACCCTTGGAGCATTTTGGGGTGACCTAGATGGTTATAGATTGCATAGGAGCATTTTAGGTTGACCAAGCGGGTTAAAGGTATCCTTGGAGCATTTTGAGGTGACCTAGACAATTATAGACTACCTAGGATTATTTTAGGTTGAGCCACAACACTCTAAGCATGGAAAGGCTACAAGTGAAGGATGTTCAAGGGTTCAGGCTCCTCAATGCCTTCAAGGGAGGCTAGGCAATAAGTTCCAGGCCCAATATAACTGGTAATGACATAAGGACCTAACCAGTTTTCCGCAAACTTATCCCTTAGATGGGGCAAAAAATTATAATTTTTTTGGTTCTCTTTTAGAACAATGTCACCAACCTGAAAGTATCTAATATGTACTTTCATATTTTATGATATTTTAAGTCACTCTTGATAAACACGTAGGTGCTCGAGAGCATTAATACGACATTCATCAAGCAGTGTAAGCTGGTCTAGGTGACGCGGTGTCATCATCGATGAACTCCTGCATGAATATGCGTAACTATGGGATCTCCAGCTCTAAAGGCATGACTACCTCAGCACCATATACTAGTGAAAATGGGGTGGCCCTAGTGGGCATCCGAATGCTAGTGTGGTAGGCCCATAGAGCAAGGGGTATTTGCGTGCGCCAATCGATGTGATTTTCTTTGACAGTTTTCTTGAGAATGACAATCAATATCTTGTTGGAAGCCTCTTCTTACCCATTTTCTTATGGATAGTAGGGCATTGAAAAGTTGTGCTAGATATTATACTTTTATATTAAAGCACACACATATTTATTCTTAAATGACATCCCATTATCCGAGATGATATTGGATGGAATACCAAAATGATAAATAATATTATGCAAAATGAACTCCACGATGCGGGGTCCTATTGTAGTGGTAATGGGAATCACTTCCACCCACTTTGTAAAATACTCGATAGTTGTAATGATAAACATGTGACAACCCGAGGACGTAGGGGAGATTTTTTTTATTAATTCCAACCCCCATTGCAAAAATGGCCAAGCCGATTGGATCGACTGTAAGTCTTGGGAAGGTACGTGTGTCAAGTTAGCATGGTGTTGATACTTCATGCACTTCTGCACATATGCACAAAAATCTCACTCTAACGTTGGCCAATAGTAGCCCATGCAAATAATGCGCTTTGTGATGGCCATACCACTAAAATGGTCGTTGCATGTACTGTCATATGCTTGGGTGATTACCCAAGCTTAATCCTGATGCTCTAAGCATCGAAGGAGGATCCCTTCATAGCTTCGATGATATAGAATATATCCTAGAAAGACATATTTTGTCACCTTCCATTTAAACATTCTTTTAGTGGCGTGTGACAATCCAGGAGGGAGATTACCCAACTTTAGATATTCTCTTATTTGTGTGGACCAGTCCTATTGAGGGAAAAACTCGATTGCATGAATTGTCTATACCTCTTGAAATTCATCCTAAGAAAATGTTGAGTGGGAAAGAAATTGTAAAGAATAGCATTGTACTACTATAAAAAGGGTCTTGAGGGAACAAAGTCCCCCAATCGGCATGATTCAAGCACTCGTGAAGGTGCGATAATCTCTCTTGATGAGGTTCAATTTGAATCAAGTGGACTTCCAGTGTGGCCTAAGTATCCTCACGCTCAACTACGAACTTTGAGAGCATTTTGACCTGAATGTTTGTCATCTCATCCATGGTATTCTACATTATCAAATACCCTAAGGAGGCCATCGTATCCACAAATGATTAGATGATCTAGGGAGCGCATCGATTTCATACCATTCAAAATTTGCCAGGAATTTATCCACAAGGGCTTTGTAGGCTTACATAACTGGGTACTTGTACTGGTATACCCCTTTGACCTAGTTAAAAAGGAGCAAGGAGTCACCAAAGATGTTAATCTTGGTGATTTTCATGGCGATAATTGTTTGAAGACCTATGAGCAAGGCTTTGTACTTGACATTGTTGTTGGTACACAAGAAATTGAGTTTAAATAATAGGGGTATGGGAGCCACATGTGGTGTGAAAAACATGATCCCTGTGCCACCTCCTTGCTCACATTTGGAGGCATCTAAGAATAGAGTCATATTGGCATGTGAATCAGGCTCATCAAAATCAGGTGATTTCGATATTTGGAAGACTCCATCATCGAGAAGCTCCATTCTCAAAGGTTGATCATCCTGGAGAGGAGCCTCTATGAGTTGATTGGTGATGACCTGGCCCTTGATTCATTTTTATCCAATTAATTCTAGGTCAAACTTTGTCAACAACATGATCCATTTTGCTATGCGATTGTTATGATAAGTGTAACTCATCATGTATCGCAATGGATTCTCTTTAGACACAACATATGTGGTATGGCTAAGCATGTAATGTCATAGCTTCTTGGTGGTAAAAACCATTGCTAGGCATAACTTCTCAATGTATACATACTTGATATCATAGCTGACCAGGGTGCAGCTGAGATAGTAAGTAGCTTGTTCCTTATGCAGTTCATTATTCTGGGCTAACATGGCACCCAATGCAATCTCAGTGGTTGAGATGTACAAGTGTAATGACACTCTTGGTCAAGGTAGAGCCAACACTGGCGACAAATCCAAGTACTATTTTATTTCATAAAACACCTCCTATCACTCATCATCCCAATGGAATGTGACCCCCTTGTGTAACAACTTGTTCATGGATCAACACTTGTCTAACAATTGCGCTATGAAGAGTTTGATGGACACGATCTTGCCCTACAGAATTTGAAGCTGCTTGATGGTAGTTATGGGAGGCATCTCAAGGATGGCCTTGACCTTGTTAGGGTCTACTTCAATTTCTTGTTTAGAAACTATGAATCCCAAGAGCTTTACATATGTGATGTTGAATGCACACTTCTTGGGGTTCGGTCTCCAATTATGCTTGATAAGGCGATCAACGACTTTATGCAGAACATCGAGATGCTCATGGCATAATAAATATTTAGCCAGTAATTCATCCATGTAATATTCCAAAATATTATGCATGTAGTCATGGAATATGTATGTCATGGCATGCTGGTAGGTGGCATCGACATTTTTAAGGACAAAAGGCATGATCTTATAGAAAAATGTTCCCTAGGGCGTTGTGAACATTGTTTTGAGCTAGTCCTTCGGGTTGATACGAATCTAATTGTACCCAAAGAATTCATCCATAAGGGATAACATTTTATGGTCCACTATGGCATCTACCAGGGCATCGAAGCTCAGC
Organism: Wollemia nobilis; assembly: GCA_028583015.1. Classification (NCBI taxonomy): domain Eukaryota; kingdom Viridiplantae; phylum Streptophyta; class Pinopsida; order Araucariales; family Araucariaceae; genus Wollemia; species Wollemia nobilis. The sequence goes on along the minus strand of JAQPPZ010000331.1, from coordinate 14,468 downwards.
AAATAAAAATCATCCTTAGGACTCACTTTGTTTAGGTATCAAAAATCGATGCAAATGTGAATCCTCCCATCAGGCTTCTTGATTAGAACCATGTTGGACAACCATGGTGGATAATCTATAGAGATGAGAAACCTGGCATCCACCAACTTCTATAGCTCGTATTTGGCCATTAAGGCCACTTTGGGATGCATATTTCTCAGATTTTGCTTGAAAGGCTTGGCCTTGGGATCAACAATTAGATTGTGGGTGACTATATTTGGGTCCAATCATGGCATGTCTTTGTAAGACCGTGCAAAAGATGCCTTATTATTTGTGATAAGGGCTATGTACTCGACTTGCTCTATGGGGGATAGACTTTTCCCCAGATTGATAGATTGTGGGTTCTCTAGGTCTAATCTGATATCTTTGTCAATCGTGGGATCGATTGACATATGCGACCCCTCCTTAAATTGGTGGGGATAGGGATCAAATGGATGTAATCAGTTGGATTTAGATCATCAATGGGAACTTTTAGTTCCTCATCAGCATGGAAGACATCATGAGTTGGCCCTAAAGAGAAATGAAATGGTTGTAATATCTCATCGCAATGCCAATACTCAAAGGGCAAGGGCGGTGAATCTCCCTGATCAAAGTTGATTGCCCCCATGTTCATGTGTAATGGCTCCAACGGGTTATTCGGATCTCATAGGGGCTTGTACAGATATATGGAAATAATATTTATGGATGAATGATTTTCCCTATGTGGTTTATGGTGCCCATGAACCTCTAAATGTTGCAAGACTTGAGGAGGTGGCTGTGGGGGCAGTGGCTATAAGTTAGATTGCTCCACTAAAGGTAGAATTTTTTGCTATATGGGATGATATAATGGAAAAATGCATAGATATAACTTATCCTTGTCATCTATGGGGATGACCTGAGGGCCTTATCCATTGGAGCTACTAGAATCGATGGGTGCGACTCCATAATCTGACTCATCATCCGACGTCCACTCATAAGGGGACCTTGGATCCTCATCCTCACTATCATGAGGAAGATTACGTGACCCTTCACCTCTCTCATAAGAGTGAATATCATTGTGAGGTGTTTCATTATATCCCAAGGGCATAGGGAAGTAGTCCCATAGTGAGTAGACATGATTGGTATTGGCGAAGGGATCTCGTATGAGCTCATACCGAAAGCTGAGTGTCATGCACTCAAAGTTATCTACCAAGATGTCAAGGGGAAAAATTGTGTTGCATCCCAAGTAATAATTGTAATAAGGCATTTGATACTATGGCTGGTAAGGAACTCGAGTACCCTGCTCGTATAGGTGCAACCTGTAACTATGCAAATTGCATAGGTCAAGGTACTTCAAAGTGAAGTTCAGGTTGGACAATTATTTAATGTCTTCCTTGAAGGGCTCCTTATCTTCTTCTTATTTCTAATAAGGCTCGATGACCTAGTCAAGGCCCCATAGAAAAAAATCATTTGATTAGGGGGGAGGCCAAGAGGTATGATGGTTCCTATGGGAAGATAGGGTCGACCCATGTCTTACACTGACTCTAGAGCAGCGGTGGTTGTAACATTCCTAACCATGTACTCCCCCAATCCAGTGGAAGCCAGGTGCACTATGACCTGAGGTTGTGGATAGAAGAGTGATGAGAGTGAGACATGATATGATTCATAGTTCATATCATGCGGTAGTTTCTCATCTACCGAGATAGGAAAATCTTTCATGGAGATGGTGGATATGGTCAGCTAGGCCTCCTCAATAGGCTGCTTCCCCTGGTTCCTAGGTAAAGGATCCACAAGTGTACTAGAAATTTGTGGAAGTGTCGATGATATGGATGGTATGGCCTACGATAGTGGTAGAGTCAAACCTTGGCTAGATTTATTTGGTTGAAAATCCATATGGGTTGGTGGTAAGGTCAAATCGGGAAGCTATTGCATAATATTGCAATACTTAAAAGGCTCTAGGTCCATGGGGATGATATGAACTTGCCCTTTACGAGTGTACTTAAGGTACTAGTGAGCGATTGAAGGGACACACTTCATGTCCCTGATTCATGCTCTGCCTAACAAGATATTGTATGCCATCTCACTCTCTAGGATGTGGCACAACGTCGAGATGGTCTTTTCTCCTACCTATATAGGTAGGACGATCATTCTAACTATTGATCATATAGCATCATTGAAGGCTCAGAGGGTGTAAGTAGATGCGACAATGGTTGATGATGGGAGCTTCAAATGCTTGAGAGTTGTTGTCATGATGATATTGATAGAGGACCCAGTGTCTATCAACACTCTCTTGTATGGCGTTCTATTCACACATGTGATGATGTGCAAAGGGGGATCTACCATATCATTTGGAACCAGTTTAAGCTCATCTTCTTGAAAGGTAATTACCAATTTCATGCATTGTCACACATGCCCCATGAAGTTGTTGAAGGAGTTGGACTCCTAGGGATGAAGCTTGATTGCTTTAAGGATCTCCATCAAGGCCTTTCTATGAGGTGTTGATTATTGAATGAGCTCATAGATGTAGAGTTAGGTATACATTGTTATTAAGATTTAATAGAGCTAGCTCTTGATGGTGATAATAGGCCTAGGTTGGAGGCTTGACATAGGAGGTGGCAAAGGCTATGATGTCGAAGGGACATAATTCTAAGTCATAGGTGGTGCGACTGGACTTGGGTACCACCTATTCCTCGTTATAATGTTGACCATGTTGACATACCATTGCTTAGGAGGGGCATGATGAACCTCATTCACTTGGGGAACTATCTTGGCCTACTTTGCATGGGCAGGTAAGGGGTCTTTGAAGACCTCCATTTGTTTGCGACAGGGTTGTCCACCTGAAAGGCATTTCTATCGATCATGTTTTGCACCAAATGCTTAAACTTGTAGCACATTTGCACATCATGCCTATTTTTCATATGAAACTTGCAATATAGGTCTTCTCTGCATCCTTTGGGCTTTGGTGCATTTGGATCGATAGTTTGACTCTCAGGCAGGTGAATTGCATTAGCTGCTAAGAGGCAGTCAAAAAATGAGTCCATGGACTCTATAATAGGCATGAACTATCACTTGGGATGACGTTGTTGATTTTTCCCTTGACTATTTTGGTTATCCTTGGTATAGTTCCTGGGTGTGGCCTGATAATTAGGCTTTTGAGGTAGCATGGATTGTGCTGGCCTCAGGACACCAATGACAACTTGATTTACTATTGCTGTCTTAGACTGCACTGGGGTGCTTTTGGCATTCTTGTTCCACTCTTTGTGAGGCTTCACAATTTTGCCTTCTTGAATTTTTATTTCTTCTATGGTCCTAGCCTATGCTAGGGCATCTTCAAGAGTCGAATACTATTGTAGCTGCAACATCAATGAGTTTGGTTTTAGGTAGCTCTTGGATAACACTTGAGTCAACTCCAACATGGGGAGAAGATAAGGCATCTTGGCAAGCAAGGTTCACCATATATTATCATAGTTTATTATTGACTCATCATCATACTATTTCAACCCAGCTATGTCAGACAGTATTGCCTTCCTCTTGGTATTGAATGTGAATTATGCTAGGAATGCATATTAAATTTAGTCCAAGGTGCATATGCTATGCTTAGGGAGTCGGTAAAACCACTCCGAGGTGGAACCCGAGAGGGTAGTAATGAATGTCCCCAAAAGTAAATCATCATCATCATGAATGCCAAAGCATTGGACCAAGAATATAATGACATGTTCCTATGCATATTCATCTCCTTTAAATGTAGCCAACTAAGGTAACTTAAAATTATCTGGATAAGGAGGTGCAGGAATCAAAGGATGGATGGGTTGACTATGCAACTGGCGCATAGTAGGCTTTTGAGATCCAAACCCAGAGGTCTTATTATCTACTGACTCCAGGTGCTTTAGAGACTCTTTATAAGGGTCTGAGGATTTGATCTCCTCATCCTTGTTCACATCCTATAGCGGAGGTATAGGATCCTCCAACCTATTATGGGGTGGTGGCATGTCACCCCTTGCCTTGGTAAGGCATCTCCAAGTACTCTACTTCTGGCTCATGCTCACCGTAGGCTCCATAGGGCATCTCTAGATCCAGTCTATAAAGAGGGGTATCTACCTATTGTGGGTGCCCTATGTTTTGCCTAGGAGGTGCATCTTGATCTAGCCTAGGAGGTCGCAAAGGTAACATTGGATAAGGCCTGGGAGACCTATCTCGAATGAGCATGGATTTCCTTGGGTGTGTTGGAAATTTTGGAAATTTGAGGTATTTTATGTTGTCATTGACGTCACATGGATCATTGATGTCATATGGATCACATTGAGTTTTGGTGGAAAAAATATTTCATAAATAAGCATTTATGATATTTTGGAAAGCATGGCTATTTACAGGATTTTTGTGAAAACCAAGGCAAGTAAAATAAAAGGTTTTATTTAAAAATATGGATGGTAGATTTGAAATGGGGTTTTCTTAAATCCCAAGTTGGCTTTTCATTTCATCGAAAAAGGTGCCCCGATGAAGGAGATAATTAATTTTAAATATTTAAGTTTAAATTTTAATCATTTAAAATTAAAATTTAAAATTAAAATTAAAATTAATATTTTATTATTGTCGAAGTCAAAAAGGATGAGGCAAATAATATTAACTCATAGTTGAAATCAAAATAAAAATGTGGGCATATATAAATATGCCACAAAAAAAATTATTTTCCCTAAGTCCTTGATGAAGATAATATGTTCGAAGCGCTAAGGGAGCAGAAGTGTCGTATTCGTTCGAAAACTAGTGAAGATAAGAGGGAACAAAGGTAAGGGAGGTTCCTTACCTATCACCATAGGTTCTTATGGCATAGCAACAAGAGGAATGTGCGTAAGGTGTTTAAGCACTAGCAGATCCGAAGTTTGAATCCCGTTGGTGCTGGTTTTTGTAAGGTAAAAGGGAGAACCTTTTGCGCACATGGTTTTTGAGGGCAAGTTCGAAGGAAACAAGAAGGAGGTATTGCGCTCTTGGTTTCTATGTGAGTGGTTGGATCATGTGGTTATTGGTGCTGCAGTTTGAGTGGTGCAGGGGCAGCGACAAGGGATCAAATCCCGCTGAGGTTAAAGACAAGTTATTAATTTTTCCAAATATTTTATTTTTCTAAGGTTGTCCTAGGAGAGATAAGGTTTGCGGTGCATGTTGTGAAAAGGAAAGATTTCTAGTGATTTTCCTTTTAAGAAGTATATCATATTATATATGGTTGGAAAGATTATTTCGAGGGCTATTTTATTATTTTGTTTATAAGGAGAAATAGGGTGTACATAAAGAGATATTTTATTTTTTTAAAAGGGTTCAAGTGAAGGTTATTTTATTCTTTTCAAAGTGTGTTGAGTGTGGCAGATTTTCCAAAGGGGTTTCTTCATATTCATAAAAGGTATGGGCACATTCTCCTATTGATTGTCTATGGTGGTTGATTTCTGAAATATCATTGGAGGGAAAAGGATTGTTTGTGGTTTTATTTTCGAAAGAGGTTGATTCAATGCTTCAAGGTTTTCTGAATTGAGAGTTGTATTTAAACCTTGTTTTATAAGCATAGTTTTTGAATCCCATTGGTTGTGAAAGAACATGAGTTAGAAAAAAATATGAGTATCATTGTTATGTAAGATTTGTAATTGATCATTGTTGGAAACATTTGAGTTGGTTGATACATACTTGGACTATGGTTGTGTGAGGAAGAATTGTCTTGTGTGGTGATTATTTGATATTGAGATTTGAATATATTGAGTCTCTAACAATTCTCTTTATGCTTCTATGAGTTGACTTGATTTGATTTTAGCTGAGATTGAGCCTAGAACATATTTAGTCTCTAACAATTCTCTTTATGCTTCTATGAGTTGATTTGAGTTGAGTTGAGTTGAGATCATTATGGATCATTTTTGTCATCCACTGAAGAGTACATTACCTTTCATTGTTGAGTTTATATTTGGGCTTTGCCTTGATAGATTTGTGGTTGATATTTGAGTGCTACTTGAGCATGATTTATTGAGCCTTTGAGAAGGCATTTACGTATAGTTTTGAGAAAGCCTTGTGGATAGTTTTGGGACAGATTTGTGGACAGATTTGGACAGGTTCTTAGTGAGCTTGTTGGAGCAGTTTTGGGCAAGTTATTGGTGAGTTTGATAGAGCATATTTGTACATGTTCTTATTGAGCTTTTTGGAGCATTTTTGGGCAATTTCTTGGTGAGCTTTCTAGAGCAGATTCGGACAAGTTATGTGTGAGATTTTTATTCAGTTTTGGACAATTTTTATGTGAGATTGTTATTCATATTTGGACAAGTTCTATGTGATCTTGTTATTTAGCTTTGGAAAAGTTTTGTGTGAGCTTGTTATTCATATTTGGACAAGTTTTGTGTGAGCTTGTTATTCAAATTTGGACAAGTTCTACGTGAACTTGTTATTGCCTAGCTTTGAGCATATCAAAGAAATCATTGTATTGGATATTTTTGTGTGAAATATTATAAGGATATTAGCTTGTGGAGTACCCCACATTGGAAGAACCACATTAAATCTTGTGTCTCAATTGTGTGTGGTGACTTGTGCTCTTGATTACTACTGCTATCTGAGTTATTAATGCACATTGCTATATTTGGTTATTGCAATTAAGGACATTAATTGATATTGATTTGGAAATAAAGTAAAAAGTAGTCTTATATTGTTCACCCCTCCCCTATTAGTATAAGCTTGTGTTCTTCACTTCGTATCAGAGCGGGTTCCTTTCGAAAGGCTAAAATCTTGAGGGTAGATTCTATAAGAACATAGATGGCTTCACAAAATGGATCATCTACAAATAAGGCTTCATTGTTTTATGGTAACAATTATGTTTTCTGGAGCATGAGGATTAAGAACTACTTTATATCACAAGGATATGAGGTATGGCAAATGGTTGAAAAATAGTATAGGATTGAAGGTGAACCCGAGGCAGATAAGACTATCAAGAAATTGGTTGAGATCAATGCAAGAGCAATAAATTATATTTTGAGTGGGCTTCATGAGACAAATTTTGCAAAAGTCATGGTATGTAGTTCATCTAATGAGATGTGGACCAAGTTGCAGAATACTTATGAAGGAGATTCTAAGGTAAAGTTGGAAAAACTACAAACTCAGAAAAATATTTGAGGAATTGAAAATAGAATATTCTGAAGATATTGTAAAGTTCTTACGTCAAGTTGATGAGATTAATAACACCATGAGAGGCCTAGGTTTTGAGATGAAAGAATCAGAAGTTACTCAAAAGGTTTTGAGATCACTTCCCATGAAATATGATTCTAAGTTTTCAGCAATAGAAGAGACAAGGGGTATCAACAAGATAACAATGGAAGAATTGCAAGGTACTCTCATAGCTTATGGTATGAGGGTAAGTAAGCATCAGGTTCCAATAAAATATATTGCATTCAAGGCTTCAAAAAAATAGAAATATAAAGTTTCAGAAACAAGTAGAGTTCCAGATAATGATGAGGAAGCTAACTTCATCAAAAGGAATAAGGGCTCAAGGAATTTCAGGGATATAAGGAAAGTCATATGCTAAAAGTGTGGTGATCTTGGTGACTATGCATACAAGTGTCCACATGAAGAAAATAGTGATGATGAAAAATAGGTCACAGAAGAAAAGAATATGGAAAACATAAGCATGACAAAGATGACATATTCAAGCAAAACAAGTATGAGAAGAAGAAAATTTTTCGTAAGGCAAAGAAATATTACTACATTGTAGAAGCAAGTGATAGCTCAGATCATAGTGATAGAGACAAATCATATGATGAAAATGAAGAATATTTATTTCTAGGAATAGAAGGTGAAAGAGAACAATGCTTTGTGTGTGGTCAAAGTAATCACAAATCAGGATATTGCAATGGTTTCAGTGATAGTGAAGATGAGATGACACATCAAGGAAACAAGCATGGTCAAAGAAATCTTGAGATTTTGTTTGCTATAGAATATTATAATGGTCTCAATGATAATGAAAACAAAGAAGTCTCACTTTTGGTAATAGAAAAGGAAGAGGATGAGCCAAGTAAACAAAAATCAAAAATCAAAAGGCTAAAAGAAGAATACAGGAATCTTGAAAACAAGATTCGAACAGATGTCAAAATTAGAGAAGAACTACTTCAAACAATTAGTAATCTCAGATAAGAGCTTCAAAATGCAAAAATGATAGAAGAAAGGATGAATGAATAACTAAGGGTAACCATGGAAAGACATTATACATTAGATGAAAAGGTTCAAAAAGGAGTGGAAACTTATTTTAAGGTTGTATCTTACTTCCAAGAAAAGTCACACTCAAAAGGAAAGGAAGTTTTAAAATATAAAAGCAAGGAAGCACCTAATATTTGTGAGGAAAGTTCCAAAGTTCCTATGGCTCCAAATATTCAGTTTGGTTCTTGTTTTGAGATAGGTGAATCAAGTTTAAAAGGAAAAGAAATTCTTGAAAATAAAAGCAAGGAAGAAACTAAGGAAGAAGTTTTAGATACTAAAAATAAGGTTCAAGGATGCAATGCACTAGTTAAAAATGATCATAAGGATAATGGTAAAGAAATATATGAAGAACCAAGGCATGGAAAAATGGCTTTTCAAGGACATTGTTTTTCTTGTAATGGATTTGGACATAAGGCTATACACTGCAGGGTCTATGGATCAAAGAAGTTTGATTTTTCTAGAAGAAACTTCAAAGGAAGAAGGTATGGTTTTCAGGGACATTACTTCTAATATAATAGTATTGGTCATAAAGGTTTTCAGTGCAAAGGAAATGAGCAACATGGTTTTGGTTTTAGAGCTACACAATTCAGAAGTCATAATGGTCATGAAAACAGAGCTTCACAATACAGGGTTTAGGACAGGAATGGATATGGAAATTTTTTAAAAAATGAATTCAATACATGGGCACCATCCAAAGGCTAAAATATCAAGTGTTTCAATTGCAATAACTTTGGTAGTATTAAAAAATGGTGTAGGATTCAATTCCAAACAAGTTCAAGGCAAGAAGGTCAAACAGGTTCTAGACAATAAGATCAAGTAATTCATCAAGATAAGGATATTAGAAAAACATGAAAGGAAGTTGATAGAGGAAAGAAAAAAAGTGATATGGGAGTAAAAGTACTCCCACCTCAAAATTAATCACCTCAATAGAGAAGGGGGTGAGGGGGCTAAGCTTGAGAGTCATATATTTTAGCCCCATAGGTGTCCCTTTTGCCATTGATGTCAAAGGGGGAGAGATTTGAGTAAGGGAGAGAGCATTGAGTTAGGGGAAGTAGCCTCAAAAGAGATTATTGATTTAGGGGGAGCAGCCTCCATAGAGAGTATTGAGTCAGGGGGAGCAGCTTTGATTCTAAGAGTTGGCTTTTGCAGTGACTGTGGTGATTTGCATTAGAGGTGTTGCCATCAATGAAAAAGGGGGAGATTGTTGGAAATTTGGGCAATTTGAGGTATTTTATGTTGTCATTGATGTCACATGGATCACATTGAGTTTTGGTGGCCAAAATATTTCATAAATAAGAATTTATGATATTTTGGAAAGCATGGCTATTTACAAGTTTTTGTGAAAACCAAGGCAGGTAAAATAAAAGGTTCTATTTAAAACCATGGATGCCAGATTTGAAATGGGTTTTTCTTAAAAACAATGTTGGATTTTAATTTCATCGAAAAAGGTGCCCCGTTGAAGGAGATAATTAATTTTAAATATTTAAGTTTAAATTTTAATCATTTAAAATTAAAATTAAAATTAATATTTTATTATTGCCGACGTCAAAAAGGAGGCAAATAATATTAAGTCATAGTTGACATCAAAATAAAAATATGGGCATATATAAATATGGCAATAAAATTTTTATTTTCCCTAATTCCTCGATGAAGATACTCCGTTCGAAGCACTAAGGGAGCAAAAGTGTCGTATTCATTCGAAAACCAATGAAGAGAAGAGGGAACAAAGGTAAGGGAGGTTCCTTACCTATCATTGTAGGTGCTTGTGGCCTAGTGGCAAGAGGAAGGTGTGTAAGGTGTTTAAGTGCCAGCAGATCCGAAGTTCGAATCCCATCGGCACTAGTTTTTGCAAGGTAAAAAGGGAGAACATTTTGTGCATGTGGTTTTTGAGGGCAAGTTCGGAAGAAGCAAGAAGGAGGTCTTGCACTCTTGGATTCTATGTGAGTGGTTTGCTCATGTGGTTATTGGTATCATGGTTTGAGTGTTGCAGGGGTAGCGACAAGGGATCTAATCTGGCTAAGGTTAAAGGTAAGTTATTAATTTCTCCAAATATTTTATTTTTCAAAGCTTTCCCTAGGAGAGATAAGGTTTGTGGTGCATGTTGTGAAAAGGAAATATTTCTGGTGATTTTCCATTTAAGAAGTATCTCATATTATATATCGTTGGAAATATTATTTAGAGGGCTATTTGATTATTTCATGTAGAAGGAGAAATAAGGTGTACATAAAGAGATATTTCTATTTTTGTAAAAGGGTTCAAGTGAAGGTTGTTTTGTTCTTTTCAAAGTGTGTTGAGTGTGGCAGATTTTCCAAAGGGGTTTCTTCATCTTCATAAAGGGTATGGGCAAATTATCCTATTGATTGTCTATGATGGTTGATTTCTGAAATATCATTGAAGGGAAAAGTATTTTTTGTGGTTTCCTTTTCGAAAGAGGTTGATTGAATGCTTCAAGGTTTTTTGAATTGAGATTTGTGTTTAAACCTTGTTTTATAAGAATAGTTTTTGAAGCCCATTGGTTGTGAAATAACATGAGTTATAAAAGAACATGAGTATCATTGTTATGTGAGATTTGTAATTGAGAATTATTGGAAACATTTGAGTTGGTTGATACATACTTGGACTAGGGTTGTGTGAAGAAGAATTGTCCCTTGTGGTTATCAGTTGATATTGAGATTAGAACATATTGAGTCTCTAAAAATTATATTTATGCTTATATGAGTTGACTCGAGTTGAGTTGAGTTGAGATTGAGCCTAGAACATATTGAGTCTCTAACAATTCTCTTTATGCTTCGATTTTTTCACCTCAAAGGATTGAAGACACTTGATGGATATCCCAACCGCTCTGATACCAAATGTGAGTGATGAGATATTGCTCACTATATGCCATTGTAAGCATGCTAAATATGCATGGGATTTGCTAAAACAAGTCCATTTAGGGTCCAACACATCAAGGAAATTCACTTTATTGTCCAAAATTCTTAGCACTATGCAAGGTAAAGAAGAAAGTGCCTTGATCTTCCTCTCAAAGATGAAAGACATGAGAACTCAACTATTGGCTTGTAATTGTGATTGGATAAGTGAGAAGCTCTTAAGCTTTATCATTTTGAGGAACTTGTCCAGCAAGTTCTAGAATTTTGTCACCATTATTGAGACTAGGCTAGAGCAAGAAGAGGATGGCATTCCTCTCAACACTCTTTCACAATTATTGATTAAACATGAAGAGTCTCTTAATAGAGACAAAGTGAATGGTCAAGTTGTCAAGGAGAAGAATGTTGCCTTAAGTTCCACTAAGGCTTCCTTCAAGAAGAAATACAAGGGAAGGAAAAATAAAACTTTCCAACACAAAAAGCATAGAGTTGATTTCACTTGCAACTTTTGTGGCAAGAAAGGCCACAAGGAATAAAATTGTTTCAAGAAGAAGAATATTGCAGAAAAGGAAGAGCAATAAAAGGCTAAGAGACAAGGATCTAAGAAATGGTTTGGCAAGGGAAAGAAAAAGAACAACAATGTAAAGCAAAATTCTAATAAAAATGCCTTTGTTTGTGCCCTCTACTCCATTGACTCATCTACTTCTAATGAATGGGTGTTATATTTTGGATGCACTAACCATATGTGTTTTGAAAAGGATAAGTTTGTGGACTTTCATAAGCACTCTTCAGATTCAGTTGTCATCAGTGATAATACTAGACTTCAAGTAGAAGGCATTGGCAATGTTGTAATTGAAGGGAAATTACTTGATAATGTCCTATATGTGCCTAACCTTAGGAGAAATTTAATTTTTGTTTTGCAAGTTGCTAGAAGTGGTCACACTATTGAGTTCAATGCAACTTCATGGAGCATTACAAAAGGCATGCTACCAATAATTACAGGTTATGTGAAGAATAATCTTTATGTGTTAGGTGATGCTCCTCCTAAAGTGTGTTTAGCAATTAATGTTTCTCCTAGTAGCAATATTTGGCACTTACGGTTAGGCCATACCAACTATCAAAATATTCAAATGATGAAGTCCAAAAATTTGGTTGAAGGCTTGCCTAACATTTCACCTATTCATGGTTTGTGTGAAACATGCATCTTAGGCAAGATGAGCAAACAAAAGTTTACAAAGGACAAGTCAACAAGGGCCACACAAATTCTTCAACTCATTCATACAGATATTATGGGTCCATTACATGTTAGATAACTTGGTGGTGCATCCTATATTCTCACATTTATAGATGATTATTCAAGAATGATCTTTGGGTATCTACTTAAGAATAAATCATACTATTTTGAGACATTCAAGGAGTTCAAATATTTGGTAGAAAATAAAAAGGGAGCAAAGATCAAAATGATTAGAAGTGACAATGGAGGGGAGTACAATAACAATGATTTCAATGAGTTTTGTTCTTCTCATGGGATCAAAATGCAGTTTACTTGTCCATACACTCTTCAAAAAAATGGTGTTGCAGAGAGGAAAAATAGGACAATAATGGAGATGGTAAGATGCATGCTTGGTGACAACTTACCTCAATTTCTTTGGGGTGAAGCAGCCAGTACAACAATCTACATTCTTAACAGGTGTCCTTCAAAATAAGTTGAGGGGAAGACTCCTTATGAGGTTTGGAATGATAAGAAGCCAAATTTGTCACACTTAAGAGTGTTTGGATGTGATGCATTTTCATATATTCCTTCAGAAAAGAGGAAGAAATTGGACAAAAAGTCTCAAAAATGCATCTTTGTTGGCTATGATGTAGAACATAGGGGCTACAGGTTATACTCACCTTCTTCATGCATTGTATTTATTTCAAGATATGTAAAATTCAATGAAGACCTTCTTAAGTTAGAAAGGGGTGGGCCTTGTGTCAAAAGGACCAAGTGGTTGGATCATTATAGGGGTCCTAAAGAGCAAAATTTAGTTAGCCAAAGGATAACTAGAAGTATGACCCTTAACATGTCTCTTCTAGATAAGATAGAGAATGATCATGAGCCTACTTCTTACCAAGAAGCTTCACAACACTCTTGTTGGGTTGATGCCATGAAGGTTGAGATGGATTCTCTTCTAAAGAATAAAACTTGGGATCTAGTGCCTTATCCTAATAAGAGAACTGTTATTGGGAACAAGTGGATCTATAAAATCAAGTACAATTCTAATGGAGAGATAGAATAGTATAAGGCTATATTGGTTGCTAAGGGTTATGCTCAAAAACATGGCATTGACTATGATGAAACCTTTGCACCAGTTGCAAAAATGCCCACCATTCGGCTTCTCATTGCTATTGTTGTTTCTCAAGGTTGTCAGATTTTTTTGTTTGATGTGAAAAGTGCCTTTCTAAATGGTGATTTGGATGTGGATATCTACATGAGTCAACCACAAGGATTTGTTGTACAAGGTAAGGAAACACTTGTGTGTAAACTAAATAAAACCTTGTATTGTCTGAAGCAAGCACCTAGAGCATGGTACATGAAGATTTCAAGTTACATCTTGTCTCTTGGATTTGATAAATTCTATTCAGAGACAGATCTCTATGTGCTTAGGAAGGATAACTTGGTCATTTTAATTGCTCTAATTGTTGATGACATTGTTGTGACTAGAAATGAGAATGAGGCCATTTTTGATTCCATCTCCAAATTAAATTCAGAGTTTGAAATGACTGACCTTGGTCTTCTACACTACTATTTTGGCATGCAAGTTTATCATCATGAGGATTGTAATTTTTTGAGTCAATCCAATTATATTGGAGATCTTTTTAAAATGTTTTATTTGGAGGATGGAAATCCTACTTCCATTCCTATTTCTACAGGGGTTAAGTTAGAAGTAAGTACAAAATCTCAGTTGGTTGATGCTACATTGTATAGGCAGCTCATTGGTAGTCTTCTTTATGTTACCATCACAAGGCCATATATTGCTTTTGCAGTTGGTATGATGGCTAGGTTCATGCATAAACCTTATATTGAGCACTTGCAAGCTACCAAGAAGATTCTGAAGTACCTTGCAGGTACTAGATATTTGGCACTAAAGTATTCTAGGCTTCCTTCCTTTGCTCTTTTCGACTATGCTGATTCTGATTTTGGAGGGGATAGAATAGACAGAACCAACATAACCTACAACACAAGTAAATATGACAAGATATGATGATATGTAGTACAAAAAACCCCTATTTAAAGAGAAGCTTTTCTACTACAACCCTAAATCTTATCACAATCCAATCTTATCACAATTTATCAAATATTAGAAAGTGCTTTAGTTACTTTCTAATTTTATCACAATATAATCTTTGAGATAT